>OX940727.1:5010000-7510000 GCA_954870855.1 Scutellaria minor
ATTCGCTCGTAGTCAACAGGCTTAGGGATATCTGGAGGTGTGGCACAGCGGATCAGAGCCCAGTTCACTCCTTCGAAAAAAGGGTGTTGTTTTATCTCAGTTGCTCCTCTTTTATACGCCAGCCTATGCTGAGGCTCTTTCACGAGTAAACCCCTGATCAAATCCCTCGCTGCGAAGCTGACAACCGGTGATTCTGGAAACCGGAGGGGCTGTCCAACAACATTAAATAAAGTAGCTCTGTTACCGGATCCTTTGAAGGGAGTTTTACCGAACAGAAGCTCGTATAGAAAGATCCCAAAAGTCCACCAGTCCACTGCACTTCCATGGCCTTCACCTTTGATGATCTCAGGTGCTAGATATTCATGTGTTCCAACAAACGACATGGACCGAGCATTGCTTGGCTCAGCCATCAGCTCGGGCAGTGGGCTAACTTGGTTACAAATTTCGGTTTTGGGTTTTCTATCCTTCTTGGATTTGCTGGAAAAGAAACGAGGAGAAAAGCATGTTGTAGGAACGACACATGATGGCTGAATGCAGGCAGGTTGAATGCACGCTGGCTGGGCACAGTATGCGGAATTCTTGTTCTGGGGATCTGAACTTAAAGATGAGGTCTTGACCAGAGTCGGGCTAACAGCACAACGAAGTGAAAGGTCGAAGTCTGAGAGCATTATATGTCCATCATCCCTGACAAGGACATTTTCTGGTTTAAGATCGCGATAAACAATCCCAAGCATGTGGAGATACTCCAGGGAAAGCAGCACTTCTGCAACATAAAATCTGCGACAAGGAAAATGAGAAGAAATGTATAATTAAATGTGTCAAACAAAACCATTTTACAGCTCATGCTTTTGCAGTTCTGGATGTATTTTTATCATAATCAAAAATGAAAGAAAGATCATAGCATATTGTTCTTCAATCCATTGATGTCCTTGTTATTCCAGAACAAGTTTGCACTAAAACTATTCATAGACTGACTACAGAAACAACTCATATTCAAAAAGCGAATTCCAGTGTCAAAAAACTTTGACACTGCAATGAGATTAATAAGATAGTTTTTAATGAATTGAAGAAACATCCCGGTCCTATGACGTGAGAGAATCTGAAGCAACAACCAAGCTGGTCAGCAGATACCTAATTGGTTGCCCTTATCAAGATAATACTAAATGCAATGTGATATGCATTAAGAGAAATAAAGCCACAAGTAAAAACTTTCCAGTGTAGGAAGGTAAGCTCCACTATTGGTTCTATGATAATAATATATGCATGAAAATACAAGCAAATTCCATTTTAAATTTAATTCAAGTTCATATATGGTTAGAAGATATCTTACTTCACTGCTTGTTCAGAGAAATATTTGCCTGGCTGTTTCTGTCTAAGAGTGTGCAGGTCTCCTCCAGGGCAGAATTCCATAACCAGACACGAAAACTTATCGGTCTCAAAATGGTTGTAGAGAGTAGGAAGGAAAGGATGGTCAAGGGACTGTAGTATCTCTCTTTCTGTCTGAGCACGAAGAAGCTTCTTGCGACTTGCTAAAGATGTCTTGTCCATAACTTTCATTGCAAAGTAACATTTAGTTCCAGTCAACTCGGCAAGATAAACACTCCCAATATCTCCACAACCTAATCTCTTCAGCAGCCTGAAATGGCTTAAACCTAAGACACCATCTTTGACCCTGACAGCTTGGATGGCTTCCCATCGCATATCATTTGCTTTATGGGGTTTGTTAATGCCGCTACTAAAGCTGCTACAAGTACTCTCCTCACTCACATCACTGCCCGTGCTTCCTCGGCACAAGCTGCTCTTTCCACTCTCAATGTCAGCTTGATTGTTTACCTTGGCACTTCCACTGGTTTTTGCAAGACTATTGGCCCCACCACTAACCTTCGCCGAAACTGAGCTGTTCTTCACACTGCTTGGCTCAGATGATTTCTTTTCTTGCTCAACAGAAGCTTCCAATGAGCTTCTAATCTCATGTAAATCAACATCTACAGTTGTGGACACTTGCTCAGATTTGGTGGAAGAAATTTTGGAATCTGAGTTACCAGATGACTTATTTGACAAATCATTAAGATTACTTGGAGACAGTTTGGACCCTGTATCTTTTACAGGTACCCCAACCGTCGCCATAACAGGTTCTTCTGATTGTTCGGGTTTAACAAGCTTGGGTTTGTTAGTCTTTAAGACCTGAGAAGGTACAGATTTTAGATCATGTGCCTTAACTGCATGATGAGCACCAACAGCTTTTTGGTGCAGTACCACCGGAGCCCTAGAATCGGTTTTTGAGGCCATCACAGAAAAAATACACTACACTTTAAACTTAAATCCAACTAATACGCTGTGTGACTACTACAATGCCCATGATCTACATGCAAGCATTTGATCTCCAACTCCGTGAAACCACCTGTGAATTGAAATCACCAATAAGTAATCTCTCGAAATAACTACAGAAGAAAGTTTCTTAAATTGATAACAAACATCACCAAAACTGACATAATCATGTTTTTTACAAGTAGATAAGGAATATAACTTCACACATAAAACGAAAACATCAGCACAAAGGCTCTACATCATACCTGACATCAAATTTGCCATACTAAAGAGCAAGATCTCAACAAAACAATAGAAAATCAATGTATCAACTAGTAAAGAACAAACTAAGATATCCAAACACATTCAAGTGCCCTCCCTGGTGCCCAATTACCATCAACAAATTCGTACGAGGATAATAAGAAACCAACCAGAGCCAGAACCTAGATCAAAACAACCAAAGCATATACTCATATACTCAAAAGCTCCACCGCAAAGCTGCAGAGAACTTTACCACATCAATTTATAGAGTGATAAAAAATACCAAAAGGAAGCTAAAAAGGAGATGGAGAGTGATAGCACAATTAGAGAATAATATTCAATTGCACAGATACTTTTCTCCAAAAAAAGAGGCTTTAACAAACCTAAAAAATTCAAAGCCTCTCCTAGTAAACCTGAAAAGAGGAAACCCAGATAAAAATAATCGCATAGGGAATCAAGGACCACTAAAAAAAAAAAAGAGGTACTGAATCAAGTCAGCCCCTGACAAATGCATCAGTTTTTTATGATGGCGTGCAATTATTTAACATTCACAAAACAATTCACAATAAAACACAATTCAAGGGGCGATATTGCATAAAAATCAGATCTTGATCAGAAACCCTACAATTAAACAAAAGAAAAGACCACAGATCCAAAAGAACAGAACCTCGCCGCAAAAAGCTGCGAATTGGAGAGAAGGATGAAGAAAAGCACCTAAATTTGCAATGATCGGAAGCTATGGTGGTTAGAAAAGAGCAGTGTGGAGAGACAGAAAACCGGTGGGTACATGGGCTTGTTCCTTGGAGTTGGCTGCTTTGTGCTTGTGACAAGAAAGTAACAAGTGGAGGAGAGAGAAAGGGGGGAGAGAGAAGAGAAGGGAGAGGATTATGAAATGAGAAGGGTGATGATGCTTGGGAGTAATAAAAGCGGGTCATAAATCTGGGACTTTTTATTAGGAATCATAAGAGGATTGGAGGGTTTGCTGCGGTCAAACTGAAAAAGCTAATGCAAATCACACCATTAATCCATCCTTTTTCCCTATTCCCCAGTTACTTTCTGTTTTACTTGCCCCTTCATCTTTTTTTTTTTTTAATCCAATACCAAATTCTCATCCAACTAATTTCGGGATAATTATTTGATCTATCTAAATTATCATATAATTGGGAGATAAATGATTGAAAAGAGAATCAAATTAATTTTTTAAAATGTCTATCATATTAAATCTCTAAATTTTAGCTAATGAATATTTATAGGGATAATTTAAGAATAAAATTACATAAAAGTCTAAAATGACACATAATTTAAAACAAAATTAAATAGTTGGTCTCTTGTGAGACAGTCTCATGTGCGATGGAGTTGAAATATGCATTTTACAGGTGTGTATATATATATGTGTGTGTTTTTTATTAAATAAAAGATGATTTATTTAAATATGTGTTAGACATCTATAAATATACATTTTTTCAACTGTTGGTTCAAAGATTGCATGTGAGTTTTCGTGAAAATCAAACTCTAAAATGGCAAATATTATAAAATGGAGGTAGTATGTTTTAATTATTCAATTTAAAATTGGATCCATTCATATTAATATCAAATCCTATCCGAAATTGGGACAAAGTTTATTTCTCTCATCAAATTTTATTTTTAATGTTACATCAATTTTTTTTTTTTTTTTTTTAATGTATGTGTTTCTGTAACTATGTTTTTTGTTTTTGTATTCGTTTTTTGTTTAACAATAATTGTCCGAAATCGGTAGTCGACATGCTTCACTAGTTCACTGGCTCCATCTCAACCCCCCCATGCCCCATGGTTATATAATGGATTCTTGTTTATTTATTTATAGTTTCACTTTTTTATTTATTTAGAAGTAATTGAGCTCCATCCGATTAAACCTAAGATAAATTATGAACTAGGAAGTTTCTTCCAATCATTCGCTTTAACTTTTGCAATAAATTCTTTTACTCTAAAATTTTCAACTGTGACCCTCTTTTAAACTATCAAGTTATCGATTCTAAAAAAAAAAAACTTAAAATCTCAATAAACCAGATATGAAATATTCGTGGGTGAATTATTTTGATGGTTAGTCATAGAGCAATCATGCGATAATCTAGAATTTTGCTAGTGATTAAATGAGTTAATTTTGCCCATTTTGATTGTTTTCAAAACATAATAGGCTAGGTTTGAAGTCATTATTTGAGAAAAGATATCAAATACGAACTGTACTTTCTATTTCGATTTTGTGTTTAATCTTATATTTCATTATTTTTAATTTATGAAAAGTAATAAGTGTTAATTGATGATATCATCTTTACATTTGATCGTATAATGATCATTTTGAAAGATGAGATAAAATATTAAAGTGGAATGGAGGATATTCTTAGGATGAAATAGTGGAAAAAGCTGAAAGCAAAGAGGAAGGGTATAAGAAGTGGGTGTAATAGATTTAGTATGATCCATGTTATAATTCAAGGCACTGGACCAGCCCTTGACAACGAATGATGCATCGTTGAATAGATGTTATTACCCGACTTTTCTTCTTAGACCCCTCCTTTTTTATTTTTTATTTTCTTTTTTCCAATAAAAAATTCCTTATTATTATTATTATTATTATTATTATTATTATTATTATTATTATTATTATTATTATTTGGTGTTAGTAAATATAATTAATTATTCAGTGGACTAATATTTAGGTATCTATTTTTGACCTTTTTCAAAAAAATAAATAAATTATCTACTGTTTAATTGTTAGAGCGACCGTCAAAAAAATAGTTTTCTCTTAATTGTAGTGAAATTTTTGTTTTTCTATAATAAACCAAATTTTAATTTTTCAAGTATAAAAGTGTAAAATCCAACATTAGTTTCTTGGAATTATAATGACCTGAGATAATCTATTTTACCACCCACATATATTTTCAATAAGTTTGAATTAATTTCTTTTATTTCGCTTATAAAAGATATTCATCTAAAAAATGAAATTAATGTTAGTGAATAAGAATGATTATGGTCACTAATGACCTTTAACCTTCTCAGAATGAAGGATAATAATGGAAATCCTGGCTAATGAAGAGTCCAAAATGTTAAATAGAATCGACTAAAATTAAATTAAATATTATAATACATGAGACATCATTGATGGCATGTATTGAAGAACATATATATGCGACATTTGATCATGAATTTTAGGAGCTCCAAAAAGTCTACATATATATCGCTATTAATATAGATTTATAGATATAGTAATCAAGTCTGCTAATTTTATATATGTAGATTTATAGATAAAATTATAGTGCAAACTTTACTTAATTGAGCCAAACTCAAGCGAATTAAAAACGCTGGCCTATGAGTTTCAAGGCCATGATGAAATTATATTTTGAGGCTTTTAATGCCAAAAAAGAAGATAATGTATTTTTTTAATTTAAAATATATCCTTCTTGCTTTTTGGCAGAAAAAAAGGTTTTTCAATGATGTGATAGTTAATCCATTTTAAAATTTCATATGATATAGTTGAATGTAAATCAGATGATTTAGTTTAGAAAAGCTTCTTTTTCAAAAAGCCAAAATCCTATAAACAAGCCACGCATAATAAAATAATTTGATTTTATAATCAAATTATCACTTTAACTATTGTCTGTATTTCTACGTGCAGGACTTCTTTTAGGACTTTCAATTCTTCATATAAATCTAAACCATCAATCCTTTAGAAAAGAATCAAATTTCGAACAATTAAATTAAATCAGAATGAATGAAAAGGGAATAATTAAAAAAAATAGATTTTTAGAGGCCTAAAATCCTCAAACCAAAAATGTGTTAAAATAGATTTCCAATTTGTTGATTAGGGAGGAATTATCTCGTGCTTCTAGATATTCTTTATATACATGTGCTGATTACGTGAATAAATATATCTTTCGTTCAAAATTCTCTTCATAGCATAATATCCAGTGTTGGTTATTGGTTAGAGATATTATGTATATCCCTTCTAACCTTGAGAAGGCATGAGAACCATACATTCAAGATCATCAATCTTGTATCATCAATGTATGACTCATGTAGCTAACATTATTATTGAGAGAGAGAACACATGCATGTAGAGAAATCCCAATGTTATTCCAATGTTAGGCAAACAGGCCCCAACATCCAGAATGACATTGCTGTCTTGGGACAAGCCAATTCTCAATCTGCTTTTTGGGTGTGAGCATACACACACACGTACACATACACACATACATACACGTGTGTGTGCGTGTATGAATTTATGCATTTATAAGCAAACACAACATTGTGGTTTATGTTTATAATGGTAGATAGAGGTCCCCAGTACCAAAATGAATTTTCATTCATTACATATAGGAAGCTAGTTGACTACTATTCTCATAAAGTTCCAAAACCTTCAATGTCTAGACATGTGCATCATTTTAAGTATAACCGATTTCCATCTTATATAATTCTTAACCTATACTATAGAATATAAATGATTCGTACTAGCACGTTACGTGCGATCATAGAGTATAAGGTGAGATCAAATTAGAGTCAATAAAGGAGAGAATGAAGAAGGCTTATTTTTGTGAGAGTCTATTTAGTGGTGAATTGATATTTAAGAAAAAAATAGAAATATAAGACTCCATTTGGATAGCGTGAAATCCACTCATACTGTTCAAAAATTAGTTCAAAGTAAACACTCTTGAAAGAAAAAACTAAAAGATAGTAAATGAAAAGAATGTTGGAGGAGAAAGAAACAAGATTTATTTATATGTTTTCAAGAATCAAAAAGGATTTATTTGGGTAAGAAGAATTTTCTATAATTTATTAAATATAGATTAGTAGGTGTGGCCGCGGCAACATAAATTTAGCAAATACTATTACTTTTAAATGTGGTTTATATGAGAGGGAGCAAACCTATGATCTCCAATAAAGTAGCATGTCTCAACCAACTTATCCAACCTATAACTTTACTCTAATAATTAATCTACAAATGCTTATATATGATTAATACATCACTTTTCCTCGTGTGGAACCATATGAAATAATAATAATAATAATAATAATAATAATAATAATAATAATAATAATAATAATAATAATAATAATAAAGAGAAAATAATGATTTTAGGAGGTCAGCACTAATGATCATGTTAGGAATATAGCCGGAGAGTCATGTATTTTTCATTCAAAATTTTAAATAAGTAATTTCAATCTGAATCCAATAATATATATATATTTATTGCATTGAATTAATTAGTATATTTAATTTATACCATAATTCAATCAAATTGTAGAATATATTTGATGGAGAAGAGCAAAACTAAAATAGTGTTGGAAAGAAATTAAAAGAGAACACAAAGGACCCATGATGAGATGGATAAGGACTCAGACCTGCAAAGCTAATAAAACACGACAACACACTACGTACCAAACAAAAATCGCTGCTCTTTTCTCATATATTTTTCATTATTACCTATATATTACTATTATAATTATTATTTAGTCTTTTGCCCCAAAAAAAATAAAAATAAATAAATAAAGTCTTCACTCGCATCATTGACTTCAGATTTTAGTTGATTAATAAGAATTTTAAAGTTTCTTTTTACAATAGTTCTTTTGTTATATTTTTTGGGGTGTGCTATCTCGTGTCTCTCTTTTATTGAAGTTGATTTTCTTTTTAAATTATTTGTTACAGTTGTCGAATGACACTTATATGGAAAACTACACCTAAGTATTTTAATCTTAAAATATTTTAATCACATCTTTAAGCTAGATCGATGCATACTTTTATTATCCTTGTGAATGATTTCCACGTCATATGATTTCACTTATGATCATTATGTTGTTAATGTGCATATATTTTTGGGGATTGGAAAGTTATTATTAATACAACTAATTACATACAAATATCATGAATTTTCAATCAAATTTTAATAAAAAGTACACACTTTAATTTGTAACAATATTGGTCAAAAATTTTGAAAAAATTTCAATTACAATATTAACCGCATTTTACCGCATCTAATTACATCTTTACCACTGAATATCAACAAAACCGCTAATATTTATTTAACTCTGACAAATTTTCAAATAGTAGTGATCATAGTCTTCGAGAGCAGATTATAACATACATAATTAAAAATAAATAAAAGATGGTACCAAAAAAAAAAATAAAAAAAAAATGATGAGCATAGATGAAAGTTGAAACAAGGGGAAAGAGGCCAATTTATGCATGGGTGGACGAGCTTAGTGATACATCCAACACATGCAACATTGGAAAGTAAACCACATCATTTGTTCTTTTATGAATGATAATAATCATTATTAATAATCCACTAATCTCATTTTTACAGCCCCATGCACATGATCCTCGCACGTGCCATGCATGTGGCCATAGTCCCACTTTCAAACCCTGTTCATGGTCCTCATTATTTTACAATTTTCGTTTTTGTTTTACTTTTGTAATTTTTTTTGTTGTTAATATTTTATTTTTTATATGATATTATAATTACTAATATATATAAAGCAGGGGAGAATATATTCGGTCGTTATCTTTCTGATCAGTATACAATAGTTTACATTGCTCGAAGCACATGGTAAACAAATTATTTTACACCCTAGTTTGGTCTTATCTATCTCTTATATATTTTTTTAGTTTTATTAAATAAGTTTTGAAAACAAAAACAAAAAAAAATCTAAACCTATATTCTTACCTAACCAACAATATAGATAGCTGGTTTGATTCATTCGTCTATAAATCAATATACCCGGATTTGTATAGATTCTATCATAAATTATATTGTTCGAAGATCTGTAATTCATATTAGTTATAAATTTTTGTGAGATGGTTTCTAATCAAAATCTTTTGATGGTCAAGTCAAATCAGATTGAACAAAAATATTATTTTATAGAGACATCAAATTAAGAGTATGATTCATCTGAAACGTGGTATATGAATTTAATTTCTTGTAATGAGTCAACTTACAATATAAAAATTAATTAAAAATTAATTGGATGAGTCTTATGTGAGAGACCGTCTCACGGATCATATTACGTGAGATGGGTCAATCCACAACCCACACTTCACAATTCACGTACAAATTAGTGAAAATGGGTTTGGTTTGTGGTAAAATGATTTGTCTCACGAAAACTATCCATGAGACCGTCTCACGCAAGTTTTTGTGAAATTTAATTTATGAAAATGAGTTGCGTTTATAAATGATAGAGATTCCTCACATCGAGACGTAAAAAGGGTGTCATATATATATATATATATATATATATATATATATAAGTTTTTATTTAGATCAATGATAATAGGTGAAAATCTTTCATATCAACTCAATCATTAGACATTTATAAAGAAATATTATGAATATACTTAAATAACACACAGGGAACCTTATATGTCGTGATCTCAACAATTCATCCAATGATGTCAACTATTCGTATTAGTTAGAACTTTGAATATCTCGATTAATCCGAATTCAGATGAGATGGACCCACAAAATGATTTAAATGTTTTAATCAATTATAAATCTTGTATTCTTGTTTTGAAGGCAAAATGATTAATTTTAATGAAACCTGTTGAATCCGAAATACTTAAGGTGATGTTTGGATTAGTGTTTGTTAGTCGGGATTTGAGATTTGGATTCATTCAAATCCCTGTTTGTTTTGAGGTTAGAAGAGGATTATATAATCTACCAAAATCTTACTTTATTTAAATAAAAACACAATCATTAACCCTATACTATAACCTATTAATACACAAATTTCAATACACACCTAAATTTCTACTATTACAATCATCCAATCATTATCATTACATCAACTAATAATATAATATTACATAATAACATTTTTTACAGCATTGATTTGACATCTACAGTACTAATCATACCCTACAAAATCTCTAAACAAACACAGATTTTAACTATTCACCTTTATTTCAAAAACTCAGGATTTCAAAGTCGAATTTCTCCAATCCTACATAACACCGATCCAAACATCACCTAAGTGAATTACTTACTATTAATTTTTTTGACCTTTTTTTATACAGTTTAACAAATCTTAATTCGTGTACCCATTTAAAAATTTGGATGTACACAATTAATTTTAACTTAATATTTAATGAATTAAATTGGATGAAACTCTATTTCATAAAATAGGTTTCATGATACAGTCTCATCCAAATATTTTGTCAATTAAATCATTTATTCTTTCCATCTCTTTCAAGAACACAAAAAATAGTCGACAACGTTCCTTTCAGAGAGTCGTGTCCAACTTTTAGCTAAAATCCTGTTCTAATTTTGACCATAAACAGACGAAACGTATCCACAAAGACGAAACGTATCCACAAATAATTGGGTAATTAAAGAATCTGAAAAAAAAAAAAAATGAAAAAAAATCTTCCTTTGAGAAGTAAATTGGGCCTAACACAACCCATGAGAAATCTAGTTTTGTTGCATTCCTTTTAGTATGGATAAGCCCATGCGAGTAGCGGTCTGGGTAGATTTAATTGGGCATGGTCTTGGGTGTAACTCCATAGTTTGTGAGACTGCTCTTAATGGGCCTGGCCTTGAAATTCGAATGAGGGTTGCATCTTTAAAATTAATTTTTAGTTTTTAACTCCATTATTCTGAATAAATATTAAATTGTGATATTTTAATAGACTGCATATTTATTTCACTTGATTTACTATATTCTGCACTCTATTCAAAACTTGGTATGTCAACAGTTCGTGTTGTATAGGGTTAATTCATATGCTTTTTAATTTTGATCAAAACATCATTATAACACAAATTTTTAATAATAACAATGTTGGTCAACTATTTTATTGATCATTTTTTCAATTAAAACATTAACTTCATTTTACGAGTTGGAATTTGTCTCAGCTGAATTCCCCAAAAGCAAATATTTAAGAAAAAATAAATAAAAGATAGGAAAGAAAATTGGATGGAAAATAGTCGAATTGATAGGATGATAAATGAATGGGGATAAATCACTGGAAATCCAAGACCTGTAAGTGGCCAGACCTAGTTGATCACTATATTGGATTTTTCACTCACTGATTTTGAAATTCTTCATTTAAAGGTACGTACACCGACTGTACTCCATTTTTTATGATTTATTTTTATTTTTCAAGTTTTATCCAACTAATTTTAAATAGGATTACTTCCACTATCATGTCAGCAAAATAAATATGACCGAATAACATAATTTAGGAAAGAAAAAATAAAAGGTTCTCTATGTCAACTTATTCAAAAAAAAAGAAAAGAAAATTGTCCAATAATTTTGAAAAAATAAAAGTTTTATTTTTATAAATATAAAGATGTAAAAAGGTTTTCTCAAAATTTGTTGTCCTGTTGGCTGTGGATGAGTACTGGATCTTAGTAGAAACATTCTGTGGGCTAACTGGTAATACTTAAATATGAAGCAACTTGATATTGGAGACAAATATATATATATATACTACATAGAATCTTTCGGCTTTATCTTTAAATTATTTTACTATGTTATGTATAATTGAATATTTGAATAGCATGAAAACATATACATGTAATCTTGTACCTATAAAAGAGTCTCTACTCTAAGTTATACGTTTTATTTTTTGTTAAACGAATCACATACTAAATTTTATAAGCTATCAATTTCCATTTATACCCATCTATTTATGAGTTGGGCTGCTATAAACATGGTGCACGGATCTTAAGATCCGTGCACCACTATTTGACCCAGCCATTTTCTTCTTTTTTTCGCGCATTTTTTTTTTTTTACCATGACCTTTATATTGTGTTAGGCATACCTCTATATTATATTAGTCATACCTTTATGTTATATTAGTGATATCCTTATTTCCAGATTTCATACTTTAATCCTAAACCCTAAACCCTAATTTCGGCACAATAAACCCTAATTTGGCACAAGCCTAATTTGGCACAAGTTGTAGATATTTACATTTATGTGATATTACTTATACATTTATATGAGATTATTTATACATTTATATCAACATAAACATACATTTATGTAATATATATAAAGGTACAACAAATATAATTAAAATGTATGACTAACATAATTAAAGGTATGTCTAATATAACTAAAAGGTATGAAAGGTATTAATATGTCAGTTTAAAAAAAATGCTAAGGTACAACTAGTCTTACAAAAGGTATGTCTAACATAACTAAATGGTATGTCTAACATAACGAAAAGGTATGTCTAACACTACTAAAATGTATGTTTAACATAACACTAAAGGTATGACTAACATAACTAAAAAGTATGTCTAACACAACTAAACAGTATAGTTAACATAACAAAAAAGGTATGTCTAACATAACTAAAAGGTATGTCTAACACTACTAAAAGGTATGCTTAACATAACATAAATGTCAAGCACCTGGGAGCATATTTGGGCGGATTTCATCCGCGACCTAGAGACGCGTGCAGACGCGTGACGGGTCGGGTCAGAAGTGGTGCATGGACCCTAGATCCATGCAAATGGTGTATATAAGTTTTTGTGTCTATTTATTGAAAAAGACATAACAAATATTTATCATAAGACCATTATGAAAATTTTAATTAGAAATTACCCTTTCACTTTTTCGACAACACTTATTTTAAGAGATCATAAAAGTTTTAGAATTGGTTTTCTCTCTCATACACCTTTAGGTAATATTTTCCTTTTATCATGACTTGGCCCAATCGATATTTGTAACATGTGTGAATATATATGCATTTGGTTAAAGATTTTTGCCATATTTTACTGTTTCATGCTCATAAAGAAAGTATATCTAAAAATACATCATGTGGATGGTCTTAAATGTATATAAATAGGAAGCAAAATAAAATATATTATCCTTCTAAAAAATTGAGATTGTAATTGCATGAATATCTGCTCCATCCCATCCCATCCCTTCCTATTTTCATAGGACCAAAAAATTTATCAGGTGGACTCTCAAAGTCCCAAGGGTCGCAATCGCTACATTAATTTGGGGGTTAGGGTTTCGTTGTCCGATCACAACTCAAACTAACAATCACGATTAGAGAGATATTAATTTCATGTGAGAACCTTTGTCACCATCATTATTTTTAATTTTATCGGAAAATTTCCAACCAAATAGCTTCGAATTTCAACGAATACGATTTTATATAACGATTTGTCGACTCTACGTAATGACTCAAGTTTATCGGCACGTTTTTCTCTTCCTGCCCTCCTAAAAGAATATAAGTATATATATCTAGAAATATATTAAGTACGTAGTTAAAATAATATTTAATAAAAGACAAAATAAAATAATTTTATCCTTGTAGAATTTTTCTTCACCATCAACATTATTACCAAAGTCTATGTGTGAAATGAAATTTTTGGAAACTATTATAGTACTATAGAATTATTAGTAAAAAAAGCTTCTTTTTTCTCTCAATATATTTCAGTTAAAGTGCAACAAGAATATGAATTTTGTCACTAAGACACTAGATCCCGGGACGGTGGATTATGTCCTATTCTTGGTCAGTGTATTCTTTCCACACGTGGTGGGTTATTTCATTATGAAAACTAATTTTATATACGTAAGTAACTAATAAATACTATACCAATATAAGTGTGTCAAACTTATCTCTCCAGAATCAACAATTTTAATTTTAAGTGATAAATGGGCGATATTTTAATACCTTATTCAAATTTATATATATATATATATATATATATATATATATATATCATCAGATCAAATATGCCGATACTTTGTACATTGCTGATTATGCAACATTTTGAAAATTTAATTTAAACTTTATCATATATTTATTATAGATTCTAAATTTTCCTTTGTTTTCAGAAACAGTTTACCTACTAAAAATTACTTGCAATACAGTTTTGTGATTGTCATTAGACAAATTTGGTGAGACTGATCTTGTGGGATAATTGACTCTTAACAGTAATGATTTTTATATCACAAAAATTCATATTGTGATAAAACCAAAAATCTTATTGAGGGGTCCAACTGATAGTGGTATAAAAGTGAGGAAACATATATAAATTATACATATATTTAGATATCTTATCATTCACAACGAATACATGTTAAACTTTTAAATTTCTAATATGTTTTTAATAAGTTTGTTTTAATGGTTCGATTCCTACAATAATAAAACTCAAATGTTGGATATTTAAAAAATAAAAAGATAGGTCACAAATAAAATTTCCCCATTTCAGTTGTCTATAAAACTCACATCAACATTCTATTATTATATTATTATGAATTTGATATCTAAAGTAAATTTTTTTTTTAATCAAATGTTGAATAATAACTTATTGTAAAATTAAAAATTATGTGAATAATGTATAATTAAGAAAAATAATATATATTAACTCAATATAAAATAAAATTACAATAATTGTAACTCAAATATATCTTAACATTATACATTTCTTGTATTTTTTTCATAAATAACTGTATAATATAAAATTAATTTTCAAAATTTGAGTGGGCCCATTGCCCCCTTGTCCTAGTATGGCTTCGTTTCTGGTCTCACGAATAGACTCATTACCCACAAACAATACGTGAATTGTAAAATTTGGATTATGAGTGATTGAATTATGGATTGATTCGACTCATGTAATGTAATAAAATTTCGTAAGATCGTCTCACAAGAGACTCACCCTTTTTATATTTAGGAAAACCATAAAAATTGATTTTTTGCTGTTGTAATGTTATTTATGGATTACAATGGAAGGTTCTATCCACGTCTTTCCATAATGAGTCGAATTTTTTCTGTAACGTAACTAATGTTTCTAGCATTCAATTTATACGTGACAATAACTGAAATATTTCATTAATTTCTATCTAATCTCATATTTCATTATTTCCAAAATACTGTCTTTTTCATATTGGTAGGAAAACTTCCACTGAAAAGCACTCGCAAGTCACCATAATAGTCCTTTTCGATTACTTTTTAAATTGTATTTAACTCTCATTCTTCATATTATACCACACATATATAGATCATACAAATGACAGCCGACAAAAATGTCATAAATCAGAAAATATAAAGGAATTTATATAATAGGTAACTGAACCTAGTCTTGTGAACTACATATTACAAAACTGTTATTCCTTTTACGTTTATATAGTCTGAACTGAAAAGAGGAACACAATTCTAGTATTTGTTCCTTTCCAAACCAAACAGAAACTAGGAAACACATGTGACTACGTAGAGTCGCAATCATCCAATCAAATTGCAATAATTAATTTAACTCTTAATTTTTATAATGAGCAATCCCACCGGGTCTTAAAATAATTTTTAAGATTCAATTTTCGTGCAAGTCACTCTATAAAATGAAAACACACTAAATTTTGTTTAATGCTAAAGAATAGGCAGAAATTCCAATTAAATGTGATACTGACTTCTCAAAATTTACGACAAAAAAGTACACAACCATCTTTGAGTTAATCCTTGTGTTCGAATATTATTCCACAATAATAAATGCTAAATTTGGGGATTTAATTAGAAGGCTTAAAAGGAGATGTATATATTAAGTGCATGAGATAGTTAGAACACTAACTAGTAGCACATTATCTTAAAGAAACAAGAAAACTTTCAAGAGTTGAGTTTCTGGTTGGTAATAGCTAGGTGTGGCCTCATTCTATAGAAAAGGGGACTTTGCCATATTTTTCTTCTCATCACCTTCTTTATACCATAACTATCTACTCATTATTAAAAACCTCATCCAAATTAGAAACAGATTATAATGTAGCTTTGATTGAGCCTTGTTTGTTTGTTTGTTTCTAACTAATATATTGCAGGCTTTTTTGTTACCTTGAGTTCCTGTTTCTCTTCACAGTTGGGCGTGGATGGAGCCTTCAGAGAGCAATACTATGATGTCTTATGAGCCCAACAAACCTGTTGGAGATAAAGACACACTTGATACAATAGGTCATGTGTTTGTTTTTCTTGAATTGTTAAAAGTGGTGTATATATGCTCATATGATTCAATTTCAAGAATTCCGTGGCTTCATGATGTAATCTGATGTTTAAATAACTCAAGATCAAGAAATGGAGAAACTAATGTTATATCATTGAATTCTTATCAAACATGGATTCTTAGCTGATATACACAGGATTTCTGCAGATGAGGAGAATGATTCTCCCATTGAAGAAGTCCGACTCACAGTACCGATAACAGATGATCCTACCCTTCCATGTTTGACGTTTCGGACATGGGTTTTGGGGATAATATCATGTGCATCTTTAGCATTCTTAAACCAGTTCTTTGGCTATCGCCAAAATTACCTCTCTGTAACATCTGTTTCTGCTCAAATCTTGGTCCTTCCATTAGGAAAGCTCATGGCTTCATCTCTGCCAACAAGAGCAATACATATCCCAGGGACAAAATGGTCATTCACAATGAATCCAGGGCCCTTCAACTTAAAGGAGCACTGCCTCATCACCATATTTGCCAATGCAGGCTCTACTTCTGTATATGCACTCAACATTGTCACCATCGTGAAGGCCTTTTATCATCGCCGTCTTAACCCTGTTGCTGCATTGCTACTAACACATAGTACTCAGGTTAATACTAATCAGCATTCATGCTTTGAATCAAACTGAATTTCCTGTGTTTTTATAAGTTAAACTGCAATATTTTCTCATGTAGCTGCTTGGCTATGGATGGGCTGGAATATTCCGGAAGTTTCTCGTTGATTCGCCCTACATGTGGTGGCCTTCCAATCTTGTTCAAGTCTCTCTCTTCAGAGCATTGCATGAGGTTGAAGTTAGGCCAAAAGGAGGCCTCTCAAGGCTGCAGTTCTTCATCATTGTCCTTGTATCAAGCTTCTCTTATTACATAATCCCAAACTATCTGTTTCCATCAATCACTGCTCTATCCTTTGTATGTTGGATATGGAAACACTCTGTGACAGCTCAGCAAATAGGATCGGGGCTACGCGGTCTAGGAGTTGGCTCAATCGCGTTCGATTGGTCTACTGTGGCAGGTTTCCTGGGCAGCCCCCTGGCAACTCCTGGCTTTGCTATTGTCAACATGTTGGTTGGTTTCATATTGATTCTTTACGTTGTCACCCCAATCGCCTATTGGGGCAACGTGTACGATGCCAAGAAATTTCCCATCATTTCTTCTCATGTCTTTGATGCTCATGGAGCACCCTACAACATATCAGCAATTCTAATTGAGAAGACTTTTCAGTTCAATCAGGAGGGATATGATAGTTATAGCAAGGTTAATCTCAGCATATTTTTCGTGTTGATCTATGGTCTAAGCTTCGCGAATTTGGCTGCCACCGTGTCACATGTAGCTCTCTTTCATGGAAGGTAACATAATCTTTTAACAGTTCAAAGTATATTGGCCTTAAGACATGGATTAATCTTCAACTGAATGCAGGACAATTTGGCAGCAGACAAAAGCATCGTTTCAGAACAAGTTTGGAGATGTTCACACTAGGTTGATGAGGAAGAACTATGAAGCTGTACCTCAATGGTGGTTTCATACACTCCTGGTTCTGGTTATTGGATTGTCATTGTTCACTTGTGAAGGCTTTGGGAAACAGTTACAGCTTCCTTACTGGGGTGTTCTCTTGGCCATGGCTATAGCTTTCTTCTTCACCCTGCCTGTTGCTGTTATTACAGCCACAACGAACCAGGTATTTATGCATCGCCCGTCTATTTTTTTATGCTCATAACCATATCCAGACATCATTGTAACATCAAGATATATACAGCAAGCAGGATTGAATGTAATCTCTGAGATGATCATTGGCTACATGTATCCTGGAAAGCCTCTAGCTAATGTAGCATTCAAAACTTATGGCACCATAAGCATGTCACAAGCCATTAATTTTCTTTCGGATTTCAAGCTCGGACATTACATGAAAATCCCTCCCAAATCCATGTTCCTCGTTCAGGTAAAGACCGCCACTCTTTTCTTTAATATGATCAAACCAAGGTGTAAAAGCTAAGTTCTAACCCAATAAACATTCTTGAATCCAGCTCGTGGGAACAGTGATCACTTCCTTGGTATGCTTTGGCACAGCTTGGTGGCTCCTCACTACCATAGAGCACATATGTGATCCATCAAAATTGCTACCTGGGAGCCCGTGGACATGCCCTGGAGACGACGTTTTCTACAATGCTTCCATAATCTGGGGCGTTGTGGGCCCACTTCGTATGTTTGGGCAGCTCGGGCTGTACCCGGAGATGAACTACTTCTTCCTCATTGGGCTGCTCGCCCCAGTGCCCGTCTGGTACTTTGCACGAAAATATCCAGAGAAGAAGTGGATTAGGCTCATCAATGTTCCAATCATTCTATCGGGAACAGGGGGGATGCCAGTGGCCAAGGCTGTTAACCTCATTTGCTGGTTTGGTGTGGGACTGTTCTTCAACCTGTACATTTACCGGCGGTTCAAGGGGTGGTGGGCCCGGCACAACTACATCCTGTCAGCCGGTCTAGATGCCGGAGTTGCATTCATGGCCACACTCTGTTACTTCACACTGCAGTTCAATGGAATCGATGGACCGAGCTGGTGGGGATTGGCGGTCGATGATCACTGCCCCCTGGCTAGGTGCCCGACGGCGCGTGGGGTACAAGTTGACGGATGCCCTGTCCATCAATGATTTACTGCTGGCCTAAAGACAAATGTGATATGTGTAATTTTAGGTTTATGTTTTTCCTGCAAGTGTAATTTAGTTTCTTCAGAACTCAGAATTCTGACATCATCCCAGAAATTGGGGTGCATGAACATCGGTTTTAAACTCCATGAGCACGGAAAAGTAAACAAATATAAAAGGTTTTCTACCATAGATTAATCTGGTAATTGATGTTTTGTGGACAAGCAATATCCGAACATTTGTACATACAAAAGCTAGAAATCTTTTACATGAATCATAAAATCTATCAACCCATTTCCCAGAAATACGAGTACTAAAATGGTAGTCGATATATACTTTATCGTTATTCAAATGATACAAGGAAGATGGATACAATGTCTGAGCATCTGTTTCCAATCCCCAGAATAGGATGTAACTATTTTCAAATAAGAGATATTTCGATGTCATCGCTAGCATTTAGTCTAACTTCCTTTTTTCTTCTCAATATGGTTTGATGATCAATGTAGACTACTCTCAAACAACCATATCTAGATCTCTTAAATATGCATTATTTCCTTCAAGAAACTTGCATATGTAAGGAGGAAAAGGAGGGTTCTCATTTCTCTAGTAGCTTTGGACTCATCTGGGTTGCTATCATCAACCACACAACTCCTACACATACTCATCATCACTGTCATCCTCGTATTCAGATTCAGACTCTTCTTCAGTCCTGGGTTTCATTAAGCTACTCATGTCAAATGAAGAATCTGCCTCCATCTCTTCCACCTCAATCAAGTCATAGTCCATACGGTCTTCAAATTTCTCATCCGAGCAGTTAAGAAGCCAAGCAAGAGAACAATTTACTCCCTTCCTTACAATCATCTTATGTCGTGGCTTAATAGTGGACTCAAGGCCATAAGTGAAGTAAGCAGGGAAAGTCACCAAATCTTCCAAAGGCCTACTCATTGTGGACTTGAAGAAATCAAAACTGAGTATCATGATGTCAACATTTAACGCCAACAACTGCGGACACCCCACAACCATCTTTCTCACTTGTTCCACAGAGAACCCACATTCCTTTAGGAAATCCACATGTCTCACGATTGCTCTGTCACTGAGGCTCACAATTTGGGGCATTTTCTCTATGATTCTCCCAAAATCATCAGGACTTGTTTCAATAATGGAGCTGAGAAAACCGCATTGGCTCTGAAGCTTTGTTTTCAGGTCAATTCCCATGATTTCAGGATATTGTGCAATCACCGTTGCAAGTGAAGTTTGTCTAACATTATACTCCAAAAGCAATTTGACATTTGGTTTTATCCTCTCATCAAGTCCAAAGCCAAGAATGTGTGGTTGATTCTCGATCAACCTAGCAACAGCTAGACCTGGTATTCCCAAGCTCTCCAAATACTCCACAAAAGGTTTGATCACCCGACCAACTCGCATGCCCAATATCTCTGGGTATCTCGTTAACACTCTTCCAATCTCACGCCTAGCTACTCCAATTCCAACCAAATAAGCCACTGAAGTACTCATGGTGCCCTCGAGCTTAAACCCCAAAACTTCTGGATACCTCTCAAGGACTCGAGGAACATCATTAGGCTTAATATCCATACCTTGAAGATACTTAACAACTGGTGCAAGGTCAACCACAACACTTGCCTGGAGAACTTGAGGGTACTGGCGCAAGAATTCTGTAAAAGTAGATTTCTTGACACCCAATTTACCAAGGTAATCGAGCACTGGAATCATATTTTTCTTCACACTGCAGCCAAGGACAAGAGGGTAATTATTGATATCTTCTATAGTAAGTCCTAACTTGTGAAGGAAACCCACACGTTCTTTCATGACCTCAACAGTGACAGGGAGCTCTAAACCATCAAGCTCATCAGGAACAATGCCAATGCCCCTCAAGAACTCATAAACACGTGCACGGTTAGCAATCCTCTCATTCTTCATCTCTAATAAACTAGGGTGAGTATAAAATGAAGCAGGACTGGCTTCTTTCCGCTTCCCATTTAATCTTTTTTCCTTGGACAAAGACATGTCTGCAGCAGTAGATGAACGAGATCTGCCAGCAACAGAGGAATGAATCGCCATCACCAATCCACATCTCTTCTTACAGTTGCTTGAAGTGCAAAGAGACGAGAGAGAAATCAACTGTGGTGCGCAGAATGCCAGAGCAGGTAACTCATTATGCACAAGCAAGAAACTGGGTTTACAAAGGCCAGCATAGCTAGTAATCCTCATAACCTTAAACAAACGAGACAATCAAAATACTCTGCATCAAGGAAGGAGCACAATAAGAAACTTTCTTTCTCGAAATTCCACAAAGAGTCTATAAATGACAATAATGAGATAAAGATGCCAATAAAAATTGCCATTTCAAAAACAGAAAACTAGTTCAACTTTGATAACTACAATAAACAATGCCTTGAGAAAAATAACACTATTCTCCTTGCACATATTATGATACACGACAGCACATACACCAAATTAAGGATATGGAAGTTCACACATTACACGGAGAAGAACAATTCTGATGTTTTTCAGGAGTAGATACAAAATTAATGTCTCGGCATCTCAGAAACAAATGAAGAATGAAAACTAGAGCGCATTAAGAACAAAGAAGTATAAACAATTCAATTATAGCATCGGTGAGTTGAATTGATATAACATGAGAAAAAATACCTTAAACCAGTAATTACAAACCAATAATTACCAACAAAAATCGACCTTCTCGAACAAAGTTGCAGGTTCGCAGAAAAAATGAGGAAATAGAAGAGAAGAAGGGTAGAGTAGAGTTAGATGGGATACGTCACCGGAAGAAATTGCAGAGTGATTAGTCGGGTTCAGAGAAAAAGGATAGAATTATTAAGCAAGGGCTTATTCGTCCCTCTCTCTCTCAAAAAAGCCAAGTTATTATTAGATGATTATAAAACTCTTTAGGCCGAAGATTGGGCCGTTTTTCATGAGTCAAACCGCAGTTCCTGTGGGCTCTGGAATTAAATTTATTAAAAGGGCCCAATGGGCTTTTGTCAAGGATTTGGTATGAGCTTTTGCTGGTTGCTTTAGAGAACCCATCTACACTTATATTATTGGTGGCCAACAAGTTGGCTACAATGGAGACTGTTGGACTGGACACCATTAAATAATTGGACCAGCTTCTAACAAATTTAGTATCTAATTTATTTATAGAATGGGCATAGGTAGTCCTTGTTTTTAATTATTGGTTATATTGGTGATTCAACGTAAGATCTATGCCTAGGTAGTAAATGTCATTTACCACTATGTTATCAATGTTTCGTCCATAGTAAATTTAATGATTAATAAAAGATTATTACAAAAGTTAGAATGATTAGTATATTATTAATTGTTAGAACTCAAATAATTAGGGAGAAATATTAAGTATGAGATTCTATGTTTATCACTATCTTTATGGGCGCCTTCATTTCCATTTACATAAGTTGAGAAAACAGCAAGAAAAAAAAATCTTTAAGAATGAGGCTTCCATCTATTATATTTCATATTTAATAAAGTCAAATGAACAAGAGCTCAAAAGATCGAATGTTAAAAAACACAAAATAAAGAAAATGTAACTATAGTAATTGGGTGGAATAAACATCCTTAACTTGTACAAGTAAATTTTCATCAATTTATTTATTTGCAATTCTATACACCCAGACTCAGGTACAATGAAAAAATAGAAAGAATATACGAATAACTCCAATCACAGCCTAATTTTAATTAGGTAACTGAAACGAAGCATAAGCAAAAAAGGACACGATTAAACAGGGCCATCCCAAAGATGTAGATGACGAACTACTCCGCCGAGCATTGGGTACCGGAACCGGACGTACAACATTACTTCCGCCGCCGTTTCTACCACCGCCGCCACCTCCACCATCGCCGTCATCACCTCCTCCTCCTCCTCCTCCAGTTCCACGACGACTCCCTCCACCGCCTTTTGGGCCGCCAGTCCCACCCTTCGATCCACCTCCGCCGCCAGTCCCACCCTTCGATCCACCTCCGCCGCCAGTCCCACCCTTCGATCCACCTCCGCCGCCAGTCCCACCCTTCGATCCACCTCCACCACTCCCTCCGCCTCCGGTAGATCCGCCCCTCGCTCCACCTCCGCCGCCACCGCCACCGGTGGATCCACCACCCCTTGCTCCGCCTCCTCCACCGCCGCCGCCGCCGCCACCGCCACCACTCGGAGGCGCAACTGCGGAGGTGAGGAGCAGGCAGATGACAGTAAGAAGGAAAACAAACTTGACAACGTGCATTGGGAGATTAATTAATTTGATTGAGAATGATTGTGAATGGAAATTGGATATGAAGAAGCATTAATACAATAAAGATGGAAGACGCGGGAAGCATTAATATCCATTGACTTGACCTGTGAGGTTCCGTGGTAATTGAGATGATATAATCGTCAATTTGAAGATTCAATTGCTTATCTTTAAACACTCGGTGTCAATTGAAATTGTCTTATTCAACACCCTATTCGAGGATAAAAATATCGGTATCGGTAGAAATATCGGTATCTTAATTTTACGGAAATATCGACGGATATATCGATTTCGGTGGAAATATCGATTTTTTACGAAAAAAATATAAAAACTTTGTAAAAAAAATTAAAAAATATATCTAGTACTTTACATAATATTATAAGTAATATTAATACATATATTGAACTTAAATTTCAAATAAAAAGATATGTTTATTGAATTGTTGTACTAATGTATATAATAATAAAATAAAATATTTGATTAGGTGTTCATGATTTCATATATTCGAAAGGTAATATTATGCTTATATATATATATATATATAATACTAATTTCCAAAAATAAGATATTTATTTTGAAAGAATTAATTAAATAGAGGTGATTTGTAGTAATAATTGTTGGAAAAATCTGTTCAAAAAACAGAAATTTTGCCCATGTTTGGGGCAATTGTTGACATGGGTCCCGGACCCCGTTTTAGAAATGGAAAGTTTGATCGTGTTCTCCTCCGAAAGAGGTTCGACACAACTCGTAAATCGTCCAAAATGGTTGATGGGTGAATGAGATATTGTAACTCAAAGTTACATATTTGGATCCTTTGTAAAGGATGTTATCCCACATCGGAAAATTCAAGTTAATTTCTCTACTATATATTGTTTTTCTCTTTAGTGAGAAAGCAAAAAAAAAAATTCAAAAAAATTCAACACGATCAAAATGCATTATAAAAATTAAAGAAAAAGCAAAAAAAAAATTCAAAAAAGTTCAACACGATCAAAATTCATTCAACACGCTTTGTGTGCATTATAAAAATTAAGGAAAAAGCAAAAAAAAAATAAAAAAATTCAACACACTTGTAAAAAAAATTAAAGCAAAAAAACCAAAAAAAATAAAATTCAACACGCAAAAAAAAAAGAATTCTACACACTTGTTGTAAAAAAAATTAAAGCAAAAAAAAAAATTCAACACACTTTTAAAAAAAATTAAAGCAAAAAAAAATAAAATTCAACACACTTGTGTGCACCCGCGACCTGCATTATAAAAATTAAAGAAAAAGAAAAAAAATAAAAATCAACAAAATTAAATTATAAAAATTAAAGAAAAATAAAAAAAATTAAATTATAAAAATTAAAGAAAAAGAAAAAAAATCAAATTCAAAAAATTAAATTATAGAAATTAAAGAAAAATCAAAAAAATTCAACACGCTTGTGTGCACCCGCGACCATTATAAAAATTAAAGAAAAAACAAAAAAAAAAATTCAACACACGGTCCGATAAGAAAAAACAAAAGAAAAAAAAATTCAAAAAAATTCAATTTTCGATAAGAAAAAGCAAAAAAAAAATTCAAAAAAATTTAACACGCCCGCGACCTGCATTATAAAAATTAAAGAAAAAACAAAAAAAAATTCAACACGATCAAAATTAAACACGCGGTTCGATAAGAAAAAGCAAAAAAAAAAAAATCAACACAGTCAAATTCAAAAAAATTCAATTATAAAATTAAAGAAAAAGAAAAAAAAATTCAAAAAAATTCAACACGGTAAAAATTTAAGACGCGGTCCGATAAGTAAAAGCAAAAAAATAAAGCAAAAACTGCATTATAAAAATTAAACACAATCAAATTCAAAAAAATTCAATTATAAAATTAAAGAAAAAGAAAAAAAAATTCAACGGGTATGTCTCTTGTGTCCCCGGGACACGGATCCAATCCTTGTCCCCAGCCTAATCCGCCGGCTCCACATTATTATTTTTTCGCTCAAGGTTTTTTTTTTTTTTCATATATAGATATCACATGTATACCTTCAAGGTATCCATGGAATGCCTTGAAGGTATTACATGTATACATTGAAGGTGCATGGGCGGCGTGAGTGTGCGGTTTGTCAAGTGCGCGCGCGGCGTGGTGGGTGGGCGTGCTGTTTGTGACGTGCGCGCAAGTATGCACATGGATACCTGAAAGGTATTCCATGGATACCTTCAAGATATCCATGGAATACCTTTCAGTTATTCATGAAATATCATTTTAAAGACATGACATATATACCTTTAAGGTATACACAGGATACCTTCAAGATATCCATGAAATACCTTTCGGTTATCCATGGAATATCATTTTACAAACATCAAATGCATACCTTTAAGGTATACCTTAAAGGTATACATGGAATACCTTCAAGATATACATGAGATACCTATGCGCGGGCGGCGTGGGTGCACGATTTGTGAGTTGCGCGCGCGGCATGGGTGCATGGGCGCGCGGTGTGCGCGCGCGGCGTGGTGAGATGCGCGTAGGTTCCATGGATACCTTCAAGTATACATGTGAAAACCATCAAGTATACATGTGGATACCTTGCTCATGGATACTATCAAAATATCCATGGGATACCTAAGGTATCCCATGGATACCTATCAGGTGCACGCATGGAGGGGCTCGTCAGGTGCCCACGCGCGCGTCCAGGGCGCGTGGATGCGCGTGAGCGCACATGGGCGCGCGTTGGGCGCGGTTCGGGTTGGGGATCCGTGTCCCCAGGACACACAAGTTTTTGCGAAATTCAACACGGTAAAAATTTAACACGCGCCTGCATTATAAAAATTAAAGAAAAAATTAAAAAAAAATTCAACACGATCAAAATTAAACACGCGGTCCGATAAGAAAACGCAAAAAAAAAAAAAAAATTCAATACAGTCAAATTCAAAAAAATTCAATTATAAAATTAAAGAAAAAGAAAAAAAATTCAACACGGTCAAAATTTAAGACGCGGTCCGATAAGTAAAAGCAAAAAACTGCATTATAAAAATTAAAGAAAAAGCAAAAAAATTAAACACGCTGTCCGATTTGAGCACCCGCGACCTGCATTATAAAAATTAAAAAAAAATTCAACACACGGTCCGATTTGAACACCCGTGGCCTGCATTATAAAAATTAAAGAAAAAGAAAAAAAAATTCAATTAAAGAATTAAAGAAAAAGCAAAAAAAAAATTTCGAAAAAATTCAACACGCGGTCCGATAAGAAAAGGCAAAAAAAAAAATTCAACACAGTCAAATTCAAAAAAATTCGATTATAAAAATTAAAGAAAAAACAAAAAAAAAAATTCAAAAAAATTCGATTATAAAAATTAAAGAAAAAACAAAAAAAAAAATTCAACACGGTCAAAATTCAACAGCGGTCCGATAAGTAACAGCAAAAAACTGCATTATAAAAATTAAAGAAAAAGCAAAAAAATATAATAATAAACACGCGGTCCGATTTGAGCACCCGCGACTTGCATTATAAAAATTAAAGAAAAAGCAAAAAAAAAAAAATTCATTCAAAAAAATTCAAGAAAATTCATTCAACACGCTTTGTGTGCATTATAAAAATCAAAGAAAAAGCAAAAAAAAAAAAAAATCAACACAGTCTGATTTGAGCACCCGCGACCTGCATAATAAAAATTAAAGAAAAAGCAAAAAAAGAAAATTCAACACGCTTGTGTGCACTCGCGACCTGCATTATAAAAATTAAAGAAAAAGCCAATAAAAAAAGTTCAACATGCCGATATATCCGCGATAAATAGGCGATTTGAGCTCACGGACAAAAAAAAAAAATTAAAGAAAAAAAAAAGTTCAACATGCTGATATATCCACGATAATTAGGCCTATTTGAGCTCACGGACAAAAAAAAAATCAACACGCCGTTATATCCTTGATAAATAGTCAATTTTCTCACGAACAAAAAAATAAAAGAAAATTCAATACGGACAGAAAAATAAATTAATAAAAAAAAATTCAACACGCCGATATATCTGCGATAAATAGGCGATTTTGTCACGGAGAAAAAAAAAATTGAACACGGACAAAAAAAAGAATTTCAACATGCCGATATATCCGCGATAAATAGGCGATTTTATAAAAAAAAAAAATATTCAATACACGGACAAAAATAAAATAAAATTCAACACGCCAATATATCCGCAAAAAATAGGCGATTTGAGCTCACGGAATTTTTGTTAGACAAACCCAAAGTCCCCTAGACAAACCCAAAGTCTCCATGCTCTTCTTCCGATGAAGCTGCCTTTATGTTTTGTGCTCACGGACCAAATGAATATTTGACTTTATCCATTTCTGTTAGACAAACCCAAAGTCCCCATGCTCCTACCAGTATTGGAATTTCTTCCGGGCTCACGGACCAAATGGATATTTGACTTTGTCCATTTCTGTTAGACAAACCCAAAGTCTCCACGCTCCTACCAATATTGGAATTTCGTCCGGTGAAGCTGTCTTTATGTTTTTTAAGGCACCAAATGGATATTTGACTTGGTCCATTTCTGTTAAACAAATCCAAAGTCCACATGCTCCTACCAGTATTGGAATTTCTTCCGGTGAAGCTGTCTTTATGTTTTTTAAGGCATTTTCATCCTGTTTCCGTAGCTTGATAAATAGGCGATTTGAGCTCACGGACCATGGACTTGTGTGGACCATAAAAATTAAAGAAAAAGCAAAAAAAAAATTATTCAACACGTCTTGTGTTGACCATAAAAATTAAAGAAAAAAAAATTTCAACACGCCGATATATCCGCGATAAATAGGCGATTGCCGATATATCCGCGATAAATAAGCGATTTGAGCTCACAGACCATGGACTTGTGTGCACCCGCGACCTACATTATAAAAATTAAAGAAAAATGAAAAAAAAAATTCAACACACACGCCGATATATCTGCGATAAATAGGCGATTTGAGCTCACGGACGAACCATGGACTTGTGTGCACCCGCGACCTGCATTATAAAAATTAAAGAAAAAAAAAAAATTCAACACGCCGATATATCCGCGATAAATAGGCGATTTGAGCTCACGGACGGACCATGGACTTGTGTGCACTATAAATAAGCGATATATCGGCGATTTGAGCTCACGGACCATGGACTTGTGTGTACCCGCAACCTGCATTATACAAATTAAAGAAAAAGCAAAAAAAAAAAGAATTCAACACGCCGATATATCCGCGATATATCGCCGACATTTCGGCAACAACTCACAAAAATTGAACAGAGGACCATGGACTTGTGTGCACCCGCAACCTGCATCGCCGATTTATCGCCGACATTTCGGCGACAACTCGCAAAAATTGAAAACAACTAGACGATAACGACAAAATGCCGATAAATCGCGAAATATCGGAGGCGATATATCGCTGATTTATCACCGACATATCGGCGACAACTCGCAAAAATTGAACACAACCAGATGATAACGACAAAATGCCGATAAATCACGAAATATCGGCGATAAATCACCGATATTTTGACCAAAAAAAACGTTTGTCGGTCCTCATAAATTCGCAAATATCGCGATTTTTTTGTCACTGATCCTATCTATGTGGCTTTGGAATTTTACAAGTACCATCATTTGGATTCATCTCGCTTCATACTTATCTAATTAATATTTATCTTATTTCATATTAATTTTATATCTCCATTGTTTGACGAATTATTGTTAAGGCAACATACATATTTTATATTTATGTTGATATTCCTAGAAATTGTACTATAAACTATTAGTTCAACTATTAATTTGATGTATTTTAAATCCATGGATCCACTTATTCAATCATCCAACATGGCCCGTCAATCTCCCATTAGAAGCTAAAATCCCTCCTTTTTCTTTTTTTTTTAAATAACTAATTAGTGGGTGGCTTCCTGCGTTGCATGAGATGAATTTATATATCTCTTATATTTTTTTAATAGTTGTTTATACTTTATTTATGTATGTTTCTGTCGATCTAGTAACCATCTAATTTGTTTAAATTTCTTTTGGTATTGTTGGCACTTTGTCCTAAAAGTATGAAAAGATATTTACGATTTTTTTTGTCCTGAAAAGTTAGCAATAGAAACATGTTATAACTCAAAGGATATTGATATGGTCGAGATATACAAACAGGACGAAATGAGTATCTCGATCAAGAACGTGCGAAATACTTTAATCAAATTGCACAGTGTGAGCTGATACTTCGGATTAGTATTTAAGGAAAAGAGCCCCATACAATAAACCTGGAAACACATACTGTAGGGGATCTCGCCGAAACTAAAGTATTGCCGAGATCTTATATCATTGTTTCACATTTCAGGGTGAAAGAGTCGAAATGCATTCATGTAAACCAAAGGGTGCATCTCGACATGAATATTGCATCTCGATTAAGGAAAAGGGCGAGATACTTCCTACCACTCAAACCCACGATCTAACGTCCTAATAACTGCTCTATGTTAGTGGCAACGTGACACGATATTTTAGAAGCGGTTAAACTAATTCGAATTTAGGTATAAATATCATTTTCTTTCATTTGAGACAGATCTACAGGAAGAAAGAAAAAGATTAGTAAGTTTAGAGAAGAACAAATATAACGGAATTTTTCTTCTTCAAACTCATTTTATTCAGAAGTTTGAGCTACAAACTCAACAGGTAAGAGTTGTATTTCATCTCTTTGTTTAGTAATTATTTGATCTTGTCGAAACATCTTATATTATAGAAGTGTCGAGATTCCTGTTCACACAATACAAAAGCCCTTCAACTGCATCTAACAAGGAGAGAAAGACTGCATAATTTATTTTATATTTACACTTTTTAAGATGATGCACTATTAAGTTACTGGATATGAGAGTGATTGAATGCAATAACTCGATGGTACACAGTTAGCCTATTGAAGACTCCCTCAATGAGAGGTAATACTAAAAATGTGTATTGAGAGAGAGCTAAGAGCTAGCGAAAAGCTGGAACTAATATGTGTATCATCACGAATTCAACAAATAAGTAATACTGATCTACAGTTTATTGTTTATGAAAAAAGTGGTTACTTTCAAATGAAGAACAAACAGGATCCTCTATTTATTTCATTTGGTGTTTCAAAATAACCATCACACGTCAAGTGTAAAGAATGACATAATCAATTTACAAATGACATGAATTAAAAACAATGGAATATAAGATGTAACACCAGCTTGAAATAGAGAAGTTATGCCTCGTATATGCGTCCTATGTTAAACATGGGTAATTGTGGTAATTGTTCTTATAATCCAGTTATATATGTTTTAAATTATTCAGTAGTTATCTTATCCACCATAGACACCTTAATATGTGTTCATTGTTGATGTTACAAATATTTTCAAAGTAAAAAAGAAGAATAAGTCATATACAGCTAGCAGATATTTCCTCCTATCATTGATAGCATAATTGACGGGAAAAAAATGGTAAGATTGGACAACCAAAACAAAAGTCATACCACTTTATCATTTGAATTTTGAAGTATACAAATCTTTTTATTTTGCCATTTTAATATAGGAAGAGGTGCGAAAATGACTATATAATTTGTTTCTATGTTAACGTAAACTTTTCTTTTTGTGCAAAAATAATCTTAATGTATGACTTCAAATGTAAAAACCGATTTTCGATTTATTTTTGTGCAAAATAAAAATGTCTTTTGTTGAGATTGGTCTACCGTCTATGTACTAACAAAATAATTAAATTCCCATACGATTGGCCTACTGTATATTTTATATTCAGAAAATTAATTGATTAGCTATATTTTAACATAATTTAAGAAAACTAAATGAAGTGAAGGAAAATGACACAAGCACTTTGTGAGACTATAAATTTATTTACTTCTATACACCACATATTACTCGTTTCTCATAAAAATTCTATAATATACAATAAGATCTCAAAACATAGAATAATAAAGTACTACACAAGATTTGTTATAATTGCCAAATAATTTCTCCCACATTATTTGGGAAGTTCAAAAATTCGAAACCGACATTAATATCACACACATTGAGAGTCAATAGTGCACACAATAGGATTAATTCAGAAGAGGCATCCATAATTTGTCCAAGTATTGTTCATCAACAAATAAATTTGCAATTTCATGCAGAATAATGAAAGAATATAAAGAATCCACACTACTGAACTAATCTAATTTGTACTGCAATGTAGTAATTATATAACTGAAACAAAGCATAATAAGGCCAATACGACGTCGATTAAACAGTGCCATCCCAAAGATGCAGATGGGCTGCCGTTAGCGTGACGGCCGTTAGGTATCGTACGGACAACATTGCTTCCACCACGACTACCACCAATACCGCCGCCGCCACCTCCTCGGCTTCCGCCACGCGCCGCTGTGGAGGTGAGGAGTAGACAAATGATTGTAAGAAGGAACACAACCTTGACAATCTGTTGCATGTTAATTACGTTGTTGATTTCTACAGAGATAAATTTTGTGGAAAATAAAGAGTATTATAATTTGGATTGAGAACTGAATATTGTGAATATATATATAGGGTGGGGAAAATTAAGGATGAAGCGCGTGTCAGCGTGTGGATGTAGTAATTTTGGAAGAAGATCAAAATTATGTGGATATGATATGATACGTGTACTGTCAATTGTGTGATACTGCTTATAAAATTCAAACTTGTAATCCGTCAAAATACAATTCCATTTTCTTTGAATTCCTTCTCACTCGATTCTTCTTATTCCACGTGCTATATTTAAATATGGTCGTGGCTTTCGAATTTTAAGACTATGATTTTGATGCGATTTGTTTTTTCATGTTGCTTTCGAGTATAAAAATAAAATTATACAATGAGTAATATAATATACCCTAATACCTAATATATATATATATATATAAACTATTAGTTCAACTATTAATTTGATGTATTTTAAAATCTCTCATTTAAAGCTCAAATCCCTCCCATTCATCTTTTTGTTTAGGAGCAAAGGTTTATTACTTAATTCCATTTCATTCCTCTTTTGATTATTAGGCCATTTGCATTCTCCAAGTTCAGTAAATGACTAAGTTATGAATTTACTAAAAGGTATGAGCAGAAAAATAAAAAAGTTGAAACATCTTATATAATAGAAGTGACGAGATTCCTGTGTGCAAGAATGGCCCCTCCCATCTTAGTTCCACTCATCATTTTCCTCGTCTTCTCTTGGCTCTAACTTTTTCCACTGATTTTCAATCCAAGAAAGTGAAAACCCAGATCAAGAAACTGAGAATTCTTGATAGTTTTCGATCAAGATTGTGTTTTGATTGGTTTCTAAGATGATCAGTTGTGTATTTCCTATTTAATGTTATTACCATGTATGTATAAAACGAAATTATTAACTCTTCAGAACACAGAATAGGCCTCTTGTTTAACGTGGCTGATTGTTCTTGTAATCCACTGTATTTACGTTCTAAATTATAACGCACTAATAAATTTGTAATTAAAATTATCTGTTAATTAAATAAATAACATCATAAATTCGAATTTCAATAATGAATGTGATTTTTTTTTTGCTAATTATATAAAAATTTAGGATTAAATTGCAATTTTTGAAAATGTGGTGATTTTATTTTGTAATTTGATCTTTAAATTTGTTTTTGTTGGGAATAATGTGGCATCCGACATGGTGTGTGAAGTATCATATTTGTCGGGCATGTGTATTTCGATCGACAGAAAATATAATTACAACGATAAATAAAAGTCGTGGTTCGTTTTACAATTATTGAAAAGTGGAGGTAAATTTATAATTGTTTAAAAAATCATGATTTTTTTTTCAATTACGTCAATGTATTATCTATTATCATTCATAACATATATATCATTTTTGTTTTTACAAAATTATCATATTTTTATAAAAAGTAATGTTCTTATTAGCGTTCAGGTTTTTTTTTTTATATTTTTTATACCATAACCTTTATGTTATTCTCGTAAAACATTAACGTACAAATATCATAATCTTCAAATCAAAATTACTTAGACTTTTTTTAGTATAAATAACATAAAAGTTATATAACTTTTATGTTATACGAATATAACATTTATGGTATATTAATATAACTTTTATGTACAGACTTCATAACCTTTAAATGATACTCCCTCAATTCCTTTTTAAATGACGTTTTGAAACTTTAAATTTTTTCCTATTTAATTGACGTTTTGTGCATTATTTCCATATATACCCCTATGATTAATTAATGTCTAAATTAAATACATTGTATAGTACCCATGTTTTCAAGCATTATTTCCATATATACCCCTATGATTAATTAATGTCTAAATTAAATACATTGTATAGTACCCATGTTTTCAATAGAGGCATGCACCAATAATAATTATGGTCAAAGAAAAGTTTAATTAATGAGGGGTACACTACAAGAAAAATGTTCATAGTCATCATAAGGATATCATCACTGAAATCATCATGATCAATAGGTGGCCCAGTGGTACTCTAACCACTAGACCATTGATGTCTCATGTGATAATGTCTTGCATATTTTTCTTTTATAATATATTTTTGATATTTTTCAATTTTCTATTATTACATATATTTTTTGTTAACTTTTATAAAGTACCATTACTTATTAATATAAGTAATTGATTTCCAATTAATTTTGATATATTAATATATATATATATATATAATTGAATGATTAATGACTATATTAATAATAATTAATATAATTTTTAAATTATATATATAATGAATATATTTATAAAATTAATATATTTTTCAAATTATATATATAATGAATATATTTATAAAATTAATATATATTTCAAATTATATGTATAATTAATATATTTATAACATTAATGTATTTTTCAAATTAATATATTTATAAAATTAATAATCTATTGTACATATTTTCTAAAATTTCTTTATAATGAAATAAAATTTAATTCTCAAAATTAGTTTATTTCATCAATTTAATTCAACAATATATAGCATTTCTTCTTTCATTTAAAAAATAAAATATTGTAATATTTGACTTTTTTTTTTAAAACATTAGTCTACGACAACGCTTCTACGAGGCTACGACAACGTTAGAAAACAACTCATGTGACAATGTCTTACATATATTTCTTTTATAATATATTTTTGATATTTTTCAATTTTCTATTATTACATATTTTTTTGTTAACTTTTATAAAGTACCATTACTTATTAATATAAGTAATTGATTTTCAATTTTGATATATTAATATATATATATATATATATAAATAATTGAATGATTAATGACTATATTAATAATAATTAATATAATTTTCAAATTATATATATATAATTAATATATTTTTCAAATTAATATATGTATATTAATAATTAATATATTTTTCAAATTATATTTATAATTAATATATTTTTCAAATTAATAATCTGTTGTACATATTTTCTAAAGTTTCTTTATAATGAAATAAAATTTAATTCTCAAAATTAGTTTATTTCATTAATTTAATTCAACAATATATAGCATTTCTTTGTTAACTTTTATAAAGTACCATTACTTATTAATATAAGTAATTGATTTCCAATTTTGATAGATTAATATATATATATGTATAATTGGAAGATTAATGACTATATTAATAATAATTAATATAATTTTCAAATTATATATATAATGAATATATTTATAAAATTAATATATTTTTCAAATTAATATATGTATATTAATAATGCATATATTTTTCAAATTATATATATAATTAATATATTTATAAAATCAATATATTTTTCAAATTATATTTACAATTAATAAATTTATATAATTAATGTATTTTTCAAATTAATATATTTATAAAATTAATAATCTGTTGTAAATATTTTCTAAATTTTATTTATAATGAAATAAAATTTAATTCTCAAAATTAGTTTATTTCATTAATTTAATTCAACAATATATAGCATTTCTTATATCATTTAAAAAAAATTTGTAATAATTGACTTTTTTTTTTAAATATTAGTCTACGACAACGCTTCTACGAGGCTACGACAATGTTAGAAAACAACTCTTGTCTTAGGGGTCCTAGGACAACACGTCTACGACAACGACAAGTTCAAACCCTTGTCTATGAGAGAATTTTTCGGGCAAAAACAACGGTTTAAAACGTCTACGACAACGGTAGGTTAAAACCGTTGTCTATGAGAGAATTTTCGGGCTACGACAATGGTTTCAAACATCTACGACAACGGTAGGTTAAAACCGTTGTCTATAAGAGAATTTTTCGGGCTACGACAACGGTTTCAAAAGTCTACAATGGTAGGTTAATAACCGTTGTCTATGAGAGAATTTTTTGGGTTACGACAACGACAATTTATGCTACGACAACGGTTTTTTCAAAAAACCATTGTCTTAGGGGTGTTGTCTATGTACATTTTTCTTATAGTGGTATATTAAGAAAATAAAATTATTTTTAATCTGTGTATAGAGTTGTAAGACGACACTTAATTAGGAATGGAGAGAGTATTACTTAGACATTTTCCAATATAAATAGCACAAAAGGTCGTGCGAATAGAACATTAAGGTTATGCGAATATAACATAAAGGTTACATGAACATAATTAAAAAGTTAGACGAACATAACAAAAAGATCAGGTGCATGAGCTAGGGTTTGAACCTGGACGCGTGTGTGGACGCGTATGGTGCACGTGGAGCGCGTGAAGTGTACCGCCGGATTAGGTCTATCTAATTGAATTGCACGGTTCCTAACCCATACAGCTAGTGCATATAAATATTTGTTTTTTATAAAGTGGTGTGTGGTGTTCATATATGGTGATTGTTGTAAGAAATAAATAAATTAATTAAAAAAAAAAATAGCCACTATAGCTGCTTCTACTTTTCGAGAAAAATCGTAACTTATTTAATGAAAGATCACATGAATTAGCTAGCCATTACACCCAAGATTGCAAAATCGTATTGCATTATATATATTTATTTATTTATTTATTTATTTATTATTATTAATTTTTTTTCCCTCTATGGATGATTGCCACGTCTATTCTTGATATATATATTTTTTTAAATTGAGTATTCTTCATTGAATTTGTTTCACAGTCGCTGAAACGTGTCGAATAATTTATATAAGAAAACAACATTAATTATTAACGAAAATATATTCAAAGTAGAAAAGAAGAATAAGTCATACAGCAGAGATTTCCTCAAATCATTGATAGCAAAATTGACGGAAAAAAAATGGTAAGATTGGACAACCAAAACAAAAGTCATGCTAAAAAGGAATAATTACATTTTTATCATTTGAATTTTGAAGTATACAAATCTTTTTATTTTGTCATTTTAATATAGGAAGAGGTGCAGAAATGACTATAATTTGTTTGTATGTTAACGTAAACTTTTATTTTTGTGCAAAAATAATCTTAATCTATGACTTTAAATGTTAAAACCGACTTTCAATTTATTTTTGTGCAAAAAAAAAAAGGAAAAAATTGTTTTCTGTTGAGATTGGTCTATATATACTAACAAAATAATTTAATTCCACTATTTCCATATGACACAAGCATTTTGTATAAGACTATAAATTTCTTTACTTATTTACAACACATATTACTCGTTTGTTTCACAATTCTATATATGAAAACTTTTGCATTTCAACTAACTTTCTCAAAAAAAAAAAAAAACACTAGCCTTCTCATATATTAATGAATTACGGTGTGGACGAAGCTCAATAGTGAAGATCTCAAAATATAAAGAATAATAAAGTACACAAGATTTGTTAAAATTGCCAAATAATCATCACAATATTTGAGAAGTTCAAGAATTCAGAACCCTCAATATCATACACATTGTGAGTCAACAGGGCACAACAAGATTTAGAAGAAGCATCCATAATTTGAACAAGTATCATCAACAAATAAGTTTGCAATTTTATGCAGACTAACTTCAGTTAGACAATGAAAGAATAAAAAGAATTCATATCACTCAACTAATGTAATTCACTAATTTGTACTGTAATTTAATTAATTATAGAAGTGAAACAAAGCATAAGGTAAATACGACGTCGATTAAGTAGTGCCATCCCAAAGATGCAGACGGGCTGCCGTTAGCGTGCCGGCCGTTAGGTATCGTACGGACAACATTGCTTCCACCGACGTTTTGACCACCGGTGCCGATGGATGTACCGGTTCAGCTGGATGAACCACCCTTTGATCCACCGGAACCACCTCTGCTGCCGCTGCCGCCACGCGCGGATGTGGTGGTGAGGAGTAGACAAATGATTGTAAGAAGGAATGCAAACTTGACAACCTTTTGCATGTTAATTACGTCGTGGATTTCTGTAGAGATAAATAAGGTGGAAACTAAAGAGGATATAATTTGGATTGAAAGATGAATACTGTGAGCAGATGAAAGGGCTTAAAGTGTATATATAGGGCGGGGAAAAGGATGAAACGCGCGTCCGTAGTAATTTTGGAAGAAAATTTTTGTGGATATGATATGATATGATATGTGTATTGTGTGATACTGCTTACCTCATAAAACTCAAACCTGTAATTAGTCAATGTCAATGCTACCCCATTTTGAAACTGCAACTCCATTTTCTTTGAAGTCCTTGTCATTGGATACAACGTGCTATAAAAATAAAATTATACAAAGACATATATATATATACACACACACCTTGCATTTTTTTTAATATGTAGGTGATTTACAACCTTTAACTAGATTATTTTAGTAAAAAAAACTATACAATACAGAATATCAGAAACTGAAATAGATCGATCTTACATGTGATAATCTACCTATACATTCTGCAACAAAGCGTTATTCAAGGTTTTTACTGACTAAAATGATAAAATTTAAAGATTGGATACCAACATACTAGAAAATGCAAATTTAAAGATAGGTAACTACATGCAATCCATACAAATTTCAGTTTCTTAAAAAAAAAAAAACCACACGGTATTCTATAATATGATGTTTATACTTGAAAAAAAATTGATAAGAAAGTCAAATGTTGAAATATCAATTTATTGCCCGAAAACACAGGTAGGAGAATGGCATATTCGTACAAGAGATAAGTTTAAAAATAGTTTAGATCAAATCATATCGCATTTGGTGTCAGCAATCGAAAGCAATTATATTAGATCGATTACTAATTATTGTTGAATAGGGCAATGACATCTGACAAGGTGTTTGTGAAGTACTCTGGTAGAATTTGGTTAGATGAATCTTGAAGATCTGAAAGCTTTGTCACACCTGCACATGCCATCAAACTAGTATGATTTCACATGTGATGAGGAAAGGAATCTTGTAAGAAAATATGAAGCACTTTTTGTTAGTGTACCTGATAAAACAAGAAGAGTTCTACAACCAGCATTCTGTCCAAATAAAATATCGGTGTCCAATCTGTCACCAACCATACACATCCTTGACGTAGGGATTTTGTATCTGCAAATAGAAGTTTACAACAGTTTCATAGTCGCCTACTATCAAACACAATGTAGAAAACAGATCGTTCAGTTTATTGTGTCGAAAGAGGATCAAAACCGCTTACTTTTGTAGTAAGAAATCCATCAGAAAGGTAGAGGGTTTCCCAACTACAACTGGTTCTTTCTGTGTTGTACCACACAATGCAGCAACCATACATCCTGCACCTGAACTCAAGGGAGAGACAAGAAATAAAAGGTTTGGCTTTTGATTATAAGAATGTGGTTTTAAGAGAAAAAAGCGTAAAACTTACCAGGCCATTCTTGTAGATCAGTAAGATGTCCAACAGCATCACGATTGGTTGCAATGAATAGGCATCCGGGATTCTCACGTACACAAAGAGTACCATACCTTAAACATATTGATGTTGAGTTTTCTTAAAAGAATAGGATAATATCCAACCCAATTAAATATATTGTATATTATTTCAAGTTACGTTATGTTTAGTAGTAGTTGATACTAAGAACAGAAGAGCTTAGAATGTGAACAAAAGAGCTTACTGTAGCTTGTGAAAGTTTATGTATCGGTCAAGACCAACAACCACAGCTCCCACCTGTGGTAGAATTAGCAGTATACACAAATCAATGGGAATGAAGAAATTGCAATGCTACAACAGAATCATTGAGCCGGGCGCATTACACTCTTATCATGTTCAAAGAAGTAGTTTGCTTTCAACTGGACAGTTTTCTTCCCATCTTCCTGCAAGAAAAAATGCTGATTATAGATCTTAAAGAGTAAGAGTAAAAGCACTTTCTAAGATAACAGATGAGAAAATTCTAGTCTAATTTTCAAGATAAATAGTAAATACTTGACCCACTGCAGCATATTATCTGAAAACTACCTAAATGAGATGATAACTAACAGAAAAAATCTAAAAAGGAAGTTCATTTTGTTGTTCTCGATTGATAATCGTAAACCAAATGAATCAACTGAATTTTAATAGCTCCTTGGTAATTGAAAAAAAAATCACATTTTCAAGCAAAGGGAGATGAGATTTTATGAGCAGCGTCAATAAAAGGTCCATAAAATTAAAAAATGGTCAGATGTAACAGTATATTCAATTGATCAAATCATCAGAGAAGGTTCAGAAGGACAGAATACCCATCCAAAATGTGCAAAAGCTTTTAACTTTATACTCTTAGCTTCAACAAAGCTTTCAATCCACTCAACCTATTTAGCAACAAATCAGTAGCCAGCCCATAAAAACAACACATAAGAATTGGGATATCAAATTACCAACAAAAGATTTTGCAGAAAATGGCAGCAAGAAAAGCTTAACATGCATTGCATATAGTTCTTCAACATAAAGTCATCAACTATGAGATGATAAAATGTGAAAAGAAATGAATTGATCTCTAAAGTAACAAAATCTGAAGAAATTACAGGAAGCTTACAGGACCACCAAGAGAGCTAAAACCAGCAAGCTCCAATTCCTCAAGTATACCTTCTTCACCAATTACATACACCTGTTGAACAATTGCATGGAAATGAGGATTCTACATCATCACAAACACCAACTTTATAATTTAAGTCGACTGTGTTAGAGCAACTAAATATCTGAATCATACTATAACTCTTAACAATTTGCCATAATACTTATCCATTATGTCAGTGTTCAGGTAACTTCCGCAAAATAATTTATATTGCTTGGAACCTTAGTTTATATTGGCTTGTACACACCTATCTTAACTAGATTACCAGGACGGATACACAAAATCTTCATAGAGAAACCTAAAAATTGAGATGTGCTTCTTCAAGTGACAGATTCCTAAGCAGTAAACTTAAAAGTTAAAAATACTTATCACATGATAGCCCTCCACCTTGAATTATGCAAAATACAAGTCAATAGGCACTTCAAACTGAATCATCATACCCTAATCGGGACTTGCTGCACTTTGCAACGCATAAAAGCAAGTGTGATTAAACAGACAAGCTTATTTACTTGCAATACCCGCCGACCCCAAAAAAAAAGCTTGCTATTAAATTTGCATTAGAAAATCAGGAAGTGAGACATAGAGAAACCTTCTTTTCTATGGGGAAGTCATTGACTTTCAAGTACATGGCTGCAGCAAATGATGAGGAGAATATCTCATCCTGCAAGTACAATCAGAAAAAGATTAACCACAAACACACTCTACGTTCTACTTAAAATTAAGAGGTAGAACAAACCTCAGACACGGAAATCCCTAGGGATTGGAACTTTTTAGCATATTGCCTTCTGGATTTGGTCGAGTTATTCGTCACAAAAACCAGCTTCTTCCCCTACATCAGTGATAGATACAATATCAACCACGATTACACGAATCAGTTGAATTCATTTTCTCTCAACCTAAAACATAAGTCTATGAGTAGTTAAAATAGTATGAATCACCATGGCTCGAAGCATATCTAGAGTAGCCGGAACACCATCTATCAGAGCATCTCCTTTCCATATCACACCTGAAAGTTTCAATCAAAAATCAATCACGATTTTTTAAGACCTGAATTCGTAGAGCGAGTGTGTGTGAAGGGACCATCGCAGTCGAAGAGAAAAGCATCGACGGAATCCAGGAGATTCGCCGTGGTCTGAGGATTGAGACGATGATGCTTCTCATCAATCGTTGATGTGGGGATTTCTCCGGCCATGTGCGCCGAAGAGATGGAGGAGGGTAAAGGCATCCCGGCGTCGAAAAGCCGGTAATGAATTTGGCTGAGACTTCACTCCACCAATCCCGAAACGAGCGCGTTTAGTTTTAGTAACTAACAAGTAAAAAGGCTTGTACTATGAGCGCGCCTTTTCAATTTAATAAACACGACTTTAACATGCCTTTGAGAAAGTGGAAGTTTGTCTGCCATTGACGGAGACTCGAATATTTCTTTTGCCGCGCTTTTTTATTCTTTTTCATCTCTACAATGCAAGCAATACAAAAAAGCGGAATTCTTTTTCTTTTCAATACAAGTTAAATTAAGAAAACTTCTCCAGGAAATCTAAATTTTCAGAGTAAGTCTCTTGTGAGACCGTCTCACGAAATTTTAATGCATTGCGTGAGACGGGTCAACCCATAACCCAATTACCCACTACCCAAACCCTACAATTCATATGTTTTTTGTGGGTGATGGAGCTCTGTTTCACGGAAACTATCCGTGAGACCGTCTCACATGAGTTTTTGTGAAATTTTCAAACTTCTTAATCTGGATTTCATAAACTAATTTTTCAAATATAGGATTTTTGGAATAATATCAATTGATCTTATTGTTACCTAAATAATGGTAAGAGCATATGTGAGTTTCTATTTCAACTCTAAAAAGTTTACAATCTTAGTTTTGAATTAATGAAGTATATTACAATCTAATTATCAGTTTCATCTCAAAATTCAATTATTCTAGTTTTAATTTGCAAAAATCACATGGAAAACAAATCTTGATTTCACAACCGCATTTTGATTAAGAAATTCCCTAAAGCAAATACAAAAGGACAAAAGAAGATACAGCCATGTAGAAAACGGGTCAGTCGATGGCGACATGGAATGTGGTGCGCTATTCTATCTTGATCGATGTTTATCTCGTCGTTTACATGTAAGTAATTTCCTCACAATTATTTTATCAAAAACCGATTGATGTTGATTTGGTAGTTAGACTATCAATTGGTTGAGCCCTATGTTGAGAATTTGAGATATTCATTTTCACGATGGTACATGAATTCTGAAAAAAAAAAAAATTAACATCTGGGCTTCTAATTGAGAAGTTTGAAAAATGCATCCTATATTAAAGTATTTTCTTAAATGTGGACCCTGTATTGAATTTTTTTCACGCACATCATTTTATAAGACATGAACAATTTTGTGAAAGCATGCATTTACATTTTGGGAGTCCCCTAACATCAAATTCGGAGTAAACTTTATACTCAAGTTAATAGTAATTTGGTACAAAACATCTCAAATTAATTTTATCTCATTTAATTTTCAATTTTAATGTATAACCATTTATAACTCGCTCTACACTAAATGATATTTTACTTATTTATTATCAATGTATATGACATTACTTTTATTTAATATTTAAAATTCATGAAAATGAAAAATCATTAAATAAAAAGTCATCATATATTGTTTTAGACATATACCACCATCAAGATGTGGTCAAATGCTATGTAAATTCTAAAAAAAAATTGTGAAAATTTTAATGAGACTTTTTAGCAACCAAATCTTCAATATAAATAGAATATTACAAAATCAACAAGAATGATCAGTGAGCTCAAACTAAATTGTCATAGAATTCTGTCGAAATATAACATAAGTTTTTGGTTTTTCATACTTAACGGCTTTAATCATAATTTTTAACTACCTTAATTAAAGATTGAAGATTGAGTACCTATAATAAAGTCAATTGCATTCAATATTCAAGTGAGTCTAAATTTGATTAATTGAACAAAAAATTGTCAGACAGTTTGACAATAAAATAAGATGTAAATAGAATTAATACTTCAATTTATGGTTAATTAATTATCTTATTAGCTCAACAAGAAAAGTGTGAAAAATACAGTTTGGTTTGAGAAGAAATGGTCCAAAAATCACAACAATTTTACTGTTAGAATTTTCGGGTGGACTTTGCCTAATTCATTCAAAACTTCAATTGCTGCCGTTCAAATATGAAGAGTGCTCCGTTCAACAGATTCCAGCTCAATGATAATGACAGAAATGACCTCGACATCTACAGTAATTTCTATCATCTACTTCGTTCGCAATTACGACATATTCGTTTATAAAATTATTAGAGTTGGTCTCTTGTGAAATTGTCTCACATGCGACAGGATTCAAGTATGTCTTTTACAGATATAAGTATGTGTTTTTCAACTATAAATATGTATTTTATAAGTATGTTTTTTACAGTATGAGTATGAGTTATTCAAGCATACTTTTTACGGCTATAAGTATGTCTTTTTGTGCTATAAGTGCAACTGTCGTACGGTGCGACAGTTGCACATGAGTTTTTGTCAAATTATTATTAGCTATTGATTATTTTTTGTTTTCGCTCATGTAATTAGGGCTATAATGAACCAGCTCGAGCTAGTAAATGTCGTTCGTGTTCGTTCATTTATTTTTTAAAAACAATTGGTATTCATTTATTTAATAATCGAAAATATTCTTGAATATCAAAGAATGAGGTATAAATAAGTTTATTAACACTCAACTGAAAATAAATGAATAATTCAAATGTAAATAAGTTATAATAACATATTAATATTAAATTAAGCCTTTTTTATATTGTTTGAATAATAAGGATGAAATATATTCAATCTGTCCGAACAAAAAGTTATATTTATAAGATTTTAATTAAAACCCCTTTAATAGCCTTTAACTACCTTATACTCAATTACAATAAACATCGCATGATGGACTTAATTAAAAACAGAAAGTTATAGGTGAGACTTAATGCACTACAACATGTCATACATGCTCAAAAATGAAAAGTTGTACATTAGATAAATATGATTTTTTATTTTTTTTTTAGGATTAAGGAAATATAATTAACAATAACAAAATAAAACGAACATCAAGCGAATACCAAATAAACATGTTCATAGTGAATGTAAAGAAGAAAAAGTTATTGATTGTTTCTATAAAATTAATGAACGAATATATACAAACATTCACCAATTTTTTTCTAGGAGCTGTTCATCCAACACTAAATTTAACAGGCGTAAATGTGCCTTAAGCCCCTAACGTGCTCCATAGTGAGTATATATAATGCAGCATACTTTTATTTAATTAATTTATGCTTTTGAATCACATCGATGCTTTTCTCAATAAATAAATAAAATCACATCGATGAAAATGCTCTGACTTTTAATAATTTTTAAATGGACATTAGAGATTGTTGATCCCTCAAATTGTCTTTTCTCGTTTCGTATGAAAGCAAGAATAGGCATCTAAACCTTATTGTATTCCCACTAAAAAAAAAAAAGGAAAAAAAGAAAAAGAAAACCTTATTTTATTCCCACCTACCACAACGAAGCGTAGGACACAACAATCACGTGTCTACATTCCTCGACTTATTTCTGCCGGTTTTGTTTTAAGCACCTAGAGGGAGTGGGATAGAGTGAATAATGATTAAAGAATATTTCTCAACTTTTTATTTATTTATTTATTTATTTTTTTAGTGGGTGGGAATGAAATTGAAGAAAATAAAGACTATAAAATTTACTGTAATTTTTTTTTTCACCTGTTTTTTTTCATAAAATTTGGATATAGATTCAAAAAAATAGAATCCTTCCGCTCCGGTTCATTAAAAAAAAAAAAATTAATTCAGTATTTGATTATGGATTTTGTTCAATTTTTATTTTATTTTATAATTAAATGACTCGGTAGGAGCGTTAGTTTTTTTATTAGAGAAATATGTTACAAATATCATTTGATATTTGATGTATGTTCTCAAATATATCTGGTACTTTAAAATAAGAATAAGTCTCTTATGAGACGGTTTCATGAAATTTTATTGTATTGTGTGTGACGGATCAACTCACAATCCAACGGATCAACTCACAACTCAATCACTCACAACCAAAATCCTATAATTCACATATTGTAATTTTAGGGTGTGTCTCTTGTGTCCCCGGGACACGGATCCAATCCGTGTCCCCAACCCAATCCGCGGGCCCCACATTATTATTATTATTATTTTTTTCGCTCAGGGTTTTTTTTTTTTTTCATATATAGGTATCACATGTATACCTTCAAAGTATCCATGGAATGTCTTGAAGGTATCACATGTATACATTGAAGGTGCATGAGCGGCGTGGGTGTGCGGTTTGTCAAGTGCGCGTGGCGTGGTGGGTGCGCGCAGTGTGGTGGGTGGGCGCGCTGTTTTTGAAGTGCACGCAAGTAGGTATTCTATAGATATCTTCAAGATATCCGTGGAATACCTTTTAGTTATTCATGGAATATCATTTTAAAGACATCACATGTATACCTTTAAGGTATACACAGGATACCTTCAAGATATCCATGGAATACCTTTCAGTTATCCATGGAATATCATTTTACAAACATCACATGTATACATTTAAGGTATACCTTAAAGGTATTTATGGGATACCTTCAAGATATACATGGGATACTTGTGCGCGGGCGGCATGGGTGCATGATTTGTGAGTTGCGCACGCGGCGTGGGTGCATGGGCGCGCGGCGTGGTGAGATGCGTGTAGGTTCCATGGATACCTTCAAGTATACATGTGGAAACATCAAATATACATGTGGATACCTTGCCCAGAGATACTATCAAGATATCCATGGGATACCTGATGGGTATACCATGGATACCTATCAGGTGCGCGCATGGAGGGGCTCGCCAGGTGCCCACGCCCGCGCGTCCAGGGCGTGTGGACGGGCGTGGGGCGCGGGTCGGGTTGGGTCCCCAGGACACACAAGTTTTTGCGGTAATTTTATTATATTATATGAGATGAGTCAACCCACAACTCAATCACTCACAACCAAATCTTATAATTTAATTTTATTGTATTGTGTGCGACAGGTTAACCCACAACTCAATTACTCACAACTCAAATTCTATAATTCACATATTATTTGTGAATGATGAGGCTTCGTCTCACGGTAACTATCGATGAGATCGTCTCACATGAGTTTTTGTGTTAAAATATTACTACTGAAATTATTTATAAGTTAGATTCTAAGAATATTTAATAAAAAGAAAAATAAAATAAAAATAAATTTAATTAAACAACGTCATAACCTATTACTCTCATATCTGAAGTCACGAGGGAAGACAACCTGCACAATTACCTGGGGTGGACTTCGTGCTATTTTTTATTTTTTTGGCGTTCAGACACAGTTGTTGAATTTGTTGTGTTTATAGGCCATCATTTCTGACTCAGAAATATCATTTTTCAAACATTCAGTATGATTTTCTTACCGAAAATATTATTCAGATATTCAGGTTGAATAAGATTCGTCTTTTTAGTCACATCGAATAATAGTGGTAGCTATGTGATTTTATAAACCAATTTTTAGATATAAGAACATATTATAAATAAATTGAGTACGTAGGATTCTTATCAGTTCTCACTTAAATTTAATTTAATCTTTAACTATACATTTGTCTCTAATTTATTTTTTGATTTTTTAAAAAATTATAATTGTTCAATTCTTAATTAAAATAAAAACTCCTATTTCCTAGGCATTTTTCTCATTTATTACATTTTAGTAGTGATAATAATTACAAATTTAAAATCTATACATACGTCAATAATAAAATACATTTATTCATGAAATTTGTGTATCAACAAACTATATAAGTATTTATTCTTTTAAAAAATATATTTTTTTACTTATTATTTTATATTATCGAAATTAATAATGAAAATTTTGCTTTTGTATTCTATATACATTCTAGTTTATTTATATTAATTTTGTAAATTTATTCTTTTGACAAATTTTATGAAATTCACAAGTACGAATCTTAATAATATATAAATAAAATTATATTATATTTAAATATTAAATTAAATTAAAATTTTGTTTTTCAACGAGTTATGCATTATCATTATTTATTAAATTTATTTACAAAATTTATTTCAATTTTTTTTTAATAACTCTTGAGTGACACAAGGTCTATACTTGTTAGGTTATAATCATAATCTAATTATATTTCTTGTCCAATTAGATTCTAATGCTAATCTAATCTAGTAAGGATTATTATCCAATAAGATTCTAATCAATGTAGAATATTGCATGTTTTTAAAATTAAATGATATTCATATAACATACCAAATCTTATGGAAAACTGTTTTCCATCAAATCATTAAAAAATTATAAACTTATATTGAATCTTCGTTAATATAATCATTATGTATAGATTAATTATCCATGGACAATTCACAATTGAAATTATGCATTATCCATCAACCTCAACAATCACATATTTTCCTCATTTTCTCTTAATTTACTAGTAAATTGGTAATTTATAATTCAATTATAAATCAGGGATCTAAAAGCATTCAGAATAGAATATTGCGAGATGGGTGGAGGACTTTTTGACCCAACCTAAAAAGTCTAATCTGATAATTTCACTAAAATAATGCTGACTTTCCATATGAAGATGTATTTCAAACAAATATAATTTAACAATTAATATTTTATTCATCTTGTGCGATTTAGGTACAATTTCAATAAATTAACTTTAATGACCCAAAGTTGACGACAGATGTAAATCAAACAAAAAACCGAATTTCTACGCATAGTGAAGATCCCACCAATCCACGTACACACGTGTCAACAACCCATTGGCTTTCGACGATACCGAGGACCTGTAGTTCCAAACATACCCTTGCGTCAAGTCAATGAAACCGCAATCAAGTCCTCTTGTTTCTCCATATCCTTGGATGGGCATTTTGGGTAATTCACAAAGCTGCAAGTAGACCGTTCTAAAATTCATGTAGCCTCCAAAATTAAAAAAATGCATGTGAAATAGCATTTTTTCCGATCCGCAAATACTACAAAAGCACAGAGAAGCAGACCCCATAACCCACGGTTACAAAACAGAGGTGGCATTTCTTCTCCATTTCTCTCCACTCTGATTCTTTCAATTTCTCTGTGTTGTGTGAGAGATGGCGAATCTGAACGGAGCGGCGTCGGATCTGAGGTCGACGTTTCTGGGGGTGTATTCTGTGCTCAAATCTGAACTCTTGAATGACCCTGCTTTCGAGTGGACCGAGGGTTCTCACCAATGGGTCGAGCGGGTTAGATTTTCCCTTTTTTTTTTTTTTAATTTGATTTGTTGTGTTCGTTTCTGTTTACTGTTGGAAGGTGACGTTTCCTGTGCTGATTCATGCTCTTCTTCATGATTGGAATGTTATCTGTCCTTGGATCGAACTTAATCGTGGCGTGAGGGGTAGAAACGGATTGATTTGAATAGTTGAAAATTTGTCGCTTCTCTTGATTTACTGATCGTTGTGCTAAAATATCTGAATCTGATATCCTTAGGGTGTGGAAATACACTGCATACCTGTGGCTGAAGTCACTATTAAATAGTGGGCTTTAAGTGAATTTTAACATTAATCTACGTTAACTGAAAATAGACTAGTGCTATATTTGAATTGGGGTCTAGATGGGGGAACAGGGGGTTGTTTGGTTATGGAAACGATAACTTTACAGAAGTACTTCTGGATAAAGGTGCTTAGTTGGACCTCTAAAGTGAGAAAAAAAAAATATTTTTTTTCTTTCATGAATGTGGGATGCTGATCTTTTAGTTTAACAGGATTTATTCCAACCAACCACTCCTGAGTGCATTAAATTGTAAAAGGTATTATCTAATCTTTTTGATAATTGAATCCTTGATTCTGTGTGAGGAATGAAATCTTATGTATAGAAGTAGTTAAATAGGATGTCAATGATTCTGTTCCACTTGCATCAAGATTCTAACAAGCAAGGTGGTCAAGTTGCATTTCAATTCGAGCTTTATACCTTGCATTCTCCGGATGCTCAACTTTATGTAGCATTTTAATGGGCATATACTGATTATTTGACTCTGGCCTCAAGAGGGGCTTTCACTGTTCAATTTTCTCATGCTTGTTGAGGGAATCTGATTTTGAGTTCTGTCTTAGATATGAGCCGATACACACAAGCACATAAAGAAAACATATGCACGTAAGTGTTGACCTACTGTTTAGCTCTTCGAATGTGAAATTGGGCCACTGAATAGTCAAATTGTTTGCTGAAAAAAATGCAACAAATTCAAATTTAACACTCTTTGGTGTTCCTAAAAGAATTTGAATTTCTGACGATTATGCTAGATCTAAGAAAATTATGTGACTATTTACCATGGTGTAATAATTATGTCTGAAGTTGACTGATATTATTTTGGCTCATGGATTCAACTGCACCAAGTAATTACACATTCTTTCCAGTAATAAGATTGAAAAGAGATTTCTGTAGCAATTTGTTGTTGAATGGTAGAGTCTTAATTTTCTTCTTCAATATTTTTCTTAATATATGAAATTGAACATTGAGGAGTCTCCTAAGAGTTATAGCATTTCTTGATATTCTAAGAAAATGTCAATTTAGTTTAACTGAGTTTACACCTTATCCTTAAGTTGTGTTCAAGTTCCTGATCCGACATTCTTTTATTTGTTACAGATGTTGGACTACAATGTACCTGGAGGTCAGTTATCGTGATTTACTGTAGTTCTTGAATTGCATTTCATAGAACGAGATTCTTCTTTTAAGTATTTGATATTTTATTGTATGGTATCTATTAAGAATCATTTTGTTCTGAAGAATGATTATGGTTTGCAGGAAAGTTAAACCGAGGCCTGTCTGTTATTGACAGCTATAAATTGCTTAAAGAAGGAAAAGACCTTACTGAAGATGAAGTGTTTCTGGCTAGTGCTCTAGGCTGGTGTATCGAATGGGTAGGTTCAAAGTTACTATTTATGTTCTGTTCTAACAGCATAATTGTTTCTTTTGAACATTTGGCCGCACTAGGAACTGACTCGTATACATGGAAAATGCAGCTTCAGGCATATTTTCTCGTCCTGGATGATATTATGGATAATTCTCACACACGGCGTGGTCAACCATGCTGGTTTAGAGTCCCAAAGGTTTGTGCTAAATGTGAATCTATTGTAATCTTTCACTATTACTTTCTAACAGATTATCATTACTAAACATTTCACCTCGGATGAATTTCTATTCTAGGTTGGTATGATTGCTGTAAATGATGGAATCATTCTCCGGAACCATATCCCCAGAATCCTGAAGAATCACTTCAGAGAAAAGCCTTACTATGTGGATCTGCTGGATTTGTTCAATGAGGTACAGTGACAATTTAGTTATGATGGTCCATGATAATTTATGTGTGTACGATTTTGCTGAGTGAAATATTATTATGGTTCCAGGTTGAGTTCCAAACTGCTCAAGGACAGATGATAGATTTAATTACCACCATTGAAGGAGAAAAGGATCTGTCAAAATACTCATTGCCGCTGTGAGTACAAAATACTAAATCCTGATATGACAAATGAAAATTTAGTCTAATAGCCAAAGTTAACAATTTCTAACTAGCCTTCAACATTTGGAAATTGATTGAGCTGAATTTTTAGTCAAAATGCCTAATCTCAGCATTGACAAGTTGGCTCTTAGCATTGTACTGCATGTAATTCATGAAAAACAATCATCTTGGTTTACTCTGTTTTGCTGATTCTCACGCCTGCTGTAGTATGGTGAATAACTCACCACATGCACTTTTTCTTATTTAGGGTTAAAGTTATTTCTAGTCATATTTGGTTTTTACGATTTTGAGATATGATTTTTTCTGCAGTCACCGCCGCATTGTACAGTACAAGACTGCATACTACTCATTTTACCTTCCAGTGAGTGGGGGATCTTGTCATTCCACTCAATTTTGAATCTTTCATTTCTGAAGATAATTCAGTGGTTTAGCATAACATCTCTGATACTTAATAGGTTGCCTGTGCATTGCTCATGGCTGGTGAGAACCTGGAGAGCCACACAAATGTGAAAGAAGTGCTTATCAATATGGGAATCTACTTTCAAGTTCAGGTGAGATTCTTTCATGAACATCAACATTAACAAGTTATCTTAGTAGCTCTAAAGGTGTTTCACACATAGTAAGGTGATAGGTAACTTAATCTCTGTTATTATATTTGCTAACAAGCCTGTGAATCACACCAACAAAGCTCTCAACAAACTAAAAATATTATCTTAAAGACTAGTTGGAATTATAACCTATTTCTCTGAAATCTGGAATTTTAAATGATTCAAATGTTGGGTGCGGTTAGTTCATGCATGAGAAATGTGTGTGCAACCAACTTGCTTATAATTCTTTTGATGCTTGTCATATGTATTCAGGATGACTACTTAGATTGCTTCGGTGAGCCAGAAAAGATTGGGAAGGTGAATCCGGAACTCTGTTTTCCTTATATCTATGTACAGGAAATATGCAAAATGAATAGCTGTTTCATTAATTCATTGTTATGCTCCCTCAGATTGGAACAGATATTGAAGATTTCAAGTGCTCTTGGCTGGTTGTAAAAGCCCTGGAGCTGTGTAACGATGAACAAAAGAAAATTCTTTTCGTAAGGACAAAAAAACATGTTCCTTTTCATATTCTTCATTTATACTGCTCATATTAACATCTGGCCTTGCTACCAGGAGCACTATGGAAAGGAAAATCCTGCTGATGTTGCGAAAATAAAAGCTCTCTACAACGACATTAATCTCCAAAGTGTTTTCACTGAGTTTGAAAGCAAGAGCTACGAGAAAATAACAAGCTCTATAGAAGCTCATCCGAGCAAAGCTGTGCAGGCAGTGCTCAAGTTGTTCTTGGGCAAGATATACAAGAGACAGAAATAAGATAAAAACCACTAAATACTGGAATGAAGTGGATTATGTTTGGATAAATCGAAGAATCCCCACTTCTATATTCTGGTAATTGTTTGTATTCTACAAGGGGATTAGCAGATCCCCAATGTGTCCTATTTGTATCTGTCTTTGTGGTTTTATTATTTTCATCATTTTTTCAGACTATAAAAATTGTATTAACCATTTTTGGTTGTAGCATAATTCTAGTATTGTTGTTACTGGGTAACTTTCTTCTGATAACTTGTACGTTACGAAAATGCCTGAAAAATTGCAATTGTGAATTTGATTATTTTTCCCTATTTTGCTAACTTGAAATCAGCTCAATTTTTCAAGTTGGCCCAGTAGTTAATAATTATAATATTTGGAGTAGAATTGGGCTTATGATGTGAAAATACTAGACTAGCCTGAACCCTGATGATTATATTCGACTCAATTCGTTTATCCTCCTTGGGCACTACTTCGTATAAGTGTTGGATTTTCAGTTACATTTAATGATTCATCTCATATTTTATAATTTGGAAAAATAAATTGCTTCAGTTAGCAAGCATGAAGACCAACTTGCAGGTTCGTCCACAAAATTAGTGCAAAGTTGTGCAACTAAGAGAATCGGCCTAATTAATTGGAATACCTAAGTTTGGTATTCTGTTTATATTCAACTTTTTTCTTCTTTTATTTGAGATCAAAATTCAAGCAAACAAATTCTCAACGTTTCACGTGTGTCTCAGTAATTTCGAAATCCCAAGCCCCTGCTCTTTTTTTTATTTATATTTTTTTGAAATCATCTTCATTTTGGATAATCTGTTGTGTTTTTTTCACACATGTTATTTTTATATTGTATATCAATAAAGTGAATATAAAATAACATATTACTTTACCATAAAAGACTCGGATTGATGCTCAACCAAAACTTTACTGCTAACTAAGAAAGAGGAAATACAAAGTGTAAACGAGTTACCAAGATGCTGATTTGACCATAAGTCCATAACATGTGTATCAACATCTAAATATGCTCCTAATATGTCTGTGAATATCTAACACTTTCACACAATATTTTGTAAATGAACAATTGTTACCTTTTGTGTTATACTGTCACCACTCATGTAACATGGTATTTTTATAATTCTCTTATTATTATTATTATTATTATTATTATTATTATTATTATTATTATTATTATTATTATTATTATTATTATTATTACTATTATTATTATTATTATTATTATTATTATTATTATTATTTGTGCAAAGCTTATAACATAATTAAGAAGAGGAATGATCCATAGTGACAGGCTTCAAAACTCAACCTCGTTCTCAACGTGAAAGGGAGGAACAAGAATAAAACTTTGCAATAGCATAAGCTATAAAATGAGCAAGAGAGAAATTATTTATACTTTTTTTTTTTTTTTGGAACACATTAAAACATGTGTTTTTAGTTTTATTTGTTGTTTTAAATATTCATGTGCTGGTTCGATTGATACATATTATGATAATTTAATGAGAATTTACCTGGTATTTTAGGGGAAATTTTTCTTTGTTGGTTAAGATTCATTAAAATAAAGGTTGTTATTTTTTAGACAGAAAAATGATGAAAATATATTTGTGGAAATTGACAGTATATCGAAACTGACTTGAGAGATGTTCTGTGTTTGATGGTTGAAAATTATCCAGTTTCTTAAGCAGCCCAATTAATAGTCAATAATACGTAATCGTAATTAGCACGTGACTGGATCAAGAATAGCAGACAGTTGATTGAGTCTTTCAGAGTTGAGACACATCACTCAGTGAATTTAATGATATAATAGAACGTTCGTGTGAAATAGTCTGCAAACAGCGACCGACCTACATTGAAGCCGGGGGCACTGGGCGCCGTGAGATTTTTTAAAAAATTAATAATATTTTATGTATTTTTATATTTTTATTTAAAAAATATGTATATTAATTAATTTTACTTGTATATTATCAAATTATTATTAAAAATATTAATTTTTAAGATTTTTAAGGTAAATTGTTCATATATCTAAACTCATTATTTATTTTTCTTCATTGAGTAATGATATTATTTTAATTTATTTGATTATCAGTTTTTATAGAATATATAATATATTCATTATTTTGGCTTAATAAAATATGAAGTGATTGTAAAGAATTATTATCATTGATTATTATTTTATGAATTGTTAGCTTTGAGTTAGCCTTGTTGATAAGTTAGATGTTGATTTATAGTTTGTATAATAGTAATGTTAATTTAATGATATTTAATAATTCTAATTTTATCTTATCTTTCATAAATAATGAAAAAGTATTATAGAAAAATATCAGTACTAATATTAAAAAGTGTTTCAAAATGAACAACATTCAAAGTTCACTTTTGAATTCAATAAGCGATATACTATTGAATAATTATTTAATAATACATCAGAAAATGATGTATTTGGAAATGTTAGCAAGAAGGTATTTTGCAATGATTTCAAAATAGGAAAAAATACAACATAAATATTGTAATGGTTTTTTTTTTATTTGTCATGTTGAAATGTTATAAAGATATTGATTTTAGATGTTATTTTATAATGTAATACACTATCATAATTTTATGATTTTATTCTTAGAATTATTGTTATTCTTTTATTAGTTGGCCCCCCTCGATAAAAATCCTGGGTCCGTCACTGTCTGCAAATATCTAATTTTATGAAATTGATTAATATATAATTCATAATCTATGAAATGAAATTAACTTATGAAATGAGTTTAAATTTGGGATAATTAGACTCTTTTATGGGATGATATCATATAATTCAGTGTGCTAATTAACTAGGTTATAATTAAATATAATATATTGGATTGACCTTATCAATCTCACAAAATTTATAAACTAATGAAGACAAATATAAATATTTGTTTTCCATAAACTTAAAATAATTATTTATTGTTTTCATGGAAATAGAATACAAGCTTTTTGATTATTTATAATAATATTTAAAAAATTCGGATATGTTTCACTATCAATCTATTGATGACCTGATAATAATAATGGAAGTATGGAATTTGATGGGCATGATCTGGTAAAAGTACCACCCTGCCCTAAAAAAATTTGGTCAAGATAATCAAATTGGATAAGATATATGAATTTTATTCAATAAAACCGATATGTGAATTTTATTCGATACCCATTTTAAGATATATTTAAAAAAGACCATAATAAACAATTGGTGTTATACGTGCTTAATTGCTAAAACTTTATTCAACTTTTCTCTGTATCTTGTCTCTAGGTATTGGTCACAACTTTATTTAAATTATTGACAACAAAGTGTTGCATTAGATGCACTAAGTACAATCAATCATTAGTTTCCAAATTTGATACAAAGATGGAACTTAAATGTAGATATGTTTCATTATCGTTGCTCCAATTTTGTTCGAAATTTATAAGACACCCACATTGATTCATTTTGTAGTGTTTTTAGCACACCATTTTAGTGTGGGGCCCACATGCCACTAAATTTTATTAATTTTAAAATACATCTCCACATCAATTTATCACAAATTTACATCAATTTAACACAAATGCAATCATTACATGTGAGTCCCATTATCCACTAATTTTTATTCTATTATTTTTATCCACTAAAATACACACTCTTTCCAATCATTAGCTAATAATTACAAAGGGGGACAAGAATGTTATTCAAACATCTTAACACACCCATACTTACACAAAAACACACACTTAAAAATATCCCCATATTAATTAACACCACACATGTTTTAATTAATAATACCTCAAAATGAATTGGTTTGTGTGCCCTACTAACACATACAAATTATATAAAAACACACACTTAAAAACACACTATATTAATTAACACACCTTTTATTTTAATTACAAACACATCAAAATGAATCAATGTGGGTGACCTAATAGTTTAGTGGTAACGAATTAATTATATAACATTAAATACAGGGAAAAGAAAAGCATCTCACAATCATCATCACCGTATTAAATAAATGAATCAATACCGAAAACGAAAATGTTTGGAAATTAGATTAATTAAATTTGTTTGTTAAAAAAGTCAATGAGTCCAAGAACATACGCGCAGTTGCAATGGAATAAGGGAAAGTGCATAGAAAAGTCTGCATGCGTTTTTTTCAACTACATTCTCTCTCTCTCTCTCTCTCATATGAAAGAGATGGAATCGATTTTAACACCAAAAAATTCGAGGGTTTTAACAATTAACCAATATCTTTCTCCCCTTTTTCCATCACAAGAAACTCATCAATCATTAACGTTTTTTCCGCATTTGATCTTCTTTCCTTGATCTTTGTTCGACCCTTTTCCTGTTTCCTGTCAGTTTCAATTCATTCTTCATTCTTTCCATTTCTTTTTCGAGGGATCGGAGGTTCTTGCTCCAAGATTCGTTTTTTATGATCTTTCTATTGACCCATTTATTCTCTATTCATCATCTCTCTTTCCACAGTTTCAAATTTTAAATTTATTTATTAGATATTCTTTCCATATTTTCCGTGCCCAATAAATTTTGACTGCAATGCAGTGGCCGGATCACGGTTTTGGTGCAATACATGCTTACCATCTATGACTAATTGTTCAAAGTTGTGATCATTGTTTATGCTTGGATGAATCAAAGAAACCCATAAATTTGTTCCAAAGAAGATGAAGCTTTTAGTCAGAGTAATTGAGGCAAAAAATATTCCGGCGTTGGACCCAAATGGATTCAGCGATCCATATGTAAAACTGCAGTTGGGGAAGCAAAGGTTTAGAAGTAAAGTTGTGAAGAAGTGCTTGAATCCATCATGGTGTGAGGAGTTCACTTTCAAGGTTGATGATTTGAAAGAAGAGCTGCTTGTTAGTGTTTTGGATGAAGATAAGTACTTCAATGATGATTTTGTTGGGCAGATCAAAGTGCCTGTTAATCACGTGTTTGAAGCCAAGGATAGCTCCCTTGGCACTGCTTGGTACACCTTGCAGCCTAAAAATAAGAAGGCCAAGAACAAAGACTGTGGTATTGTTTCTTCTTTATCTCTTTATTTTCAATTTGGGAACTTTCTTGGTTCTGTCTTTGATTGTTGTTTTATTTATGAGTAATTAGTTCCAGTTAATGCTGTTGAATGATTCTTCAGTTTCAGTGAGTTTTGAGGGACATCGTTTAGTAATCAGCTTCAAATGTTTGGTAGTATTGATAGTTTCTGTGATTGTAGAAGTTTTGATGTGGTCCATTTTCTCCTGATTGAGAAATCCTTTGTTCAATTACAGGTGAAATTCTTCTAACAATTTGTTTCTCACAAAACAACACATCTTTTGACCTGCCACCTGTTAATGATCCTGTTACATTGCCACGAAAGTCTGCTGATTCGACAAGTGATTCACCTTCAAGGTCTTCCCCTCTCAGGGGATCCTCTCCAATGAGGTCAGAAGAGATTGTACCTTCTAAGGAGGAAAAATCGGCTGCACCATCATTAGCTAGTCGAATTGCACAAATGTTTAATAAGAATGTGGATTCAGCATCTGTTAGTTCTGTTGAAACAACTGAGGCATCTGATTTACCTGAAACCCTCGAGTCAGAGGATCTTCAGCACAGGTCTGACGTGCAAACTTCATCAGTTGATTTTGAGGAAATTATGAAAAATATGGAGATGAGAGATCAAGGAGGTGAAGTTCCAAGTAGTTTATCCGGTGGGGTAGTTTTAGACCAGTTGTATGGGATATCGCCTCGAGATTTAAATTCAATGCTCTTTTCACCAGACTCGAGCTTTTTGAAGTCTTTTTCAGACTTACAGGGATCTACAGACGTTCAAATAGGACCCTGGAAATATGAAAATAATGGTGAGAGCCTCGTACGAGTGTATACTTATATTAAAGCTCCAAGTAAATTGATTAAAGCTTTGAAAGCCATAGAGGAGCAGACATATTTGAAAGCGGATGCTAAGGCTTTTGCTGTTTTATCCTGTGTGAGCACTCCTGATGCTCCATATGGAAAAACTTTTAAGGTAGAAGTGTTTTACTGCATTACGCCAGGGCCAGAGCAACCATCAGGAGAACCGTCTTCCCGACTGGAAGTGTCGTGGCGAGTAAACTTTTTGCAGAGCACTATTATGAAAGGTATGATTGAAGGCGGAGCAAGACAAGGTATAAAGGAAAGCTTTGAACAGTTTGAGAAGTTGTTGTCTGAGAATGTGAAACCACTCGATCTTAAAGATATAGGTTCTGAGAAAGACCAGCTTTTGGCGTCTCTTCAGGTGGAACGTCAGTCTGATAGGAAATTGGCAATTCAGTACTTCGCTAATTTTACAGTAGTATCTACCATTGTCATGGGGTTATATGTGCTTACACATATATGGCTGGCCATGCCTAGCACAATTCAGGGTCTTGAGTTTGTTGGTTTAGATATGCCTGATTCGATTGGTGAATTGATAGTGTGTGGAGTATTGGTTCTGCAAGGGAAACGGGTGCTGGAGTTTATTTCTCGGTTTATGCAGGCCAGAGTGCAAAAAGGTACTCTAATATAACATTTGTCAATTCAAGCAACCATTTGATCATATGAACTTATTGAAGAATATTTGATATATCTGTATCCAATATAACTTGCAGGCATACATGCCATACGCATAATATGAGACAAAAAATGCTTTGATAAATATGACATCATGCTTCCTGATTATTTTGATATCTTGATTTAAGGACAAGCAAAGTTGGGATCTTTGTCTTAAGCATCTTTATGTCTCCATGATGAACTAATTTGATTTATTTTTGTTTTGTTGATTATAGGCAGTGATCATGGAATAAAAGCACAGGGGGATGGCTGGTTGCTCACGGTTGCCTTAATTGAAGGAAGCAATTTGGCAGCCGTTGACTCGAGTGGTTTCTCTGATCCTTATGTGGTGTTTACTTGTAATGGGAAAACGAGAACCAGCTCCATCAAGTTTCAGAAACCTAGCCCTCTTTGGAATGGTATATTTACCGTCATTTTTTTGATAGTCCGTCATGTTTCTTGCCAAAACGGGAGAAAGTTGGCTGGACGTCTATATATCAGTGTGTTGAAACATTTTCTTATCGAAAGTAATGGTTTCTTGTAGAAATTTTTGAATTTGATGCAATGGATGATCCTCCATCTGTGCTGGAAGTGGAAGTTTTTGATTTTGATGGCCCTTTTGATGAAGCTACCTCTCTTGGACGTGCTGAAATAAATTTCTTAAAATCCAATATTTCGGATCTGTCGGACATTTGGATTCCTCTACAAGGAAAGCTGGCTCAGGCATGCCAGTCGAAGTTGCACTTACGAATTTTCTTGAACAATACTAGGGGCAGCAATGTTGTCAAAGATTATATAACTAAAATGGAGAAGGAAGTGGGCAAGAAGGTAAATTAACTCGTTTCAGCTACGAATTCACTTCATATTGGGGTGACACTTTTCATATTATGCATTACCTTTTTTGAGCTGGCTAAAATGGCATAATTATTGCAGATAAAATTACGTTCTCCTCAAACAAACTCAGCATTTCAGAAGCTTTTTGCGCTCCCCCCTGAGGAGTTTCTCATCAACGACTTTTCTTGTCATTTGAAACGGAAAATGCCTCTCCAGGTAGTTATTTAATAAGGATTACAATTGCAAAAGATGTGTTATATTCAAATATGAGAACACTTGTTTTGAATAGCTGACCCACAAGGTGGAAACAAGTCTTATTTTGTTGTATACTGTCTTTTTCGTCTTCTTTGAAACCAGTGAAAATTGATGGTGTGTGGTGCTTCCTCTTTGAATTATTGAATATTGGTAACTTGTTTACTGCTTGTGTTCCAGGGACGTCTGTTTCTGTCAGCAAGAATAATTGGGTTCCATGCAGATCTATTTGGTCACAAGACAAAGTTTTTCTTTCTTTGGGAAGATATAGAAGACATTAAAGTCATACCTCCTACTCTCTCATCAATGGGCAGTCCAATCGTTGTTATCACGCTATGGCCTGGAAAGGGATTTGATGCACGCCATGGAGCAAGGACTCAGGATGGAGAAGGCCGTCTCAAGTTTCATTTTCATACTTTTGTCTCTTTCAATGCGGCACACAGGTAACAACCTCAACCACGACTCTCTTTTTGTTATACCGTTTAACAGAACTTGTCAGTGGTTATATCCTTATGTGTGTGTGTGTTCTCAGAACAATCATGGCGCTTTGGAGAGCAAGAGCCTTGACTCCTGAACAGAAGGTGCAAATTGTAGACCAAGAATCTGAAGCCAGTGTTGTGCAAACTGCTGAAGAGGAGTCCATAACCAAAACCCTCCAAGCCACAGACGAGGAACTCGAGACCAGAATTACAGGAGCAGATGAAGAATCTGAAGCCAAAAGCCTCCAAACCGAGGAGAGTGGCTCTTTTCTAGGAGTCGAGGATATCAACATGAAATTGTTCTATTCGTCTATACTGTCTCTTCCAGTGAGTAACCCTCTCCACTCCTTTCCCCATTTACACACCAAAATTGAAGACTTTATTTCCAGCTCGTGATTGACATTTTCTCACTTCAGACCAGCTTCTTCATGGAGTTGTTCAGAGGGAGTGAAATTGATAGACGGGTAATGGAGAGAGCTGGATGCCTCAATTATTCCAACAGCCCTTGGGAATCTGAAAAGCCGGACGTGTTTCAGAGACAACTCTACTACAAATTTGATAAGCGTATATCCCGTTATAGAGGAGAAGTGACGAGCACCCAGCAAAAGTCCCGCCTTTCTGGCAAAAGCGGTTGGCTCATAGAAGAGGTGATGACTCTCCACGGAGTTCCACTAGGCGATTTTTTCACAGTAGGTTCCATATAAACGAGCACTATCTAATCATCACTCCGTTTTCCTCTGTTTTTATCTCATTATAATATGTAGTGATTCTTTGCAGCTTCACTTAAGATACCAGGTTGAAGATTTACCTTCAAGATCCGTAGGTTGCAGTATTCAAGTATTCTTTGGAATCGCATGGTTGAAATATTCCAAACATCAAAAAAGGATCACGAAAAACATCACGTCGAATCTGCAGGATCGCCTTAAAGTCATGTTTAGTGTATTAGAGAAGGAGTATGTTTCCGGGACGTGAAATTGTCATTGTGGCGACGAATCTGTCAAATGCGACAAAATTCTACCTTGTAAAGAAAAAATATTGCTCGGGCGACTTTTTGTTTTTTACAGTTCAACGGGCGATCCGACCGGCTTCTGATGTAAATATGGCGACGAAGTTGAGATCAGTGAACCCCTGTTTGATGACACATTCTTGGTCATGAACTGAATCATGATCAGTTTTGGTAGAGATGGTTGCAATTGTGTATTATTATTTATTACAGATGTTAGTGAATTGTTCTTGAGATCTGATTAGTTGTAGCATTAGTAGAAATCATACATGTAATATGATGATATGTATTATTCTCTGTTATACAATAGTGCAGATTATTAGAATGCCAGATTTTGGAATGTGTTTTGTAGTCCTTCGCACTGTAAGTCTGTAACCAATTTTGAAATCAAATAAACAATTTTGTTTCTGGCAATCAATCGGCAGGATTTGTGTTTTTCTCTAATTTTTTTTTTTAAATTTATCAATATTTTGGTCATATACTGAACCATAATGTAATCTCAGTTTCATCTTTTTTAACCTCAGCTTGACTAATGTCTCAAGTTTTAGTTTTCATTAATTGTAATTATAAAAATCTATATATGATCCAAAAAAAATTAAAAAATCTATATTTAAAAAAAAAAAAAAAAGGTAAAGGTTAAACTATGGCCTTAAAGATGTGGGCTCTTCCGCTAAAAAATGTGGGCTTTTAGAGTCCATGGATCTATATTTGAAGCCTGGCCCAAATATGAATAGAATCCCTTTACGGTTTACCCTTGTCCCCCATTCAGCTTTCCATCGTCGATTTACAAATGATGATCTCCCTCGTTTCCACGCTCAATATTAAAATTCCAGAATAGTAATCTAAATTTCCCAATTTCTAGGGTTCATTTACCTCCGTAGATAAAAGGAGAAACAGATTACTGTTACAGGTAGGGGTGCACATCTTTTCTTTCTGAGCAAATCGAAAATTGAGAGGACGGAATTATGTTGGATTGAACTTAGGAAAGTTTGCGATTTCCCGTTCCTTCAAATTCTGAGTTTTATAATTTGTTCTAAAACCTTTTTCGTTTTTTTTCCCCCTGTAGCTGCAGCTTCATTATTTCCCTTAACTAGAAATTGAGTGAAAAAGAATATTTCAGTTTGCTTGTGATTATGAGTACTTTCTAAACTGATGTCTACCTCTAAACTCACATTATCTACCGGGTTCTTTAATCTCTGCTTATATAGACGCGGTTGAAATTTGACTTTTGTTATCTGAGCTATTTTTTCGAATTTAATGCCAATGTTATTCAAGTTTTTTTACGCGCTTAAGGGATTTTATCTAAGTTGCATGAATTTTCGTTGCTAGATTTTAGCACCATTGGGTGGTAGGGCTTTGCAGGGTGTCGACATGGAAAGGAAGCAGGAGATCTATATGTATAAGGGTTTCTTGTTTAAGCTACGGCTTGAATAATGATGCTGTCATGTTTCATTCTTAATGCCTGAGTTGCAAAAGGATTTTGTATAAGAAGAACTTGCTATAAACTATGTATGGAAGAGCGGGTCTTGATCGTTTCAAGAAAGCTCAGAGTTTGGAACCTTTTGCAGTAAGTGGAAATTCTAACACTAAAACAGCCACGCAACCTGCTGTAGGAAAGCCTGCTCATCCGGCAGCAGTTTCAGTCAGTCAAGCTCACCTGAATCATCAGAATGTGGTAAATAAGACTCTGACCGCAGATGTGGCCCCAGCTATAGTTCCGGCTCAGCAAGTGACTCAGATTGGAGGGTGCCAGTCAACTTGGCAGCCTCCTGATTGGGCGATTGAGCCACGCCCAGGTGTTTATTATCTTGAAGTTGTAAAGGATGGGGAGGTTCTTGATCGGATTAATTTGGATAAGAGGAAGCATATTTTTGGTAGGCAGTTTCATGCTTGTGATTTTGTGCTTGATCATCAATCAGTCTCACGCCAGCATGCTGCGGTCATTCCGCACAAAAATGGCAGGTGCTTAATATTTTCAACATTCTATGTTTTTGCATGGTTACTTCGTTTGTCTTTTATTTTTTTTGATATATCGAGTAACTAGGAAAAGTGTTCCTCTAGCCTCCATGCTGTCTCAAAAACATGTAGTGAATGCACAATCGTTGATTCCCAGTGGTTTGATACAACACAGTTTCTTATTTTTTGATTACCAATAGTAAGTTTGGATGCACTTGCCAAGTTGTCAGATCTAAAGAAATGTATGATGAGGTGAAATTGGGTAACTAAACTGTTCATATGCATGCCATACTTGTCCTGATGTAACAGAGTTCTGCTGGGTTTGGACAGAGTTATTTGGCTTGATGAGGTTGGTTGTTTAGCCATGACCTTCTGTCTATGTTGTTGGTCTTTATGAACTGTATGATGTTTGCAACAGATAACTTATCCAAATCAGTTGTTTGTTTAATGTGTGGATATAACTGTCTATATTATCTTGCTTTCCAATGAGGTGTTTTTTAGATGGCCCTCTGATCTTTCAGAGATAAATGTATGCATGTGATTGTAAGGTTTGATGAAGTTGTACTGGATTGTAAGTTCTGATATAGTTATACTGTATTCTTCACAGCATATACGTGATTGATTTAGGCTCTGCACATGGTACATTTGTTGCAAATGAGCGATTGACCAAAGATTCTCCTATGGAGCTAGAAGTTGGGCAGTCTCTGCGGTTTGCTGCTTCGACCAGAATTTATGTTTTGAGGAAGAATGATGCTGCACTTTTCCCTCCACCTCTACAAGCCTCAGAAATTGATTTGCCACCACCTCCAGATCCCTCTGATGAAGAAGCAGTTTTAGCTTATAATACCTATATTAATCGTTCTTTGAATGGGTTGACAGCACCCAATGGATTATCTAAGTCAAAATTAAGTAGCTCTGCAGTTACACAGGATGACAGACAGCTAACTGAGAGAGTCTCTAAGAGGGTCAGAAGAACTAGAGTGGCATTTAAGGACCAGTTTGGAGGAGAGCTGGTTGAAATTGTTGGATATTCTGATGGAGCTGATGTAGAGACAGAACCTGGTCCTACGGGTGTGAAAGAAGGAAGTCTTGTTGGGAAGTATGAATCACTCGTACAGATTACAGTAATACCCAAAGGGAAAGAACAGACCCATTTGAAGCAAGCCACTATTTCCCAAACAGGTGTGACAGAGAAACTTCAACAAGTATTGAACAAGGTCAAGGCTCCTGCAAAGAGTGGTGGGATTTATGATGATCTTTATGGAGATTCATTATCTGTCAAAGTCGGTTCTTCTTGGGCACATACATCTGTTGGATCAGGAGGTAGAGAAAAATCTCCTAGTAGAAGTGGAGGAAATGCTCCTGGATTCGAAAGTAAAAAGTCCGAAAGTAATTTTGTAAACAATGGCGATGATAATGATGATGATGATCTATTTGGTTAAGCAGAATGCCTGTTTTAATGAGTTACAATGCTTCTCCTCAGAGAACTCTAATTTTTTTTCCGGAGCAGGTATCTCTGTTTCCATAAATGGAATTCTCTTTTGTTGTATGATATCATCTCGTCTGTTAACTGTCATATGCTGTGAAGGTTTTAACGATTTGCTTGAGTTGTAGTTGGGTTTTTGGTTTTGCACAAGCTGGAGGTTTCTAAAAGGAATCATCGCATATGAGAAGGCCAATTTTATGCTTAATCAAATATTATGTGCCAAAGGCTATTCTTTCTTTTCTTTTTTACTTGATGCCTTTTTATGGGTGGTAATTAATTATATTAAATTTGAGTTATGATTCCTTATTTTCTACATTCTCAAAAGGTTTACACACTTCAAAACTATCTTAAATGTGTTTTTTTCTCATCTATTAGGGCAACCCCTGCTTTCTTTCTAATGCATTCATTGTCAATTCTATCTTATTTAGTTTTTGATTCCACCAAGATTTTAGCATAATATAACCACTATGTAACTTGAATAAGCAAGTCTAGAGCTGTTATCAGTTTTAAAGATTCATAATTAGTAGTTAGGTTGCAGAGTAAGGAATTCTTAAGCCTTGAAAATAGTATCTGAAAGTGTACTTGTCTATTTGCATACTTTATTAGCTGCCTCTCTGTTTTTAGTTTTTGTTATCTCCATCGGCTAAGAAGTCTCCTCAGTCTCTACAATCTCTCTGTATTTCCTCTTCACATTTCCCGTCCTAGTAGTCCTATCGCCACTTTCCTTCACATCCAAATGCGGCCAGAAATTTGTCCCACCCACACCAGGATCTCTGAAAAATCTCATGATCGAACCAGAATCACTTTCAGTGTTACCCCCAAAGACACAGCCAATAATGTTGTAAGCTGCCTCATGACAATTCAAGTCACCGTATCTTATGTGCATCACCCTGATGCTGCTGCTGGCCATCCCCACATCAGGGTTTATGTTCAGATTTTGAGAGGATTCTGGAAAACTTCCAGTGTCAATTTGGCTTGTATCCTCAATCATTTCCTGGATTATAGTATCGCTCTCTTGAACTTGTCTGTTAATGTTGAATCCATGTATGCTGTGTTCATGTTTAGATTCCATGTGTTGTGGCGTTGGGGTGCTTTCAGACTTGTTAAAATTTTCAAGCATTGTAGTGGCCTGGCCTTGTGTGTTCTGTTGCATTTCGTATAAATTTTCTCCGCCATTGTTGATATACAAGTCTATAATGTCTTCAAGGTTCACTGCACCATTCGAACTTGACTGTGTCATTTTCTCTCGGAATTCATTGAAATCTTGCACTACTTTTTCTAATTGATCATCAATAACTTCTTGAAATTCCTTATTTGCATTGGTCTCAATAGGCTCCATCTTTGATTGCAATCTGTTCGTATTAGCCTTGTTATAGTTTTTTTCAGAATAAATATCTCTATTCTTAATTCATTGTTATATAGTAAATTCAAAAGTTCTTGGTGTCTTTCAGAAACATGAGAACTTCCCCGTGTATGCAAGTACTTTCTACATGTTATTTGTAAAATCATGTTATTTGTATGTAACAAAAACATGATGTACGTGCAATGTTATTTTGCATATTGATCCTCCTAATTTTCCTAATTTCATATTGCTAGTTTGTTAGTATGAGTGAGTAAAATAACTTGGAGAAGCGACAAAAATGTTTAATAATATATCGCTATGGGTAATGTAATATCTATCTTTATTTCATATACGTTATTTGGGTTATTTGGGGCACTGTATTAAATATGGTATCAAAAATGTCAAAATGATTACTTTTGGGAATATATTCTCAATAATTGTGATGGTGGCTTCAACTGTTCGAAGGTGCTGACTACCATACTTGATTTCTGGAAAAGCTGCAGTGTCCATCCAAGGATTTTATTTCATTTCTTTAATATTCTATTTTTTTTGCTTCATATATATGTCAAATAGTGTAAATGATTCCCCATGTTCATAGATTTCAATCACCTTAAAATTAAGGGTGTGAGTATATAAATCTTCATAATTCTACTTTCGGACTTCTACACAAAAAGAAATGTTATACATTTTCATATGTACATATGATAATATTACATTTCTGCTTATATCCATCCTAATGTGGAACTTTGATAGAACAGTTACCTACTTGAGTTCAAAATCAATCTACTTTAATAACTAATTATATTATGTAAGATATCTGTCCCACTAATGTAATTGCTAATCCACATCGTTATAATTATCACTAATATTTTATCAAAAGTTCGAACCCTTTTATCTAATGGAAAAAATAGGGGTGGAAAAACATTTGGATCATTGTTGGCTCTTTTAGTAGAAAATGTCCATTTATTTTTCAACATTTTTTATGTGTTAGTTAACAAGACTAATGACTACATATTTATATGTTAGTTAATAAATGCAAAAATTTAACATTGTTCTTTGTTGTTCGGATTAAAATAGAAGAATAAAATAGAGAGATAAAACAAGGGAATATTTTGTTGTGTGAAATGCGACATGAGTATCTTGGATTAAAGGCGTTAGAGCCCACGTTGGCGATTTTTGCAGCACAAGATTGGAAATTTCGTGGCATCAACTATACCTTACTTATATTGCACACCCATTTTATCAAGTGGGATACACACCGTGACATCTTTTCATATTAAGATTTTTAAGGAATATTACCAAATAAAAGAGAGATTTTGAGGGATAATTTATTGAGTTCACAATTATATCAACTATTAATTTACCAAATTCCAATGTACAGTATATTTCATTATTCAGTATAAATTTTGTAACAACGTCTCACGTATTATCTTATAATTGTGAAAATGAATTTGATTTATGGACAACAATTTATATAATAAGATGATATATTTTAGGAGGGGTAGGTTTCTTCTATGAGGAAAGGCTAACTTTAATACCAACAATGATGACAAAATTTTAATTGGGAAACTATATATGTAGAAATGAAATTCATGATGATCATAATCTTAGTAATATGATTATTGTCATCATGCCCCATCATCTACTCCTTGTCATCATAACATATCTTTTCGTGTATGCTAATCAGTCTAGAGAGATTATTACAGCTTAAGTTTAGTCAGATATCTAGTGCATATAGCATCCTTAGTTACGTAATATATATACATATATATATATATATATTATATCAATCATGAAAGAACAACACCATACCTTGTACACATTAGCATGAAGCTAGAAGTAATTTCAACTTATTAAATTGGAGTTTAGATTGAATTTAGTGAATAATGTAGTTAAAAGGATTCGGTGAAATTTCTACCATATTTCATATAAGAGATTTTTTTTTTTTTTACCATAAATGATTGTTTTGTTACTTTTTCTACCACAAATCAAAAAATTTTACAAAATTACTTTTCTGAAAAAAGTAAAATAGTCATGGTGAGATTCAAAGAATTACAAAACCGTGTAACCATGAAAATCAAAGAATTACACGAAAATCATGTAACCTAAGAAGTCACTTAAGTGTGCGGTGATTTTTTTTTAATCTTTTATTAAAAGAATAATTTTGTACATTTTCATGATTTGTGATATAAAAGTAACAAAATTATTTTTTATGATAACAAAATAATATACTATTTGATTTTGTGATATTATTCGAAGGAAAGAGAGGGGGGTGGTTGGGTGGCCAGGAAAAGCAGGAACAAGGTATAGGCAAGGGCCATCTAATCTGAGAACTCACCACATCACCAATGTCAACTCCGACCAATCCAATCAAGATCAGACGGTACCCCACACGACACGTGGCCGACAACAATACAACCAAAACCAAACATCTAACTCTCAAGAATCAAGAGATGAAATGATCTTAGCTCAACCAAAAGTAGTGGGGTGAACTATGATGATAATTTGTCATACCAAGGATCTTCTTGCATGGCCCCACTTCTTCTTCTTTCTTTTTTTTTTTTAAAGGAAAACTAATAATAATAATAATAATAAACCTTTTTTTCAACAAATATTAGTAGGTCTTCCCCACTGCCCACTTGCATTGCATGCTAAAGAAATAAAATTCAATCACACGTAAAGTTAGAAGACACTACAAAATTGGAAAAGGGTGCTTCAAGATAAACTGTTCAGTATCTTTTTAATTATTTTAGTGATAGGAAATTTTGATTGGTCCACAAAATTGCACCGACGTGTAGTAATATTTATTTTTTAATTAATTACACGCACCCAACTATGTGGGGAGGGGGACAAAACCACCACTAGCTCTCAACTATAGAGTTGTTGAAAAACTTTTTTTTCTTTTCTTTTCTTTTAAAAGTGGTTAAATTAGTTCTTTTCATTTTAATTAATTATCTCCTTTTTTTTTCCTTCAAAATTAATCAGAATTTTACATACCACAAATCTTTAGATGACATGATTGATTCAAATTGATGTGAATTTGATATGACGCTACATAAGATAATTAACTTTCAAATTTGTGTAAACTAAAAATTCAATTATTAGTCATCACATGTGTGGTGCTATGTCATGTTTACATCATTTTGAAATTTTTTACGCTATCTAATTAAATATAGTATGTTGAATTCCAATTAAATTAAGGATTTTAGGACAATAAACACAACAATTAAATTACAACTTGCAAAAAAAAAAAAACTAGTTTTGCCATAGTTCTCCTACAGTTATTTGAACCAATTTTACACTCTCCCACATAAATTATGTGTGTTCTTTTATAAGTTCTTGACATTGAAAATCTCTTGGTTTATCTTTTATAAGTTCAAGTAGATAATCATTAGCTAGCTTGCAAGCTTTCAGAATGATGCATTAATAGTATGTTGACTAAGACCACTATTTTGTGCAATTCTTTCTCATATAGTTTCTGTATTATTATCATTGAACGTAGAGTTTTCTTTCTCTTATAATGGCCTATGCTTCTCCCCATTCTATCCCTAATCCTTCTTCCCCTATTTTCTCCTTAACTTGTTAATTTATATGCCCCCAATAACTATATATATATATATATATATATATAATGAAATACGAAATGAAACAATGTGTATCCATCAATGGCTTCCTTAAATTCTTAGCTGCATGCAACAGATTGGAGTTAGAATTGGTCAGATTTTAGGTAAGCACTTTTGATTCTGTTTACTGAATTTTACATAAACAAGCATGATATATATGTCAATATATATTATTCCTTGAAGAGAATAAAAGCTGAAGCCACTTTAAAACTTTGGGTCGTGTTGTGCTATAGTTGCTAAATGATCAGAAAAAGAAAGAATGGGGAAGATACTTTATTGCCAACTTTTTAGTGCAATTCCAATAGAGTGTGGACAAAGGAAAATTTCACAACATACACTAGAGAAATTAGCTAACTTTCATTATCAAATTGAAAAGGATGATATCTGAATTTAGCTAAATTACCACATATGTATAAGGCCATTGAAACGTGCTGCTTTTGATCTTTCCTATGGTTTGTATCGCGATTTTGGGATTCGATATGATATTGCTGCCCATTCTTCTTTGCTAATATTTTCTTGTTAAGAAGATCATTGATCGGTTTTGGAGCATGCACTATTAATTATTCCATCATTTTTTCTCTCCCAAAAGCAAGGGTCTTTAAGCAAGATTCTAAGATCAAATTCATGTGAAAGTAGCTATTATGTAGTGCATGTATATAAGTATTGGTATCTTCCCTTTATAAGCATCTTTACTTACCATATATATAGTGCCAAATACCAGTTTTTATTCAGTTGTTGTAAGCATCTTTCTATCATGCCTTCTTCCATTCTTTATTGTTTTCCCAGTTTATTGAACTGATGTGCATAGAAAATGTTGAATATCTTTTGCAGTTAGTCTAATTCTTTGTTGCTTGCAAATCAAGGAGTGATGAATGGCTGTGACTTTAGATCATTGATTTGCATATTTAGAAATAAGGAGGTTGGAACAATTCATCTTGCTACCTGAAAATTAAGGTACTAACTGTTTAATTCCCTTTTTCTTTTTAATTCTTCCATTCTGAGAGAGAAAGAGAGATGATCAAAATCTTTTGATGGGGGGTATGAGGCCCAATAATTGCATGTTAATGCAATGATTTTTCTCTAGCTACTTTGTTTATCCTTTTGCACCAAGATTGTTGAGAAATGGTTAATTTGTTTGCTAAACTTTCTTGTGCAACAATACCCAACTCTTTTCATCAAATCGTGGCCTTGGGCAAAGAAAAGAATATGATTGCTAAAAGAGAGGAAAAAATTAACATCATTTCATGTGGAGAACATTGATACAAATATGTTGTTACAGTATTTACTTTTGCTTGTTTAACTGAACTTACTTTCATTTAAATCATTTATATGTACATCTATTCTCATTTTGATCGTTTTATTTAACGAAGTCGATATGCAAACATAGTTGATAATGGAGGATAACCTTAAAAGTGAAACAATTTAACAGGTGAAGAAAGTAGTTTGTTTATTTGTCAACAGACAAAAGTTGATAAAGTAAAGCTGTTGCAAGAAGTCTACTTTACCCTCTGATCAACTCTTCCATTCTAACTCCCACAGCCAATGCAGAATATTAGTTACAGAATGATTCAAGTCAAGTTTTGTTGTCTCTTAGAAATGAACATTTCTATGAGTAATGGTTTTAGTTTCCAGCTTTGAAAAGCATAATCAACACATATCAAGAATGAAGTTCATGAAACTCGGAACCCGGCCCGACACCTTCTACACTGAGGAAGCCACTAGGTACCATTAACTAATAAATTAGCCAAGTATATGAATGAAGTAGTGTACATTATTCTGCTAATTTGATTTTGAAATTTCCAGGACAGTGATGTCTGATGTACCAAGTGATGTGACCATAAAGATAAACAACATCACTTATCATCTCCACAAGGTAAAAAATCATGTTACAAATAATACTATACTATGTTGTTGTCTTGATTACATCTCAGATATGTATAGTATATATAACTCAGATGTTTGATTCTATTCTGGGTAGCTGCAGTATCCTCTTCTCCCCAAATGTGGCTTACTACAACGTCTATACTCAGAGTCCGAAGAATCGAGCAATCTGACATTGGAACTGCATGACATCCCAGGAGGAGAAGATGCTTTTGAGCTGTGTGCTAAGTTTTGCTATGGAATCTCTATCAATCTCAGCCCCCACAATTTTGTCTCTGCATTTTGTGCTGCCAAGTTTTTGAGAATGACTGACTCTGTTGAACCTGGAAACTTTGTAATGAAGTTGGAGGCTTTCTTCTCTTCATGCATTCTTCAAGGGTGGAAGGATTCCATTGTCACCCTGCAAAACACACAAACAGTTTATGAGTGGTCTGAGAATCTTGGCATTGTAAGAAGATGCATTGAATCCATTGTAGATAAGATATTGACACCAACAAGTAAGGTTTCATGGTCTTATACCTATACCAGACCAGGATATGAGAAAAAGCGCCACCAATCTGTGCCTAAGGATTGGTGGACAGAGGATATATCGTTCCTTGACATAGATATGTTCAGATGCATTGTTGCTGCAATTAAGTGTATGAACATGTTGCATCCACAGCTCGTTGGTGAGGCGTTGCATGTTTATGCGTCTCGTTGGTTGCTAGACACTGCACCAAACAGGGTTAATGAGGGGTCATCCTCTCAAAAAGATGATTCTTCGGAGAGGAAACTGAGAATTCTTGAAACCATTGTGGGGTTGATTCCAGCAGATAAAGGATCTGTCTCGATTAAGTTCTTGTTGAGGCTTCTTAGCATCGCAAATTTTCTTCCAGTGTCTCCAGTGACAAAAGCAGAACTGCTTAGGCTGTCTGGTTTGCAGCTCGAGGAGGCAACATTGAGTGATTTGCTGCTTCCAGCTCATGATCAAACATCCTATGACATTGATTTGGTTAAGAATGTTTTGGAGAGTTTCTTGAGGCAGTGGAAGAGACAAGCCCCTGCAGAAGAAAGACAGTCACTAAGATTCATACGTAAGATCGGAAAGCTCATAGATTCTTATCTGAAAGTGATTGCAAAGGAAGCAAACATTACAGTGCAGAAAGTAGCATCTCTTGCTGAAACATTGCCTGCCATTGCAAGGCCTGATCATGATGATCTCTACACAGCAATCAACATTTATCTCAAGGTGTTCTTCTTCTCTGTTTCATGTCTTCTTTTCTTAATCTTGATTTTCCGAGTTCATTAATGTGCAGGAGCATCCTGATCTGAGCAAAACTGATAAGAAACAGCTATGCCGTATTTTAGACTGTCAGAAACTGTCCCCAGAAGTACGCGCCCATGCTGTGAGGAACGAGCGGTTGCCTCTGAGAACAGTGGTGCAAGTTCTTTTCTTCGAACAAGAGAAAGATTACTCGAACACAATCAGAAAGCAGAAATCCCCAGAGCAACAGCTCTCAGACGAACAATCTCACGATGCTAGACATGACACAACTTCTGTACCTAGCACAAGTGGAGTTCATGAAAAGTTGAGGAAACCTGAGGATAAGCTGCAATTCAGATCAGAACCAAGCTTTAAAGTAAGAGAAATAAGGGATGATGGGGCTTCTAAAACTCTGTTAAACCCTCAGGAGAAAGCACTGGTGAGAAGAATATCACAAAGGACTAACAGATAAGGGAGATGATTTGTGGATGTATATTATGCACATCAAAATGTAAGCACCATTACAATTTATATGTACAAAATTCATTTATCCTGTTGATATTCAGAGTGTGGTTGTTCAACAACTTGATTTCTGCTTGATTGTTTCAAATTTTAATGGAATGCAATAGACGGAACAAGACGCGAGCAAACCAAGACAAAGAATATATACCATGATCACTTTGGATTACATAAAATCAAGCAGAGTCGTTTCATATTACAACACTTCTCTATCACTAATAAACTGTGCATCTAATGTTGCAATTACAAGTACCATGGAAACAATATACTTCTTAGTTTTCCTACAGATGCGGAAGCGGAAGCCTCGCCACCACTAAGAAGCTGCTTCGTTATATCGAGAAAGTACAGGCACAAAATCATCTCTCTGTTCATATTTCCTTCCAAAAAAAAGACCGGCGATCGGGACCTGTTTCACTATTAGGCTTCGAGTCAGCCCATGAAGAACATCTCCACCATTAATTTAGGACTCCTCGGCACATATTTCAAGGCTTTATGAAACAACATATCTTCCCTGAGTGATACATTCACTGGCTTCTTATCAGGTCCTGTGGATCGTAGTCGTAAAATTCACCGGCTTTCACAAAACGACCCTTCACACGCTTCCTGACATCAGCCCTTGCCTTCCGTGAAGCATACCTTATTTTTTTATCAAACCTGTTCACAAATGCACATCATTATTTCAGAGCTTCAACGCTAGAGATCTACAGGTCAAAACAAATTAGTTTAATATGAACGTTTCCTAAATGCATATTATGCTAAAGCCTAAACATATGTGAATCCAGACTAATTGATCAAATTGATTATAGTTTATTTCCACATCATAAAATAACGAAAAAAAATTTGAAGATTATTCCAGCAACAATGCTTACATCCGTGACTTCTTTTTCTCTCTGTATCGTAAAACTGCATCATCCCGGTTAGCTGATGAAAATTGATTCCCGGGACAAAGAATATCACACGAATGTTCCTCTATGATATCATCCAATGGATACCCTCCACACTCTGTGCGATCTCCAATGTTACACTCACCGGTCGGTGCAGCGAAGGAAATCGAGTGGGTAGGTGGTTCTGAAGTTGGAAAACCAACATCTGGATCAGATTTACAGCTTATCATCGCCTCAGCTGATACTTGATTGCTACATGCAGGCTTCATTGTTTCACTCTTTGAACTAGACGCCTGAAAATAACAAGGAAAGACATGTTATCTGAATGTGAACTGCAGGTTTAGTTAGTTAGGCAATCTTATATGTCAAACCTCACTTTGTAGAATGCTTATGAAAAAGCTTTTATCATGCAAAGAGATTTATGTGATTGTACAGCACACTTGACTGTGCATATTCTTCATGTCAATATGTTTTACCAAAATCAATATCACCCAAAAGGATGTAATAAATTGAGAAATAAAAAGTTTTGTCAATTTTCTGCAGTCATGGAGCAGAAGTTATGACACGACTTAAATGCAGTATTAATCAAGGAAAAGCATATTAATCATAAAGCTGGATTTTAGAAGAAAGCAACATTCTTCATAGACTCAGATAATTGATTAAGGGAGCAAGCATACCTTTGCCATGTTTTTACACTCAACATTGCGATTAGTCCCTTTCATATTTCCAAATTCAAACAAGCGATCAACTCCACCTTTCTCATAAAATTGTTGCCGGTCATCAAGAGATTCATCAAAAATTGCTTCATAGTCTTCCAGACTGAGGTCAACATCTGAGATATATAAGTCATCGATGGAAGTATCCTGAATGGATCCAAGATGCTTTAATCTTGATGAACAAGCCTACATGATTATGAAACAAGCCATTGCACTTAAAAGTCAGAAACTGTTCCAAGTTATATCTTATTTAAGACTTGAAGAAATAAAAGCAGTAAACTCAAATGAGGGTGATGAGAAAATATGCCGATTAGCATGTACACGTGCTAACAAGATGTCAAGTTTAACTGTAGCCTTTGACTTTACGCTATCAGTGCATACTCCACATGATATGCATAGTTGATGAGTGAATTTGATGAAAACCCTGGCATGCTTATATATATTTATATATATACCTGGCTATTAACGGAGAGAACATACTCTTGCAATTTCACAGGTCAACGGTTTCTTGAGAATGCATATTAGAGTAATCATTTATAACATAACTTAAACAGTTGTAAAATACTAGTGCCAAATAGATAGAAATTCATATTTAGGAACCGAACCCACCAGCTCCTTTATATATATGATACAAGATAGTATACATATCCAAAATCTAAGTTTTGTAAATAAAAGAGTTAGCAGCATATTCCCAATTCCAGTAGTTTCTGAATACCAACTCTGAGTAAGTCACCAGTTCTTCCCAGTAAATGTTTTAACAAAAATAGTTTGAAACAGTTAATCAACCAGTACCCTAGTTACACCATGTCATTCGTTGATGCTTTATACAAAATTCTAGTCAGACGAACAGGTTCTTTGATACTAAAATGAGGGAAGATGTTAGATATATAGTAAAGGAAGGTTAGTCGCATACCTTATCAACATTAGGGCCCCAGTCAACCAACAGCAACAGCCAAAAGAGCATGAATGCAGGGGAACCGGACCTATTATAGATTAAGTTCAGACTAGATAATTTCTCTTTCTCAAATTGGAAGCAAAGGAAAGTAAAAAAAAACTAGTATTAAAAATAGAAGGTTAATTTATGAAAATAAGAAACTGATGGGAGAAAACTTTCTTCCAAGATTTACACGAGGAGGAGGAAGTAGTTCAGGAACTTTAAAAGAATTGAAGATATATTTTATTGGATGAATGAACAAGAACTGATTTTTCCATCCACACTACATTTGGAAATCAAAAAAGAAGGGCATCAAAGTTTTAGTAGTGATGTATAAGCCAATCAGACCTAATGATATTTAAAAAAAAAATGGAGGATCCAGTAATTTCCCCTACAATGCTGTTGGTGTGCTGAGCAAAAGCTCCCACTTTGTTCCTGATATTTCAAGTTGATATTATATAAAAAGATCACAGATCAGAAATTACCTTCTGATCAAGAGGATATATCAACTGCTCATTATCGGGAGCCATTGTATCCATAGCAGCATCTTCTATTGTATCCATAGCAGTATCTTCTGTACGATAATCCATCGACACCAACTGACATAGAGGGTGGCTTTCATCTCCCTCTTCAAGAATCTCTGAACCTCCCTCAGGATCACAACTTGATTTATCAACAGAAAAGAAGGACCATACACCTGAAAACTCAGCTGCAGAAGGACATCCACAATAACAATTGATTGTCTGCGTTTTGTTCTCCATAGGTGAAGGTGGGCCAGTATGTCCATTCCAATTGCAGCTTTGACAGAGTGAGATCTTCTCTTCGATGCACCTCACAGTTGCAGGTTGACAATGGCAGCGATCGCATACAAGGGTCCTCATGTGGCGCTTAGAAAGAGCATTAGCGGAATGAACATTTCTATCACACGATAAGCATAGGCAAGCAGCATCAGACCTACAATAGACCATCGATCTTTGCTCCCCACAAAAATCACATAGCAGGCCCATACTTATTGCTGCAACTCTCAACTCTGCAATAAAATTATAATGGTAGCAATTAAAAACAGAGCTTTTATTATATACCAAACTCAGATCCGGTCAAACCTTGCCATGTAGCTGAAATTTCAATCCTCAAATTTAAAATTTTGACCCTTTACCAGATTTTGCCACAAGATTCCAAAGCTTTACTAGACCGTACGTGCCTTTATCTTAGTCATATTATCATATATCATCATAACAAAACCATAAAACTTAGCATGAAAAGGACAAGAACAAGGCAAAAAACAAATAAAAGAATCGTAGTTGATAATAATCATTATCTACAGAAATAAAGAATAATCATTAAGCAAAGGCTCAAAGCAATGGAAAAAGCAAACTAAAATCATTTCCAATTAGCCATGCCTCTATTTAGAGCATCGCATCGTATACAAAACGGCGAACAATCATTATCTCACAACATAGCGAGGTTTGCCTCCAGATGAACAGTTTCTCAATTTATTGGATCAAAACGACGTCATCAGAAACAATTTATCACAAATCAACAAAATCCTGAGCAAAAACATCGCGATTCAAGGAAGCACCACAAAACCCTAACACAGAACAAAAAACAAAGAAAATTACCTGTATCAGAAGCGCAGCAAGCAAAGATCGGCAGAGGAAAAAGAGATCAGAAAAGGTGAAAAGGTATGGAGAAGAGAAAAGCGGCGGAGAAGAGGGTGAGGAAGGAAGGGTGTGAGAGTGTTGGAGAAAAGGATAAAGCAGTGTAGAGTGTAGCGTTGGGCAGAGAGGGAGATAGGAAGAAGGTAGATGCGGGAATTTATTATTATTAATAACACCTTTTTTGCACTTTTCTTTAAAAATATCTTTCTCTTTCCTTTTCAAACGTCAATGGAGGAGGGACGGACATTTGGACTTTTAGCTTTTGGAGATAAGTATCAAACTCTTCACCCACTTGCACCATCCATTCTCTCTCTAACCTACTTCTCTTTTCTCTCACTCTTTCATATAATAAATATCTCATGTTTTACTATTTTACACCAAAAATATCCTACTTCAAAAAGAATTAAAAAAACAGAGAAAAATATCCTCTTATACGACAAAAAACAAACTTTTTATCATATAGGATAAAATATTTACTTTTCTACCATTTTTATCAAAAAAGATCAAAACAACTTTATGATTCATTTAGAGTGACGTGATATGGTTGACACGATAGGTTATATATAGGATTACACAATATGATTTACATTGATATAATAAATATGGAGTTACACGACATCATCATATATGTTTTACATGACATGATTCATATATGATTATATAATATAATATGATTTATAAATGATTACAAAAATAGGTTTACACTATATGATTCATAAAGGGACCACACAACAAATATAATTACACAACATGATTCATACATGATTGCACAGTATGATTCATATAAAGTTGCACAATATGATCTATAAATATTAGATGACATGATCGATAAATATCTAACTTTTTTTTTAGAATTGTAATTTGAGGAAAATTTGTTAAATTTTTGAAATATATGGAAAAGAAAGTTTTAGAAAAATAAGTTGTTGTGTGAAGTGGTAGAAAATCCACGAGATCCTATTTAATAAGTTCATTTCAATGAATTATTGACAATTTATATTATAAATTACAGATTTTGTTAGACCACACTTATTATTTTATTAAAACTTTAATTTTTTACATTTATAATTAAATAAAATATATAATTAGATACATGATAGCATAATAACAGATAAAGTAAAACTAAACTAGGTTGGTTATTTACCTAATTAAAAATAGACAAGGAGAGATAAAAGTTTGGCGACTAGGGGAAATTATTTAAGGGTTATTTATTTTGTAATAAACTAGTATCGAACTTTTTTTACATTTATTAGCTTAACTATTTTAGAAGGAAAAATTTGTCATTTATTTATATATCATCTACTACATTTTATTGTTTATAATATAATTTGAGAAGTTAAAATAATATTTTATCAAAAGCAATTGAAATAATATAAGATCTTATATAACACTGTCTCAATAATCATATTTTACGAGAGAAGCTACATATACAGTAAATAAGTCAATCGACAAAGGACCAGCATAAGGCTGCCTTTATTTGAATGTCACCACAAAATGCCAAATGATAATAATAATTAAATAATATAAAGTGAGGCTTGGTATCATGACATTGGTCACCATATGATCAATGTCACAACCTTGCTATTATATCCATAAATGACACATGGCATGATTTCATTGATTGTGATAGATTTTTTTTTTTGATATAATTTAAAGTGTTGATATTGAAAATAATTTTTATCAAAAAAAATTAAAAAAATTATCAAAATTCATAATTTTTTTCTCTACAAATAAAGTCCAATATTGATATATTTTCTCATCAATTCGAAATTTATTCTCTCTTGTCTATTTGTAGTATGCATCTATTTGTAGCTTGATTTTTTTTTTCGATTTTGTATTTCACTTATTGTAATTTTGATTTAGTTATTGTGTTTGTATGTTATTTTTAAATGTATTGTAAAATAATTTTCTTATTGTAATTACAGAATTAATATATCAAATATTTAAATGTAATAAAAAAATCTCACAAAATAATATACAATTATTAAACATGAGAAAAAAAATATTGGGTTGGGTTAGTGTCACTGATAAAGTATAAAATTGTTTGAAGTGAATTGGATTGTAGATTGTGTAGGTGAAAGATAGAGAAATTAATATTTTATTTATAGGTTGGGTTGGGTGGATGTGAGACTACCTTCATTCACAACCCCACACAACCGGTTGTGGGAAAAGACAAAACAAAGTAATTTAAAAAAAAAGAAAAAATCAATCTTTAGACACAAACCCATGAAATAAGGAGGCTGTCGTCCAACCCAAGTTCATGAAGTGGGCATTGAATCCTCTTATGCCAAGTGTCAACCCATTATTGATTGATTTAAATTTTTATGGATATAATTTAGATTGTTGATAAATGATATAATTTGTGTTTAATTTATTTTTTAAAAATTATCAAAATTCCTTTTTTTTTTTGTCTATGGGTAGAGTCTAATATTGACATATTTTGAATCATAAATTTGAAGTTTCCCATTTTCTCTCAATCTCAAATTCTATCTTTTTTTACATTTTGATATTCTCTCTTTTCTCACATAATTTCTATCATTTGTTATTATGGATCCAAACAATTCAAATTATTTTACTTACTCCCAAAATTTTCCAAACTTCGAAAATTTTATGAATTCTGAAGATTACCAAAACTCTCAATATCCTCAGAATTCTCAATTTTCTCCAAATCTCAATCAAGTTCCTATCACCGAACAAGTTCAACCATCACAAAATATCTCCCGAAATTTGTTCCAAAATGTTCAACAAACAAACATCTCTCAAAAGGTTAGTTGGTGTGTGAAAGAAGATGTTGCTCTCATGTCATCTTGGTGTTTTATCAGTGAAGATAGAGTGCATGGCAAAAATAAAAAATGTGCCTCTATATGGGGACGAGTGCATACAATGTTTCTTGAAGCTCGAGCAGAAAATCCTGAAGATATCAAAGAAAGAAATGTGGATTCACTCAAAGGTCGTTTCAAACGACTTAATGAAAATGGAAACAAGTCGCTTGCGGCTTGCAAGGAAGCAAATGGTCGAAAAAGGAGTGGAATGAGCCAGAAAGATGTTGAGAAAGAAGCTCATACAATTTATGAAGCAGGTGGCAGCAAGTTTGTAGATTTAATTGTATTTAATGAAGTAATGTGTAAACATCCCAAGTGGAAATTAAAATTAGATCATGATTCAACACGTTTCCGTCCTGAAGATGAGGAGGGTAATGAAGAAAGTGGTGGGAGCTCAAAAAGAAGCGGGACTAGTGAAGATGGTGAGTATTCTATCCCCTCAAATCTAGAAACTCCAAGTACTGGACGCTCAACCATTGCTCGTCCTACAGGTAGAGATAAGGCGAAAAATAAAAGGAAAGGTAAGACCTCAGAATCTTCTACTACTTATGAAGTTGCAGCTGAAATTCGTGCATTGAGACTTACTAGAGAAAACGAAGTTGAAGTGATGAACAAATTGGGAAACGCTAGAATTGAATTGGAGGATAGAAAGTTACAAAGAAATCAAATGAAGATGAAAGAACGGATGTTGAATACATTGTTGGCAAAAGACCACTTATCCCCAGAAGATGAAGAGATGAAACGTAATCTAATGAAGATCGTGTTTGGAGAGTGACTGTATTTTATTTTCATGTAATTTAGTTGATCTCATTTTAGTTATTGTCTTTTAAGCATTTTAATTTGTGTTTGTTTAGTTAATTTCATGTAATTCTAAAAAGTAAGTTTCATTATGTGATTGAGTTGTCTATTCTAAACTAAAATTCATATTGTATAGAAGAGGACGAGAACAAAAGCTGCCCCATAAACCCAATTATTCTATAATGCCACATGTTTATGTCGAACTAAAAGAGAAAAAAATTAATTTATCCATAATTATAAAAAGAGAATAAAAATTGAAATTGAAATCCTATGCAAATGGAAATCATTATCACATATATTTTTTCGGATTATTACAATTCAGATATTTAAATAACATATAAATTTAATATCAACATTGTATGTAGTTGATAATTTGTAATCAAATATATCTTTTCTTGAATACTGGAATTGGACCCAAGCCAGTTTTATTATTATTCTACTTTTATAATAAAATGATTACATAAAATGAAGAGTTTAGAGTGGCTTTCATAAACTTTAGTTTATGATTTAGGTTAGGCGAGAACCTATTTTAATACAAATTAAGTACAAGAAACCAACGTTATAAATTGAAATATAGGGGCCGATTTTGATAAAAGGAATATACTTAAGGATCCAAATATACATATTCGTAATGAATGGTACGATTATAAGCCTATACTCTTGAATATAATATTTTAAACCGAATAAAATATTATTCAATAGAACATATATAAAACTCATGTATGATATACATTTACAAGGTGAAGGTTTTTCTTAAATTAATAAATTGCAGAGAAGGTACCAAAAGAATAAATAATTGAGCAAAAGGCAGCTCTATAGGACTTTATGTCACATGCTCTTGTCTTTTAATCTACTAGCTTACAAAAGTAATTATAGCGTCCACATACATTGCCCATATAAATTATAGCTTTCACATGCTCTTGTCTCTATCACACTTTGCCCATATGAATTATAGTTTTCACATGCTCTTGTCTCTATCACACTTTATCATAACTTCCACATGCATTGTCTCTTAAGATTGAACATGTAGCATTATAGCTTTCACATGCTATAGTCTCTCATTTTCCTATATATCCTCGTTGAATACATTTCACACTTACACCTAAATCTTTATCTTCACTCTTTAGTTATACTAAAGTATAAATCATATCTCATAGTTTTACCAACTCCACTTCAAAAATGTCTTCCAATGAAAACTCATATACATATTCAAATTCAAGTTCTGGTTCTTTCCATTTCACCGAACTTGATGAATGGGAGAATCGAGTTATTCAAAGCAATCATCAAATTGATCAGATAATCGAGGATGTGATCTTAAACAATTATAATATGATTGCAGAAGATCACATTCCTAGAGCCAGAAAATGGTATTGTGATAGAGAACGCGAGATTGGTGAGGAGCGTCTGATGAATGATTATTTTGTCGATAGACCGACATATGCTCCTGAGATCTTTCGACGTAGGTTTCGCATGCAAAAATCATTGTTTCTTCGTATTGTGGAGGTTGTTTCTTCCGATGATGAATATTTTCAACAAAGACCAGATGCCACAGGTAGACAAGGGTTTTCAGCTTTACAGAAATGTACTGGAGCAATGAGGGTATTGACATATGGTACATCAACCGATGTCGTTGATGAGTACTTGCGAATGAGTGGAACTGTGACCAGGGAAGCTCTCATGAATTTCGTAGATAGTGTCATTTCTTGTTTTGGTGAAAAGTACCTGCCTAATGAACAAGATTTGACTAGACTACTCTACGTCGGGAAACAACGTGGATTCCCGGGTATGATAGGCAGTATTGACTGCATGCATTGGGAATGTAAAAATTGTCCTACAGCATGGGCTGGGCAATATGCAGGAAGAAGTGGCAAGCCAACAATCCTTTTAGAAGCGGTTGCATCTTATGACTTATGGATATGGCATGCATTCTTTGGAACACCAGGTACGTGCAATGATATTAATGTACTCCACCGTTCTCCAGTTTTTAATGATGTGTTGGAAGATCGAGCACCAAAGGTTAGTTACGTCGTGAATGGTCGTGAAAATGATAGGGCATATTATCTCACTGATGGCATATATCCTTCATGGACTGCGTTTGTCAAGTCCATTTCTGCTCCACAACTCCGAAAGCATAAGTTGTTCGCTCAACCCAAGAGGCTGTTAGAAAAGATGTCGAACGAGCATTTGGAGTTCTACAAGCTCATTTCGCATTTCTTCGACGCCCATGTCTAGTTTGGGACAAACTTTTGATGGGAAAAATTATGATGGCTTGTATCATCATGCACAATATGATCATAGAGGATGAACGAGACACATATCAAAATTATTATGATCCGATGGAATTTATTATGGATAAACCTATAAACCAACAGGAAATCAGAAATGGATTACAAAAAGAAGAAGATGATGATCAACATTTTCAATACTCTACCGAACACATTGCAAACATCTCCACTTATATGAGAAACAGAGAACAACTTCGTAATAGAGAGGCTCATAACGCTCTAAAAAATGACTTGATTGAGCATATATGGCAAAAGTTCGGCAATGATAATTAAATATATAATTTCTATGTTCTATAGTTCTATGTTTGTAATTTCATATTTCATGCATTTTTTTCGATTTTTTATTTCAACTATTGTGAGTTTAATTTAGTTATTGAGTTTGTTGTTATTTTAAGTGTATGAGAAAAATATTTTCCTTATTATAAAAAAATTATATCAAAAAAGATTTTAATCTATGCAAATATTATATTTTTAAATGTAATTAAAAAAAATCCAAAATAATATATTTTTAAATATTTTGGGTTTTTCGATTATTTAATTTATGTGAAAAAATTATTTTATGTTGTGTTTGTAGATGAAAGAAAAATAATATTTTATTAAAAAGTTGGGTTGTATTAGGTTGTTGATGAAGTATAAAAAATTTGGAATTGGGTTGGGTTGTGGATTGTATATGTGGATGATAGAGAAATTAATATTTTATTGGGAGGTTGGATTGTGGGAGGTTGTTGATGAAAATAGTCTGAAGATAATCTAAGATCAATATATGATTAAATATTCACAAGGTTAAAAAGACATTCATTGCACAGTTTTCCACCATTATTGAAGAGTACTGTCAAAAAGTGCTGACCAATAAATATATAAAGCCTAAGATATACTTGTATAATATTTTATTAAGATAATATAAATTGGACAGCGAAACCACCATTTGAAGTAAAAAAACAAAAAAAAAAAAACAGGATTCCCCCCACCCATTTCTAGTTAACTAAAATCCTTTGTGGCAATCATAGGAAAAAGCCAAAAAAGATATAGGGATCTCATTAAATAAAATTGTTGTTGGGGTTGGGGGGTTGGGGGTATTGATTGGAGGACCCAATTAACCACTAAAGCCAAAGCCACGTTTGGCTTGTTGGTTTGAGTGGGTTTAAATTAAATTAATTAAGTTTGGGCCGAAGTTGTGGTTAGGCAAAAATGAGATACTGTATAGGTATTGGGTACGTTAAATTAAGCACTTAAAATTGAGTGATTTATTTAATCAAAGGACATTCAATAGTGAAATTGACGTGTATCTTTACTATTGCGACAATCTCACCACTTTGCCCTTTTTTAAATTGATGGTATTGTTAATCTGTAGTTTTGTATTAGGGTTGTGATGAACTAACATATTACAACAAATACTACAACATCTGATTCAAACATAATAAATAATTCAAACCTAATATTAACATTTAATAAAACTATATGAATTACATGACTCGATTTATTATAAACGATTCAAACTTAAAATAACACATCAACTTTAACAAACCTAACTACCAAACCAAAGGTATGGTAAGACCATCTCCTTTATGCATGTGTTATCAGTATAGGATGTATTACCAATTTTAGGTTAAAAAAATGGAAATTACACCAAAAGATTGTTGTCATTTCATTGAAACCATCTATATCTATATCTATATATCTATAATAACAATTACCCCTAAAAATATAAAAGTCAAAAGTTTTCCCGTCCATTTTCACTTGCTAAAAGAAGAAATACAATTATTTATTATTCTATAGTTGACTTTAAAATAATAAATATTGGATTTTGCTGATTTTTTTATATATATAAATCAATTTTGTATATGGATGAAATTTGAGCAACAAGAAACTTAACATATTTGATATGCTAAATATTTCGTGTATATGGTATTAAAATCATGCATGTTAAATATCCAAAAAACTAAGAACTAATTCCTATGAATATATTATATGAAATGTTAAATATCTTTACGAAAATATGTGCATGACTATTGATTTCATATGTAATTAAGATATATAGTTATTGCATAGTCTAAATGGAGTATTAAAATATATCATATTTTAATATACTAATACATAATGATTGCAGTTATTGTATAGTCTAAATCTATATAAAAATATCTCTAAGAATAATTTAGCATTAAATATATCGTATTTTAAAATACATTATTTTTAATTTGATAAGTAATTAACTATAAATTATAAATATTTAATTTTGGACAATGTGTGTGTATATATATATACATATATTGTATGAAGGTTTGATTTTTTATAATCTTTATATATATAAAAGTATAACCATATATGCTACATGTCAAGTCTACATTTATTTCACATTAATTTCTTCTTTTTTATAAATTAAATCTTTAATAAATAGAATTTTAAAGCTAATTAATATATCAAATTTAATGTTGATACTAAACATTACAAAATAATATAAATTTTAGTAAAATTATTGAAATAGCACATGCTAGACTTCAGGTACAAAGATCATTTATATTTAAAATTTGTTAGTTTAAAATTTTTAGAGAAAAATATAAATAATAAAAAGGAACTAAAATAAAGGTGGGTTTATTAAAAGAGATTATTCAAACTGAAACTTATTAATTCATATAATTAAATAATTTATGAATATGTGTTTTAAAATAGACTATAAATTTATTTTATTTAAAAAAAATTGATTTTCAATTTCTTTTATCATTTAATTCAAAATGAAAATTTAGGGTTATTATAAATCTTAATAATTCAAATCAAACTAAAATAATGGTGTCAATGTTAAATTATATAATAGACTACATAATTTTTTTCAAAATAATAAATAAAATTTAATCATGTTCCTTTACAAATGCAACATAAACAATTAAATAATATATTAATTTGACATTATAAGATTTATTGTTAAATTAAGCTATATGTATTGCACAAAATGATAAATACATTTTTTTCTTATATAAATACTTTTTATAATTTTATAATTTTTATTATGTTTAACTTAATTCTTTTTACAATCCGTGTATAATTAACATTAATATATGACGTAACATTAATAATAGAAAACACAATGTTCTATCAAACTAACAATATAAATTCGATGTCAGGTGGCAGATCATCAATAAGAAAGACATGAGAAATTATGACAACCAGAATAATTAGACAATGCTTGATTTTGTTTTCCTCATAAAATCAATTTGTTACTTGATTATGAGGAAGAAATTATTGTAAAATATTAACGGTTGGAAACGTTCCTTTCCAATGAGAAAGGACATATTAAAAATATTTAAACATAACACAAAATTTCACGTGCACAACTAACATGAATCTAAATACATGCATGATTTTACTAGTCGGCACATGCCTCACACTCGTGCGTGTTCATATTTTGAAAAATATGTACACCTTTTAATTATAACATTCATACGATATTCATACATTTACATTATATCACACAAACATATAAAATCTTTTTCATTTTAGTTATGTTAGTCATACATTTTAAAAATCTAGTCGTATTTTTAGTTATATTAGTTGTACTCTTATATATTACATAAAAGTATGGTTATGTTTATATAAAAGTAAATATATGTACAAATTGTGTTTAATTTTTTTTAAAGTTAAAATATAACATAAATGTTACGATACTTGTACATAAATATAACATAATTGTCTTACTAATGTAATATAAATGTCACACTAATATAACATAAAGATCAACACAAGAAAAAAAAAAGATCGTGGATCTCATCGACCCAATTACACCGTACATCTGATGCACATAAGACCAACTCTAAATAGAATATCTTAACACAATTTAATTTAGGGTGCGACTATCCGCACCCCAAAAAATGCTAAACACACCTCATTCCTAGTGTTACTGTTCATATCATCTGTGAACAGTATGATGTGAACAGTAACACTAGGAATGAGGTGTGTTTAATAATTAGTGGGGTGCGGATAGCTGCACCATTTAATTTATTCCATTAACTTTTATAGGTATCTATTTATTTTCATAGAACAAATAAATAAATAAATAACACCGACTAATTAGATATTTAAGACCTCACAAAAAAATAATAAAATAATAATAAAGAAAGAAGGTTGCTCCTAGAATAGTAAAAAAACACTTACATAAATCGTCTCATTTATATAATTATGTGTGACAAAATTCACTACGTACAATTAAATTGATTTTTACATATTAATATTCATTTTATGATTTAGATATTTGAGAATATTTTTTATGTCACGCCCCGTTTTCTTTTCTTAAAATATCAGAGTTTTCACACGAGCGTAAAGAAAGAAAAAGCAAGGGACACATATCACAAATAGAAAGAATAAGTAGGAGACGACAGAAGAAAGAGGTAAGAGACGATGTGAAAAATTCACATATCAACATTCGACCTCAACCGATAGCAATCGGTCTCAATACCGATAATATACAACACTCGCAGCAAAATAATTCATCAGGATCTCACATCCGTCACATGTATCAAAATATTACAAAACGTGAATTACTTTTAACATTGTTTGGAAAAGTTTGTGTTACATCAGTCTAAACATACGAGTCCAGAGATAGCACCATCTCTCTCCATCTAGGGTTCCTCATGCTCATCATCTCCTATAGTGTGAGTACAGATTAAGGGGTGAGTGCGTGGAATACACTCGTGGGGATAAAATCCACCTCTTATAACATCAACAACTATGTAAAACAGGAAGAAAATAAAGGTATCTAACAACACATTGTCACCGCACGTAAAATGCATAACAGATATTAGAATTGACAAGAGACGAATAGGTGCGGGAGCAGCCCGTCTTATCCTATAAAACAGTCTCAATACCGTTGATGCACTTCAAGAGGACCACCAAACCTCACAGAGTAGTAGAAATGAGAAAGAGACGTATGCATGATCAGAATGGACTTCGGTCCTTTCACAGTAATATTATGACACAACAATTATAATCACAACATTTAGTATTCCTCAATCATGTATTTTATAGGGAAAACAGTAAACAGAATAAGAGATAGAAATTACCCCCACCTTGTTCGGTGGTTACCACGTGAGTCGCTAGTACCAAAAGTCACGTATCTCAATGCTCAACTCAACAAGTAGCCTACACAAGTTTACGGTATATCTTAGATCCTTAATATGTGTAATTAAAGCTATAAAAGATCCCGACGGAAAAACGATCGTTAAAAACGCGATGGATCGAGAGATCTAAAGATTGAAGTTGAAGAAACGAGGATGGATAATCAATCCATATGGCTGAAATGATAGAGAATGAAATTTGGGTCACGACGGAAAAAGAATGAGCTCAATCAGAGTTAAAACGAGCTCAAACGGAGCATTTTAAGTTTAGGGGTATAATGGTAATTTTGGTCAAAGGGTTGACTTTGACGGGGCCCACACCCCTCGGTCAATGACATCTCTCGTTGGCTAAGACTCGATGATAACGTACGATGGAAAGGAACGGAATTCGGATCGAAAAATACGGCGTCACGTACGCACCCGTCACACGACGTGGCATACGTGCGCGTCTCCCGGCGCCTCACAGCGCGCGCCCATCACCCGGCGCCCGCTCTCGGCTCGCCCATCTAGTGCATGACCGTGCTCCCTCGCGCACGATCGTGCGCCAATATCCAGTAGCTCCCCCGGCTCGTGCACGACCGTGCACCTTCGCGCACGACCGTGCGCCAACTTCTAGTAGCTCCACCCGGCTTGCGCACGACCGTACACTCCGGCATGACCGCGCACGCCCCTACGCCCGGCAGCCTGCGCGCCAAACAGCCTGCACAGCTGCTTTCAGGTACGGTGGCGCCGTCCGGTACCGCCCCCTTCTGGTCCACCGGCGACCTCGTTCCAACCTCCTCCATCTCCGGCCACCCCAAACGGACTCCGGTATGAGAACAAACCCTTCCCAACCACAAAACTCACACACACAAACATATATATACAAACACACATATATCTATAACACTTGGCCGGTGACTTCCAATCGCCGGCAACCCATCGTCAAGTCTCGCCAGCGCATCACCAGTACCGGCCATCACTTTTCCATGGCGGCGCCACCTGCGCCGCCCCAAACAGAGATCACACACGCACACACACAACACACACTCATATATGCATAACACATACCCAACTCGATATGGCTCCGACGCCACCACCCACGGCGGCGCCGTCCCTCCAACATCTAACCCTCACCTCCGGGAGGACCTCCGGCAACAGTTCCGGTGAGAAGGATGGAGAAAAAGAGAGAAAACAGAGGAGAGAGAAAAGTCGGCTAGGGTTAGGGTTTAGGGTTTTGAGATGGTTTTTCGTCGTTTTTCGGCGAATGAGAAATCGAAATTGAAATTCGAGACCTGTTCTAGACTTGTCTCATCGAGACCTACATCGTGTGTGAAAATCGGCCGAAATCGACAACTTTGAAATTTTCCGGCCACCGCCGGTGGCGCGCCGGAGGCCGGAGCAGAGAAAAGAGAGAGAAAAGGGAGGAGAGAGAGACTTACTCGTTTTTGTCGCTTTTTGGCTCGTTTGGAGAATGGGTGAAAAATGAATCGAATGAGCCCCGATTTATAGATTTTGAAAAGTTACTATTCACCAAAAATATCTCGTTTTACTATTCACCATAAATATCTTCCGATTTTTCCGAAACTTCGTGTTTTGCCCTTTTCGCCGCCATTTGACCTATGGGTCTCCGATTGACCCCTAGTTCGTTTCTATCTTCTTGTTTTCTCGATACCCATCTAATGGTATAAACATATTCTATGTTCCATGTCTAGAAAAATTATCCATCTAAAACATGCATTAACCACATATCTGAAACGCACGTAATTAGATTAAACAGTTAAAACATACGCACATAATTATAAAATCATGTGTTTGAATATTTAATTAATAAATTATGCTTCGTTTTGGTTCGGGGCGCTACATTTTATCTCTAAAATGAACATTCCAAATCAAATCATTTTAGAAATTTAAAATATACCCCACATTTATAAAATGTGCAGATTATGATGATGAAAATCGAATATGAATAAAACGTGTTTTTAATTTTAATTTTCTCCTCGCTTTAGCTCATTAAAAGAAAAACTTCAGAAAATTAAAGTAAATTAAGAAAATATAATACAAGACAGAAAAAAAATTAATATTATTAACATCTAAGATTGAAGACTTTCTTGGAAAAAAAAAGAAAATAAAAGAAAATTGAAGATTGAAATTGAGTTCACAATTCACATGTGCCGCAGTTGTTTCTTTGTAATAGCAACACAACCAGGTGCTATCATCTACACCCTACATTAAGAATCATATTATAAAGTAAATCGCGGCCCATCATCGAAGCGCATAATGAGCAGGACCACGTTAATCCCGTGCTCTATACCACACGTGATAAGCCAGCCTTTTCGCAGCCAATTATCCCGCTATGTATACTGACTGCGTACAGCACAGCATATACATACACTATACATACAAGAGCCTACCGGCTACCATCATCTCCACCTCCACTTTCTCTCTCTAGGTTTCCGTACCGGTAGCTCCATCCTCCAATTGTATATTCTTTCATCAATTTTTTTTTTTTTCATTTTCCTATTTCTAATTTTTATTTATTTTTCCAAACCAATCAATAACTTAATTAGTATTGTTAATCAATTCCCAATCATTTGTTGCTTTTTTGTGTTCTCTTCTTTTTTTGGGGGAAAAAGATAGAAAAGCATAAATCCCCCTATCTGCAATTTCAATTGTTTATAGAGTTCGGAGTGAATCAGTACAGAAAATGTTGTATTCATCTATCTGTTTTCTCCCAAATTTCTCTTAAAGGTTTGTTTGTTTCCTTTTCTCTCCCCTATATTGTTTATTGCGTATGCATACGTTATGCTGATTCGCATCTGTGTTTTAATTTGGTGGGATTGTTTCATGATGAATTTCTCTGTATATACAAAGTTCAGATTTGGTTGTGTGGATCGGTATCTTTTGGATCAATGCATGATGAGACCAATGCTTCATATATTTCAATTCAATTTCCTCATTCTTCTTTTACGCGTCAAATTCTTTATATTTCTTGAATTGATTGGGCAGGCACAATTTTTTTTTATTTTTTAATTAGGCAAAGGCTAAGTGTCTTGCCTTTTGCCACTTTGAGGTTCATAATAAATGTTATTGGAGTATTTCTGTTATTTCTAGACATTAATGGTTCTTTTTCAGGGTGCATGTGGAGAAAGTTAATTTAACATGTTTAGAATTAGAGAAATTATAATTGCTCGGCCGATGTATCATCTTATAGATTTTGAAGGGTTCGTTTTACTATATCTGTTAATTGCGTGCAATGGATCTTTGAATGTCTGAAGAAAATGATTTCCTTAAAGTCAGTCTAATATCTGGTATGTTCTATAATACAGTTAGCTGCCCATACCATTTCTATTCCTCTCCTTGCTTGTAAATTTTCTTATACCTTGCTTTATGGCTATCTCTGTTTGTAACGGGATTGTTGCATTACGATGCAAGTTCTGCTCTTTAAATTGATTGATGAAATACTTACTAAGGTAAAATATGGTTATATTATCTGGAATTCAGGTTCTGAAATCATGAGATCAATGCAATAACATAAAATAAGACATCAGACCTACAGCTAGTCAACTAATCTTATACCATGATTTGATTTCTATGTTTATTCCACAAGTCTACTTTGGATGCTTTTGTTAGTCGTTTAGTGTGAGATTTTGTTCCGAATGATCAGAAATCAGAGGTGCTGTCTGTGAATTTAGTAGAGTAACTATAGTCAATAAAATGCTATGGTACTTTGGATCTCAACTTGTGCATTTATGTTATAGGCTTTTTGTACGTGGTTTTATTTTTCATGGCGTCACCGTCAGGCGATATAGAGAACTGGATGATAAGCTTCTTGCAATCCTCATGGAGACTTATAAGTTTTGTTTAAACTACAACCAAAAGATCATAGATTTATAGAGATATATAAAAGAAACATTAGGCTGTGTTCATATTTCTACATGCCAGTGTGACAACTATTTGTTCTGCAAATGGGGAGAACTTACTGTTTGGGAATGGAGAGAATTGTTTTCGGGAGACTTGGATAATAGTAAGAGTTTGTATCTGTTGTAAACTTGAGAGACTTGAAATTTACTGTAGATGTCAAAACATGTCTGAAAAAATGAATGTGGTTGTATTATTATATTAGAAAAGGTGGATTTGGTTATATTATTATATTGGATTGAATCATAGATAGATATAATATTTAAATGTGTATGTATGAGAGGGAGGGAGTTGGGTGGTGGGGCCCCTGGAGAAGGAGAGAATTGAGAGAATTAAAAAGTATAAGTTTAGAACAAATCTTGACCGACAACTGGAGAATTTTTATTTTTTTTCTTCCAGCTCTAGAACAAACAAGGCATTAGTGACTTAGAGAAAGGATTTGGAAGGAGTAAGGCTTCTCAAACTCTAATGCAAATCCAGTGAATGTTTATGTTGACTCTGAGTGAGGTTCATATCTAATTGTTCTCTGTTGAAGTGTGAATATGATAAGCTACAAAATGAGCATGTATTAATGATTCTTACCAGTCCTGCAAATATATTACAAATTCTATATCCACATTACAAGCTAATAATTTCATTTTTTTTTTTAACTTAGTCTCTGAGCAATGATGGCCATCTAGAACTGTTTCTTAACTTTTGTTTAGGAAATACTCTATTTGCCCACTGTCCACTATTGAATTTTCTCTCTTGGATGGCATTTTGATAAATTATTTACAATTGCAGTAATACTGTAATAGATATTTACTTTCAAAAACTATCCTTAGGCTTGAACTACATGATATGATTGGTGCAGATTTTTGAGGTTATAACTATAAAGAAACATAACATTTTTCCCCAACACTCTTTTAAAACTTTATATCAACTCAAACAGAGGCTGCCAGTTGGCACAGTTCTGAGCAAAAGGATTAATTATTGATGATTATCCCAAAGCCACATTGCGATTCCATTACTAGTTTATCTCCTGAGTATTTCTCAGTGGAATCTAATTTCTTGCACATCCTTCTTGGGAAAGGCATAAAGTTTTTTACTAGTAATTCTTTTTCCTTGTATCAAGTAGTAAAAAAAATGAATTAATTGGTATACAGGTATGGAGTGTTTTGATTTCTGGAGAAGATGATGGTGCAGTGCTTAGACGGAGTGAAACATTTGCTTTCTGCTGTTGTAAATTGCTGTGATTCTGAGATATACAAGCAACCCAGGGGCCTGGAAAGTCCTGAAGCTCTAGCAAGGGAGACAGTGTGTATGTCATCTTAATGTTTGAATTTCATCACAAATTATTGAAGTGGTAGTCTGCATGATCTTTCAGTATTGTCCCGTGTAAATATTCTATAAAGATGGCGTGTGTGTAAATTTTATCGAAACGAATTCCTAAGTTTTGAGATCGTTTTTGGTTCTCTTGTTTCAGTATATGAGATCTGCAACCATTAATTAGTTCTGTTCCATGGCTCATTTGACATTATTAAAATTTCATGTATATGCTGATATGTTTTCATGTTGAATAAGAGTAAATGGAAGATATCTCATTGGATTCTTCTTTATGGAAATCGTGGTTGACATCTTTGCACAATGCTTCTGAGCACTCATAATGCAAGTTTGGTGATATGGTACTTCTTTTGTGTTTTTTATTTTCTACTCTAGTCACTGATTTCTAGGTTTCTCTGTTTTAGAAGTTATTCATTTCATTTGGGTGATGGTTAACTGAGTTTTGGATTTAAAAGAGCAAAAATAAATCTCAGTCCGGTACTAATTATTGGGTTAGCCAATTACTTTTTTGTCTTACATCATTTCAGTTAAGCTGTATGACTGCTGCTAATGAGTTCATCTTTTTTTCCCCCTTTGGTACTCTGATGCAGTCAGTGTTAGTGAAATTGAAGCCTTGTATGAATTGTTTAAAAAGATCAGTAGTGCTGTAATTGATGACGGGCTGATTAACAAGGTAGTGAATGCTGGCTGTTATGAGGTTTTACTTAAGCTATTTTATATTTTTCCTGTTTGTTATTGGTTCATTAATCTTAATTTGGTATTTATGCCTCTTGTATATGCTCGTTTCCAGGAAGAATTCCAGCTTGCGCTATTTAAGACAAATAAAAAGGAGAGCCTATTTGCTGACAGGGTTAGTTTTCATGCGCCAAATACTGCAAATTCCTTAAAAATAGCAGACAGGGTTAGTTTTCATGCCACAAATAAATACTGCAAATAACTTAGCAATATCCTACCTCTGTAATATTTATTTCTTAAAAGTATGCACTTAGCTGACATGTTCAAATGGGTTAGGCTAACATGTTTCTCATTTTGTTGTCCATCTTTGACTGCATGTTCAATTCTCTGCTTTGTCATTGACTTGTTATCATAATTTTATTATCACTCTTATTGCTGTTGTTTTCTTAGTCCAATTCTTATCAGTTTATATGTTCTCAAGGTATTTGACTTATTTGATACAAAGCACAATGGGATATTAGACTTTGAAGAGTTTGCACGCGCTCTTTCAGTTTTTCACCCAAATGCTCCTATTGATGACAAGATAGAATGTGAGTAAGATATTTCATTGTTGGTTTTTGGAAGGTTATCCTTTAGGTATGCAGTTTTAATCTCTTCCAGATTTTGTCTTCAATAATGTACATATTTCCGTGAAAAGCAGAAGGATTAAGGATATAAAAAGTTCATGATGTGTACCACCTGTAGTTTTCTAGATTCCATTATTTGGCCGTTGTGGTTTATATTGATCATGTATCCATAAAAGCTTACGTTGCAGATATTTTCCCTCAAGCTGGTAATACCAAACTTTTACTGTTACAGTTTCCTTCCAATTATATGATCTGAAGCAACAAGGATTCATTGAGAGACAGGAGGTAAATCTCTTTTTCCTTGGCGAAAAATCTAGCATGATTAATTCTGGAAAATATAAGTTCAAAAGAAGATTTAGGTTCAATCTAGATTATTTTTCATGAGAATGTAACTGCCGTGTTATATCAGTGCAAAGGTGCTCTAGATTTTTTCCCCCTATTCTGGTTCTTCTTGTTTCGATACGGACTTGGATAAAATTAAGTTGCAATGGCTGGTTATACCGCACTCATGTATTGTAAGGGGAAAAAAATGATAGCTGCTTATGCATCAAGGTTAGGTTTAAGAGATCACACTTGACTTTTTCGTCCAACCTTGAGTGGCTTGCTTGATTTACCAATTGCGGGAAAATCGAGATTTAATTGATTCAATGCTCATTGGTTATGAAGATTAAGTTCTTGTATAAGCATGCTCGTTGGTTATGAAGATTAAGTTCTTGAATAAGCATGCTTACATATAGATACTGATGCATGGATCTCGATTTTGTAAAGCTTGTATGTGTGTGTAATGTCATGTAAAATTATATTACATCCGCTCAATCCCATCACATCTGTTGTTCACACGTACACTATCATATGCCTTTTGGGCATAGCATCTCATAATTCAGTAATGTATCTTCATTAACATCTAATGATTTCCAAGCTAAGCTGTGGGGGATCATCAACTCTCATTGTGTTATTGTAGGTAAAGCAAATGGTTGTAGCCACACTAGCTGAATCGGGCATGAACCTTTCAGATGATGTTATAGAGAGTATCATAGACAAGGTGCAGCCCCTAGACTTTTTATTTAGTCAAATTTTATTCCATCGATTGTTTCTGGAGCTCTCTTTCCTTATATTTCTGACTTTGTAATTTACTCTGAAATTATGGGATAAGAGTCTGGTAACTGTATTGTTTTCCTCTTTTAAGCAGAACCAATGTGAATTGTCACCCAAGTGTCTAAAATTCAGAAAGTTGCTCATAAGCCTGCAACTGGAATTATACTTGCACTCTAGGGGAATGACAATGTAATATCATACTGAGCCTCGTATACTGTTAGGGGGTGCATTAAATGCATACCAGATGACTTTGGATGGCTGTAGTTTTGACTTATGAGGACATTTAGACCTAGTGGTGATTGTGATTGATATGGCTGCTCAACATTTTTGTGGTCGAGACTTTAAACCGTTCATAAACATGATTTGATGGTTTATTATTAAGATAGCTTAATCAAGTTTTGCCAAGTGGAAAAATGTCCTCTGCTTGATGTTCCTTGAAGTCTACATCATTCTGGGACCTAGCTGTTGGCCTGGATGCTACACATTGTGGCATAAGACTATTAAGCAGACTAAGATATTTGCTGTGATGTGCAAGGAATTTCCTCATATCTGAAGTGCCTTCTGTGAGTGACTGTTAAGGTAGTAAGGTTTTCAACGTCAAGCATGCTGTCCGCACCATTTTCAACAGGCACGTCAATTTGGCAGAAACTAGAAAACCACAAGCACTAAGTACTTGGTGACAGTTTTTATTATTCAGAATGATGTAATTTGTTTTAGAAATGGATGGTGGGCTGGGGGAGCAGCGAAGCCTGTGCCTGCATACTTTGCTTGCACTGCGAGGAGGAAGTTAAATGAATGACTAGGGGTCTTAAGGTGGGTGATAAAGGAACAGAAATTTCTAGAGATTTTTATGAGCTCTTGCCTACCTTGTCAATTTGGATGATAAGGAGTGCTAGATATTTGGTTTAAAATAAGTTTTAAAAAAAAAAGTAAAATTAAGAGGAAAAAAAGGAGGAAAAGGAAGGAAAAGAGACTAGCAAATTAGGGTCAGGGACTCAGGAGATGAAAAACTTGATAATGCTTGAGTTATAGGCTTATAGCAGGTTTATAGTGCAGAATGAGCTCTAGGATCCAAATGCTGATTCTTTAATTCAAAACTTATGTGGCTATACTGTTTTTACTATAGCCGTCACCGTCAAAGTATACGTACCTCAAGGCTGAAATGTTATATGTTTGCTCTAATTTTGTTTCTCCATTTTTTGCACTGTCCTTATATGAATGGCAAATTCTTTCATAATTTTGTTCGCAAATAAGCTCATCAAATCCATGCTGGACACTGTAGCTCGAGTGTTTAAGCAATGATCTGTGACAATAGTCTAACCTGTTGTGTCACTTGTTTTCAGACTTTTGAGGAAGCAGATACGAAACATGACGGGAAAATTGACAAAGAAGAGTGGAGGAGCCTCGTAATGCGACATCCATCTCTCTTGAAGAATATGACACTTCAATACCTTAAGTAAGTTCCTCATACTTTCTAATAAGATCTCATCTCTGAGATCCATCAAATTCAATTGATTTTGAGTAACCTTCCGAATTTCTGAAACTGGGTATCCACCCTTGTTGATGGCAGAGACATCACCACCACATTCCCGAGCTTTGTATTTCATTCTCAAGTTGATGATACCTAAGACGGAAAATATCTCCAGTTGCAAGTTGCACGCCTATGGCTTGGGAAATCCAGACAGCATTCCAAATCTCTACAAATGAAAGGTTTTCATCTAATTGGATATGGAGATGTAGTATATGCTGAATTCTTTTGTCCCTTCACTATTTGGGTTATTTTTTTCGTCTTTACGACTCTAAATGGCCAATCACATGTATTTTATCCCTTATTCTTTTGGTTTTGTTTAGATTTGAAAGAATGCTTCAGTTGTGTTTTGTATCAGGAAACAGAAAGAGTGGTTGTGGACTCATTGTCGTTGCCATGGCGATCAGAGTCCTTTCTTTTTTGTGTGTGCTTTTCTCAAGAATATATCTGCATCTACTTTGCTACATATTTGATTTAGTGGCTTCATGCATATCTGCCTCTTATTTATATCATTATTCGATCAATAATAAGAATAATAAATAACAAGTTATAATTACCATCCATGGGTGGCTCGGAGAAGTAGGCGACTAAGGCTGTTTATACTAAATAACAAATTAAATAAAATTTATAATATTAACTTTTTTTAATAAACATAAAAAGATAACAATTATTCACTAACATATACCTTGACCTGGAAAGTAAGCACATTTAACAAAGTATTTCCATAAAAAAACAAAAAAACATCATTATGATTGTATATTAGTTAAAAATTATAAAAGTTGTTAAAAACTGCTGTCTCTAAATAGATTAAATGACTTAGCAATTTTATTTCTTGAAAGTGATTTATTAGCCAATTTTGATTATAAATTTTTAATTAGTAACTTTGCATCTAATTTTAGAGGTTATAACAAAAAAGTCTAGAGGCTATAAGTAAATTTGTTGTTTGTTTTTCAATTTAAAACCACAACTTGAAATCTGGATCACAGAACTTAATAGTTAATTAAATATTCAATTGATGAATTATTCATAACATATTTAATTTGTATGAAATGTATAAGATAATTCTCTCATATTCCACACACACACACACAAATCCAATTGAAAAATAATAATACATTTTCAATCATTGAATAAAAATCAACTTACTCCTTTGGAACTAAAATATTCTGAAAAACAAATGTCACTTCGCATGCATAAATTAAATATTAAATATATAATTATTTTTAATTCAATCTTTTTTTTTTTTTGGAAATAAATTTTAATCATGTTTATAATATATTACTCATTCTGATCCAAATAAGCAACAAATAAGTATCGTCTTAGAGTATTTGTTGTATATTAAGGAACATAAAAATTAAACAAAAATATCTTTAGACAATATCAATCTTTCTCCACTCATTCCTAAATTAACATGATTATTTCTTCCTCTACTCATTTATTATTTCATCGAAATTTCCACTAATTATTTTATAGAATCTTATTTGAATAAATATTAAAAAAATTAAATAGATGAGTTCAAAATTAAGAAACTTTTAGGCATTTAGATTGGGACTAAACTAGTAACAAAGTGGAAAAATATCTAAAATGACAATCAATTAAAAACACAATTTGATCTTGAAAGGAAACGATAATAAATTTGTAATCCTAACTATATAATGAGTTGTGGATTTATCCATCTCATGTAACTAAATACGTATAACGGTCTCACATAACATCTACTCAAATCTTAATATTTTTATTTATGTTTTAAATGAGCGTGATATTAAAATTTCCGATGTATCAATCTTTATTTGTTTTCAAAACTAAAAGGAGTGAATTTACGATATCAAAACAATTTAATCTGCCTTTTACAAATATCAAATTATTAATATTCTACAATTTCCAACAAGTTATATTAGCTTTTCATAGTATAACACATACCACATTTTTCAATGTTAAGTTTTTAACGAATACTGATTGTATTAGAAATTAAATAAATATAAGATATATAACTATGATATTAAATAATGATGAAAATTGATATTATAGGAGATCAGTCATGTTACCATACCCATCGTTGACACGTTAAGATATGCCCACAATTGATGTGTACAAAATATGATATATCTATTAATTTCATATAATGAAGGGGTGTGATTATTACACGTCATCAGTGAGCATATTAATAGTTGTCTACGGTGGACATTTTATCATTTTCATATAGACAATCATGTTACCCTACCCACCGTGGACACGTTAATCCACAACTCACACTTTATATTCACAATTCACATATAAATTTGTAAAAATGAATTTTATTTATAAGTGATAATCATCCATCTCTCGATAACTCTCATATAAATTTTCGTGTTAAGCTTTTAGTCTTACGAGAATCAAGCCAACCTTTTTCTTTAACCAAAGTGTGAAAACAATTGGCTTTTTTGTTTTTCTTTTTTCTTTTTTCTTTCTTTGTGTGGCCCAGTTGTGTCATTTTATAAACTAGAAATTGAACTTTTTATAAGATATTCAATTAATACTCTTTTTCTTTGGGGAAAATGGTCAAAAAATCAGTAATGTTTCTTTTTAGGTGTATATAACTCCCTCATGTTTTTTTTAGATGTAATATTAACATTCATAATGTTCATCTTTAAATACATATAATTCATTAAAAAGTTTTTTTTGGGTGCAATAACACCACTAATATTGTAAAATACTTCATGTGAATACTCTAAATAATTTTTACTTTACCTCATATTTTTTGATTTTTTTTTAGGACAAAAAAAATATCTCACATATAAATATAAATATAGAGATTTAAGTTTATTTAAATTAAAAAATATTATCTCAAATATTATAATGAAATTATTATTTCAAATAAATTAACCTAGTTGTTTAATAGTTTGTCTTCAAAAATAAAAAGTGCAAAATAGTAATAATAATTAATGTACTCACATTTTTATAAAATAAGCTAATATATTTATGTTTTCATGGAATAATATTTTTGTTCTGAAAAATTGAAGAATGAGTTTTCCATTTCATGGGTAAAATTTTAAGTGGGAGCCTTTAAAAGGCTTTGACCCTATATTTTTTCAAGCCTATTGAGTATTGTGAAATTATATTAAATGGGCTAATGAGCCACCAAATAAAGAAAAGGGTTATTATGATCATATTAATTGGGCTTCATCCACACATGACGAAGAATATACTTGATTTAGGGAAATTGAAATTTGGCCCCTCAACAATTACCAAATTGAAGGTTTATACCATATAAAAGGACGATTTACCAAAAAAAAAAATTGTAAATTAAATAAATAATCATCAAAAATGAAAATTTGTAGGACTTTATAAAACTATTGTAATTCGTAGGTGGGAACGCTACTACAATAATCAGTAATTGTTCAATCATATTTGGTAATTGTTTTATGATAGAATAATTTATGATATATCATATTTATATATATTTTTTAGTTAACTAATTGAAATGTTTTATGATTAACATTCACAAATAAAGCTTATCCTATATCCTTTACATAAAAAAAAGTTAAAAAAATGTATACAAATCACGAAGACAACAGAATTGATGAACGAACAAAACTTATTTGTATAACACAGTAGCCGACAACAAAAAAAAAACACAATAGTTGAAGGCAAGTGTTGAAAAAGAAAATCACCAAAAGAGAAAGTAAGAGAAGGGGGAAAAGATGGAAGAAAATGAGATATTATTAAGAGATTTTTGATGGGTTGGGATGAAGGAAAATAATGTGTATCAGTAAAAAATACGTAAATACAGATTTCTATTAAATATAAAAAAATTCAAAATTAAAGTCACGATTGTCAATCACGATTTATAATTAATTTTAATAAAAACAAAAAAGTCAAAACATAGAAGTCGTAGTTGGAAGGCAACTACGACTTCTAATTAATTTTAGTAAAAATAGAAGTCGGAGTTCAAAGGCACGACTCCTTCATTAGTTTTAGTAAAAATAGATGTCGTGGTTCAAAGGCACGACTCCTCCATCTGAACATTATACTCGCGTTTTTCCACCTGTAAATTACAATAATTTGATAAAACCAAAAAAAATTCCATATTTTAATAATTACTTATTTGATTTGCAATTATAAAACCTCAAAAGTAGTAGTAGGAGGCAGAGCTCCTCGAAAACCCCCGACTTCATTCTGCTCCGCCGGAGACAACCGCCGGCTTCTGCGTCTGTTTCCTCTCGTCTCGGTTAGAATTTAATCGTGCGGAATAATGCTCTTCGTTTTCTCTGTTTTATCCTTTCTGATTTTCACTGAAGAATTGGAAAAAACAAAAATTTGTTTTTAGTTTTGCCTCTGGTGTTTGGTAAAGCTTAGTTACCTTCTTTATTTTGCATGTTGAATTAGTCGTCTTTGTGATTTTATGAAATTCTCAAAACACATTGAAGTTATGCATATTTGTGGCTCTTGTGTTCTTCAAGGATTGCAGAATGGCAGATAAAGGAGGAAAAGGAAAGTCTCCGGTCAAAGGTGGGAAATCTTCGTTAAAATCACATGGTAATATATGTATATATGTTATAATTTTTGCAATCCATTTTTTTTGTTTTTTTTTTGTTTTTAAATTTATATTCTGAGTATGTGTGTGTGTGTGTTGAGCTGCGAGTTATGATTGTTTTAATCCCTTTAATTTTTTAGGAAAGATGGATTTAAATCAGTGTCATGATTACTTCTTTATTCCGTGTTTGGATGTGTGGCCACATGTGAATTCACAGTAGTAAATTCTATTTTCCTGATTTTGTATTTGTAGTATTACATTAATACTTGTTTTCAATATTGGAAATTTTGATTTATTACATTGTCTCTACATTTTACTTTCCTAATTTATACCCTATTTTATGTGCCTTGTTTTAGGATGTTGTAATTATCAGAAGTAATTATTGTTGTGAGGTGAATTTGCATCATTTTTCCAAGATATTTTTAGTGCTCAATTAACTTTTAGTAAGTGCTACTTTTGTTATGTAAATAATTTTGCAACCATATCTTGTGACAAGTTTTCCTTTCCGGGATCTGTTAGATTGTAATCTTGTAGATGTGCTGAAACTATGATTATAAAGAGAATGAATTAAAGAGGATATCATGCAGTATTTGTTGTGCAGCATGATATCTAATCCTGGTTACTTTGTTGTAATGACAATCCTTTTCATCACTGTTTATCTTTTATCTGTTAGATTAAACCTTTTGACTGCTTGTTTCTTATTTTCTTTCATCTGTATATATTTTTTCCTTATGGATTATACTCTGCAACGTATCAGTTGGGAACGGTGACAGCTCAACAAGGTCAAAGAAAGGGAGAAAAGTTCAGTTTGAGTCTGAAGGTTAAATTTGTAAACACTCCGGTTGCATCTGAATTGAGGGATTTCGAATCCACTAAAAGAATTGTTCAAAAGGAGTGATGGATTTGCTGCTATGAACTCCAAAATCCATCCTCAAATCCTTTAATCCAGATGCAACCTCATTTTTTAATTGGAAAATTATTCACCGTTTTCATTAGGATTTTAACTGACTCAGGTAAAAAGATAAATGTTACAATTTATATTGCAGTACCTTCACTTGCTTTTATAATCTTTTTGTAGATTCTATTGAACCTGGTACTCCAATATCTAACGGGACAGCCAACCCTCCAGCTATGAAAGGTTATTCTCTCAATCCTTTTTAATCTCATTCCTGGTTCAACCACAGTTGTGTTAGGCGCAGGCACACAAATCCAAGAAATAAAAAAAATTCTAAAAATATGAAATGAGCTTTGCAAAAATTGATGCAATAAATTGCTGGAACCATGTTACATGTCAAGAAAAGAATGAAAAACTAGTATCTTTTACCTCCTGACCGTTCTTATGTTTTCCTCTAAAAAAAAAAAAAAACAGAAGCCTTTAAAAGGGATCTTAAAAACGTTTTTTGGGTTGGAGGGTGGCCTGTGAGCAAGAGGCGTATCTTAAAACACATAAAAAGAGGCGCTGAAAGGCGTGCACCCCACGAACAGCACCCACTTCTTTCTGTAGAGTTGCTGCACGGCCTGTGCCTCTCTGCACCTCTAACTACTGTGGGATCAATTGAGATCCATTTTTCTCTGGAACTTTGTGTATGTGTGTATATTTAGAATACTTGTTTTCTGATTTCCCACATTGTATTTATCATCATGACTGGGTGAAGGTGGAAAAGGAGACAAATTTGCAAATGGCTCTAAGAAATCCACAGGTAAAGCACCAAAGCAGCCAGTGGAGCAAAGACTCGAGCAAGGTAGTGCTTTTGTGTATCATGTTACATTAAGAAATATGAACCTAAAAGTTGAGATGTTTAAAAAAGCTGCAATTCTGATAATTATACTATATTTGTGCATTGATTCCCAAGGCTGGCTATGTCATTCATGAATTTGAGGCAGGACTTAAATGTACTAGTTTGACTGGGTTGTAGTGAATTTAAACTTGAAACAAGATTTTTCTTTTATGATTTCTCTTGACTTATTATTTCAGATTAAATTTCCTTTAAAAGTTCTAAATGCACTGATAATTAACTGCAGAGATTCCTCCAAATTCTGTGTGTTTGATGGACTGCGAAGCTGCAGAGATCTTGCAAGGAATCCAGGATCAGATGGTTATATTATCTCAAGATCCTGATATAAAACTCCCAGCGTAAGTTGCAAACATTTAAGCTTTCACATTCTAGTTGGTTCTTTTTTTACTTCAGTTTGATGATTCTCTTGAGTTGTATGGACGGACTACAATGAAATTCTTCAGTAAGTTTGATAATGGGCATTATTTTTCTATTAGGTCTTTTGATATGGGACTGAAATATGCAAAAAGAGGTGGGAACTATGCAAAGCCTAAGACTGTGAAGAATTTATTTGAGTATCCTCATCTACAGTAAATATTTATTTTCTTATTCATACATGTTAGATATCAAATATATTTTCTTGTCTATTATTTTAAAAAATTGTTTGCCATTAACTCAGCTTAGACCGCTGAAAAAGTATGGTGTTTCTGATTGTGAGGTACGTATACTGCATACTCACTTTTATTATCTTGATGCAATTAAGGGGATTTAACAAAGTTTCTATGACTTCAGATTTGCCTGATTGCCAACATTTGCCCTGAATCAGTGGATGAAGTTGCTGCCCTTATCCCAGCCCTGAAGGTACTGACATTGTCTTTTTGCAAAAAAGAAAATGGATATTTTGCTTGTTGCTCTGGCTTGGGTAAAGTTTACTGTTAAATGCAGAAAATAAAATTTCACTAGCTCTTTCTTATTTGTTTTCTTCAATAAAGACCAACATCCAAGTAGCACAAGCATTTAGAATGCTAGAGATGACATTGCTTTGTTAGGAGTTTTCCAGAGATTGTGATTTTTTTAAACTAGTTTTCCAAAGCTTGTGAGCCTAAACTTTGATATTGATGTTCTTTCCAGCCAAAGATGAACAGGTTAGAAGATCCCCTCAGGATTGCTTTGAAGGAACTAGCATTTCTCAAAGAAGCACTGGCCAACCTTAAGTAAATTTGGCATAAACTCTCAACAAGCATTGCAGTAAGTCCTCTCGTTTACTCATTTGATCCTATGTCTACGGACTACATGTCCTTAACGTTATCTAAGTTGAAAAGCAAAGAATTTTATGATTTCCACCTATGAGTAGGTTGATTCTCGTGCCTCATATGTTAACTCTCGGTTGAAATCATACTTACATTCTATCCAAATCTGATCCAGGTTTGCTGAATTGGGGCTCGGTAGATATGCCTTTCACCTTTTTTGTGAAGTAAAGAAGACCAACTATGCTAACAGTCGGCATTTCACATGGTGTATAGTGTAATTAAACCTGGCAACTGTAGTTATTGCCTATTAGATGGCTACAAAGTTTGTGTATCAGAGATGTGAATTATTGACATTTTCTTTTTGCATTTTAGGATGCCTTTGCCTTACCAAGGCTCAGTTTCCAGCTTTCAGGAGTGTTGTTTATGCTCGAATCCTTAATTATCTGGCCAACATCTTCTAATCATTAAAAAAAAATTCGTTGAAGTGTTTGGTATCTCTATTTGCATGATAATGTGCGAATAAAATGACAGATTCTCACTTAATGTTATTCACTCGGTATAACATTTACAAGATTAGTGAAACATTCGAGTTGATCTTAGTTCTAATCGGATGTATTTGTCATTCTGTTATCGTGTGTGACAGTTTATCACTAGAGTTGGAAATTCGTGATATTCGTGGCACCTTCTTTAGTCAATCATTTGTGATATTGACAAAAGTTGTTTCTCAGAAATTGACTATGTTTTGCCATACATTGGACATAATTTCTGGGAAACAGATTCGGATAGAAAAAGGTTTGTAGAAAAAGGTTTCTTTAGAATGAATCAAATATATTTAATAATTATTTTTCTTAATGTTAAAGCCAACAAATAGGATAAAATAACTTGATTTCTTTTTCCATCGTATGGTCCTTACTTAAAATTGATGTCAACGGATTGATTCGCATCCGTCAGGCCTCATTGCCTCTTGTGCCACTCCAACCAATATTGTTTATATCTTTTGGTATTATTTTATCAATACAGACAACATATATAATGATGATATCATATTATACACAATAAGAATGTTCTTGGAACAACCAAATATAGATTATGCATCTTTTATTGAAAAAGAATAAATTCAAAATATCATATGGAGAGAAATTGTGGAAAAAAAAAATCAATAAATATATGATAACACATAAAAAAATATGGAAATAAGAATATATTTTTTGAGTGAGATGTTTTGTTAATAAGAGATGATAGCTGGAAAAGTCAGCTGAAATGCATTAATAAAATGTGAATAATACCTGAATCAAGCTGACCTTTGGATGCATAAAATGGCATTCATCTAATTCTTTCATTTCAGTTTTCTTCACTTGTTCTTTGAATGACAAGCTGATCAAAGAGGTGGTTTGCTTTTGACATAGTTTGATATTTGCAACAGCTTGTGTTGTTTGTGTAAGTATATTAGGAGGTTGAGTATGGGTGCAAAGCAAAGCAACAACAGGAATTCGTTTAGCCATGGATCGCGTTCAAGCTCTTCTCCTCGTGATGTTGAAACCAGCTATTTTGCTGAAAGAAGGATGGATGTTCAATCAAGATACAAAAGAATTGATGACAACTATCTATCTCTCGAGCAGGTATATATGTTTCTTTTGAACAAATACTCTATAATCAACATGTCTTGACTTCTTGATCTTGACTATGTTTCAGGTGACACGAGCTCTTTCTGAATCCGGTTTGGAATCCTCAAACCTCATAGTGGGCATTGACTTTACAAAGAGCAACGAATGGACAGGACGAGATTCTTTCAATGGAAGATGCTTGCATCACATAAGTGAGGGCTTGAATCCATATGAACATGCCATCTCTATCATTGGAAGGACCCTTTCAGCTTTTGATGAGGATAATCTTATTCCCTGCTTTGGCTTTGGAGATGGTAAATCTATTTAACATTTTTTGAAGGTGATGGAAATACAGTTGAATGGCCTAAACTTATTAATGATGTGGCAGTTTCTACTCATGACCAAGATGTCTTCAGCTTTTATCCAGAAAATAGGCCTTGTCATGGCTTTGAGGAGGCACTGTCTCGTTACAGAGAGATCGTCCCACAAGTTCGTTTAGCAGGTTTATCCATTTCCACTGCTTTATGAAACTTATAAGTGTTGTCATGTTTCTTCATGAAAAAGTGGTTTCTTATTACAGGGCCTACTTCATTTGCTCCAATCATTGAAACTGCTATAGGGATAGTTGATTCAAGTGGTGGCCTATATCATGTTCTCTTGATTATAGCTGATGGCCAGGTATATTCTCTTTGATATGATGCTTTTTTCATGTAATTAAACCAAAAATAACTACATTTTCTTCCACACTCTATGATAGGTAACAAGAGGTGTAGACACTGGAACCAGGCAACTAAGTCCTCAAGAGCAAAACACAATCAATGCAATTGTGAAAGCAAGGTTGTACTATTGGGACTTGTTTTTATACAAAAGGCGCTATTTTTAGCCAACCCTTTGTGTCTGTTTTGCAGTGAATACCCATTGTCCATAATCGTGGTTGGGGTGGGGGACGGGCCTTGGGACATGATGCACGAGTTTGATGATAACATCCCAGCTCGGGTTTTTGACAACATTCAGGTTAGAACATGCAACTTGTAACACTTTATAATCCATGATCATGGTTGATGAATGTTAGACTAGAATTTTTATCAATTATACTGCTTGTGAATTGCAGTTTGTGAACTTCACAGAAATCATGTCTCGAAATGTTCCTTTAGCCCAAAAGGAAGCAGAGTTTTCCCTTGCTTCTTTGATGGAAATCCCTTTACAATACAGAGCAACATTGGAACTCCAACTCTTGGGGTAACTTCACCTTATTCATGTAATCACATATAAGAAGTAAATCCAGCATTTTCACATTTGGAAACACATTTTCTTGCAGGACCCACAGAGGGCATGACATAGTTGTGCCGTTGCCACCTCCATCGCGTGTCTGGAGGTCTAACTCGTCGTCCTACTTTTCAAGGACAAACAGCGTCAGTCAAAACTTTTCAACAACTTCATGTCCACCTTCTCCCATTTCCACTGAGAGTTCTTCAAGCAGGGTAAATTTTTTAGTATTTTTTCTTTCATTTTATAGTGTTTTAGGAGTGATTTTCCTGACTATAAATCTCTGATTATGCTTGTGCAGAGGTGCCCCGTTTGTTTCTTTAAGAGACGAGATCTTGCACTTGGATGTGGGCATCAGGTATGCTCAAGAAAAGTGTGAAATCATGATTAGTTTCCTCTCAATCTTAGCTCACATAATACTCAATATTTTTGCAGACATGTAATGAGTGTGGTAATGAACTTACCTGGTGCCCCATTTGTCGGATAGAGATAACGACTAGGATAAGGCTTTACGACTAAACTAATAAAGCAGCCAATGTTCAAAATCAAGACATCAAGATGAGAGTTGTTTGGCAGTGTCATTTGGGATCCTTGTAAGCTTATTGTATGAGGGCGTTTGTTTATCTGTAACTAATTTTGGAAATGTATATCAAAGAACAACTGATTTCATATGTCGTAAAATTCAACATCTTCTAAGGAAACTAATCTGTCATCAAAGTTCATCAATTGGATGAAGATGGCAAGAAAAGAGCTATTCCATCCATTTCAGTTGAAAAATGCACACTGCAAAGTGAAAATATGTCTAATAACACACAAGTTAAAGGACACATTCAAGTTCCATTGATGTAACCCAACTTTCCATTTCCAGACAAATAATCCATTGTAGCTCGTTGGTGACATGTCATCAAGATTTCCAGAAGCACGACAATAAAAACACAACTGGGTTGACTCCACCTCAGGAAGTGGTGGACTTGGAGAGTATCATCAGTCAAAGAAAGCTGTTAGTGGGTTGATCAGTTCACATGAGCTCAATCTTCTAATAGGCCTTTCCATATATATTTCTTTGAAGACATGCCTATCTGCTATAAATAGGCTGCAAGAGAAGGACACAATCCCATATCTACTTTTCATACATCCTAAACTAGGAAGCAAGAAAAGAAACTAGAAATGTTGAGGAACAAGACGTTGGTAGTCGCTTTGACATGGCTTCTGCTTGTTGCATGCCTTGTCACTTGTTCATATGCAGCCACGGCCAAACGTGTTGTCCATCCACAAGGTGGGTTTTATTATTTGTAGAAAACAGATTTATAAACTGCAAATCTTGATGAATTATATGTTAATATTCGCGTGTATTTTCTTGATTTTGAAGGGTGTCGTTGCTGCTTGTTTAACTACTCGAAGCCTTTGATATCTTGCGCGAGGGTGTGCTGTGGGGCTAATTGCTGCTAAGATCACACCACAAGAACTACAATCTGCTGCTAAGCATATATCTTGAACCTGCTTTAAGCTTTCATAATTTCATGTACCAATAAATTCCAGGGATTTTTTCCCTGGATTTCCTGTTTTATATGTGTCAACCTGATTTCAATTCTGATCAATAAACTACCCCTCAAAGTTTATTTTCATGTGACCAAATTCATTCTTGAATCCACAATACACAGCATCAAATAATTTGAAGCATTAGGTTGTTCTAAATGAAACAAGATAAATCTCAGACATCAAATCTTCAATAAATAGTTTATGATATAATGATACAGAAGCTCCATACTCTATCATAGCTCCACAAGAGCTATACTAACCTTAAATAATTTCTAACTAATACATCTATAGTGACATTTCTGTACAGTATCGTATCGTCTTGGCCTAACAGGGACAGTTTCAGAAGAGGGAACCCAGAAAACCCCACTTCAAAACCTCTACTCACATGAAAACCATGTGAACCCCCCAAAGAATAATAAACATCAAGAACACATTAAGTCCACCATTCAATCTAAAGCCTAAAGAGTTCTCATCCGTAACTCCAACAAGAAAACGGCACTCACCAACAGAAGGATCCAACATAGTGACCATTCCAAGCCCATCAAACTCACAGCTCCGAGGATTCTGTTTTTGCAACTGATAATAGCTATTGAAAGCATACGATATATTTCCCTTCTCACCAATACCATTGCAGGATCCCCCATAGCTAAGCGTCGTGCAATCAGCAAAATTACAAGCAAGCTTGACGTGGCTAGACACAGCAGAAAGATCCCGGTTGGGATTCGCCACACACCATCTAGAAGGAAGATACTGAACTTGTTTAGCATTCTTCAATAACCCATTACCAAGATTCAACTGATACTTGGCCTGGCCATCAAACGAGAATATCCCCCAGTGTCTCTCAAAGTTTCCAGGGAGTACACTTTTGGCCCCTTCATCGAAAAGACTGAAAAGATAGACATCCATAGGAGGTACACCTGGCCTTAGAGGGGTGCCCTTATTGTTTAGGACGTTATAAACAAGGCCCTGGTTAAAAGCCCTGGCAGCACTAAGATTCGCACCCTGGGCGCCATCTGTAGGCCAACCCACCTCTCCTATAACAATAGGCATTTGAGGGAATCCAAGTTTGGTGAGAGAGGAAACGAGTGTGTCAAAATTACCATCAAACGCATTGGTGTAGACATTTGGTCCATCCATAACCGGATGTGTAGAGCCCTGAAAGAAAGCGTAATCTTGAGGGAAATCCGAGTTTCCATAGAGGCTTAGGAAAGGGTAGATATTCACCATAAAAGGTGAGCCATTGGAATTTAGGAAGTTAACAAGCTGTGTCATAATTTGGATCAGCTCGGGTCTGAAGGCTCCTTGTGATGGCAGAGAAGATTCATAGGCATCAGCATTGCATGGGACGACCAACTTGACCGTTCCTGCAAGATTTGATTTAGCCAGAGATTGTTGTATATTCATCATCGCAGGTACCACATAAGATTGAAATTGGCCAGCATAGCTAGTCAGAAATGGTTCGTTTCCTACTGCAACATATCTGCAATCAAACCATGAAATCATTAGCACGAAGAAAATACATAAGGATCCATGTTGGTCCATATACTATCCAACCCCCAGATTGGTTTTCCATCAACTGTGGTTGGAAATTTGTGAAATATACAAAATATAAAGCTGCCGTTTTTGCCAAAAACTTACAAGAATCAAACGAGAATTGGATATATTATTTGTTAAAAGCACAATAAATTAACTAGAATTCATTAGTTGAAAAGTAAGCAGCTTTTTTTGTCAGAATAAGTCCTTTTAAGTATCCCAGAATATAACCTTTTACTAAAAGCATAACTAGATGAAAGAAAGTTAAACACATAGTTCAATAATTTCAATTAATAAATCTCCTTGCACATCACAAACTAAGCCAATAAAGATGAAATCTTTCAAGGTCAAGAAGTAGACATTCAATTAAAAACTAAAAACTAAAGAATCCCAGAAAAAAAACAATATAAATAACCAAGTATCAAGATCAGAACTATGCACCATCATCTAGAGAGAGAGAGAGAGAGAGAGAGAGAGAGAGAGGGAGGAAAAGGAGCATACTTGATATTAGCGCTTCCTTTAGTCATATATCTGGACACATTTTGAGAAACCCACAAATCAGAAGCAGAAGTGGAGGAGCTGAGCAGGGAAAGCATTTCATTAGGGATTCCAACTATGACTTCAATCCCACTGCCCATTAACGCCTTTAGCACATCCGGTTCTGCCTCAAACAGCTTCACTTTTCCAATCTTGTTCTCCTTCAACAGATCCACCACCGTCTCCGGCGAAAGCCGATGGTGCGAAATCGTGCCCCAGTTCACTCCTATCCCCGCCTCCACCACCACCACCGACGCCGCCGACAAACACAGCACAACTACCAGAACTTGGCTACAAGAATGTGTTCTCGCCATTTCCATCTGCTAGTCCTTCGAATCTGGTGAATACGTTTTGTTCATCAATGTCGAGTTTTATTGTTTGTCTGAAGGCGGTGGGATTTGAAAGTATACAACTGCTGTAATGTAACTGATAAATACTGAAAATGGAGGAGGTGGAGTAGGGAGAAAACCGTAAATTTCAAGTGTCTTCTATACTCTTTACTCCAAAGAGAAAAAGAGTATTGATTGAATATCTTATAAAAAGTTCTAATTTCTAGTTTTTAAAATGACATAACTGCCCCCACACCAAGAAAGAAGAAACAAAAAAAACAAAAACAAAAACGGCCAACTGTTTTTCTACTTTTGTTAAAGAAAAGAGGTCGGCTTGATTTTGATAAGATTAAAAACTTTATTTATTTATTATTTTAAATGAGCATCATATTAAAATTTCTCGAAACTAAAAACAGTGTACTTAAGATCTCAGAGTAAGTCTTTTGTGAGACCGTCTCACAAAATTTTAATACATTATGTGAGACGGATCAATCCACAATCCAATTATCCATCATCCAAACCCAACAATTAACATGTTATTTGTGGTGATGGGGTTCCGTCTTACGGAAACTATCTGTGAGACCGTCTCACATGAGTTTTTGTGAAGTTCTCAATACAATTTGATGTACTTCTACAACTATTATATAACTTTTCATAATACAACGATATAATCATACCGCATTTTTCAATATTAATTATTCTGACGTACAAATTTTCAATATTAAGTTTCTAATAATTTATAAAAAAATATTTTTTCATAAAATTTGAATAATTAATAAATATCATTTAATCTTATTTTTCTTTTTCATTAACTTATTAATATTAAATCTATCTGTTTAATCTTTTTAATATTTATTCATTCAAGATTCTATAAAATAATTGACGGAAGTTTCAATGACATGTTAATTTAGAAATTGGTGGAAAAAGAAAGAATGATGTTGTCTAAAAATATATACGTTCCTTAATATATAACAAAAACTCTAAAATGATATTTATTTTGAATCAAAAAGAGTAATAAATTAGGAATATGATAAATTTATTTTTAAAAAAAATTAAAAGAGGAAGATTGATTGAGACGCGTATCAAGCTTATCAAACTTAATTCACTTTTGGTAATTTATAAAAATATAATATGCATTTAAAATATATAGTAAAAAACAAAAGACAAAAACAAAAATCTTAGATCTCAAATTTGATTTCACAAACTGGACAAGTTTTTACAGAAAAAGACATAATCAGTCATGTCCACATCAGCATATATAACACAGCAATTAGTCAAATAGTAGGCTCTGATGTAACATGTTGCCCAAAACAAGCGTTTACATACGATGATACACACTCAACCCCAATACAATTATTTAAAATTAGGTGGTTCATCAATTCTACTAAATTCATAAAGAACTTTTTGGATCAAAATCTACGCCTGACATCTTAGTATTAATTTTTTTTATTAATCCAATTTAATTGTAAATATATATTTTTTTCATGTAACATAATTACAATTTGTTTTTCATGTAACATAATTTAATTAGACATCAAGATTTATGTATTTACAATATTAATAAGAGTAGGTCTTGTGTGAGACCGTCTCACGGATCCCATTCCGTGAGACGGGTAGGGTCGGATCGAAGTATTACATGATATATACAAAAATATTACATGATATACATAAAAGTATTATCTCATATACATAAAGGTATTACATAATATTAAGTTATGTGATATTTTCAAAAAGTATTACATGATATACATAAAAATACTACCTAATACACACAAAAATATTACATATTACACAATTCACGCACGAGGAAGAAGAGCACCTGGGCACCTAGCTAGGATCCGCGCGTTTTTGTGTTGACTCGACCCGACCCAATTCGGGTCATTATCCCAAAATACAAAAGTATTACTTGATATACATAAAAGTATTACCTAATACACATAAAAGTATTACATATTTTCTTATAGTCTGACTCAATTCAAAACGCATTCTATAATACAAAGTATTACCTAATATACATAAAAGTATTACATAACATACACAAAAATATTACATAATTTTTATGTTTGACCCGACCCTATCCATCTCACGGAATGAGATCTGTGAGACGGTCTCAGCCAAGACTTTGTCTATTAATAAACAATGAGAAAGTGGTATAATTTGTTATGGTGTCGACGTGTGTCATCTCACCAATAAGAAGGGGCCATCAATTAAAGTGTGATAAACACGCATTAGCATTCATAATTTCTATGCTAAAATGATGAACTTTCTTTTTATCTTCGCAAGTCTCATCCCTAATAGCGTAGCAGAAAAAAAAAATTTAATATTAGATGCAACTTTATTTGTTATGATCATTTTTTGTCACTTGTTAAAGTATAGATATCTTAAGTCAAATCAATTTCATATTAATAATAATATAATAATAATATTTACTGTTACAGTGACTTTCCAAACGACTAAAATTTCCACTAAAATTTGAAGTTACCTCTTCCTTTCTTTTACTCCCTTCAATCCCATTTATTGTGATTTTTACAATTTTACAACATAGTTAATTTCAATTTCCAATAACATCTTTAATGTTTATAAAAACCCAAATAAACGTACATAATCTGGAGAGTTGTAGCATGTTTCAACAAATATAACATCAAATGAACATGGTTCATGAAATAAAATAAAACATGTGATGATTGATGAAGACAGGTAAATAGGAAATAAAAGAGTAACAGCACATGCGTCCCAAAATTATAAAGACACATTGATCCTAGTTATGCTATTTCCTTTCCTCTTTTTTGCTTTCCACACTCTAATTCCATCAACATGTGGCTTCCACTTCCACACTACCAAATTATACCATCTTCCTTTTTAAGTTTTAACATCAAAACAACACCTTTCAAGGATTCTTTTGCCTTTTCTTGTCGGATTTAGCCACTACCTCAAGATCATCTCTTGTCTCATTCACCCCATTTCTTTAACCTTAAAACAAACTACAAACATACAATGTAACACAACAAGTTATTACCATCAAGAAAACACGTCCATTTTGCTCCTTAGACTAGTCTCTCAAAATCAGGCTGGCTAGTAGCAGACCTAACCCAAGCCCACTTGTGATCCCTCGTGTTAACCGGGTTCTTCACTCGAGCCACCTCCTCCACAGGAATGTACGCATAGTTCCCGTTGATCGGACCACTAACGAACCCCGTGTACCCAGCCATCGCACCATGGATGGCAGAGTGAGCCACCAAAGTACAATACAGATTGTCCGTTGCATTCGCTGGAACTGCTCGAATCATATACGTTGGATCGATATACTTGACAGTAAACAGCTCTTTAGGATGATCCCTATCCCACCATTTCTTCAATTCCGATTTCAACCATCCTCCAACATCCAAGAAAACAGGATTCCCCGATTCATCCTTCTCTTCCACATGAGATTCCTCGGTTTTAGGTATAATGTCCTGGCCGGACCCCTCCGCAACCACCACGACCACGTGCCCATTTTCTTTTAGGCGTTTATCTAGAAATTCAAATAGGCCACCTTTTCCTTCCAAGTAGAACTCGTTTTCGGGGATTAGACAACAATCCACGTTCCGACTGCTTAAGGTCGCGTGGAGGGCAATGTGGCCCGTGCTACGGCCCATGAGTTTGACCAAACCCACACCATTGACCGCGCTCTCTGCTTCGGTGTGAGCTGCATTGATCGCTTGCTGAGCCATCTCGACCGCTGTTTGGAATCCGAATGAACGGTCTATGATACCCACGTCGTTGTCGACTGTTTTCGGAATTCCAGCTACTGATATGTTCAACTTGCGGCGCTTGATTTCGTTGAATATCTCCACCATTCCACGCATTGAGCCATCTCCACCTATGATGAATACCTGCTTCATAAAAAAACATGAATGAGACGAAAATAAAAATTGCGCTGATTACTAAGAAGTCATATATAGATTCCATTAATGCAGCAATTATATATATGTTGAGATTTTACATGCAGTTCTATCTCAATTTTTTGACGGCTATATAGACTATGGCCTATCGAAGCCGTATTAGATCAATTACAAGTCACATAAACATCCTATTTGCACACTTGAACAGATTTTATAAAAATGTTATTTGGTGTTATGACACGTAAATTCGGCGAATTCCATCCTCGGTAGGGTGGAATTTGCCCTTAAATTCTATGTCACGTCAGCTTCAGTCGAAGAAAGTTCCTCAAATCTGGAGATAAGTATGTTAATTTACAAAAGCAATCCAATTTATCCTAAAATTACCGACGTTTTTTTGAATTACGGGACTTAATATGTATATTTTTTTAATACGGGAGCAATTTTACCAGAACTCTACCATGTGTTTCATTTTATAATCCAACAATTTGATTGTTGACAGGTGTTGAAAATCACCATTTAACACTTGACAAGTAACATAAACATTTGTAATACATGAGACAATTATGACTAGGCGGGCAGAAATGTGGTAGAAAAGTAATGTAAAAGAAAATAAAGAACCTGGTTGAAGCCATGATCCTGAATGGCATTGACAATTTTGTCAAGATGAAAGCCACCTCTGGAAGTCTGCAGCATAGTGCCACCCTTTCCGTGCCAATCATGGACCGTTTTAGGGTTCAGCTCCACCGGCTCAGTCGAGTAAAACCCCCGGTAACCCGCCGTCACGCCGACGATCCGACGCACACCGTAGAGCTCCCACAGCCCCACCACCAGCTCCCTGATCACCGTGTTCATTCCGGGGCACAGCCCCCCGCACGTCACTATGACCGCCCGAACCCGACCCGGATCGAAGTAGATCCGTTTCCTCGGCCCGGCCCGGTGGTACGCCAGGCAGGGTTGGGGGCCGGGCAGCTCGCCTGAGACGTCGTGGAGGATGTGACGGAGGATGACGTCAGAGGGAGTGATGTAGAATTCGGATACGGGGTGGAAAAACTGGTTGTTGTCTAACGGGTTCGGGTGGGTTTGAAGGTCGGGGAAGTAGTCTGTGAGGTGGCCCAGACGCTGCAACTTTACGTTTGGGATTATGAATTGGTCTTCTTCGCCTGAATTCGGACAGTTTGGGGATGTCATGGCTACCTGTTTTTGTCCTGTTTCCAGTTTACCATCGCTCCACTGGGTTATGTATCTTCATTTCTAGAAACGTCGAGGGCTATTGGGGTGACACCTGGATATTGGAGGATGCCGACATGCCCTGGCCAAGCATGGAATACCGCGTATTTTATTGTTCCTTCCTTTCAGAAAAAGCCTTGACGTGGTCGCCATAATTGGACCTGAATGTGGGCCACATAAATTTATTTTGGGATCAAACTCTCTCTATGAAGGAGGATCGACCCTCTCCTACCTGATATATCAAATATATATATTCATAGCAAGATCCAATTTCATAAATTTGAGGATATAGAAATGGAAGAATTAAAAAAGATCCATGTGGGAAACTAAAATGCATTATTGAATTTCATTCGAGTGATGAAAAGAATATAAATCAAAGATGTTGATTATACTATATACCGAATATTCAAAAAGAAAAAAAAATGTAATGCATAATCAACTAACCAAAATATGTTTTAAATCATCTTTAGTCAAACAAAGCTGTAGTTTTTTTTTTTCTTTAACTCAAAATCAGTTATTACACTGTTCGTGCTAAAAGCAATAACAATTAATGCTACTTGAATAAGTTAATATAAATCCTAAAATTAAAAAAAATCATTAGAAAAGAACTACTCGAGTCAATATAACAAAGCTTAGAACTTCAATAAAACATGTAGTCATACGAAAAAAAATTGGTTAAGTAGAGATTTAAATAATAAGAAAATGACACAAAAAATTAAATGGATGAGCATTGACCTGCTTGACTCCCTTCATGCCAAATAAGAAATCATCAACTATAAATATTGACAACTATTCTTAGTTGGCATTCAGGGAGCCAGGCAGATCATCTATGTCACATTGTCATTGAACGACATATAAACCTTCAAAACTCATTCATGATACAAGAAACTTGTAATAATAACATGATAGGAATTATTGTAACATCGTTCAGAAATCGAATAGAAAGAAAAACTGGGCAGCAACAAATTGCGTGTTGCTTCCATTTTTTCTCCATGCATGAATGCATGACGAGATTTTAGTTTGTTCACTCTTGAAGTTTTCTTCACTTATTTATAGCCATTCTAACCAGTGTATCATCATTATTATTTTAAATAAATTCCCATAAAATAGCATATATTAAGGTGAAAGAAGAAGAGAAGAGTTGGAGGCAAAGACAAGAGAAGATACACAAAAGTGGGAGGACGAACCATGAAGGAGGCATATGCATTAGTGCCAAAAGATGGAGCCAAAGCTGCCTAAGTTTCCCAGGTTGGACCTTTGGACATTTTCTAAAATTTAATAACAGTATTTTAATCCCAATTATTCTCAAATATTCTCCTTTTACCCATTTGAACATGTTTAGTTAATTATTTGTCTGATTATAGAGCAATCAATATCGAGTACCTCGATATGACCAAAATAGTACCAAACAGACAAAAATTAACTTAGCTTATTGCCAATGAGAAATTTAATTTGTCACACCAGAAATGATCCTATCATTAAGTTACGAAATAGCCGGCAGCAGTCCACATGTGCCACCAAATTGAACGCCTAAAATGGTGGTGTATTATTTCTTGATTTTGTGGATATTACACAATTGGTAGGATGATTGCATGGAATCACCCTACATATTATAAATAATAAATTTCTAAAAAAATCAGAAAGTTCATTGATAAGTGAAAATTGTATTAATACATTACTAACAAAAGAAAAAAAAGTCTACATATAATTTAAAAATATTTTTATTTGTAATATAAAAATAGACTTACTATATAATATTTATAAATTTTAAATAAGCATCATATATGATAAGAAACACTGCCAATATATAAGTTTAAACCCATATATCGTGAATAATGAAGGAGGTTTTTTTGTGTGAAGAAAATATATAGAGGAGGTTAAATTCCAAGTAAGACAGGATACCATTTGTTAAATAAATAGTGTAGGGACAAAATATTAGAGTGCAGTCTATATAACGTACCAGGTTCTTAAAAAAATGGAGATTTACCAAAATTTGAAAACCAATTATCGCATTTTTTTATTACAAAAAAACACAATTACATTTAATTCCAATTAAATGCAGTGATATTCGATAACTTTCGATGCCATGTTTTGAAAATTTTAATTAACTTACCAAATCTAGAAAATAAATTCCACTCAAATTAAATTCCAACTATAATTATATTTGAAAATTATTAGTAACTACCATGTTTTATCAAATTTATTAATGGAATCTCAAATTGTTTCCAATTTTGTTAATATTCTTATTTTAATTCATTTTATACACTCAATTAAGCAATCACATTAATAGATTCTTATGTAACAATTTTGGAATTTATTTAAGGGTGAGACTATACATGGCCCATGAAAGACAAAAACTCCTGTGAAACTGGTGCACGGATCTAGAATCCATGTAATTCGGGTCGGTTCGATCTGGTACAGTATTCCACTCACCGGTACGGCTATCCATGCGCTGACACGCGTCCCCACGTGGCGCAACATACTTAGTGTAGTTTCTGCAGTTTTCTGAAAAATATGTGTACATTTTATTTATGACTTTCATACATTTATATTATGAGTTTCATACCTTTATGCTATGATCTTCATACATTTACACTTTTTGTCAAATTTTCATACCTTTTTAGCTATGCTATTTATACTTTTTAGTTATGCGTATCAAACATTTAAGTTAAGCGTATTAGACCTTTTAGTTATGGTCAAGGATGAAAATATCGCGAAATATCGCGGATACGGATATTGCGATATGGATATTGGGTGTTAATGTATTTCTTCCTGGGTATCGCGAATATATCGCAAATTATCGCTATCGGTATCGATATCGGTTCAGTGTAGTACAAAATTGGATGAAAATCGAGAAATATCGCGGATATATCGCAAATTATTGCATATATATCAAAATTCGCGATTTTGATTCAAAAAAATTGAAACATGTGATTTTTTTTACTTTGTATTATGTATTTTGTTTGATAGTAGAAAGAATATATTCTCTTATCACATCAATCTTTCATATCCATGTTTTGTTGCTTTTTGAAATTATTACTTCATTTATTTATTTTTTTTTTGTAATTTTGTTTGCATGATAATTGATATGTTTGTCTATATAATAGGATATCTCAAATGAACATTGCATTTTGAGTTTCAACTTTCAAGGTATGATATTCGTTTCTCTCTCCTAACATCTTTGATTAAATTAATTTCAATTATTTACTTTCTAAATTATGACTATTTTAATGTATCTAATTTATTCATTTTTTCTGGATAGAGGGCAGTGACCTTGGAGAGGAAATACTTGCACCACTATATATATCAAACATTCTCCATTGTCATTTTGAAGACTACAAATGGGTATGTAAATTTATTCTTTCTTTTTTTCATTTTAGTTGATAAAAATAACATTTTATTGGTATATTGTAAATTGATATGTTTAATTGTGCTAATCACGTATATGTTGGGTGAAGCATTAATAGTTAACTTTTAGAAGTTTATTATAAAATAATAATTTTACAATTAATTATGTTAAGGTGATAATGACGCTTTTTAAATAAGTGTACTTATTCAAAAAAATTACTTAAAATTTTAGAAAAATGTTTTGCATTTTCCTTAATTTAAAAAGGTTTTTGTAAAAATTTCCTTATGTTAAAATAATTGTTAACAATTTTTTTTGAAACTATATTGATAAAAAGAAAATCTTTACAACCCTGATCATATTAAAATTTATATATATATATATGTGTGTGTGTGTGTGTCTTGTCTTGGTATCTTTGAATTTAGGAAATATAAGAAAGTTGACAACACACATCATTGGGTAATTGAAAATCTGAAAAAAAAATTGTTTGATAATTGAAAACATGACTTTTATATATCAGGGCATAAAATATTGAATTAAAATATAATTCAAAACATGCATTTTAGCATATATAAATTTAACCAACATCTTATAAAATTGAAAATATATTTGGTACTACACAAATATAACATTAGCGAGAGACTACAATTTGGGGCTTACTAATTTTAATTAAATTTTATAAATTGTGGCTTAATTACTTCCAATTAAGTCTTACATTGAAGCTACAATTGAAAACACGACTTTTATATAATAAGACTTAAAACATTGAATTAAAATATAATAGGAAACATTTTGGAAATATACAGTATTTGGGTAATTTGCAACCACTCATAGACACTGCACAAATATAATACTAGTTAGGAACTATAATTTGGGCTTACTTTGAATTAAATTTTATAAATTGTAATAAGTTGATATCAGTACTGCCTGGACAAAGATGACATTCCATCTACTATGTTTGAACCTTATAAGTCATCTTTTTGGTTCTAGTGTATTGTATCATGTAATTTTAGTAATTTTGTATTGTATTATGTAATATATTGTCAGTTTTTACTATTCAGTACCGTATTTATAAAGTTTATTATCTATATGTTAGTTTTAAATATATTATTTTATTGTGATTTTGGGTGGAATATATGTGTAATGATGTGTTAAAATAATCCCTAAAATTTCATATTAAATTTCCAATAATTTAATAAGATATTCGTCACTTTTTCAAATTTTTTACGATATCGATATGCGATATCGATATATCCATTGATATATCCGTAAAATTAAGGTTGAGATATCACTTGCGATATTGATATTTTCATCCTTGGTTACGGTAATATTACCTTTATGTTATATCTTAGTAAATAAGGTAAAATTTTTACATCATACAACTAAAATCTTTATGTAATACAATTGATATCTTTATGCAATATAATTAATATATTCCAGTAAAAATGGAAATATACAACCATTTTTAATTAAAATAAAATAATACCTTTATGTTAATATAGTAATATTTTTATGTTAAATGATTTATACCTTTATATGATATAAATAATACATCTTTATATATATATAAGAAGGACCAAGAATGCCACATGACATTCATACAAAGCTTGAACATTTATTTCTCTTATTAAATGTTATTTTTAAAGATAATCTATTATTATATATGTAAGTTTTTTTTTAATTATAAATATATATTATTCATACAAAACTTGAACATTTATTTCTCTTATTAAATGTTATTTTTAAAGATAATCTATTATTATATATGTAAGTGTTTTTTTTATTATAAATATATATTATTGAAAGAATATAGTTTTAATAATTAGATCATGTTTTTTAATAACCACAATATTATTTGAAAAATATCATGTATAAAATTTGAAAAATATCATGTATAAATAAATGCTCTTATTTATATTTTAAAATCTAATTTAAATTTATAATACATTCTCAAATTTTTTGCACATTAAATTTTCTTATTAAGTGATTTTTTTTCTTTTTTTGCCACTACTATTATTATATATGTAAGCTTTTTTCTTTATTAGAAATATATAGTATTGAAGGAATATACTTTTAACAATTACAATTATCATTTTTAATAACCATAATATTATCTAAAAAATATCATCTATAAAACTTTAAAAATATCATGTATAAATATAAAAAATATCATCTATAAAATTTTAAAAATATCATGTATAAATAAATTCTATTATTTATATAGTGGTTTACATATATACTTTATAAATATACTTTTTAAATGTTATATATGATATTTTTGTTTACATATATACTTTTTAAATTTAAAACTTACATAATTAACTTTGTTTATTATATATTTTTTATATTTTAATATACTAAATTTTCATATGATCGACTCATATGTTGTGAACAAGTCAATTAATTTTTAGATATGAAACCTACATTTAGTAACATGAGTCATGCCAAAAGAATTAATGTGATTTGATAATTAATGCCAAATTGCAATTACACTTAAATCTTGCAAATCTATGATCATGCAATTTTGCATAAACTATAATCATGCAAATGACAGTTACTTTTACATATGTCTTATTTGAGAACTTCAATTTTATTTGTCATTATAAATCTCAACATCTAACTATTATATTCTTGCATGCTTGCTTCTGTATTTCGTACAGTACCCCAACCCTTCTCAATTTTTGAATTGTATATTTCATGTGATATTGTATTTCAAAATTGAACATTATAATTTCTTTTACATAATATTCTAACCTAATCATTTTTTATGCATTTTTAAGTGGGCATGGAATACCTTGCAATTGTTGACATTGATTCATCCAAGAAGACATGTGCAATAAGAGTTCGAGTTATCAGATCATGGTTTGTACCTAAAAAAAAATATCCATCGAAAAATAGTCTCATGGAGATGGTTTTGATGGATGATAAGGTATTTTAAGAACACATCATATTATTACATAAAATTGGTATATATATTCTTCAATGATGAGTTTTTTTATGTTTTTAAAAATCTTATAATATGCTTACAATTCAAATTTATTTAATTCTAACATTTTTTTCTCTCATGATTCATTTTCAGTTTACAAGGATCCAAACTACTGTTGCACGTATTCAAATTAGTAGATGCAAAAACTTACTAAAAGAGGGAGTAATTTGTTCGTTAAAAAACTTTCAAATAGGTCAAAATCAGGGAACTATTCGGACTACAAAACATGCATATCGATTGAGCATTCATAAATTTACTACAATCAAACTTTGTCCTAAAGTCTCAATCCCTATGTATTGCTTTGAATTTACTACCTTCGAAAAAATTATCTCATGTCCTGATTTAGAAACCCGTTTAGTGGGTATGAATCTTTATTGTTTTTTCCAATTTATGTTATTTAAATTCACCTTTAATTAAAAATGTTTGATTGATGATTCTTAGATGTCATTGGCCGTAATTCTAGAAGTAAGAATTTCATTGATAATATTCAGGCATACAACTTGATGTTCAGTTTTACTTCGATGGGAAGAAAAATCGATACAACGATTAACAAAGGTGGAGGACCATATGTTTTCAATCTGCAATGTGTGAATTGCCAATTTTCCATAGAGATATTTTTTGGTTAATTTACTACAATTATTACATCATATATCATTATTGAAAGATTTATTTATTTTATGCATTCGAGATTTTTTTTATCCAAAATTATAAAAATATACTTAAATAAAAAAATTACAAAATTGAGGAAAAAATATGATCAATGTGAAATGACAAATAAATTATGCATTTATCAGCATATACATGTGAAATAAATAAATAGTAAATCATAAATTAAGATAAATATCATTCAAACTTAAAACTTAAAATAATATACATAACTTATAAAATTTATTTATCATAAAAAATACCCCGTGTATTACACGGGTCTTATACTAGTCTTTATATATATATATATATATATATATATATATATAAAAGAAGGACCAAGAATGCCACATGACAAGCATACAATATTTTCACATTAAATGTGTGACACCCTATACCCCTCTGACGTATATTTAACAATAAAATATTCATCATGTAGACAAATCATACTGACGTTTCATTTATCCATATAAGTATAAAAATATTATTTAAAGACTAATATCGTATAAAATTAAAACACACAATCAATATCTCCACATAAGCCATATTAAATATAAATGATGATACATGCTTTCCAAAATGCAAAATGAGGAGGAGGAGAAGGTTGCACGAGGCATCAGCCGGCCGATCTGGTATAGCGTGGCGTCTATATATACAAACCACCTCAAAAGAGTTATTGAACCTAAAACAATGTATATATGCGATTTTTATGAGTCGCAACTCAGTGAATATAAACCGTTAATTCAATTAAACAATAAACCAATAACAATCATTAACATTGATCATAAACATATGCAAATGCCACTATGTCCGGTTTATTATTCTGTGAACTGCTCAAGCTTGGATCTGTCCCGGGATTTCCAATATGCCATTGTGTATAGACCCGTAGATCTCCAATATGATTTAGACCCGTAGGTCTCCATTGTGTATATAGACCCGTAGGTCTCCAATATGAATTTGACCCGTAGGTCTCCAATATGATTTAGACCCGTAGGTCTCCATTGTGTTTACAGATCCACAGCAAGACAGTCACAGACCTTTTAATTTCGTGCAATTGTAATGCAACACAACAATCATCTGAACATATGATCACGTATACATTTACCAATATATCATTTGATCCAATGACAAATTCATATAAATACATATTTCTTATATAACACATATAACAAACTTTGCATATAAATCACATCACATTGCGTATAAATCACATATACGGTTTATACTCACCTGACTAAGATAAGTAATTCATTCGTCGCTCTAGTTCCTCTTCTCGTTCTACAGCTCATGCCCCTATATGATTCAATGCAATTTAGCCTAATTGTCCCCTTAAAATATATTTCTATTATGCAATGAAATGCAATGCATATATGCTTTATTAACCATGTTCAGTATTTTCCTTATAACTTGAGCTATAAAATTCCGAGTTGAGCAAGGTAAAATTCTGTAGAAACTTAACATATAGCTCTACAACTTTCATGTTCAGCATTTTTCAAAATTCAGTCTCCAATCTGCTTAAAATTAAGCCACAATCACATCATACATATATAATACTAAATTCTAGCAACCTTTATTCTTTTGACATTATCTCATTCAATATTTAACCGAGACATCTACGGTCTTCTTCTACGTTTAGCTAAGAGATAGGGCTATAACTTTCATGTTTTAAGTTTTTCCTAATTCGGCCTATAAAGCTACCAAAATATCCGATGAATTATGAGAACTGGATATATATAATTCACTAATTTCTTTGTACCTTTTTGAGACACTCTTTGAAAATTCACTCCGACCGAATCGAAGAGTATGTCACCACGAACTCCCCTTCAAAATCTGAAGAAAAACGGTGAAGAAACGGATCCAAAATCACAAACCCTTCTCTCTTCTTTCTTTTCTTCTTTCCTCTCTGTTTTTCTTTCTTTCTTTCTCTCTGTTTCTGTCCTCTGTCGCTGCTGCACTTCCTTTTTCTACTTTTCTTTTTATTTATTTATTTACTTACTTCACCGCTCTTTTCCACCGCCTCACTTCCTTTCTTTTGCTTTCCTTGCTTTTGCTTTTCTTTTCCTCTTTTCTTTAATTATATATATATATATTATAATATTAATTAAATTTTATATTTCTTTTTTTTTTTCTATATTTCTAATTGATTTCTACTATTTATTTTCAAACCAAGTATTATTCTAAATTCTTTACGAATGCCAATATGATATGTTTTTAATGCATCATGAAATGAATGCATGAAATGAATGTCAAATGACGTGTAGGTTTTGGGTCGAGGATGTTACAAAATGTAGCTAATTAGTTACTTCAAATTTTATGTTACTAAGAAACAATACTAATTAAATAATATAGTAATGTTAATAGATTTATCTAAATAACATATGTTAAAATTCAATAATATAAATTATTTCCATGATTGAAATTTGTTAAATTTAAAAGTTTAAAGAAAAAATATAAATAAATAGAAAAAAATTAAAATAAAGATGGGGCTAATTGAAAATGGTTGTTCAAACTTATTAATTAATGAAATTAAATAATTTTTTTGAATATGTAATTTAAAATAAATTATGAAATTTATTTGTAAAGTTTTGGCTTTCATTTTTTATCGTTTATTTGAAAAGAAAGGTGAGGATTGTTATAGACGTTGAAAAAAAAAAGGGTGTGATGAATAACATAATAGACATAATAATATATATTCTTTTTAAAATAATAAATAAATAATTATGATCCTCTGCAAATAGAACTAATTATAATTCCACAATTAAATAATTATTTAATCATATTATGTTATATTTAATGTTCAATTAAATGATATGCACTGCACAAATCATATATTTAATTTTAATATATAAGTAATATTTACATTTTTCAAATTTACCAACTTTTATTTAATTTTTTTTAAAATCCCGTGTATTACACGGGCCTTATACTAGTTACATTATATTTCAATGAAATGAAGCAATACCTTTATGCAAATCAAGTAACACCTTTATGTGAAACAACTAATACATTTATTCAATAAAACTTATACCTTTTATATGAAACAACTAATACATTTATTCAATAAAACTTATACTTTTATGTGATACAATTAAAATATTCTAATAAAATAATAAAATCATTTTTTATATAAAATAAAGTAATACCTTTAAATAAATGCACTAATACATTTACATAGTATGGTTAATACATTTACATAATGTAGTTAACACCTTTATGTGATACAAGTAATACTCTTACTTCTATTTCAGTTAATACTTTTATGTATCACAAATGTTACATTTCAATTATATAATGATGACCTTTATGTTATAAGTATGATACCTTTATAAGATATATTTTTTACCCTCACTTATTTCAGAAATTGTATCAAACCCATCAACAAATCCATCTTTATCAGTAGAACTCAAGTATTTCATTTGTATTTGAACAATCACCTATTATAGAACACTAAGAATACGAAATCTGATACAATTTTATGTTTTCAAACTAATAAAGATGGATTATGTTTTCGCAGTTTCTTGTCTACAATTCATGGAGAAGAGGCAAAGAGAAGTGTGAAGATGGAGAATAAAAAGAAGGTTTTCGGATTAGAGATTGAAGGAAGAAGAAGAAGAATTAAGTGCAAAATAGAGAATGAGAAGTTCAGATGAAGTTGAGAGAAGAGCGAGAAGATGGAGAAGAAGCAGAGAGCAATGGAGAAGAACCAGAGAGAAGAAAAGTTAAGATAAAAATAATAATAATAATAATAATATATTACCTGGAGAAGAAGCAGAGAGAAGAAGATGAAGAAATGTAGAAGAGAGGCGCAGAGAAGAGAAAGAAGACGCAAAAGAGAGGGATAGCGTGAAAGTGATGAAGAAAAACAAAATTATATATACTTTCCATATGGATCCGGATCCGGAGAAATGTAGAAGAGAGGCGCAGAGAAGAAAAAGAAGATGCAGAAGAGAGGGATAGCGTGAAAGTAATGAAGAAAAAAAAATTATATATACTTTCCATATGGATCCGGATTCGGAGCGGGGCAGCCCAGTTGCACGGATTTAGATCCGTGCAACTGGGTGTATGGGAGGCTTACTTCCCATGAAATACTAAACACACCTTAGTTAATTTTTTAAAATTTAAAGGTATAAAATTACTTTTTTTTTTGATATGTTTAGTATTAAATTTTTAAAATTTAAAGGTGTAAAATTACTTTTTTTTTTTTTGATATGTTTAGTATTTTTGGAGTGTGAATAGCCCCACCCTTAATTTAATTTTCTTTGTTTTTTTTCTTTTTCCAATTGATTATAGAAGAGACAAATATGAATTACAACCTAAAGTAAAACCATGCAATATAAAATAGGTAATGGATAATATATAACTTATAGTAAAAAAAATATGATATATACAAATTTGTTTGATTGGCTACAGGTCATATTTTCATCATTTTGTAAACTTCAACATAAAAAATCAAAAATATTTTATAAGAATAGAAGATTGGGAAAAATTGCTAAAGAAAGAAGGAATTATAACTTAACGAATTTTAGAACATTGATGAAAACTAAATGGATTGATTGCGATTGACAACGATTATTGTCAAAGCTTGAGATTAATTTCTCTAGTGATTTTTCTTCATCTTCAATGAGCATTCTCCCAAGTGGCTTGATTTACTCAATTTTTATCAAGATTAACATAGAAAAAATTGGCGCGGAAATTCAATTTCAAAGACGCCCCCAATTCAAGAAAACACATTCCAGGACTCTAGATATACTTGGACGGATTTTCAGGAATCTGGATATAGTTGGACATATTATTTATATTGTACAGATTATATTTCCATATATAAGAGATTTTATCATCATTACTATCACAATTTTAGTTTTAATAGGACTCTAATTTAGTCTTGATCTAATTCCTAATTAATTCTCGCGATTTGATCAATCTTGAACTTTTTGCTTTCTCCATCCTCGTTCTAACAAATAACAAAGTTTTTAAGAAAAGAAAAAAGAAAGCAATGTTTTTTGCCAAGTTTTCAAAATTTCTTGCTCTAGTCATTCTGTTTGTTGTGTTCCAACAACCAGCCTTAGGTATAAAACAGGTGATATATTTGTGACTTCATTGTAGATTATTAATTGGTTGTCTGATTATTTTGATTCTAAATTTTTTTTTTTTTTTTTTTGTGGCAGTCTTATATTGTTTATTTAGGTGGCCATTCTCATGGCACAGAAGTTACTATTGCTGATCTTCATGGCATTACCGAGTCACACACTCAGTTGCTTGCTACCTTCCTTGGAAGGTTTGTGATTTAGTTTTTTGACATATTTCATAATAAAAATCTTGATTAATCAATCATGAATTATTGTCTACAGTGAAGAGAAGGCAAAGGATGCAATATTTTACTCATACAAGAGGCACATAAATGGCTTTGCTGCCCTTCTTGAAGAACATGAGGCTGAACAGATTGCAAGTATGCCAACAAATCAATGCATTTTATTCCTTTTTTTTGTCAGATTGTATGTAAATATGGTGATGGATGCATGTAAATGTAGAGCATCCTGGCGTGGTATCGGTTTTCTTGAATCAAGGTAAGAATTTGCACACAACACATTCATGGGATTTTCTTATGCTCGAAAGAAATGGTGTCATCCACCATTCTTCATTATGGAAGAAGGCTAGATTTGGTGAAGATACCATCATAGCAACTCTTGATACAGGTATATATTTAATTAAACAGTTTTTCTCTATCTTTTGATCTTTTCTTGGTTTTAAATTGAACAAGAAATTATACTAGGTGTTTGGCCTGAATCAAAGAGCTTTAGTGAGAAAGGGTATGGCCCAATTCCATCCAAGTGGAAAGGAACCTGTCAGGTTCATAACAACACACAGCCCTTATGCAACAGGTACACATTTTCTTAACCACCTTATTTAAAATTTAAATATGGAAGATTTCATTAACATAGAATTATTGCAGGAAACTGATTGGAACTAGGTTCTTCAACACCGGCTACACTGCTCATATTGGCAAGCCACTAAATTCTTCGTTCCACACTCCACGCGACACTAGAGGCCATGGCTCCCACACTCTGTCCACTGCTGCAGGCAACTTTGTGCCTGGAGCTAGTGTTTTTGGAGTGGTAAATGGAACTGCAAAGGGCGGCTCGCCAAGAGCCCGAGCAGCTTCGTACAAAGTGTGCTGGCCTCCAATCAACGGATCTGAATGCTTCGATGCTGATGTCTTGAAAGCCTTTGACATGGCAATACATGATGGTGTTGATGTGCTGTCAGTGTCTCTAGGTGGAACTCCTCTAGACTACTTCTCTGATGGGCTCGCTATTGGCTCGTTCCATGCTGTCAAAAATGGAGTGGTTGTCGTTACATCTGCTGGGAATTCAGGTCCACTTCCAGGAACTGTGTCCAATGTCGCGCCATGGATGATAACTGTTGCTGCAAGTACTATTGACCGCGATTTCCAGGCTAATGTTGAACTCAAAAATGGCTTAGTTCTTAAGGTCTGTTATTTTTTCAATTCTCATTTTGATAAGATCCCACTTTTTCTTGAATTGATATTTTTCCTTTGTTATAGGGTACAAGTCTTTCTAAACCATTACCATATGATGGGTTTTATCCTCTTATTAGTGCAACCGATGCTAGAGCAGCCAATATGTCTGCTGATGACGCGTAAGAACATACTTTTTTCAAGAAATAGTACTTGATTTGATTCTCATTCTCATTTCTGAGTTTGTGCAGGATGTTGTGTGAAGAGGAAACGTTGAATCCGACAAAGGTGAAGGGTAAAATAGTCGTGTGTATAAGGGGGACTAATTCAAGACTCGGGAAAGGCATGGTGGCAGCTCGTGCTGGTGCTGCTGGAATGATTCTCTGCAACGATATGGAGGACCAGGACGAGATTTCCCCGGACCCTCATGTTCTTCCAGCCACTCAAATCACTTACACAGATGCCCTTGCACTCTTTGATTACATGAATTCCACAATGTATGTAATCCCTGTCTCTTCAATTTTCTTACAATGAATGTATATATTTACTTCAACACTGTTGTTTCCAGAAATCCAGAAGGGCTTATTACAGCTCCTAAGGCAGTGTTGAACATTAAGCCAGCTCCATCCATGGCATCTTTCTCTTCCAGGGGCCCTAATTCTCTTAACCCACAAATTCTCAAGGTTTTATCATTACATAATTCCCCTGGTTTTTTCATCTTCATCTTCCTGGAATTCTTGTCCTGAATTTGTGTTCTCCAGCCCGATATTACAGCTCCAGGCGTAAACATCATTGCTGCCTACACTGAAGGAGCAAGCGCGACAGGTTTAGATTTCGACAAACGAACCACACCCTACAATATCTTATCTGGAACCTCAATGGCCTGTCCCCATGTTTCCGGTCTAGTCGGCCTGATCAAGACCCTCCACCCCGATTGGAGCCCCGCCGCCATCAAGTCAGCCATCATGACAACTGGTAACTAAATCTCGAACCTTTTCACTTCACCACAATTTCCCTGATTCTAAATTCTAAAAAAAACAGCACGAACACGAGACAACACGGGGAGTCCATTGCGCAACCATGATGGCTCAGAGGCCGACCCATTTGCATACGGCTCAGGACACGTCAGACCAAACCGAGCCATGGACCCTGGACTGGTCTACGACTTGAGTGTCGACGATTACCTGGACTTTCTCTGTGGGATCGGCTACGACCAGGCCATGATCAGCAGGTTCTCAGGCTCCGATCACAAATGCCCCAACAAGTACGATCTTGTGAACTTCAACTACCCATCCATCTCTGTTAAGGGGATCAATGGATCAGTTACAGTGAGAAGAAGACTGAAAAATGTGGGAGAGCCTGGAACATATACAGCTCGTGTTTTTCATCCACGAGATTACTGGGTTTCCGTGGAACCACGGGTTCTGGATTTTGAGAAACCTGGACAAGAGAAGAGCTTTAAGTTGACTATAAAAGCAAGATCGAAACAGACAGTTGAGAATGTGTATAAGTTCGGGCATCTTACATGGTCAGATGGCAGACACTATGTGAAGAGTCCCATGGTTATTTATTAGCTTATCTCAGACATTCTAGGGAATGTTAGCAAATAGATTCTCTGATTTTTTCTGGGTATTTGATGAATTTACCTTTAAATTTCTTATTTTGGTTGAATCTTGGTGGAATACTGTTTTATTTGGTATTAGTTGTTTGAGAAACTATGAGTGTAGTATAATAATCTTTTTTTTTTTTATTAATTTGTGTAATAAGTATAAGTATATACAATAAACATAAAGAGGTTGAAAATAACTTTTTGATTGAAAATAACATAAGGAGATGCCGACTTTACGCAAAATAAATAAAAATAAAATAAAATCTTGAATTGCAAAAATAATTGAAGTATTTTGCTTTGACGTGGACCTTTACATCAAGTACAAGGGAAAATAAAAATGGAGGAAGAAATATATTTGAGCTTAGCTTTTAGCTGGAACCATCTGGAACCGAATCAATGTCAAGTTTTGACCACTCCTTTTTGCTTATTGAATTATTTTTTAAAAACTTTCCTTATTAATCAATTATTAGTTAACCGATTGATTTTTTAAAAAAAAGGAAAAAAGAAAAAAAGAATTAATTAACCGATTTATATAAATACAGCCAATTATGTCGGTATTTGTTTATCTTTTTCAATATTCCATATATCAATTCTCCCTTTTCGAATTAGAGATTTTCCTATTTTCCCCAATTCAGAAATCGAAATCATACTTTTCCAAAAATATGTCCTATGCATACCTCTTCAAGTATATCATCATAGGCGATACTGGTAAGTTCTTCTTTCTCGATGTTTTCCCCTTTTTTCCTCGTCTCGAATGCCGATCCTTCGATGTTAATTTTAATATTGTTCATTAATTGATTTGAATTTGATGTAGTTTTGATTTCATTTGGGTTTTGATGTAGTTTGAACTGGTTATATATTTTCGACTAGTTCCTGATTGCCATTTAAATTCTGGTTTTCAAGATTTCTCGAGTAACTGAAAAATCACACTTTTTTCTGCAATTATTCTCTTGTACTACGTAGATTTGTAGTTATTTCTTGAAATATTATGTTGAATTGATGCATGATAGTTAACAGTGGAAATTGAATTGAGTTTGGGTTATTGATTACTCCCAAGTTAAGCATTTTCTCTTAAAGTGGCTAGCTTGCGATCTCTATCTCTGTGGATATCCAAAGGCTAATCTGCATCATCATTCATTCTCCTTTCATTATATTGTTCAAAAGGCTGATTCCTTTACAGGCTTATTATCTAATACACTTCATTTGATATGTTCTTTTGATCTTTTGGGATGAGCTGAAGTGGCTTTGATAGAAAAACCTTGCTGTGGCGAATTAAGAGAGATTTAAAAAATTGTTCAAGGAATTAATACTTTTGGATTGCAAGCTAATTTACTTTATTATGTGATTGTTTATGCTAATGTAAAATTTTGTTTTGTAGGGGTCGGAAAATCATGTCTTCTTCTACAGTTTACTGACAAGCGTTTCCAGCCGGTGCATGACTTGACCATTGGAGTCGAGTTTGGGGCGCGGATGATCACAATTGACAACAAGCCCATTAAGCTTCAAATATGGGACACGGTTAATTTTCCTTCACCCTGATGCTTGTATGCTTTTTCTGATCTATTGTGATAATATGACATTTGATGATATGATGTGGTTGTCCTTATTGGTGCATTATGATATATTTGTCAATCTTTCTAAGTAGGCATGGGTTTAAATGTCTTCTTTTTGAAGGTTTTCATTCTGTTAAGTGAAAGATCAATGTACAAATATCTAAATCTGGATCTGGTTAGTACAGGCTGGTCAAGAATCCTTCAGATCCATCACAAGGTCATATTACAGAGGAGCTGCTGGTGCACTTTTGGTCTATGATATTACTAGGTACTGCCTTTGTACATGCTCAGTATTTTATGGAGAGAATTAGTGATTTGTACTTGAATAAGCAGATATTTTACTCTCTGCGAAAGCAGCCTATCCAAGAGGACAGTTACAGTTACTAATTCACTACCCAACAATTGATTTCTAACTGATAGCCTAAACTCAGTAGCAGATTTATAATATATTCATATGGATTATGGCATATTAACATTTGCTTTGGATGATTGGAAAAAGTTTCTCATGGATGGTTTTTCTATGGATTGCCTTTTTACTTTATCTGTTAACGAGTCCCTTCATGTATTACACCTCGAGATGAATGGGTGATTATACCAAATTTCCTCTATTGTTTTTTCATTGACTTTTGTACTTGTCAGGAGGGAAACTTTTAATCACTTGGCTAGCTGGCTAGAAGATGCAAGACAGCATGCAAATCCAAACATGTCAATTATGCTGATAGGCAACAAATGTGATCTTGCCCACAGAAGGGCTGTTAGCACAGAAGAAGGTGAACAGTTTGCAAAAGAACATGGATTGATCTTCATGGAAGCATCTGCTAAAACTGCTCAGAATGTAGAAGAGGTGATGAGGGATTTCTCTACTTCAATGACAGAATATGAAAGTATTTGGCTTTATAGTTGTTTTTCTCCTTTCTTTTTTTAATATGCAAAACATTATCTGCAGGCATTTATTAAAACAGCCGCAACAATATACAAGAAGATTCAAGATGGTGTATTTGATGTTTCAAATGAGGTTAGCTTGTTATTTTGTCTCCTTCACCCCGCATTGAGCAAAAGTTAGCTTATTTATGATTAGGTTTCCTCTGTTGCTATGAATGTAATGTCTCTCCAACTGAGCTAGATTTCAATTTGGTTGCTTATGAATCTTCTTGGTTTTTCTAATATTTGGTATTTGAGAAAAGTCTAGATGAGAAAATCGCTTTTTTCACTAAATTGTTCCCTTCTCTATTGCCCTCCAATTTTATAAGTGATCCGTCCCTCATGTATCATTTACCATATTATGTTTGAAACATACCCTGTTAGAGCACAATGAAACATCTTATTTCATCACATTTTGACTGCCAATCTCTCAAAGAATGTTTTCCTCATACCATTTCTCATATCAAATATTCGAACTGATTACTCAATGATACCATTTTGTCTTGATTCTTTGCAGTCATATGGAATAAAAGTAGGTTACGGTGGAATTCCTGGTCCGTCTGGTGGCAGGGACGGTTCTTCTTCTCAAGTTGGTGGTTGCTGCAGTTGAGATTTGTTCATAAGCACTGTTCAGGCATTCTTTCTGTTTATACTCCACAACTTTGTGTTGCAAATATGTCTTGATTTTATTTGGACCCTTTTATCCTCTCCTTCAATGTGTTTGTAAGTTTGACAATAGGGTACATGTTTCATCAGTGGTTGTACAAGGAGGGGATGGTGAGCTTGAACATAATTACTTGCATTGAACTTGCAAATAATAATCAGATTGTGAATGTATCCTACTTGCATTTTTCATGGTTGTCCAAATGTAAAACCTGTGTAATTATAGTTTCTCTTTGCAAAAATGGTGCTTGTTAGATGTGTGAATTATTGTCAATAGGGTGAAAATAATACTATGCTTGTATTTACTCAAGTCAAATTTATGATGGTTTATCAGTACAGGTGTGATTATCTTGTAATTTATTGACCAATATACACTATTCCACTTGAAATATGCCATTATTACTAATTAAGAATATGATAAAAGAGTACAAAATTCAGATTGTGATTACAACACAGAATAAAAAACCTGGACTCTGTGTTCACAGACATGAATTCAACCAGTGCCTTAAGACAGAAAAGTGATTCCCTTTAAATCCCTCCAAAACATATGCTCCTACGAAAGTGCTTTCAATAAACATGTCGTAAAGTATTAAGGGTATGTTTGGAAAGGGATTTACATGACAGTATTTTGGGTTTCAAAATCTTAAAATGTATTTGTTTTTTGTATTTAAGTTCGGATTATAAAATGGGGACACAATATATTTAATCATCAATCATTAAAGTTTTAGAACCCACAGAACTCTCCTCTAATTTTCTCTTCCCCAAATTGATGTCTTCATATTAATTTCGTAAAATCCGTTGTCCTTTATTTTTTTCTCACCTTATCAACTCTCTTCCAATTTTCTCTCCCCAAATCGGTTCTTCATATTGATTTTGTTGTCATTGGGGAAGAAAAATATGTCATCATTTTTACATGGAAAAATGTAATATCATGTCATTTAAACCATATCTTGAACGGAAAATATATATATTCTTCACTTTTAACTTTCATCATTTCTAAGAATTATTTCAATATCAACAAATTGAAATTGTTGTTTTGAATTTGTAGTATAATTTGAAATAATTATAAGAAAATATTGGTTTTATTTTTAAAGAATACTAGGGATAGAGATAGAGGATAAGAATTAACAAGTAAAAATAGAGAAGGAAAGAGAGGCTGAGAATTGTGAGCTTGGTAAAAGGGGTTGACGAATGGTGTGCATTTGTGTACGGATTGTTTGTGACTCTGTCTTAAAACCGTTTTATAATTAGCTTATCTATCACTCACCCTTAATTTAAAACACAACCTTCTTCTTTTTTCAAGCAAAAGATAACCACTTTCAAGGAAACTCTGCTCAAAACCAGGAACAAAATTACACTTTCTCATTCCCTTTTTTCCATTCATTCTTAAATAATTGTTGTGTGTTTCCAGATACATTAGTTATTAGCAGCATGGCGAGCCAGAACATTAATACTCCGAACAGGAAGAGAATGAGAGACGAAGAAGACAAGGAGAAGATTGAATCCAATCAAAACAAGAGACAAGAATGTGTTTATAATGATTCGAATGATCATGACAAGTGCTATGAATTCTACGATAGCTTTGGAGTGTTCGATTTTCCTTGGCTGAGAGAGGGTGTCACCTTTAAGGGGGAGGATTGCTTGTATGATGAATTCTCACATTGCTTAGATGGGAGTTTTGCAGCAAATCTTGATGAATCATGTGGACACAGTTTGTGTGTTTCTGGGAATTTCCATGATCAAGAGTTAGATGATGACAGTTTTTGGTCGTTACTAGTCGATGATTTGGAACCCATAGATTGCATTTGGAGTTGTGTCATTGATCAGCCTCTTGACATTGGTTTTAACAAGAGATGATTATCATCATCGTCCTTTTTTTGGGCTTTTTTTTTAATGTTGTAAAGATTAGTTGTGCATTATTGAATTTAATAACAACTAGCATGCATCAAGTTTCAATATTTGATTACAATTATGATGATTATGGTTCGAATTTGATCTTATGGTCTTTCCCTTCCACTTTTCCTAACTCATTAGAAAAAAAAATTGCATTGTTTGATTAATATAGAAAAGGTTTATCCTCAATGTAAGTGTATTTTTTTATTCAATTGATCACATCGTGTGTGGTATCTACTATTTATTTTATATATATCAATATAATATAACATGTGTCAAAACTTTGGGCACAAATTTGTACATTTTCCCGATAAAATAGGTTGAGAAATTAATTACATAGTTTTTTTTGTCAATAGAAGTGGTATAACTATACTAACAAATTTTTATTTATTTATTTATTTCTAGATTTTCAAATTTGAAAAGCCACAATTGAATTTTTTGGACGTAAATAGAAACAATTTTACTCTTTCAATATTTTGAAACTAGAGTGCAACTATAATCATGTCATCTTATAATTATCAAGAAATGAAGAATAAATGTAGTTTTGGAAGATAATAATGAGTAAAGAAAATAACTATTTTCAATACATTACTTGTAGTAACTTAAAAACATGAACCTGCTGTCCCAAAAAAAAAAAAAAAACATGAACCTGAAATTTCAACAAATATATATTTTAAAATTCTAAAATATTTAAATTAACAAAAACAAACATGTAATTTCTTCAATTACCGTCCCATAAGATTATTCGTGAAACATTTTCATAGAGATGTATGGATAATTGTATAGATAACTTGAATTATAAGAATGATTTTTTTTTTGGTAGCCCTAATAATTGATATATAGGTCATAGGTCGGATAATAATAATAAGGAATTATGGTGTGCTTCCGCTAATAAATAAATGCAAATAATGGTGTACTCGTTTACATTTCTACTTTTGTGATGTTATTCCTTTTTTAATCTTTGGCACACCAAACAACAAATTATATATAGGTCCGGTCATGTACACCCTCAAATCTCCTAAATACACCCTATTTTTTTTATATTTAATTTAAAAAATTCAAAAAATAGCAAAATTTCAATTTTATTCTTATGAATAAAAAAATAAAAAAAATAAAAAACTTATGAGGACCCTCTGCTTCTCCCTTTTTTTTTTCTTCTTTCATTACTCAAACCTTGAATTTATAAGGGGATAACGTATAAAAAATCATTCTATGAGTTAATAAAATATATAATAATCGTGTGAAATCGTGTAAAAATAACAACAAATTTGAGGATCCGTTCGACTCTTGTGTGTGTTCGACCAACCAAGGTCGAAAGGTCCTCAAATTTGTTGTTATTTTTTCGTTCTTTTTACATGATTATTATATATTTTGTTAATTCATATAATGATCTTTCATACGTTATCCCCTTACAAATTCAAGATTAAAAATTTGAGAAATGAAAGAAAAAAAAAAAAGCAGACAGGAGGAGAGAGAAAGAAGGGAGGATTTCACTTTGTTTTTTAATTCACAAGGATAAAATTAAAATTTTACTATTTTTTGAATTTTTTAAATTAAATATAAATAAAATGGTGTGTGTTTAGAAGATTTGGGTTCGTGGATAGTCCGCCATATATATTCAAAGCAGTACAGCATTAAACAAGACTACAATACAACTCAGATCAACATCCATAATCTTTTCTTTTTATCATTCACGATTTTTTATTTTCTTCTTCTTGCCCATCTTTAATCAGTTACTGGGTTTTTCAATTCTTCCTTTTAGGATAAAAATACTAGATTCATTCTTTAATTTGTTGGATCGTTAGTTGTTTCTGTTTGTCTCGGGCTGTTTTTTAACTGATGTGAAGAAGATTCTTTCTGACATATACACCTTTTAAGGATCTCATCAACCCAAATTCACTTTGAATTTCTGGGTTCTCTTTAATCTTTGTAAAAAAGTGATTTTGAGGGGGTTTCTTTATTGTAGAAATTTGCGGAAAAAAGAATTTCTCAAAGGAGGCCATTTGATGAAATCTTGATTTCTTTTCTGGGTTTGTCCGCATTTGCTTATATTGATGAGTTTTTCCGTGAATTTTGTTGTTGAACGTTGAAGATTCCAAATTGATTAAAGATTGGGGAAAATAGGCATAGAAAGAATGAAGATTAAGCTGAGAAAATCAGTGATTTTCTTGTTGTCGGTGACGGTTTTTGCCCCCATTGTTCTCTACACTGAAACTCTTGGAGCGTATTTCACTTCCTCTTCTTGTAAGTTTCCAATCTTTCTCTTGTTTTTTCTGTGTTTTTAACCCATATTGTTTGTGTTTCTTCAGTAGAGGTTAAGGTATATTGGTTTTCTTGATATTCTTTATTGCGTTCTTGATTGATTTGGGTTTTCCTTTTTCAGCGAGGGATGAATTTGTGGAAGATGTTTCCACCTTTGTAAGTCTTTATCAATTACTCTCTCTCTCTCTCTCTCTCTCTCTCTCGATGTTGATGTTGATGCTTGAGTTTCTTGCTTGTAGACAATTGCTGGTGAAGTTAGGCCATTAAATGTGTTGCCACAGGTATTGATTCTTGAATTCCTTTGATTTCTATTCCTTGAGGTGTATTGTTTTTATGGTAATTTTATATCTTTTTTGTTCTGATTTTCTGTAATTACTGTTCTAACTGATAGGAGTCGTCTACTAAATTGAAAGAACCATTGGGCATAGTTTATTCAGAAAAATTAACCAAATCCAGTTCAGATGACTCTAATGCTTCATCCAGAGAAAATGCTCACATCACAAGGCAACTCGCCGAAGGTTTTGATTCACTTCATCCTCTTTTGCCTTTGTCTACTGAATTTTATTGCGGTTTATGAATAATTCTACTTATGGAATTAATAACAGAATCAGCAAAAGATGGAAATTTAGAGTTATCCACTTTGAGCGGTAGTGGCGGTATCAACCAGTCGTTGGATGAGAATCCGATTCGAGAGGTGACTGATCAGACACACGAGGCTACGGTGGAGACAAGAGAAGAAAAGGCAAATGAAACTGAATTGAGTGGAAATGTACATGGTGATGGACAAAATGAAGTGAAGAAAGAAACTAGGTCACGTCGTTCCAAGGCCAAACATGACAGTGTAAGATTGGCAAATAAATATATCTAATTGTTCTTTTATTCAGTGAGATTTTACATAGTTTTATGAATTTATGGCCATGTTAGTAGCTCATTGTTCGAGTGGTTAGACATATTCTAGGAGTTTATACGAATTCTATATTTAAGTTATTTCCCTTTTATTGTTATTTTAGAAACTAAAACATATATAAAACTCTTCCCAGAAATCTGGCAAAGATATTTCGAGAGAACAAGTGAAAGCTGGAGATGAGAACCAGAACGAGAATACAGCATTGCCAGATGCTCGTATACGTCAACTAAGGGATCAACTCGTTCGAGGAAAGGTTTATCTTTCCCTCACGTCGACTCGAAACAATCCTCACTTTGTAAGAGAGCTGCGTTTGCGCATGAAAGAAGTTGTACATGTACTTGGAGATGCCACCAAGGATTCTGAGCTGCCAAAGAAGTAAGATTTAAACTGTGAATTATATTTCCTTTCTTCTTTGAGCATATCACAGTCTTTTATGTTTTTCGATTAACTAATTTGGTTTGGTTGAGTGCAGTGCTTTGGTGAGGTTGAGAGGAATGGAGCAAACACTATCAAAAGGCAAACAAATAGAAGATGATTGTGGTGCTGTCGTGAAGAAACTTCGTGCAATGATTCAATTGGCTGAGGAACAGGTTCGAATCCACAAGAAACAGACCTTGTTTTTGACACACTTAACCGCCAAGACAATGCCTAAAGGACTCCACTGTCTTCCTCTGCGCCTCTCCACAGAGTATTTCATGTTGAACTCATCTCAACGACATTTCCCAAACAAGGAAAATCTAGATAATCCCAAGCTATACCACTATGCTTTGTTTTCAGACAATGTATTAGCAGCAGCAGTTGTTATAAACTCAACGATTACCCATGCAAAGGTAAATACTTTATTCCCAGTATTAATGAGGGCTTTATTGTTCAATGTAAATTGGTAATCTTGTTTACCCTTTTGGTGGTTTTAAATAGTTTAATTGGTAATCTTCTTCTATCTTGAGCAGGATCCATCAAAACACGTCTTCCATGTTGTAACTGACAGGCTCAATTATGCCGCAATGAGAATGTGGTTTTTGGCGAATTGTCCTGGCAAAGCAACTATACAGGTTCAGAATGTTGACGAGTTCACATGGTTGAATTCAAGTTACAGTCCAGTTCTTAGGCAGTTAGGTTCTCCGAACATGATCGATTACTACTTCAGGAGTCGTCGTGCTGAATCTGATTCCAACATTAAATTTAGAAACCCAAAGTATCTTTCAATTATGAATCATCTCCGGTTTTATCTACCTGAGATTTTCCCGAAGCTGAACAAGGTTTTATTCTTAGATGATGATATCGTGGTCCAGAAGGATCTTTCTGGCCTCTGGTCTCTTGATCTAAAGGGAAAAGTCATTGGTGTGGTCGAAACATGTGGAGAGAGCTTTCATCGGTTCGATCGTTACCTCAACTTTTCAAACCCTCTTATTTCCAAAAATTTTAGTCCCCGGGCTTGTGGTTGGGCATTCGGAATGAACATCTTTGATCTGAACGAGTGGAGGAAGCAAAATATTACAGAAATATACCACAAATGGCAAAACCTGGTAAGGTCCATTTACTTTTTGAGTACATATCCTTAATCTTAAGATATGTACGTTTGGATTAATACCTGAAACTACACTCGAATCTTGGGATCACAATTAGTTAAAAATGAAGCCATATTGACTTTAACACCACTTAACCCTATTCGAAGTAACATGGTTATAAGCAACCCTCGTCTAGACTTTTTACTATTTCTGTAAGAGGACTTAATGATGTGTGAGTTATCGATACAAAATTATAGTCAAACAGAGTGAGTTTGTTTGATTTATGTAAGTCTGTTCGCCTGTATTTCTTTATGGGACTTGTATATCTATCTAACGAGCATTCACTCAAATCCGTCCTTTTGTGTTCAGAATCATTACAGATCGCTTTGGAAACTGGGGACTTTGCCACCCGGTCTAATAACCTTTTGGAACCGCACATATGCTCTCGACAAATCTTGGCACGTACTGGGACTTGGCTATAATCCGAACGTTCCTCAAATGGACATCAAGGGAGCAGCAGTCATACATTACAATGGCAACCTCAAACCATGGCTCGAGATAGCCATACCTAAGTTCCGGAACTATTGGACAATGTACGTGGATTATGATCACCAGTATTTGCGAGAGTGCAATATCACTCCTTAAATACTGTTTCAGAGACGTGGCTCGGTTTAGATTGCAGGTCTGTCTCTATGCTGATGCAATTTGACATTTTTTTTTTCACAATGAAAGCAGAAGCTGTTTAGTTATATTATTCGTTAGTGACGACATAATAACTATAGATATATGATTCTATACCATTCATTTCTGATTGTTACTTGTTTCTGAAACGAACATGTATTGTATATGATCAACACATAGTCTCCATTTACTCCCAATTTATATTCGTTTGTTTATGGTCCCTTTTATCACCCTTTCTGCTTCATGTTAATGTTCCAATGGCATTTTTTTAGTCGTACGAAATTGTCTTGCCGACAATGGTATTGTTGCAAAAAGATTCTTAGCTGATCCCATGTAGTTGTTGGAGCCTATGGTGGCCCAAATATTGTACTATAATTTACCTTGAATGATAATAAAGATAATTTCATGCACATAAGCCACTTTTAGGCAGTGTTTGTGAATCAAATAATGTAGTGGGGGCAGTTGCACAGCTGTGTTATGAAAGCAACGAATATATGTTGTGGGGACAAAAGGATAATTTACATTAAACAGCTCTTGTTTTTGGATTTTCTCCTCTTGTTGTTCTTGCGCCATTATTTATTGTACCAGAAGCTTCCAGCATTGCTCACGTGTATCATTCATTGTCATTATTAATACGTTGTATCTATCGCCCACTTGTCTTTTTGTCGAGTCAGATATAAAGAAATAAAGTTGTGTTTAGTGAAGTTCTAGAAGCAATTTATATTAGTAATAAATCACAGTTATCCTGTTCATCTCATCCAGTGTATAAGTAAAGCTTGAAACAATATTAAAAAGGTGAGAAAAATAACTCCAATAATAAAATATTTGATACTCTTCCATATGTGATGTGGCCCAATTGTTTACTTCATCCACGAGACAAGCCGTGGGATGTGATTTTTCCGTGTTGGTCTATATCGCGATATATCGAGACGATAATTTGATATATTAGATAACAGTTCCACTGGGAATTGAGGCATCCTTGATGACAGTGACAATGCCACTCTTGATGAAGTACCCATCTGTCTCTCTTGCTGCCTCTTGCACATTGTCAAGGTTTAGGATCTGTAATAACAATAACTTGTCATCATCAACCACAATCTTGACATATAACAAGCTAGAAAAGCTGCTATGACTTCAAAACATGCAAAGAATTCCCATCATATCAGATCATGAGTTCTGATTCTCCAAGGTTATTGGAAATGGTATGTTATATTTACCTTCACGTTTTCTCCAATTCGAGCATTTTTATCGATGATTGCACGCTTGATGTGAGAATTCTTGCCAATACCAATTGGGACGCCGCCTTTTCCTTCTAGGAGTTCTCTGTCTGCATCGGTCTGATGCAAGAGGCGATTAATAGGATTGGTATTAAGGCATTAACAGTAAAATGACCAAACAAGTGTAACTTCTAGTGCTAGATTACCTCATAATAGTCAGCTCCCATTAACAGGGTGTCTTCTATGATTGCACCCTCGGATATGCATGATCGAAGCCCAATTACAGAATGGTGTATCTTACAGTTCTGGGAGGTTAAGACAATGTATTCAAGACTTCAAGTTACTAATCACCCTCTATATAATCTTCAAGAATCATCATTGCAACTTTGTTTGGATCAGAGAAACCTACCTTAATGACACAACCCTCACCAATGACACTGTCGGTGACATCAGCATCGAGCATTTTAGAAGGAGGCAAGTAACGTGGTTGTGTATAGATCGGAGCTGAGCGATCATAGAAACTGCATTGGATGGACCAATCATATATATTTACAGTAATGGAAGTGGATATGTTAATCCTTTTAATTAGCGTCGTTGCAACTAACCTGAAATCCGGCACAGGCTTCTTGGTGATCCCTAAATTGGCATTGTAAAATGCCTCGATAGTACCAATGTCTTCCCAGTAACCATCATATAGATAGGCCTGAACCTGAAACAAGAATTGAACTTCTGTGTTATCTACGTGTTGAGACACCTTTTAATGCAAGAACATGAAACAGATACAATCTTGAACATAAAATTTAACACACGTGTTCAAAGCCAGTAGTTCCTCGAGCATGACTTACCCTGAGACCAATTGAAGTAGCACCTGGAATAACTTCACTTCCAAAATCATTGGCTGCTGGGAATTTCTCTCGCAGTAGATTCAACATTGCATTTTTACTGAAAACGTAGATGCCCATACTCGCAATATAAGGCATTTCCTTTGCTCTCTCCTCATCAAGGCCTAGAATTGTGGTGTCGACCTTGCATAATCACGAAACACAAAATAAAGGGTATCAGTTCATATGGCTAATTGACAAAATGAAAGGAATGACAGAGATACAAGCAATAGATAGTATTCATTTGCAAGTTTACCCTCATTGCTTTCAGTTGTTCTCCCGTTGGCTTCTCTGAAAATTCTATTATTCTTCCTTCATCGTCAATCTTCATTAGACCAAATGCAGTAGCACGTTTTTCATCCATCGGTAGTGCTGCAACTGTTATATCAGCATCGGTTTCTCTGTGTGCTTGAACAAATTTCTCGTAATCCATCCGATACAAGTGATCTCCAGCAAGCACCAGATATTCAAGAACATCATGTTCTTCAAAAAGCCATAGATACTGCCTCACAGCATCAGCTGTACCCTAATAGATCCCAAAACGAACCATACAGTCATACAGACTCAAGAATCTCTACGTTTATATTTAGTTAGCCAAAGTCTAGTCAAGATACATTGTATAAGTAGAACTACAACTATATATGCACAAGCAGCTATTTTTAGATGCAGCTGGATGAATTATCGACACAGATAATACCATGTAAGATGAACTTAAATATCCAGTTCAAACTTCCAGACTATGAGTTATACCTGGAACCAATTTGGATTTTCTGGGCTTTGCTGGGCAGCAAGAACTTCAACAAATCCTTCGTTGTTATAGCCACCCATATTACTTGCATAGGCTCGCGATAAGTGGCGATTGAGAGAAGCAGAATTAAATTGAGTAAGGACATAGATCTTGGATATGTTACTGTTCAAACAGTTACTAACAGGGATGTCAATCAAACGATAATTTGCACCCAACGGGACAGCGGGTTTTGCTCTTTTCTTCGTAAGAGGATAAAGCCTCGTCCCTGCTCCACCTCCAAGAATGATGCCTAGAACACTCTGTGTAAGGATAAATCAAGACTGCTTCAATTGGCGATAATATAGAATGTTGGTCCTAAAATCAGACACTCAAACAATGTAACACATCTCAAATGCAAATTTGGGGCAATATGGATGCATATCATAAGTGGAGACACTAGTATCAACTTTACAAATCCCACAAGGAACTTGTTTCACAAGAGACTATTATGCTGAACAGTTAGACTCATAATGTCACGGACTTCATTTCACTAAACTAAGTCAAATTGTATGCTTCTTGATATGAAACTGAGCATTTTCTAATCATCAGTTTCAGTGAATCTGATAAAATGTTCCTTAGTATATCTCCAGTTACATATGCCCTAATCCTTCATTCTTATGCAAAAGTGTATAATGTACAAAGCAGGATAAAGTGAATTATACTCCATTGCACCTACACAGAAACATTAAACTCCTTTACAAATATAAAAACATAATAGCACCATTCATATCAACCATATTAAGCCAAAATATATAGTCAGCATGACAGGAAAATCTTATCAGCCAAATGCATTACACAAACAATGAACAGGTCCACTGAGATCAAGAAAATGCTACTCTGCAGAAGTGCAGATACATCACAGTATCACACACACAGGGTTTACATACAGAGTTGGCATCAGGGTCGAGACAAGTTAGAGAAGAGCTGGTATCAGAAACAGCTTTGGGAGAAACCACTCGGGGACCGGGCAATCTGCCCCTGCCATTGCCACAGCCAACATATTTTTGAAGATTCACACACACATCACCACCAAAAAGCTCCGATTTGGAAAAACTAATGGTGGGCTTAAACCGAAATTTTCTCTGACCGCTTACTTCCGAAGATGAAGAAACTGGAACCCCACAAAATTTCCTGAACCCAACAGGTGGTGACGATGTCACCGCCGCCATTTGCATTCCGCCACCTCCACGCCACTTACAATCGAATTATACCTTTTGATATATGATCAACCCCACCACTGTTAATGCTGTTCTATTGACTGATCATAGCTCAACAGTGAAGTATGAGTCATTAAAGAAATGTTGTTTCACAGAGTTGTCATTAAATTATGCGTTGAGGAATGAATTCAACTGCAGATTTTGCGATAACGACTTTGAGCTTTGAAGCAATACACGCCACTAATTTATTTCACATATTGGTTTTTTTTTTTTAAATATAAATCTATTTTCTGCTTCTACATTTGCACTTCTTTCTTTTTTCTTTTTTAAATGTACTTCTATTATTCCAAACAAAAGATAAAATTGTAAGGAGAGTATTTTTCTAATTTTTTTCGTCAGAGAAAAAAATCTAAGTTTCTAAAAGTCTAAATTATATTTATTTAGTTTTTGTAATGCTCTTATAAAAAAAAAATTAAGAGTAGATGTTATGTTTTCTTGATTGAAGGCAGAAGATTTAATATATGATTCATGATAGATAGCTTATAAAATGTTGTATGTTTATTTAATTGATCAAAAACAAGGAGTATAAGTTATTGATGAAGTGTTTGTTTTACTAGTAATCTAATATTTCGTATTAATTAATATAATTTACTAATGGAATGAAATTCTATTAATTGATATAATATAAATATAGATTCAAAATCCATAAATTATATAAAATGTTGAAAATTGATACTTCGTCACTCATTCTGTAATATAAGTTACAAAGTTTGAAAATTGTGTATTTATTTGTCATATTTTTAAAAATAGTATCAAATTTCCTTAAAGAAAGAATTATATCAAAAATTCAATTATATTTCTCATTTAGAACTACATGTAACTGACATTCTATATTAAATTTGACAGAAACAAAAATAGAAGAAGAAAAAAAATTCATTAAAATTTGTTGTGTTCTTTTGGATACATTAAATAAATTTATTTTTTACAACAGACACATTAAATTAAAGTGAATATATATTAATTATTGAAATAATAATAATAATAATAATAATAAATAAATAAATAAATAAAACTATGAACTATGATATAATGAGGAATACATGTTCATAATAGGATGATGGAATATAATTGAGAAAGAGGATAAATCATAAATGTTATATATAGCTGAAACCAAATTTTAGAAGAGATCCGAATATTCTGAAAATGTTAAGGCTTTGTTTTGGATCCATTTGAATTTCTGATTGCACGAACCTCAATCCATATTTGTTATGAGATCTCAAAAATCCTATTTCTTTCATGCCAAAATAAATGTTGTTTTAGTAAAAGAAATTTGATCATTTTGAGATTTCAAGACATATTTATCAATAACTTTACTTAAAATAAGGGAAGACCGGTTTTATATCATATTTCTTAATTTGTATGAAAACACTTAAAACAATATTTATTTTGGGACATATGGAGTGTAACTCTACCATATTTTTCTACCTTTTACAATTCCTAACAACATCTACCTTTGTAAAATAAAATAATACTCTCTTCGTCCCAAAATAAATGTCATTTTAGATTTTTTCACACAGATTAAGAAAAATGATAAAAAGCCCGATCTATCTCTACTTAAGTATAATTATTGAGCCAATCCTTTCTCTTTTCTCTAAAACCTCTTTATGTAAATAAAGGTAATTTTGATAGATTATAGGTAAATATATCTTAAAATCTTATAATGATACTTATTTGGGAACAAATTTTTTTACTAAAACAACATTTATTTTGTGATGAAGGAAATACACATCACCTAGTATTTCTATAATTCTCAATACGATCCGTGACATCTTAACTGCAATCTTACGCTATAAAATCTCAAAAGAAATATAAAATTATTAAAATCCACAATTATCAAAATTTACTTAAAATCTCAAATCCAAGCTCACTAAATCCATCTAAATCTCAATCCAAACAAAGCCTATAAATCTGAGCCGTCCGTCCCTCACATGCAGCTCGATAAGATCAACGGCTGAAAAATCTGTAGATCTCAACACTCAACTCTTTTTTGATAAACACTACAATATTTGTCCCATACACACAACTTCAAACGAGGTGCGTACAACCCCCAATATTTATTGTCATTATTACATTCAAAATAGAATGCATTAATTGCTTGTACCTTATATACGACGTACAAACCACGTAAATGTTATTTCCTAATTTAACCAAATCGAATATGGCTAGTTTTGGTATCGTCCTCTCCACTTGCCTACTTTCTCTGCAACTCCTCTCCGCCGCCGCCGTCGCCGCCGCAGAAAAACCAGAGTTAGCAACCGAAGTCTGCAAAAACACCACAGATTTCGGATTCTGCCGCGCCGCCATCTACTCCGATCCCCGCGCCCCTACCGCCGATCGCTACGAACTCATCGACATAGTCTTCCGCAAAGCGTATCTCAACGCCACCGATACCGGAGATTACATTGCCTCCGAGATCAAATCAGGCGGTGGAAATAGCAACGGCCTGAAAAGATGCGAGCGTGATTATAAGAAGGCGATTCAGACGCTATCTGAGATGCTCAACGATTTGAATTCGGAATCGTATTACGAATTGGATTTAATGTCGCTTGATGTTGAACGCAGTGTGCGCGCTTGCACAAGGGCTTTGCACTGCCAATCGATCATAACTAAGAGGAATCAGAACATGCTTAAACTTGCAAATATTTGTTATGTTGTTTCTAAGCTCTTTGAGTATCATTAAGCTTTTTTATTTTCCTTTCTCTCTGCTTTCTGATAAAATAAAATATATGGGACTTTTTTTTTTTCATAGATTGCTTTTACAGCTTTAGGCCAGAAAATGAATTAGTTGCTCAAAATGGACTGGCCCAAACTGGTCCAAAATAGCCCAATGGGTTGTATGACAAAGCAGTCTCAGATCCATCGTCAATAGACCATAATCTATGTTGGGAGTATTTTGAGTTTTCTATTCACGGCAATAAATATACTCAGCTAAATATACTAAGCTGAAAATAGAACAATGCCACAAATATATTAAGTTGCAGGAAATAAATTGATATGAGTAATGTAAAGATTTGCAGAGAATAAATGGATTTGGAGTGCATCGTAAAAAGCAGATATGGATGATATGGAAATATGGTGTTATGTGTTTTTGACTTTTGAGGGTAAAATAGAGAATTTAGGAGATTGTTGTCTGAAAAGAGAAATTTATTGGTTGTAATTAAAACTACAGTATGATTTATGAAACTCATATATCTTCTTTCTTTCGCATGTATTTTGATGATTATATTTTACAAGGATGGTTCTAAACACAGTCATTATTTCATTCTTCTGACCATAATTTTGATTGAAATAAAAAGGTTACATTTCTCCATTTTGCCAACATCTTGTTCACACCCCAAATTTCAAACTACACTTAAACTATTCATTTTCTTCATGGATGCAATGTCTATATGGATTGAGCTATTTCAATGCAGAAAATTATGGCTACAAAGAGAGAAAAAAGAAAATAGAGTGGAAGTAAATAGTTTGGAATCCAATAATTGTAAATAAGAATGTGTAAAATAGAGAACTTATGTGACTTATATTTATTTATTTTTCTCAAGCATTTTTTGTATGCCTTTCTTGTGTCTTTTTTTTAGTTTAAAGATTGTGGTAATCCCCTATCCTTTTTAAATATCGTTTTAAATATCTTTCTAATCCTGTTTTTAGAATGTGGTGCTCCCATTTTTAACTTCTTTGTATTCTATTTGGGTCAATAGCTAGTTGACTTCGATTATATAATATTTAATTTGAGTTTTCAATAAATTTGGGGAAAATAAATTATAAGTGGTGTGGAATGCAGTCCATAAATTCGAAGTAGGCTTGTCGATGAGCCCCAAAGATTGAGGCTGGCTTTGATTGACTAGTGGGCCACCTCATGTCTTCAAAAACAACCCATTGGACTTGCAAGCAGTTAAAATTATAAGTCCTTGTTTTCTAATTTCTACCACTCCTTTTTCCTATTTATTAAATGTCATAGCCCTATAGGTTGCCAAATATAAATACTACGTTTGCTTTGAAAAAGGAAAAAGATAAAATATGTGTCTTGTAGAAAAAAAAATTAAAAATTCTCAAGCATTGTGAATGTCGGTGGAGAAAAATAGATTTCCAATATTGGCTATTTGCTCTATCTTGTTCGTTTTATGTGATACTATGATTTTTTTTTCTTTTTGTTTCCTTAATAAATTTCAACTAGCCATAACCAAGCTAGATAAAATTCAAATATCAGAACAAATTTATATAGAACTACTTTACGGATTTTATTTTGTAAGACGGAATTCCATTGTTAACAAATCAAATTCATTTTTCACAAATCATTCTCATAAGACTACTAACTCTTCAAATATATTGAGAGTTTACTAAGTTATTTCTTTCTTTATTTGATAATCAGCTTCTGTTTAGCTTTTACTTTAGTAGTAAACTATTGATTAATTTCTATCGAACACGTTCAAGTAATGCTAATTCAAAAGGCGGAATAAAGCACTGTTATAGAAGTGGAGTAATAATATCCAGTCAAATTGGATATTCAAAGAGATTTTATTTTATTTTTAGAGTTTCAAAGCTGCAACCTGTTATTTTATCACAGATCAATCAATTAAATAACAATTTCACATTTATCAATGAATAATTTACAAATATCTACATCAGTAAAAGGTGTTTTCAAACTAAACAAATGCGACAATACAAAAAAAAAATTTAACTCTGGTTATTATTAAGTTAAGTTGAACTTCATTGGGCAAATTAATAAATAAATTGAGAAAAAGGCAAATCCTGGCTAACAATCATTAGAGGGTATCAGATGAGATTAAAACCTCGAACAAGATTATCAATTATATTAATGACGAATGATGAGTTTAAACTGACACCAAAAATTTCAGTTTTCATGCACAGGAATGATTACCTACCACTCAATGTGTCTATTAATGTATTTATAATTTTTTCTATATAGTATTATTTCACAAGTATATACATATATCAATGTTATAAAATTCTACAATTTATTTGTATATTATAACTCATCTTATAAAATTTGATTCATAAAGTAATCTCACAAGAGTCACAACCATGTATTTATTGTGAAACTCACAAAGTTGAGAGTCTATTTTCTTATGAATAAGTAATTGATGTGAGTTTAACATGTTATTGTTTCTTAATTTGTTTCATAATTATTTTATTAAAGTATGTATACACCGCGTTCATAATGTACTGTCACTTTTGCACGATAACATTTTCCTTATACTAACATATATATATTAATGGAATAAAATAAAACTAATGAAATAGACGCACTATCTAGAAATTGTAAACAATTTTTGAGCATGATTTGACCAGGTCAAACTTCACAAGCTTTTATATGCCTCGATTATTACATAATATTTTTTGAAATTATTAAATATTTAGGCAGGCTAACAAAAAACAAGGGCAAATCTTTGGTCTTTTTTCCTCTTAAGAGGGACAGGACAAGAGTGGGAGGGACCCTTCCACCATCAAAGCTTTATTTGTCAGTTACAAAAAAGAAAAAGAATAACAAAATAAAGTGAAGGAAAATAGGGCTCTCTCATAAAAGATTTTATAATACTGTCAATATATGCTTTATCCCACTTACTCCATTTTCTAACTTTTTCCCACTTTCAATATCATCTTCTTTTGTTTCTTTGAGATCAAATTTTGTTTGGTGGTTTGCATCTCATGTTTCAAATTAATTAGACTATTTAATTTTCTTCTATAACTCAAATTCAAGTTTATGTCTGATTAATTTGACAATATTAAATTAAACAATTTTAAAATAAGATCAATTCATATCACTATTAAGATATTTGCTTAAAGTGATTTTTTATGTATATATTTATGTAACCACTTCATTTCTCATCAAATTAGGCCGATAACAGATTATTCAATAGATGATTAATGAAAAGTTTTTTTAAGTTTTTTTTTTTAAGTCGATAATTATTTAATTTCAGTTCAATCATTAAAAAAAGAACAAGAAGAATTATATACAAGTGAAAATATGGTATCAGTTAAAGCTGATTTGATTACAGTTCATTAATGTTTAAACATCAATCAAACTCAGGCACTATATTTGAAGTTTGATGAAATCAAATAAGTTGGAAATATTTGCCTCAACTCAACTTTTCAAAAAAAAAAAATTAAATATTATTTGTATGTGTATTTGTGAAAAATCAAGAAATTGCATAACTTTATTTGTAAACAATTAAGAAATTACACACTAGATGATCATATATATGGCCAAAACTTTAAGTACTAGACAAAATGGGTTGAAAACGATCTTCATACATACTTTTTTATTAATTAGATTGTTTTCTTTTTGTACATAATCGAACTTCTTTATTTTGTAACTAATCATCAATCATGCTTATTCACGAGAATCTGTTACATAGGGCATGAATATGATTGACAATATTTTAATAACAAAAAAAATATATGATAATGCATATCTTTATGCTCTAAATTTTGTTCCAAGCAACCATCTCTACTCTCTCTTAAGAATATTATTAGGTGAAAGAGACACATCGTTGTTTGACTAATTAAATAAGGATCCTAGGAAATTATAATAGTATATCATTCGAACAAATTTATAAGACAGATACGTTTGCCAAAATGTTTAGAAAAATATTTACATATCCTATGATAAATTTAAGGATTAATTTAAGTTGTTCCTCAATTGAAGTTCATTTAATAATATCTAACGTCGAATTAAAATCATTTCCTTAAAAAATTAAAATCTTATTTTGGTACTTGAATAAATTTGGGAAACATGAATGACAAGTCTGGCTCGTGACAGGTACTAACTACACATAATATATTATTATTGAAATAGTGAATTCCCATTTCAACATGTTGGCCCATAAAATTGTTAACAATAAGTTTTAGTTTTAATCATAATAATCGACAACATTATATAATCACTTTTCTAATCAGCTTTGTGAAATTATGTACTGGTACTTTCTTATCAGAGAGAGAGAGAGAGAGAGAGCTCAGCTTTTGTGTTCATTAAGCTGAGTTTGACTTTAAAGTTAGGGAAGAGGGTGGGCATGACCACAACCTATCATGATGATTTATTATAAGAATTGATGCCAAAACTCAAAAAGCTTCAAATTTAAATCCTAACGTAACTTTTCTATTTTGTTTAAAATTTGAAAATGTTTGAATTGGAGAATGCTGATTTAAAATGAATGTAACATTCATAACCCAAATTCATAATTTTGGAAAAGAAAAGGATACTACTTTTAGGTAAAGTTCAGAAGTTGGGGCATAATAATAAATATAGAAATAAAGTTTTGGGCATCACTGCTCAGTCTCAACAGAAGGAAAAACCAAAGAAGCATTTATAGCTAAGATTATGAGAACTCGAAAAATGGGTTTTTATTTTATTCAAAATTTCGCCATTAGTGAGTTATTTCAAGGGAAAAATTGTGATCCGAAAATTGAAGATCAGTATTATTTCTTCCAGATCTTTAAATAGGCTTGTCACATAAATAATTATTTTAATATTTGCTTCATTTAAATTTTGTTAGATAAAAGTAAAAGGGTGGGCTTATCCCTATTGTATGAGAAAGTAGAAAGACGAGTCGTGGATGGTGGAGCCCACTCGTCTGTTCACTGGCCCACCAAAAATGAATATTTTATTGTGAGCCCAATTTTTCAGCAATGTGGATGACTTCCCCCTCCATATTTCATGACATGGGGTGACGTCATGTATAATCGTAATGCTATTTTATTTTCTTTTATCCATTGAAATTTTATGATATGGCATAATTTATCACAACAATGTTATCATCATGGTGTAATTATAAATCTGTACCAAATGTGGGGCTTTAATTGTAAATTGAATAACAATTTAACTCATAAATCAAGAGTTTTATAACTCAATTGGTTATTAATCTTCATATCTAAGTAGATTATGATAATCAGAATTTAAATTTGGGTTAGATAAATTTCATATCTTTTATATTCCATTTCTTTCCACCCCTCCAAACACATAAAAAAAAAAAATTCGACTCATATTATTTGTTATTTATTAGGAGATTTTGTTCTATCAATTTTCATTGTTATTTTGAATGAAGCACCTCATCTACCATCTAATATGAAAACAATACAATATTCATATAGAAAGAAGATGCATCCGTTACTCAAAAATTCTTTTCGTGCATCTTTTGTTTAGCTCTAAAATTCTCTCCACTATGTTAAGATTGGGATATGATTATGCACCACTTATGAATTGAGCCCTAATAAACACTTTATATCTTCGTTTTGTTATAACATACATGAAATTCCCGCAATTAACAAATATTTTCTTAATATTTGTAACAAATAACAACTCGGGTACTGAATTTTTATCTTACCAATTGGTGAATTTTGTGGAGCATTTACATTATCCCATATGAAGCCAACTTAGAATAAGGACAAAAACACTTGTGAAATTAGTACACGAATTTTAGATTCGTGTAATTCGGGTCGACCCGATCCTTTACGGACCTCCACGCATCGGCACGATCATCCATGCGTCGGCATGCGCCCCCATGCGCCAAGGAGAGGGCGCCAAACACTTAGACTATTTTCTGCATTTTCTGGGGAAATATGTATACTTTTATGTTATGACTTTGATACATTTATATTATAAATGTGTGATCTTTATGTACAAATATCATAACATTTATGTACTGTAACTTAGAAAAAAAATGAAAATTTTCAGCACAATTTGTACTATATACCTTTATGTGATATCAATGTGACTTTTATGTTATATTATGTCACATTTATATACAAATATCCTGACCTTTATGCACCTTTATAAATTGCATAAAAGTCAGAATATTTGTACATAAATGTGACATAATATCACATAAAAGTCACATTAATATCACATAAATGCATATAGTCAGAATATTTGTATATAAAAGTGACACAATATAACATAAATATCACATAAAGGTATACAGTACAAATTTTGTTGAAAATCTTCATTTTTTTTTATAAGTTACAGTACATAAAGGTTACGATATTTGTACATAAAGATCACACATATATAACATAAAAGTTAGACTAATACAACTTAAAGGTAACAACTTGAAGCAAAAAAAAAAAAAAAAGTCAAAATTAAAAACACGCAGATTCGGATCAAAGCTGGATCGACCCGAATTGCATGTGCACCAAGTGCACACAAAACCAACTCTAGAATATTCAACGTATGACTAAATACGAGCCAGATAACAATACAGTCCGAAAGAATCTTCTACCGATAGTGTTCAACCGTTATGCCACCACATTACTTAATGTAAGAATATCAGTATAAACTTTAAGTTTGTCTCTATCCAAGATACATACAACATCGTGATATCGAATTGAACAAAATACATGAAATGTATTAGTTATTCAATAACCAATATGGAAATATATTATATGGATTTCACAAAATGAATAATTGAATTTATACAGTCAAATTGAAACTCTAATATCAAATTACAGTTTACCCGAGTTGTAAAATCAGAGATGCAGAGAAATACAATCAAACTTAAATGCAGTTAGATTGGAGGGACAAGAGTTGCCTAATTAAAAACGGTGGGTTTGGCTTTTCCTATGAGAGGACTAGTGTTTGTCCATAAATAAGTTTTGTCTGCAAATGTGGTAACAAGGAAAAGAGCATTGCCGATTAGCTTAAAGACATTACGAAGAGAATGGATTCTGGATAATGATGTTACTTAAGATGCTCAATAAGTTGTGACTTGCTCCAAATATATTTTATATCAATGTGCAAATAAGATATCCAATCTATAATTTTGAGGACTTGAAATAGTTTAGAGAGATACATAACACATCCATAATTTGTTAGGTTTTAATTGGTAAAACAAGTTGCAATTAATCAATTTAAATTTGAGTACCGTAGGTCACCTGATCTAACGATTAAGATTGAAAAAAAAATCGAATGATATGTTGATACACAGATACATTTTATTAAAATCTTAAAATTAAGTAGAAAAGTAATTGTTTAGTAATGTTGGAGAAATTTAAAATTAAAAAAAAAAGTTTGAAATCATATTGATGGAGTCGAAGGGAATTCAGTGTACTTTGATAAAAGCCACAAAAAAAAAAAAAAAAAAATGATGTTTTACCGAACGAACCTAATTAGGTACATTAAACATGCCCAAACGATTCGAAAAACCGGAACCGGGCCGGTTCGAACCGACGGTCAACGGTTCCGGTTTCGGTTCTAAACCGAAACCGGGAACCGCCGAGAACCGGTTCGGTTTCGGTTCGCAATTTTACAAATCGGCTAACCGTCGGTTTTTCATATATATATATATATATTTTTAATTATGGAGCATGCTACGTGTACGACTGTGTTTGAATCGAAGATAGCCGTTGAGGATGAACGACCACGATTAAATGGTCGTGAACACTTCAAAACAATTTCTCATGATATGGTATACTTCAAAACAAACATTGTTGAGTAACTTGAGTGTGTAAAATACACTCAATACATATGGTTGTGAACACGATTATTGTGTTATTTTGGTCAAAAAATGAATCATAACTACAAAATATTGGTTGATATAGGTACAAGAGGAGAAAACGGCTTGACGGAGACAAAACATGCGAAAAAAGGAAGAAAACAGACGAAAAAGGGTCAGTACTGCGGTATCCATACCGCGGTACCCGAAGTGGAGAACCAAAACGCTGGGTTCAGCATTTCAGTACCGCGGTACCCATATCTTAGTATCGCGGTACTCAACTCCAAATAAAAAAAAAAAAAGGAAACCGCCGAACCACCGGTTCGAACCGGCCGAATCATCCGGTTTCGGTTGAACCGGCGGTTTGGAACCGAAACTGTCCATCACACGATTCGATTTCGGTTTCACCAATCCGGAATCGCCGAACCGACGGTTTGAACCGAAACCGGAACCGACGAATCGTTTGAACATCACTAGGTACATATGTATTCTTTAGGAACTTTGGTACATATTTTGGTCTTATCGAAGTCTGGATTCGACACTGCCGATTACCCAATTAAGTTGGACGGATTTTATAACACAAAAATGTGTAATGTGACATTTTGGGACATATGATTCGAGAAATTATTACTCACCACTGTTGAAATATATTAATTATAAAAATGATATAAGATTGTAATTTATGAGACAAAACTTTATTATCAACAAAAAAGTTAATTTTCATAAATTCATATGTAACTTTTGAATAATTACATAATTAGATCCATACCTGTATTCATTTGAACATTTTTCTCTAATTTCGAAATTATCAAAAGAATAAAAATTTAATAAAAGTCATTAGACGGGGATGGGATCGATAATTTATTTAAATTGTTGAGTTCTTGGGTAGTTATAAATAGTAATTTGGATACTCTGAATCACCATTTAGGTCAATCATGATTAACTTCAAATTCCCCAAATGTGAAATCCATTCAATTAAATTAGAAGATAATTTAATAGAGAACATTAAGAATATAGTGCAGATGAGTGAATAAAAAATAGGGGCCCCACAGTGAGAAAGGTGGAGCGTGAAATTGGCATTAGTAATGATAAATGGGACAACCCACCCTAATTACTTCTCAGATATCAACACAAGAATTGGAAGGATCCCTTTCTTGGGAATGAAAAGAAAGAGTAAAAGTTGAAAATTCCTTGTTAAACGACATACTCCACCACCGTTTAGTGATAAAGGGATGATGAAAATGGTAAAAGCAAATTAAGTGGGATTGTTGTATTTATTAGCAGTAGCAGTCCACAAAAGTGGATACAGTATAGCCCCATATTTCTCAATCATATGAGTGTAGAACTACAACACCCCCTCTCCTCTCTCACTGCGCATTAACTTGTCTGGTCTAGAGAGAGAAAGTGAATGTGAGGAATAATGTATGATGGGAGAGAATTTCTTTTGAGCTTTTAGTTATCTCCATCTGCTTCAATCCATTTGCGTGAAATTCTTGGTTCACGCAACACTCAAAAGCTGCTGCTTTCCTGTCTCTTTGTGTGTTTTACTTACATTGGGGCGGTGGTGGTTGGCGGCGGAGATGGGCGGAGGAGGCGGTGGCGCGTCGTGGAAGTTGAAGAAAGCCGCCAAGAAAATGTTTGTACAGACATGTGGCTCTTTCTGCCAACCCCATGTTGACAGCTCTTCTGCCACCACCGTAACTCTCTCTCTCTCTCTCTCTTTCTCTCTCTCGCAACCACACTCTTGAAATGGCCAGAGATGAATTACAGGGATTTTTCTTTTATTATTATTTTCAAGAATCTGCTTTTTCTGTGAGCGGCTGACAATGTCGCGTGATGTTTTGAGGCTGGAAAAGTTGCAAGATTTCTGTTATAGTCTTCCAATTTCTGACAATGGGATTGATTTGTGTGTGAATTTGTTGTACAGATATCTGGTGATTCACCCAATTATTCTTCTCCACCGGAAAATCGAAAGAGAAACGTTTCTTGCAAGAAGAACTCATCGGAATTTGCCAGGCAACCCAATTCAACCACCAGTCCTTCTAATAAGGTACCTACCCTTTCAATTCTTTAATTACCTTTGCTTAAACCCCTTAATTACATGATTAATACCTTAATCTTTCATTATTTCTCATCCTCATTATCCTAATTTGTTAAACAATACCTTTTCTTTACTGCATAGGACTGAGATTACTGCTTTTTTTTTCTTAATTATTACAAAAATTAATCTGCATTCACTTTCACAATAATGTAATGGAGAAAGATCAGTTTACCTGACAATGGAGCTTCCTCTTAGGTTTTGATGAACAAAGTAGCCATTGAATTCGTGTTGTCGCCATGTCGGTGATAAATCTAGCCTAAGATTCTCACTCTTAAACTAAAGTGATCTTGTCCTTAAAAGAGCTGTCTTTAGTAGTAGTTGTCTATTTCATACAGCCAGATGATTTGTAGTTCTAATTATGTCTTGAATGGTTGAATGAACACATGTTGAAAATCAATATGTAACTTCCATTCTTACACCCTTTTCTTTGATGCTTTTCGCAGACATTGTGCGCGATATGTCTCGATCCGTTGAATTACAGCTCGGGTGGCAGTCCGGGGCAGGCAATATTCACGGCTCAGTGCTCTCACGCCTTCCATTTTGCCTGCATTTCATCCAATGTTCGTCATGGCAGTGTCACGTGTCCCATTTGCCGGGCTAATTGGACACAACTTCCTCGTAACCTCAATGTCCGCTGTTCCCTTCACTCCAATAAGGCAGATCCCATTCTACAGATCCTCGACGACTCCATTGCCAATTCCCGGGTTCATAGACGTTCCTTTCTGCTCTCTGCTCGCTACGATGATGATGACCCAATCGAGCCCGACCACACCACCAACCAACCCCGTCTCCATCTCTCTCTCCTCACCGTCCCCCTCACTCACCCCACCTTCAATCCGTGCCCACATCAAGTCCCGGGTTCCGGTCCATGCCACCATTGTGGGACCTCGTCTCATCATTCCTCGAGCTCGTCTTCAGTGGCTGAGTCACCCAACAACAAAGCTTATCTCTGCGTCAAATTAGCCCACCAACCCGCGACTGACTTGGTCCTGGTTGCAAGCCCGAATGGTCCACACTTGAGGCTCATGAAGCAGACAATGGCATTGGTGGTCTTCTCATTACGGCCCATCGATCGACTAGCCATCGTCACGTACAGCTCTGCTGCGGCTCGAGTGTTTCCCCTCAGGCGGATGACTTCATACGGAAAGAGGGCTGCATTACAAGTCATTGATCGCCTCTTCTACATGGGCCAGGCCGATCCAATGGAAGGGCTAAAGAAAGGCGTGAAGATACTCGGTGATCGTGTGCACAAGAACACACAATCTTGCATCCTACATCTCACCGACATTCCATCTAGATCCTACCATCAATTCGACATGGAGGTTCCCATTACGATTCACAGATTCAACATTGGGTCCGGGCTTGGCGCTTCAAACGGGCTGATCATGCATGAATTCGAGGAGTTCCTCGCTCGGACACTAGGAGGCGCGATAAGGGATATCCAGATGAGGGTCGATGAAGGGACGAGGGTTATTCGGATCGAAGAACTGAGAGTTGGGGACGAGAGGAACATACCGATATATGTACCCGAGTACGGGCCCACATGCGTGGAGTATAGCTACACCGAAGGGGGAGATGGCGAGTGCATACGAACGGGTGAAATCGTGGTGGGGTTGGGGGATAAAGGAGATAGAAGTGGGAATGAAGATGGAGTTGGCATAGGTGGGAGGATGAGCAGTGCTGAAAACTGGGACTACCATGATCCTTTCATGGCTAGAAGATGGGCTAAACATCTGCATGGCTATAGGCTATAGATTAGATTGATTGTTGTTTAATACATTCATTGTAATTCTTGTAGACACATCTACTTATTTCATTTCATTTATCACATGCCATTTATCCACATCGTTTTCATTTTCAGCTGCAAAACATGAAAATCCAGACAATTAATGTCTGGGATTGATTGTCCATGCGGGACCGAATTGGGCTTAAATGGGCTGGGCCTGAAGGATTGGGCTCAAGGATTTGTAAAGACTGGGCCTAACATAAAGCCTTAGTAATGAATCCGTATTTACAGAAAAACCATTGAATCCATATGGAATCGAATCTCATGTCCTAAAGAATGGGGCAATGATACTCTGAGATCGTGTTCTAATAACACCATGTTCTATAAATTATCGATTCGCAAGAATGTCTGTATGTAAGGATTGGTTGGGTAAATATTGTGTTTACAAATTTATTACATTAATTAAACAAAAAAAATATAATTTCTGCATAAATGGCATAAAAGAACCAAAATAAAAAAAGGAGTAAAAATCTCCTGGACAGGGACCAGGGAAAAATGAAGTTACTGTGGGCCTGGTTGTACAGTATCCTCACCTGCCGGCTGCCAGCTCAAGGGGATACAGTGTACAGCCTCGTGTCTGTCTACTTACTGTATCTTTGCTTTTTAATTTAATTTAATTTTTTTTTTTATCGATCGATTTAATTCTCAACACATGTTAGCTTTATTATATATTATAAATTTTATATCATTCTATGTTAATTCTCCCTCTTTCTCTCAAATTTATGAAAGAGAAATGCAGAAACGGGTTTCTCCTTTTCATCGTTATGCATTCTAATCGTGGTAGCATAAAATAGAGTTAAAAAGCTGAAAATTTGAGTTCAATCTAATTAGCAGCACAGATAGCCCAAAAAAATGATTAATTTGAGCATCCCACTTATGGATCTTGAAAAAAAAGAAAACGAGTTCAATTAACATGGACCAAATGGTTGGTTTATCCGGCCGAATTGCACCACTCCACCAAAACACTAGGCTAAAGACATTTGGTGTGGGTCCCACCAAAATTTACCAACACTAGTGCTATGTAAATGTCTCGACTATAGCCCGAAGACATTTCCGGTCGGCCCGACACCCCCATTAAACTTAAAAATGTAACATTTGTCTTTAACTAACATTTTCAAACAATGTAAAAAATGTGTAAAGTAAAAACTGAATTGAATTAAGGCCATGAATAAAACATTATGCACTCATTATTTCTTGTGTTATTACTAATGATTGTTGAAATATGAAATGACCCTTTTTTTCGACTTATATATATCAAATTGTTATAACAACTTTAATCAAACTTAAATATGTTTCAATTTAATGAAGAACCTAATCTCATTATTGAATCCACTGATTACTCAAGTCAAACATGAATACAATGTGATTTCAATTAAATTTATTCACAGAAAAAAAAAAAAAACAAAAAAATAACCCACCATCTCTTCCATAGTGAGGGATAGGAGTAGTATGTAGATTGGTCCGAGTCAAATCTTTAGCCTTTTCCATCAAATTTCTCCTCAACTTTCTGCAATAGAAAAAAGCAATGGCAGCTAATAAACAATACGAACAAGGAAAAGGGGTTGTATACTCATTGCCCAGATAATTAAACTGCTCAATAAAGTTAAAAAGAAACTGAGATCTCTTCGCTTTACACACGACTCCGACGTCTTCCCAATGTATCCGAGATTGATTCAGCCCCGTGAAGCCATTTTAAGCCCCGATAACATTCAGGTCCCCAACACTGCTGCCTATGGTCAACGGCCCGGGCCTGACCCGTGTTTGGTCCTCACATCCGACCCGAAACCCCGCCTCCGGTGGACGGCTGACCTTCATGAGCGCTTTGTCGACGCCGTTACTCAGCTTGGTGGCCCCAGCAGTTAGCATTCCTTTTTCCATCTCTCTTTCTTTTGGAAAATTCTAATTTGTTGTTTCGCCCATCATGAATTTCAGCCTTTTTGTATTGAATGATTGTTTAGACGATTGCGTCTTTTTTTTTTCTTTTTTTTTTTATGGTGTTTACTGCGAAAATTATTTCACCATGGTATGAATGTTCTGGTGAATTTGTTGGATCTCTAAATTATTTGTGGTTTGACTTTGTGAAATGTGGAAAAGATGGGTACTTGTTTGTTTAGGACTGTAAGGAATTTCATAGCTCATGAAGGTTTGATTTTGAAGAATATGAATGGTTCTTTGGTTTGATTTTATGTTGTTCAAATATACATGATGTTGCATTCAACTGAGTTGTAAATGTTTTTGTTGCCTCCCTGTAACTTTTTGAGTTATTTTAATCTTACTGAAGTTTGCTAATTTAATTTTCCTTTTATGTTGTCAATGGTCAATTTGGAGTTACAAAAATAGTGGCTGCATACATTGGTTTCTCGTTGTTAGATTGATGTATGTGGATGAAACTAGGCACTTTACTTTAGATGGTTTTCAGTTGTTTTTCTGTATGAGCTCAAGAATATATTGTTTCATTTCCTAAGTGTTGAATATCTCCCTGATGGAAGTGATTGCCTCTCTCTAGGAATCAGTCTTCACGCTTTGGCTGGTGGTCGGAAATTTTGAGAAAATTGTTTTCTAGCTTTAGTCTCGCCTTACACTCAAGTTTCATTACCGACACCTGCATATTCCCATGAGAAATGACTTATGAAAATGATTGTTGCCATTTTTGATGTCATTCACCTTTGTATGTGTTTATAGTTAGTTGTGTCCGAGGGACGTTTCTTTCTGTTCCTAGAAAACACGAAAGAAACTTTTGGAAAGTTGAATGACTTGTAAATAGTCATGTTTTTAAGGTATAGTTTGACTGTCCAGGAAAGCGCTATTATTCCAGTAGTTCATTCATACTGGGAATGTAAGTATGTATGGATGACCTTTCCAAAATCACCAAGTTAAGCGAGATCAACAAGACAGGCTGTATTTATACCATTCTGTATGTTTGCTTATGTTCAGAAGTGTTCACTTATGAACCAGTTCTAAGAGCAACTTGAAAGAAATATTTCTTTTTAGGCTGTGTTTTTTCTATTTAGGTTTCCAAGAAGAGGAATTTCAAACTTTTATTGACTTTACTTTGACTCTTTTTTGCAGAAGCTACTCCAAAGGCCATCATGCGCACAATGGGTGTGAAGGGATTGACTCTGTTTCATTTGAAGAGTCACCTCCAGGTCTGACTTTCTTTTCCTTGTAATGATTTTCCAATTCTATCGTTTGTATGTGTATTAATTCTTAAAGGAGCTTCTATTTTTAGCCATGCTCTTCCAACTTAATTGACTGGATGCTTCCTTGCAGAAATACAGACTAGGCAAGCAATCTGGGAAAGAACTCGGTGAGGCTTCAAGAGATGGTAGGTCCAGTTCTCTTAGACTGTCTATAAATGTCCTTTGATTGGTCCGAGCATGATATATCCTTGCGAGTGAATTTACATTTGACCCATCGTTGCTTTGTAAATCAACAACCTCTGAGTGTTGCCTTCAGAGTAGTAGAAGAAACACTGCTTTCAAGCCAAATATTGACTGTCGTGTTTACTAATCATCAAGATAAATTGGCTTTAGAAAGTGCTAAGAAAGAGTTTCCTCATTTGATATTGAACATTAAACTCACTTTTTATTCATCGAATGGCGAGATTTGCAGGTGCATACCTTTTGGATAGCCCTCCCGGCGACAACTCTCCTCAAAACTTACAAGCATCTGATTTAAACGAGTGAGGATTTAAATTGTCATTGTACTACAATTTACATCCAGAATTAGAAGTTTGAGCAACTGTTTCGATGTTTTCATGATATGCTTAGGGGTTATGAAGTCAAGGAGGCATTGAGAGCACAAATGGAAGTTCAAAGCAAGCTACATTTGCAAGTTGAAGTAAGCATTCTCCTTCTACCATTTTATTTTAGGTTAAATTACAAAACTACCCCTCAAGGGTAGTTAGTTTATGCAATTTTCCATCTTTTGTTGATTGATTCTGGCTTTAACTTCATAACACAGGCTGAAAAACACTTGCAAATTCGTCAAGACGCTGAGAGAAGATACATGGCTATGCTCGAAAGAGCCTGCAAGATGCTGGCTGAACAGATACTCGGAACTGCAGTCACAAACGAAGATGGAGATGGTTATCAAGGAAAAGAAACAAAGGCACCACCACAACCTAATGCTTCTCACAATGCACTTGTATCGTATCCATCACAATCCACCGATGAGTTGGGAGTACCTGGCCCCGTGGAAGTGCCTCCAAATCTCCATCAACAGCAACGAGGCGATTGTTCCACTGAAAGCTGCCTTACTTCCCATGAAAGTCCTGTAGGATTGCCTCCAGAAGGGTCGTCGCCACCTGGAGGAAAGAGAACGATGCTGAACATGGAGCCCACAAACGCCTCGTTCGTTTGGGGTGAGTCTGATGCGTACAACCCGGGTATGTATATAGTACAAGTTAGCTCGCATGGAATAGCTGGATGTGGTGTATAAAAATCGTTGGAATTAGTCGTCACCTGGTTTTGCCATTCGACTTTAGTTGCTTGTTTATGGGAAATGGGTGAAACTTTTAGTAGGTCTAACGTATGTCAAGATGTAAATCAAAGCTGCAGCTGTTTTCTCATCGAGAATTAATGGATGATCGATCTCTTTCTTCTTACATTAACCTTTTCATTGTTGTCATTTTATGTTTGGTTAAACTTTTCAAGTGCTGAATATTTGATCCACTTTGTCTGTGGTTTCCAGTGTAAGTAGGACTATGGAAATTTCATCACATGGACTAGGAGGGTCCTCCCCTTTGGCTAAACTTTTATTTTAAAGTATAAGTTTTTAAGTGTTTGAATAAATAAGATGATGAGATTAATAAATTGTTAGTAATGTAAATTGTGTGGTTTTAGTGATGAAATTTAAAGGGGTTCGACAGAAAACTAAGATGAGGTTTCCTTATCCCTTCTTATAAATAGTTTATAAGTTGCAAACATTTTAAATTGAAATGAAGCAAGATCTTGTTTCTAGAATTTTGCCAAACATTTTAGATGAATTTTTAAACTTCTAAGCATATTATAAGATGTTTTAAGAAATTTATACTCAGTTATTAAATAGATCGATGAAATTCCTTCACTGTAAGGATGTTTCATAATATATAACATGTTATATGTATATGACGATATTGTTTATATGGTGATATAATATAATGTGATAATATGATAAAAAGTGGTAAAATATTATTTAAAAAAGAGGATTTTATTTACTCCGTCGCTCTGGAAAATGTTGGCCGGCACTAGAAGAAATAGTTAGGTTCAAGGAAATGGCAAGTGATCTACTTTGTGATCTATATTGGAAGTTGTGATCAAAGCTTTATGTTGACTATTTTATTGTAATCTTAACCTGTCTTGCATAAAGGAATTTTTATATCCTTATTATATTATTACAAAATAGAACTATATACGTGCATATATCTGAACGAGTCAAACACATTGAAAGTGATTGAGTAGGTAAGGACGAAAAGGGGTTATAGCTTATAGGCATTAAAAAGGCAACCCAGAAAAACAAAAACAAAAGAAAAAAAAAAAAGAGTATGTTTTTTTTTTTTAAATGGTCTCACAAATCTAATTTTATTAATGATATTTTCATAGATGGTCTGAAAAAGAGAGTAAGATTTTTGTGAGATAGTTTAAAAAATTTGTTGATATTTGGACTTCGTTTCATCAAATTTTTTTGTAGAAAAAAAAAAAAGGAAGTAATATTCGGAAAACACCAAACAAAGATGTTTTCACTTTAAATTTGGATGGGTTGGAAAGAATGTTGAATAGTTAAAATCCGAATGGTGCAAGTAGCTTAATTTATGGATAAGTAGAGGGCATCAAAATAAATGCTCAAGGATTGGAGTGTAATTTAGAAAAGGCCCCCAGCTAAACCAAAGGAAATTAAAGTGTGTGGCAACTGGCAAGAGTGTAATTGTTAGTTAAAAGATGAATATTGACATCCTTAAAAACTTTTTTTAGTTAACCGTTGTTTTTTAAGGTCCACTAAACAATTGTTGTTTAATATTACAATTTTTTTGTCATTTAGTTCGTTGATTAATATGTTCTCTAAAAAGCATAAATCTGGTTGTGGAAAAAGGTAAAAGAGAAACAGAATAAATATTGATTAAAATGATTTATTCTCTAAACTAAAAGTGTTGCAGTTCACTTTACTAGTAGAAATAACAATATCAATATTTTAGAGAGTTTCTAAATACTTAGACTTTACATTAAAAAAAAAATTAAATATCCACGACTTAAATCCATTTTCAAAAGCCAATCCTATAAGTTATGAACTATGTATTGATTTATCTCTTAATTATACATAAATATCTTTCTTTCATTTTTTAAGGTGATACATACAATTATACAAATATTCAATTGAAATATGTTAGCCAAATTTCTAGACACTTTTTCGAGTCAGATCAAACAAGAAAATTTTGAAGCTAGTGGTGAAACAAGAATTGGAGATTGTTTCATTACATTTTAGCTACAACTATAATTACAATGCTCTTGATAAGTATCGAGCTATTCCATACGTAATAATTATTACACTTCAAACAAAATTAACAATGTGAAGGGCCCATAATTTGCTATGATTTTGGTTTTAACAAAGCCAATTAATTTGATTGAGAGTAACATTTTTACAATACTACTACATCAGTTTAGTTCTATGAAATTGATCAATTCATAATATACAACGTAAAAATTTACTTAGTCTTGTAAACTTGTATTTGTAAAATGGTTTTATAAGTGATTTTGTATTTGGCTGAAATTTAGAAAGATAATATACATAATTTTCTTTCTTGATTTTTGAAGAGGGAAAAGGTTCAATAAAAAAATAAAAAATGAAGCACTAAAACCAAAAGAGGTAGTATTGTATAGACTGTAGCAAGGCCCCTCCGGAATATAACCAAAAGATTCCATGGCCGGTCAGTGTCCTCCTGTTTGTCTTTTTCCGCTGACCGCGGGCAGTTTTAGTGTTATTCGCCTTACTCATAAGTAGAGTGTGAAATTCCCTTTTTATCCTCAGGGTCTTTCTCTTTCTCTCTCCACCAAATTCAGCAGTGGTCATAATTGATTGGTTGAAAATTGAAACAGTGTCTGACAAGGGACGAGGGTGAAATTCCATTCTTATCCTCGAGAATCAAGACTGGTCTCTTTTATGGATGGCCCCTGCTTCTCTGCCCCTTTCTTTTTGCGCTATGTCTTATTATAATCACTGTAACTATTATTGATGCTAACGTTTTTTTTTTTGTTTTTTTTTTATTGATGCTAACGTTTAAGTTTAACTCTCACCTTTTTTTTTTTTTTTTTTTTTATAATATCCAAAAATGTACAATGATGCATTGTCACACATATATTTTGTTAGTAATGTGAAAGGAAGGATGAGATAAAAAAAAAATTGAAAATTGCATTTTTAAACGAATCCAATCAATTTACTCATAAAATCCAATTCGAACCTGATCGAAGTAATTGTTTCATCCCATTTTTTTTTTTTTTGTAATTAGACTGGTTTGATCTAAAATCGAATCGGAAAAGAAAAAGAAATCAAAATACTTTAATTTTGGTAAATCAAACCGAACAAATATCTTTTGATTCGGTTTTGCTGACCCTAGATGAAATTCAAAACAAAATTAAAACATCACTAATACAGTAAAACATTATGAAAGACTGCCATTTAAATTTAATAACGAAACAAGACTTATAATGTAATTCTTTTAAAGCAAAGCTTGTAACATAAACTATCAATTTCATAATATACTAATACAGTGAATGAGGTATTATAAAAGAATCGTATTGAGCAAATTCAACCAAACTTGAATGAAATTTCATAAAATCAAGCCAAAACCAAAGTTATGCAACCAAATTTAATATATAGTTTTTTTTTTATTGATTTTCATCAGTCCTGTTGGAAGTTTTACAAAATAAAAAAGGTGAAATGAGGTTGAAGCAACCAATCTCTAACCAAATCATTTTTGATCTTAATCTATAATTACAAAAATTCATAAATTCATATGAAACAATTTTACAAATATAATATCGTAAGACATAATTTCATTATTCACAAAGTAAACTCATTTTCACGCATTCATCTGACCGTGGATTAGAGATTTATCAAATTCATGAAATTAGATCTGAAATGATTTTACAAAAGTCTCATCTATAATGCTGTGCTCGTCTAAGAATTTGTTTTGACAATTAAGTAAATTATTATATAATAATAGGAGTTTTACAAAAATATGATCTCATAAATCAGGTGAAAAATAATATTGAAGTACAGATTGAAAAAAAAAAAAAGAGTACAAGTAAAAGATTCGGTCATACCTCTCTATTACCCACGCACGCATAAATAGTAAGGAAATTAATTACATATATTTGACTAATAAATGCACCCCCTCCTCTTCCACGAATACCACCCCCCCTTCTCCTCACCTCACCTGATGGCTGATATATAAAATAAAATGAAATAAAATAAGAAACAAAACAAAATCTATTTTATGCAAATTCAGAGCCCTTGAGCACTCAGCTCAGTATTACTAACTTTGCAACCTTCATTCAATGCAATCCCTGTAATTGCTTGCATAATCAAGTAAGTTATCATTGTGGACGGATTTTGTATTTCCCTGAGGATTTGAGGTCACTGGAATTCCACATTAGTCGCTGGATTTTGGTATGGTTGCGTTGAATTTGTGGTGTTGAAAGATTTGAAGGATCGCTGCGTTGGCTTTCGTAGATCTGGGTACTGATTTCCCCTTTCTTTCTCGTGTTTATTTTTTTTTGTCTGAATTTACACCCGCTTTTCAGGAATTAATACATGATGCCGTGGTTTAGAGCTTGGTCAACTCTGTTTCGATTTTTTTGGAGCGTTTGGATTTTTGAGAACGTTAATTTCTGATATGTCTCGTTGTTGTTGGAAGAAGAAAGCAAACCGTTGGTTATGTGTGTGTATGTGGCCCTAATTCTTCCATTTTTGTGGTCCTGACTTATTGTTGTTGTCGCAGGCGATTTCCGGCAAGTTGCTTGACAACACACTTGAATACTTTTAATGTTTTCTCATATATTCTACCTTTCAACTGTAGTGAAATTTGAACACCACTAGCAAATGGCTGATATAGCTTCCGGTTTTGATTCTGTAACTGCTGTTTGATGTTTCATGGTTTTGGAGCAATTACTTGGGCTTATCAAATCAGATAGCGTAATTTCCCACAATGTTATTCTTCTTTTGGAGACGAGTGATCACTATAACTTTGTCTTTATCCTCTGGTTTATCCATTCTCTGCCGATGATATGGAGGTTCCTATAGAATACCATGGAAACTAGATAGTTGAAGTATCTCTCTTTTATATGTGACCGCTTTCAAATTTCAATTGGATTTTTATTGACTTATTTAACTTGTGTAAATTACTGTCATAAATATACTTACTAAGATTGCTGCATCAATGTATATCCTAAGATTGCTGCATTGGTTGGGTCATATAATATTAATTTCATTCATACTTTATTCCTTCCATAGATCCAATGACATATGTATCAGCCCAAGGGTGTTCCTAGTTCAAGCTTAGTTCATAGCAGTCCAGTTGTTCAGACTCAGCCATTAGACTGTGGTTCCAGCACGATGGATCCTATCAATGGAACTAACAATGGGGGCAACAATTCAAATTTGGCCTCTAAGCAGCGCCTTCGTTGGACACATGAGCTTCATGAACGATTTGTTGATGCTGTTGCTCAACTTGGCGGGCCAGATCGTGAGTTCTTCTCACTTTACATACTTTGGGCCTTCCAATTACATAGAAAATTACCCCATCTGCATACTAACTGGAAAAAGAAAGAAAAGAAAAGTTAAATAAGTATTCAAACACATATGAGATGTAAAAAAAGATAAAGATAGAAAAGACAGAAACAGAATGTTAAGTTAGCTTTTTTTGATTACGTATGTTAATCTGATTTGATCTAATGGTGGATATAACTTCGTTGCTGGCTAATTCAGGAAAGGGAAATATAAAGGAACTGCTTTTTTATTTTATTTTTATAAGAACTCTTTTTATTGTAAACATGCTGTGTTAATTATCCAGTCTTACTAGTTACAAAGGCCTTTTCAGTGTTGCCCCATGTTGTGTCTGAAGAAATCATTCTTGGGTGCCCTTGTTGCTTGTGCTAATGTTGTAAAAAAGGTTACAGTTTGTTTTCTTCTGCAGTTTAATCTTCAAAAGTTGATGATTTCCAGCAATATTATCCTTAGGATAAGTACTAAGACATTGATGGAGAAAGCCCATGGCAGTCCTCATTGACATAGTAAATTACTGATATTTTATTATTATCTTCAGGAGCTACTCCTAAAGGTGTTCTCAGAGTTATGGGAGTTCAAGGGCTAACAATCTACCATGTAAAAAGTCACTTGCAGGTATGCATGCCATGGAATATTTCACAGTTCTGGTGTCTGAAATATTTGACTCATTTGCAGCTTAACTAATTTTTACTGTCTAAAACAGAAATACCGGCTTGCCAAGTATCTTCCAGATTCTTCTTCTGATGGTAGGTAATTTTTGCTAATACTGTCTTTTGTATATGCATGTTCTTGAGGTGTGAATCTTATTTGCCATTCATTTATTAATTCAGTTTTTAATTGGTTTAACAAAATCAGGGAAAAAAGCTGAAAAGAAAGAATCAGGAGATATGCTTTCCAGCTTGGATGGTTCATCGTGAGTGGAAATCCATTCTTTCCTCTGAACCATGTTTGAATATCATGACTTTTTTTAAAGTTATAGGACATAGTTAACTGTTCTGGTTATTCATTTTTTGTTAGTCTCATCTCATGTCTTTGGTTAACTGATCACCATATTATCCTACTACTATTGTATTATGATGTTTTTTAAGCGATTTATATGATACAAGAAGTTATTTTCCTTGCAGTGGAATGCAAATAACTGAGGCACTCAAACTGCAGATGGAGGTTCAGAAGCGACTGCATGAGCAATTGGAGGTATATTCTTTATGCTCCCTCAGACCCCAAAAGAATCCTATTTCTCCGAAGTACAGCTTTTTATTTTTAGTCAACTGAAAATAGGGACAACCTTTTATAAGCCATCAATTCTCACTTTTGCCTCTCCACTTATTTGTTGGTTTGACTTATTCATTTACATTTAACTCCGAACCTTTTTCGTCATATGGGCATTCTAGAAATTTCAATTATAAACTAAATTTGATGTTTGAAACGACTCTTTTTCTGGACAAAATAAGTTTTAATAACAGAACTCAATAATTTTATTGTTGATTTGTTCAAGGGGTTTGACTAGAGAACTTTCAACTACTCGCATTTGTAATCCCCCAAGAAGGTTGTATAAATAGTATGAAAATGAAATTCGCTGAATGTGATAATTACAGCAGTGAACTGTTGGAAGTCCACTTGAGTGATGTAGATGAACATGAGATGCATGGGTTTGGCGCATTTACAAAGTGTTTGGAAGTGCCTGCTTCTTTGGTTCTAAAAGTGTGTTCTCTAATGGGACTTCTAATGGATCTTATAGGTGCAAAGACAGCTACAGTTACGAATAGAGGCCCAGGGAAAGTACTTAAAAAAGATAATCGAAGAGCAACAGCGCATCAGTGGAGTTCTTTCAGAAGCGCCTGGTTCAGGGGTCTCTGCTCCTCAGGCAGAGGATATCTGCCCAGAATCTGATAATAAAACAGACCCAGCAACCCCTGCTCCAACATCTGAATCCCCATTTCTGGACAAGCCTCCCAGCGAATATACCATGGCCAAGAGCCTTTCTCTCGATGAATCCTTCTCCTCTCATCACGGGCCTCTAACTCCTGATTCTGGCTGTAATGTGACTTCACCTGGTGAGAGTCCCAGTCAGAGGCCAGCAAAAACGAAGCGTGGGAATGGTGATGGAGCATTCACTAAACCAGAGATGGTTCTCCCCCATTCAATACTGGAGTCAAGCTTGAACCCTTCTTACCAGCAGCCACATTCACTTTTCTTGACAGGAGACCATTTTGATCATTCGTTGGAACAACCAATTGGCAATGAAAATCAGTTGGAAAAGGTATCTGGTAGCAGCATGTGATTCGTTACTTGGGCTGCTAGTCAATTTGTCACCTTGTATCTGTAGTTCATAAAATATGTAACAGCGTTACGAACCTTGTGAGTATTTAGATACTAGGAGGGATGTTAGATTTAGAAACGTTAATTTCAGAACATGCTTTAAACTATCCAGAGTGAGAGACATTGATAGGGTTAATCTTTTGATAATGTAGTTTTTCTAAGTCTTGCTGCGTTTCTTTCAGGTTTCAATTTTGAAGCAAAATACAAGAGATGCACTAGTGTCCTTGATAAATAAGATGAACCAAACACGCTTTTGCATTTTGCCCAGATCTGGGACATGTAGGATGTAATAATACGAAAAAAAGCAAATTTTGATCCATATATGTTTTCCTTTCTTATTTTAATTAAATCGGGTTAATGTACTTCTAATGTGGTATGAATAGATACTAGTACTTTTATTTTATTTGTTAAATTACGTCCTCATTTACATTAATATTTGGTCTGTACACTTGGTAGCTTACATAAATACAATTTTTTTATGTATATGATGAAAGTATTAGAATTCAATTTTTATAAATGAAAGTATTAAGGACTTAATTTTACTAATAAAATTAGAAACAATATTCCAATAAAATAAAAAAAAGAACAAGGACCCAATGTTAACAAATGAAAGTACATGCATGTAATTTAAAATAAAATTTGAAAATGCAGGAACCAAATATACATTTTTCCTAAATAACAATGAAATAAAAAGAGTGGTTAGGGAGGGGGTGGGGTGAGGGAAAACTGCAGCAGTAAGAAAGAGAGAATGTTGAGAAAGCATAAGCAAACTTGGTAGCCTCCTAAAAATAAATCAAACTCGGCTTTTCGTGAGAAAACAAGGTAAAAAATAAGAAAAACCACAAACATGTGAGATGGTAAGAAAGGAACACCCTAATCTACAATGCGGGTTGGTCATGACGAGCAATGTCTCCTATGATTAACTCTCTTCAGGATGCAAAGACGAAGGCGCTGGCTCAGAGCCTCCAGCTTTTCAAATTTCTCACGTTTGGACTTCTTTGTGCCCGATGAAGCTTTATTCTTCTTCTTCTTCTTGGGGTCATCCTTTGGAGAGCTTAATGTTGTTTGTTGAGAATTTCGAAGAGGTGTAGCAAGGACCTTTATAGTTGTCTGCCAATTGTATTCAACCAAATCAGGTAAATCCAAGAGAGAGAGAGAGAGAGAGAGAGAGAGAGAGAGAGATGAAAAAGGACCTGATCATAGTTGCTGATACTTGTATCCATAGAAGGTACGTCGTCACTTCCTAGGGACGAGCATCTTCCCCAACTTTCTCGATTTGAGCTTGTGTAGGAGCAGCACTCTTCATTTTGGCCAGGTGGATTGTCCTATCAATTGAAATTAAAGAGCTTCAAATCCAGAAAAAGGAGTGAAGCTCAAATGATGCATTTAGATGCAGATAGATACCTGTTGTAGGGGTGTGGCACCATCACAAAGTTCAGCTTCTTCAGTAGCCAAGGCATCCTGCAATCATCATATAACATTGGAAACACATTTACCATTGGATAAGATATGAATATTTCACTCAAATTTGACTCTTCTTTTTTTGTTATCTGTATATATAACTATACAATAAGTGTCCACATTCCGAGAAAGCCTTTTATTGAGAGAGAGAGAGAGAGAGAGAGAGATTTATAAATCTACATTATAAACAGGTGCAACATCGGAGAGCAGTTCCCCCACAGACTTTGATGCTGAAATGCTACGGGGTGCAGAAGATGAACTGGGTGTGTCAGCACTAGCATTCCGAAGCCCAGCAATTATCTCATATAAAATATTCTAAGAAAAAAACAGCTACTATCAGCATATAGAAAAGAACGTCCAACAAAAACATAAGAAATATGTATATTTAACAAAGTCTAAAAACGCATGTTATGCACCAATTTGAAGAAGATTTATTGAATTGAGACATGTAAGAAAATAAATGAATATTTTCCAAGAGATATTTATTACAGACTGATACTAGTGAAAGAAGTATCAGGTCACCGTCAAGCATCAAAAGCAGTTAGAAACATAACTTAAACTAGCATCATGCAATTGTTTACTGGCTAGGGTATTTTAGATCATGTTACATGGTGAAAATTCAAGGAGCCAGCCCGAATTGTATTAAAAGACGTGTGTTGACAACCCCTAAAGTTTCTAGGTTCTACAATTCATTGCATAGGCACTACTTTTCAGCCACAGTATTAGCTATTGAAACTAGAAATAGATAGTATCACATCTTAAAGCATTATAGTGATCCCCTGATATTGTTGGTTAATATTTATGGGATAAGTTACAATCTGCTTATCAATGAGTGCAACTTATGATGCAAGAGACAACACAGATAATGTTAAACTTGCAGCTTCAGCATAGCACATCTTTTGAACAGTGTTATCCAAATTTTCTTGAAAACTCAGTAAGAGAGGAATATCAACAGAAAAATTAGACCAGCGCTCCAAGTCAATATGGCAGTGGACTTTTTCATTTTTGCAAAATTTTCATATATATTCTCTAAGAAACAAACAATTCCAAGAAGATATACAACAAGAAATTACCTCCTCCATACCAGCACCAACCTTCACATCTCCCAAATCATAATATTTCTCAATCTTCGACGAGTATGAAGTTGAAACTCGAGGAGGATGAAGAACATTATAGAAAAAAATGGATACAGAATCATAGTAAAATTGAGGTCGAGATGAGTTGTGATCACCCTCAAACTTGATAATGTTTTTATCACCCTGCAACGAACGAAAAGATTTACTACATAGCATATTAAAAAGTTCGAAACAAATAAAAGATGTACAAAATGTTGCATACCGCATATGAGTTAAAGATAGCATCAGAATGCCGAGGTTGAATAAATTTGTCATCTTTTGCGTGCCCAAATAATGCAGGAATAAATGTCTTGGGCGCAACCTGCTGGTTTCAGAAATTGAAATGTATGAGTATTTGGTACCAACAATATCAGAGCTTCCTACATTTTACTGACACAACCACACAAGCTCTGATTTATCCAGTGTAGTAAAACTAAATTCACCAAGAGAACACAGAACAGGATTAGGACAAGTTCAACAATTTCACAAATCTCATTGATAAGTGGAGACCTGTATACAATCAAGCCGCATGATGTCAAATTTAGCTCTCTTCTGGATAACTCGACGCATGTACTGAAGAGCCATCTTAACCTGTATTGCCACGTGGGAGATGTAAGGAATGCCTTAATTCTTTCAACACTATTTAAAAATTTGAGAAACATTACACAACCAGTACATTGTGCACAGATTATAAATATAATAAATTTACATTAAACTATAATAAATATATACTTCATTGTGCATTTTATATGGAATGATGCTATTTTTTTATCGAATTGTATAATATTATTATTTTTCAAGTGAAAGTTGTAATTTTTTTCTCCTAATTTTTTTTGAATATCAATATTATTTTATACTATACTTTTGATACAAATGAAATATGTTATGAGTAACTTATTAATGAAGGTATGTGAGCTTATCCTGGTTGTATAAAGCAAAAGAATAGAATAATTAATGGATATAATTTATACACCATAAAATAGCAGTAGATGTTGGTCAAGAGACAAACCTTTCCCATCCTAAATTCTCAGAAACTTGGATCTAGATACATCCAAGTCCTCTTAAAAAAAAATCTTAAGATGATAGAAATGGATTAATGTAAAAGAACAAGCCATGTGACATACTACACACATGCACATGCAAGTATACTACATGTGAAGAAAAAAAAAAGAAAGAAGAAGAAGAAGAAGGAGAAAGTAAAGATGGCCTTACTGTAAATTTGGGAAGCCTGATTTTGTAAACATCTGCAAGTTCCAGCATGAGATTGAATAAATTAGAGAAGGCACTGTCCAACACCATTCCAGCTATAGATGGGTCTTCTGCTCCATATAGAAGGCTGCAATACATTTGACGAAAGGAAGTAATAAGTAATTTATAATATCTGGTAAGTATTATCTGTAAAGCATCCGAAAGGAATTGAATGCCGGTATATAACGAGCAGTTCCACCAGAACAATCTAACAAAAGCAATTCCAACAAAATATTTCTGATACAAATCAGGATAAACTTGAGACCATAATCAGATATTACATCAGCTGTAAACATGCTACACAGAGCTCTCCACCTTTATTCTAGTAGAAGTCATCAGGTCAATATTAATTTCTTATATTCTATTAATGATAGCAAAGAAGCTAAGTTTATTTCTCTGGAGTAGCTTTAACCTTATAAGAGTAAAAAATATTCTCTCATCCTCATCCTTTCTTAATCTTTAATTCTTTCAATTCAATTCATATTTTCTGCAAGTATAATTATACTTGTTCTGTGAATGTAGGTTACAAAGACAGTCCAGTAAATTCAAACAAATTCCACACATGAATGCACAAACTAAATTACTGGCAATGAGATGTAGTTCAAGGCTCTGGAAAAAAAAAACTGGACAGTTCAGATATTGGCTCCTGAGTTCGACTACTAGTCTATCAACCAAACCCATTTCAAGAAAAAACAACTGGCTAAATAACCATCCTGAAGGGTTTTATCATTTTGGCAAATTAATGTTTAATTAAGTACTCAGTGGAGTAAAACCCAAAAACTAAGCTAACTATTTTTGTGTCGTGGACAATGGACATTCCAAACAGGAACTTGAAAAGCATAATAAATAAGAACACATGAACAATTTTGAGAGATGGTGAATGAATTATAATCACTAACCTCGTCACGGCACCCATTGATCTTCCCCAAAGGCCAATGCGAGATACTTTCTCATTGCTTCTCAAATATGAGAGCACAACCTTGAGATCGTCTTTCTGAAATTCGGATTGCATATTTCACATAAGTCACGGAACACATAGTAAAGCTCATAGAAGATGAGCAAGGATACTTACCTCATGCCAACCAAGACTGACATATTCTCCATCAGACAAGCCAGAACCTGAAAAATCAAGAGTGAATACTGTGATATTTGAAGGCAGAAGAACTACAGCTGCTTCATTTGCATCTGCTCGACATCCACTGCACAACAAGAAATTGAACAATAAGTTTCCAAAATATCATAAGAATAGCAATCTAGGATTATACTTTTTCAAAGATATACATACACCAACACACAGAAAATAGAAATAAATCAAATGTAGTTTCATGTTTAGTTCAATCAGTTAACCAGATAGTCAACACTCCTCTCAACAGCTGTAAAAGAAAGGACTTCATAGTAGAAACTGATAGGCAGGATGGGTTGGGCCACAGTAGTATACCGTGGAAGAACAAGAATACTTATACTGGATAGAAAAGTTAGTATAAAATATAAAAAAATAAAAAGAATAGAATGAGAATATTGCAATTGGAGAAAAATAAATGGTCAATAAACTTAGTGTGCTCCCATAGGGGGAAAGTCGCATCATTCATATTTTAAAATTACCTAATTTATGATATAAGAACTATATCACAACATCATTTATTTTATAATATATGAATTGCATTGACCTTTTGAGTATTATAAATTTTAAATGACCATCAAGTAGATACATCAGTTTCAAACGATGGCTGAATAGGTCAATAAATCTGTTTTGATAAACTACATTAATGTCTTTTCCAACATTAAAATATTTCATAGATCTCATCTTAAATGCTTATGGGTCAAAATTAGTTTATGAAGTTAATGATGTTTTAAATTATTAATAACAGATTCCTCCAAAGTAAAGTGGTTGCTTTATCAAGTCCTTTTGGTTTTAAAGGAGCAAAACAATGAGAAGTGTAGACGTGATTCTGCATACAATCAGGGCTGTTTGATTGCAACAAGGTCGAACCTCAGGAGAGCAGTCATTTATTATTCTGCTATTTACTGTCTTTCTGAAACTTTCTTGTGCTCAGATACAACTTAATTCATTGGATGATATAAGCATATCAATAAATATAATTTATAGCAGAGTACATGAAAATGCAGCAACAACTACATCTACCATGATAAAAATCTATAAAGACAATAGCTACCTGTTTCCATGACAATATATAACACAAGGAAGAGGAGAATCATCTGGGTTCTGTGAAGGAACATAATGACTACACCTCAAGGTATGCCCCCTTTCATTTCTAAGCTGCAAAAGTTAAGCGGACTCTAGTTTCAGACACTTAATATAATCAATTCAGAAATACACATAAAAATATCCAAGAATTCAGTGTATGAGATAAGTTTTGGTAACTGATTCCCATACTTGCCTCCAGGTCTTCTCTTTTATACTTTCTTCCCGCAAGAGTGAAATCCTTTTCCCATAGATATTGATCTGGGTTGTAGTCAGCCCTGTTTCCATAGCAGGTGGAAATTGTAAAGTAGACTAATATTTAGCAACTTGCTCATAGGATTTAATGGATGTTTCTTAGCACATGATACAAATTTAATGAAACTTTTAGAAAATAAAATAATGAAACAACTGCAAGCTTCAGGTTTTGTACATTGGAGAAAGACAGAACACATTGAAGCTGGTGGAGACTAGATACTAAACTTAGTAGCATATATGCATGAAATAAAACGATTTTATCACATTGGAAAACTATAGATCCTATCATGTCTTCGTCCATAAAAGCAAACAAACAGTCTGTGACAAACCAAGAGGTGCGCACATGTGAGTGAAACATAATGACAATTAAAAGATAAAGAAGTGAAAGAAAATGTAAAAGCTACACGACATTAAACGACCCACCGTAAAAGCACTTGGAAAATACTATCAAACTGCCATTATAACTTATAGGAAACCTATGCATTGACATTTAGCAAAGAATTTCTTATTTATGAAGAGATGGTTATTTTGAAATTGAGAATTCCAGTGTTACACTTTTCAACAAAAAAGATACATACAAAATAGAAAATAACTCATCTACTAGAGACCAATCCCAAGAACTTTGCACCTTTGTTCTCCCATTTCTAATATTTCTATTTTACCCAAAAGAGCTTGCTTACATATGTTTCCCTTCTCCTGCTCCTAAACTGACCATTTAAGCGGAAATCAGAAACAAATTATATCACATGACACCAAGCAATTTATTTTACCATTCAAGCTCTGCTACATGATTAGTGACCACCCCAGATGGTAAAAGACTCAGCAAACAACAGAGTTTTGGGGACTTTGGGGCAACAGAGTTATTACAAGATACAAAACCAGACGACATAAATGATAAATCTTTCCAAACTTTCAATGACTGGATCATAATTCATAGACTACTAGACAAAGAACCCCAATTCTGCATTCCTTTTTCACTAAAACAAACGTACAAGAATTGAAAAGAACTATGCGACAACCAGAACAAAAGGTGAACTGAGAGGACAAATATACCTTGGAGGCCTGATGACAAAATTGATGAATTGATCAATCATCTTGCGCAACACAAATCAAGCAGCCACTTCCAAATCAAAGATTCATGTTCCACCCACTGCACAGGTGTATGCTCTACTACTGTCTCCTTAACTGCTAATTCTACGCAGGTAAGGAAATTTCGCAAAGGAGTTTATTGGACCGAGTTTAATACCATATAAGGAACAACAGAAACACCACCCCCTCAGAGCAAACCTTGTAACCCAAATTCTAAATCTTGGCTAGATATAAAATTCACTGCTGATTACTGATAATTCAAAAGCCTAAAAATCCCAATTTCTTTAATTCCTCCTACAACATAAATCTTCCACAGCTAAGCTCCTGTTTTCTGAATAAAATTTGAAGTAATGCAGATAACAGATTAAGCATTACCCATAAAGAATTTAGCTTAACATAGTCAGATCTTGAAAGCTGAACTCCACATAAGCTAAGTGTTTGAATCAAAACCCAAAAAAAAAAAAAACAAATTCAGAGAATAGGAAGAAGGAAAACCAAGGGTACGATCTAGAGAACAAGAGCCCGAGGCCACACAAAATTATTCGACGCAGCCACTTAAAGTAGAAAAGAAAGCCATAAAGTTTTCTCCATACTAAAAGCTTTAGTATGTTTGCAACGTAGGAGAGAGAAAAAGGCAGAAAAAGCTTGACCAAGTTTTTTAACGATTTTGCGAATAAGATTCGGACGAGCGAGAAATTTTAGGGAGCTTTGTTGTCGATGAAAGGCGGCGGTGTGGATAAAAACGGTGGAAGTTGAGAAATTCACCGACGTGCTACGGCGTAACAAGGCGGAGACACCGTACTACGGCGGCGGCGGCGGCGGTGGTGGTGAGCTGTTAAAAACTGGTTATGATTCAACTTTATGGTGTTTGGTGTTCCAAAAAAGTAACGACGTTAGAGCCACGGACCACAATTTCCCACAAGACAAAACCAACCTGTTAGATTATCTTATGTTTTTTTTCTTCTTTTCAAGAATTATTATTTTTCTATAACTCAATTTTAAATTTGCACCTGGTTTAATATAAAAATAGTGATCTAATACATTTAAATTGCGAGTGTATGCAGTGACGGAGCTAGGGGGGACTGGTGGCGGCCGCCGCCCCCCTCAAATTTTCTGGCCGAACTACTTATATATACGTATATAATGTAATTGTAGTTAAAAAAATGGATTTCGCCCCCCTCGAATTTCAAAATTTTGATAAATATCCCAAAAAAAATATTTCGCCCCCCTCGTTACCAAATCCTGGCTCCGTCCCTGAGTGTATGAAAGTCTTATGTTATTTTTATTTAATTAACAGTTGCATTTGCAAAACCTCAAACCTTGAACTGTGTTTACATTGTGTCTCCTTTTGGTTTAGACTTTAGGGTTCTTTTTTTTCCTCCATTTCCTTTTTTGATATGGCAAAACAAATCTAAATTTGTTGGGTGAACGAACTGTTTGTGGATAATATATCCGGAAACAAATTTAATGTTGGATTGAAAATTAACAGATTCTTAAGAGAATCAATATATAACAACCATTAAAGTTAGTCAGTCATCTGTTAGAGGAGGGTATATGATATATTGGTCAAAATGCATATAATAAGCCATTTGGATTTCCAAAAGAATTGATCAATATACATACAGCATACTAGTCGGTGTTTGATAAATAGTCAAAATGCATAAAATAAGCCCAATTACAACTAAATTTGGATTTCCAAAAGAATTGATCAATATACATACTAGTTGGTGTTGATCAATCTGATTGGTCAACATTGCATTTAATTAGCTAAATCATGGCTAAATTTATAATTTTAATAGAATTGATAAAATTAAAAAAGACGCAAATATTTGATTTTTTTTTATACCAATTATATTTTATTAAGTGTACTTCATACCACACCAAGTACCAATAATTCGTCATGGGACAGAGGACAAATTTGCCAAAATATAAAATTAAACTGTTTATACTGTCAATAATCGTGAAGATTAGTGAAATCAATTTCTAGACTTATTAGAGTCAAATGTTTGTCAAACTAGCAATTTACCTATTGCCCCCCTCCTTCCACTAGAAGATGCCCCATAATATATGATAATATATTTATTAATAAAGTTAAGGGACACCCAAAACCCAATCCTTGACAGATAAAAAAAAATGTTCCCATACTGCCAAACAAGACTTTAACATTACAACCAACTCCTGATTTCTCTTCCTACACAAATTGCAAATTAACAAACTTAACCACTTTAATCAATAATAAAGCACTCTTTAACAAATAATTACAACCTAATTGTCTCAAATAATTTGTTCCTAATGGCAAAGGGAATCATTTCCTCCAACACATGCAGTCACTAATTCTCATTCCATATATTAAATTAATAAATTCAAATAATCCCAATCATTTGATGCTAATCATATAAAACAAAATAAGGAGAGTAAAGATAGAAGCATGTGACAACATTTTCTAGTTTATCTTCTTACTTATAAAATTAAATGAACAGAGATGAAGAAAAGTAAATAAGTGCAAGTTAAACTAAGGTAGTAATATAGTGAAATGTCAGTGTCTCAACTCTTGGAAAGTAAATAGTAAACTTAGGAGTAAAGAGGCAATTCCCTTCAGATAAAGCAAAGTGGAGATGAGGCCAATACATGCTGATCTGTTATGCTTAAATAAATGGGAGCAACCATTACCATCACACCATAACTTGCGTGACCCTTTTTGCTCAATGAGGGAGACAGATGAGCAAGAGACCTCTCAACTGATAAAGCCCCACAAAGCTCCCCCGTCGCTTCCTATGCTTCTGAATACAAGTGTAAAAGCAAGAGGAACAAGCAGTTGATCGAAAGCTAGGATGATGTTTGGTCTCAAACAAGTCCCGGATGGAGATGAAACCAAATGGTGTTAGTTCGAGATGATTTAAGACAAGTGACTTTGCAGTAGACAAAGACACATGGGAAATACACGCTGCCAACTTTTGTAATGGCTAGTGACGAGAACCAAATGGAGGATTAACTAAGACTTCCAACAGTTCTTGCATCGCCACCTATTAGTATGTAGGTCTCTCAATTAACTAACTATACCGAAAGTCTCTGAACTAATTACTTGAAGTGGTCAGATTCATTGTTCATCCTCAGAAATTGCTAGTCTTCACTCACATACCTAAATATTTCTTTTAGGTTCAGCATATATCTCATGTTATAGAAAAGAATATCTAACACCCAAAAGAACAAAATTGATACATGACATACTTCATCTTGCTTTAAAAGTAATGCCTTAAGAACTTGGTATAGGGCAACATGGCTTGCTAGGGCAGAGCAATATTTTATGCATTGGTCACTTGTACATTTGATTAATGGCTGATTTTGTATGTGTGTGTGTATATATATATATATATATTTTAAATGGTCTTGATCAAAACAACACTAATTTTACAACTCACATAGGCAACATGATGCTTACCTTCCAAAACCACCTTCATAAGTCATTTCCTCAAGCACACAAGTCAAATCGTAGATCAAGCAAAATGATAAGAAATAAACTACAGAAATAGCTTTTCATGAAGTTTCCTGCTTTCTGGTAAACAAACTTCAGGAAGAAGAAACCAGGTAGCATTTTCTAGAAACTCACACAAAAACTGGCACATGAAGTTTTGTTTCTTATATATAATTATAGATTGTTTCAGAAAGTAGAGTGTAATGTCGAAAGGTTAAACTCTAAAACCGATCCGAAGGTTTTCTACGACAGTAATATGCTTACCATCAATCTGCGTTTATAAATTAGCACATAGTGATTTCAAATTTGTGTGTTTAGGATGCCAGACTAAATAATTCAAAAGAAATACCAAGACGCACTTGGTTTCAATTTGTATTTAACCTATAAATTGAGTGCAAAAGAAATTGTTTCAATCAGCAGAGCTCACCTTACAGGCTACAGCAATGTCATCCCTTCAGTATTTACTTGATCACACTTCAATTCCAGGAGCAATATTGGCCTTGATAAAATAAGTGGAGAAATCCAGCAGAGCTCTGAGAATTTAACATCATTGTCAAATCCATACTTACTCAAATGGCAATGACAATCTTATGAACCAGAACAATAGAAATTGTGCACCATCGAATTGCTAAATGGCCTTCCTATAAGAAAATTGCATTTTGCTCCTTTCATTTTTATTCAGAGTGTTAAATTTGGCTGAAACCCCAAAAAGAGAGAGAATGTAGTCAGAACCAATCTTCTCAAACACATTGCCTAAAATCATCATATCATTACCCACAACTCTGCCCACTTGTTTTCATCTACTCGTATCGCATACTGCATGATTAAACAACATAGAATGATGCACCCATTTTGAATTCAAAAGTGACCGAACCGAGTACCTCCGATGGGATTTCCCTTGACGAGCGACGGATTCAGATTCGACTCCGGCGACGTTCCGCCACCGCCTTCTCTCGTTCACTGGAAACTTCCAATTTGAAACAAAGGATATTCGTTCACTAGAATTTATATCAATTTAAAATAATTGTATTTTATTTATTTATTTAGGAGGTATTTGATTGAAGCACTTTGGACTGTTGAACTGTTTTTTCAAGAGAGTTAACTAGAGAAAATCAACTGTTAGAACTGTTTAACTGTTGAACTGTTTTTTCAAGAGAGTTAACTAGATGAAATGCAATGTTGATGTTGGTGTTAATGGTGCAAGTAACACAAATTGTAATTGTTAGGGATTGTATGGCCAATTTCTAGCATGTAATTTAAGATATTTTCATGGTAATTGCTAGTTAAGGAAGTGGAGGCTTTTGTTATTAAGGAAGCTTAAGTTGCGTCAATTATTTGGGATATGATCATCTTTTTAGTGGATTAATTCAAAGATGTCCATGGATTCTGATGTGGATGTTCTACTAGAGAATTGTCAACTCTGGTGGAAAAGTCCATTTCATTTCTAAGTAATCGAGGTGTGTCCAAAAAATTAGGTTTGATTGAAAACGAGGTCTACCTTGATATGAGTTAAGTCCAACAATGATAGTTTTGGTCGAAATTCCATTTCATTTCAAGAAGAGGGAACAAACTCTGAATCACATGTATCATTTTTGTGTCTTACATTGGATCACATTTCAGTTTTGATCATATGTTAGTTTTAGATAATTTGTTGCAAACAATATCTCCAACTATTATGGGTCTCGTTCGAGGGTCTTGACCCAATGGACTTCCGTATGGATTTATAATTAGGGTTTTTAGAGGAAAAATGTTATTTCTACCCTCCATCTATGAATAAGTTATAAATTTCTACTTTGTTTAAAATTCAATGCTTATATCCAAAAAAAAAAAAAAACTTTCTCTTAATCTCTTTTATGAACTTTCTACTGTTTTGACTTCTTTTATGGGTCTTTCACACAACCTATTTATATAGTAGATTTTTCACCACCTCATCAATAGTATTTCACATAAATATAAAAAAATCTTTATTGTGGTTAGAATTATTAATATTTTCTATATTCTTAGATTAAATGATAAAAGATTATATTAATAACAAAGTGCATTAAATTGAAGTCAACTAAAAAATAATTAACCTCCAATAAGAAAATTGAACCATAAATTTGGATACACAAAATGAAAACAAACTTATTTAATAAGATGAATGAAGAAATACTTTAAAATTGAAATCGAATTTGATAAAGAAAATTAACATCGAATTCCATATCTTCAATTTAATTTCTCAAACATAGCTATCTATCACATCACTCCAGGTGTAATACAATACTCAATTGCTCCATCCCTCTTTATCTTATGGTAGGCGGTAGGCCAAACAAAACCGGGGGTAAATCCGTAAATCCACACTCCCCCCACACCCCCACCCCATCTCCAATTTTTACCCTCAAAATTAACCGGCCATGGCCGTAAAGGTCTTTTCCAATGTGATCAGGTGCATTAATCACAACCTTCATTCTTAAGCGCTTTACGTTTTTCACTTTTACTGCTATCAAAATAGAAAATTTATCCGCTGCCCAGTGCCGTGTCGTATATCACAATTCGCGTGCTTTTGGAAATTGAGCTATCTACAGATCGCCTCGCTGAATTTGATCGAAGCGGGAGAGATCTCTGTATCTCGATCGGTGTCTGAAGACTTCGATGTTGAATCGTTTTGTTCTACAATTCTATTTTTTGGTTTGTGTATAAATCGATTACGAGAGGAATTGTGAGGTGAGGATTGAAAAAGTCTTCCTTTTCCCTGTTTAATGTTAGTAGAATTTGGTTTTCTTCCCTGTGATGTTGATTTGTGAATTCCATGACTTTATTAATTAATTAACAATTAGTAGACCTTTTGCTGCTTAGGGTTTGATACTGAGGCAGAGTAGTGCTTTACATGTGTTACCTTTTAATTTTTCATTCAATTGATACTCGATGGGCTTTGTTATTATTGTTTCCTAAAATTCTCCTCGTTTGTTATGTGGGAGTTAATTTTTGTAGATTTTTCTCTTTGAAGGACCATTATTTGTGATGGTTTTGGATGTTTTTAGGTTTTGGGGTCTTCATACCGGTGAAAATTCTAGGTATACATTTATAATCTCTATTTGCAATGATGAAAATTGAATCTTTTAGTTTGGATGGTGTCTTATTGCATTCTACCCTTTTAACATTCTGGGGCTTGCTCCTATTTGGCGATTGTAAATGCATTCTTATTATTGTAAATTACTTTTGGTGCAGCTAATAAGTGACTGAAGTTAAATCAATGTCCTATCAAGTGGAAGAAATGGATTATGCACCTGCTGACTATGAGATGGGCGAAGTAGAAGAGGATATGTTTTTTGCTGGTCGAATAATGGGAGACACAGAGTCTGAGGATGAGGATGAGGATGAACACAACCATTTGGTCAGTTCATATGCACTCACAAATTTTCCATACAGCCTCATTGATATCGTTATAATTGATTTCTTTCATTGTTTTGCTTGTTGATTTTGTTATTGGCGATATGAGTTTACTTTTAAATGTGAAATTAGGACAATAAGATAACCGATACTTCTGCTGCTGAGGCACGAAAAGGGAAGGATATCCAAGGAATCCCGTGGGAGAGGCTTAGCATATCGCGGGAGAAGTATAGACAGACGAGACTAGAACAGTATAAGAACTATGAAAATGTACCACAATCTGGAGAGGATTCAGAGAAGGTAACTTTCATCTCCACATGGTAACTGAACAGGGTTGTATAAATTTTATCAATTGTTAGGACATAAAACTTATGTGATATTCTCTTATGGATTTGTTAGGAGTGCAAATTAACAAGGAAAGGTGGAGTGTATTATGAATTCTGGCAGAACACCAGATCAGTAAAATCAACAATTCTTCATTTTCAGGTAATGAGATGCGATCTGCTTTGATAATTTCTGCCCCCCCCCCCCCAATATATTCCCTTTGAGTGACTCTTTAAACTATGTTGCTCTAGGTTAAATTTTAAATTTAATTTTGTTTAACTGCAGTAGAATATTGTTGAACTCAATTCTAATCTTGGAATTCATTAGGTAAATTAGGTATCTCATTACGTGGCTAGTGCATATTGAGATGAGAATTGTTGGTTTGATTCCAGAAGTTTTTGTTGAAGAGGGGGTATCACCCTCCTTCATCTTCTTCTTGCTACTTACTAGGTACAAGCCAAATCACAGATCAAGCATAATATATTGATTTGATCTGGCTTTTTTTTTTTTTTTTTCTTTTTTCTCTCCTTTCCCAATTTTTTTATGTTGTGTGTTATCTTTTTTTATTTGGGAGGAGAGTTGTTGAGGGATTTGAAGTCTGAGATGATAGAAAAAGTTTTGAACATGTATGTATGTGCGTACTAAAAGGGTGTCTTTTCATATTAGTCACTTTGAGACATTTGTGCAGTAGTTTTGCAACAACACCTCAATAAAGTCAAGGTGCTAATATCATACTTGATGGATGAGGTTGCCAACTATGCTTAGTGTTTAGTTTTCTGTTATTGACAATGTTTAGATTTCATAGAACATGTTGTATATAACCATTGAGATCATCTCAATCTATACTGGATTATATTTATTGGTTATATTGAATACAATTTTTATAGATTTCCGTCTGTAATTGCAGTTGAGGAACCTCGTTTGGTCAACATCAAAGCACGATGTTTACCTCATGTCACATTACTCAATCATTCATTGGTCTTCGTTAAGTTCCAAAAAGACAGAAGTTCTTAATGTCTCTGGGCACGTGGCTCCCTGTGAGGTGTGTCTCCCCTTAATGATCATATTTTGAATCATTTAAGTTGTGGGCGTGATGTTTCCTTGTGGAACAGTGTTGCTGGACTAATATCTCTCTTTCAGAAACACCCTGGAAGTTTACTGGAAGGATTTACTCAAACACAAGTAAGTACTCTGGCTGTCCGGGACAATTTGTTGATTGCTGGGGGATTCCAGGGGGAGCTCATTTGCAAGGTAATCCTCTTTCTCGATGAACACTTTGAGTCTTTGATATTCTGCCTTTTTCTCAGATTCAAATTTCAACTTAAATCATGTTCCTACCTATAATCTTGGTCATGGTTGCTTTATATTGATAATTTTTAACCATTATCGTAATCTTCTTGATTTTTTCTTTGCCAATGCCGCTTCTGGTCAAGAGATTACAAGGTTCTGTCAATTTCGAAACTATGTTTGAAATAAGCAATCTGTTCCATTTGATTTTCTTCCTCCCAAGACAAGAAGAATAATAATTGCTTGGCATACAGATCATATTGATGCAAATGTGTGAATACTGTAGATGAGATATAACTATGTCTCTGTTTTGTATCTTCTTCCAAAACTTGATAGTTGAATGTAGAATTCCTCTTTTGATGCAGTATCTAGATCGACCAGGTATTAGCTTTTGTATGAGGACAACTTATGATGATAATGCCATTACGAATGCAATCGAGATCTATGATGGTCCAAGGTTAACCTCATTCCCGCTTTCTGTAAATGCCTTTCTTATCAGATCTCTTTGGTGCAGTAATTCACATATGCTGCATCATTTTTTATTTACGTTGATCCTTATTCTGGAACTAATTGGGTTGAACTACTATCAGTGGTGCTGTTCATTTCACAGCTTCAAATAATGATTGTGGAGTACGGGATTTTGATCTCGAGAGATTTCAGCTTGTTAAACATTTCTCTTATCCATGGCCTGTAAATGTAAGTTCCAATCTTCACGACTTAAAATTTTGGTAAAGTAGTGGGATATGTTTGTGTGGACTTAATGTTTCATCAAATTACTGAAAAAAACGCATTATCCTATGCTGCATGACCTTAGTTTGATGTGCCATGTCAGACTGATCAACAATAACTTAGGAAATTGCGCACTTGAAGGGTTTTGAATAATGATGACTTGCAAGATGCTGCAATGTGGGATTTATGTGTGAAATGCTGCATTTTAACTGTGTTTAAACTCAGAAGGATAACACCTTTTTTTTTTATTAATCTTACAGCATACTTCCCTGAGTCCTGATAGCAAGGTTATTGCTATTGTTGGGGACAATCCTGTTGGGATGCTTGTCGATTCACAAACTGGAAAGGTAACTTATTTTATTTCAGACATTAATATTTGTAAGCCCATAAATGATATTGTTTTCTAGGGAAGACCTTATACTGACTTTGAGGACCAACTTTGTACTGGATGAGGAAAAATGTTATACTTCGATAATAACATTTTTTGGTGCTATTCTTTGCTTTTAGACTGTTGCATCTCTTCATGGACATTTGGATTTCTCTTTCGCTTCTGCATGGCATCCAAATGGTTACATTTTTGCAACCGGGAACCAGGACAAGACTTGCCGAGTATGGGATGCTCGGAACCTCTCAAAGTCAGTTGCTGTACTCAAAGGAAATCTTGGTGCCATTCGATCTATCCGTTTTACATCTGATGGTCAGTTTATGGCGATGGCTGAGCCAGCTGACTTCGTTCATGTGTATGATGTGAAAAATAGCTATGAGAAAGAGCAAGAGATAGACTTTTTTGGTGAGATATCTGGAGTCTCCTTCAGCCCTGACACCGAGTCCCTGTTCATCGGGGTGTGGGATCGCACTTATGGTAGCCTCCTTCAGTACAACCGATGCAGAAACTATTCATTTCTCGACTCTCTAATATGAATCTTTGGTCCCTTCTGTGAGTTTATGCATCTATTGCTGGGGAGAAACAAAGGCGAGTTCTCTTTGTTGCTAATCCACTGAAGGGGTCTGAAGATGGGTGGTTATGTGCTCTATCTTGGCCCAATTGTTGTGTCATCAAATAAAGCTCGGAGAAGTAAATATAAGAGGCCTTGATTGCATTGCTGAGTGAAATTATAACGGGGCACAGGCCTAATCTTTCTTTGGAATTGTCAGTTGGTGACTTGTATATGAAATTTGATCTGTAACATTCAACCTTTTTCTGGAGTCAAAAGAGATGCTGAATGTGTTCGACTTGCTTGTTCTTCATTGTTTTCGTCCATTGCCTTGATTTGAATGTGTGAGTTTGAAATGCATTGCAATATGTTTGCTCAATGCCCTTATGGGTAAATAAGTATTCTGCACTCTTTGCTTATAAAATTAACATACAAGAATTCATTTCTGTCACACTCAAGATATTACATTCAACTTTTGAGATTGGAAACTCAGGTTTAGGCATGGAACACCAAATTTGATCTCTCACAAAACCTGAGTCTCCATTTCATCACCAATTAAGTATCCATCCAGTTCCCTAAGAATGCTGTCTTCTTCAACTTGTAGCTCCATCATATGATCTTCGAACGCAGCCACCAGCTCAGGGATAAACATGGCATCTTGTCCGCTAAAACACGCCTTTTCTTGCGTTGCATCTGTATTATAGCTACCAAATTTGGGAGTAACATAAGCCCCAGGAGAGTGAACTCGACCCTCATTATGAATCTGTTGCTTCAATCTTGGGAATTCCACATCAAGTGATTTCAGCCCCCTGGCTACTGCCTTCCTTTTCCACCCATTTTCTGGCGATCCAATAACATCCTTAGAATCTATATCCAGATCAAGCTCTTCTTCAATAATGGATTTCTTCCTGACATAATCTTCACCACTTTCCTGATTTCCATCAACGGAATTCGATGAATAGTAATCTTCAAACGACTCTGCACTTGCTGTTCTGGATCTATGTATTCTCTCCAGCAAAGCATCGTATTCCTCCACTGTGTGGAAGCTTCTAGATCCTATCGCGTTCTTATTTCCATTAATCTCAGCAGAAAGGTAGAGCACATCTTTCTCTCCTGATATCTGACAGCTCTTCGATCGCGTAAAGGTGCCTGATTCCAATTCAACTGCTTTTACATCAACATCTTCGATCGGATCCCCTGGATCTTTCGATGGAAGCGTGAAACCACTGGTTTTAAGCTTCTTTGAAACGCTGTTGGAAGAGCAAAGCAAGGCGAAGAGATGATCGTTGCCACCATTGGAAGTCAACAATTCGTCCCAAGCTGATGATTTGCCCCCAAATCCATGGCTCACCTCTTCTCTAACGCTCAACGATCGTGTAATCGCCTTACACGATATGCATCCCATTCGATTAACTCTGATACCTAGATTGAACAATACGATTATCTCGTTTCTTCCATGAATCAAATATGATTCTTCAAAAACAGCGAAATCAAGGATTAGAGAAGATTGTTCGATCAAAGAAGAAACACAAGTGGATGGGAAATAGAATACCTGGGTATAATTAAGTAGCAGGAAAAATGTCAAGATTTGCAGCAGGAATGAGTTGAGTTGGTATATTGTAGAATAGCATACAGCCTAAGTTTCTCGACTTTTTAGGCTCTTTGCCCCCATTTTTTGAATTTTCCTTCAATTATTGAAAACATTAACAAAACCAATTTCACTTCCTATTTATTTAGTTACACACCTGGATTTATTTATTAATCACAAATATTCACTTTAAATATGAATAAAGTCACCTAATAAAACTATAAAACACACCACCTATAGTCTATAGCGATGGTTTATCTTATACAGGTGTATGTTAATAAGTTTGGATTAATAGATTAACTAGTATGTGAAATTGAGGATGTGGCCTAATATTATTTTTCAAATGTGAAAAGTGGCAATTTTATGTGGATATTTATTTCACTGGAATTCTTGAAACATTCAACAAATTCTCAACCTCTTTTTGGATCTTATGCAAAATGGGTCATAATTGCACTGTTAGTGGCGCAAATTGAGGGAGGCCTTTACCCTAAATATAGATATGTTAAAATTATAATTAATGCATTTCAATTTTATCTTACATCTCAATTTATAAATTGAATAATATACATTACAATGATATCTCAACATTTATAATATATATATATATATATATATATATATATATATAAATTGTTATATAGAATACAAGATTAATACTTTTCTCACCTTTGAAGATACTGTGGGATTAGGATGCGTGTGTGTACAAGTACAACTGTGCAAGTCCTTGCCGACTCTTTCAAATAAAACACCATTAATTAATATAATCAGCTATCTCGTGATTCACTCACCAATTTATATAATAAATCAAGATGCTTAAAAGTCAAGATTGGGCCCCACTATGTTTTTGAAATTTTCATGATACTTCATCCAATTCTTGATTTTATAATTCTTTATATTTTGTCTTGTTCGGAATGCTTTTTTTGTTTTTGTTTTCCCCTCTCTCTACCTCGTTTATATTAAATCAAATAAACTCAAATATTATTCGTCAATTGCAAATTAAATATCTTTACCACATAATATTGCGGTGTCTTTATATCTCGTATATCACGTGTTGCTTCTAAAATTGAATTTTCTCTTTCATTTTGATGAGGAGTACACAATCCTTGTGAAAAAGCACATATTTGGATTTTTTCTTTCTTTATATTTGATTCATAGTGTTATATATCTGTAAGTATTTTATTCATACACTTTTATTTGTATTAAATTTTATATTTATGCAGATCACTCTTGTCTCTAACCACTATAATTTAATCCAAATGTGAATGTAAATAAAAGTGTGAGGACCGTAATTTATTGGGAACAAAATGTATAAGCTAGAATTGTCCTACAGCTTTGGAATGAAGCGAATTTGTGAGAGCGACTACTCGTGCATCTCAATTGTTCTATTGTAAATAATTTATTTGTAGGTCATATGATAAAAATTTAGATGAAATCATTTTACTGATTATATTTTTTTGTTCTATTGTAAATAATTTATTTGTAGGTCATATGATAAAAATTTAGATGAAATCATTTTACTGATTATATTTTTTTAAAACAAAGCGTCATTCAATATACTATCCTTATTAAAATGGGTAATCTATATCTAATTTTTTTAAATGAGTTTTCGTCTCATGAATCAAGATTGTGTCAGATAATCTCTTAAAAAAAGTGTTTACACATATAATTTTTACTATAAATCATATGTACGTTGTTGTTGTTGTTTTTTTTTCCCCATATATAGGCTTACTAAAAATATTATTATCAATCATTTATCTTTATTTATTTTTATTAAAATTAGTTAGTACTTTATTATATATTTTAAATGAAGTGAAACATTATAGACAACCTTTACATATGAGATATTCGATATAAAAAGGTTCGATGAATCGTGAATCAAAATATGTTGCTATAGTTGCGGAAATCAATCAACACATGATTTCTTTAAAAGAAAATGGTATTCATTCATACATTCATGCTTAGCCGTAAAGACAAAAAAATTTTTTGCACCAGGTATACAGACTCTAGATCCGGCCCACCACACGTTTGCATGTCGCGGACAAAATTTGTCCAAATATGCTCCCAACTCCCAGGTGTCAGATCTTTATGTTATGTTAACTATACCTTTTAGTTATGTTAGTTAGTGTTAGTCATACATTTTAGTTATGTTAGTCATACCTTTTGTAAGACTAATTGTACCTTAACATTTTTTTAGACAAGCATATTAACATTTCATTCATTTTAGTTATAACAATCATACATTTTAGTTATATTAATTGTACCTTTATATATTACATAAATATATGATTATGTTGATATAAAAGTATAAGTAATATCACATAAATGTATGAGTATTATCCCATAAAAGTATTAAATAAATGTATGATATTTGGACATAAGGATATGACTAATATAACATAAATGTATGACTAATATAATATAAATGTATGACTAACATAACATAGAGGTCAAGGCAAAAAAAAAAAAAGTAAAAATGCGCGGATCCAAATCAACCCGCATTCGAACTCGATTCGAGTTCATAATTGCATTAGGTACACATAAGTGATACTCATTCTAAGTAAATTGAGGTTAAGATTGTTAACGATGTAGAACTCACTTGACATGAAATTTCCAGTGACGTGTCTGTAAAAGATCCCTTATTAATTAATGCATGTCAATATTCAATTACCAATAATTGCCCTCTTTTAGTGTTAAGTACCCACCCACATGGCTATCAATTCTGTTTCCTTTCTTTTTGGCAACTTGTATGCATCTTCATTAAATACTTCTTTGAAAATTCTCTCCAATAAATGTTGTATGAGTATGCAATATCAATTGTAATATTATTCATAATATAAAATGTTTTGAGCACTTACAAGTATTTAATAATACTTTAAAAAATTACAAACAAATTCATGTGGAAATATGGTTATAAGGTATCTACATTTCAGTGATTTCACACATCAATCACTTTCCCCTTATTCTACAACAATAGGCCCACAATTATGCACATAATGAACCACATTTACGTAGAATCAAAGTTCAGACAACCCATATCTAACTGTCTAACTAGCGACAGCCATTAGCAGCAAATCCAATTCTTGAACTTGCTATGTCATAGGCTATGTCAAATGTCTGCTGTTGCTGGTTGCCGATGATGGCGATACCTTGAAGATTCGAGTTGGCTGCAAAGGACAAGCATGTTGTCCCCTTCTCCAGTTCTATAATCACATTCTGAGGTTTCAGATTGAGCTCTGCTCCTCCTTGAAAGATCATCTGAACAGCAGGAACAATGGTGGATATCTCATCGAAACTCCCCATGAAACAGGCATCAAGTAAAGATATAGGTTCAGTTGTCTTGTATTTGGAGGATATGATCTTAACTAGCTCCTCCTTAAGGGCTGTATACACCGGTGTAGCCAACCGTGATATGGCGGTTCCAGAGTCTATGATGGTTGGAACACTGTAAGCAGAGGCGGCTACGCTTATCGGCTTGCCTGACACCGATATGGCTGAGAGCTTCAGGAAGTACAACGTGGGATCTCGAGAATCGGACAACATGGGAGTGAACTTGTAGGCGGAGTTAGAAGCCGTTCCGATGGATAGAAAACCTCCGGTTCCAGTCTGTACCAAGGGTGTGGCTGTTGGGAGACAGTAAGAGAAGGCTTTGCCATACTTGGTGGACAGCTGGGATAGCATAGAAAGAGGATTCTTTGCTAGGCCAACGAGCCCTGCTGATCTCCCGAATAGGCCAATGTTCTCTTGCCCACATCCAAACACGAAACTGGGGAGGGACTCTGAGCTGAAGCTCAGTGAATCTCTGCTCAAGTATCCAGCAGAGATGGATTGGTCACCATAGGTTGCTGTGTATATGCATGTGTTTGAAGGTGAGCACATAGGGCTATTGAGAGTGGCTTCTCTTAAGGCAGAGCACTGGTTTTCGCTGCATGATATCTTTTGATATGTACCTGAAGAAGAGGGGTTGAAATGCGAGCCAACTTGTGGGTGGCAATAGCCAGCACAGGGCTCGCATTGTATCCATGAGAGTGAGCTGCCAGTGTCCACAACAACTAGATGATATGTTGGTGGAGTTCCCAGGCCTATTTTGGTGTAGTAGTTTGCAACACCAATTGGCTCTCCTGGATTCAGGGGAACACTAACAGCCTTTCCAGAGAAAAATCGACCTGAAGTGGAGGTGGCGGCAGGATGAGTTGCTGTTGGTTTTTTGCTGTTGAGTTTAGAATTCAGAAACTTGACACGAGCATCGTCCAAAGCAAGTGCCTCTAAGAAGGTCAGGGTGGTGTTCAGGAGTGAGTCGGGCCCTTGGGCCCGAACATGATACAAAGGCAGGTGCAGAGAAGGATGTTCAAACTGGTTAACTTCTGTAAGATTCAGATTAGTATAATCAGGAGTTAAGCAGATAGTTTCACATACAAAGTATATGGATCAAGGAAACAAAACATACCTAGATTTACTCTAATTGAAGACGTTCCGGCTAGCAAGAGAGCAAAGAGTAGAGAGAAGAGCAGAGCCATTTCAGAAAATTTCAGAAAGAATCATCCAATGCTGCTATTGTTTCTGCCTGACAACACTAGAGGATTTATAGCAATGCATCTTGACTGTTAATCAAGAATTAGGCTAAAGTTTGAGGGGATGTTACAAACTGACTCGTGAGGCCCTAATTAATCCTCAAATAAGATTAATATGCATGTGGTGGGTATCTATTATTGTGTCTTAAATTAGGGACCCATTTCTTTGTTTTCTGAAACAGACTCCTGATTTAAGAATCAAGAATCCTCCACCGGTAATAATAACGAAACTCACAGTATCTTCCTCAATGATACATCTTGATTCCAAGTGGACCTCAGATAACCTGACAAGTTTACTCATTACGTCACTGAAGAAAAAGAAAGAAAGTGGTAGCTGATAAGTCACAGACAAAGGTGTTCAAAAATCTCACCTTCACAATAATTGCATACACTTCTTCCTGAACTCCATCAATCTGCAGGCTCTTTTTGTCGAACCGACACTTAAAAAGATAGCCAAAAGGGTCTCCTGCTCTTTGGGAATGAGAAAACAGGGACAAAAAAATTAATCGTAGTTAATTAAATCTGAAACAATCTGAGTATGGTTAATATCTGTTTGCTGCAATGTTGCTATTTTCTTTTTCTATTAACTTCAGTCATCAACGCAACTTCTATGTACAAAGCTTTTAATGCATACACCACCTCAGATATTAGTTGCAACCTGTTTTTAAGAAAATTACTTTATAGAAACCACCAACAAGCACAAAACTGAAGTAAGAGAAAGCAGACAAAAGTGTATTATAGTAATGTATGGTTACACATAGGACCAAGAACAAATTCTAGATTTCTATTGGAAATTTATGATCGCCGGAAAGCATTGCTATCACTAGTTGATCCTCGCTGAGAGTAATGCATTCGACGTCGCACACTCTCCTCAATGGTTGAGCTTCCTCCCTTCTCAGCTCCATAGACGCTCTTTTGAGCAGCATCCAAGAAGTTTCTTCCTACCAATGTGCGATCGCGTATAGCTTCCTCAGCGTCACTGTCTGCTGCCTTCTTTAGCCGTTTCCATCTTTGTTCCTCATGAACTTCAGCATCCATTTGCATCTCCCTCAGCCTAGCAGCTCTCTCTTCTTCAGAAAGTTTGACAGGATTTCGACGCCTGATGTTCGATTCAGGCCTTGGTGGCTTATCAGATGTGTTGGAATAGCTTATCGTGTCACGACGAGAATCACCGTGCCGTTCTGAAGAATATTCTTTACCTTGAGAATCATGATCATTCTTCTTACTTCTCTGTTGATCATTGCTTCTGTCATGTTTGGGATTAGAAGTGACATTCGATTCATGCCTTGGTGGCTTATCGGAAGTATTGGAGTAGCTTCTCGTGTCAGGACGAGAATCAACGTGCCATTCTGAAGAATGTTCTTTACGTTGAGAGTCATAATCATTCTTCTTACTTCTCTGTTTATCATTGCTTCTGTCATATTTGGGATTAGAAGAGTCACTTGGTCTTCTGTCTTTGTACTCCTTGTCGTAATATGTCTTTCTTCTGGTATCCCCTTCACTTGTTTCTTCATCTGAATGGGCTCTCTTACTTGAAGGCTTGTCAGATGTGTATTTCTTTCTTCGGGTATCCCCTTCACTTGATTCTTCATCTGAATGGGCTCTCTTACTTGAAGTCTTGTCAGATGTGTAGCCTCTGTGGCGACTCTCTCTTTGTTTTTCCACTGTCAAAGCAGCATCCTCACTGTCAGAGTCATTTTCTGACGATGAATGTGCATGACGTTTAGATTTCTTCCTGTGGTGCTTTTTTCTATGTTTCTTCTCATCCTTGTCCTTGATCTTCTTTGTTTCTACCTGGATTTAACAATTGACCAGAGTAAATTACAGTTCATAAACATTGAGGGTTCCACATGATAGCACAACATGTCAAATGCTCCCAAGGGGTTTCACTATATATACCTTTCAAGCCTAGTTTCAAACACACACCCACACACATACACAAAAAAGGGCTTAGTGACAACACCTGGAAGCATGAAAGGTATAACAAGAAAGGTTCAACAAAATATGCCAATTGTAGGTCCAAGCATTTTGCAATGATGTATCGAACCCGAGGTCAGTTTCTAGGAAGAGCAATAGTTCTAGAGGGGATCATGATCCTGTGCAGCAACAATTGCCTTCATGATGGGGCAAAAAATAGCTTTTGTGATGGAGTCATAATGGAACGTGGTACCTGAGACGCTTTTAAATAATCTGCAACTTTCTAAGCCGATCCACAATAACGTCACAGGAACCCCAAATACTCACCCCATAAGGAGAGGCGTAAATACTAAATAGTCATGATATCAGCATGGCGAACGAATTGCATACAATTTATTTAGCATGGTATGTATTTTACTTAAATACATAAAAACATTCAGAAACAGTAGATTAACAGAATAATACCATCTACCAAGACAGGGTAGTCATTCATTGACAATATGTAACAAGTTCTGATGAGATATCCACACCACCTTATGAACATTGGACAAACAAATGGATTTTGATCCTCGGAAAATAAGTATTCCATCAGAAAAAAAAAAGAAATCAAAATTTTCTAGCTGACCATTTAGAGAAAAATATATGGGGGGTGTTTGCAAAAAAATATGCTTTTAAAGAAGTATTGAATTAATGACTTGTGGAGAGAATTGCTGAATAGTAGAAGTTGATAGTGTTTGCAAAAACTGTGCAAAGCTAGTGGTAGATTTTGGAGAGTTAAATTAGATATAAGTCATACATTTGGTCAGGAGTCTGTTTGGCCCTTAGTTAGACTTGTTTATCATAAAAATACAGAGGTCAGATTTGTCCAAAGGAAATTAATGGTATTTACAAAAACACCGTATCTGTTGGAAGCATCTATAGGCCTGCTTCTGCATTATGACTTCTACCAGATTTTTTAAGCAGTTGAAAGAGTAAGAAAACAAGTGATTATAAGCTGTAAAAATTACTTTTGCAAATGCCCTCTTAACAACATGAGAAATCCTAAATCATGTAGACCTGAGAATGAACAAATGGAATGGGGGATAAAAAAAAAAAGAGAGAATTATTTTCCATCAGACTACGTTACAAGGGTTTTGCATCAATTATTCCAAAACAAGATAAGCTTAACTGAAATGCCAATAAAGAAAACAAAACACAGCCAATAGGTGTGGTCCAAGTGGATAACCAAGTAGAAAAGCAACAAGATTTTTTTGTATAAACACAGTAAACATAAATCTTTATTTAAAAGCCTCTTTTTAGTATTCTTCATCTCTAGGGTAAACAGTGGTAAAAACTATTTACACAAATTTATCTTCACAAAACCATTCAACATACATTTCCAAAACCTGGGGTATTGTTTTAAAACACAATCACCAACTCGCCATGCTATATTAGAACTGTGCATATGAGACAATTTATATATTATCTAGACAGACTTCAACAAACAGATGAGGCTGAATAACCATTACTCTTGTTATCCAAGGTACAACACCATGCTATGACAATTAAAGTGGAGCGCTACAACCATTGAAGGTCCACTTTACTTCTACAGCCAGCAATAGTATTATCAGAACAGGCTCACGACACTTCATGGTATATTCCACTTAACTGTAGAGGCAATTCTTTTCTAAAAGGCAACATTTACCAATCTATTTCTACTTAAAAAGTTGCACTTTCGGTGAAATGCACATACTGAACCGAAGATCAATAGAGCAATAGTAGACTTACAGATTTGCGAATCATGGCCATCTTTACGGGGTTATTTTTGATGCGGGCTAGAGCTTCCTGCTCTCTCTGCCGGATCATAAGCAAAGGATCTGAATGAAGTTTCCTCCATGCATCATTGGCAGACTGCGGCTTTTCCTCAAACAAAGCTCCTGGCGCCAATGACTCCTCCTGAAATAACAATTGCCATCCACCAAACAATTAGCATTCCAATCTACATCTAAAATTTCACAAAACAATATTAATAATGGTTATAATAAAGAAAAAAGATTCGAACTTTAATCTAATACAGTACCTTTGCAGGAGTAGATGATGATGCAGCGGGCACGGGATCAGTCTTGGGTAAAGAGTCAAGAGCCTGGAAACTGGAACTCCCCTTCCCAACAGCTAACCCTGAATCATACAAGAATTCCAAACGTTCTTGGCCCCTGCAAAAAAGGTATTAGTTTAATTTCACAAAATTTGATCCAGAAACCCTAAGCCCTAATTTAAAACCCCAAAAACCTAAAAGTATTAAAGCAAAGGGAAAAGGGGTGGAAATTACGAGATAAGGCCGGCTTGTTCTTGAAGCTGGCGAAACTCGGCGCGGTCGCGCTCCTCGTGGATCTGCTTACGGAGCTCCTCGAGTTTTTTTTGCTCGGCATCGTGCTTTTGCTCGGCTTTCCACACATTCTCGATGTTGCGTAGGCTGCCAGTGTGCCATCCCTTCTTGTTCAGAAACTTAAGCGCCATGGATACACGGTTTTATTCCGATCAACGACCGGAGATCGGCAACTGAATTCGAAATTCTGGAGGGTTAGCAGATAAATCAACCGAGAGAGAGAGAGAGTCGAATTTGTTTCCCAACCAACTTTATGGCGCTTAGTTTTTTTTTTTTATATATATGTCGGCCGCTCATTTTTCAGTTATTCAACTTATTCTCATTGTAATTTCATAATTTTGATTTTTTACTCTATTCTTATTCTAAATAATAAATATTGAGTATTGTATTTTTTTTTTTTTTTTTTTTTTTTGCATACTGGTTCTTAAATAACTTTAAAGTATGTAGGAGAATCTCAGTTGAAGGATTTATATTGATAAAAAATTAAATATAAGAATTTAATTATTATCGTAAAAACACATTTAATTGTCATGTTTGAATTTTGATGTCTCAAATGTAAATATATGTACCACACTTGATACATTTTAGGCATGTATGTGTTGTAGCATACCTTTATTCAAAGAATTGGCGTTTGTCACAGAAAAAAGGATATGAAGTAATTAGGTCACACCATCATTTTTCCCTTTGCCACAAGACTGAAATTTGAGCCAATAAAGTTGATAAGTTCCCTATATTACTATGCTCGATATATCACATTTTCATATTCTGGAAATTAAAATTCTGCAGGGACGCCATAAATCATTATTTCGTAATACTTTTGCTGAAGATTTGAGTACATTTACACAACAACATTGTGGGGGAAACAAACAGCTAAAAGAATTAAAGATTTTCTTGGTGAAGTATGACCCCCACAAGACACCATGGAAGGGGGCATCATATGATATTTTACAAAGAAACTACTTCACTCTTCTGATTGCTGCAACGATTCCACTGTATTAGAGCTCCCCTTAGGCTGCATTCCTTCACCTATTAAAATGAATGCAACATCAGTAAGATGATGATAATCACCTTAAGCTTTCGGGACAAGTCCAATTTGGTTTTTCGATGCACAGAAAACGAAACGAGCCGAACTATAGTTTAGAGTTTGGAGCGTGCACTTGAAGATAACAAAAGCCTTTGAAGATTTAAAAAGAAATCCAAAGGAAATGATGCATTCATAATACCTGGGATGAGTAGGTTTTGGATATCAGATCCCCACACTCCTCAACAAGAGCTTTTTCTCCACCAGCCATTCTTGCTAGTTCCGAAATTGAGATATCCATTTCATCAGCCTGCACCCCAAAGAAAGTTGTCAATTTGCAAGTTCATGTTACACTTGAATGTGGTGTTAAAAGAGTTGATGATTTCGGAAGGAGAACTATTTCAAGCAAAGGTGAAAAAATTAAAGGAAATATTCCAGGTATAGTACTAGATGGTTTTAATATTGTCACCATTAAATTAAAGAAATGGTGTGGAGGTATTATCTTACTTTATGGAAAAATCTCTGAACATGAGAACCTATCAACTCAACAACCTTGAGAGCCGAGTTCAGAGCCTCCCCTATCTGTCCAGCATCAGCCTGGAAATATTTTATATAATAGATCAGATCAATTCATCACAGTAAAGTTACCAATAGTGAAATTTATCCATTGTAATTCCATTGAATGAAATAACTACACAGGGAGAATGGCATAAAAAAACTCACTCGCACTTCCCCACTGACTGGAACTCTGACAGAGGAATTGAGCAATGCATTAGTTGTGCATGACAGAGAATTTGAGTAATCCTCCTCCAGGGCAGACCATTCATCAAGATATGGCATCTAAAAGACGTCAGAAATATTTGAATATTAAGAAATAGAAGTTTTAGCAAAGGGAAACACAAAAGTGAATCTAGGAATCAAGAACTAGCAATGAAGAAAACTATCACATTTCAGGTTAAAGAAGAGAAATATAACATTACAGGTCACAGAAGCAAACAAAACATGGAGATGAGACTGGGCATCTATCTATTAGCTTTCTGTTTCCCTTTCCCTTCTTTCTCTTTCTTTCGATAATAAAGTTTCAGATTCCCTCTTGTTTGTTAATGCATCCAGTAGAAAAGAAGATGAGAAATTAATGTAAAACCATAGAAAAATAGCCAACATATTTGGCATCATATATATCAAATTTACTATGAACCTACTATTGCAAAATGTAAAAAATATTAGGGTGGGAAGCTGCGAAAGGAAGATTTTCTTGATTAATGAAACAAACATTTGTTTCATCACGTGTTTACTCCATCTAAAATAGTTAAAAGGTACGCAAAGTCCTCATTCATGTGCATTATAGACAGCAAATACTGTCACTTGTAATGTGCGAATTATAAAAATAAATCAAAAAAGCGCACAAGACATTCATCAAAAGTTCAAAGCATATTCAAAATTGAAGGTTTACTTGAGCTTCAACAACTGTAGTGAAAGTTTTTAGTCCTTGCAATACAGCAAGTTCTTTTCGTTTCTGTTTCACATTATCACGTAGCTCTGACATCTTGCCTCCAAGCGAACAGAGTTTTCTCTGAAACAAAGAGAAACAGGAATAACTGATGTGCCGAAAAATAAATTAACTAGCAATAACTAAGTATTTTGATATCATTAAGTGTATCCTAATGATACTTCTGGAAAGGAGACTCTGCTTAATGCACTTGATTGTTGAACAAAAAACATGCACTATATAAGAATTCTCATGCTGTAGCAAACAATATCAAAACAGATATAGTCACTATGATTCAAACACTGAAGAGGGAAATTTGATACAAACAAACAAGCATTGTAATGCAAACATAATTAAGTTATAAGTATACCAGTAAAGCAAACCTTATCAACCAAAACATACTATAAAGTAATAATTCACCAAACTATAAGGCCTACGATATATGAATAATAAAGTTTCAAACTTTAAAGGAGAACCCACAGAATTCCTCAATCAACTCAGTGTATGACCAAAAAACATAAACAAACCTCAGCTTCGTGTTTCTGAGCTTGAATAGAGGCCTCTGCTCTTGCATTCGTGAATCGCCATTGCAAAAAATGGTTATTCATCATCTTGAGAGAATGTATGTCTTCAAGATGATTAGGTGCCACCTTCCTTCCTTTCCTCGGATCCAATCCGGCCCTAATACACGACGAAGGATGCGGAGGCCGAGAAACACCTCCCCCAATCTTCAAGGATGAGAAATTAAGTGAACGAGCACAATCCTTGCTAGAATTTTCAAAATTCCTTTCTGAAAGCCATTTATCCACATCCGGCATAGAAGACCGTACATCCGTGGCACATCGTAGCTTGGTGGGAACAGGCACACAAAGAGGCGAACTAGGGCACGAAGAACTTCCTTGATTCGAATTAGTGCTACACAAATCCGAATCATCAACACTGGACGTTGAAATCCTAGAAAGCTTCTTCTCCACATCAGACGTCGCCTCTTGCAATAGCCGGGCCGCTGCAGTGACGGCGGAGCACCCGTTGCTGCTACTGTTCAGTGAATTCGAACGGTAAATACTATTTGACACTTGCCTATATCTCGATTGGACAATTCTATCTGTACCAATTGCAATCGGCGTATCAGGCCTCGACGAAACCCTTACTTCGGAATGTTGGTGGTCTTTGGAATCGCCGTTCTCTTTATTATGCTGTTTTCCTCGTTGCTGGTGCAGTTTTCTCTGTACAGTTGATACAGTTGAAGTGAACGATTTATCTACGCTAGCACGATGCGAATCGGGGATAAGATTCTCGTCGGTTTTTGAAAACTGGCGTCGGTGAACGGATTTGGATCGCGGAAAATCGGAAGGGTTTGGGGTAGGCGCTGGGGTTGAATTGGATTGGACTAAAGGTGACATGAATCGAGAACTGACTTCTCTTACTCTTGGCCGGCGGTGGGGAAGCGGCGGCGCTGGTGGCACCGCCATTGAATCGGTAGTCGCCGCACTGGTTTGGTCGGACATTTTCCTTATAAGTTCCGGTGGATGACAGAAACAGGGTATTCTTTGTCCAGAATCCTCAAAATCCCTGCAATGATTTAGCAGTGATTGAAGCAGAACAACAGAAAAACCCCACTGTAAGAATTTGGCAGAGAAAAGGAGAGGATTTTTGTAAATTGCAAAGAGAAAATGATAAACATGATTGAAAAACTAGCCGTTGCAAAAATAAAAATTATGACCATTGATAACGGTTCTATTTCTTAGTATTATTCTATTTTCTAATTCTTACCACCATTTTAAAATTGTTGGGTAGACCCGACCCGATAAGCCGCTGGACTTCATTTTATAATTTTATTTGCTAATAATGGTTTTTATCATTTATGACCTTTATTTTTTTGGAAACCATTATAACCTTTATTTTAGAGAATTCATATACATGAATTAGGTGCTTTTTTGCTATTAGACTACTCTTATTAATATTCTTCATTAATATTACATTATATTCGTGCCCCCCTCAAAGATTCGGAAAGTAAAAATGAAATAAATAGTGGAATAATTAAGAGTTGGAAATGCTGCTGCAGAAGAAGAGAGCAAAACCATTAGTCATTTAATAATTATATATATCAAATGACTTGCTTAACTTATTTCAGTAGAGAAAAAATACTTATCTAAATTTTTTAGGTAAAACCCAAAAACTAAATTTGAACTTCTAATTAGAAAATAATAACGGTGACACACTAGTTTATCATTTTATTACATTTTTCAATATACTTACTCCACCTAAAGGATTTATCCCCGAAAAAGGAATCATATTTAAAGAAGTCACGACTAATTTTGTTTTCTTCTTTTTGTGTTTGTCATCATTCATCAACTAAGCAAGTTATACATTATTGGATAAAATAATAAATAAACAAAGATGATAAGTGAAAATTGAGTTTATAAAAAGTAATATCTTTGTTAAATTGACAACAAAATAAGAAATTGTACTCTAATTTAAGTACTGAATGGAGTACTCTTTTCGAGTAATGGTTTTACATTATCGCATCCGTCGTTGAAATTAATTGTACATGATATTTCTTACTATTTTTTCTTTTCATGTTTGAAACAAGTACCATTATTTTCAGTCAAATTTTCCGAACATATGAATTTCTAACATCCAACAGCTCAACAAATCAATTTTACTTTTCAAAAAAGAAAAGAGTAATCTTAAATCTTATATAAAAGGCCAGGATAGACAAGATCAAAATTCGAACTTGTAAGAGTAAAACCATCAAGTTATTATCTCTTACATGTCCTCATCTCTAGATATTTCGTATACCATGTACAGACACTAGCTGGATCTGCTTGGGAGGTTCGTACCCCTAATTTACTTCTCTAATCTACAATTGTATGCCAGTATACTTCTAAAAAAGATGCATAAGTTTAGATGTGGTGCTAAGCAAAATCCTATCTCCATCTTGATAAGTTAATTATGTTTTGCACGATAAGTAAAAATCGCCAACCACTGCAAAGAGGTTTACGCGCGTCAATGATAACCTCCCCTTTCAGAGTTGCCAAGAAGCTCATCTGTACAACAACAAAAGAATATGGTAAATAAATGGGTGATCTCCGATGGTACGAAATGTACCAGTCAAACCATATTATGCCCTCTATATCCTTAGAAGTCAAGAATGGTTACACTATATCAAACCAGGACCACTATAGATTACATACTGAAAAATACGATTGCTCGATTCCCCATGGAATATGTGTCATCTAGACCAGTTAAATATGGAACATGCAAATTTATAGCACGGCCAATCCAAATCCAAAGAAAAGAAAAGGATCCCAGAGCAATATATGCTTATCGATGGTTAAAAAAAAGGGTGAAGAGGTAACTAATTCTATGATATCATCAGCTGTTTGCACTCATGAATAGTACTATTTGATCCAGGCAATCAACTTACCACGGTCATCTTCATCACCACTTTGGGTTGTGAAAAAAGGGGTGAGGTAGTGCTTGTCAAATTCAGTAAAAGATGCAGTGCTGCAAGTAGGAATCAAAAAACTCACATTAAAAAACAAATGAAAAACAAGAAAATGTAAAATTGGAAATGGAATACACTTTTCACAACCTTTTACGCAACTCTTTAAGTTTCATCTTAAACCGATTTCCCGATGATGATTCCCCCTCGTAATCGTAAGTAGGAGCTCTGTAACCATTGTTTGCCTCAAAACTCTGAAATTGGAAAGAGGAAGATTTAGAATCCTGGAACCATATGGGTTGTTGCAAAAAAAATCAGCATAATGTCGAGCAATGAGTTTTATCATTATGTCAGCACAGTCTTTCCACTTTCCAGCAGAGAATAAACTGCAAGTGAATTTCCAAAAAATCAAGAGGCAAAACCTTCCAGATCCGCTGAACCAGAACATGCATCTGGTTCATCATAACACGAATACCAAAGATAATTACACAACATATACTGCTTACAACAATGCCTTGACTTTATCTTTTCTGGTACAAACTAATGATCGGCTAAGACTAGATGATATAGATCTAAAGAACTTAAAATCAACTGGATACTATTCTTCACCAGAAATGTGCAAGAGATGACCAGCATTGACTTACCTCACCGATTGGGCTCTCATGCCCATCACCCACAACTTGTAAAGCTTCCAGCATGGTTCCTGTTGATCCTCCTATCAGCAAGACCTGAAAAATGCCCAACATTAATAAATTTATTAACATGTCAGCCAAATTATAAAATAATATCCGCAGCATTATAAAGACTTGAATGATAACTGGAGAACTATTAGGTACTAATTCACATTTTTCCATGACCAACAATTTAGACAACATAATAAAAAACTATGTTAACAAGTCAATCTAATCATCACAGACTCGCATACTTGGAAAATGCACATGTTGTTCCATATTCCAACAGAACCCCACTACGAAATAGTTGATTTCTAGATGAATCGGTTGCTTACCGTCAGTACAACTATTGCAGTTGTGGCGGTGAATATAGTCTGACCATGCCCATCTGGAAGATCATGAACTGATTGCAGTGCGAGAGCAAAAGCCATGGCCCCACGCAGCCCTGTGATATAGATATCGTATGTGAGCCTAAATGCTATAAAAGAGTGTTTGTATGTGCATGAAATTTCTAAGCACAAAGAGTACTGGAAGATGGGAAAGGATGAGACTGGAAGGCCATACAAATATAAGGGAGATGTTTAAACAACTAAACAAGTTCTTATCCCCTTACCACTGTAAAAAAGTGCTTTCTGATGCTTCATTGGTATTTTTCTATGTGCAGGTCTAACCAAGTTCACGAGATAAGCACAAGAGAACACATTTGCAGCTCTACAGAGAACAAGTAGAAGGTTACTAATTGTTCACAATAAATTCAAATATTTTCCTCTATGATCATATCAGCGTGAGGATAATATTACATGAACAATATTCCTTAAAGAACAGAAATGGTGAGAATTGCGATGCATTAGAAAATAAAAGTTCAACAAATGTCAAAGTAATGAATAAGGCAACTAAACATACCTTGCAATTACAATGAATATCTGGTTTTGATTTCAAGCAAAAGTTAAGGAAAAAATCTGTTGAACTCAGAAAATTAAACTACCAACCACTCATTTGAAGTTCACACAAGTCAAGGATACAATTGAAAAGAAGATAAATCCAATATGAGACCAACTGTGTTGTTCCATGGCAATGTCGAATCCCATGTAAATAAATCTGCAATGTAGAAAAAAGATTGGGAAATTTGGCAGAAGATACAATTGAAAACAACATATTAAGTAAATAACTGAATGATTGCTCACACAAAAGTCTCGGCCAATGATGATATAAGGTGGAAAAATGCAGATACAAATTTCTGAGAATTGTCTGACAAGTTTGAGAAAGAGTAGTGCTTCATAACCTAACACATGAATAACCACAATGTTTTGCTGCAATTTAATATCAAATGAAAGATAAACAAAAGATAAAAAGTCCACTAACTTCACTTACTATTCCAGTGAACAATATGGACACAATACCGGATAGACCAAGCCCTTCCGCTAGCATGTATCTAGATAAAATTGAAGATGATACAAAGCAAACTATGTCAAAGACACCAGAAAATAAATACAGGTTGCATAAAACAAAAGGGAATTGTGAGGGAGCATCTTACGAGAAATATGGGAAAAGAACAAATAGACAGCACTCCAAGTTTTGAAGACTGTACAAATATTAAAAAAAAAGTCATTAGTAATTCTAAAATATTAGACCTTAACTGAGACTTCTAAAACATTGGGACTATATGCTTACTTGTCAATATTCAGACCAGCATACTTGAAAAGGTACTAGAAGTTAAGGCTTCACAGAGCTTGTTATGAGCTTAAAATCATTGAGATGAGGTGTTGGCAAGAAAGATAAATAAAATTCAAAAAGGATATTAAAGCAGAAATGAAACCAACTCCAACACCTGCAGATTTAGGAAAAATTATATATATCTATTAGCTTAAATGTGTCCTTTAACAAAATAAATGTATAGAGTACTTCTATTGGAAGTAAGAAATACCAAAAATGAAGTTGTCATGTAGGACAGGGGTATGTGTGGGTTATCATTTATGGAAAAATTCAAAACTGTGACACTGAATGTCACAATACTGTAAGGCAAGCAGAAAAGATCCAATAAATAGATTATCAGTGGTAGGGACACCACAACAATCACAAAAGGCTACAATCCAAATATTCAGCTTAGGTCTTTAGGTAGGATCCACAAGTTGCACAGTTTAAAATTACAGGTGCAACCTAAGTGAAATAGCCGTATAATTAGGCCTTAATGACAAAGAGAATTTTGAATTTAATAAGTAAATCATATGTAGCTTCTTCAGCTAAAATATAACACTCGAGAAAGCATGACCTGTGAGTTCATAAGCTAGAAGCTTTAAATGGGAATCATGCATTCAAAGTTCAAATATAGCTCAAGGGCACCCAACAACATGATGAAAAATGATTTATCCTGGACAGCAATCATAACCTATCACCCAGCACAACGTTCCTGCCTAAGAACCTCATATTCTTCTCACATTAGATTTTTCATGATATAAGCTCCAAAAAATCAGGCATGATTGAGATCACCACTAAGGAGGCTAATTTCATTAAAAATGCACATCTCTTTAGACGCAGTCAATGCTCCTAGCAACATGAACTAAGAAATAGGACAAAAAATGATTAACAATAAGATAATGCCATTTGGAAACTTATGGATAGTCCTGAATGGCTTGAGTCATTAAAAACGAATGGAGCCAAATTTCTACTTTAACAGTAACCTGAGAATATAAAACACGGATAGCTTAAATTACTATAGGTTTTTTAGCAACAAACCTGCTGACATGGAGCCAACAAAAGTCTCTAGAAATCTGACCACGACCATGAAAAGATTTTGACCTGATGACGTATTACTCCTCACCAATGACATTGTCCTACGAAAGTATAAATTAAGTTATTAACGAGTGATTTGGCAACAATATACTATCATGATGGATAGCTGTAATTTGACTGACCTGTACAGAGAAATTGCCATCTTCAGAAAACGCAAGACACAAGTGGATAAACAATATAGAGAATTAGTGAAGTAGATAAAGATTATCCATATTTTTCCAAATAGATATCTTAAGATTAGAGGATGATATAGATGGAACCAGCGAAACTTACTGCATCATTTAGCACAGATTCGCCGAAGACCAAAGCGTAGAGATTCACATCTGTGCCAAGCTCCTAGAGATGTAATGTAAAAAGAATGCAACTCATAATTACTTATGTTTCAAGGTAACCTGACTTGAAAATAAAGGAAATCATAGATCTTTGTTCCCTCACACACAAGATGACTATTTAAATAAATACAAGTGCTGATTTCCATTGACAGACAATTAAAGACAGATCAATAGATTAGTCAATATCAACAAATAAATATGCAGGTTGACCTGCATCTCACAGGAAAACATGATAGTGGGAGGACTTGAACTCCAACTGCAAAAAGTTATTGAGAAGGTCACTTTATAACACCTATACTATAGTTCAAGTTTTGCCTATTTCTTGTGTCCCCAGGCAGGGAAAATGTGCGTTATTTGTGTCAGAATGCACAGTTATTTAATATTTAGATTAGAAAATTTTGTTCATTAAATAAACCATGCAGACTGTCCTTGAGAAAACCTAATATGTTAGTTTGTCTAATACACATATTTACAACTATTCCACATGTGATCTGAGAGTTTAGACTAGCAAAGAGAACGTGCAAGAAACATAATAGTATCAAGTCTAGAAAACCAGATCACCTGAAATATAGACAGAACAGTGACAGGATCTGTTGCTGAGATGAGAGCACCAAACATCAGACATTCAAGAAATGGAAGTTTGTAGATGAGATAAGTTACTCCACCAAGGTATCTGCATGAGAATACATGGGATCATAAAGCATACTAGTGACCAGATAAATATTGCAACTAGAATACTAGCATTAGTACAAAAACCTGACACTATTAGTGTAAATGACACTTACACCAAGATGCCTGTGACCATGGCAGCAACAAAAGTTCCGAAAATCGCAATAGTTACTATGGCTCCAAAATTAGAAAAAAATGGTTTCTGCAAAATCAAATTCACATTAGAGGCCATTTGATACAGAGCAACTAATAAATAATTGATGCGAGTTAGTTAACTCATAGTAAGTTTTATTTAATTCTTGAGGCTAACTGATAGATAAAGGAGAGCAGATAGAGAAAATGTTCCCATTCTTATTTTATGATTTTCATCTTATTGACTGAGAAGGGTTTCACATATGTGCTCTGACTTCACCCCTAGACTCCTGACAACAAGAACCCAGTATGTATTTCTACTTTTTCTCTTCATGAAGAAAATATTTATGAACAGTTGAATATAGATAACTTACAGGTTGCAGACTGAATCCAGATTGAGTAAACACGAAAACTAAGTTAAGGAAAAACTTCTTCTAAAAACACCAGAAAAACAGAAAAAAAAAAATTAACTAAGACATTCAGCTTAGGTATAGACAAAGCACACATCGCAAGGATATAATATAATCGGGGGCAGCAGGAACAAGAAGAAGAATTCCTCGTGGAAGTTGAACCATGTCCTACGAAATAAAACATTTCGTTAAATCAAACAGAAGTACATACTATGATGAATTACAACAAGTTCTAAAGAAAAAGAAAAGAAAAACGAATGGAGTAATGAGCACAAGGCTCGTACCTGATATTAGTTTCCGTATTGGAAACATTTGCCAGCCCACCCACAATTAAACCTGTATCCACATTCACATTTCCATCAGATTACTCACACAAGTTCCAAATACGTGATCAGATTACTACGTGATAAATAGCGATTAATACTAGGGCATGAAAAAGGGGGCACGCATAAGAAAACACAATTACCGATCAAAAGGGAAGCACTAGCTTCAGGAAGGTAATAGAAGCGATGGCGACGAAGAACGTGGCCGAGAACAAAAGAAAGAACCAGCATCATAATCTGCAGAAGAATACCAACACCGGCGGCCTGCTGCTCTTTCGCCGGACTTCCCCTCGGATCGGCCGGAGATATTCGCAACTCTTCCATGCCGATTCCTCGGGATTTCTCCACTTCAAATTTGCTCAATCAATATATACAGATATCGATCAAATCGGCAATTACGAAATAATTTGTGTCAGAGACTCACAGTCGAGTGGTGATAATATTTGGGGGTTTCGGTTTAGACTTTTGGTTTTGAGACTTTCGAGTAGTGTTGTTCTTTAAGGAGTTAAGAGTATTTGTTACTTCCCTGCAAATTCACGTTTCTGGTTTTCGATTTTGCTTCTTCAGCTTTTAATATTCCTGGGCAGGGCAACCGGTTTGTAGATGTCGATTTTGCTGGCTTGGTCCGGTTTTTTTTTTTTTTTTTTTTCACGAACGGCTCTGTTCTATACAATTTTATAATAATATTAGATTAGATCTTTTATGAGAAGGTGTAATATTTAATATTTTATATAAGAAGGTGTAATGATAATGTATTTAATATTTATAATATTAACCTAACCTGAGATATACTTTTGTATTTGATAATATAAATAATTTGAAATACAATGAATAGCATACCTATTTATAAATAATTTAAACTGTAAATTCGATAGTCTATATTTGAAATAAAAAAATATAAGAAGTGTCCAGTTTGAAAAATTAATATTACCAATTTTAAAAAATATTCATATACAACATTTTTTTATCGAACTACTCAGCTAAACATTTGTCACAAACTAAAATCTATAATCCATTGTATACAACATTTGTAGATAAACATTCTTATAAGTAACTATATTTTGTTTAGCAAAAAGAAACTATATTGTTACAATAGAATTATAGAAAACAAACAATAACATATATATTTACTAGTATAAGACCCGTGTAATACACGGGGTATTTTTTATGATAAATAAATTTTATTATTTATTTATATTATTTTAAAATTTAAGTTTGAATGGTATTTATCTTAATTTATGATTTACTATTTATTTATTTCACATGTATATGCTGATAAATGCATAATTTATTTGTCATTTCACATTGATCATATTTTTTCCTCAATTTTGTAATTTTTTATTTAAGTATATTTTTATAATTTTAGATAAAAATATCTCGAATGCATAAAATAAATAAACCTTTCAATAATGATATATGATGTAATAATTGTAGTAAATTAACCAAAAAATATCTTTATGGAAAATTGGCAGTTCACACATTGCAGCTTGAAAACATATGGTCCTCCACCTCTGTTAATCGTTGTATCGATTTTTCTTCCCATCGAAGTAAAACTGAACATCAAGTTGTATGTTTGAATATTATCAATGACATTCTTACTTCTAGAATTACGGTCAATGACATCTAAGAATCATCAATCAAACATTTTTAATTAAAAGTGAATTTAAATAACATAAATTGGAAAAAACAATAAAGATTCATACCTACTAAACGGGTTTCTAAATCAGGACATGAGATAATTTTTTCGAAGACAGTAAATTCAAAGCAATACATAGGGATTGAGACTTTAGGACAAAGTTTGATTGTAGTAAATTTATGGATGCTCAATCGATATGTATGTTTTATAGCCCGAACAGTTCCCTGATTTTGACTTATTTGAAAGTTTTTTAACGAACAAATTACTCCATCTTTTAGCATGTTTTTGCATCTACTAATTTGACTACGTGCAACAGTAGCCTGGATCCTTGTAAACTGAAAATGAATCATGAGAGAAAAAAACGTTAGAATTAAATAAATTTGAATTGTAAGCATATTATAAGATTTTTAAAAACATAAAAAAACTCGTCATTGAAGAATATATATACCAATTTTATGTAATAATATGATGTGTTCTTAAAGGGTGGGACTATCCGCACCCTACATTTTTCTAAGCACACCCCAATTTCCACATATGGGTGTGCTCAATTCCTAAGAATTGGGGTGTGCTTAGAAAAATATGGGGTGCGGATAGTCCCACCCGTTCTTAAAATACCTTATCATCCATCAAAACCATCTCCATGAGACTATTTTTCGGTGAATAATTTTTTTGAGGTACAAACCATGATCTGATAACTCGAACTCTTATTGCACATGTCTTCTTGGATGGATCAATGTCAGCAATTGCAAGGTATTCCATGCCCACTTAAAAATGCATAAAAAATGATTAGGTTAGAATATTATGTAAAGGAAATTATAATGTTCAATTTTGAAATACAATATCACATGAAATATGCAATTCAAAAATTGAGAAGGGTTGGGGTACTATGCGAAATACAGAAGCAAACATGCAAGAATATAATAATTAGAGGTTGAGATTTATAATGACAAATAAAATTGAAGTTCTCAAATAAGGCATATGTAAAAGTAACCGTCATTGCATGATTGCATGATCATAGATTTGCAAAATTTAAGTGTAAATGCAATTTGACATTAATTATCAAATCACATTAGTTCTTTTGGCATGACTTCTGTTACTAAATGTAGGTTTCATATCTAAATATTAATTGACTTGTTCATAACATATGAGTCGATCATATGAAAAATTAGTATATTAAAATATAAAAAATATATAATAAAAAAAGTTTATTATGTAAGTTTTAAATTTAAAATGTATATATGTAAATAAAAATATCATGTATAACATTTAAAAAGTATATTTATAAAGAATATATGTAAACCGCTATATAAATAATAGAACTTATTTATACATGATATTTTTAAAGTTTTATAGATGATATTTTTTATATTTATACATGATATTTTTAAAGTTTTATAAATGATATTTTTTAGATAATATTATGGTTATTAAAAATGATAATTGTAATTGTTAAAAGTATATTCCTTCAATACTATATATTTCTAATAAAGAAAAAAACTTACATATATAATAATAGTAGTGGAAAAAAAAATCACTTAATAAGAAAATTTAATGTGCAAAATTTGAGAATGTATTATAAATTTAAATTAGATTTTAAAATATCAATAATAGCATTTATTTATACATGATATTTTTGAAATTTTATACATGATATTTTTCAAATAATATTGTGGTTATTAAAAAACATGATCTACTTATTAAAACCATATTCTTTGAATAACATATATTTACAATAAAAAAAACACTTACATATATAATAATAGATTATCTATAAAAATAACATTTAATAAGAGAAATAAATGTTCAAGCTTTGTATGAATAATATATATTTATAATAAAAAAAAACACTTACATATATAATAATAGATTATCTTTAAAAATAACATTTAATAAGAGAAATAAATGTTCAAGCTTTGTATGAATAACATATATTTATAATAAAAAAAACTTACATATATAGTAATAGATTATCTTTAAAAATAACATTTAATAAGATAAATAAATGTTCAAGTTTTGTATGAATGCCATGTGACATTCTTGGTCCTTCTTATATATATATATAAAGATAAATAACTCAAATGATGAATTCGAAAGTGTACATTATAAATATAATGTAGTTTAAAGTCAATTGTTTGACGATTAGTTTATAAATATAATTGAACAATAATTATGATTTTTTTTAATGAATATTTAACATTATCAATTGAAATATAATTTACAAAAAATCAAGTTTCAATTGATTTTGAAATTATCAATTTATTGCTTCATTTAACACATTTCAATTTATATTTTAGAATTACTGTTGAAAATCATTAATTATCAAATCACAAATCATCGTGGTTTGCAAATTTAAAAATATGATTATTCATTTGATCATCTATATTTATATTCTTTTTGTGTTTATTTCGGATCTAGATTATTTTTTATATATAAAATAAAATTGAGATTTTAAAAAATATAAACATAAAATGAATAAATTTATTTTTAAAAGCATTTGATTTCTTTTTTCAAGTCATCTAAGAGTTTTACGTTTTTTTATACTTCGATCCTTATAGCTTAAATGGTATCCAATCTTTATAAAAGTGCATACTGCGATAACCCTCAAACTTTCATATTTTGCAAGTTTTCTAAACTTCATAAGCATAAGTGAAAATTATTCCCTTCCCTTCCTTCCACCCCACCAAACTTATTAATTTTTTTTTTTTAATGTTTTTTAAACTATGCTCGGCAAATTTTTGTATTTTGCTAGTTTTCTAAATTTCAGAAGCATAAATAAAAACATTAGCTATCAAACAAACTATCTCATTTTTCAATTCTGAAAATATAGTTATTAATTTGATCGTCAATATTTATTTATTTATTAATTATTTTTAAGTATAATTTGTACTTAAAATACATATGTTTGCTAAAAGCCCATAATTTGGTTTACTATTATAGTCAAATTGATACAAATCAACGAAATAAAATAAAAACTAAAATGCACCAAATTCTATGTACGTTATAATTGATATTTTGCTTTCTGTGTGCAATATAAATAAAAAAAAAAAAAAAACTGATATCTTGCATTAGAAAACAATTTTTAAATTTATAAGTTATCAAGTAATCAAATATATTATTTATCAATTCAAAAGTTGAAACTTGAAACTATCAATTGGCAAAGTACATACTATGCCTTGAGAAAAAACCTCAACAGTACATTTTTGAATCACAATACTATGATGGCTATATACACAACAATAAAAGTCCACTACATAACTCACAAATTATATAAATTGTTGCACAATATTATTTACTCTGTAATTTTAAAAAGATATTTTATACCGATTGATTAAAAAGATAACCAACAATTCAATTGTTATTTTCATTTTCATATTTAATAAGTAAAATTTCAAATTTCAAATTCTGTAAATAATATTTTTTTCTATATATATACGTATTTTCATTAGTTTTTAGAGTAATTTGAATAAATGGTCTTTCAATTAGCCATGTTGGTGAAATTTACTAGAAAATTGGATGGATGGTATACTTTTAGACTTTTTTCCAAAGTTTGTGATTAATTTAGTATATTTAGTAAGATTTGAAAAGTATATAATAAAATATCTTCCATATCTTGAAAGTGAAAAAGGTTGATACATATTTAGCAACTAAATGCAATTTAAAAAATATCTATTTTTATATTTATATTTAGCAACAAAATATGGCTAACCGCCCACGGCCAGGAGGAAACGGGTAGGGTTAAAATTTCCCGTTGGAGTTGACCAAGTTTAGGTGCACCCAATTTCTACTTATTCTTTGTAGCCCAGACCTATCTAGGGCTTCAATTATTGTTCCTGTGATGGCGAACCAACTCTACGGCTACACCTCCAGCACGTACGGTGGTGGAGGCGGCGCCGCCGCCAGTCTCTACACCTCTCGATCCGCCACTGAAGCCTACATCCCAGCCGAAACTTCATTGCTCGGCACTTCGTCTCGCTACTTGAGCGCTGACCTACTATCATCCTCTTCCGCCATTCCCTCTTCACTGCTCTACAACCCTGAGAGCTACTCGTCTAGGATTCCTGGCTTATCTGCGACCACTCCCACTCGCTCGTATGGTCCCCCTGGTGTGGATGTGGCGTCCTCAGTTGTCCCAACAGAATCGCTCTACTCTGGGTTGAAGCGCACTTCGTCTGAATGTAAGAAATCTTTACCAGAGTACTTGTTTCTAACTGATGAGCATTTTATTTTGGTGAAATTTTGCAATGACCTAATTTTTGCTAGTTATTGTGCGAAGTTCAAGTTTTATAATTTTGAGGGTTGTTATGATAGTGGCATGATAACGCCGCGTGATGTCTGCGAGAGTTAATGGCTTAGATCACTCTCCTTTGAGCCTGTGGGTTCACTTGAATTAATTGAGAGAGAGGGAGAGAGTGAAAAAAAAACTTTACCTTTTGAGATGTATGATCTCCTGAATTTCTCTTGAACTGGAGGAGCTGGAGAGTCTTTTGAGTGAGGGAGGAGGCAAGTTTACAGGATGTGCAGCTAGTGATTTTGCCAGCTGTTGTCACTATGAGTTGCTGTTCTAGGCTTTGAAGTACTTCATTCTCACTAACTACAGTAAAACCTCTATAAATTAATATTGTTGGGACCAGAGAATTTTATTAATTTAGAGAGATATTATATAATCGATAAATTAATAATTTATTAATTTAGAGAAGTTTTAACGTATATATATAACCGACTTCAAAATTTCGGGGTTGTATAATCCACTTACAATGTACATTAGTTATTGATGACAAATAAATTAAAACACAAGTTTTAATTATTATTCAAAAAATATATACTTACATAAATTGGGAGATTTCAAGATAAGATCAATGCAGATTTGAAGTTCAACAAAAAGTAAGTAACAATAGATTCATATTTTACTATAGTATTTTAGAATGTTCAAGTGGATAGCATATATATTGTATCTGGGAATTTTTTAATAATTATTAATTTATAGTTTCGTTGGGACCTTAAATATACACTAGAATTTTCAAAAAAATATTATCTTATTATTTAATTGATTGGTGTCCAAATTTGAATTGGTCCCAAGTTGGGACCGGACAAATTATTAGTTTTATCGAGGTTATTAATTTATCGAGTATTATTTTATAGAGGTTTTATTGAATTATATATCATCCTTCTTGTCTGATGTCAGAAGTGAATCTTGTCTAATAATGTGATATACCATAAACATCAATTACGTGATCTTAGATGTTATACTGTAATATATTGTTTGCCACTTTGCCCAGTTAAATCAATCGTATATATGTTATGTGGACAATGTTGTGGTCTTGGGATAATTTATCTGTTCATAAAGTGCACTAGACCATTTAAGAACTTACCTTTCTACTTATTTATTTATGAAATAAATGGTTCTACATCACCTATTTCTTAGTGAGCATTGTAGTGTAAAGGGAGGATGAGAATTAGTGCCACATATAGAATATATGTGCTATTAAGCTACCATACTTTAAGCTTCAATGGATGCTTGTATCAAGAAAGTAATTTGAAGAAAGTTTGAAACTTTTTTCCTTAGTTATGGTATATCTGAAATTTTTTATAACCATTTCGTGAACTGGTATGCCTGATAAAGGTTGAAATGTATGTTGTCAGTTGCACAAATGATATATTATATTCTCTTTGCTTATTTGATTTCGTGTGTTCATGTCATTTATATGCACATACACAGCATTGGGGCATTGAGCACCACAAGGATTGTTCCTAATCTAGTATGAAGCGCACAAACCCCTTATGTATGTCATCATCATTGAAATGGTGGCACTATTGACTAGTAATTTTTCTTATACAGTCTAGTACTTATTTCTGGTTAATTTGAAAGTATACTAATCTTGATATATAACTAGCTATTTATGGCTGTTGTATGAATTTTGATTTGCACAAATCTGAACTCAACAATGTTTAGCAGTTAATACTATTTTCCTCGACTTCTTTCAAGATATATAAGTAAATAGTTTATTTATCTAATAACATATGTCATGGGTTTTCTTGTAATACGTGTCTACTATCTATCTAGCACTCTATCACCAGACACTTTTTGGTGCCCATAACAAGATTGGGCAAACTGAAGCTTGGTATTCGACAAACCCTTTAGTCAAGCGCCCTAGATATGAGCCCACGAGCCATTTGCCCATATACCCCCAGAGGCCTGGAGAGAAGGACTGTGCCTTTTATATGCAAACAAGAACCTGTAAGTTTGGAGAGAGCTGCAGGTTTGATCATCCTATTTGGGTCCCAGAAGGGGGAATCCCTGATTGGAAAGAGGTGATCTTTCTTTGCTACTTTATTATTTATTAATACTTCATTACTTCATCACTAAAATTACTGTACTTATATCGTTTTCTTAGATTCAAGTTGGTTTATTTGGTTATTATACAATTAGTTTATTTTATAATGAGTAGCACCTATTACTATTTATTCCTATGTTTTTTATATATGATACTTCTCATTCACTTGATGCAACAATGTGTCAGGCGGCCTTATCTTTATATTATAACATTTATTGTTTAATAAGAATTTGTATTTTTCATCATTTTTCATATTTATATATAAAAATGTTTTAGTTGGTTTATATGGTAATTAGTTAATTAGTTTATTTATGTAATGTGATGCAACATATAGTGCATGACTTATTCTGACAGTGCATGAGCAACTACACACTTTTTATATGTTAACAGATAAAGTTGTAATCTAATATGAAAATTTAACTTACACTATTCTACACCTTAGAAATTGAAAGTCGAAAGTTGTACCATTTGCTGCTTGAAAAACTGAAACATCTATGTTGTTTATAACAGAACCTATACAAACTGCCTCCCCCTTCGCTTAATCTAAAAATTTCCGTTTCATCATCTTGAAAGGGGTATTGACACTATATCAATTCTATATTAGTCTATTTTGGATCTTTTGGTTTGTGTGTGGGATATCTTACCATACAGCCTTATTTTGATTATGGATATTCTGTACTCATCCATGTTTGTTTCTTTATTTCTAATATTGGGAACTGTAATTCTACTTCCATGTTGGATTCATTGAATCCTTTATGGCTGGTTCTCTGGTGCGTTTGTTTATGGGTGAAAGTTTATATATGTTCTCTTATATAGGGAATGTTTGATGGAAAACCAAATATTGTTTTAACAGTGTGTCCTCCATGGAAAAAAATAAAACTCTAGCCTCCATGGAAAAAAAATAAAACATTAGTTCTGTTCCTTATCTCAAATTTCACTAGGCTGTAATATTCGGGGCGAGATTGCTTGACAACCATAATGTAAATATAACTTGATCTTTCCTTATGATGCTTGAAATCATTGTTTTCTATGTTAAAAATTAGAAGTTTCTTTCATGTTGCATGAATATTGTCACTAGATACATGTGTAATGATATTGCATGCCATTAACGAAACTCTATGGGGAGCATTGTTGACAGATTCCACTACAGATTCATACATGATAGTGTTTCTCAAGAGAAATCATGTCAATAAGGTTACTCATTCACTATTTATTGCTGAATTATATGCAACCTGAATTCATATCACAGATGTACTTCCTTTTCAGATTTTAATGTACGGATCATGGTCACCATTTTGTGGTTTATTTTCTGGACTTAGCTCTGAGAAGCTAAGCTTTCGAATTTAATAAAAGCTGAACTCAGCATGTTCAAGTAATTGATCATGTCACGTAAAGCGAATTCTTGGTTTGTCCTTACATCTGGTGCAATTAGGAATTCACAGAGTAAGAGCATTTATTTGTTTTGTACATTTACTTTTGACTTTTGTTATATCTTATTGAAACGTATATTGTTTTGTCACTATAACATCATTAGGATGCTTTTTGTTTTTTATTGAAGTTATTTCAATTCATAGCAGTACTGCTACACATGTATCTTTTGAAGAAAGGTACTGATCAGCTGTATGACTCGCTTTCATGCCTATGTTTCTGGTGGTATTCAAAATTCATAACATTTTAAGATTTATTAGTCAATTTGAATTAATTGTAAAGCTATATGATGATGGGTTTGATGGAATTACCTAATACTTGATAGTTCTATCTAGAACAAGATACACTTTTGAAGAATATGCAATCTGTTGGTGAAACAGAATTTTGTACCTCTTGCATATTAGAAGGTTTTGTTATCTTGTCTACCCATTAGTAGGCATTTTAATCATGCTTACAGGGTTCGTAGTCTCTATTTGGTAGAAGTATCTGTGCGTGCATTTTTCTGCTTAAATGATAAAATGGTTTTTCTGTGGTGTTCACTAGAATTGTTTCTGTCTTGGTTCCTCATAATTGGATTTTTTAAAATGATATTTTAATTGTGATTTAGGTTCCACTCGTACCAAGTGAAGCCCTTCCTGAGAGACCTGGCGAGCCAGATTGTCCTGTAAGATGTATCCAATATAATTGTGTCCTACTGACAGCTGTGGTTTCTCTAGACTTAAATTTGTATTTCTCTGTTAAATGTTTCAGTACTTTTTGAAGACTCAGAGATGTAAGTTTGGTATCAGGTGTAAATTTAACCACCCTAATGACAGAATTGTGCCTCCAGTAAGTCTTTTTTTGGCATGGCCTGTTAATTCCTTCAGCGGGATAATATATGGTATAATTTTTTTTTCCTAATTCCTTGTCAATTCATTTTCAGGGTGCTCCTGAGGATGGTGATGGCTCGGTCTTACCTGAAAGGCCGTCAGAACCTCCATGTGCTGTAAGATATTTTGCTGATTATAGACTCGCCTTTTCTTGTACTTGCATTTTAATAATTCAATTCACTGTAATTTAAGCAGTTCTATATGAAGACTGGTAAGTGTAAGTTTGGTGCAACCTGCAAATTTCACCACCCCAAGGGTGTGCAGATACAACTGGATGGAGAAGAAAATGGCAGTGCGCTTCAGAATAGAATACTTGCTGACACAATGGCAGTGCAACCACCTTTTGCCCCAGCATTGGTGCACAACTCCAAGGGCCTTCCCGTCAGACCAGTATGCTTATTTAAACATCTATAACCTTTTCTGGTTGTCAATTCAATTGACTTATGAAGAGATTTTCTTTTTATATCACATTATCATTTGTCTTTTAGATGTATTACACCGACACACCGTTGTTCATAAATTGCCTGTGTTCGATAAATGGTCATTTAGTGATGGCATATTGAAAAGCCTGCTCTTACGCTTCCTTAATTCTCTAGTCTGCTCTTTTGTATAGCTCGGACATATGGTTCTTCCTTGTGATCTCCTTTACATATAGCTTCTCAAATCTCATGTATGTATCCCCCAAATCTCAAAATGAAAGAATAAGAAGGGGAGATACTGAAACACAATTTTTGGTGATACCTTTACCAACCTTTTCAACTCTTTTTTGCAAAACATCATGGAGTACTTGTTTGGAATTTTTTGGCATTTCAATAAAATCGTTTCTAGGTTACTAAAAGCTGAAAGTCTGGGAGGCCGACGAACACTTTTACACGACATTAGTTGTTTATTATATCCTTATGACAGGTGTTAAGGGATTTTGTGAGTAGAAATTTGAGTTACTGTAGAAATTCTCTCAAAAATTGAACTTTTTACGTCTGAGTCAATTGTTATGCTTTTGTGTTGGTGCACATTTGATTTTTAGTGGTCTCTTCGTCACTTATTGGCTCCAATTAACAGGGTGAAGAAGATTGCCCATTCTATCTAAAAACTGGCAGGTCAGTGAATCCTCTCTCTTTAACTGCGGTGCACTACCTCAGTATTGGGCCTCACATGAGATATACATAGAAACAAACGGCAGAATTCTAATTTGTTTTATTCCATTCAATCAGCTGTAAGTACGGTGCCACTTGCCGCTACAACCATCCTGACAGATATGGTAGGTGGTATCTTTACATTGAACCAGCACATTTTTTCGCATGAGAACTTTACTCGTAAGCTTAATTTTATGTAGTGATCAACACACCTGCTGCTGCTATTGCTTCTACTCTCCTAACTTCTCCCTCAGCACATTTCAATCTTGGTGTTGCTCCAACAGCGTCGCTCTTGCCAAATTTTGATCCAAGGCTTACTCAGACAACGGTAAACTTGAAATTCTGTATCTCATACTGATTGTTTGTTGCATAAACACATAGGAATATCCATATATGTATCCTACTTTGACTCTCAAATATTTGCTTGGGTTCTTCTCATTTATCTGTATTATTCTTATTTTATGGCAGTGTTCTAAAAGGTGCTTGGTGGGCAGTGAGCTGGGGCCTAGGTAGAGGGTGAAATATAGATATATTTACATATATTCACGGTAGTAACATAACTATTATATATATATATATATATATATTCTTGATACTCAATAGTGACATAATCATAATCTGAAATTCTAATACAATTCAACAACAATCGATTAAATAACATAATACTCAAAACAAATATGTAACATGATATCATCAGTTCACCATAAGTTCAAACCAACATGACATTGTCATCAACATAAGAAATACATGTGTATGTACTATGTGCAAAATATGATCATTAGTTCATAATGCATCACTCGTAAATTGACTCTATGCCTTTGATGTTTTGATCTTTCAAAAATCAAAATTTGATATGTATTTAATAATTTGAAAGAATCTCATGAAAGAATCTCATAAAAGAATCTCAATGATGTCGTTTTGGTTAGGAAGTTTGAAAAAAAAAAAATCAGGTTGGGCCCAGGCAGCTTAGGGAGGGGCAAGGGCCTCTTATTGTGGTGGCCTAGGCAAAAATACGGGGGGTGGTGTCTCTGGTAGTCTGCCCTAGGCAGGGCATAGGAAGAGCCTAGGGGGTTTTTAAGAACATGGGTTTATGGAACAATAAAAATGGTAAAGAGCATTTGACATCTGAAACCATGTTGTTTGTGCTAGCTCCGAGTTTATGTTTTGTTTGGTGATTGGCAGATGCTTCTATTTTCATATCTGATGCTCTTATGAATGTTACTTAATCTTAATTTTCTGATTGCAGCTTGGTTTGGCCCCATCTATTTTCCCTCAACGACCTGGACAGCAGGAATGTGACGTGCGTATCCCTTTATTTCAATTATCTATTGTACTAGAATTTCGAGCTTCTCATTCTTGAATATCCATTCTGCAGTATGGCTATTGGTATTTGTATTTGGGTTTTTTACTCAAGTTTTGAAGTACCTGGTACATTACCACCTGACATTCTCAATTTGTGTGGATATTCTTAATAATCAATTCTTAATGGTTTGCATCATAAGCTGTTCAAACTGTTTATTAGAACTAGAACAGTTTTATCCCACACATTTGTTATGACTGTATGCATGCATATAAGCCTGACTAGTGTTCTTTCCTATGAAGCTATGTTGTTTCTTTTTTGCTATATTATATTGATTTTCTTTTTTTCTTCTTTGGTTCAAGTATTACATGAAAACTGGGATATGCAAGTATGGGAATAACTGCAAGTTTCACCATCCTATTGATCGTTCAGCACCCAGTGCATCAGCTGCAGAATCACCACATCAAAATGTGAAACTAACTCTTGCGGGCCTGCCAAGAAGAGAGGTATCTTGACATCTAGTTACTTTTACTCACAACCCTTGTTTTTTTTTTTCTTTTTTCTGTTTTGTTTTTATAAGTTTTGCGTCATATTAATTTGAAAGGACATGTATCCACCAACTTCATTATAACAGTCAATACCAACACGTGTAATGATTTTGTTCCTTTGGTTACTTTGATGGGTGGTTAGCATTCTTTATTGATCAGTTTGCTTATGGTCTTACAAAATGCTATCTGCTTTTTGTTATGATGGCGTAATTTTTTATTTTTTTTAAAGAAACTATACCAGTGTTTTTGACAAGATATGATAACAAAATGTGAAAAGCGCTTGGGAGAGTCAAAAAGTACAGTATGTGGAGTTAAGTTTCTACTCTGCCCAAACGAAGTAGTTGTATACACAACACTAGCTTATCATTACTTTGAAATTGTATTTTAGTATTTATTTATTTCAATTTCATACAGCTATTAATTTGTCTAAAACCAATTGTTGTGATTTAGGGTGCCATACATTGCCCGTATTACATGAAGACAGGAACATGCAAATATGGAGCAACATGTAAGTTTGATCACCCACCTCCCGGAGAGGTGATGGCCATGGCAACATCACAAGTGGGCTCATCTGCTGTTGGTGTTGATGAAGGGAAAGAGGATGGAGACGTTGAAACTGGTTTAGGACAGCAACAACAGAGTTAGTCATAGTCGAATCACCTTATCTGGGCTTCCTCTCCTACACATGACTTTTTCATGTGTCAATTTGATGTTCATTACATATTTGTTTTGTTTGATGAAAACCTTTATCCTGTATGTTTCTCTCTTTTTTTTTTTTTTTTTTCCTTTTTTGTTTTTGTTTTTGTTTTTTTTCTTTCTCTTGAGAGTTGATTTCTTTTATTTGTCAGTGTATGTGTTGAAAATTGGGCATTTTCAATATTGTTAAGCCATTTTTTTCGTCCCGTGGTTTGGAGAAACTCGGATTAAGTTAACAAAGGTGGGCACTTTCTTTGTTGGTGAGCTTTTTAGCAGTCTGATTTTCTATTTTAAATGATATATTTTTTGCATCTTTTATTTCCACCCAATGAACTCCCTTGTTGTATGTTATCAAAAAACCCTGGTGGTGCATCAAGAGCGGTGTTGAGCAATGAGGGTGTTTGGGTGAACTTATAATCATCTTATCAGGTCAAGCATAACATTGTCAAATGTTGAGCTCCGTGCAAAACATTTTACAAGATGTTAAAAGTTAAAAGTCTCTCATCAGGTCAAACATAACATTGTCAAATGCCGAGCTCCGTCCAAAACATTTTATAAGATGTTAAAAGTTTATTATCTCCTCAAGAATGTCTGGTAAATTTTTTAAATATGGTCTTATTTTTTGATATAACTCTTGAAACTATGGTATATAATTAGTCCGCAGTGAGTCAGATAAATCCTTTCTAACGCTAGAATTTCTTTCCTGAATTTTAGATTGAGTATAAGGTTGGATCGTATTATATACCATATATATGTGTGTGTATTATGTAGTGATGAAGTTAAATTTTCTTTTGGTCTCACAAATTTTATCTTTGATTGGCCTTTATTTGTGGTTTCGTATATGGGCCCAGAAAAGAGTGTCCAAAATAGTTGGATTACCGTTACAAATGTACACCTGCAGACGTGGCGTACCGTGAGCTGCGAATTTTTGGATAATTTTCTGAGAAAAGAAAGAAGAAAATATATAACACGCCACCAAATAATTTTGAATGTAAAAGGAAACAGCGCCACCAGATTCACATCCCCTTTTCTTCATGCCGATCAGTACAGATTGATGCGGTAGAAGTAGTTACTGTATCGCTGAAAATGATCGGACTCCCCCTGCAAAAATTCCATAGTACTAGTAGCTTCCTTCTTAGCAGCTCCAATGGCGGCAAGTTAAAGCACAACAAGCTGTGTCACTTCACATTAGTACCCAACACTTCGTTATTCGTCCCCATTAGAAGACGAAACCTCGATTCCGCTTCATTTTCGGTTTCTGTTGCTAATTCTTCTTTTGCTTCGCCGGAGCCACCGCCGCCCGCCTCCCAACCTAACCAGGTTTTTGAAATATTTGGCTCGTTTTTATTGCGATTATTACTGGTCTGACTCAATTATCTATGTTTTCATTTTGCGAATTTAGGAGGAACCGCAGAGGAAGGTTCCAGATGTTCAAACTCTAGTGAGGAGGTTCTGGGAGGTGGCTGCCCCGTATTGGTCATCCGATGATAAAATTGAGGCCAGGTGGCGACTTGCTACTGTTTTTGCTCTTACTTTGGGAACAACTGGAATTAGTGTTGGCTTCAATTTTCTTGGCCGTGACTTCTTCAACGCCCTTGCCAGTATAATTTCTTGTTTTATTTTTTTTTTTTTTTTTTTATTCGCTTAGTTTTGATTTGTGTTTGTTGTGGTTTTTCTCGTCTAATTTGCTAATGAGAGTGATGGTTTTGCTTGTTTCGTGACAGATAAGGACCAAGAACAGTTCACCAAGCAATTATTGTACTACCTGGGTGCTTTTGCTACTGGAATACCGGTGAGCACATTGCTCCCCTTTTTTAGGTATTGATCATTTTTGGTCTTTTCTGCAATTTTTATTGAATGTTGGTTAAACCATGATGACTGATACCAGCCACAAGTTCAGTTTTGTGTCTCTTTCTATAGCTGTGCCACCTCAAGGATGATCATAGACAATTCAGCCTTTGATAGATTAATGAAGTTCAATTGATTATTTGGTTCGTTGTTGTCTGACAAATACATACCATGCTCATTTGGAAGTGTCAACATGCATGTTTGATATAATATATTTTTTGAATTTCTTTCCAAGAAATGTCTGTGACTTTTCTATGTTTCTATTGTGCGTGTGTGTATTTTCTTCCATATTTGGTTATATGATCTTAGAGAGGATGCTATAGAGGAGCTAGTGTATGCAGCCTTTCTTTCTCTTTTAAACATAAACTTATATAATAATCTTATTATTTTTTGCTCACACATGGCTCAATGTCAAGAAAAAACAACTGAGTAGAAGCATATTTGTACATGAAAGGAAAGGGAAATTTAAAATGTCTAAACGTGAGAATTCTTCCAGTATCATGTTAGAACATACGCATGTTTACCATTAACAAAATATGAAATGTGCGTCTGTGGTATTTTCTCTCTTTTTCTTCATTGAAATCCATACACCAAAGGAATCTAAGTATTTATTGGGTTAACGAATGCTTGTTTAACTGTATTCTTGCTCTCTCGCTTTCAGTTATAGTTTATGTTGAAATTCAGACTGAACTTGTTTCTCAGGTTTTTGTTTTGAGAGATTATGCAAAAGATACTCTTTCTTTAAGATGGAGATCTTGGATGACAAGCTATTACATGGATCGCTATCTGAGCAACCAAACCTTTTACAAAATACAATCTCAATCAATTATTGATAACCCTGATCAGAGGATTGTTGACGATTTAAGTGCTTTTACCGGAACAGCTCTTGCATTCTCCCTGACATTCTTCAATGCTGCTGTGGACTTGATATCTTTCAGTAACATCTTGTATGGTATTTATCCACCACTTTTTGTTGTACTTCTTGTGTACTCACTTGGTGGAACAGCTATCAGTATCTTCCTTGGAAGGGTAATTTTTCATTTTTGAAAGTCCTGTAGTTATTTATAGTTTATAACTCAAAATTAGCAATTTTTTATTTCTATGCGTCAACTTTCCTTATAATAACAAGCAATATTTTTCTTTAGGGATTGGTTTCTCTAAACTTCTTGCAAGAGAAGAAGGAAGCAGATTTTCGATATGGACTTGTCCGCATTAGAGAAAATGCTGAATCCATTGCATTTTATGGTGGTGAAGAAAATGAGATGCAACTGCTGCTGCAGCGGTTCAGTAGCGCATTTGAAAATCTTAGCGTATGAGAAGCTTTAAGATTTTTTATTTAAAACACAAGCTTTGCCATGTTCTTTTGAGCCATAACAGATGTCGTGTTTGCTTCCTTCATAGAAATTTGAAACGGAATATATTGTTTGTGGTAGTATCAGAATTCCATTTGTGGTTAGGTGTAAACCACACCACCAAAATTTTGGTACTTGCATTCTCGATTAATCTTCAGTCTTGAAAAGAAAGTAATCATATGATTCTGAAAATGTAGATCACTCAACTTCTGATCAAAATTGATTACACCAGTATAGGTGACCTTGTGCAATATGCACCCCAGTGTAGGTTCAAATGCTGGATTTTACCAGGCTTAACATTCCAATGCAGAGTGGTAAATGTTTGATTATAAAATCTGTAGCTGTTTTGTAGCAGATTTGTATGAAGATGTTCATATCAGAGTTCATTTTCTTCTAACTTGAGTAGATTTTGAGACAAAGAAGTGTTTTAGGTGTTGCATATTTGGGTAAGAATCTAAAGCTAGAAGGAGAATAAGTATGCTAATGCATTTTTAAGCTGAACCTAAACACATTGTTTAATTATTTCTTTCCTTTTTTTTTTTTTTTCTGTAATACTCAGTTACCGCCCCTAGGAGTTATATCATATATGCTTGTTATTATTATTTTACTTATTTTATTCAATTTTGTGCCTTTTTTAACTTTACAGAAATTGTTGATATCTTCCAGAAATCTGGATTTCTTCACCAGTGGCTACCGGTATCTCATCCAGATTCTTCCAGCTGCAGTTGTTGCACCCATGTATTTCTCTGGGAAAATTGAATTTGGAGTCATAAATCAGTCTGTATCTGCTTTTAATCACATACTTGGAGATTTTTCTCTCATTGTCTACCAATTTCAGGCCATCAGCGCCTTTTCTGCTGTCATAGATCGACTAGGTATTTTTTTCTTGGTTTATCCCTTTTATTGTCTTGGAACCTGAGAAAATTTCTGCATGATTCTCTTATTTGTAATCTTATCGAGAGAAACTGAAACTACCTTTCATCACTTTAAATTATGAGAATATCCCCTCTATGTGGAGGGCAACTTCATGTGTAATTTGACTACATAGTTCATCAACCCATACGGGTTTAAAATTTGTAAGTTGTAAATTAAAATCACCTCTTTCATTTTATTGTTCTCCATAACGACAAATTAGAGGAGATCATGATTTTTCTTGCATATTGTTGGAAATTACTGCTTGCATTGGTGCCTCTGATCTGTAATCAAATGCTGGAATGTTTTATATGTCAGGTGAATTTGATGATCTTTTAACTTCTTCTGAAACTAGAAGCAACAGTGAACCTACTGAAGAAATTTCTCGTGAATTTGTCAATATAAAGAATCCTATTGTGTCTAATGGATCCATCACCCTTGGAAGAGGGTCGAAGTTACTAAGTATTGAGCATTTGACACTATTGACTCCAAGTAAAGCAACTCTTATCAGGGAGTTGTCTTTGGAGATCTGTGAGCAGGACAATCTTCTGGTTAGTATTTGTTATTTCTTTTTAAGATAACAGCTTAAGATTATGTGAAAAATTGGAGGATGGATTGATTTCTGGTGCATAGCTGTATTAACAGGTTACAGGACCTAGTGGAAGTGGTAAAACTTCATTATTGAGGGCTATAGCTGGTCTATGGAGCTTTGGGAAGGGAACCGTTACATTCTATGACAGAACTGCACAGGATTCTCTGCCATGCCTCTTTGAAGATGCTGCTTCTCCTGAAGTAACTCTAATGGATAAGACAAAGCCTGATTACAATAGACTTGAAAAGAGGAATGCAAGAGGTCTATTCTTCCTTCCTCAAAAGCCATATATGGTTTTGGGAACACTTCGTCAACAATTGCTTTATCCCACTTGGAGTGATTATACAGAACCCATGTCAGAGAGTGCTAAACCAACTGGTATGACATCTTCTGTTATGTCGACATGTTGATAATTGCTTTTGTGAAATGTCCAAGACTAATACTCTAAGGGCTTGTTAGCTGTGTATGATAAGAGAGATATATAGTCATAAATTAACATGTTCTCTTGTTTGTTTCAAATGGCAAAGCCGATGAATGATAAGTAGCTAAGCAGCTCAGTACATTACCTCGACCTTCTTTTTTCATTTATCATACCTAGGGTGATTCAGAGAAATGGTTCAACCCATATTACTTTATTGATAGGTTACATTTCAAACTAATCTAAACACCAATTTCATTGACATAAATGTCTTTAAGAAAGAATGTTTTGTAGTGAGCGTAACTCGAAATTGAGCTCATGGAGGTTGTAACAAGGGTGGTTGGAGGCTTTCATTGATCAAGCTGAAGTTGCAGTTTTCAATGATCTTTTTCCCTTCATTCTTGTTCCATCCTTGGGTAAGTTATGCTGGGGAAGACCTAACTGTGTCGCTTTTTTACAGACTCTGAACCTCAGAAGTATCTATAGAATGCAAATATAAACCACTCGTGGAAAAGTGAGTTACAGTTAGACCTTTTACTAAAGCAATTTGGGAGTGAAAAAGACCTTATATTATGTTCATATCAGTGGCCAGAACGACGAATGAATCTGGTCATTGATTCTCGTAGTTATATAAATGATGAATCACAATATTCTGTCATTCCTATGAGCTTAGGTATAGCTATGAAATGTAGACCACACTACCAATTAATATTCTTAATGAATTCATCTTCTGGGGGTTTATGTTGTCTATTTTCTGCGGATTATAGCAGGAAATTGACCGATATTGATGTATATACTCAAAGATGATCTTTGAAAATTTTACAATTGAAGGGTTGCTCAAAATAGGGGATATATAAAAGCCAGAAAAAATATAATTACACTGATACACACATGCTGTTGCACTACTGCTAAAATTGCTGAGACATTCGTTTCAGGTTCACTTCCTTTTTTGACGACTACCCAAGACATGGTTGCAAAGTCAAAAAAGCCTTCAACAGATGACTTAATCCAAGTTCTTGAAGATGTTCGACTTGGCTATATCTTATCACGATTTGATTTGGACAGTAAGTCTGACTGGTCTAGTGTTCTTTCTATTGGTGAGCAGCAACGGTTGGCATTTGCACGTTTATTGCTTTCAAAACCAAATTTGGTTCTTTTGGATGAATCTACCAGTGCTTTAGATGAAGCCAACGAGGTAATCAAAATGCTTTTTGGGTTCCTATAGTTCTTATTAAATTATATATTATATATTCATATAAACAGCACAGTTGCTGAAATACTTTTAATGCTAAACAGCCTAAACCCCTTTGAAATGCATTGAGGGCTATGTTCATTTTCTTCTACCCTTACATTAACTTTTGCTTTCCAAATATTTGGGACTATAACTGGACAATGATATCAACTTTTGCTTTTCAAGCATCACTTTTATTGAACATTCATCTTTGATATTTTTCGTGAGTGATATTGAACCTTTTTATTTCAAAAATAAACATATTATGCAAGATATTTTTATATATATCCTTAACACTCCATTCCCTTGGCTTATATAATTTATGTTTTAGCGTCTAGCTTACTCAATCCTATGCCTTCAACTTGAGTATTCTCATGCATGTTCCCCCTATCTTACCGATGCAGTTATTTTCTGTCTAAGAATGCTGTTTCTTAGCTGGAATCAGCACTGTTTTAACTTGACCATCATTTTGATATTAACTTAATATGCTCTTTCTTTAATATACTCCGTGTAGAATAGGCCTGTCAGGGACATCTGTAATCTTATAGCTCTTTACCTTCTTTAAGCAACTTGTGTTTGCAGGCACATTTATATCAGCTGATTGAAGCTTCTGGGATCACATACGTAAGCATTGGCCATAGAAGGACACTCTATGAACACCATAAATGCGTGCTACATATATCCCCGTTGGAACCAACAAGCACCGGCCCTAATTGGCGTTTTGAGCCCCTAAATAAGGATCCAATTGTACAACCTATCTAAGCAGTAAAACCCAGGTTTTACGAGGTGCATCAACCATCACTCGTTTGCGTTGGATGGGTATGATTAGGAACAAAAATCATCCAAACCCAAGTAAACAATCTCCACTCTTTCCTCTTCTAAAATGGGAGATTCACATTTGCTGAAGATTGTTTATTACTATAACATGGGAGGTGGCACATTTCATGGATGACCATGTTCATGCCCCAATAGGAATCATATCCCCAAATTCGTATAAAAAAGAATTGCAGTGTTGTTGCATGGAGAGACAAGCATTAAAAGGTGCAGGGAAAAATGATGCATGTATTAAAAAAACCTGTAGCATTGATATATAAATATTGATTTGTTGAAGAATAGAAGTTTCTGATTACCTGGATTTTCACTTATCCCGTGAAACTTAATTATGGGATCTCCCTCAAAAAATGAACCCCTGCACTGATTCTCATTTCATCATTATCATATAAGTGTTCGTGAAGGCGACGGCACCTTCATAAATCACATTTCACAATTTTTTTTTTAAAATTATAATATTTTAATTGCATTTTAATTATGCAGGCGGATTTAGTGTGCTTAATTCAGTCTCCGTGTTTGACCAGCTACTGCTATTCTCTTTTATATTCATGGGGGTATTGTCCTAGACTCTAGAGGTAACGTACGAATCCTTTTGGCCCTTAATTGTATGGTTGGGTAATTGCTATTTTTTGGTGAAATATATATTCATCAATCAGTATTTACCTCTATTAATAGAGCCAATCCGATCTCACTAAATCAGATGCATATTCCAGGAGGTGTATCCCCAATAGTACAGTGTTATTCGTTTCCTAAGATTCTTGAATATAATGAACACTATACTCTTATCTGAAATATACTGGATGATATTCATTTTTACATTGTAACTAATGTGAGCGTACAAAAATTTATATGAGATGGTCTCACAAATAGTTACAGTAAGATGGATCTTTATTACCCACAAACAAAACCAATTTTCATAAATTCATATGTGAATTGTTCTCTACTTATGTGGGTAATGGATGGGCGAGTTCGGTTTGAGTCTTCATCGATCGGGTGGATCTATATGCTCTAGGGTGGTGAGATGAGGTGTAGCGCAGTCTGGTCAGCGCATCTGTTTTGGGTACAGAGGGCCATAGGTTGGAATCCTGTATTGAATGTGAATATGATGTACACTTTTGTTAATATCCCAAAAAACTAAAATGGTAATTAATAGTAATGGAACATGTACAATGGAGGAGTAATAGATAAAAGTGGCGTGAGTTTATTAGTAGGGAATCAACAAATTCATGGAAAAATATTCAGAGTATGAGATAATTAAATGAAATTAATTATGTAGGATGGGTAAAAGAGTTTAAACTAAGAAAATGTAAAGTTGGATTTATTATAACTATATTTGTAAAATAATCTGATATACTTTTATTAGTAAACAATAATTTATTAGGAGGGTACAAGGGGGAGAGGCGTTGAATGGAAAGGTGGACATATATGTCCACGGAGTTTGAGGAATGTGCCTAGTGATATGCATGCATCTCTCACGTGCTTCCCCATTCCTTATCAACCTCTTATTATCTGGAACTCTGACTTATAGCTCATAACATACAAAATAAAAATAAATTTATAAAATTGGATTTGAGTTGTGGGTTTTGAGACATCATCTCAAAAAATGAGATTTGTAAAATGGTCCATATAAATTTTTATGTATGTGTTCGGTGAAACCGTTTGAAAATTGACTAAATTGTAATATACCCAAAGTAGCCCACGTTTGCACGTATCAAAAGGTGAGAAAATAAATTCCATGTATGCATGGTTTTGGAGCAAATTTCTATGAGATATAATGGGATGCATGATTTTCCACCCTTAAATATTTTCAAAAGTAAAACCCGCAATTTCATGTTTCCTTTTGATTGGGTGCTATAGCTGCTGCTGAAATAAATAACAAATCCTACACATTCACATTATACATAACAAAATCTCAAATCTCACGACCCATATTCTGAATACTTCTTTTCTAAAAACATTACATAAAAAGATGAAATACTATTTGTGATTCATTAGATTAATTATATAAATTATTTTTATTTTACTTATAATATTATGCACAAAGAAGGAAACAGAAATAAAAATGGACGAATTGAAGAAAGAAATATCACAAATCACATAATATTATTTAATATTTTTTATGTACCAAAACTTACATGAGAGGATATTACAGAATGAATTATCTGTGAGATGAAATTCTACTATAGGTAAATTATATACATCTTTACAAACTTGTATGTGGATTTTGAGTTTTTTAAGTTATACAAAATTAAATTGATGCGACGGTGCTATAAAGTTCCTACTCAAAATAAAAAAAATAAAAATGTCTAGCTTTTTATGTCTCCGTGCGCGTGTGATTTTTCCTTCTAAAAAAGCTTGTGGGGTAAGTGGTTTTAATTTTTTAATATAGTTTGGCATGAAATGGAATTATCAAATTTCTTGACTTGGAAAAAAACAAAGCAGATGCCTCTTTCTCAGATATATAATCTATATGCAATAAATATACATAAATAAATTAGAGGAATAACGGGAATGAAAGATTTTCCTTCGTTCTTGTTTTGACTATATGTATATATTCGTCGTCACGTATAATAAGTAAATTAAAATGTGAATACAAACAAATTAATTAGTAATAAAAATGAAAGTGACAAATGATAGTTTTGACTGAGAAAGAAATAATTGACACCAATGCATATATTCATCAATTTTATGCGGCGTATTTTTGGATGGGGTCTCATATTCAACGACATTTTTCCATGTTTTATAATTCCATCCCTTTTTTCACTGATCTTCTTCAGACTTGAGATTATTCATAATCCTCTTTACATATAAGCACACAAATAATATACACACATATACCTTTCACAACGTTTAGTTTTAACTCCCAGTGTATGTGATAAACAAGACTGCTACCTTGTCAATCATGCATATATTTAAAATGTCTACCGCTAATTAACGTGTCAAAAATCAAATACAATAATTTATTTCAAATCATAATATTTAAAGGATGAGATCTTTACATGACATTATCGATGAACATTTTAAGACATAGTCACGGTGGATAAGAAAACACTATTTATGCGATAAATACCTCATCTTGAAATTATAATTACACCAGATTCAAATTACATTGTTTTTATTTTCTACTCTTACATGACCAACACAAATGCATGCGTTAAGTAGTAGCATTGCTATATGTAATGTGTATTGAATATGTTGAAATCGGACGTAGAGGGATCCCACTAAATTAGGATACTAATAATTAACATATCTTATATTTGACTAAATAAATGTAAAACCTTTTAATTTATAAATTGTTATGTCCCACAATTTATTTGGTGGTTTAACTTGTCCAATCACATTTTACTCGTAAACATTTTTTTGTGATTGGGGCACGTATAGAAATTCCAGATAATAACTAAGTTTGACTTTTGATAACATAAACTCCGTTTTTTTTTTTTTCAAAGAAAACCATTAAGAATTTAAATCTCTTTTGTATACATTGATGGAGAATTAACATATATAATCAAGATCCTAGTCCAGTATTCCTGGTCCAGGAAATACAAGCTAGAGAGTATTTTTAATTTCATGTGTTGTCTTATTCAAATATTATCAATACATGTTATGAATATTGTTATTGCGATCTCAAAAACTCTTGTGGTCACACGCAAACAATAGAATAAGAGATAAAATACTATTTAAAACATAATGATATTGTAATATAGTTTCTTCTCTCTTTTGCTTGTTTGATCTTATCTATCTTACCATTTACAATTCTTAATTATCTTAATGTGTGAGCTACTCTTTTTAACGACACTCGATTTGTGTGCTCAGAAGCGCAGAAATTGGGCTAACCCTCCTCACTAATTTGCCCTTTCTCCTTGTCTTCATTTTCCTTTGCCAACACTCAAGATTACATCTAACCCTAAAAAAGGTTAGCCTCTTCTTCTTGTTGTCGCATGCATGTAATAGATTAAGGTATTTTTTGGTCCCCTGGTCTGGTCCTCCACGCTCTGCTCCATTTTCAAATCAGTGGTGATGAGATTTTGAATTCCCTGATCAGTGTCTTTCTAAGGTTACCTTAATACTATCAAGTTTGTTTTTGTTAGATAGCAATATATGTCTTAGCTGAAGTTCCATGTGTATGTATAATAGTTACCTTGAATTTTCAGCTTGAATCTAGGGTTTTTTCTTCTCCAACAGATGATGCTATATCATATATATCATCAAGCTAGCTAGGTTTCATTCTTTTTTGCTGGTTCTGGAAGATTTTTGCATATCGCATGCTCTTAGATCTCATATATTAATTGAGTTGATCCTTATATTTGGATGCAGGAAATTAAAAAAAAAAAAATGATGCGATCAGCATCATCAGGTGGAAATGGAAACGGGGGGCTATCAGTTCCACCAGGGTTCAGATTTCATCCAACAGACGAAGAACTACTCTATTATTACCTCAAGAAGAAGGTCTCTTATGAACCCATCGATTTTGATGTTATTAGAGAAGTCGATCTCAACAAACTTGAGCCTTGGGACCTCAAAGGTACCCTTTTTTTCTTTCTTTTTCTTACTTTGATCTGGTAATTCACAGTACTCATCTTGATTTGATAATCTGATATGAAATGCAAGGAAAATTCTTGAAATACTATAGCTTAAAATCATCATCTTGTACGATATTTCCCCAGCTTAGGTAAAACAAAATCTTAATTAATAATAATAGATTTCTAGAGATTATAAACTGTAGAATAATAAAAAAAAGCAAAATCCCCTTCTGACTCTCATGGTGAAGTGGAAATCTATGTCACTGGATCCCATAAAATCAATGCAAATATTTTATTTTCCCATAAGAGTTAGTACTATTATAGTATATATAACTAAGATTAATGTACGTAAGTACTTGAGTTTATCGAGAAAGTTAAGATTTATTGACCACAATGACATATAGTCTGTGATGAACAGCATCCTATGTTACTAATTACTCCTTTCATTTCAGTTTAAATATCTAAGTATTTGGCAAATTAATATAATTGTAAAATCCAAAATATATAAGATGCTAAGATGTTTTTTTTTTTGGAAAATAATTAGAAGCTAAGATTATATAATGAGCTCTTCCTAAGATACTAAAGGGGATCTTACTTTATCAAAATAAGTTATATTATATCCTCCTAAAATGCAAGTGTTTCAAAGAAATCTGGTCTATACTTTTTTTCTTTATTTATGATACCTATTTGTATTTCAACGATTTATCTTGCTTTCTTTGTTCTATTAGTTTCTTTTGATCATAACGTGTATGCAAGTACTATTTCTTTGTTCTATCTATTTCTTGCACATCATGTTGAATGTTTGAATATTGCACTACAAAATCTAGAAATATATGATTAATGGTATTATTGTATGCATATAAAGCTGTCGAAAAAAAATTATAGTTCACGAAGTTGAGATGCAAAAAATCCGTATTTTAGGGGTTGGATGCAAATCATCCTCATCATCATAGGTGTTTGCAAAATTGTATTTGATGATTTGATCTTATATTTCATAATGTATGATAGATTAAATTGAATTGACTTTAAGCATCTCGTGCATTTGTTATCCATTCCTTTTGTCACTCTAAATTAATAAAATAGTATGGATGAAATAACAGAGAAATGCAGAATCGGGTCGGGCCCCCAAAACGAATGGTACTTCTTCAGCCACAAGGACAAAAAGTACCCGACCGGAACCCGAACCAACCGCGCAACGGCTGCGGGCTTCTGGAAGGCCACGGGCCGAGACAAGGCCATCCACATGAGCAACTCTAAGAGAATCGGAATGAGGAAAACCCTTGTTTTCTACACGGGCCGGGCCCCACACGGCCAGAAGACTGACTGGATCATGCACGAGTATCGCCTCGACGACGACAACGCCCCCCACGAATTCCAAGTACGTAAATCCGATACAAATTAAGCCCGAACCCAACCGTTTCAAATTCAAATTTAATTTTAACCCAATTTGAAAAACAGGAGGATGGGTGGGTGATCTGTAGAGTTTTCAAGAAGAAAAATCACACGAGAGGCTTCCACGCCGACGTGGACCAAGAGGATCAGCCGGTTGTACCTTTCCACGCATCCCTTGGTTGTACTTTTGAGCCCAAACACTACTCCGGCGAAGCCCATCCCAACCACTACACGTATGATCACACCAGCTCATCAATGCATCTTCCCCAACTGCTCAGCCCCGAATCTGCTGTTCCATCTTCATTCATGCAATCAATTCCAATGGATCTTCAGTGTCCGCAGAATCTGTTGAGGCTGACGTCAGGCGGCGCCGGGCAGTCCACCGCTGGCGGGTTCATCCAACCGGAGAAGTTTTCCGGCGACTGGTCGTTTCTGGACAAGCTGTTGGCGACGCATCAGAGTATGGATCAGATGAACAAGTGCCATCAGTTTTCGCAGGTGGCTGAACTGGTTCCACCGGGTCAGAGATTTCCGTTTTCTCATAATGGGTTTGAACCGGATTTTTCTAAATATTCCAAGTAGCTACTACTTTCAGATCAGATGTGCCCTGAATCTGAAGACTAGCGTTTGAATCTACTCGTTTACATTTCTTGTGATAGATATTTGAATGTTTTTCTTCAACTTCTTATGTTCGATCGATCACAACATTCAGTTATATTACATTAACTTTTAATCACTAAGTTGATATTTTTTTCATTTTTATAGAAAAAAGGGGAAGTGAATTGAGTATTTATATATTTATTGCTCCCATAAATAAACAAATAAACAGAGTAGTTACAAGGCAAATTACAAGGAGACTAACATCTCATTCTGAAGAAGAAAGAAGAAAAAGAAGGTATGGAAATTATGTAACAACAGAAAAGGGATCTGAGTAGTTAGTAGCTATGCGGTGCCGGTGACGCCCAAATCATCCTTATCTTCATCCTTACCGGCTCCGAAAACAGGGCCGCCGGTGCCGGCGGCGTCCTCCACCTTATCCTGAATCTTCTCAATTTGGATCCCTCCTTCGTCCTCCTTGGAGTGGACATCGAACCGCGTCTTGTTCTCGCCGCCTTCCACCGACTCGTACGTCGTCGCCGTGAATGATTCCGGCGGCTGTGCTCCCTGCGCCCCCGACATGGATCCTTCAAATTATGCAATTTCAGAATATGCCTCGATTCGATTTTATCGAATTATGTAATCTTCCAACGCCGCTGTATTTCATCTGGTTTGGAGGGGGGTAATATATGGAGAGATTTGGAATCGGCGAAGCCTATCTGGTGCCATCCACGTGGCGCCAGAACCACTCTGCTGTATATCTACGTGTAAGGTGTGTGCAGCTCTAACATGGACTCAACCCTTTCACTCGACACCTCCTCTTTTTTGAAAAAACTTATCGTTTTAGTTATTAATTAAATAATAATAATACCCAATTTATCGTCCCTTTTTTTATATCAATCATATAATGTATACCATAAATCGGTTATACTACAGAGATCGGAATCAATAAATGTAGCATAAAATATATAAGTAGCTAACAATAATAATCAATTGAACATTTGGAAAGCAAGAAAATACGATATTATAAAATATATATGTAAAAGTATTTCAAAAGCTGGAATAGCTCAGTTGGTTAGAGCGTGTGGCTGTTAACCACAAGGTCGGAGGTTCGACCCCTCCTTCTAGCGGTTTTTTTCAAGTTTCATTATCATTCCGACCAACGCACATTGATGGTTGTTCTTCTTTTGTTTAATGTTATGCCTTCCTTGTTTGGGCTTTAATAAATTCACTACAAAACAGAAGAACTTGAGCAGCATCTTCTATTGTCATTATGTTACCATCCAGTCAATTCAGATAACACATTGCCAAACTGCCAATCTCTTTGTACAAATCACTTTCAAAAAAATATGTATACAACATGCTAACATGGACAAGAATCCCGAGCACTAGAAATACTCAAATTCAACATAAGAAGAATCAGTAGAGCTGTTTTTGTTCTTTTCTTGACTACTATTATTTGCAATCTTCTTCTCTGAATGAGCTGAATCTTTACATGCAAACTGCCCAAAGTCCACAGGCTCAGGAACATAGGGAGGTGCTCCACTTCTTACTAGAGCCCAGTTCACCCCCTCGAAGAAAGGGTGCTGTTTTATCTCTGTAGCACCCCTTTTATATGCAATTCTTTTGTGTGGTTCCTTAACCAACAGCCCTTTGATGAGATCCCTGGCTGTGGCACTTGATTGTGGACTTTCTGGGAACTTTAATGGTTGGCCAACTACATTGAATAGTGTAGCGCGATGTCCATTACCCTTGAAAGGTGTTATTCCATGTAAGAGTTCGTACAAGAAGATCCCAAATGTCCACCAATCCACTGCACTACCATGACCCTCACCACGGATGATCTCTGGGGCTAGATATTCGTGTGTCCCAACGAATGACATGGAGCGTACGTTAGTTGGCTCAGCCATTAGCTCAGGAAGGGAATTGGCATTGTTTCCAAGTCCAAAATCTGATTTGGATTTGCGATTCTTTTTAGGCAGGAGGCGCGGGAGAAAAGATGATGGTTGCATACAGCCACGCACTGCATTTTCATCATTCAAGAGGCCACCAGCAGCATCGCTAGCATTTGCATCATGAGCGGATGAGGACTTTATGAGCATTGGAGAGACAGAGCAACGAAGTGAGAGGTCAAAATCGGAAAGCATGATATGCCCCTCTTCTCTCACTAGAACATTTTCTGGCTTTAGATCCCTGTAAACTATTCCTAGCATATGCAGATACTCGAGTGCCAACAAGACCTCTGATGCATAAAATCTGCACAGAATTTGAATTGGAAATAACAAAATGTCAATCCTGGTTTTCCATTTGATACTCCAAAGTCACATAGGTGAATCTTAAGCATTATAAAATCAATGACAAGGCACAATGGCATAATAGTTGCCTTTGGAGTATCACAGAAATTCAAATGCTTTGCATATTTTTCCAAAGTCCCTTTTCTTTTCTTTGCAAATTCAGTGAACCATGTTATGTAAGGATTACTTGTTAATTCATCTCTTTGAACTTATCATGCAAAGTTCCAAATTTAATCAATGGGAAATGGATAAAAACTAAAAGACATACGAGCAAATTAAGATGAATAAAGTAGGGTAGGTAATAACCTTGCAGCTTCCTCTGTAAAATACCTATTGGGCTGCTTTTGCCGAAGAGTATGAAGATTTCCTCCACTACAGAACTCCATAACCAAGCAATAAAACTTATCAGTCTCAAAGTAAGTGTATAAGGTAGGTAAAAATGGATGGTCAAGAAGACCAAGAATCTCTCTCTCAGTTTGTGCTCTAATCAGTTTATTCATGCTTGCTAAAGAAACCTTATCCATAACTTTCATGGCAAAGAATGCATTAGTTCCTCGGAGTTCAACAAGGTAGACACTTCCAATGTCTCCATAACCAAGCCTCTTCAACAGGCGAAAATTGGAAAGACCAAGTGGTGAATTTTTAGAAGAAGCAGAATTAATGGCATCCCATCTAACATCACCACCTGTGTGAGGCCTAAGAGGTGCACCTGTACTGTCTATGCTATCACTCCGGTTTCTTGGGCGATTGGCCCAGCCCGGGGATACACTACCACTAGCATTTCTCGTCTTTGAGCTTGGTGACAATCCGGGAGATTGACTTGAAGTTGTACTGAGCGGATTATCAGCATTTGTACCTCTTTTAGGGCTCGGCATTGGACATGGATTCGTACCACTTTGTACAACTAGCTCGGTTTTTCTAAAATCTACAGGAGATTTATAGGTTGAAGAAGAATTGACTTGGGAATTGGGATTTACAGATAATGTCTCACTCGGTGAAACACGGCCAGGATGAGCACCCGGTTTTGCCATTTGCTCTGAATTCTTCTTATAATCATGAGATGCATTAGAAATTGATGTGGTGGAATTTTTGGCATCAAGATCCGTCCTCCCATGCTCACGTCTATTTTCTTCAGATGATGTGTGAATCATCTGCATTTGAACAAAAAGCATATAGCTAATGCACTTCTTTTCCAACCATATATTCAGGGCAATTCAAATCCTCCAAAGACAAAATTTAAAAGTAATCATAGCACATGAAATTTCAAATCCATCTCTGCCTATTTTCAACTCATTATTATGAACAATTTGCATTATTTGCATTCATTCTACTAGCAACTATAATCAGATTAAAGGGCTAAAAAATTCTAACCTCATTTGTCTTTCCACCCTTGGGATCAATCGACATTGCCGGGTTCCACATACAAAATTCTTAAATAATAATTTCTGCACAAGGAAAAAGGAAATATTCTAGTTGGTTCATCATGCCAAATAAACAATTGATATTGATGTACACATTATACGCGTATATGATCATTATGCATGCAAACTTATAAACATCTCCACATTCTCTCAATATATGATGATATTATGCTATATAAATTGCACAATTTTGACGATGTGTAGTGTTACCCTGCGAAAAATTTCGCCGATGAGAGTTGCTGGATCAACAATCCGTCGTAGGATCATCAGATTAAGCTTCCGCCTTCTGAATTAGAAGCAAAAAACATGAGAAGGAACATCACAATAGAATTAAAGGGACATTGAAAAAATCCATTAATGGATTATGGTTTTGGCTATTGCGGATGTTGTTGGTACAGTCGTTGCCGTAGGTTTGGTAGATGGGTGAGGAGAGAACAATCTGGGGAGCGCAAAAGATGAGGAAATTAAATAAAAATAGAAAATGAAAATCCATTTATATGTGGATTCACTGAAGACTGAAATTTCGTGCGTGAGAGAGAAAGAGAGAAGAACAGTGGTGAGAGAAGGCGCCAGGCAAGATTGAGATATACGAGAAAATCGCCGTTTTAAACTCTGGAAACGTGGTCGGAGTCAATTTTCTAGATTTTCTTTTCTGCCCCAAATCTTTTCCTGAATTAATTTTCGCTCCTAATAACATGATAAATGAAAACAGACACTTTAAATAACTTAATACAAGTCAAATATTGAGTTTTTCTTATATTATTATTATTATATAAATATTTTTTAAGTTCTTGCCAACACAACCTAGATAAATGTCAAAACTCAGAAAGATTTTTTTTCGAAGTTTGATACTTAAAAATTCAAATGGATTTTCACTTTGAAAGTGCTACAAACATGCACATAATCATATGTATCTGCTTAACTCATAGAAATTTTATAAGAATATATAAGTTTCCAATGCATGTCTCGAGTAAATTTTCAATAAAGATAAATCAATTATTCAATATGTTGTTATATATTTTAAATGGTATTGAAACTGAAAATAAGCTAGGGATGATTTATCCATCTTTATGATTGTGTGTTTAAAAAAATGGATATCATGTATTTTTAATCAGATGAAACATCATATATACCAACGATTTAAAGTAGATATATAGAATATGAATACTACTCACCACTTTTTTTTTCTCAATATTAGGCTATTTATATTGAATTCTCAATTCAAGACAAAACTCCATTTTTTTTTATATTTAAATTTATTTATATATTAATATGTATTTATATTTTAGATAAATTAAGATAAGTTAGTGTAATTTTTGAATGATTTTTATCCGACTTGTATTAATGTATATAAAAAAAAGAAAGAAAGAAAAATATATTAATTCAATTCATAAAATATAATTTATATTAAATTGATTAATATTAACTGTACTTTTATTCATAAAATTAAGAAAATAAAAAGAATCTTAATTTTATGAATTACATTAATTATATATATATATAAATTAATAAAAATCGGATGGAAATCGTTTCAAAATTGTACTAAACTTGTTATAATTTTTTAAAAAATGTAAATACATATTGAAATATTAATAAATTTATGAATATAAATAACATAAAAAAGAAAAAAAAAATGGAATTTTGTTTTGAATTGAAAACTCAATCTAAATTTTAAGCCTTAAATTGAAAAAAAAAAAAAAAGGTTAAATTGAACCCCTTATTAAGAAACTTTAAAAATTAAATTTAGAATTGAAAGTTGATCAATAAATTGGGTCTTTTTATGAAATTTATTCAATTTGGGTCTTCTTATGAAATTTATCCAATTGTGAACTATAAGGAATAAGTTCAAAGCGTATATTTTCAAAAAAAAAAAAATAGTTCAAGTGTATACTTTTTAATGGGTTGGGCCAAAAAAGTGTGCTTGTCATGTATGAAATGGCTATGAAATTAGTGGATTTGGGCCAGGCCTTTTAGCATTCAATTGGGCTCTTTTGTACTGGCCCGTTGTCCAACTACGCATTATTTTTTCAAACATAGCAATATTATTTACGGCACAAGGTAAAATACAATTATAGCCAATTGATTTTGCATGGTATTAACGTGTAAAATCCTTGTGGATGTCTGTATTTTACAGATAGGAGAACATGTTAGCAAAGCAATAAACATAATAATTCATTTAAAAAAACTTATATAGGATAATAGTGATAATGAATTAGTTAGACTATTATTTCAGCTACGGTTGTTTTTGAGTTTGAATTAGACAATGAAAATTTATCGGATAAATTTCATAACAAGACTCAATTTGTAGATTAATTTTCAATTCTAAAATCAATTTTGAAAGTTTCTCAATAAGAGATTCAATTTAACTTTTATTTTTTTCAATTTAAGACTTGCAATTTAGATTGAGTTCTCAATTCAAGACAAAATTCAATTTTCTTTTTCGTTTTTATTTATTTATATTCATAGATTTATTAATATTTAAATATATATTTATATTTAAAATAAATTATAGCAAGTTAGTGCAATTTTGAAACGATTTTCATCTGACTTGTATTTATATATATATATATATATAATTAATGAAATTCATAAAATTAAGTTTTTTTTATTTTCTTAATTTTATGTATAGAAGTACAGAATCCCAATTTTAATATTAATCAATTTAATATAAATTATATTTTATGAATTGAATTAATTATATTTTCTTTATTTCTTTCTTTTTTTATATAAATTAATAGAAGTCGGATGAAGATTGTTCCAAATTACACTAACTTATCTTAATTTATCTAAAATAAAATACATATTAAAATATTAAATTTATAAACATAATTTTAAAGAAAAAAGAAAAAAAATTGTTTTGAATTGAGAACTCAATTTAAATTTCAAGTCTTAAATTTAGAAAAAATATTAAATTGAGCCCCTTATTGAGAAACATTAAAATTTGGGTTTAGAATTGACAAATAAATTATAAATTAGGTGTGGTTATGAAATTTATCCAAATTTATCTTCCTACTTTTGAAAATGAATATTTTTAAATAGAAAATGAATCTATGGGCGACGCTAAACTTAAAAGTATTTAATAATATTTGGTTGATTGCTAATGTATAACTGTGTGAATGACTCATAATTTCGATCATACTCTACATAAAAATAATAGGGAAAATAAAGACAAAAAATAACTGGGACAGCAGGCCAATATAAGATTGTGAATGATTAAAAGAAATGATAACAATTAAGAAACGACTTTAACAGAAAATGATTTCAATAATGAATGGTACTATCGATGTCCTTTCACACAGGAGTTTAATAATTTAGGTTTGGACAATTATTTGGATATATATAATAATATAATAATTAGTAATATAAGTTAATTTAGTAGCAGAGTGTGATGAATGTATGAAGAGTCAGCAAGGGATATATATTTGGTAATATAAACCTAAGTTATATAAAAGGCAAAATAATGGGATTCTTCAATTGGAATCTCACTTGTAACATGGCGCAAAATGAGGGGTCAAACTCTCCAACTATTACTTATCACCTACTTACTCTTCTATATAATATGTATGCACACACTCACACGGCTTAATTGGAAAAAAAAAAAAAACACACAAACTTTTAAAGAATGGAGATTTTACATGATTTTTCAAATTTAGCAAATTATATAATGAATTTTTAACATAGTTTTGTAATTTAAATTACCATTCATTTATTTATGAAAAACTGTGGATGTTTGGGCTAATTTTTATATGTTGAATTTTTAATTTCGGACAGTTCTATTTTATATCAACCGCTTATATTCGGTAATATTTCTTTCAAGTGACATTAGAAAATCTGAGAAAACTCATGTGTGTTAGATAAAAGTGTCACACTCTTTGGAGACTTTTCTCTCTTTTTGGAAAAATTATAAAGGAGGCTGAAAACAATTGCATGACTAAAAAAATCATAGGTGTAAAAGATTACTAATAAACTATTTTAACTCGTTTTTAGAGCTAATAACATAGATTACACCTAATCCTGCATATCCTTATCCGGATGATTGAGAGAGAAAAAGAAGATCATTTGTTTGAGTAAACCTTTTGTAAAATCGTTTTTCTTCTTGAGATAGGTCAATTCATAATCCACAATTCACAATCTATATATATATATATATATATATATATATATTATATAAGTTTGTAAAAATAAGTTTAATTTGTTGGTAATAAAAAAAATTTCACGCTGTATAAGTTTTTGTGTGACCAATGAAATACATGAATTTGATTAGGTCAAAAAAATAAAAAAAATGTGAAAAATGAAGACAGCTAGGCGATGAGTGAGATTTGGCATGTGATATCCAAGCCTGTTATTCTTTGCCAGCTTAACTTTTAACCAAATGTCTTTGACCTTTTATGTTATTTTTCTCTTTTTATTTATTCTCACACCTGCAACTTGTACCCTTTCATCATCTTTTGGAAATCAAGATTAATATGTTATGACAATTATATTACGTAAGATATTATGTCAGTACTTATTCAATTATCTCTGTAACATCAACAAATAATTCAACTCTCCCAGATGGCCACGCGTTGTAACATTTTAAAATTTTATTCAATTGGACTAAGGGACATAAATTTCAATGATTATTTAAATATATGTAAAAACCATAGATTTCGTGACGAGCTATGAAGAAAATTAAGTTAAATTGTTTAGGCTTATCAGCCTTTTGTATCTAGCCAGCTGGTCTGTTCTACAAAGTCAAGTTTTCACAAAATGTTAATAAAAACTCTAATTATTCAACTTTCCTCTGGATTCTTAAACAAGTATTTCATTGTTCAACCTAGCATCAAACTTGATATTTAAAGATAAATTATTTAGTTAAAAGATCTATGATCTTCCACCCAATTCGGAATTTGAGTTGGGTTAATATTAGAGAAATTTTGGTTATATCCACTTTTCATAAGAACAATGATATATGTTTATATATTAGAGAAGAAAATGTATACATTATTTGATCGTTAAAAAAGCAAAGGTATAGTAAATTCTTTATTGGTCTCAAAGTTGAGCATCACCAAATTGGTTAATTTGTTGTAGATCATTTTATATTGCTAATCATATTAGCATAGTTAGCATTGATGGATGAAATGAGACATATTATTGTACTTATCTATTTAGCAATAAGTATTTGATGAATGATGAATGCTTGTGTACATGTTGGTAGGCGAGATACAAAAATGAATGGTTGAACATATTGTTAGAATTAATGATTAAAGGAAAAGCAAAAGCGTGGACTGAACCAACCAACAGTAGATCCCAACTATCATGTGAAGAGAGAGAGAATAATTGATAGGGAATGGGGATATTAAATTTAGAGAGAGAAGAGCAGCAAAGACAAGTATGTAGCTCCTTCAAGACTGCCCACAATAAATAAATAAATATATGCATTTAATATAACTGATAAATATGCATGTATGTATCACAGACCGATACCAAAAACCAAAACCAACAAACACATCAATTTTCATATTTATAAATATCTCTTCATTTTATAATGCACCGTAATTTGGACTCTCACCAATCTAAAACTACCATGATTGCCCATCTTTTTCTTTCTTTTTATTATTTATTTTTTTCCCCAAAAAAATAATTAAAAAAAAAAAAAAAATGGACCCCTTTTCTTCTGAAAAAGAGAGCCAAATTTTTGCTTCTACTCCTTGCTACTCTTTCCCTTTGCTTCCACCTCTTTTCAATCATTGCCTTTTTCCACTTATATAAATCTTGAAATCACACTTAGTTAATTACTAGTTACATAAAACATGGCAACAACTTATAGGCGCCAAAGATTCACCTTTCTTTTCCTATTCATCTTGTTGTCCACACTCATCAAATTCGGCCTAGGTGGAGTGAGACTCCGGTTGCATCACGGGCCTCGGCCCGTGAGGATTAATCACCTGCTTCACAGCGATGCCATTCGTCTGCGTGCAATATCGCAGAAAGTGAGGAGAAAGCTCGAGGACGACAATGGCGGCCACCATCCAGCCTGCAACAATGATGATCAAAATCATCACCACAATGTATCTGGTGAATTGCCACTGCATTCAGGGGCTGACTATGGAACAGGGCAGTACTTTGTGAAGCTCAGAGTCGGATCTCCGGCCCAGAAAGTCGTGCTGATTGCAGACACGGGTAGTGATTTGACTTGGATGAACTGCAAGTACAGATGCCATGGCTGTAGAAGGAATTCGAGCCACCATCATCGCGTTTTTCACGGTGATCGTTCCTCGTCTTTTAAGACAGTGCCCTGTTCTTCCTCCATGTGCAAGATTGATCTGGCTAATCTCTTCTCCTTGTCTCGTTGCCTTTCTCCATTGGATCCATGTGCCTATGATTACAGGTATAACATTATAATGTGGCTTAATTAGAGTTAATTCTTGATCTTGTCTGTATTTATTGAGAGATTGTAGCACCCCTTTTTTAGTTTTTCTCTCACATTCCACCAATGGCTTTGTCCCTCCCATGTTGGGTGGAAATTAATTAATCACCATAGTTTAGTTGCAAGAGAAAATCCGCACGTGGTAATTATTCAACGCGGTGAAATTAATATGGAAACCCATTCTCTGTTTTCATTAGGATGAAGATTATGAAAACAAAAAAAGGATGTTTTGAATTAAGTATCCAAGGCTATAAATGCTGAGTAGTACAATTTAGTGTCAGCAAGGCTGCGTTCTTACAGTTGAAGCCATTACAGCTCTTACCTACATCCAAGCATAACAGTAATGGCAGTTATTGAGAAGTAGATTGGCTCACATGACTTGGATCTCTGTATAACTGTTGTTATGCATAAATTAAATCTCATTTTCTTGATAATTAGGTACTCAGATGGTTCATCCACGCTAGGCCTATTCGCCAACGAGACAGCCACGTTTACGCTCACAAACGGGAAGAAAACTAGGCTACACAACGTCCTAGTTGGTTGCAGTGAGTCCTCACAAGGCCAAAGTTTCCAAGGCGCTGATGGTGTTATGGGACTAGGCTACAGCAATTTCTCGTTTGGGCTAAAAGCAGCCGATAAATTCGGCGGCAAATTCTCCTACTGTCTCGTGGACCACTTGAGCCCCAAGAACATATCGAGCTATCTCATCTTCGGCTCACACGAGAAAATAAACATATCGTTCAATACAATGCACTACACAGAGCTAGTACTAGGTGTGATCACACCGTTCTTCGGTGTCAACATCAAAGGCATCTCCATTGGGGGATCCATGCTGGGCATCCCAGCTGACACGTGGAATGTGAACGGGCTGGGAGGCGCGATCCTCGACTCAGGGTCGAGCCTCACGGCCCTGACCCAGCCCGCTTACCAGCCCGTTATGGCTGCGTTGAAGCTGTCGTTGGTGGGTTTCAAGAACTTGAATCTGGATATTGGGCCACTTGAATACTGCTTTAATTCAACTGGGTTCAATGAGAGTTTGGTGCCCAGATTGGTGTTTCATTTTGTGGATGGGGGGAGGTTTGAGCCCCCGGTGAAGAGCTACGTGATCGACGCGGCGCTGGCGGTGAAGTGCCTGGGATTTGTGGCGGCGGCGTGGCCTGGTGCATCGGTGATTGGGAATATTATGCAACAGAATTATTTCTGGCAATATGATGTTGTTAATGGTAGATTGGGGTTTGCTGCTTCTTCGTGTACTTAGACATTCATGGCCTAATTCATTATTAAGAGAGGAATCACATTTGTATACATAGACAGAAAGGTTATAAATGTTCAGGACCATAACAAATTGAAATCAAGTTTTATCTTGTTTTTATCTTAGGGGAAATTTTCAATTTTGGTTCTATAACCAGGGCTTTTGTTCAATTCTTTTAGCACTAATTTAATGACTAGTTCCAATTTTGGTATTCTAACTATAATTTTTTTTCAATTTTTATCTAATTTTGATTGGAATTTCAATTTTTGACATTGAATGTCGAAATTGTTGATATGGATTTTTCATTTCTGACATCCATGTTGACAGAAATTAGCATTTTAGGTAAATCAAACCAAATTTGAAAAAAGTGATTGTTAAATGATCAAATTGAAATACGTAAAATTAGTGATAAAAATGTGACATGATCTATAGAGAGCAAAATTTGAGAATTTTCCTTTTATGTGCACATGTATATGTTTTGAAGAAGGGTTTGTGTCCCACTTCAGAAAGGGTCTTATCGCTTGATCAGGGTACGGCAAAAACACAATCGAATGCAATCGTTTAGATATGTCAGGACGAATCAAAAGATGGTATGGCAAGATGTCATTTTGACTCTATTTATGAGGGTAAAAGAGTATTTATACACTAATTTTAAATAATAGCAAATGCGTGCAAGAAATGAAACACGAGATTAACAATGAATTAGTTTGATGCCGACAAATAGTGTAGTACATAGAGGGGAAGCAAAGGCATTAGTGAGGAGCAAGGACAAGCTAAATAGTTGCATCTATTATTGGAAACAAGAAGACAGTATAGTTAGATGATCTGGATATCTTTAAAGATATGCATATATCCCAATGGAGATTTATAACACAAGAATATAAACTACTTTATTTCTCAACCACATTTCACATAAATTATTTTCAAAGCAAGTCTTTTGAACCTGCTCTTTAGCTATGTAACTTTAAGTCTCTCAGCATGATCAGTGACCATCACTGGGTCCTCATCTCCTACACATGATGGGCCCAATCATCACCCAGTCCCTCCACTCAAAATTTCTGGATCTCTAGTTGTCCTGTAATAAAATTGCAAAGCTTAAACCAACAAACAAAATCCAAAATTACACCTATTTATTTTTATTTAATTATAGAATTGAAATGATAAGATTTGTATTGTGACACTAAACTCAAATTAAAAAATAAATGACACATCTTAAATAAATAGATGACCATGACATATGTAGGATATCACAACTCGATAAACTTTAACATTCCTGTTACATTTATATATTTATAGGCATACACGTTAACTTTTATATATTTAAGTAAATCATTTCAATACTTTAATATGCTAAATAATATTTTAATATATAAATTAAAAACAAAAAAAAAACTATTATTAAGAAATGTAATTACTATAGATTTAAAATTAATATTCAAGAGCAACAGTAAAAATAAGTTAAAACAAATAGAGAAATAAAATTCTATTTTTAAAGTCGGAGTTAGAGCACAGTGATATGATGAAAAAAAATTATTTATTGAATATGCAACACTCTCCTATGAGATCATCTAGTGAATTTGTTGATCGAGCTCATTTAAAAGATTCAAATATTAATGCTTTATTTTAACTCAATACGAAGTGATATAAATTGGATGCAACCTTTTTTGGCATCCAAGAATTCAATATGGGAATAAAGTCAAAGTTTGAAACAAAACTCTAGAGAAAGATCTCCAACATTCTATCACATTCCGTGGCGACTAAAAGAACTTCTTTTTTGAAAAAGAAAAATCATTTTGCACTCTCAACATGAATGTCCAGAAATTTCAAGAACCTGCTCAAACTTCTAATCTATTACACTCTAAAACCCATTATAAATACTAACCACACATCATCTGATTCATCAGAGTACTTGAAAAAAAAAAAAAAACTCTGCTGCTATCCAATTATATATCCTCCTAAGAGAATATCACCCAAGTTTCAATTCCTCGTAAATCAAGAAACTAAACCGATCATGTCAGTCTTCCCACAGCGATCACTACTTTCCGATTCATTCATTTACGACGCATTCGGGCTCGGGCCTTCGGTTACTATGGACTGGAAGGAGACCTCGGAAGCCCACATCTTCAAGTTGGACCTTCCGGGCCGGGCCAAAGAAGACGTGAAGCTCCAAGTTCACGATGACAGAGTGCTGCACATAAGCGCGCAGAGTAAAGACGAAGAAGATTCCGGCGAAAAGAGGAATCATATATGGCATTGTAAAGAGCGGGTTGGTGCCGGAAGTTTGTGCCGGGAATTTAGGTTGCCGGAAAATGCGGTGGTGGATGAGATAAAAGCTTCGATGAGCGACGGAGTTCTGGTGGTGACAGTGCCTAAAGATCATAGCAAGAAGAAGAAGCTGCATGCGAAGAAACATGCTGTTGAGATTGCTGGTGAAGATGAGAGTTCGGGCTCTGCTAAAGGACTTGCTCGATTTGTTTGCTGCAAAGCTTGATTCTTTATTACAATATTTGTGTTAGAACAGTGCGAGTGTGCATGTTTTTTTTTCGTTTTCGTTTTTTGTTTCTCACCTTCAAGTGTTTGTTTGCATTGTAATGGTGTACATAAATAGGAAAGGTTGAAATCATTTTCATCTCATCTCGTAATAACTATATATTGTGTCTTTTGATTTTTTGTTTCACAAAATTAGGCTGAAATCATATATATATTTAAATAGGAAAGCCTTCATTCGATAAAATTGGGCTGGAAAAATCACACTTTAATTATGGGACTAAATTAAAAATCTTGATATTAATATATATGAAATCAAAATCGAATTAATGACAATATAGTAAAAATGTTAATCCTAAATGAAAATCATGGTAGCTTGGCGTATGTGTGACAATGTGGGTTTGTGGTGATCTAATTTGTCTTGTTTGTAAATTGTACATGATTAATTTCATGAAAATCATGTACGATTAACATAAGAAAAACTAAATTAAAAAGGGTGAATTGAACCTTTTTCTAATCCTTTATGCCTTAATTTGTGTTTCTTTTTTATGAACTTTATATCTTAATTACAATTTGCAACTAATCTTCATAATCGTGTCTTATCTAGTCAATTTTATATCTTAATTATAGGTTAGTACTCGTGAAATGAATGTTGTATATTTTTTTGCAAAAGTTTCAAATAGAGGTGATACACAACGAATAGTTGATGTATGAGGAAAAGAAGAAGATCGTCAAACCATTGACATTGAGTTAACAAATCTAAATTCTTTTTTTGAATCGACTATAGAAATATGGAATATTTCTTTTGTCAATAGATACATGGACTTTTTTTTTTCTCTTGATATTCATATAATATTTGTAAAATAAAAGTTCCCACGACAAGGATAATATTAATTAGTCAAGTCTTTGTTGTAGCGTTCCCAGATGTTACTCAAATTCCAAGACAAGAAATAAGTATTGTGGCAGTCCCAGGTGTTACTCGAATTACTACATTATTTAAGAAGTAAATACACAAGTCATATTGTTTGACTCATGAATCTGAGTTGGAACATGGGAGCATGTCACCTAGTGCTGCTCACGTTTTCCCCATCCAAATATGCATACTCAATCCACAACCATATAAATACTTGCATGAATGATATTAATGATCATATGAAGAAAAATACATAAATTAAGAACTTATAAGTCATCTGAAAAAATTTAAGCAAGGTTGACGGCCACCTCCACAATTATGAGGTGGTTTCTTCTAAATATCTGTCTTCTCTCCATCATCGTAGCTGCAAACTCCATTGTGCCGCCGCCACCGGCCGCTTACCTGAAGACAAATTATTATATCAAATCATGCCCAAATGTTGAAAGCATAATCCATGAAAAGGTGAATGCTTGGGTTAAGAGAGATTACACATTGGCTGCTAGCATCATCCGCCTTCACTTCCATGACTGTGCTGTTAGGGTATTATTCTCACTTACTTCTCTCCAATATCCTACCACAAGAAATGTTTTTTATTATTTTGCATCATTTCCAAACCTATTTTATCTCATATTTCAAACTTAGTACACCTTATGTATATAGTAAGTGAAAGTATAATGTTATGAGGTCGCGTTTTGGTCAATCAATCTCTCAATTTTCCACAATTTGAGAACAAAATTTGGTAGAATCTCAAATTTCGGCCAAAGATTTCATTGGAAACCTAGAAGTGATCATGTTATATGTCACATGTATGTTTCTGGTAAAAAATAATAATAATAAGACAATGGGCTATATTTATTTCAATTGATTGTGCAAAATCGAGATTTTTTTTTTTTTTTGGACATATTACAAAAATACTACTTTTATTTTGAAAAAAAAGATACTCCTATGTTTTAGTCATTAACCTTAAAAAAAAAAAAAAAGGTGTCTTTTATCCATTTTTCACCTAAAGACCAAAATAGCTGTATAAAGTGAATAAAAGAGATTTTCCTTATTTCTTAATGTCATATTGAAGGAAAAAAAATTTCCTTAAGCCAAAAAGTAGAAAGTACCTAAAAGAATATGTTTTCCAATATTTATGTATAGAAAGCACATTTACCATGTGTAAATGATTAGGAAATCCATAGCACCCTACTATATGATGTAGACAAAATTTCACCCCTTACCAAATCAATTTTAAAAAATCCCCCCTAAATATTAGTAATTTCATTCTATAATTGTGGCATATAATACTTGAAGTATGGAATAAAAACATTTTAATATTTTACCGTAACAAAAATCATGTAATATTGCAGGGGTGTGACGGTTCGATCCTGCTGAACCATCCCGGCAGCGAGAGGGCGGCGCAAGCCAGCAGAACCCTAAGGGGCTTCAAACTGATCGACGAAATCAAGGCCGCCGTCGAGAAACAGTGCCCCAAAACCGTCTCCTGCGCCGACATCCTCACCGCCGCCGCCCGCGACGCCACCGTCCTCGCCGGCGGCCCCTTCTGGGAGGTCCCATTCGGCCGGAAAGACGGCCGCATTTCCCTGGCCAGGGAAGCCAACTCCGTCCCACAGGGCCACGAAAACATGACATCCTTAATCCACTACTTCGAGTCTCTGGGCCTCACCTTCGTCGACTTGGTCGTCCTCTCCGGCTCGCACACCATCGGCAGAAGCTCCTGTGGGGCCATAACCCACCGGCTCCGCAACTTCAACGGAACCCGAAAGTCCGACCCCTCCATGAACGCCAACTACGTGAAGCTGTTGAGGAAACAGTGCAGATCGGAGGCCAACTACGTGAACCTGGACGCGACGACTCCTCGGAGATTCGACGTGGCTTATTACAGGAACCTGGGGAAGAAGATGGGGCTGTTGGAGACGGACCAGTTGCTTTACTCCGATGAGAGGACGGCGGGGGTGGTGGGGGTGATGGGGTTTCAGGAGGAGCTGTTTGTGAGCCAGTTTGCAGGGTCGATGGTGAAGTTGGGAAATGCTAATGTTTTGGTGGGGAAGAAGAAGGGTGAAGTCAGGTTGAATTGCAATTATGTTAATAGGCCTCATTCAGCTTTGCTGCTTTAATTGTTAATAGATGATGATTTCATTTATGGTGTTTTGTTACATATGAAAATGTGTATCATCTTGTTTATTCGTTTTTGTCATATATTTATCAAATAATTCTTTCAAAGATCATATCTTATTCGACATTTGATTGTCTAGTGTAGGACTCGAGATTCTCCATTTTAAATCACGTTTATATATATTTTTGTGGAAAAGTGTTTTCTTATTTAATGACGCAAACAAAATAAGAACTTTAAATCTCGATTGATTGACCACTAAATTTAAAGTTTAAACAAAAAAATCGAAACCAATCTTCTTATTAAGAATTGAGGTTTCCTTGTATAAAAATTACTTAATTAAATATATGAAAATTTCAAGATGATTGGGTAAAAAACAAAGCTAAAATAACACAAATTAAATATAACAATGAGACAATATATCAAAATAACTTATTATTTTCAAATTGCAATGTTTGAATCTATTAACAAAAATACATACAATATACATTATAAGATAAAAATATTTGTAAAATTGAAAAATATAAACAAGAAATTCTTGCTTTGTGTAGTTTGGGATAAATGAGAATTGAACGAGACTTGAATATCGTCGTCATATTATCTCTAACAAAAAGAAAATTTTGGAGTGAGATCTTATGTTACACTTGGTATTACATTTCTCATTCTAAATTAATTATTATCACGTGTATCAAATAACATAATTAATTAATATGTGAGTATATTAAATATTATGAAAACGAGATATAATAGCAAGTGTAATTAGAAGATTTGAACTCGAAGTCTCAGCCCAACATACTTTTTAAATTTTCTTGAAGTATTTTCCATACGTAAAAGGGTTGACAAGGACTTAATGTGGTTGGGATTTGGTTTGGAATGAAATGTAGATTAGTTGAAAGCACGTCTTGGCAACAAAAAGGGCAGCACATAATATAAAAGGCAATCAATCACCGGCCACGCACCCCACTCGGTTTTCTTTCATTGATTGTATTTATATTTTAGATAACAATTTGCTCTTTCAAATTATTACATTAATTATTTAATGGGATGTGCGTTTTTCAACCATTTCCATACCCCACACTCATCATATTAAAGCAGATTAACTCTTGGAAGAGTGGTACTATTTCGCAAATCACTTCACAAAAACACTAGAAAAATCCAACACCGACCATGGCGAGAAAGGCTGTGCTAATCGGTTGCAATTACCCGGGAACGAAGGCGGAGCTGAAGGGATGCATCAACGATGTTCGACGGATGTACGCTTGCTTGGTCGAGCGTTACGGCTTCTCCGAGGACGATATCACAGTGTTCATTGACACCGACGATTCTTACCCACAGCCCACTGGTCGGAATATCCGCTCCGCCCTCACCGATCTGGTCGGTTCCGCTCAGCCCGGAGATTTTCTCTTCGTGCACTACAGTGGCCACGGGACCCGCCTGCCGGCCGAGACCGGCGAGGATGATGACACCGGCTACGATGAGTGCATTGTTCCCACTGATATGAACCTGATTACGGGTTTGTCCCCTTTCCCTCTTTTGATCTTGATTTTCTGTTGGTGTGTGTCTTTAGATTGATTGTTTGTATGATTTGTGGCTTCGCTTTTATTGATTTGTTTGAATCTGTTGTTAGCCATAGAATTTCTACTTGTTTTTGCTGAATTGAGTTTTTAGTATCTATGTTTTGAGATTTCTGAATGTAAGGTGTTTGATTTGAGATCTGAATAAAAGGATAGAAACATGATTTCGGATTTTGTAGTTATCACAACTGAATAAAAATGGTAGTTTCTTATCAAAGATTCAAGGATAGAAATTTGATTTGGGCTAGTAGTTGCTGATTCTTTCATATGTGTGATCAGATGATGATTTCAGAGAATTGGTTGACAAAGTACCAGAGGGATGCCAGATCACCATTGTCTCCGACTCTTGTCACAGCGGAGGCCTAATTGATGAAGCCAAGGAGCAGATTGGAGAGAGTACTAAGCAAGGTGGGGAAGAAGATGAAGGATCCAGCTTCGGATTCAAGAACTTCCTACGTAGAAGTGTTGAGGATGCAATCGAGTCTCGTGGTATCCACATCCCCTCTGAATTAGGATTCGGCCGCCACAAAGGGCGTCACCAACAAGAAGACGAAGGAGGAGAAGAAGCATTTGAGGGAGATCAAGGCCAAGGCTATGTAAAGAACAAATCTTTGCCCCTTTCAACTCTCATTGAGTTACTCCAGCAAAAAACAGGCAAGCAAGATATCGATGTGGGAAAGCTGCGACCAACCCTTTTTGATGTCTTTGGAGACGATGCTAGCCCCAAGGTAAAGAAATTCATGAATGTTATATTTAGTAAGCTAAAAGGGCAGGGGCAGGGAGGGGAAGGTAGTGGTGGGTTCTTGGGGATGGTGGGGGGATTGGCTCAACAGTTTCTGCAACAGAAGCTTGAAGAGAACAATGACGACTATGCAAAACCTGCATTGGAAACGCACGTTGGAAGCAAGAAAGAAGCCTATGCTGGGGCAAGCAATAGAGGGCTACCTGATGGCGGCATTCTCATCAGTGGCTGCCAAACCGACCAGACATCAGCGGATGCTTCACCTTCGGGTGATGCAAGCAAAGCTTATGGTGCTCTGAGTAATGCTATTCAGACTATACTTGCTGAATCGAATGGGGAAATTAGTAATCAAGAACTGGTGCTTAAGGCGAGGGAGCTGTTGAAGAAACAGGGTTACACTCAGAAACCGGGGCTATACTGCAGCGATCATCATGTCGATGCTCCCTTCATTTGCAAATAAGATTGCCATTATGTCTTTTCAGTCAATCTTGATAGGGAATATGAAGAATAATCCATGGTTGTGTTGTTTTGTTAATTGATTCTGTGAGTGTGCTTGTGTTTACTTGTTTTTGCGCATTTCCTGAAATTGAATGTCGTAAATTTGGACAATTGTATCGCAATTGGCTTGATTGTGAGATTTATTTCCCATTTTCTGATTTTCACAAATAAAAACATAAAAGAAAAATTCATAGAATTTCTTATTTGTTGCATGCCCCACCCACAGAGAATTGCGTAAATAGAAACCGACAGTAGTATCAATTATCAAACACAAAACAGCGTTATGATAAAACATATATCAAATCAATTTTATCTTAGTAATTACACTCTTTAACTTTTCACTAATAATTCTACAAGAAATTTCACCATAATTCTGGCACCCAAATTATAAATAAATAACACAATCCATTACTCTAGCAACCAGCTTTTTAAGTTAACTGGGAAGAGGAGCAAAACAATTTTGTATTAGATTATATCTTTCTACAATATTAATTGTGATAGTTACAATGAACTTGTCATTCCTATAAAGATATTACATCAACGCATACAATATACAAGAAAACAAAACTGCATATGTCGAGAAATGGGGCCTAAATAAATAGAATATGAACAGCGCTGCAATCTGTGTTGAAATCAACACACCAAAAGGCTCAAAAATGACGCCATATCTTTTACTTCCAATCCCATAGCTGGCTTCGCCATTGCAACTCAAAAAACACCATCCTAATTCTGCAGCGTCTTTGCAGCGTAATACAAAAGGTAGCTTGTAAGACCCCTTCAAATAAATGGTAAAAGAAGCTTGAATTCCAGTTTGTCTCACTCGTCATCAATGTCTTGAACCCAGGCCAGACCTGCGACAACAACACCATTCTTATAGTCATTATTCTACTCAAAATGTAGTGTAGCAATAAACTGATGAATAAATGATTGGAAGAAAATCAAAAGGCCATGAAAACTTGAGCAGAGTTTTCTATGCAAAATGTACAAAATAATGTTAGGATGTATCAATCTTGCCATGTTTAGTTTTTCGCATCTGTATTGACATGGTGTAGGAGTAAATACTAAAAGCAAATAAGATGTCGACATATAAAAGCTTTTTTTTTTTCTAAAATAACAAACAAGAATTTTATTTATAAAAGAAAGGTTACAAAGGGATGAGGTGTCCCCAAGTATGGAGAAGATCAATCTAAAGTACAAAATTTAAATGTCGATAAGCATCAATTACACATAATCCCCTAAAACATTTATGTCATGAAATCCACATGCAACCCTAAACTTAATTTTTTCCTACACTTCATCTACCAATCCTCAATATTTTCAAAAACTCTCTTATTCCTTTCCAACATATGGATTGGACTATAATTCCCCATAGTATCTTAGCTTTTTTACTAATGAAGATCCCCAAATTCAACAGAAAACATTCCTTGATGGAATGTCAACATATAAAAAATGTATTTAACCAAAAAGCCCAAAAGTCTATACCACAATCTTCGACCAGTTAATGTTTAATTTTTTAGATGTACTGTAAAAGATACACTAGTAAGAGAAAAATATTAATTGTGAATATTATGTTGACATACAAATTGCTTTTCTCACATTATCAAATCTGCTTTCATCAGCAGAAACCATTAATTATTAGTGTTTCCATTCAGAAATACCAATATTGGCAACAAAGACCAACAGCATCTACGATAACAAGCACTATCAATGTCTGGACAATTTAAACTGAAAAACAGATCACAGTCATGGATTACAGTGCTGCAGATAACCCTCGGCAACCATTCCTCAGTTCCAAATAAAGGAAACTAAAAGACAAGTCATATAATAAAGATGGTATTGCAAGTGTGGGATGTGGGGGGATGCTTCATTTTGTGAGTATAAGCAAAGACAAGTATGATGTTAGTGATGAACAAGTGTAAAATATGATAACTAAATACATAAAATATATAAAAACTAACAAATAAAATACCTAATAAAGACTGAAAGTTAATATTTCTACTTTTAATCATTTTCTGACTTTTCAGTTTATTAATTAGAACAAAGCACAACTGAGGCAAAATAAGTGATTCTCTTATTCTATGTAATTCTTCTGTCAGAAAATTTAAAAAAAAAATTCAAAAATAAAATATATAGAATGGTCATCTTTTAAAGGACATTAACTTTCTCATTGCATGTTGTTTATATATGCACACATGTTTCAGAATTAGCTGCATTATGAAAATAATTACCATAGAGATTTATAATTATATATTAAAAGTATATCAACAGAGTTAGGTATAGTTTACATTATCAATTTATATATATATATATACATATATACATATATATATATATCAATTTTATTTAAAAGAAGGTTTACTTATTAATTCTTTTGAGCCTTTTTTTGGTGTTCATTCTCAATTATTTTATTCTAGTAATAAGAAATAAGAAACCTTATGAAACTAACTGTATTATGAACAGACTAAATTATCATCAAAGTACAACTGAATTGTAATATTTTAAGTAGCATAATGATTTAAAATACCCACACGTCATAATTCTGAAAATAAAAATCAAGTACATAACAAATAAAAAGGTATTCCATTAGCATGTCAGCTATATTTGATGCCACTATTTGTATACCTCAACATGCTCCAACCATGGATGATTGATATCTAAAAATAAAGATATGAAGTTTTAAAAGTAGTAAAAAAGACAATTAACTATTGTTGCAGAATATAAATAATACTTTTTTAATTTATTTATTTAATTGTGTTCCTTTTTCTGTAAATCTTCAATGTCAAGCGAGTAAATTAAGAGCTTTCTATAAAAATGAACAAAATCTAGATATGTTTACAAAAACTTTGTATTTATTATTTTTGTTCTTTAAATTATTTCTAAATAAGGTATAAATATTTGTTATTTCTTAAACATTCTATATTGTTATGTACATTACAAAAAAAAAAATTGTTTGGGATCTTTATTTGAAAGGCCTTTGTTTACTATATTTTGCCTCTATAGCAAACAGTTGTCAAAAGCCACCACAAAACAACAAAATATCTTCGCAGGGCAATGGAGCCAATATTCCTTTTATGTTTTTATACTTCTTCAGATCTATATTTTCTAGATCAATTCCATGGTTCTAGAGTTAATAATATCTTACTTAATGTATAGGTAATTTCAATGTCATAACTTTTCAAAGATTAGTTGTTCTATCAACTTATTTAATTAAACTATGACAATTGAGACCAACATTATGTAATCTCATAACTAAATATCCAAACTGTTTCTTTTGTAGTAGTTGCTCATCTTTATTGCAATCTTTAGTATCAGATATCTCCAAGCTCTTGGGAATGTTTCTTTATGTCAAATAATATTTTTACTATTTTATTAATCCAACATTTTACCATAGTTTACTTTAAATTTATTATGAGGTTTATTTTAAAAATTAAAACAGCAAATTGAATATCAAAGATCAAATTCATAAATTGACTGCTAGAAACTACATCCCGTTCTTTCTTTTATGTTTCTTTTTATTAATAATATTATCCCATCAAAACTATAATTCTACTAGTCAGCTAACAGAAAATTTATGTTTCAGTAAGAACAGTTTCATTTGCAAAATAAATAAATATAGACGATAGTGCTTAATTAATTGAATAGCATTTATAATGTGTATTTGGCCATCAAATATATTTAAGATTTGCATATTAGAGCTCAACAAAAAAAAAAAACAAAAAAAAAATCTTAAGATTATTGAGTGAGATAAGCATCACCTAGATTTTAATCTCTCCTTTATAATTATGATTATGGTAATTTTTATTTTATTTATCAGGTTGGTAGTTACAATATAAGCAACTAATATACATTTTCTCAATTCATAAGCTATTTTATTAGTTTTCATAATTACATTGCAAGGTAATGTAATCCAAAAAACTTCTCCATGGCACTCAGATGCCTCAATTGGTATATAATCAAGACAAAAATTGCTTTATCATTCTTCATTTAATTCAATGCATTTATTTTTTTTACCTCCGATGTTAAAAATTTAGAGTAACATGTAGGATTTCTGTTATGCTTAGATATAAATTGTTGAATAAAATATCATATTTAAACTTAATCAATTAGCGTTTTTACAATAATTATAATCAATACAAGTAAGGCAAATTAGTAATGGAATGAGGACTATACTAGTGTGTATCCTTTCAGACTTTCTATATAAATATTTGAAGATAAATAATTTGATTAATTACATGTTATCAAGTATTAAAGCTCTTAGAATTATTTTTATTCTTTCAATACGTATTCTTTCCTTTTTTTCTCTATAATAATAAAAATATGTCAATTATTGACAAAGTTATTAAATATATTATTTTGTATGATACTTTAAATTATTAAAGTGCTAAGCAGACAAAATAATATAAACTTGCTTATGATAGAGATTGAAAAGATCTCAAACTCTAATTTAATAAAATTATTCAAATAAAAAATATTTCAAAAGTTAAATTAAAAAATCAAAAGTTAAATTAAAAAATATTTTTTTAAAATTTTAATTTTAATAAGAGATGTTTATCTTATAATCTTATACATAAATTTTAAACTAAATAAATATTAAATCACAATATTATGTGCTTGGACAGGAATTGGTGAGAACTTTACTGTTAGAGAATTGGAATAACTATTTTTGAGAGCTTTGGATAACAGGAAAAGTTTGTGTTTGTTGTAGAATTTGGGGGGGGGGGGGGGTTAAACTTCACCATAAATGTCAGATCATGGAAAAGATGGGAGTCATTATTTTATTATATTGGATTGAATGATGATAGATGTGATATAATGTTATTATGTATTTATAAGTAATATGATATGTATAATGTACGTAATAACATTGAAAGAAAAGTGGGACAGGGGGGACATCCACGTGATGGGGCTAGGGGTTGGGGGAATAGGGGTTGAGAGTGGGGCCACCCTTTGACTTATGCAGAATTTTGTTTGGCAAATTCCAATCCAAACAAAAATTGGGAACTGACAGTTAAGATTTGAACTGCCAATTCCAGAACAAACAAAGAAGCCTGTCGTTCAGATTTACTATGCCTAAAGGTTGCTATTGTCGGTTTCTAAGAAACCAAATGTGTATTCATGCATTCAAGAAAAGTAAACAAGTATAGATATGAAGGCATATAGTTGAGATTAAGAATTCCACATAAACAAGACATTTCAAAAATACCAGCAATATTCTCCAACTCTTAACTGCCTAACGTTGACAGGAACACCGATAAGTATATTAAAACATTTCAGGATTCAGGAAGTCATTCAACCATTCATGATTTATAGAAGTATAGAGTCATAGATAATATTGAACCAGATAGAGGGAGGGAGGGAGGGAGAGAGAGAGATAGAGAGAGAGAGAGAGAGGGAGAATTAAAAACCTTGCAGCACAGTTTCAACAGCTGCATTTGGGATGAGCAATCCAACAATTCGTTGATTGTCTGAGGTTGTCTCTATACGCACAACCCGGATTCTTTTATGGCTTTGGCGAGACTGTAAAAGATACCAATCTTTCTATCAATAAAACATATAGCTGTTAAAAGACCTATGTTAAAAAAGCAGCAGGCATTAAAGAACAAACTAACTCTCTTTAGTAATATACTAGTGGTTTCTTGACATCAAAGACATAAATGACTCGTAAGAGGTTTACTCAAGGGCGATTAGCATGATATGTATGCAATCAATTGAATTAGATTTATTCAGACTGTTGCTGGCATTCAACATTCACCAATGTATATATTCACCAAACAACAAACTAGAGCAAAAATAATTAGCTGGCTTACCTGCTTGGAAAGCGCCTTTTCAACAGTTCCCCAAACAGGGAGAATGAGACCACCCAAAAGATTCACTTCCTGCAACCTTCTGCCTGTAGTGCAGAAGTTGCCCAGCTTACAGTTGGGACCATGCATGCACTGTATGTGAAACCTCAAATTAGCTATAAAGAGATTTTATTGTCGTAATTTAACAGCAAAACAGATACCACCAAAGCCATAACAACATGAAGCCTATTTTTTTATAAAGACTCTGCGTAACACAAGTAGACTCATTATACCACATTATAATTTAAATATGTAATGCATCTAGCACTTGGAAAAAAGAAATTCTCATAACTAATCCTTCATTTTTTGGGTACGGAATTGTTTTTTAAGTAATGAACTCCTCGTACAGCTTTTGTTCATTAATATTGCCAGAAAGAAAGTTCGTTAGACTTGGAGTGATTTGATGATATTGATCCATATTCAGAATTTGTAAATCATAAAGAGAGCAAGAAACATCTACATGATGGTTCAGAAAGATCAGATGTCTCAACTTTCAAAGAACACAATCAATGTAAATGGTAATATCTTAGATGCCTATTGTTTAATACCTCAGGTGTCTATCTTTACTAAGTTATGACCTCCTTTATTCACATCTTATTCCTTGCTAAGCATATTATACATATTGAACATCAAGTGTTCAGTTCAAGATATGCTTTTTAATGCATCCATATTTATAATATACAGTACATCTCTTTAACTTCATGTCGACATCTCGTCAATAGACTCAATACTCAATAGACCCTCCGACAATGGTTTCACATGGGTGAGAAGCAAATAGGTTTTAGGCTACCCTTGAGTGCTGTTGATGTTAACTTAGAGTGTGTATTCTAAGATAATACATATTTTGACTTTTGACAAGTATTGCCAGAATCCAAAATGCTAGCTTCAATTTGGATGAAAAATCAATACTATAGTCAAATCCTGGGACAAGGATAGCTTGCAAGCCTCCAGAAAGTCCATCATCTCAGCTTCACTTCTCTCCCAGGGTAGATCCATTCAAGTTGTTTTTGTATCAGTTTCATCCAACTAATATTATGCACTCTGATTTCCTCTGTACTTCAGAACTTTTTTGTATAGATGTATTTTTAGGTACAAGTGCCCTCATCAAGAGATATGCACAGTGAAATAAGACATCTGAACTACTACAAACAGTTTCAACATAAATTAACCATATGCCTTCTTATGTCAAGAAAAGGTTTTTCACATTATATTTAGGGTGGGACTAAAGACGCCCCACCCTTTACTTAGCACACCCCAATTATATAGATTCCAATTAAAATAAATAAAAAATAAAAAATACCAATTTTATCCTTTAAGAAATAAAAATAAATAAAAAATGTAAAACCCTATCATCTCTCTTCTCTTCACTTTCTCTCTTTTTCCATAGTTCTTGATTTTTTTTGGGTTCTTCTTTGAATTTATTGTTTTTTTTGGGTTCTTTGAATTTATTGATGAATGAAATGACAACACAATCACAAATATTTCACATATTAGTTAATATATGAAAATCGTGTGAAAATCGTACGAAAAAACGTAAAAAATCAATTAAAACCTGACTTGCTCTGTTCAGTCTTGGTTAGCCGAACACGTAGAAGTATGTTCAGCCGCCCGGACCGAACATAGAAGTACGTTGGGCCACCGTGACCGAACGAAGCTTTTTGTTTTTAATTTTCTAAAGGGTAAAATTGGTATTTTTCATTTGTTTTATTTTTTTAATTAAAAAACATATAAATTGGGGTGTGCTTAGTAATGCATGGGGTGTCTTTAGTCCCACCCTTATATTTAATTACTATCAAGGGCATTTTGGAGAGCGATTGGACAAGATAACAAGCAGGTACTATCAAGGGCATTTTGCAGAGCGATTGGACAAGATAACAAGCAGGCATGCTTGAGCAAATAACTTATATAAGTGATTGTAGGCACCTGCTTGGATGAAACTTCATACTCCTCTTCCCAGCCACTACGAGCTTTATCTAAAACAGAAAGTTTCCTATACTTGTCTTTTAGTTCTGCCAGAGGCATCTCCCTAGAAATGAAAGCAATGTAAAGAAGCCCGGCAGATAAAATTAATAGAGAAAGCAATCATGTGAAATGCTGATGGGAATTTGAGGGCACCTGATAGACTCCCCAAGGGTAGGGCGGCATATTTTGTACAATCCAGAATCAGAACTGAAAAAATGATCAGAAGATTTAATGAAAGATAAACAATAGCAGATGTGAGGTAACTGAAACATGTAAAAAGATGTGGTATCCATACTTTTCAAATGCTAAAATATAATGCCGCTTTCCCATCCATTCTCTCCTTGATTCATAGAATCCATTGTTACTTGACCCAGAGTTATCTTTTTTCTTGTCCTCAAGCAATGAGGAAGCAGACTATGTAAATAAATGTTAAATATTAGTCACCATGAGTTTGTGCCTAATATAAATCCAATAGACTAACTGTTAAATATGTTAAAAATATAGGTTAAAAATACCTCCCATGTCATTCCGCGATCCAACGTGAAAGTAAACAACACAGTGCATGCCCCGGACATACTGTCAACATGAACAGTCTGCCAAATGTAGATGTTAATAACTATCTATATTGTTTAACCCACAAAAGCACAAAGTATTATAACCTTTGGTTCTCCCTGCAGCTTGATGGTGTTAGCTTTCAAATCAACAATACCAGAATCTAAATGCCCATCAACACGTGCGTTCGAAATAATAAGATCAAGGATACCAACAAATAGCTCAAACAGCCTGCAACACCATCAACATCTATAGTTATTGATTAATGTCAAACAAGCAAACATATTTACTTTAAACTGCATGCACAAACCTATTTTGAATCTCAGGAGGGAGCCCTAGAAGTCGGTTGAGGAAACGCCCAACATCATGCATGTCCGACTCAACTATGCGGCCAGTTATCTTTCCAGGTTCCTTCCCATTACCTAAAGAAGAGTATTGATGAACAAGAAATATATCATTCAAAGCCTAATAGAAACTTTCAACAGAGCTTTAGTCTGTCCATTGAATCACAAAATAAAGACGACACTATGAATGAAAGTCATACACTCCAAGAACCTACCTTCTAAACACTGCACCTACAGAAGATGAATAAATAAAAGAGAGGAACAATATGCAAATTGAGTAAAAGAAAAATAGTTTAAAATTATGTCAAGATAACTATACTATTACCAAGAACTGAATCTCTAATTATCCCAACAGATACAAGCGCAGCTTTCCCCTTCAGAATGAAGTCCTTTATTGTCTCAGGTTTTTCAGATGAACACCCAGGTGGGTTAATGGGCAAGTCTTCCTAATAATTCAAAATAAAATCATAATAAACGCTTCATAAAAGTATATGGGTTTGATGGTTTCATTATAATGAGAATATCTTTCAGTTTATAGCACCTGCCCCATGAGCCCCTTGTACAGCATCACCAGAGCCTTCTTCCCATATGCACTATCATAATTATAAGCACTGAGAGATGGTCCAGCCCTGCAATATGCAATGATCTAAGCCTCTTATTGCAAATAAGGTAATAAATACTAAGAATAGCTTACTGATAGCACAATTGACATTACCTACGGTCACCCTGTGTTAAAGCACCAAGAGATTCAAGTCTCTTGGCAACAATGGATGCAAACCGTCGTTCACCACCAAGATTTGTGAAAAGCAGCCTGTGAGGAATAATATTATTATTTTCATCATCATAAAATCTTGTCCAACAAACTCACCAAAGCATTTGTATGATTGGTGGTGTATGACAATTGACAAGTTCTCAAACCTATCTGGATTGAGATGCAAGTCAGAATTTGCTTAAACAGCAGATTTTGAGAATCCACTAGCCATAGAACAATATTTTGTTGCCATTGTATACAAAAGGAAGGCAGATTCAGAATGCACAGTGGTTGCACATATTGCAATAACAATTGTATAAAGGTCCATGTACACAAATCAGAAATTCATATACCTATACTCTGGAGCTGAAGCTTGATTTGATCTGTGAGTTCTTCCAAATTGTTGAATTGCACGATCTGCGCTCCAAGGTAGTTCCAGAGTTAAATGAACTCTTCTTTTCTGTCCATGGAACAAAATAATCCAGCTTAAAAGAATTTTAAAAAGAACCTCTGGAAGAAATCAGAATACAAAAAACAATCACCTGGTTGACTGCTCTTCTATCTGCTTGCAAAGAAACACCTGCTGATCCAGCCTCAGATATGATAGCTACAAGTTTTTTACCATCCATGAAGAGCTGTTTTTCATGCATATTGACCATTTCCATGGTCACTTCCTTTCTAAAGCATACAACAAATGAATTAGCAACCAATGAAGCAACTGAAAATCAGGATACTAGATGCATGTCCCAACTTACGTGTTCCGGGCCTGATAAGTGACACCTTTTCCTCCAGAAGTCCTGACTAGCATGCCTCGACGCCCTGTGATTTCTGCTACTTTATCAGGGCCTCCTAACTGCATCAATTTCACAGGTTATAAATAGAAGTTATCTGGATTATGATTGCTGCTTGTGACATATAAGTAATGATGTTACCTGGTCAATGATATCATCCAATGGATTGTTCGGAAGATCCAAGGAACGTATTATTTCTAAGATTTTCAATTTACGTTCCAGGGCTCCTTCATACCTAATCAGGTCAACAAGAATGCCATCAAACGTCACACAAAATAATATAATAAACTCTGAATAAAGAAAGCAGTAATCGGTTTTCATAGAAATGTACCTCTTCAGCAGTTCTTCATAATAGGTTTGTCTAGCTCGGAGATATTCCTCCGTTTTTTCCTTGCACGAGTGACAAGACCAATCACCAGATATTTCTTCTACAACCGGTGGAACCACACATGCAGGGTGAACAAGCTGGCTGCAGCCGGAACATTGAAGCAACTTCTTCCTTTCCTACATTCATGGATAGAAGGTATAAAAAAATACAGTGAGGAACAAAAAGATGAGAAAACGGCCATATAAACCTAAATTGTCATATCCAAGAAAAAGGAAAATACCCCTTCAGAATTGCAAAAGTTACAGATCTGGAACTCATCATCAGATTCAGTTTCAGGTTCAGTGTCAGCTGCATGTCAAGAAAATCAATCATCACGAAAACAAAATCACAATAACTCAATTCAACATAAAGAAAATGACAAATGAAACTTAAAGATGAGACAGTTCACAACTACATGGACAACTTTAATAAGGAAAATATCTGCTTTGTTGAAAACTGGAGGTCTGATAGATGCAAGCTTCAAATTCCCAGATAGAGGGAGTTGAGGATTTTACAGGACTGTCCATTGAAAAGTATAACAGCTTGCTCCTTATTCTTCAATATGAAAACCTCAGAGTTCAGCACAAACATATGGGATGAACCGTGAGTTATTCAAACATGACTACACGAGGACTCATTGTCTTAATAAGCTACCCAAATTACAATTATGAGTATAACCTTACAAAAAATAAGCAGGAGGGGTATTGGTGAAAGTGTGAAGACTTTGTTTCAGGAAGATACACAAATAACAAGGCATATTAAGGGAATTATAATTGAACAAATGAAGCAGTTGTTTTATTTGATATTAGCACAATGGCAAACTTGTGTAAAGCTGGATTGGAAGCAACTTCAAAGATGGTCTAATTTTTTTGAGAGAAGTTATCAAATGAAATGTCTTAAATTACTTTCAGATTGCCAGTCACTTTCTTCTTCACTTTCAACCTCCCATTTAGCAACTTTCCTTACTCTCCCCGCAAATGATACACCAGGTGTAGCTGAGTGCCTCTTTCTCTGAAGCTCCTTCACACTTTCCTCTAAGCACATTAAATCAATGTTAATAGATAAGGCTGCACAGAAGATAATTTGCGATTGTTTAAAACTAATAGATACCAGGGGGTGCTTCAGGCTTATCTGGAAGGGGATAGTTCTCCTCAACAAATTTCAACAATAACTCACGAGGCCCAGAGACAAAATCATCAAGTTCCAGACCCTATCCCAATAAAATGTAAAGTTTCCATAAGATTCAGAGAATATATCTCAATAATTCATCAGCCATACATTGATTAAAAAAACCAAATTATATGTATTAAAGATGAGAATTTTAACAAACTTTATACAGAAATATATACAGCAAACTAAGATTTTATCCAATCGGCTATATGGATTACATCTTGCCGTAGTGTTCAGTCAAGGCATCTCTCAATCTTTATAAAGGAACTATGCCACAAGAAAATATGAAAGCGGTTCAAGTTTTATCTGTTATTTAAGAAATGATCTCCACACGCAGATACCAAAAAAGGGTGGAAAATAGGCTTACATATTTCGTCACAGCTTCCTCAGTCCGCGCCTCTCCAGTACTTTGTAGGCCTATGACCACACACTTATTATCCAGCAATGCTTGTTCAGATAGTCTAACCACCGCAGGCACTTTAGCTGACATACACATGTGCCTAAAGAAGCGCTAAATTGAAGCCAAAAAAACAAAACAAAAAAAATTAAAAATACCAAACATACTGAAATGTGAGATTCAGGAAAAAGAAAATGGTTGAAAGTTTCAAGCTACAAATTTTCACTACTGAACCTGATGACTCGCCCAGTACAATCTCCATATTTGACTTGAATTAGGCCTCTCATGTGCTAAATATGTGCTTGCTGATAGCAATTCCAATCTCAACTCAGCCCAAAATTCTGCTGCTTTTTCATACATGTCCTGGAAACAGAAAAAAAAAAAAAAAAAAAATCATAATACTCCATACTCATTAGATTTATAGAATAATACTCCATACTCATTAGATTTATAGAACAATTTGAAGAAATAATATCCAGAATTTATAAATTAATCAGGCTGATGGAAGGCTCTCCTTGATGATACTAACATAGAAACCTTGAAAGTTGAAACTGCGAAGTACTACAACATTATCTAAAGAAGGTCTGAAGGAAGTCAAGGAAAAAAGGAATCCTAACTCATTTTCTTGTTTCTTCCCTCCATCCAGCAAATAAATGTAACTTAAAATTACAGGCTAGTGTGAATCTTATATAGAAGATCTGTCCTTCTATGATGCACAAGCTAATGGATGTCAGACTAGTGAGGTTCTTTCATAACTAATATCTTCTGATATTTCTTGGAAAAGCAGTGACATCACAAAAGCATGATTGCTTGCTTGTCTTTTTCCACATAAGAGAATTATTGCTGTAGTCAAACTCAGATGAAATCAGTTTGAAAAGCATCATTCCAGACAAAGTCGACATTAAGAACTGATACAGACAGGCAATCATCTGATAACAGACAATAAAGGAGAAAAAAAAATTATATATACAGATTTGAAAGCAAGAACTTCAGGGAACTGCTCCTGGTGTTGAGTGTGCTAAATTGGAGTGGCAATGTTGGATAGGGAGCAACCATATATCTTACCAAAAAAAAGTTGCCATAAAGGATCTTAAATTAGCTAATGATGACATCCTCAACAAAAAAAAAAAAGAATCATACATTCATTTTGGCTTCCAACGGAACTTCAACAACTTCAAATTCTGCACCTTTGTAGCTCAGTGTGCGACAAACATACATTCCCCTGAAAGTCGTGACTGATTTCAATTCATAATCTGATAATTTACACATTATATTTCATAGAAATGCTATAGTTCATTACCTTGCTTTCATATCCATGGCAACAAGTTCCAGAGCTCCAACGCCCCCTTTCTCCATGGCACCTGCAAAGAATCAACAAAAAATTGTTCCTAATTTACAGAATTATCTTGAAATGAGGGAGAGTATAAAAGAAGGCAAATGCACTTGAAAGAACCATATGTCCATCTATAAAGTAAAAACAAATTCATAACATCCCTGAACACCTAAATGCATGCCCATTGGATGCCTCGAGGGGCCGAACAAGTATTCGAGGGGCCATAAAAAGTGCACAAGTAGACCTAATGACAAAGACCACCACTTCAGTGAAATCCATAAAGTACATTTCAACGAACAAAGTGTGTTATATATGTTGAGCAATCCATAGTGTGTTCCTGCTCACATCATTTCAAGCCATCTCATGATTTATCACATCTAGCATAGTATTTCTTCCAAACATTTGAAATAGGTATGTATTCCCTGATAAATTAAATTTAAAGAACAGATAGTGGAATATCTACAATGAGATAGGGTCTTGAGAATTAAGATAGGAACTTTTTAGCAATACAAGTTGGTCACTGACTCATTACAAAGAGAAATCTTCAAAATGCATAAGTTTCATCAGTTCAGCAATACTAAGAACAAGCACATTGGCAGACACATCAAATGAATATTGTACCTAAAAATTCACGAAAGTCAGCAAAAGATGTTCCAGCTCCCCAAAGACCAAGGCGAACCATATAACCCATATTGCGTGGTTCAGAAGCACCAGTTGCTGAGCAGTAAATGACGCGAGCTTCAGGAAGTTTGGCCTACATTAGAGGAATTCAAAGGCAAAAGAAAACATCTATTAGACCATGTTACGCATATGCTGTACAGGTATTATAGTCAAATCAATGTTTTAAAAGGCACTGGGAGCCAGGTGGGTGGCAAACTGGAGCCTAACGCCAGATAGTACGTGGGCTGGTTAGGTGGGAAAAAAGCATAAGCAGGACTATGTGTTTGAGAATTCTATTGGAAATAGGACTATATTCATGCTTCAAGTATATAATCCTTTTTTTTCTTTTTTTTTCTTTTTAACTTCATATTGAATTTTCAGATTATACTTGTAACAGTGTTTGTTAAATTATTCATCATTTTTTATTGTAATAATTATATTTTATGCATTGGATAAGATGGGCCACCCCACCACTGCCCAACCCATTGCCATCCCAGAGAGGATCCCAGGTCGAGGAGTTCCCCAATTTATTAGGAATACAGAGAGCAAACAATATCAAACATGACACATGCACAACTAGAGAACAATCAGTAAAAACATTACAGAGCAAAAGTAAGGAGCGCCACCTGAATATCAAGAACCGCTTCGCCTGTCTTCGTTGGCTGCCCTCCAGCTTCAGGGACCAGGTTTTTTGCTTTGTGACACTAAAATAATAAATTACATAAGCTATCGAAAGTGTTCCTTGCACGAACAGAGTGCCAAACATCTGGATCGTATTAAATCTAGCAAATAGAAGTCAAAATGATGGCTATCTAAACCTACCTCATCAAATACAATAAGCCCATCAGACTGCGCACACCATTGTACAAGCTGCTGCAAACGTGAACGTCCTCTCTCAGACGACGCAATGAGACTGCTATAAGTCAAGAAAACAACTCCCTCTTTAATGCCAACGGTCTTTGAATCGAGCTTAGAGTAAGGAAGCTTGTTCAGAGCATGAACTACAAAGAAAAATTGTGATAGAATGCAACTCAACTGTCAGAAAATCAGACATTACAAGAATATTGAGGTCAAAAATCATAGCAGTTTGCAGTCTAATTACAGATGTAGGAAACACCATTAACACAAGAAATAAAACAAACATTGTGCAAGAACAATGATAAAATGAAATGGCAAGAAGAGCGCAATTTATTTTTTCGTATTTGAATTAAGTTTGCATAGGGAACATTTATTTCCTATCTAAATCAATTTAATTTTATTAACTTATTCATCATACACATCACCCTCAAGAGTGATAGAACCAACCTTTCAATGAGAGTAGTAATCAACTTGCTATCTATTATTCTGTTACAGTATTATGTAACAGAAATTGATCAGAGCATATGATAAAAGCGAATGAGATTTGATTTTAAACATATTTAGAATTCAAATACAATGTGAATTTGACCTTGTTTGGTTGTATTTAGAGGAAAGTATAAGGCATTATAAAATAAAACTCCCAAACACACACAATATACATAAACTCATTATTTTGATCGAAACCAACCTTCTATACATGTCGCACCAACATCGTCCAAGTCTCTTCTAGCATCAAATTTCAAATCTGAACCTACAGAAATCCACCTGCATAAGGTCATTAGAAAAGTTCCACTCATAATATTATGATTGACTCAGCCTTAAGTTCCTCCCAACTAATAAAATCACTGACACTAGTAAATAAGAGAGAACTCTAGCAAGTGCTTAACGCACGAGACCAGCCAGCAGATCTCACACAACAATTGACACTTACAATGCTTTTCTTCTCCCATGGTGCCAGTTCTCCCATATTAATCCAGCAATCGTCCTTCCTTTACCGACACCGGCACCATCTCCAAGGAAAAAGCCAGCTCTAGCACCATCCGGGAGGTGCTGAAGATGTCTCTGTCATGCATAAACCATTTTACAATAAATTTAATGAACTATGACGGAGATGCACTGAAAATTACATATCAATTTGTTAACCAACCTGAGAAGCATAAACCAATGTTTCAATTTGCAGGCAAGACAATGCCTTTGAACTTTCAAGGTCATCCTTTATCTTGAGATTATAAGTAGGTTCGGGAGGTTGTACAGCGGATAAAGATGATGTCTCCACGACGGGATCTGGATGGGGTGGACCGATGGACAGTTTAGGAGGCCTCTGCATAAACAGAGGTAAATTTCTATGAGAAAAATTAGACCAGATATTAATTAAGTGCACAAATCTAAAACAATGGGGAAAGAAAACACACGTAATCCGTAAATGTTTCTCCAGCCAATCCACCTTCATCTTCTTCTCGTTCCACTTCTATGGCCACCTGATATAAGTGAAGAGAAACATCAATATTTAACTTGATTCTTAACAATATACTCTTACGACCAAGAAAAAAATATAATCAAGTAAGGATCTGTAAAGAAGAATTTTGCGGTATCTAGTCGTTAAATTTCACAATGAGATTCCAAGGTTAATGCAATTTATAATGTTCCAAAACTAGAAAAACTCGAATAGATATGTATAGAATGATGTAACTTCTCTCTAGACTTCGCTAATTGCTTTCCAGGAATAGACTTGTTAATGGTATCCTCTTATTTCAGTTACCCTAATTTTATGCAGTAAACTACTTTGACATGCAAAACAAATAAAGTGGGGTTCACATTAAATATTTAAAGATAAAAAAGGAAACCTACAGACAGATTTGGATTGCTTGATAAGCCTTGATATAGACAAAAAAAAAAAAAAAATTCAAACCAATCAGGTAATCACTGGGCTTTAGCCTATTGATGTGAGGCATGGTTCACCATCACTCGACTGAGGGATAACAATCACAAGCCCAACCTCTAGATGACCCAATCCAAAAATATGGGCCAAGACTAGTATATCAAGAAGTTACATAGTTGCCCTGAAAAATAATATCTTCTGACCAATATGACCTTGAATACACAAATATTTACATTTTTGAGCATACATAAGCCCAGATCCCCAATTCTGCTCGATGTCGACTGAAATGCATAGATGGTAAGGCTTCTTCGTTTACTCCGAAACTTAGCATCCTCTATATTAATCAAGTTATATTTTTCTATGTTTTATTTTTCTGCAGGAGCTAATACAAAGGTATAGCAGGAGTTCTGAAGATTGTCCAACGGCTGCTCCATTGAAGTGACTGATAAATTGAGACGTCGGACACATCTCCATTTAAGGTGAGGCAACTAGAATCTTTCATCATACATGATAAATATTTTTTTTTGGGGGGGGGACCTCCTCAAACAATTTGAATACCCATATCTATATTCATAGAGATGTGCATCCAACAGCGTGATCGGTGCTATGTCTTCTACTGAGTCCAAATGTACTTTTTTTTTTTGGGTGTGGATGATATATGAAGTAACTGATGTTGTGCTTCGATTTTGACGATGACAGTAAAATGAAGAAGAAGAAGAAGAAAAAAATCCAACCACAAAACAAGGCTGCTTAATAATGCATATAAAACAAACTAAAATACTTAAGCAAAAAGTAGATTTCTATAAGGAGAAAAGATATATTAGGAAGAAAGTGTTAGATACCTGTTTGTCGACACATGAGCAGTGAGTCTGGCAAAAAAGGGGCCAGGTTTTGTTGTACCACTTACTGGATTTTAAACTTTTTGCATAAATAGTAATAGCATATAAATACTACAATCCATTGTATTCTGATTTTCTTAATTATTAGCCCCACACTCCAAGCAAAATGTGAGAACGTGTTGCTTTTTTCCATGCACAGAGTGATCTACTCTGTTCATGAAATCCCTACCATAAATCCAAAATGACCGCTTTATTAGATACAGCACTCTATGAGACAAATGTATCATTCAGGAAGATGAATAGACCCCTACTCCAATAAGCTAAATAAGTGCAGGACATACAAGAATACTTCCACTAACTCTGCGCATCCCTTTGACTTTATATTTCTCTCGGCATGTTTGAGAAAGAAGAAATTGAAGGAGGTCTGGAAGGTGCTTTCACTATTGGGGACTAAAATGGAGAAAAATCGGTTCCAGAAATGCTATGGCAAACATTAAATAGTATATCAAGATATTTGTGTTTCATTTAGACATCATCAAAGAGAGTACTGTAATTGGTTCATCAATAATTTCCAGTCACTTAACTCTTTCAAAATATTTTCTGAAATAACATTTTGACAGAATGTTTGGCCAGATACATAGTGTAAATTCATAAATTGATAAAAGTTCATAAAGTGAATGTGTCCGTATCAAGTGATAGATGATTGCATCCTAAGATACATTAGATAGATCAAGTGAAGCTTTGTTCTAAGTTCACTATGTCATATGGCTTCCATTTTTTCCACTACAGAATATTTTTAGGTCCCATTTCCAGTAAATAATGACATACAAATATAGAATATAGAAACATAAACGACGAAGAATTTTGCAGAAAATGTCAATATTTCATCTAATAGGTGTGTAGTCTGATTGAATTGAGTTATTCTGAAAATCAAAATCAAATGAAAAGGCATGAGATATAGTATCGGTACATAACAATAAATTATGATATTGTTTGAATGACAAAGCACATACAAATAGATGTGTAATAGCCAAACAGTCAAAAACCATGTGTTGCAAACAACAATCAATTCAAAATATTCTATAAATTTCTTTGCATATTCAGCTGCCTCAAGATATTCCTATCTTAGAAGCCAGCTATAATATTTTTAACTTATAGATCAGACGGGTGAGACATGTGAATGAAGACAGACAGTCAATACTTGACTCAGTAACATATATTATTTCAAGGATTGTCTACAGAAATATTATGGGGATGTTTGGACAGAATTTGGATGGATACAATCCAGTCCATGTTTGGACAAGGATTCTTAAAATCTTACAATCCTACCCTACTTTTCCTACTTTTTCAACAATTCTCAATAAAAACTACTTTTTCTACAAATCCCAACACAACGCATACTTTTTCTACAAATCCTAAATATGAAAAGGACATCTTAACTACAATCATACCATACAAAATCCCAAAACAAACCCAAAGTTTTCAAAATTCATACTCACGAAATCATCCTAAATCTCAAATCCAGATTTGCAAAAGTCACCTAAGTCCAAAACAAACATAGCCTAAAAATCTCGAATTTTCAAATGAAAATGTGAGTCTTCTTACATGAATTTGAATTGGTATATGCAAACTCACCTTGAAAAGTTTATGATTGATACTAAACTACAGCAATCATAACTTCAAACATTTCTCACTCGCATGAAAACTGTGCGATGAGTTACATGTTTCGAGCTAACATCGCCGAAGTGAAGGTAACCCGAGATTAAATTCAAAGAAGTGAAGCTAACCCAAGATTAAATATCTGCTCTGTCTAACAACTCTCATTTCCATGATAATCTAGTGTGAGTAACTAAGGAAGGCAAGATTATAAGCCTGTTAATACCAGGCTTAAAGGACAGACTTCAGACTTAAAACTAGATAGTAGCATACTGCAAAGCTTATTAATCCACTTTCTCCATATAGCATCTTACTTCATCATGCATTGTCAGGTCTACAATTTAAAACGACTAATATTACTCATGTAAATACCATGGATATCCATAAGGTAACAACATTTGCCTGAACAATCACAATAAAGCCCTTAATTGCTAAGGATAGAACAAACCCTCCATGGGAACTTAAATTAAACAACTTATGCGTTGAGATCCTCGTTAGATCATCACATCATGCATGGAATAAAAACTCCATCAAAAAATACGTTCTGTTTGGCCAAACACTATATGCATGATAAACATTGAAAAGGTCAAATGTCATTCAAAGGGATGAATTACATCCCATAATTGACCTTGCATTTCATTGCTCCAGCATTCCCGAATGTGTATTCCTAGCATTAAAACTATAGCTAACAGAAGAAGGTAAGCCAACAACAGCATCACATTTCTCACCATATACCTCTTCTAAGTAATGCCAACTTCACGATAATCGATAAATAAACAATAAAATGAGCAAAAAAATCAACAGAATAAAAACCTCATTGACTTCTTCAGGAGGCGGGGGAGGCAAGGAAGAAGGCGGTACAACTTGCCCAATCTTCGAGAGATCAACGGCAAGACTAATAAAACACTGAGGGCAATTGAATCGAGACAATCCATGAGGTACATTGAGTATAGCCTTGCAGTTGGCGCATGGCAACTGGATCTTAGTGGGATCAATTCCATGGGCAGGGGCGTTCCTCTGTTGTGGGGTCTGAGCCTTGGCCTGGGTGGACCGCATCAACTCAGGCGGTAGCATCTGCGGCAACTGGCACGTAGGGCAAACGAACTCGGTCAATCCAGGGAGTACGGTCAGCACCATCTTGCAACCCGCGCACCGCACCTGGCACCCCGAGGCGGGTACGGCACCGACTTGAGCCGGCGAGGGGAGCGGCGGAGGCGGCGGAGGGGCAATCGGTGGGGGCGGCAACGATGGCTGACCCATTAGGAGATGAAATTACGGCGAAATTTTGAATTGGAAAGGGAATGAGGGATTGAGTAATGAGTGGAGTGGTGAGAATTAGGTGAAAAACAGATTCGATTTTGAAATTACGTAATAATCATGGGAGAGGAGGGTTTGGTTGAGTGTGGTTAATTTTTAGGCAAGAGCGGCAAAAGGAATTAATGGGATTTGGGTTTGGCGCTCTCTCTCTCTCTCCTTCTTCTTCTCTCTCTCTCTGCGCCTTGGTTTTGCACGTTCCGAATTTGACGCTTGGGAATATGTGCGTACACCCCGCCCTCGACCCAACACAAGCCGCTCGGCACGTGACTCAACCAATTCCGTCGTGGTCGAGCCTCGTACACAGAGACTTCACTTGACTCGGGTTCAAGATGGCTCTCTTCTAGAAAACGTGCAAAAACTACCTTACAACTTGTATGTATTGTTAAATATATCTTAAACTTGAATTATCATACACGGTTAATTAAAAGCATTAATTGAAAAAAAAAAAAAACCCAGCTTTCATGAGATTGTTCTCTCCATGCTATCTTTCAAATTCAGTAAAGATAAACAGATCGAATATCATGGTTTTTTTGATGGGTGGGACTAAAGGCTGTTGGAATATTAGGTGGTTAGGCGTATTGAAAAGATGCACAACAACGGGGTTAAGTCGAGGTAAGAGCTAGGCTCTTTCTCCGTAAGACGATATTGCCCCGTATCCAAGTGCTCACGGTTAACGGCAATCGTCCCCAAGATACAACGACTTCAAGCTTAAGGATTATAGCACAACAACCCAAAAGCTATCGGCGAACTTACTCGATACTCGAGACTTTCTTAATATTAACTATGCGTGATTTTCTGAATGAACGTTGGAAATCTAAATGTTCGAATGAATGAAATGAAATGGGGTTCTCCTATTTATAGGAGTAAAGAGATGTAACCTTTCCCACAATGGACACCACCCTTGGATCCAAAAGGTGTATTCACACCTCTTCCCAAGAGTCAAGTCATTTGGACCCAAGGGTCACACCACTTGGTGACACCCTTTCACACCCAAGGGTCACACCACCTGGTATGACCCGACCCGCGACCCGGCCCGGCTCGCGACCCGACCCGTGACCTGGTCCGAACCCAACTTGGTCCGGTCCGGACCCAACCCGAGTGTGATGATGTCTCGTGCGGTTCGGATGGTGCGTGAGTGCTTAGCCAACTAGGTCCAAAAAATGGCACTAGGTTCCACCATAAGGAAGCACACATGATTATTTCTTATACATGTGCTCCTATTAATAAAGTGAAACTTTTCCTTCCATTTTTCCTATGTGGAACAACTTCACTTTTCTCTCATTTTCCTTCACAAGAAGGATCCAAGTTGCCAACTTTGTGTATTAATTTCTCATTCACCCGAAATTGGAAATTCAAAAGTAAATACACTACATTCATCTACACGAAACGTAGATTCCGATTTAGCAACTTATTTCCATTTATTTAAAATGGAATCAACATTAAAATTTGGTCAAAGATTGGTCAAAACCAATATTCTCTTCCAATTTCCAACAACCCCCACATGAATGATGAAATTAATGCATGCATAAATGCAGACACATAAGAAAGTCCCGACGAACCATTGTTGCATCAGGATAGATAGCTTCCGACTTTGAATCTTCCCTAGTGGAATACAATCGGATATACTGGCGATTTGGTGGACGTGATGCCTTGAACCCCTCCGCCGTTTGTGTATACCAAGACAATAATACCCACACAACGATAGTTCTGATATCTTTCAATTCTCATGTTGTGTCCGTTTCGGCCATGGACCATATCTTGGATTCATGAGTGTTCTTCATTCTTTGGAGTTGAAGCGGCCATACTTCTCACTCATATAGGTGATCTCCCATAAAGAGTATTCTGTCATACCCCACATTTAAAGACTATATGAATCATTAAAAGCATTTGAAATACTTACCCTCACCACACTGCACAGGTTCTGCACTTGGGGCAGCCTCAAGAATGGAGCATTGGATAAATTTCAAGTGCGTATCTAGACTTAGATCATAGCTTAGTTGTCTCATTGAACCAAGTTTGTGGGATCCTCCACGCTTCATGGTTGAGTTACCACTATGACGTCTGTAATGTGTGGTTTTTCAACCCCATTCCCTTCACTGCACTATACATCTGATCTCTGTTAATACCTTTTGTTAACGGATCCGCAATATTTTCCTTAGACTTCACATAGTCAATGGAAATTATACCACCAGAGATCAGTTGTCTCACGGTATTATGTCTCCGACGAATATGACGAGACTTACCATTGCACATACTACTATGTGCTCTCCCAATTGCCGACATGCTGTCGCAATGTATTATTACTGAAGGCACAGGTTAAATGCAACACGGAATGTCTTCTAAGAAATTCCTAAGCCACTCGGCTTCTTCACCGGCTTTATCTAGCGCAATAAACTCAGACTCCATCGTGGATCGAGCTATGCACGTTTGCTTAGAAGATTTCCAGGACACTGCTCCTCCACCTATAGTGAATACGTATCCACTTGTGGACTTGGAGTCAGTCGAATCTGATATCCAATTTGCATCGTTGTATCCCTCTAATACAGCAGGATATTTCGTATAAAGTATGTCATGGTTCATGGTATGTTTTAGATACCTTAGAACCCTTGTCAAAGCTATCCAGTGGTCTGACCCTGGATTACTCGTGAATCTACTAAGTTTGCTAACTGAGTATGCAATGTCGGGGCGTGTACAGTTTGTGAGATACATCAAGCTACCAATGACTCTTGCATATTTCAGTTGAGATACTGGGTCACCTTTATTTTTGGCTAAATGCAGACTTAGATCAACCGGAGTTTTAGCCGGAGGTAAGTCCCAAGCCTCGAATTTCTTAAGCACGTTCTCGACGTAATGAGATTGTGATAAGACAATTCCTTCAGATGTCCTAGAAATCTTTATTCCTAGTATGATATTTGCTAAACCCATATCCTTCATGTCAAAGTTACTCTTTAACATATTCTTAGTTTTCACGATTGCATCATGGTTGTTACCCATGATCAACATGTCGTCTACATAAAGACAGACAATCACAAAATCATTTTGAGTTCCTTTAATGTATACACATTTGTCACACTCATTGATTTTGAACCCATTTGATATCATCGTTTTGTCAAATTTCTCATGCCACTGCTTAGGTGCCTGTTTCAGCCCATACAGTGATTTGACAAGTTTACATACTTTATTCTCTTGTCCGGGTGCTACAAACCCCTCGGGTTGTTCCATATAAATCTCCTCGTCCAGTTCCCCATTTATGAAAGTTGTCTTTACATCCATCTGATGTATTTCAAGATTGTGCAGCGCTGCAATAGCTATTAGTACTCGAATGGATGTGATTCTTGTGACAGGTGAGTAAGTGTCAAAGAAATCATATCCTTCCTTTTGTCTGAACCCCTTTGCTGCCAATCGAGCTTTGTATTTATCGATTGATCCATCAACCTTATATTTTCTTTTAAGGATCTACTTGCATCCTAAAGGTTTGCACCCCGGTGGAAGATCAACTAACTCCCACGTATGATTTTGCATGATGGACTCAATTTCACTATTGATGGCTTCCTTCCAGAGAGGAGCATCTGGGCTGGACAGTGCTTCTTGAATTGTCACGGGTTCAGTTTCTAACATGTAAGTTAGAAAATCAGGACCGAATGACTTTGTCACTCTTGGTCCCTTGCTGCGTCTCGGTTCATCTTCCTCTTGAGAATGACTTTGACCAGCTTCATAAGTTCTCTTGTTAGAACTAATCTCTTTCCTTTCTTTTTTCGGAAAGACGTTCTCAAAGAACACTGCATTTCTCGACTCTATGGTCATTCCTTCAGTCATGTCAGGAATTTCTGATTTGTGTACCAAGAATCGATATGCACTGTTGTGATAAGCATATCCAATGAATATGCAATCAACAGTCTTGGGTCCTATCTTCACCTGTTTAGGCTTAGGTACTTCTACCTTTGCTAGACACCCCCACACTTTCAGGTAATGGTAAGAAGGCTTCCTTTCTTTCCATGACTCATACAGAGTCTTGTCCCTTTTCTTGTGTGGTAATTTATTCAGAATGTGATTTGCTGAAAGCACGGCTTCCCCCCACATGTTCTGGGGTAGGCCAGAACTTAGCAACATTGCATTCATCATCTTCTTTAGAGATCTATTCTTGCGTTCTGCAACGCCATTTGACTGAGGTGAATATGGAGTCGTAGTTTGGTGAATAATCCCATGTTCAGTACAGAACTCCTCAAACGGAGCTACATACTCCCCACCTCTGTCACTACGAATCATTTTGATTCTTTTGTTGAGTTGATTATCAACCTCACTCTTATAATTTTTGAAGGCCTCAAGAGCTTCCTCTTTTGCTTTCAAAAGATACACATAAGAGTACCTTGTGCAGTCATCTATGAACGTAATAAAGTACTTCTTACCCCCTCTAGTTTGCACAAATTTTAGATCACATATGTCTGTATGGATCAACTCTAGAGGTTCAGTACTTCGTTCCACTGAATGGAAAAGTATTTTGGTCATTTTTGCCTCAACACATACTTCACACTTATTTTGTGAATTCATTTCCATTTCAGGCAATAAATTCAAACTTACGAGCTTTCGCAATTTGTTTAAATTTACATGTCCTAATATATCATGCCATAAATTAGAACTCTCAATCAAGTAAGATGAATTAATAACTTTATTATCATCGGTCCGCTTAATATCACGGTGTACAGTCATTACATTCAACTTAAAGAGCCCCTTTTCAAGGTAACCCTTTCCAACAAATTGACCAGCCTTGGTCAGTACAAATTTTCCGGCCTCAAACACTAATCTAAATCCGGCTTTGCTCAACAGCGAGCCAGAAACTAGATTCTTGCGAATGTCTGGGACATGCAGAACATCCACGAGCGTCAGCTCCTTCCCTGAGGTCATCTTAAGTACCACTCTTCCTAATCCAGCCACGTTGGAGGTTGCTGAATTTTCCATGTACAGCTTTCTGCCAGTGATTGACATGTAGGTTGAGAACATCTCCCTGTCGGAGCATATATGACGCGTAGCTCCAGTATCCACCCACCAATCTCTTGGATTGTCCACCAAGTTGGCTTCAAATACAACAGCTGATAGGTCGAGCTCCGCCATGTTTACAGGTACATCTTCCTCAGCAAGGTTGGCTTGACCTTGATTGCCCTTCTTGGGTTGTCGGCATTCTCTAGCAAAGTGTCCAGGCTTTCCACAGTTGTAGCAGTTCCCTTTGACTTTCTTCTTAGGTTCCTGTTTAGACTGAGAGTTGCCCGACCCCTTCCTCTTGTTGCTAGAATGTATTTCGGCCAGGTTCACTTTTGCCTCCATTGATGCCCTGCTGCTCTTGACTTTGGATTTCCGGTTGTCTTCCTCGATCCTTAGTCTCACAATCAGGTCCTCAAGCCCCATTTCCTTTCTCTTGTGCTTAAGGTAGTTCTTGAAATCTTTCCACAGAGGCGGTAGCTTCTCAATAATAGCAGCTACTTGAAAAGATTCACTGAGTTGCATGTCCTCAGCATGTATGTCATGTAGGATTAGTTGCAACTCCCAAACTTGGTCCAAAACAGTCTTTGTATCGACCATTTTGAAATCCAAGAACTTGCCGATAATGAACTTTTTCATTCCGGCATCTTTCGTCTTGTACTTCTTCTCCAGAGATTCCCATAACTCTTTTGAGGTCTTAGTAACCGCATAGACGTTATATAGGGAGTCGTCTAGCCCATTCAGAATATAGTTCCTGCATAAGAAGTCGCTGTGATTCCATGCATCTAGTGCGGTGCGCATTTGTTGGTCTGTTTCATCATCGGCCACTGTAGGTGGGTCTTCTTGGATGAACCTTGCAAGACTGAGGGTCGTCAGGTAGAACATCATCTTCTGTTGCCACCTTTTGAACTCACTTCCATCAAACTTTGGCGGTTTCTCGGCGAAAACTGGTGCGGAAGATGTGGATGTCATCTCTTCAATACACAAAATATCGTCTTACGATTGTTGGAATATTAGGTGGTTAGGCGTATTGAAAAGATGCACAACAACGGGGTTAAGTCGAGGCAAGAGCTAGGCTCTTTCTTCGTAAGACGATATTGCCCCGTATCCAAGTACTCACGGTTAACAACAATCGTCCCCAAGATACAACGACTTCAAGCTTAAGGATTATAGCACAACAACCCAAAAGCTATCGGCGAACTTACTCGATACTCGAGACTTTCTTAATATTGACTATGCGTGATTTTCTGAATGAACGTTGAAAATCTAAATGTTCGAATGAATGAAATGAAATGGGGTTCTCCTATTTATAGGAGTAAGGAGATGTATCATTTCCCACAATGGACACCACCCTTGGATCCAAAAGGTGTATTCACACCTCTTCCCAAGGGTCAAGCCATTTGGACCCAAGGGTCACACCACTTGGTGACACCCTTTCACACCCAAGGGTCACACCACTTGGTCCGACCCGACCCGCGACCCTACCCGTGACCTGGTCCAAACTCAACTTGGTCCGGTCCGGACCCAACCCGAGTGTGATGATGTCTCGTGCGGTTCGGATGGTGCGTGAGTGCTTAGTCAACTAGGTCCAAAAAATGGCACTAGGTTCCACCATAAGGAAGCACACATGATTATTTCTTATACATGTGCTCCTATTAATAAAGTGAAACTTTTCCTTCCATTTTTCCTATGTGGGACAACTTCACTTTTCTCCCATTTTCCTTCACAAGAAGGATCCAAGTTGCCAACTTTGTGTATTAATTTCTCATTCACCCGAAATTGGAAATTCGAAAGTAAATACACTACATTCATCTACATGAAACGTAGATTCCGATTTAGCAACTTATTTCCATTTATTTAAAATGGAATCAACATTAAAATTTGGTCAAAGATTGGTCAAAACCAATCTTCTCTTCCAATTTCCAACAAAGGCAACCATCAACTTCTAAGGCATCCAATTTTTTTTAAAAAAATATATTCAATTTCATCTTTAGGTTTTGTTCAACTAGTTCAGTTCGATCATTATAATCAAACGTACTTCTATATGTTCGACCATGGTGACCGAACATTCTTCTATGTGTTCGGTCAACCAAGCCGAACGAAACTGCTCGAGTTCAATCATTTTTTTACATTTCTTTCTACGATTTTCACACATTTAACAAATCCGTAGAATGTTTGTCATTATGTTGGCATTACATTCTTAAAAAAAAAATTAACAAAAAAAAAACACAAAAAAATCGATCTAACTTGATCGCGTCACCCGTCGTCGCGCGCGCCCGAGATGACGGTGGGCGCCGGGCGCACGCACGGACGAGGATAAGGACGCAGGTGCACACGCACGATGGGTGACGAGAGAGTTGTGCATGCACGGACGAGTGAGGATATGCACCTGGTGCACGCACAGACGAGGACGGGGGCGCAGTGCGCACATGCACGACAGGTGACAAGAGCGTTGTGCACGCACAGAGACGGGTGACGGGTGTACTATTCGGCCACCATGGCCGAACATATAGAAGTACGTTCGGTCGTAATGATCGAACATATAAAAGCACCAAACAAAATTAGTTGAACAAAACCTAAGAGTAAAATTGGAATTTTTTTTTTTTAACTGGGGTGCCTTTAGTCCCACCCTTTTTAGATAAATATTGTGGATGTTTATAACGGTTATCATACTATCAATCAAATTAAGTAATTAAAAGAACGAAAAGAATAAAAAGTGAACAAAACAACATTGTTCTAATATATTATCTAATAACTCTAGTAAAATTAAGGGTTAGAAATATTTTTTGTCCCAACTATACGTGACTTTACAATATTTTGTATTGAACTTTAGAAACGTTTCATTTTACCATATAAAGTTTAAATTTGATGCATTTACACAGTATCAAACAAAACTTATCAATTGAATTTGGACTCGTGTATGACTATGATTTGTTTGATACCGAAAATGCATCAAATTTGAATTTCATTGGGCAAAGTGGAACTTTTTCAAAGTACATAAAACTTGTCAAATTACGAATAATAGATGGAAAAATATTTTTTACTCAAAAATTAAATTGATAAACAAAAGGTTAAAATATTTCTGCATCTGAACTATACATGATTCGACCTTTATTTTTTATAAATTTTGAAATGTTTCACTTTATCATATCAACTTTGAATTTGATGCATTTTATGGTATCAGATAAATCATAATCGTTCATTTTCGTCACGTGTATGACTATGATATGTCGGATAACAAAGTGCATAAAACATTCAAAGTTTATATAAAAGAGTGTCGAAATCAACCATAATTGAATTGGGAAAAAAATTTGAAAATAATTTTCTACACCCTTTGACAAACCCTTGTTGTTTAATTAACATTATTTTGTTTGTATTTCATTAATTTGTTTGAAATATTTTGCTTCACTAATGTTGTTAAAGTCAATATAAACACTTTGGCTAGAAATGTCAGCAAGACCGTAAAGTTTACCCAAAAAAATAATCAGTGATTTGAATTGTAAAATAATGTAAAGTTCATCGTTTATTTTTTCTAAATTTAAAAGTTTTTGCTAAAAGTCTAAGACTACAGTTTCATGATATATATATTTTTTTAATTTTAAGCCATTAATTTATTGTCCAAAATTTGATATTTCTTATAACTACCATTATTTCTTTCACCTAAAAATAATAATTAATTGTATGAAATTGATTGCAAAATAATGTAGACTCCTTGTTTTTTTAAATCAAACCATTAATTAATTGTAAAGATAGTTTATTGTCTAAAGACTCTAAACTTTCAATTACATATTTCTTATGCGTTTTTTTTTTGTCACCATAAGGTAATTTAGAATTATATTTACACTTATATACAAATATGTCATCATTTTTACACATTTCCCCTCTTTATTTTCGCAAAAACTTCTATGTCCTCGGGGCACAAATTTTAGATTCGTGCCCCTAACCCGCTCCGCCCCGACCCGACCCGGTTATAAAATGGGTCGGTACATATAGTTTTTAATAATTTTTTTTTCAAAATTTTCACTCATTTTCTATCTTCTCTCTGCGTGGGTTTTCTTCTCTCCTCTATCAATCATTTCTTTCGATTTTCTTCTTTGATTCCACCGATTTTCATTCATTTTCTTCGAATTGTTGTGATTTTCTTTCTATAGTGTTGAAGATAATCGATATTTTCAAAAAAATTGTGGAGAATTTCTTTTCAAATCGTTAGTGGTGAGTGTACTTGCTTTTGTAAAGGTTTTGTTGGGTCCCAAGCGGTGTCCGAGGTTTAGAGGGGGGTGAATAAACCTTGGTCGATTTTGAAAATCTATTAAAACTTACTGTTCTGCAAGTTGCTTGAACTTGTAGCGCCAGTCAGTTACTGCTTACAGAACTAGGATGCAGTGTTGCACGCTATAACTTGAGTTTTATACGCACCGGAAAAATAAAACTTTTAAGACACAAGGCTGGCTGGTTTTCTCAAATATGATCTTTTTCAATATGTTTTATGTATATGACAGATATATATATGAAGGATGAAGCGCAGAAAAGAAAGCAATAAAACACCTATTTCTTATAGTGGTTCGAAGGTGGTGTAAGCCTTCTACGTCCACTCTACTGCTACCTCGAGCAGGAACTTTGTTAAGCAAGATTGAATTACAGGACACTCCCTAACAATCTATCAACTTACAAAGCTAACCACCTACTAGAGTACAGCGTCCACACAACAACTGCAAACTCTAAAGGCTAACCCACACAGAGTTCCACACACCCACACAGGGTTCCATACTCCCACACAGTGAAGTTGTCTAACTCTAGACAACTATACATACAACAAGGATATGTCCTATCAATTGTACGACACCTAAAACAACCTACGCACACAGCTTCAAGGTTAAAAAGAAAATAAAGATCTTCAACTGGTGAGGAGCAGTCTTGGTCTCTGAAAGCTCATTTGTTGTTGTAGACCTGCTCCTAGAAGGTTGAGTGGCTGAACATGTGAAAGTTAAAAAGCTTTGGATGATATGTGAGTTTCCTCTCGACTCTGTTCAGCAAAATCTTCAATCAGCCACACCTTCTATTTATAGATCTTGAGAGTTTTTATCTATTGAAAAGTATTCGTTGAAGAGAGATATTTCTCTTTCTTTCAATTCAAGCTCCGATCTCCAACATCTTTTTTGTGGTCGCATTAAATGCATCTGAGCTTCTTGACCAAAGGGATGACTTGCATTTAATGCGACTTAACTTTTCTCTCTAGAGCATTTAACGCGGTGATGGTGGCTCGCAGCTTTCTGTAGCGCGTCAGTCCACGTGACGTCTCGGCATTGGCTCCGTGTCAACTTCAGTCTTCTCTCGAACGACTCTAATTAATCTTGCTTGGATTTTCAATCCTCATACTGCATTTATCCTTCCTCGGATTGCAGGATACTTCTTCAGTTGACTGTTTGTCATTGGCGTTGTATCCTAGGTCTGTTTGCAGCTGTTAGTTCTTTACAGCGCTGCTGTAATTTAGACCTTCTTGCAGTATCTTCATGCAGTACTGTTGTATCATTTTTTGCAGTGCTCCTGTATGCCGTTCTTACTTATTCTGCTGCAATGTTGTAACTGTCTTCTTGCAGTGTTGCTGTATATGCTTTCTTACAGCAACTTCTTGCAGACTCAGCTTCCTCAGTAACTTCTGCTGCTGTAACCTGGATAGATTCTTGTGAACTTGCAGCAACAGCCGCATCAACCTCCTCTTGAGGTGTCTCTAGCTGTTTAGCGGTTACCTCAACTTCACCTCGAACATCCTCTAAGGCTACTGTCTCAACAGTCGCCCCTTCAGAAGTCTTCTTATCCTCAGAGAGTGTTGTTAGAACAACAGTCTCGCCTAAGGTCTTCAGCAAGGACCCCGTCTACAACTGGTCCTGTAACCTCGACACCCTCTGTTGCAAGTATGGGTTCTTGCAGCTCTTGTCGGTTTCTTGCAGCAACTTTCTTACTTTCTGAATTCTCTTTTCAGAACAGCTTACTCACAGCCTGCTGACAGCTTCCTCCAGTATCTTAACTCCTTTCTACTAAGGATACTTCTTCTAGCTTGTTGTTCCCTACAGCATGCTAACCCTTAGAAGTGTTCTTACTTCTTCTAAGGTTGGTTTTCCTTGTCACTTGGAAAACCATTACATGATCTTTCCTTGATCATGTGATGTGGAAACTAGGCATCAATACCTTAAGCAAACTGTTCTTGTCTTATTGTGCTTAGTGTTTTGTCTTATCAAGATAACAACTGAAATATCCCAACAGGTTTTTTTTTTCTCTGCAAACCACTTTCTTTTCTCATTTATTTTCAGTTTTTATTTCAATTAGTTTTTACTTTTGATAACTGTTTAGTTAGTGTTTGTGATTTTGTTGAAGATTCTCGATGATTTGGTTGATAGATTTGTAGATTTCGACCTAGCAAATCATTTCCTTCTCCTTTATTTTCCAATTTTTTCTTGGATTAATCTTTATTTCGACTGTTTAGTTAGTGTTTGTGATTTTATTGAAGATTTTTTATAATTTTGAAGATATATTTGCAGATTTCGAGTTCGTTCGAAGTGGTAAGTTTTTAATGATAATCTAGGGGTTTTTCTTCATTTTTTTGTATTATTTCTTCTTTTATTTTTCGCATATGTTTTTGTTTGTTATTTTCTGTATTTGTTTTAAGGTATCGCATATACTACTTTAAGGTATCACATATATATATCCTGAGGTATCTCATGTGTTACTTTTAAGGTATCACATGCATATAGCTAAGTTATCATATATACATAGTTAAGGTATTACTTATACACTGTTGGGGTATCACCTATACATTTTTTGAGTGTGTTATGTTTCTATGTTTTTTAAAGAAAGATGCTTTGTTTGCATTGTCTTTGTTATCATTTGTGTATTTGTTTTCTGATGTTTATATGGTGTTTTTTTTCTTTTTTTGCAGTGAAAAGTCAAGCAATAAGGATGGGAAAAAGAAAATTGTGGAAAATAATCCAAAGGAAAGGGAAAAAAGTATTTGATTTTTATCAAAGCAAGTTTGAAATGAAAACGAAGATAGCAGAAGTAAAGAAAAATGAAACAACAAAAAAGGCTACTGAATTTAAAAAGAAAAAAATGGTGATTCAAAAGACATACAGGCCACATACGAAAAGAGTGCGGAAGTGATAGAATATAAAACAATGTTTTTTTAGTGTTTTGGGAATTGATTGTAAACAATATTTTTGGGTCCTATGGTTCAGGGAATTTGTGTTAAAACAATATTTTTTGATTCTATGTTTTGGGGAATTTGTGTTGAATATACATTTTTTGCAACTATTTCAGTTGATATGTAAAGTTAGTTGATATGTAAAGTTTTTTTCTTTTACATGTAACAATTCAATAATCAAAAGTATTAAATGAAAATGTTAAAGGTATCTGTTTTTATATCCGTGTTATAGTAAATAAATTAATTATTACACAGAGCTGTATTATTTTGATACAAGTAAATACTGGAAGTTAATACTTTAAAACATAGGTAATTAGCATATAATGTAAGGTATTACATACTTACCTTTAAGATATTACCTTTTTAAAGTTGAAAAACATAATGATTTACAGTGAAAAAGTCTAAAACATGAGATGATCGGTCAGATAATTAAATATGCAAAGGTGTTTTTGTTACATGTAATACATAAAAGTATTACTTGAATGCAATCAGAGGTGAAATTAAAAGTTATAAATATTAATGATTATGATACAAGATATTATATACTTACTATAAAGATATTGCAATTGAGATGATCAGTCAGATAATTAAATATGCAAAAGTGTTTTTGTTACATGTAATACATGAATATATTAATTGAATGCACCTTTACGTATACAGTATCACATAAATGTCTTTAAGGTGTTATATATATACCTTTAAGGTATTAATGTTTATACTGTAAGATATTACATATGTACACATTTAATATATTACATATTTACCTTTAAGATATTAATGCTTTTAGTATAAGCAAGGACTAAAATATTGGTATCGACGAATATATCAGTACCTTGATTTTACGGAAATATCGACGGATATATCGATATCGGTGGATATATCAGTTTTTTACGCAAAATTTGTAAAAAAATTGAAAAAAATATCTAGTATTTTATATAATATTATAAGTAACATTAATATATATATTGAACTTAAATTTCAAATAAAAAGATAAGTTTACAACAAATTTAGAGATAAATTAGTATATAAATGTTGTCTTATATGATAACATGATATTTCCGCCACCTAAACTATATATTATCCTTTATCAACCTAGTATATGCATTTGGGAAATAAATCATTTTGGGGAAGTAGATCAAAAAAAAAAAAAAAGTCAAAGAAAATTGGATACACTCTCTCTCTCCTCCCCATCTTTTCTCTCTCTCAAACTTCTCTCTCTCTCCCTCTCGTGAGTCTCTCTCTCTTCTTCTTTATCCCTCCCTCTCTCGTGAGTCAAAGAAAAAGCTCCACCACCGCCGTCTCCAGCTCTCTCTCTCCTCGCCTCTTAACTGTTCCGACCACCAACCCCTGCCGCTACATTCTTCTCCAGCCAACCTTCGACCATCGTCTTCTTCTCCAAGCTCCGGCGCTACAACGGCTCTGCCATGCCTCACCACCGACGTGACCCGATCGCTCATCTCCATCTCCATCTTTTCCGGTGATTCGCGGCTATCACCTGCTCTGCCTTCGTCTTCTTCTCTATCGGCACTTCCTCAACCCCACCACCGTCATCTTCTTCGAATCCCTCAGCCACCGCCAGATTCACCGCTTCTGCAACTCAGCTACTCGATAAAATGCCAAAAATATACTAGGCTGCGCCGATATTCCAAAATCGGTGATTTATCGCCGATATATCGCGATAAATCGCCGAAATTACATGGCATGCGTATTTTATATCCATGGCTTTGATTTGGCGATATATCGGCGAGAAATCGTCGATATATCGCGATTTTTTAGACACTTATAAGGTATATTTACCTTTAATGTATTAATGTTGATAGTATAAGGTATTACATATTTATCTCCTTTAAGGTATTAATGCTGATAGTTTAAGGTATCAGTTGTATACTCTTAAGGTATCAGTTGTATAATCTTTAGGTTTTAAGGTATTTATTGTATACTTTTAAGGTATCAGTGTACCGTGAAGTGAGTTTAAATGCTTAAAATTTCAAATTCACGATTTTTATCTTCTTCCCTAAAATTTATGCAAATTCATATACTTAAGGTACTACTCATTCAATTTCAATGTATTAATCATGAACTCTACAGATATCAATGTAAATTTACACTCTTCATTGTCCGAAAATCCACTGTAAATTTACACTCTTCATTGTCCGAAAATCCAACAATTGATTCACCGTGATCATATGAAGCAACTTTTATCATCTTTTTCTTCATCTTTATGATCATGGTTATCATCATCATCCTTCTCTTCCAGCTTCTTCATCATTTCGGCAAGGAAGTTAACATGTATCATCATTTGCTCCAAATTTAGAGTGTTGTCCAATGATTTAAATAGTCATACAAAGAATCAATCTCAGATAAAATAATAATGTGATTAAGTAGTCAATTTTTCTGTAAATTACTTCATGAAATCGAAGGAGAAAGATAAAATGAATGACATAGTCGCTAGATAATAAAAAACACACAAATAATCTACAAAGATGAAAAATAAAAAAAGAGGAAGAGCGGCATTGATGGAAACGTTCAGGAAAGATAGGGTGAGAAGAAGAAGAAAAAAAGGAGAAGGATTGGAAAAAGGCGCAGTAGAGGAGAAGAATTAAAGTTTAGGAAAATGGTTGGATATATATATATATATATATATATATATATATATATATATGATGGTATATGGGCTGCGGAGGGGGTCGGGGTACGGATCCTAGTACATAAGAACTCCCCTTTATTTAGATGGCACCGATTAGAAGTTTCTTTCCAATTTTTATTTTATGTATTTATTTATTGCTTGGACCACGAGTGACAAGACACGGGAGAATTTACATTGCTCTAAAAATCTACGTTGGCCCATGTAAATATGATTAATTGTTTATAGGCCCATGCAAGATTATACCTACTAAAATGGGCCTCCACATACTCTAGTTTAAAAAATAGTCACACACACATGTGAAAAAGCCTAATCTTCCTACTAATCTCAAATACCCTAAGTTCGGAAATCACACATGACTTTGACCATCTACGTCAATTCATTTTGGTGGTGTTTTTAATAATTCTATATTTTAATATTAATTTTTTTCAAAAGTGTTGAGCAGACGAAGTGTTTTATTGTAAGAATATTTTTACAATGAGAGAGAGTGAATGCCACCAATCAAAGGGGCCTAACACAACAACCTTTTTTACTTTTTTATTTTTTCTTAATATTTTCTAGTATTATTTTAATATATTTTTAAGAATCTAAAATGAATTGCAAGAAAATTTTTACAATGAGGGGGAAAGAGTAAATGTCACCAATCAAATGGACCTAACACAACAACCTCCATTATTTCTTTATTTTTCTTCTTTTTTTTTTTTAATTTTTTTGGTATTATTTTAATTATTTATTAAGAATCTAAAATGAATTGATGCAGACGTCCTTATAGATTATTATTAAGTAGTTTTTGTAAATATAAAAGATTAAAACTCTCAAAATCTTATATAGGAAAAACTATGTTGTTGGGTATCATTCTGTTTCACATTCCAACTCAAATAGTCTGTTACTCGATCCCTCTCTTATTACACGGAAATGATAGTGGAACCACAAGAATTTCTGACCCACCAACTCACAATAACATCACATCTAACCCACCGTGAAATCCACAAGCATCAACTCTTCGAATGAATCGTTGAAAGGAGAAAAAGAGAGCTCCTATAACACAAAGAAGAAGGCTCACCCTCTCTACTTACCTGTTGCGTCACTTTGATGGAGGAGATAATAATACATGCGCCGAGATTCTCTCAAGCGGAGGGGAATATTTTGCACATTGCATAAGTCCAACTAAAAGACAATATAAAAGAAGGTCAACCATGAGCTTGGACTAAGGTGCCTAAAGTTAAGTTGAGCCAAAACCCAACATATATCACGGGATATATGGCATGAATTCAATATAAATATCCTAAAAAAAGTTGTATGCAAAAACATCTTGACTATAAAACCTCAATAAGTAGTTCGTCACCAAGAAAGTGAAAATGATTAAATGAAGGATGTGACACACATACTTAAACACACACCATTAAAAGTAAGAGTTAAATCAAAAAAACAACCCAAACTATCGATTTTTTTCAATTTGCAACCTAATCTTTTTTTTTTTCCGATTGCAACCTAGTCTTCTGTAATTTTTCCGATTGCAATCTCCGTCCACTTTTTGAGCATTTTTCCGGTGAAATTATCATGAGGTGACTAGCACATTTATCATTTCAAGAGTAAAATCGTCTTTTACATTATGTATCTCACAAAATAAAAAATAAAAAAGATTTTTCCCTAAATAAAAAATTAGGGTCTTTCGCAGGAAAAATGCCCAAAAAGTGCACGGAGGTTGCAATCGAAAAAATTACAGAAGACTAGGTTGCAATCGGAAAAAAAAAAAAAGATTACGTTGCAAATTGAAAAAAGTCGATAGTTTGGGTTGTTTTTTGCATTTAACCCTAAAAGTAAATATTTTATTATAAGACAAATACTCTTAATATTTATTATTGGATTAATTTCATTTTCCAACCTATATCATGTACGTTTTTTAATTTTGCATCATAAATTGATTTTTTTTCTCCGATCACAATCTATAATACATATTTCGTTTATTTTTACAACCTCCGTCCAATATTTTCCGGCAAGAAAGGGTCCACATGATTTTCACGTGTCAATTGATGGTTATTTTCGTCATTTGCATTACTAATACATTAGTAATTCCGGTTTTGCAATTATTTTCAATGATTAAATGATCTTATTTTGATTTGAAACTCACCATTACCACCATTTTTCATTTACTCAAACATTTAATTTGCAGAAGAAATGAGTGAAAAATTAGGGTTAAATTCAATTTTGGAGAGGAAATTAGTTAATGACCTAAAAAATGACGAAAATAACCTCTACTTGGCACGCGAAAATCACGTGGACCTTTTCTCACCGGAAAATGTTGATAGATATTGCAAAAGTGAACAAAGCGTATAATATAGGTTGTAATCGGAGAAAAAATTAATTTAGAATGCAAAATTAAAAAAAAATTATAGTATATGCTGGAAAATGAAATCAACCCTTTATTTTTTACTTAATTTTATGTTATATAATTGAAAGTGTAAAATAATTGTAGGAAGTGTTTAGAAAATTGATGATATTTTATTGTTTTAAAGTGAATGAATTTAATAATTGAGGTATGTTTAATAACGATCGATGTGTGTATAGTTACACCCTTTGAACAAATTTATCTCGATTTTTTACATTATCAATTGTCACTCCAGCTTCAAATCCTTTTAGTCCGGCTGTATATAATTATAGTCTTCAAGAACTTCATTTTAAATATGATTAAATTTGTACAAAGTATATAATTATGGAATGAGAAAGATTTTTAAGTCTTGACATTTCAGTTATAACTATACCTTATATAAATAAACATTTCACAATAAAATAATATAAATTCTTCTTTTTGGTTGAACTGAGATTGCAAATTTGCAAATTATTACTTTCCCAACTTACATGACAACAGGTGTTAAAGTCACCGCGTTTTCTGAAAAGGACCTGACTATCTGCACCCAAGTTTTCTAAACACACCCAATTTTTTATTTATTTTTATTTAAAAAATTCAAAAAGGTAAAATTATAATTTTGCCCTTCTTAATAAAAAAAAAATCAAATTCCTCTCTACTCTCCTCCTGTCTTCTGCTTCTCCTTTTTTTTTATTTTTTCATTCCTCAAATCTTAAATCCCCTTAAAAAAATTATTTTATAAGTTAACAAAGTATATAATAATCATGTGAAATCGTGTAAAAAGAGTGAAAAAATAACAACAAATTTGAGGATCCATTCGACCCTGATTTGTCGAATATAAAGAGGTGTGTTCGATCAATGGTCGAACACATAAGAGTAAAATTGTCTTTTATTATTTCTTGAATTTTTTAAATCAAAAATAAAATAATCAGGGTGTGTTTATTGGATTTTGGGGTGCGGAGCCGGGCCTTCCGAAAATTGATTCTTACATCAATTCAAAAGGCAAGAATTGATTCCTCTCATTCTTTGAAGCAACTGCACTTCGAATCACTCTAAAACTTTCAAGAATCCCAAGGTAATTTCCTCGTTCTTGCAGTATGTTTAAAGTGAGAAATTCTTGCATTATTTTTTTCCTTATTGAAGGGTTGTTTGCGTATTTATAAACTTGTAGTTTCTCAAAGTGAACTGAAGAAGATGAGATGGGAAATCTGTTGTTCCGTTCTCGCAAGCGCAGCAGTATTGATGGCAGTACAGCTGTAAGAAGTGGCGTGAGTTCGATTGCTCGCGGTCCGTCAAGGTCATATCCATCTTCACTCGCCGACCATCCGTTCGACAGATTGTCTCAGAGAAATCAGAATCATAATTATCCCTTTCCTGCTTCTACCGCTGCTAATAACAGTGAAGCCAAGAAGACTGCAGGTAATGTAAGCAGCATGGCTTCCAGCAGCAGTGGGATTGACAAGAAGAAAAAGTACGAACTCATTCCTGACAATTTCACCTCCATCGATCAGGTTCTTTCTTTCTTCTTCTCTTTCAATTTAAGTTGTTATTCGTTTTTGTCTTTTTCACTACGCTACTTGCTTTTTCTTGCCTATTGAATTGCGTGTATGAGTATATAGATTTTAACTAAGATTTCAAGATTATATTTTGAGGTCTTGTGGAGAAAGGGTTGGGGATGCTGTATCTTCTGATTGGTGTGTTGTTGTAGTGTTACAAGTATTCCTGCTTGTGATGAAAACATTGCAAAGGATCTTAATATTCATAACCATGGTAGACTAGTGAGTGATAGTTATTACCTAGTGTATCGTTTGGGCTAGAGCTCTAAGTCAAGGTCATCTACTATATGTCTGATCAAAGTTGACTTCAGACCCACCTATTCTTTTGGTATATAAAAGAGGGGGCAAATGAAGTGGGAGTTGTTACATCAAGCACCATTATTGATTGTTTTAAATTGCAACTTGCAAATGCCACAGTGGCAGTCCTACCACCACCCATCCAATTTTACAAAGGACTAAATTTACTTCGTTTGTCCTTGGTTTATTAGTTCCACTTGCATGTTGAAAAGCTAGGAGGAAAACAGTACGTGACTTTTATGTGTTCAGATTATTTTACACATGCAACAATAAATTGCTAGTTCTCTTCTAATTGTTATGAAAAATAAGGAAAAAATAAATTTATAAAAAAAGACAAACCTCGCTGACTGCCTTCAAGCATAATGGTTGACAAGAAGTTTTTCTCTTTTTCTTTATATGAAGGTTCATTTTTCATAAATCCTCCAAGTATGCAATGATGATTTTAGGTTGATTAAGAAAGCTCAAACTAAAACTTTCGTTTTTAAGTATGCAATGTTAGTTGTCAACTTATTGTACTTTTTAGACGTCTGAAATCCATGCCATTCAATAACTTTTTACCCCATGTTGTGAAGTTGAATTATTTCTGGCAGTAAATACATAAATATGTATGTTGACACACACACACACACACACACACATATATGCATGTATAATGTAGTCAACAGCCATCTGAGTAAACTTACCAGAATTCCTAAGAAGGCCAAGGACTTTACCCATATATATTAGTGTTTAAAAGACAGCAATGTAACAGAGAACAAATGAAATACTACTATTATATCTACATGGCAGATCCAAGCAGGATATATGGACAGAAGTCGTTATCATCAAGCTCAGCAAAAACCTGTGCATATCAAACTATCTCTACATATCAAACTTGTGAAGTCATTTTTTGGCCCTTAGAGGCTTTGTCTTATCAAACTACCTATACATACTCTCATCTGAAAGAATTTGTTGATGTGGCTTCCGTTTTTCAGATTAACTGCTGAGTTTGTTTCAGTGTGTTATTATATAATACTAATATATGAAATTCCCTCTCATACCAGGAATCTATTGCATAAGCTGCTAAGACCCCATTTTTTAAATAGCTCTAGTAAGAAAATTCTTCACAGAAGAATTCTTACTTTGAGGAGAATTGTGTTAATGGTAGCTACTTTCATAAGATTTATCAGTTTATATTGGTTATGGTTAATTATTAACACCCTAGTTAGTTTGAAGGTAATATGGTAATGTATTACTACCCTAAAAGGCTTATATATAGTACTTCTACATCAGTTTTATATTGTCAATATGTTTTTTTTTTTTCAACTTGAAACAATGGTTCTGCATTCTTTACTTCACTGTGTTTCTAATCGTCAACTATCATCTGCAGGTCACAGTGGCCTTAAGAGAAGCTGGCCTAGAGTCATCAAATTTAATTCTTGGAATTGATTTCACAAAGAGTAATGAATGGACAGGTTAGCAGGCAATTGTTTTATTAGAGGCTGCTAAGTCAAGTAATGGAACAACTGAGTATGAAATAGTTATGTATGACCAACTCTCATTAGAAGATTTTGTACCTTATCTCACTTACTGGAGGTTTGTTTAGGGGTTCAAATGCTACTCCTGGGTTCAAACTTTTAGAAAAGAATAAATATTATGACCTTTATATTTGAGGTAAATGCTCAAGTAATATAATTTGCTTATATTCTTTATCATTATCCTACATTAAAAATAAGATAAATAATTTAACCATCTATCTTCTTCACTGTATATTTTATATTATATGGTCTTTTACATGATGTTAGCCAATGCATTAATCTTATATCTGAAGGCAAAGTCTCATTCAGCAACCGTAGCCTGCATGCTGTTGGTGATACACCAAATCCATATGAGAAGGCTATATGCATAATTGGGAAGACTTTAGCTCCATTTGATGAAGACAATTTGATTCCTTGTTTTGGGTTTGGTGATGGTTAGTTTCTCTTTATAGTTGCATCGTCTTTTGTTATTTTTGTATTTATTTATTATTATTATTATTATTGGGTGTCTTATCTTACTAATCAACAACTTAAGATAGTGATAGTTTCCTCCTTTATGGATAAAAAAGTTAACTCCAGCCTCCCCTCCCCTTTTTCTTGTAGCAACTACGCATGATCAGGAAGTTTTCAGCTTTCACAGTGATCACTCTCCTTGTCATGGCTTTGAAGAAGTTTTGGCCTGCTACAAAAGAATAGTTCCAAATTTAAGATTATCTGGTAAACTCCAGTACTGATTATTAGCTGTGACTATGTTTTCCCAAGGCCATATTTTGCTTCTTAGTACATATAACTTCAAGCTGTCAATCACAGGAACCCTCAGCAACATGTTCTTGTTATATATATATATATATGTATATATTTGTAATCTCTGATTATCTCTCTTGTGTCTTAAGGACCAACATCTTATGGACCTGTAGTGGATGCTGCAATAGATATAGTGGAGAAAAGTGGAGGACAATACCATGTCTTGGTGATCGTTGCTGATGGCCAGGTCACTTATCTCTCTTTCTCTCTCTCCCACGCTTGCCTTCATATGCCCGCTCACTTTTATAATGTACTACTTTATCTCTTGAAGGTTACAAGAAGTGTCAATACGAGTGATTCAGAACTAAGCCCGCAAGAAGAGAAAACCATAAACTCCATAGTCAAAGCAAGGTATAAATGTCCTGTGTTTGATTTTGTTGGAGGTTAAAACCATGTTTGACACGATTCAATCTGATATTCCCTGAGAATTTAAAATCAATGTAGCTTTTAGATGCTCAACTAATTGGATAATCTGGATTCCAACATCTATTACTAGGAACTGGTTTTGAGCATAGACATGTGGCCCTCCTAATCTTTCAAAAACTTAAATTACACGAACAAATTAGATTGATTGAATACCGACTTATAGAGAGAACCTTATGAAGAACCAAAACATGCAGCGTTCCTCCCTTTGAGGAGATCTACAAAGTATATGAACACTTTTGTGTATGATTACTAGACAAGATATTTGGACTTCTAAAATCCAGATGTAGAACTCTAGCCAGAATTTCTATGACCCGTGACATCCAGATTATTATAAGGTTCTATATAATTACTTTTGCCTAAGTTAGAGAGATCTTTTTCTGAACAAGTTGTCATTCTAGAGTTCTCTCTTATGAGGCTCTGTGAGTAACCTCTATTTAGCACTTAGTTTGCTTTACCTGAAAATATGGAACTTAAATATATTATTTCTATTTTTTTTTATCAGTTTGCATCCACTTTCAATTATTCTTATTGGCATTGGCGATGGACCATGGGAAGATATGAAGAAATTTGATGACAAGATCCCTGCTCGTGAATTTGACAATTTTCAGGTATTGCTCTTCTGGGCTCCGAGTGCATCATTTGACATAAAACAACTTAACTCTTGAGGGGTAATGTTTTTCGTTTCTATTTTCCATGTATTGGCAGTTTGTCAATTTTACTGAGATCATGTCCAAGAACACATCATCATCTCAAAAGGAGACGGCCTTTGCTCTTGCTGCACTGATGGAAATTCCCATCCAATATAAAGCAGCTAAAGAGTTATGTTTATTAGGGTATGTGCTCTCCGTATTACAAATGTATTTTTCACGACCTTTCCATATAACTTTTGAGGGCTGCTTTGATAAAGCCATAGAAATCTCTTAAAGATAGTAAAGAGCAGCATATAATTTAGCACAAACATTATCCATACATTTTAGCATTTCTGTGACTTCTGTCGATAATTCATCTCTTTCCACTTGCAAATTGGACCAAAGACGAGTGACTGGTAAAGCAAAGAAAATAGTTCCTAGGCCTCCACCAGTACCATACAATCGCCCAGCTGGATTTCCATCACGAGAGACCAGCAACATTTCAAGTGCTGTTCAAGACACTCAAAATCAGGTAACCACCATTTACAACTTATTGATATAAGCTGCTGATGCTATTTCTGCTATAACTATTTATATAATCTGATTTTTAAAATATAAAATAATTAGTGTAATTGCTAATACAACTGAAAACACTTGTGCAACTACTGATATAGAATGGGAATGCTTTGGTTATTTTGTATAACTTGTCTGCCCATCTGATTGAAGGTTTGTCCAGTTTGCTTAACCAATTCGAAGAACATGGCCTTCGGCTGTGGACACATGGTGAGAGTGTACCCACTAAAAAAATATGTCTTAACTAGATTGATACATAATATCTTAATCAATTAAACATTGACTGCAGACCTGCAGAGAATGCAGCACAAAATTGTCAGAATGTCCTCTTTGTCGACAACGTATCACAAGTCGACTCAGGCTGTATACTTGATATCTCCAGCATGAGGTTTGCATTCAAAATTGTACCAGTGGATATAACTACATAATGACATGTATGTTACAAGTGGAATCGGGTGCAAACAGCATAGTCGGAAAGTTGTGTAGTAGCATACTATGTACATGTGTGCGTGTGTGTGTATGTAAATATGGGTGTTCCGTTCATTGAAGATTGTTAATAATGTTGAACCCAAGGGAAGTCAGTGTATTGATGATCCGAAGTTCCAAACTATTCCATGTTCATATTTTGTTGCAGAATTCTGTTTAACTGGTTCAGCTTTCCTGAGAAATTAAAAGCTTCTTCCATGCTAAAGAATAAAAGGACTCATTGACAAATCAAATTTCAAACGTATTTGTCATTTACCACTTACCAGAGCCTACATGTAATTTCCTACTAAAATATCAGACACGTTCTTACAACAACTAAATAGAATGATCATTTTATTTGAACATTTTACCTGGCTTGGCTGGACTAATATGTCAGTAGAACAAAACAAACCAAACCAAATAAAAGAAAAAAAAAACAACCATGTAGATAATGTAGAAGTTCATAAACACACAAATGACTCTTTCCCAGTTTCATCTCAACAAAGAACCAGAAATCTACCCCATACTCTACTTCTGTTCCATTTTAACTTCATCACTACTTGGCTTTGGGACTGGTTGAATCCTCACATATGGTTTTCGAGTCAGTGTCTCTCCCTTTAAAGCAGCAACATATCTGTCATTTGTATTTTCTTTTCTTTTCAGTTCTCCGAGGTACTCCGCCAGCCGCTCTTGATTAACCTTACCCATCATCTGCTCGACAACATCATAAATTTCTCTCGTAAGTTTCCACCATGAAGTAATAACCCTCTAATGGCAACTTTACATATATCTTCAAGGTATTCATAGAAAAAACTTCACAAGGAATCAATGAAAACAATAAATGTGATACATGCCTCCTTTTCCTTTATTCATATGTAAGTTGTATGCTAGTTGTACGAAACATAACAACAATTACAAAGGAGAAAAAAATGATGCTTAAATTCTAGTACTACGCATGATATAGAGCTTGTTAATATAAGATTCCACTTAGCTTGAATGATTGATTCAGAACGGGGCCATCTTATGCAATCGATTATTTCTTCGATAATCTAAGTTAAAATAGAAGTTTGAGAAGCTACCTACATAATCTAGAATTTCAGGGGAAGACCCCTGCTCCAAAATCAAGTATTACCTCCTCTTATCAAATGACAAACATTAACTAAGTAATTGTCTTGTGCAGTGATCATTCTCTTAAAGCTGCTCTCTAAATATCAAAAGAGAAAAGAGAAATCTAGGGCACAGAGTATACTTTCAATCCCCTGACCTAATTACCCCAAAGTTGCATGTTATTTCACTATGTACACCACACATATCAAAACCTAACCAGTTGTGTTGAGCTATCAGATTATGAAACCTCATACCCGCGTATCTTTCAATCCGCTTCAGATTAAAAATGGCGAATTTCCAATCGCAGAGCAGAATCAAGTTAAATTAATTGAATTAAATCCGACAAACGAAAAGTCATGATACACAACAAATTGGAAGAGAATCAGAGGAGTTAGAAGGGTTACAATGGTTTCGGGTCGGGCGGATTGGCGGAGCTTGGCTTCGAGTTCGGGATTACTGGAGTTGGTAAGCTGCATGACGCAGTAGCCAATAACCCCCGGAACGACGCCGCACACGGTGGCGAAGGTAAAGAAGAAGGGCTTCGAATCCCTCGTCTTTGTCACTAACCACCTCCATGTCTTCGACGACATTCTAGATTCTACCTCTCTCCGATCGCGATATGGATGTGCAGAATGATTCCACGTTTACCGATCACCGGATATCGAAACTCATTCTTGGGCTAAACATTTTGGACCCAACAACTAACAAGCCCAGCCCAGTAAGGTTAACGGGCTCAATAGGCCCAAAATAAGATCTTTTGGGTTGCCGGTAGTATAATTCGCACGCAATGTTTTAAGAAAAGAGCACAATATATAAAATTTTCTAGTTTTAAGGGTAGATTTGATTATGATTTACCTAATTTGATTAAAATAACAAAATATATAAAGAACTTTAAATTATATTCATCATCTTAAATATTTCATATTATGATGGAAAGGCATGTCGTCCAATTTAAAAATACTAGTTCTCACAAATTATGTATTTTATAATATGTTTATTTTTTTTTAAAACTTTTTTCATGATACGTCTTTTTTGTTTTTTCCATTGTTTACTAACGGCTAGCATTATGAGTTAAGATGAAGTTTAGGGTAAAGATTTTGTGTCTTGTAATAGAATAAATTAATTTAGTGGATTCAACGGGAACGACATCGGTCGAGTTGGCAGCAAAGACTTAGAAGCACATATTCCCAAAAAAAAAAAAAAAACAGTAAGAAGTGTAATTGAATTGGTACTTTTAAATTTTATTTTTTATTGCTGTATTTTTAAAGTACCAATTTAAAAATACCAATTTAAAGTACCAATTAAAAAATACCAATTTAAAGTATCAATTTAAAAATACACACTTAAAAATACACCTACATTAATTAACACATCTTTTATTTTAATTAAAAACATAACAAAATGAAACAACGTGGGTCCCTTACTTACACTGGCAGGCTCGCAGCCACTTTTACTGTTGCCGATTCTTCCCACCGCGTCTTCTTCTTTTACCTGTTTCATCCATAAATAAATTCTCAAAGAAAACCCTAATCCACACAAACCACCGCCGTCGGCTCCAAGTCTTTCACTCGTAGCCACTTTACCGTTGCCTCTCCACTAGTGATTCTTCTTCCTCTTCTTATTTTTTGGCCCCGTGCGTGGGAGGAAGCCTGTCATTCCTCACGATGTACAAGATAACGATGACTCGGTAAATAATCTGGAAACCCCCAATCCTCAATCGAAAATGTCTTGATATTTTCTTGATTTTTGCATGCAGGCATCGGATGGGTGTGGGTCCAAAAGAGTGTATATTAGTGCTCGGGTGGCGCCTCGCAGTTGTGGAGATGATTCAAGAATACGACAACTATCTTGGACCTGGCAATGTGTTGGTAGATTATACTCCAATATTTAATTTTTGGCCATCTCTTCCAAATTTCCAGAATGATGTAATTATAGTTCTCTAATCATACGAATCATTTTTACCACACAGTAAATCAACTTTCTGCGGTTTTATGTTCATTGCACCCTCTCTATTCCTGATTTTATAAAATCACTTCTCCTTTATCTCCTGGCCTAATCTTGTTTAATATTTGTCCATCTCTTCCAAATTTCCAGAATTATGTATTTATAGTTCTCTAATCATACGAATCGTTTTTACCACAACCATGAAATCAACTTTCTGTGGTTTTATGTCATTGCACCCTCTTTATGACTGATTTTATAATTTCACTTCTCCTAACAGTGCCCTCTTGAGTTGTCTCCTTTATCTCTTGGCCTAATCTAATTTCCCCAACTTTCTACGGTTTTATGTTCATTGCAACCTCTTTATGCCTGATTCTATAAATTTACTTCTCCTAATAGTACCCTCTTGAGTTGTCTCCTTTATCTCTTGGCTTATTCTAATTTCTCCATAGTGACTTTGCTGGTGATAAAGGAGGGATCCCAACTGATCTAGTGCAAGTGCCGGTTAATCTGAATGGCCCAACAGCTAGGTTGAGACTCTTGATAGTGTCCACTTGAGTTGTCTCCTTTAACCTAATCTGTGGCCTAATCTAATTGCTGTTGTGGTTTGCTGGTGATAAAGGAGGGATCCCGACTAGTCTAATGCAAGTGCTCATGGGATATGAATGGCCAGTTATTTAGTTGAGACTCTTAATAGTGCCCTCTTGAGTTGTCTCCTTTACCCCTTGGCCTAATCTAATTTCCCCACTGTGACTTTGCTGGTGATAAAGGAGGGATCCCAACTGATCTAATGCAAGTGCCCAGGGTAATCTGAATGGCCCAACAGTTAGGTTGAGACTCTTAACAGTGCCCACTCGAGTTGTCTTCTTTAACCTAATCTGTGGCCTAATGTAATTACCATTGTGGTTTGCTTGTGATAAAGGAGGGATCCCAACTAGTCTAATGCTGCAAGTATTCATGGGATATGAATGGCCAGTTATTGAGTTGAGACTCTTAATAGTGCCCTCTTGAGTGTCTCCTTTACCCCTTGGCCTAATCTAATTTCCCCACTGTGACTTTGCTGGTGATAAAGGAGGGATCCCAATTCTCAATGACCTTTGGAGCAGTTAAAAATTTCCGATAAGTTTTGGAGAATATTGACCTATCCTTTAGTATGCATTACAAGTACTGAACACGAGTTGTATGAGAATATTACAAACTCAGTCATACACGTATGACGGTGAGCTATGCATGCTATCTGCTTTTCACTCTCTCCCGCACCAAGTCACATGAAATTGTTACTGTCTATTATTGTATTATTGTATGTCTCTTTTGTTGAATGTTGCAGGTTGCAGCTGGTTCATTTGTTGTTTATGCAATGGTCATAGTAAGAAGTGGCAACTCCAGGTAGTTTGTCTGAGTCACTAGTTGAAATATTGTTACATTGTCGCAAAAGGTATGTATATATATACTGTTGTCCATCTATTTCTTGAGTTGCTTAAGTAATTAAAATTTAATAATACATAGCAATTTGTGTGATGGATAATTAAATTTTGGGAAATTGTGCAAAGGAGGAATAAACTAAAAACAAAAGGAATTGTGCTAGGAGTCCAAATTTCAAGAGACCATTTGTGGCCCAGTTATTGAGATGAGACTCTTAATAGTGCCCTCTTGAGTTGTCTCCTTTACCCCTTGGCCTAATCTAATTTCCCCATTGTGACTATGCTGGTGAAAATGGAGGGATCCCAAAAGGAGGGACACCACTTATTTCGAGGTAATATTCTCTTGCTCCACTCATTATGTTAAATACTTATTGCAACTTTTATTAGATAAAATTCAACTGTGTTTTATTTTTTGTCAGGAATCGCCAAACCCTTCTGCTTTTCATCTAGTAGAGATGCTATCACCAATGACAAAGCCAATGCCTTCCATCACTGCTGCCATTTCATTGATGTCATACTCCCGGGATGTTGTATGCTCTGTTTTCCTCCTCAATCATGTTCTTAATTAGTATTTTTTCATTTGGGTTCTGATATTGTTTACTTTTTATATGTATGAAGTATGACTCATAACTTTCTCATTATATTTCTTTATAAGGTTTCAGATTGTTGCTTGAGTTTAACATTATGTTTTGTTGTTTCAGCATTTTCCTATTTAATATGGCATTTTGATAGTTTCTAACTGGTCATATAGTTAGCATTCCAATCTTTGGAATAAATGAGAGCATATGAAAAATTACTTCGGTTATTAATTGTATGTTTGCTTAGTTGGAGTTTGTGGCTTCAAATAATCTCACAGTAGCTTTGTGCCTCATGTTTGATTTCCTACATCTGGTCTTTTGTTGTTTCTCTTAGAAACGATACAAATAGGTGTTGCGAGGTTATCTGTGTTGTTTATCCTGATTTTTCACAATCCTATAATTACAGCAATGCAAGTCCCCTGGGGTGGATGATGAGCAGGTTGGCAGCTTGCAGAATTATGTATCAAACTTTTAGCTATGTGATTACCCAGTTTGGCCTCTATTATGGGTGCATCTGTCCTTTTTGGTACATTTCTAGTTAACCTATTTCCTGCATTCTTTCCCATCAGCCTTCATTGAATGAATATGTAGTTATTGCTGTTTTCAAGCTCCTAACGAAGAGCTGTGCAAAATTAGGTTAGTTGTGCTTAAAAAAACTACAATAATGGATTTTTTATTGGTTTTGTACATATTTTTCGGACCAAAGGATTTTGAGCGTTTCTTTATTTCCAGTTGTTTTTCTTTATTTGTGTTTTACATTAAATAGACGTACCTGTTGATTGTTAACCAGAAAAACCAGGGATTAACATAAACTTGGCTCATAAAGTAGTTAAGAGTAACTACTAATTAGTCATTGACTATCTAGCACTTATGTTCTTCTAACAGATATGCATGTTCCTTGATTCTTTGGAGAAGTCCAAATATAGAAAGTTAAATTACTATATTGTGTGCACATTAAAAGCTTTTGTTTCTTTAACAATAGCTTTCCTCGCTTCATGCTATAGTTTTAAAATGTCAATCTTTAGCTAGTAAAATGCAAAGCAAATGATCTAGTAAAATGTAAAGCAAAATGTAAAAAATTCGAAACCCTTTTAAATTTTTGAGACAATCAAAATTTATGTATTAAGAATATAAATGGGTTTGTAGACTGGGAAATCTTTACTAAAAATGTAACATGTACAGAAAGACTTTACTAGAAATGCGAGTTTATTTAACTGTTTCCAATCCACTTACTCTGTTTTTTCCACCCTGAGATCTTTATTTGTATATCCTTGACCTTTCAGTATAGCATTGACTTAGAGTTGGTTATCATTTTGTACTATATTTACCATTGAGAACCTGAAGAAGTTGAAATATAAATTATAGGTTGAGGACTCTCCTTTTGTTATCTTCCGACATCATCAACTGCTTTTTTTGTTTGTTTTATGTGGGTTCTTTGTAATATGTGCCTTTTGTATTAAAAGTTATGCTTCAGTACTACATTGAACAACAATGGCAGTTGGAAGTGCCCTGGGCAGATCCTTATGCCTGGCGGTAAGTTTCTTCTTTTGCTTCCATATAATTTTGTTGTCAAAGCTGGACTTATTTGCATGGATATACAAATGCAACTTACATGCTTATGATAACATATTCAACTAGCTGTTATGCTATCTCAAGTTGAGCAAGAATTATTTGCTATGTATGAATGATTTGTCAATGGACCTTACTCTACATGTTAGGATTGTCATTCAATCATCATACTTTTCATGCTTATAACTTAAAACTTTTGTAGATTGTTGTCAACTGTCAAAAAGTGATTCACCAGATTAATAATTTTGATAGCATGCTTATTTGCAATGATATAATGAATGAGAAATATGCGCCCTTCTTTGTCAGTATTCAAATAAATTTTACCATTGCTCCTTGGCTATATTCTCAGATTTGTTTGCAACCATACACTTGTTTTAACAATCATATGTGTCCTTCATTTAAATATGTAATTGCAAATGATATACTTGTAGTATATTTTGTATCTCAATTGGAAGGAGGTTCTGTTGCACTGGAGGAGGCTCAAAGTTTAATTTCTGATGGGTTTGAATGTAATTTAGTTCAAAGACCTCCTGCAACTACCCAGAGCAGATGTTTAATTCAATTGTAACATTTTTATATCGATACTATAGTCTCTTCTCAGCATTCGAGAATTTAATTCACAAAATTTCTCCACTCATTAATGATTTTCTAATTCCTTGTATGTCTACAATTTAAACACGGGCACACTTTAATGACATTTCTTGAAGGATTTCTAATTCCTTGTATGTCTACAATTTGTGGGCTGAGACACTAATAGAGGACAACTTAATCCTTGACATACTTTTCCTTGTTTCTTATAAGTCCTTTTGTGTACCTGTGACTGCTAAATGCTGAAAAAGATTGTGTGTGTTGTATGAGGTGATCTTTCTTTCCCAGTCTCTATTCACAACTCTGGAAAATAAAAAAAGATAATGTCAAATAACGTGTGTTGGAAATTTAGGAATGTTGTGTGATTGTCTGAATTCAAGAAAATAATATATCTAATCTGTAATGTTTATTTGCATGGATACATTCTTTTTTCAGTAGAAGAAGTCGAAGGATATTCATGCTTGCATTCTGGATACCCTTTTCACAATTGAGGTCACCAAACCAGAAATTGAGGTAAGCATTGGATTCACCTATTGTCAAGATTGGTCTGTACGAGTTGAACATACAACCTAAATTGAAAGACGTTGCACTCAAGATAAGTTCTATCTTGGTGAGGCCTATCGACTCTCTTTTAACGTTCATTTCATAATTTTTTTTTTAAACCAGACAATATAGTCATTTTTAGATTTGCATCATGAGTGTTTATGCATGTCTGAATTCAGTGATACTAATCTGATTGTTCAGACAATGAAATATCTTGCATACTTCAGTGTTTAGATGAGGTGCAATCATATATTGTTGTACACAGATCACTGGAGCTGAACGATGCAGCAGATTATATGCATCCAGATTTTGTGAATTTGATCAGTTATCTTCTTTTTTACGTTTAGTTTTTTTTTTTTTCCTTTTGTTCTATTCTGATATAGTTTACTAATCTACTCAGAAGACCATAACTTCCCTGCTCTTTTACAACTTTTGAAATGCTTAGCTGTTGCTATTTTTAATTTTTTACCTTTTGGGAATAGTTTCTGTGCTGTATCATGGCATATTCCTTTGAAAATGTTGAAACAATATTTTTGTTAAAAATAAAGTATTCGTGCTTGTGAATGAAAATCCGGAAGCATGTGATGGACAGATTTCCCTTTTCAATTTTTGAGAATCAAAATTTATGGACTAAGGAATATAAATGCGATAGTCGTGAAATCTTGATTAGGAGTGCATCATGGACAGGAAGACATGTAGTTTTATCAGTTATGCGAGTTTTATTGAACTGTTTCCAGTCGACTGACTTTGATTTTTCAACTGTGAGATCTTTACCTGTATATCCTTGATCATTCAGTAAAGCATTGATTTAGAGAAAGGACATTTTGGATCTCAATTGGAAGGAGGTTCTGTTCTACTGGAGGAGGCACAAAGTTGAATTTATGATGGTCTTGAACGTAAGTTTCTTTCTATATGTTCCAAGATCTCCTGTCATGCAACTACCCAGATCAGATGGTACGTTCAATTGTAACATTTAAATACTAATACTAGAGTTTCCTCTGCATTTAAGAATTTTATTCTTAAATTTTATTTGTTCATTAATAATTTTCGAATTACTTGTATGTCTGTAATATAAACATGGACATGCCATTACTGGCATCTCTTGCAGGATTTCTATCTCTACATTTTGTGGGCTGAGAGGAGACTAATAGAGGACAACTTAATCCTTGGCATCCGTTTCCTTGGTAATGTTTTGATCTTTCTTGCTGAAGTTGTATTTGAAATCATTTTATGCTTCGGTTTATCTTATTTTCTTTCAGTCATGCCCTTATCACTAGGTCTTAGTACTTCTCGAATCTGGCAGCAATATCCCTTGTAGCTGTTGTTACTATTTATCATGTCTAAGTCGAGTTGTTTATTCTCATAGAATCTTTGAAACCTAGAAAATCTTTTCCCAATGATCCATGAGTCTTTTTCAAATATCATCTTCAAATGATCCATGATAATATCTTCAAATGATCTATGTGTGCTGTTTTCACTCTCATTTCTTCTGTTCCAGAAAGAAAGGAAAATAACTTGTTGAAATGGATACTTATATATGTATGATGTTAGTCTGTGTGTTATACTCTTATAAAGACTTGGAATTGCTTCCGTGTTGAAGAACATACGATGGTGAATCAGCAGAAACGTGTGCTACAACTCCTGAATTATTAAATTTTCAATTCTTCTGGTACTCATTGATTTTCATTGATTTCATATATTATGTTGTGTGATTCTTCATACACACTGCAGTTCTCCAAATTGTTTGTACATCTACACCGAGCATAGAGGTTGACCATGCTTTATTTATTCTCTGTGTGTTTTTATAGATGTTTTTATCTGTATTTAATTCTTTATTCTTAACATTTTTACCAGTGCTCTTCCTTCTATCCCCTCATCCCTCTGTTCCTTATCCAACAGAATCTTTAAAGCTCCCGTCTCTTTGACATACTGAATATTGAGTAGCTGCAACTTGGAACGTCCTTTGGGTTGGATGTCCTAGTCAGTATGATATCTGCTTTCTTGAAGGTGCATCTGTATACAAGTTTATTTTTATCACTGTACAATTAATCTTTACTTGGATATGAGATCTTCCTGCAAAAGAAGTTAATGCATGCTGAGATAGTCAACCATATCTCCACGTCACGAACTAATTGTACTGCAAAAACAGAGGATTCTAGATTTACAAAAAATGAAAGTCTAAATGAGATTATTTCAACATTGGCTTGTCTAAGGGATTGATGAGTGACCTTATCAAGTCATATACGTTTGAAGGTGAGCTCTGCATGCTTTCTGCTTTTCTGTGACAATCCCGACTCACATGTAACAATTGGTGTCTATCATTGTTTGTTTTCCAATATTTTAGCTGACAACCACTTGTGTCCACTTAAATTTGTATCTCTTTTGTTGAATGTTGCAGGGTTGTAGCTGGTTCATCTGTTGTTCATGCAATGGTGAAAGTAAGAGATGGTGGCTCAGGTAGTTTGTCTGTGTCACTAGTTTAATGATCGATACATTTTCGCAAAAGGTATATAACCTGAACTTCTTAAGAAATTAAAATTAAATAATCCATAACCATTTTTACGTGAGATATAATTAAATTTTGGGAAATTGTGCTAGGATGTAGAATAGATTAAAAAGGAATTGTGAATCAATTTATCTTTGGATTAGACTAGATTTACAGCTTTCGTGAGAACAACCCCTACCCAAATAAAATACAATAGGATAAATTTAATAACAAGCATAGTTGTCAATTGCGTTTAGCGATCTATAGCGATGAGGCATGGCTAAGCTATATAGCGATAGCGATCGAATAGCGATGGCTATTCGTTCACATAGCGAAATATATATAAAAACTTAATATATATCACAAATTCACATAAGATAGAGTCTAGGAGTGTAAAAAGGATTCATAACACATTTCCTAAGATTATGCAAAGTTTTCAACTTTCAAACATGTTATAGTCTTAAACTTTAAGAGGAGTAGAAGACAGGTTTCTCAGTATTTCTCTTCCCTTCTCACTGATCGCGTTTGGAGACTTGGAGTAGGGTTTGACTTCTTTATCTCTCTTTTTCACTATTCTAATATATAATTAAAAAAAAAAACCTTAAAAAACAATAGCAACGCTATTACAGCTATTCTCTAAATAGCGACCCATCGCGACATGCCCTCCACTCGCCACGCTATTCGCGATCGCGAACTTCGCGATCGCTATTGACATCAGTGATAACAAGACCCAATTTATAGATTAGTTCTTAATTCTAGACCCAAAATTTAAAATTTCTCAATAATGGGCTCAACTGAACATTTTTTCTCAATTTAAGGCTTTAAAATCAGATCGAGATTTCAATTTAAGACGAAATTCCATTTTATTATTCCTTTTTCTTTTTATTTATATTTATAGATTAATTTATATTTCATTATGTATATATATTTTAGATAAATTAAGATAAGTTAGTGCAATTTTGGAACGATCTTCATCCGACTTGTATTAATTTATATAAAAAAGAAAGAAATATAGAAAAATATAATTAATTCAATTCATAAAATATAAATTATACTATTAAATTGATTAACATTAAAATTGGTTTTTTATACTTTTATTCATACATATATAAATTAATACAAGTCGGATGGAGATCGTTTCAAAATTGCACAAATTTGTCTTAATTTATCAAAAAATATAGATACATAATGAAATATAAATTAATCTATAAATATAAATAAAAAGAAAAGAAAATGAAATTTTGTCTTGAATTGAGAACTCAAATCTAATTTTCAAGCCTTAAATTGAGAAAAAAAGTTAAATTGAGCTCCTTGTTAAGAAACTTTAAAATTTGGGCCTAGAATCGAGAATTATTCTATAAATTGGGTCTTGTTATGAAATTCATCTTTTTTTGCATTTTGTTGATAAGTTCTAACATTAGAGGAGTGACTTCTTACTTCATATTTTGCGGTGTGAGTTTTCTATTCTACTTGGTATATTTTGTGACGAGACTTTTTCGTACTCGTTATTGATGATTGGAAATGCCTTGAAATCCTTGGATTTTAGGAACTAATGTAGAATAATGTAATATAATTTGTTGATAATGATTGCCATTCATTTTTACTTCATGATGTTATCCTTGTTAACTAGATTGACAGTGACTCAATTTCATAGTTCCATTTGACGACCTATTCTTAGGCTATTTATGTTTTCGATCTCTTCCTTGCATCTTATCAATTACTGATTGATCTGATCTGTGGTCTTTATGGTTAAATCTTATCTGTTACTTTTTGAGAGATTAGAATGTCATACTCTTATATAATTATTGTGTTTTTTAGTGCGTATAGTGAGTGTTTTTTCGATAGTTCAGTCTCAACATTCGTGTGTTCTGTTCTTTGTTCTATTAGGTCAGCTGGCTGAATTATATATGTTATTGAGTATGTAAAACTTTTTAACAAAACTCAAGTCCTAATCTGAAAATGTTGATTAAATAGATTTATGTATTGTTCAGATGCTTTTCCTATGCCAATGTCTCCCTAATAAACCCTTATCTTTTTACAATGGATGAGTAGAGTTGGGGAATTTGATACTTAAGCTATCTGTTTTAATATTCATATAAATATGTTATGCAAATAATTTGTCTACTATATTTTGGATCTTAATTGGACGAGGTTTTGTTGTTTTGGAGGATGCTCAAAGTTTAATTTTTGATGGGCTTCAATGTAAGTTGCTTTCTACTTTCCAAGACCTCTTGTGCTTATCCATAGTAGATAGTGAATTCAATTGAAATGTGGTAGAAAACTAAAATTGTTATTTATTCATGTTACGTTTCTGTATTTTATCATGGTTTTGGATTCCTCCATCATGTCTATTAATTTGAAATCACGTGTTTTTTTTTTTCACATGTCGTGATGGACGTGTCATCTGATGCATTTTACTGGGTAGGATGAAGAAAATCATTTTATCATAACCCATCTAAAAACAAGTTTTCTATCCAATTTTTTGAAAAATACCTTAAATGCCTTTACCTCTTTTAATGATTCAACTTGTACCATTTTTATCATCTCTTTCATGTAATTCAATATGTTTGCATCTCATTTTCCCACTTCTCTTATAGAATAGTGTATATAATTGTGAATTTTACACAAAACAAAATATGAATTTTACCCCACAAAAAAAAAAAAGTATTCTACCCAATTTTTTTCTAAATACATTAAATGCCCTTATCCCTTTTAATGATTCCACCTTTGCCACCTCTGTCACCTCTTTCATCCAATTCAAAATATTTTCATTATTTTCATTTCTTCTTCCCACTTCTATTATAGAATAGACCCGAATGAGACTTCATTTCTTAGTTGTTGCTTAGAGTAAGTAATATAAGAATTTATTTGAGTGTACAAATTTACATATTTGTGTGTGTTTTCGTTTTAATTCTTTCCGAAACATACATATAACGCCATTTTTTTTCTTTTTATTTATTTATTTCAGATTTGTGTTACTTCTTGTATAGTGGAGATTTTATTTTTTTCAAAAAAATGAATATAATCTATGAACAATCAATCTGGAACAGATCTCATTGCTTCTGAACGATGTTTGGAAACAAATCATGGTCTTCAATCTAGAACACGATGGTAATGAGCATCATGATCTATAGATCTCGTTGTTCAAAGACCTCTTAGGTTATTTTCTTATATTATGCAATATACTATATATATTTAGGATATTTGAAATCGATTTTTTCTGTTTATCGACCATTATGTCTTCTTGATATATTAGGTATTTTATCTATTATTTTATTATCTTTTAAAATGTTCAATGAAATATACTATGCAAAAGATGCAAAATCTAACTTACAAAATTCTAAATCCACATTTGCAAATTCCAACTTCTCTTATTAGTTGGAACATGTGATGAAATATTATCCATAACAAATTGAAATATATAATATACAATACAAATCTAATATAAAAGTAAATTATATAAATTGGGAACGAGGACTCCCACACAATTTCCATTTTTTTCGTGGATCCCGATCCCATAAACTTAGGGTTTTGGGAAGTGATTTCCCGCAGAAAAATTACGATCCTAATATAATTGTATTTTTCAATATATAAATTCAGAATGTGTATAGTCTTAGAATAAAATTATTAAACTCATCCATCTTACAATTTTTTTTCTTTGTTCGTCTGTTTCTAAATTAAAAGTGACATCTATAAACCTTTGTTAAACAACATAGATAAATATTTTTCGATAAATTCAGAATGTGTATGAACTTTTAGAATAAAGCACTAAACATATGCACCTTACAATTTTTTTTTATTTGTTTTTCTGTTTCTTAATTAAATTGCATCTTCAATGTGTTATTGGGTTTTAAAGTTGTTTTTTTGGTACATTTGTTGTGTCTTAAAGTTATTTTTAGTATATATTTATTTATTTATTGAGCTTTGAGCTTGATCGAACATAAAATATGTACAATTTTATTTGATTTATCTTTCTTGAATCAATTATTCATATTCATTATGTTAATAATAATATAGCTGTAGTCATTACAGCTCAAATGAACAAATGACTCAAATTACTTTTATAAGATAATTTAGAGGATAAAGGTGTCTATACATACAATATTATATTTTTTAAAAGCCCAGTAACTCATACTTGGGCTGAACACTTTGGACCCAACAACTAACAAGCCCAGCCCAGTAAGGTTAACGGGCTCCGTAGGCCCAAAATATGTCATTTTGGGTTGCCGGTAGTATAATTCGCACACAATGTTTTAAGAAAAGAGCACAATCGGATTAGAAAAGTATTATAAAGATAAGTTTTAATTAAATACTTTGAAAATATAAAAATATTTTATTTAATAAATTTAACATTGAGTATAAAATCTCAAAGATACTTGTAAATTATTAGATGTGTAGGAATCCTAATATGATATACTAGAATCATTCACAATTTATTGTTGAATTATACTACTTAAGTGAGATTTTTTCTTAAATAAATACTCATCCGTTCCAAAAATAAATTTCGTTTTAAAAAATATTATTTTAAAATAAGTATCATTATAGGATTTCAAGACATGTTTACCTATAATTTTCTAAATATATCTCAATTTACTCTTAACAAATTAAATGTTTTAAAGATGGATGTTAAAAAGGAAAGAGAAAAAGACTTTCACAATAATTATACTTTAACAAGGATGAATCAGATTTTTGATCACATTTCTTAATTTGTGTAAAAAAACATAAAACAACTTTAATTTTAGGACGAAATGAATATTATAATTCATAATATCATTAGATAGCATACCAATAATTTTTTATTAATAAATACTTATACTTATAAATGAAAGGGCCCACTTGTTGGCTTGAAAACGAAAGGAGGCCTCATCTTGTAGCTTTGCCCTTTATAAACATTCCAAAACAGGCCATTTTCAGGCCTCCAATTCCCCATGTATTATTTTGATCAAAAGTGTAGAATGGGGCCCCTTGACTGTGCTGACGTAAGCTTGTGTGAACACGTTTTGTGCTCAAGACTTGACTCTCTTTCTCCACAAACAATAATGATGCCATTAAATATTGACATGTAACTTTCCAAACTACAATGTTTGAAAATATTAGTTCCCTTTTTAATTTTTGAAACTTAAAAATAAATTTAATGTTTGATCACAATTATAAAAATTCAAATACTCCTACATGTGGCTCTCAACTTTTCTAAGGCTATCTTTGGATTGATAGTAACTCATACAAATTTGGAATTAGCCAAGACTAGTCTAGCATTTGTACAAGGTTTACAAAATGCAAATCTCATCCCACCACACCCTCAATCACATAATAACATTTTTTTATCTCAATCTACCCCATTTCATAAAACACATCCTAATATTTAATCATATCATTCAAAATTTCAAAATTATCTTAAGATCAAATTGTTGGTTGTAGATTTTGGCTTAACCCCAAAATTCATTTTGAGTAGATCAATTTAAGAACCATACATCAAATTAATGCATTGATGAGAATGCATGAAGACCCATTTGTACCAAAATTTGGGGTATGAATATAATGAGACCTAACCGAAGGAGGCAGTTTTTAGCAAATGTTCCATCAAATATAGCTTCTAATTTTGGAATGAGAAGAAAGACTGTTCCATGGAATATATTCACACTTACAGTAATAATTTCACATCAGTCAAATAAAGACACAAACAAGTTAGTTAGGGTAACAATATTAAAAATATGAAATAAAGAAATGGCAGTTAATAATTTATATGCAACTGTTCAGGTCTTAGGTAGTTAGTGATAAATGTTGACGAATTAGGGAAGGGCGGTGGACAAAGGATCATTCAAATAAAGTGTCTTTCGGCTATAAAAAGGCTTGCTAAATTGATGGAGGAAACAATTAGTTCCTATTTTAACCATTTTAAGATTTTTATACCACTATTTTAACCATTTTCTTCCATACTCATTTCATCTACAACCAATTTTTGTACTTAAGAATTCAATTAAGATATACTATTCATGTTTTTTTTTTCGGTAACATATATATATAATATTCATGTTGATAATTGTGTCTTGGGTATAACGCTAAAACTTATCTGAATCGTTTTAAAAATATTTTTTCTCCAAAATCAACCCAAGGTAAAAATAAAAATAGAGGGTACTCAAAACACACACATATATACTTAGTATATTGGGATCATATAATGGCAATATGTGGTCCAAAACCTAACCTAACAAAAACTACCTTAGGTTAAAGTAATGTTGTATTCATACTGTCAGTATAGAGTTATATAATTATTCATAATTACTTAAGTAGAAATGTTCTAAAAATAGGCCTAAACTGCATTTTAATCTGTTTATTTGATTTTTTTTTTATTTTTTATTTTTTGCATTTCTTATTCATGGCAGTTTCGAGTTTCACTCTAGTACTACAGCTATCAAGAAATTGCTAATTAGATGAAGCCGCTTATTCAATAAATTGGAAATTGTAAATAGAATATCAATTTTATTTAATCATTATAACAAATGTCATATACAAATATAAACAAATTAAATACTAATAATTTAACTTACCTTCGAACCTCAAAAACATAAAACACCATTAGAGTTTAAACAAATAAAAATATTGTATAAAGATTAAAAAAAAAAAAAAGGAGAGAGCTGGAGTAACAAAAGCTATTAATCCCTATATAAGATCGAACAACATTAGTTAGGGACCCGCTAATTTAAGTACAATGAAACGATAGTTTAGCCCTAATTAGTAAATGGCCAATCATCCTCGGTGTAACCATTAATTAGTTGACACTTAACCACGAAAAAAGCAACAACTCCAACCCACTTTACACTTTCATCCCATTATCTCTAAACATATATATGCTGCATATTTATAAACAAATAAAAAACACCACCACAATATATAGCATTTTCTAGTTTTGATCACTCTACAATTTCACGTTTTAACCATAACATAATATAATATACACTAATAAAACGCATTATTCTCCTTTTTTTTTTTTTTTTTGAATTTTGCACCACAATGTGATGAACAGTTAACATATAATTTGGTGCATGGCAGGTGGTGTACAGTGCAGGGTGTTGCAGAAGAGTGAAAAAAAGAAAGAGGAGAGAGAGACCAGTCAAAGATAAGGCAATGTAATAATGATAGAGTTTGTTAGTATATCTTTTTAGGGTAGTGAAAATGATATTTTAAGGAAAGGGAAGTAAAAGAAGAAAAGAAGAGAAAAGAAAAAGTGGAGATTGGTGGACAACAAAATTAGAAAAAGGAGAAAAGCAAATAGAGGGTGATGGGATGCCACCTAGATTACATTTTCTACTGTTTATTCATCAAAGTCATGTTTTCACCTCCTTTGCATCCTATTTTGTAAAGTTTTACATAATTTCCTGCTTCATTTACTGGACCCCAACACACCACTATATAAATCATTTACCACAAATATCCATACATATATATATTTAATTAAAAATAACAGGACGAGAATGGACATGACTGTGTCTGTGCAGTTCATATTTTGCCTGTGTAAAGAATTACAAGAGGGGCCTCCATGTACATCATTTTGTGGTCAAACAGTCGTACTTGTGACTTGGGACAATTCCAGATGACGTAAGCAATATTGCCAGTCCAATTCAATATTACTAATTTGTCTTCAAATGTTGTCATGATAGAAATTTGAAAATTTTATTAACTTATCTCCATTTTGTTTTATGTGCTATATTATAGTCAAGTTGAAAGAAATCATCCTTCCTTGTCCATAAGATTTAATTCCTTGAACTCAAATACAAATTGTATCTGAAATCTACAAAAATCCCTTTGTACATCATTGGGTAGAAAATTGAAGTAAAGTTACAAGTATAGTATTAGCTAGAAATGGAGTTTAATAAATGATCAAGTCCAGGCTGTGTATTGTTGTACTAGTGTAGAGTATAGTATACACATGGAATAGTAGAGGAATGAAGATGTAATGATTACATGTGATCTCATGATGAGAGGAAAAGGAGAGGGATAGTATTGCGTGTTGGTGGGGAAGGCCTGCCCCACCCACCCTTTCCCCGGGTCCCACTTTTTTTTTTTGTTAGTTTCTTACCAGACAAAAGCACTCAAAGCTTCTTCTTCTCCATCTCTCCTTTCACACTCTCATCCAATCATGCTTCCACAGAATCTTCTAAAGCTCCCCCCCCCCCTCTCTCTCATCCTACATCATGCTTTAGTGAAATATATTTTTATATCCATTAATATACTTAATTACTTATTCATCAATGTATAAGAATGCAAGAAAATATATAGTATTTTTGGTTCATACATCCTTTTTACTAGTTTAGTTCCATAATTAATGTGTGAACTAGTTATAATGAAACGGTTATTAGTGTGAAACAAATAAAAACAAAAAATTCTCGATGCAAAAAAGAGATAGGATGACGAGGACCACTTTAGTAGCTTTTGATCATCATCAACAGTGTGTCTATATATATCACAAACTCCATTGTCATCCAACCCTCCCCAATTCAGAGTTTTTCAATATTCTCTTAACCACTCCATATTTTCACTACATTACATATGGGGGCAATGACACTTCCTCCAGGATTCAGGTTCCATCCAACGGACGAGGAGCTCGTTGCCTACTATCTTGATCGCAAAATCAACGGTGGGATTATCGAGCTCGAAGTCATCCCTGAAGTTGATCTCTACAAATGTGAACCCTGGGATTTACCTGGTAATAATTAATGCCAATTTACATTTAAATCAATTAATTAATATTATTCTTTATTTCTAACAAACAATGAATTTCAATTTTTGACAGATAAATCGTTCTTGCCTAGCAAAGATATGGAATGGTACTTCTACAGTCCTCGTGATAGGAAATACCCCAACGGGTCGAGGACGAACAGGGCGACCCGGTCCGGTTACTGGAAGGCGACCGGAAAAGATCGGACCGTCCACTCACAGAAGCGGGCCGTTGGAATGAAGAAGACGTTGGTATATTACAGAGGGAGAGCGCCACATGGGATTAGAAGCGATTGGGTTATGCACGAGTACCGCCTTGTCGAATCTGCACCCGGTAGCACCCGATCATCTCTCAAGGTACTAATACATATGCTTACTGTACCTTCTTTCTCAAACCTTCAACAATCAAGTAATTAAAAAAAAAAACATTAAAAAATTGATTTGTTGCACTAAATTACATCAAGTGAAACTAATTAGGTTTAATGTACGGAGAATGGAGATAGATCCATTTGATTCGTGTAATCAGAAATTAATGGTATGATTAAAATGGCAGTAGGGTTTCAAGAAATTAAAGAATGAAGGAAAATGTAGAAACAAATGAGTAATTTTATATCTTTATGTAATTGTCTTAGCAATTATCAGTAAATAAGGAAAATCTAATCAATGTAATTGGGTCCACATTTTAAACTGGACTTAAAAGCTGTTTGTAGCATTAGGGTCATATATCATTGTCAAAATCTTGGATAATTAAGCCATTATTTTCACACAACAGGATTCCTATGCACTATGTCGTGTCTTCAAGAAAAACATAGTCATTCCTAAGAGCACTAGTAATAAAGAAGAAGCAGTTGGAGCAACAATGGATCAAGTTTCATGGGACGACGACAATGGCGAGACTCCAGAAACATCTCGAGAGCAGAGAGAAAATGTGGACGAAGATCATGATCAAAACACCCACAACATTCATTGCAAGAACCCATCTGAGGCATCTTTGTCCGATGTCACACAAGGGACTCCGATCATGGTTACAAAAGACGATCCAACGGCTCAGATTGCATCGGATGAAGTCAATAGTTCACTTGATCAATTTTACTGCTGTGGCATGGAAAACACATCAAATTTCATGATCCAGGTAATATACAAAATTAAATTATTTTGTTAAGGTAGAGTGAGAATATGGTCCCAGGAATGATCCCTTTGATCAAGAGGGTGTCTTTTGATTTAAAGTGACAAAAGTTGGAAGCAATGAACTCAACATCTTTCTCTAAAGCAACTCTGGAAAATATCTCCAAACACTGATAAATCCAATCTCTTTTTCTTCACTGTTTCCCATAAATTCTTTTGACTGGCTAAAATCTCTTTCCGCCATATTTCTGAATATTTACATAATTTAAAAAAAATTAATGAAAATTGTAGCATTCATGATCTCATATATCTTATTAGAAATAGTTTAATAAATTACTATATCTTTTATTGACAATGCAGGATTATACGAGCGTGCTATATGATTCATGGTATCCGCCTCTAGGGGTGGAGGATTTTCCCCAGATGGAATTAATGCAGGGAAAATCGAGCAATGAATACATGACGAATTGTGAGAGATTCAAGGAGTGTGTGAATGGTTTAGAAGAGATTTATTCACTGAGTTCTTCACATGATAATATCATCAACTGCCAAAATTATGCAGGATCAAACTGACCAAGTTCAAATATATTTATACATGCATACAGGGTTACGTTCTTTAATTACACATATTTTTTGATTTTTTTTTCCTTGATAATTTTATACTTGTAATGAGATTCAAGAGGTGAGATAATTTTGGCTAACGTTCAAGTAATTTGTTCATGTGTAATATTTGTTTTTGTGTGACTGTTGTGGGCAAGTCCTGAATTTTAAAGATGGATTTCTCTCATTTGTCGTTAAGATATACAATTCAAGATTTTTGTCATCTTATTTTCTCATCTTGATAAGGTTAATTTAAATCTTCCAAACAGTTCATAACTTAATTTTTCCTGAATGCATTGTCTAGAAGGAATAAAATACGCAATATAGGACCACAGTACCATTTGAGGATCATAACCCATTTTTTACATATAGTTCTTTGTTTTTAATTTGGTCCTTCAATAAATATAATTTTTCTTTATAGTATTTACACAACAATTTTATATTTATTTAATACCCTCTTAGGAACCAGACCGGATCCTCTGTACCAAAATCTCTGTCTCATTTGTGTGCCACATTAAAACTACGTAGTTTTGATATTGGAAAAAAAACTTATAATTTGTAACCGTTTTTAATTTGAAAATCAATATAACGTGTTTTGGAATGTAGTACACGCGTGGTACATGAATATTTGGTACAGGGGATCTGATTTGCTTAGGAACATAGTAAACTTTATTTATGTACATTTTATTTGACTTGGTCGAAATTTTCCAACACTATGTACTTTCACATTTTACTGTACTGTAAATGGGCCTAATTTAATAAGTTACTATTTTAAGTTAGTCATGGTCCATGCATGATTTATGGCAAATCAGCTGATCCAAACAAGTTACAGTTTTAATCACATGTTATAGGCCTGACCCATAGCGTCACCAACATCAACATGCATAATTACAAAATTTTGTTTTCAAAATACCAATTTTTTGATTAAAAAAAAAGTATCAATTTTTAATGTTGATATATATATATATTGAAAATGTTAATATGTGCACGTGGTCATGTGTTAACATGTACACCGATTATAGATAAAGATTCTATTCATTTAAATTTTATGGTTTGAAATTAAGAATAATGTTAGATTTACGATACATCATCAGTGGACACTTATTATAGGTAAATGAGCAAACCTAATATATATGTATGTATATATATTAAACCTAATAATTTTAAATTTAGTTATATATAATTTTATTTTAAATTTTTATTAATAAAATAATTCATGATTTGTTAATTTAAGCATTTAATTTTAATTTGTATTATAATATCATTGTATAATGTCTTTTTCCCAAATATGTTAAAGTTTTCATTCCTCCTAATATATTTTCGTTGGGCTATATTTGCCTCTCCACCCAATCAAAGCACAAAATTTAGGGAATTGATAGTGATTTGAGAAAATAATATTGTTGTTGTTGATTATAATTTAAAACTTTTTAAAGGATTATTAATTTTAAATTCAATATCTATATATGGTTTTTATTTTTAAATGTTTATTGATAAAATAATTAATGACTTGTTAATTTAAGTTTTAAATTTAATCTATACTTCTAGTATCAATGTGTATAGTGTCTCACAAGTATAATAAGAAAATACTTGTGGTAACTCCATCTTTAACCATCTATTCTTGTAAAAAAAATTTTTTTGTCAAGATATTAAATTTTGTTTTTCCTTAGTCAAGAGAAATGATTTTTGCCAACTATACCCTTCTAACATTTGTGGTGTGATATGATGGTGCGGGCTACATTAATTATGGTACGAGTGTGTATTATGATGGTACGAACTACATTAATAATGGTACAGAGGTATAGTACGGACTACATTAGTTGTGGTACGAGGGTGTAATATAGTGATACGAGTTTCATTAATAATGGTACGGGGTGAAATGTGGTGGTACAGGCTTAATTTCATTAAGAATACTAAGGTCCAAAAAATTATTTTCTTGGCTAAGAATGAATAATTTTTAATTTTTAGTTAAAAATGAATGTTTCTTTTTATAGTTGGCTACTTATAGTTTCATCCCAAAATACTTCAACTTTCATATGTTATATTGAGTTTGTTCTATTGAGATTAGGAGTCCATTTTTAAAAACTCGACTCAAATATAAGAGTAAATCTCTTGTGAGACTGTCTCACGAAATTCTAATGCATTGCGTGAGACGGGTCAACCCACAACCCACCTACCCACCACCCAAACCTTACAATTAACATGTTGTTTGCGGGTGATGGGGTTCCGTCACACGGAAACTATCCGTGAGACCGTCTTACATGAGTTTTTGTACGAATATAAATATTGGTAGATCCGACTTGTGTGTGTGTGTATATATATATATATATATGACTCGACACATTTTATAAGATTGTAGCTTCATAATCCATAGTTGGAAAATGAATAGAACGTGTAACCAAATATGGATCAAAATCCAAAACAAACAATAACTATCAAATCAACCTAATATTCTTCAATTGCTTTACCCAATCCATTACATATCATTTATTTCTACAAAAGATGCCACCAAACCTCCGCCACATCGTAATTCTAGGATTCATAATTGGAAATCCTAACAATAATCCACAAGTTAAAATGACGTAAATCAGCATCACTATAAATATGAAGGAAACAAATTTATGTGATTATAGTAGTAGATCAATTAATAGTTTAAGTGTTTAACATAGCTTTCAAGTATCGAGAAATTTACAGTTATTGTCAATTTTAGAAGATGTGCAAATGTAAGGAATGAACATTTTGAACTCTTTAAAAAAAAAAGAACAAAAAAATATGAAGAAGACATTTTTTTTTTGTTCTTTTATGAATTATTGAAGCAACAACACTGTTTATTAGGGTTCTAACATTCTTAAAAGAGTATTCTGCAATAAGGGGGTACGTTTGGATTAGGACTACTTTATTTGGAATGAGACGAGGCAAATCTCAATCCATGCTTGTTATGAAATTTTGAAAATCAAATATTACTTTACTTTTCTACAATTTCCAACACTGTTTTCTACAATTCTCAATTATATATATGATTGTGATATCTTAACTATAATTCTACATTTAGTGATGTCCAACCTATTTAAAAAACCTAGCTAACCGAACCGGATCAACGATTCGGTACTTAACCGTTGATCCGGTTTCGATTCCAAACCGGAACAGTGAACTGTATTAACATGGTTCGGTTTCGGTTTGTGTATTTTAAGCCAACTCACTTAACAATTTTTTGTTTCGTTTTTTAATACCAATTTTAGTCAATTATAGGGTTAGTACAAGATAAGCTCGGACCATCAAAGCTTGAATTGTATGTACTCATTAAAAGAAATTAAAACGATATAAATTTGTTATAATGATCTAAGTTTGGATGATACATATTTATGTAAATTAAATGGAACAAACTGATTATGTTACTATGACTTAAATTCTGATGATATATGCTATTATACTAGTGTAAATGATATGGACAATAAAAATAAACATGTTCAAATTAAATAAATAATAATGAACATTAAATTATGACTAAAAAGGAAAATTTTCTCCTTCAAATGGTTATAACTTATAAATGAGTTACTAACCTTGAAATTGGTCAAAGAATCCTTTTTGGGTAATTTTTATTTCCGATTATATATGTGGAAAATGATATTAAATTAATTAAGCAGTATATAACATGCACCATCAATGCATATATAGGAAACAGAAATTAATATTATTATTAATATCAATATTTTTGGAATAGGAGATCTGTGGCTATGATTATGTGCATTTCGATTTTTATGCAATTAACTTCAATATTTTGAATTTCTGACTAATGAATATTTATATTCCATCTTTGGCTATACTTAATTCCTCTCCTAATACATGTAGTATATACACACATATACAGCAAAGCTTCCAAAGGGATAATTAAGCAGCAATTCATATCTGCAATAAATTACATCTCTTTTTAAACACAAAAACAAACACACATTACACACACAACCAACAATCAAAAGGATGACAGATTCATCTCCACTGCTCTCTCCGATCAGCTCCGCGGAGCCGGAGTCGAAGCGCCACCACCCCTCCCTCGACGACACCATTGAATATTGCATTGGTGATTTTGGATGGAAATGTATAATCCAAGCTAGCCTTGTATCCTTCGCATGGTTCTTCGATGCCCAGCAAACATTCATCAGCGTCTTCACCGATGCTGATGCTCCGTCGACCTCATCCATCATATCGGAATGGTCTCTCCAATGCGCCGGCTCCATAATCAAGGGTCTCCCGGCTTCATCTTTCTTCTTGGGCTGCCTCGTCGGCGGCTTCGCCCTCGCCACGTTAGCCGACTCGGCTTTGGGGCGGAAGAAGTCTCTGGTTTTGTCAAGCCTGGTTATGTCCCTCACCGGCGTGGCGACGGCGTTTTCGAGTGACGTGTGGATGTATACTGCGCTGCGATTCATCAGCGGCTTCGGCAGAGCGACGATCGGAACTTCGGCTCTGGTTTTGTCGACTGAGTTGGTGGGGAAGAAGTGGAGAGAGAATATGGGGATCGCCGGATTCATCTTTTTCACGATGGGGTTTCTCTCTCTAGCGGTTATTGCGTTTTGTCTGCAAGGATCTTCGTGGAGATTGATGTATCTATGGACATCTGTTCCATCGGTTTTTTATTCATTATTACTGATTTTTCTTGTTCGAGAATCTCCTAGATGGCTCTTTATCAATGGCCGGAAAGAAGAATTCGCTGAAACTCTGAGAAGCATCGCGGCGCCGACGAATCGGAGCAGCTTGAGCCAGAGCTTCTTCGGAAGGTGCACTCAATACGAAGTTAAGTCACAAGAAACCGACATTTTCTCCGTCGCTAAAACCTTGCTGGAGAGAGGGTGGTCTCGCCGGCGGCTGTTGTCGGTGTCGGTGATCGGATTCGGCGTCGGAATGATCTACTACGGCATGCCGTTAGGACTGGGAAACCTATCGTTCGATCTCTACTTAAGCGTGACATTAAACGCACTGTTAGAATTTCCGGCATCGTTCATCACGTTTCTGCTGATCGGAAAACTGGACAGAAAGGGTTTCCTACTGGGATTATCGATGCTGGGTGGGATTTGCAGCGTGGGGTGCGTGTTGGCGAGTTGGAAGGGGATGGAAATCGTGCTTGAGTTAGTGTCGTTCTGCTGCGCGTGCACGGCGGTTGACGTGGTCCTGATTTACACGTTGGAGTTGTTTCCGACGTGCGTGAGAAACTCGGCGGTGTCGATGGTGCGGCAGGCGATGGTTCTGGGCGGCGCTCTCAGCCCGGTGCTGGTCGCGGCGGGGAGAAAGAATGGCCTGCTGTCTTACGGCGTGTTCGGGGTGGCGATTTCGGTGTGCGCGTTGCCGGTTCTGTGTTTGCCGGAAACTAGGGGGAAGACTTTGTGCGATACGTACGAGGAAGAAGAGCTCAGAGATTGTGCCTTCAATGGAGTTTAAAAGTCATTTACGACGTGGTTTTGATTTTGTTTCTACTTTCAAAATTAGCAACAATTGTTCTGAAAAATGGAAAACAAGAAATTGGGTCTGGCGGTGGGAATTCCTCATCTAATTCTTAAACAAGGTAACTCTTCAACATTTGATCTAAAGAAGATTTTGTTTTTGTATTTATTATAAAATTTATAGTTATTTGCCTTTTGTTCTAGTGTGAGCTGTGACTACTAACCCTTGCAAGCACCAACCATGAGCCCACAACGATTAGGCCCATTTAAGTTTGCAAAAAAATAAACCCACTCTATATTTCGCAACCCCAATTGAAAATTTCGGTTTAGTTAAAGTTCGGTTTTCATACATTTTAATGACATTTATGTTTTTGAATCAAACGATATACATCTCTACCTCTCACTCTCGTATAGAGATATAGATTATTGAGGTGATCATTTATTTTAAAAATAAGGGATTTAAAAAAAAAAATTCTTTGAATTAATTGTGTGAATATTAGTATATTATATGTAATTAAATACACAGAGTTGAGTAAAATTTATAAAGTATTACATACATCGTTTCTGTAAAATATAAAAAATTTAGAGAGATCGATCTATCTAGGTTTCTAGACACAACCCATATAAAGATTGTGATTTTTGATGGAGTGACTCGCTCCACGATTCGTTTGACATCTCTAATTTAATATAATCCAACCCATCATTTACTAAAGTTACATTCATAATTTATTTTTCGTACAATGATTTATAGGGACAACGCAGCATTGAGGAGTAGGCTTCATCAATTTCTTTTCTAAGAAATCTCTTTTGCAAAGCACCCACTCTAATGATTTACTAATCTGCCGGTCATAGTTGACTCTTCTTACTTAATTGACTAATTTATATATGAAAAACTAACTGATCACAATTGAGTTTTCTCTACTGGGGTCTGACTAATAATTCACAGACAATACTTTCAATCATTAGCCCAAAAATCTGAGTTATTAAATATTTCCATAGGACAACGTAAGTACAAATTGGAGTACCGTATCATATAATGTTAATTTTGAACCAAAACACACAGTTTCCAACATATCTATTGAGTAGAGATGACAATTAAAAATAATTCAATCAAAATCCGACGGGACTAAGGAAGCTTGGCTGGAGGAGCCTACTAATTATAAATGTCCTAACTAAAAAATATCCGCAATTTTTTTTATTTTTAAGTTATAACCATAACTATTTTTTTTAATTTAAAAATCAAGTTTAACAAAAATAATTTTTTTAACTAATCTATATGGTTAATTAAAATATAAAAAACTACGATTTTTTTTTTTGTTTTTTTTAACAATGAAGCCATTATAGACCACTAAACGTCATACAAAGAATCAAAATTTAGTGTGGGAGCAACATTCTTGGGCCCAATGTGGGCTTTAAGGGTGGGCTCCTTGTAGGCTTGTGGGGAGCGCCTCCCTCTTAACGGGCCGCTGAGTACCTGATTTACAACCTCTCACAATTCTGTCGGACCGGGATGTGGGGGGCCCTTGGGGTTGGGGATTCAACCTTTTTGCTCCAAGAATCAAAATTTAGGATTCAAGTTGTGGAAGACTTCAACAACAGTACTAACATTTTACATTTAAAAAAAAAAAAGTGAAAACGCTGACAACGTTTACATGTTAACAATAGTGACTTAGTTTAATTTTAAGAAATCAGAAACACGTTTTTAAATCAAACCCCATACAACGCATCAGCTCTGCGCTCTTCTTCCTCGATGGTATCGCACAAAACCCTTCCCCGAGTTTCCGGCAAACACACAACGAACAGTGCACAAACCGAAATCACGACACCAAACACGCCGTAAGACAGCAACCCATTCTTCCTTCCGGCCGCCACCAGCACCGGGCTGAGAACGCCGCCGAACACCAGCGCCTGCCGCACCATCGACACCGCCGAGTTCCGGACACACGTCGGAAACAACTCCAACGAGTAAATAAGGACAACGTCGAACGCCGTGCATGCGCAGAAGAACGACACCAGTTCTAGCACGATCTGCATTCCCTTCCACCTCACCAGAACGCAGCTCACGCTGCATATTCCACTCAGCAACGACAATCCTAGAATGAAACCCTTTCTGTCCAGTTTTCCGATGAGCAGAAACGTGACGAACGATGCCGGAAATTCCGACAGAGCGTTCAGCGTGACGCTGAGGTATAGATCTAAGGATAGATTTCCGAGGCCTAATGGCATGCCGTAGTAGATCATTCCGATGCCGAATCCGACCACCATCACCGACACCAGCCGCCGGCACGACCAGCCTCTCTCCAGCAGGATTTTGGCGGCGGAGAAGATGTTGGTTTCTTGTGATGATTTGACTTCCCACTGCGTGCACTTTCCGAAGAAGCTTTGAGTCAAGCTGCTCCGATTCGTCGGCGCCGAAATGCTTCTCAGCGTTTCAGCGAATTCCTCTTTCCGGCCTTTGATGAAAAGCCATCTCGGAGATTCTCGAACCAGGAAGAACAGTGACAGTGAGTAGAAAACTGTCGGAACAGAGGTCCATAGATACATCAATCTCCACGAAGAGCCCTCGAGACAAAACGCAATAGCTGGTAGAGAGAGAAACCCCAGAGTGAAATAGATGAATCCGACGATTCCCATATTCTCTCTCCACTTCTTCCCCACCAACTCAGTCGACAAAACCAGAGCCGAAGTTCCGATCGTCGCTCTTCCAATGCCGCTGATAAACCGCAACGCAATATACATCCACACATTTGTCGAAAACGCCGTCGCCACGCCAGCGAGGGACATAAACAGGCTTGATAAAACCAGAGACTTCTTCCGGCCAAAAGCTGAGTCGGCTAACGTGGCAAGCGCGAAGCCGCCGACGAGGCAGCCGAAGAAGAAAGACGAAGCCGGGAGGCCTTTGACGATGGAGCCGGCGCACTGGAGAGACCATTCCGAGATGATGGATGTAGTCGCTGGAGCATCCCAGGACCAGGCGTCGCCAGAAAGCTGACATGGATTGCTGAGGCTGGTGCATGATGATTGGTTGGTGTGGGTGCAGCTCCATTTGGGCTCGGCATCGGTGAAGACGCTGATGAATGTTTGCTGGGCATCGAAGAACCATGCGAAGGATACAAGGCTAGCTTGGATTATACATTTCCATCCAAAATCACCAATGCAATATTCAATGGTGTCGTCGAGGGAGGGGTGGTGCTGCTGCTGCTTCGCCGCCTCTGGCAAAGGCGGTGATAATAGAGGAGATGATATATTGCTCATCGTTTTTAATATTTGTTTTTTTTTTTGTGTTTTGGGTTTCTAATTCAGACACTGTCTACTAAATTATATATCAAGTCATCCTTGCCTCTTATAAACACATTGGAATACATTGGCAAGTGGAATATAATTAACCAAATCCTGCAATAATATCATATTGTAGTTGCAATATAGACTGCCAAGATAAAATATAGAATATTAGAATGAAACAAAGGGGCAATTGATTTTTCTACCACTATCATAAGAAAATATCTTTATGTATTTTTGTCACTTTATAAATAGTAATTGGATGTAAGTCTTGATATTTAGGTGGTCTAAATGTTAACTAGTTGTGAGATCAAAATTAATAGTAATTGATCACCTTATAGTTGGTCATGAAGCTAATTATCGCCATGAGACCAGTCTTGATAGTCAGTTTATGATCATGATGCTAACTAGTTGTGAGGTCACTAGTTTAGATACTAGTGAAATTACATTTTCTTTAAACTCGAGAAAAATATTTCATATTGTATCTTTATTAGGTTTGGAATCCATACTGTTTGTACTCTATTCATATATCGATCGCATGTCTTACGATTGCGCGATGAGCCAGTGAGTATGCTTGGTAGTTAGTATCACATATCACAAAACACCACAAGTATTAATAATCATTATAAATGAATGTATGAGGTGTGTTAAAAGCATTGCAACAGTGTAGAAGAAATTGCACAAAGTGTAGAAGATTGATGGAATTGAATCAATATTAAATGTGGTGTTACAACTCAGAATAAGGAGGTATGGAGTGAAAAGGGAAATTAAAGGAGTGATTGCATATATCTCATCCCAACTGCTCCCACCGATCATTGTTCCCCGCTCACATCAGACATAGATATGCTTATTTATTATATATCATGATGCATTTACTCGACACTTAGAGTTTGATATTTTTATACTTTATATTCCTTTTCTTCAAACTAAATGACAATAATCCACGACATTATGACCAAGTAATCTAGTTTTTAGACAGAGATGTAGTTACAATCACCGCTACTTTTGTTTTTAATTCCACCAATTTCTACTTTTGTTTTTAATTCCACCAATTAATGTATTTGAATACATTAATTAATTAGTTAGAATCTTTTCTTTTCTTTGTAATTATGTTTTAATTTCATTAATATATATACACCATAAATGACATATAATAACCATATTGTGTAATTACAATCTCAATCCTCTAAATTGCTACAGTGTAAATCCTTACACGAATTCCTAGCATCCATCAGTGACAGTTAAGGGATGACAATTAAGTCATGTTTTGGGCTTATTGTGTCAAATAATGCCACAAATATCACATGTTTTAAACAAATTTGAATACAACAAGTTTCCTTATTTATAGTAAGTAATTTATTCCAAACATAACCTTAATTTGTATTTTATAAATACAATCCAATATACACGGGTAATCATGTAAATATAGAAAGATATATGATCAGCCTTAAAAATCTATTTAATGTGACACCAGAAACATGTCTATATATGGACAAATTCATGGGTAAAATCGTTTTGTGGACCCAACTTGCAGGATGGATCGATTTGACCTCGATCAACGACCCAATAAACATGGGTCAACAATCAAGTCAACAGTCAATGCTCGATCAATGTTTGATGAATATTGTTCATTAGGTTGAGTTGTTCCGAATGAGTTATGATATTTTATTTTCGTACAATAAAATTGAGAAAGATGAATGAATTAGCCTAATATTTATTAAATCAAGTATAATAAAAGATCTCGTGTGATTCTTGTTCAACTCAAGACCAAAAGTAACAACAAAGAAAACCTATAACTGGTAAATAAATGTTAGGCTTGCATTTAACAAATTATTACCTTTAACAATTTAACAAGGTAAAACATTAGTGTAGATATGTTATTTCATCTCGTATTTTATTTCATTCCATTTAATATACACTATATTTTTATTAATTCTTAATGTCATATGATACACTTAATGTATACTTTTAAAATAAAATATTAAAATATATAATGGAAAAAAATATGTTGAATGGTGAACTTGAAACGAGGGGCTTAGTAGATTGGAGTGTTTTAGTGGTTGGCAAGTTGGCATGCAAGCAGTGTGCTGGCAATCACACCTAGCCAATATATATCCACATATTAATTTTTACTACAAACAAAATGAGAGCCCACATGACATGGCTTATATCAAATCCATTACCCTTTTTTAGAATGTTGTAATTAAGCCTGCCCCAGGAATTCCATGTATAGCTACACTACACGACAATGGCTTTTAATCTTAGGATATTTATGCCGCGATGTGGATCCTCTAACATTTGAATTCTACACGACTTTCGTACAAGTTGTGGTATTAATAAAATCAGTACTAACAACTCCTTTTAGCCCATATATATGTCATTACTGTGATAAACGATGTTTTATCTAAATAAATAACTTTGGTGTCTCTCAAATAAATCATTCTATTGCACAATTTTACTCATGTCTTTTATTAAACTGTGAAAATAGTACTATATTACAAAAAATAGCCACACATTTTTAATTGTTGTTTCCAATTAATTGGGAAGATATCTGATTTCTCAGTGGACTGATTATCAATTCTCAACGGGTTGCAATAATGTGGGGGGCATTAAAGCCCTTGTCGGCACAACCATGATACTCTATTTTTATTGATATTTTATTTAATATTTCAAAATCAGCTCAACACATCAGATGTAAAGTTTGACATTATTAATTTACTGCAAGATTGAAATATCAATTTTAAATAGAGAATCCAATTTGTTATGGGCGTGCTAAGGGTGGTCTCGAGGCGGGGCAAAAAGGGTGGAATTCTTATTGATGGAGTATTTGTATATCAATGGAATTCTTATTTATCGAAATATATTAACTCTTCTCTCTGAATTATATTTAATACATCCATTTTTATCTAATAAGAAATAAATCTCGCATAAAAAATAAAAATCCAAATTCTAAATATCATAACTATGTTTGGAAGAGATTTGACATGATAGAATTTTGGACTTCAAAATCCTAATGTATACTTATTTTGTATCTAAATTAAATTTGGATCACAAAATCCACATAATCATTACTACCTATATTACAATCATCAATCATTATCAAATACATTTTTTCATTAAAAATATATATATATATATATATATATATATATATATATATATTACATCAATCTACCTTTTCAGAATAAAATATTATATCAACACACATTTTCCATCATTGATTTGAATCATACCCTATTAAATCCTCAAATAAACATACATTTTCACCATTCAACTTTACTAAAAAAATCCGATATTTCAATGATAGTATTTCCCCATTCTCATATAATCCTCTTCCAAACAAATCTCTAACCCACATAATCACCTTCATATACGATAATTCCATCAAAAAAATTAATAAAAGCAAAAACCCTCACTCTATTTGATTGAGGGTAATCACAAGTATTGGCTGGCTGGGCTCCAAAACGCAGTTCCGTGAGGAGTCTGAATCCAATCGTCGTCCACGTGAGACTTTTTCAACACACTTTTATTTTATCTTTTTACCATTTTTATCAATTTGAGAATTTGAATGGAATTTTGTTTCCTTGACAAACTAACAAATGACCATATATTACGTGTCTTCATTTGCTTATATAATCATATTATTGGTGTTCAATTTTAGCAAATCTTTTCAATTTTGATTCTTAAATTTTAGGAAACTTAATGAGTTTCTCCACTAGTCCTTTAAGTTTTAATTATTTTTCAATTTTAGTTTTATTTTAATTTGAATTCGATTTCTGATAATATAAATTGGGGATTTCGTTCATTTAGTGACGCATATTAATTTCCGCTTCATACAATCAAGATTCTTAATTTAGAGTGCCACAGTTATCTTTGAAAATCAAATTTCTAATCATAATAGAACTAGAATTGAATAAATTTTTATAAGAATCAAGAAAAGGAAACTTGTAATATAATCAGACACAAATTCTCCTATGCACCTAGTGCATGGATCTTAGATCCATGCAATCCGGGTCGATCCGACCCGTATCCACAAATTTATTTTTTATTTTTTCAAGATTTTGGTCTTGACTTTTATGTTATAAATGTGTGACCTTTATGTACAAATATCTCTACCTTTAAGTACTGTAACTTAGGAAAAAAATGAAGATTTTCAACATATTTTGTACTGTATAAAGATTTTCAACATATTTTGTACTGTATACCTTTATATGATATCAATGTGACATTTATGTACAAATATTCTGACCTTTATGCATCTTTTTATATTACATAAATGTCAAAATATTTGTATATAAAAGTAACATTATATAACATAAAGGTCACATTAATATCACATAAAGGTATATAGTACAAATTGTGTTGAAAATCTACATTTTTTTTCTAAGTTATAGTACATAAAAGTCATGATATTTGAATATAAAGTCCACACATTTATACATAAATGTTACACTAATATAATATAAAGATAACAACATGAAGCGGAAAAAAAAAGTCAAAATTGAAAACATGTGGATCCGGACCAAAACAGGATCGACCCGAATTGAGATGTTCTTCGTCAATATATAAAAAATGACTTATGTTTATTATTATAAAAGAAAATCACAAATTGTTTTTCTACTGAATCACTGTTGAGATGTCCTTTGTCAAACAAAAATGACTCATTTGTGTGTCCTTTGTCAAACAAAAATGACTCATTTGTGTGTCCTTTGTCAAACAAAAATGACTCTAAATTTGAAAGGAATTTACATTCAATATATAAGATATGCCATCTTAATTAGCACTAATAGAGCAAATTTCCAAATACATTGACAGACAAAAGTGAGTATTGGAAGAATTTCTTTTACTGTAAATATAAAAACATACGGTCTGACATATAATTTTTATATGACGGATTCTTATTATCCATAGCCCAAACTCAATTTAACAAATTTACATGTGAATTGTGAGATATGAGTTGTGGGTTGACCGTCTCAAGATCTGAATTGTGAGATATGAGTTGTGGATTGACCCGTCTCACGTAAGAAGATCGTGAGACATTATTCACTCATATAAAAAATACCCCATATTTGTTGGGAAAAATGTTTATATGTTCCATATATTTGTCATAAAGAATTCCTTTTAGTGTACATATAAAAAATACGCAATATTTTATAATTTATCTTTGTCTTCCAATTAAAGACTTTGCATAAAAGAAAATATTCAGACAAATATAAAAATATTTATAACTTTGAATGTTTATAAACATGATTTCTTCAATATTTAGTATATTGCATAAACAAATTTTGACCTTTTTGAATATATATTTAAAATTTGACGAAATTTTCTTGAAAATTCCAATATTAGTGATTATGCATTTTTTATTTTAATCATTTCTCATAATTTTTTCCACTATCAACATTCAATATTTCATCAAAAATTTTAATATTTGTGATTATTTTTCAAATATCAACATTCAATATTTTTTCGAATTTTTCAATATTTGTGATTATAAATATATCAATAAAGATAGTGTCAATTTTATTCATGAAATGTATTGAGATATTTTAAACATTAGTAAATATTTATAAAATTAATAAATATTCTTAACTTTTAATTTTTATCATTTCTCATAATTTTTTCCAATATCAACATTCTATATTTCGAATATTCTTGAATAATTTTTTAATTATCAACATTCCATATATTTCTCAAGATTTTCTAATTTGTAATTATAAATATCAATAGTTTTAAAATATATGTTCAAAATTATTGATAAAGTATCCCGATATGTTGTTGATAGTTTTTGTATTCATCAATATGAATTTTTATTGATATGAATAAATAGTATAGTTTTTTTTCAATAATATCTATATAATATCTAAATAATTTTAATATGATCCGATTAATACGAGGAGTTGTTGGAATTCTATAATTTCAAAATGAATATTGTTAATTAATTGAATATACAAATTCAAAAAGATACAAGTATATCTCTTCACATCCTATAGCACTTCTCCGAAAGATACAAATTAAGTATATCTCTTCACATCCTATAGCACTTCTCCGAAAGATACAAATTAAGTATATCTCTTCACATGCACCCCTCCGAATACATAGACCAATGTTATAGATAACTTTTTTTTTTCTACATTTTTATAACATTTCTCATTACTTTAGTTGTTTGTTTGTAATTTAGTTGGATATATAAACCTTTGAATACATGAGGAAGAAGTATATTTTCGGAAATTTTAAATATTTTATTGTTGTCGATATTGAATAGATAAATATTTTCAAAATTTTCAAATATTTTATTGTTATCGACATTTTATTCAGAGATGTTGATATATTTTTAAGATTATTATAAATATATATTATATTATATATAACTCATCGATATTTTAGATATCTTTTTAAAATATTCTAAATATATATATATATATATTTATTTATAGCTTGTCGATATTTTAAATATAGATAAATATAGAACATAACGTATCTTAATCTAAATATATATTATTTCATATGTACCTTCTCAATATTAAAGATGAATAAATATAGTGATAAAATCTTTAACTCAGAGGTATATATTGTATTTTCAAAAATATTAATGTCATTTGTAGCAGGTTGTGAAAAGATGGAAATGAAAAAGAACCAAATCGTTTGCACTTTAAGTCCAAATTTTTCCAAATTCTTTGTTTGAAAAACTCCGTTTATCTTTCATTTTCTTTCTTTTATATATATATATATATATATATATATATATATATAAACTTTTATTAATATGTAAATAATATTATATGCATTTATAGATAAAACAATATTTTCTTAGAAATTGATAAAAAAACAAACATCCTTTATCTATAATTTGTATAAATTACATAACCTATTTGTTTTTCATCGTTTTACCATTTTAATGTTTATCAAATTGAGTATAAACTTTTATTAATATGTAAATAATATTATATGCATTTATAGATAAAACAATATTTTCTTAGAAATTGATAAAAAAACAAACATCCTTTATCTATAATTTGTATAAATTACATAACCTATTTGTTTTTCATCGTTTTACCATTTTAATGTTTATCAAATTGAGTATTTTGTATGAATTTATCTCTTTCCTTAATAAACCAACCTATGACCATCACATATGTTTGTCATACCTTATTTTGTAATTGGTCTTATTTAATCAGTTCAATTTTAACAACAAAATTCATTTTTTTGTTTTTGAACTTTTTTTAATGTAAAACAACTATACACTAGAGAAATTATTTTTTGGTATAAAAGAAGTAAGAAAATGAATAAATAAGAAAAAATATAAATATAGAATTATCCATATAAAAATTGATGGGTTCTAGCAGCCCACAATAGGAATGTCAACATTTCAAATGTTAACACGGATCAAAATCTAACGCTTAACCCATCAAAATCTGATATTTTGATTTGGGCTTATTTGGGCCTCTACATCCATCTTATTAGCCCAGTTTAATCACATCTTTTTTCTATTTCGGATTATTAACCCATGTTTATTTTCTTAATTAATTACAGTTTAAGCTCTATCATCCACTTTATCTATTATATTCCCATATTATATGCTACGTCATTTATATAATATTAATATTATTAATAAAATTGATATTACTAAGAATACACATCTGGATAAAAATAAATATCAATAAGGTTTTTCGGTGCTTCGATTATAAACCATGCTACTGTGCCACATCTTGCCCAAGCATATCTCGTATAATCATCTAACAATGCAAACGAGCCAGATTATCACTCGAACAGAGGCATTTTTGCCTCATTAAGTTATTTTCAATCGTGGGCAATATAGTAAATTGATAAAAATGTAGCCTGCATATTCGAAAAATAAATAGAAAGGCGACTTGGATTGACACGGATGGATTATCCACTTAGGTTAAATTTGCATGGAACTATGTTAAGAAGCCACATTTGGCAACATGAAAATTTTGAAATAGGAAAACACTATTCCCTCCATCCCATAAAAATAGGTCTACTTGTATTTTCATACAAATTAAGAAAATATTTGAAGTTCCAATTGTATCATTGTCTTTCATTAATTCTAACATTGAATGAAACTTTTTTTTATTTCAAAAAGTACATAGAAAATTGAAGTGTGGTGATTTAATACATATTTAATTAATAGCATATATGAAATTAAAAATTAAAAATCTTACTAATATAGTAACAAACTTATTTTTATGGGATTGACGAAAATAATATATAAGTCTATCTTTGTGGGACAAAATGAGAATTAATTAAAAGCTTGGCTTGAAAGGGCAGGTAGCAGTTGCCGTCAATCCATTCAGATTTCTTTTCCACTTGGAGCCGCCTATCACTACTTTGATGCTGACTCTCCACCCGTTTATTACTATTCTTTATTTTCCTTTTTTTGTTTTTTGTTTTATAAATCAATAGTATATATATAACACGACATAAATAAATCAAACGTTATCTAAAACAAATATATAATATCTTTTTTCCCAATTTCTTCCCTCTATTTTTGTCTCTTAGTTTTTTGCCAATTAAATGAAGTTTTTTCCTCCACTTATTTAATAAATCATTAATTGGGTAGTGTCCTAATACTTTAAGATAAAAGGTAGAGAAAACCTATAAAAAAGAAAGAAGAAGAACAAAGAAAGTGATTATTGGGAAAAAAAAACATATAGTGATTAAATATGGATGATAAAATTTGTTTCAAATATGTTGGGTACAACGACTGACCCACGGAATAAGAGAAGGATGTTAAACAAATGATTAAAACAAAGAATAAATTTCATAAGAGTCAGATAGGATATTTGTTATTAAGTTGTAGGACCCTATGATGCTATATTGAGAAGAGATTAATTTAAATAAATAAAAGGTGGATGAAAGATCTGTCCTACTTAGTACGAGATTTGACACACTAACTTCAAATTTTGTCTTGCTTGCTCAACAGATGCCAAACTACTTCCCTAAACCGGCCAACCATTTCTATGTACAAGTAATATTTTTTTAAGGAAAAACCAATGTACATTAATTAAAACATAATCAATCATTGTAAATTTTGTATTCTTCTATTTTGTTAAGAGTTCATCGTTCCACAGATTTAGTTTCATGAGATTGACCACTTCATAACCCACAACATAAAGATTGATCTCTGAAAATTGATTTTTCTGATGAAATTTATTATTTACACGAGACGGTCTCATATGAGTTTTTATGTTATTATTTTTATCTAGGGTATACTTTTAAGTTCCAATTCTCATGTAAGAAACTCTATATATCTAGAATTTCCTTTATGGTAAAGATTGATCCATTTCGGTCATTTCTCATAAAGAAAATAGTTGATAAGAAGACTCACTTTACATTTGGAATTACTCAAAAAAGGTTATCATTTCATAGAAATTTGCAAAAAATTTGGGAATGCATCAATGATTGCTGGACAATCCACTTTAAACTGTTTTTTCTTGTTTCTCTACATAATTATCGATATTTTTGTCTCACAATTAGGTTGATGAAAAATAATTAATGTTGTTATTCCACAAGGCATTAACACTACCCTCTTACCAGACAAGAAAATTATTGTTTGTAATGCAGAGTATCCAGTTTATTAAGTTGTAACAGATCTGGAAATATCAAGAAGACAATCAAGGAATATGACCATCAATGCTCTAATAACACAATCATTTATAACCAGCAAAGTGAACTAATCAAAACTGCTTTGAAGTCTTGTTCTTTTATTGTAACAACAATAGCAATTGGAAATTGAGGCACCCAAATGAAAGAAAGACCAACTAAAGAAAGTCGAAATGTGAAAGACATGTAACTCGTTACACCATATGATATCTCATGTTACAAACAGTACTTCATTCATATTATGGAATCATCCACACAGGTCATGTATATTAATATATATAGAACACAACAGGTAGTGAAAGTATTGACACATAAATGAAATGCTACTATATACGTGTATATAGGTTAGTCAGATGTAGAAAGGTAGTGAATTAATGAGTAGGCTCTCATATATATATGTAGTGGCTCAAGAGAATAAATGTACTAAATGAAACGACAATTGCAATGCAAAAGAAAAGGAAAGAATAAAGCGACAGCCTCCCTATCCCAATCCCCAAAAAATTATCTACAAATTAACTATTAACTCTCTCCTCTCTAAGCCGATGGGCAGATGGCCTGTCTCTTTTGTCCCTTCTTACCCACAAAGCTACCATTTCTTTCTTTCTTCCTCTCTAAAACTCACAAACAACCACAACCCCTTCTCTCTTTAAAACCATCTTTCTTCACAATTCTTTAGTTTTAATTTTTGGAAAAAGTTATATATGGCGTCGAGGAGTCGAAGAAAGCTCAGATGGAGTCCTCAGCCACTGACTCCATTAATGGAAGGCCCCGATATGGGAATGGAGGATCATGAAGGAAGTAAAAAGGAGAGTTCTTGGGAAGTTATCAGAGAATGGTTTAGAATACAGAGAAGTGTACCTGGGCCTGGAGGTAACTCCTTTTCATCTTCAATGTCGTCCTTGTACGGACCCAATATCAGTCCCGCCAAAATGCAGGATTTGCGGCTCTTGCTCGGCGTTCTGGGATGCCCACTTGCCCCCATTCCCATCTCCAGCAACCCCATCTCCAATCTCCACATTAGGGACATTCCACTCGTAAGTAACATTTCACACTTTTTTGGTTCAGGCTTTCACAAACACCTTTCGAGCGCTAACTCATCTTTGGGTTTTTTTGTTTCATGATTGTGCCTGCAGGAGACATCTACAGCGTACTACATAATTCAGCAGTATTTAGCGGCGACGGGGTGCTCGAAGCAGCAGAGCTGCGCCAAGAACATGTACGCTTCTGGGATGGTGAAATTGATTCGATGTGAAACGGAGGTTTCGACGGGGAAAAGCGTGAGGACAATGGGGTCGAGGAGTGGGGAGAACGGCTGCTTCGTGCTCTGGAGAATGTCGCCGGAGATGTGGTCGCTTGAGCTCTCCGTCGGCGGCAACAAAGTGGTGGCCGGCAGCGACGGCAAGATCGTGTGGAGGCACACGCCGTGGCTTGGCACTCACGCCGCTAAAGGCCCTCAACGCCCACTACGTCGCATTATTCAGGTAACTTCAATACAAATTAAACAATTAAATATTTCCAAAATATAATTTTATTTGTTTTTTATTTTTAAATAGGTTTGTAAGTACATTATGTAGCTTTATGGCCAAAATTCGATAAAGATAAAGTTGAAAAAGAGAAGATTACACCATTGTGAATCAGTTTAGATACTTGAGAAAATCAAGTAATGAGAGGCTAATAATGGAACACAATATTTTTTTTTCTAATAAAACACATATTTATAAAAATGAAAAAGGAAAAATTAAATAGTGGTTAGTATAGGGATACGAGAAATATACCAAAGTGCTTTAGCTATAATGTCATGTTCTAAAGCGTAATGTGGAGCTGAAAAGGAGAGAGTAGCCATATTATGATAACCACTTTATTGAAAATTAAAAGAGGATCCCTTATATTTTTGAAATAGAGATGATTGAATAATTGGGAAAATAGAATAGAGAATGATAGATATGGAAGGTGACAGTGTCCCCAGCTTTAGCCAACACTTATCTTTGGACACATTCAGAGTTATACAGTAGGACAGGGGGCACGTGATTTTACGTCTCCTCTAATTGCTTATTCTTGGGATTGCCAAACACCAACTACCCACTCTTTATGCGCCATGCCCCCTCTTGTTTTTTTACTTCATTCTATTTCTATGTAATTTCTAGCTTTAATTTGAGCTTTTGCTTTATTGACAAGATTTCCTCTTTATTTTTTCCTTGAAAACTAGAACTCTACCAATAAAAGTAAGTTGCTCATAATTTCAAACTCTTGTTGGATTCACAGATATCTAGATTTTTATGAAGAAATAATCTATTTGCTGGAGTTAGACATTTAATAACCTGAGATCTGACATACAAATAAGGAAAACGATAATTACATTGCATATAATTTGAATTCAATAAAGACAATCTCTATTTATTAAATGATGGATTTACCATAATTAGATTTGACAAAAAATATTATTAAAAAAGAGAAGAGTAAGTCTCTTGTGAGACCGTCTCACGGAATTTTAATGCATTGCATGAGACGGATCAACCTACAACCCAATTACCCACCATCCAAACCCAACAATTAACATGTTATTTGTGGTGATGGGGCTCCGTCTCACGGAAACTATCCGTGAGACCGTCTCACATGAGTTTTTGTGAAAAAAAAAATAGCTATGATGGAAATCTACTAATAATTGGGTGATCATGAACCATGATAGAGGCATGGAGCCGTTGGCCCTATTTATGGAAAAGTTATTTGATCATATCCTCATTATTGTTTAATATTTAATTTAGATACCATATATTAGAATCCCCAATATCAATTAATTAGCTGTTAAATCAAAACAATGTGATCATCGCAGGGTCTGGATCCGAAGAGCAGCGCAGGGCTATTTGCGAAAGCACAATGCCTGGGCGAGAAGCGAATCGGAGACGACGACTGCTTCGTCCTCAAAGTGGCGGCGGATCGGGCCGCGGTGATGGAGAGAAACGAAGGTCCGGCGGAGGTGATCCGCCACGTGCTGTACGGATACTTCAGCCAGAGGAGCGGCCTCCTCATCTACATGGAGGACTCTCACCTAACCAGGGTACACTCCGAGGAAAACGACACCGTTTACTGGGAGACCACCATCGGAAGCAGCATCGGAGATTACAGAGACGTCGACGGAGTACTGATCGCCCACCAAGGGAGAACCGTCGCCACCGTCTTCCGATTCGGAGAGACGTCGATGGAGCATACGAGGACCAGAATGGAAGAATTGTGGATGATACACGACGTCGTTTTCAATGTCCCGGGCCTTTCTGGTGATTCATTTATCCCTCCTGCTGATATTTTCGATGTTTCCCCCTAACTAATTTCTTCTTCATTTTCAATTTTTTTTTTTTTTACTTTTTTAATTTCTTACGGTCATAAATTGTACCAATCCAGCAAACACACTGTTTAATCACTCGATTTCAATACCACATGTATAGAATTTCTAATTCCTAATGATTTAATCATGGTATTTTACTTAAGGCTTTTCCCCTGTAATTATTTTTGTAATTCAACTTTGAATGAAAAAATAATAATTCTAACATCTTTGCTTAACATCTCATAATAGAGACATATGTGAAATTCAAGAATAAAGTTTAATGAGTTCACCATTTGTATATACAAAAATTCTCCAATGTTACTGGTAGATCCATGCAATTCAGGTCGATCTGACTCTGATCCGCGAATTCCTTTTTTTTTTTTCCATATTTTTATCTTGACCTTTATGTATAAATGTGTGATCTTTATATACAAATATCCCTACCTTTAAGTACTGTAACTTAGAAAAAAAATGAAGATTTTCAACACAATTTGTACTGTATACCTTTATATGATATCAATGTGACATTTATGTTATATTATGTCATCTTTATGTACACATATTCTGACATTTGTGCATCTTTATATATTACATAAAAGTCAGAATATTTGTACATAAATGTGACATAATATAACATAAATGACACATTAATATCACATAAATGGATACAGTACAAATTGTGTTGAAAATCTTTATTTTTTTTTTAAATTACAATACATAAAAGTCATGATATTTGTACATAAATGTCACACATTTATACATAAAAGTCACATTAATACAACAAAAATGTAACAACCTAAAGTAAAAAAAAAGTCAAAATTTAAAATACTCGGATTCGGATCAAAACTAGGTCAACTCAGATTCCAGGACCAACTCTTGTATATATGACTAGAAATTAATGAATTGTGTTTTCGTAATCATTGTAATTTTGGATTTTAATTATTATGAGAAAACTAATGGCGACACTTTAAGTTGTACCATGATGAATAGTAGTACATATCTATCCATCAAGAGTAGGGGTGGAAATCGGACGGATCGGATCGGAAATAGGGTGTTTCGGAAAAATTCCAAAACTTTTCGGAAATGAAAAACCAATTCCGATTTCCATCCAAAAATTTTCGAAATTGTAAAATCCAATCCGATTTCGGAAATTTCGGGAATTCGGAAATTTTCGAAATTCCGAAAATAAAAAAAAAACATTAAAAATTTGATTTGTTGCACTATAAGTAATGAAAACTATAAAACTATATTATAAACTATTATCATTTTGTAAGTAATTATACTTATTAATTCATATTTATTAAGTTAATTTTGTTTTAGGAAGCTCAAATCAAATGAATATTTGAATCTATATTATGATTTATGATAATGCTTTGTTCGAAATCCTTCGATATTTAAAATACTTGTTTTATAATTTGTATAATTTTATTTGTCATTATTCCTATTATATAAAATGTTATCATTTTTAATGAAATTTATGATATATTTACCTTTAAAATTAGATATTCACTTTTTATTTTATATAATATATAGTATATAGTATTCTTATATAGCATATAATATATAGTATAGTATATGGTATATTGTATATAATATTCTTCTATAGCATATAGTATATAGTATAAAATATATAGTATATAGTATAAAGTAGGGTAAATTACATAATACAAGCCAAACTATGGTTACTTTTCCACTTTGTTACCCGAATTTTCAAAATTTACTGTAAAATAGCTCAACTTTGATTTTTTACCAAACAATAGCCAGAAGTCCCCAAAATCATTTTTTATAGTTTGGCGGTAAACTTTGAAAGTTCGGGTAACAAAGTGGAAAAGTGACCATAGTTTGGCTTGTATTATGTAATTTACCCTATAAAATATATAGTATATAGTATATAGTATGAGGTATATAGTATGTAGTATATATTATGCAGTATATAATGTATAATTAAAAAACTACAGTATAAACTATAGTATATAGTATAAAATAAAACTATAGTATAAACTGTACTATATACATATAGTATATAGTATATTGCATAAAGTATATAATATATAGTATATAATATTCTTCTATAGCATATAGTATATAATATAGTATAATTAAAAAACTATAGTATAAACTATAGTATAAACTATAATATATAGTATATATTATAAAATAATACTAAAAAACTACAGTATAAACTATAGTATATAGTATAAAATAAAACTATAGTATAAACTATACTATATATATAATATATTTATATACTATAATATAGTATAAAGTATATAAAATATATTATATAGTATATAGTATTATAAAGTATACTATAATATGTATATTTATACTTACATATAGTATAAAGTATATAAAATATATTATATAGTATATAGTATTATAAAGTATACTATAATATGTATATTTATATTTACATATAGTAAATGTATATAAAATATATTATATAGTAATCTTCTATAGCAAATAGTATATAGTATAAAATGTTTGAATTATTTAAAACAATTACTATTGGTTTAATGGTAAGTTTCGTGCTTTGAGTGTGAGAGGTCTCGTGTTTGATTCTCAAATGCCTCTACTTACTCTATATTTTATAATTTAGGATTGGATTTCGGAATTTCCGAAAATTTTAAAACTAATTCCGATTTCCATCCAAAAATTTTCAGAAAAATCGAAAATTGGAATTTCGGATTTCGGATTAAAAAAATTCGTTCCAAAATAGGAAAATTTCGGATCGGATTCGGCGGATATCGGATATTCCGTTCCAATTTCCACCCCTAATCAAGAGAGAACCTTAAAATTAAAAGGGGCCAAAGCATAATAATTATATGTATGGTGGGGAGACAATATAATGGGCCTACAAAACATTATATGGGCCTCCAGTTGATAACATTGGTGATACTGCAAGAATTGCTCTCTGTCGCTGCAAGAGGATATTTAATATTTACTAACAAATTTACCCTGAGTCTATATGGAACAACAAAATCAAATCTGCAATAACATAATAACACGTTGGATTAACTAATTATCTCCCAAGTTTTATCTTTCCATCTCTTAATTTACTTTGTAGTTTGCGCTAAAAAATTAAGGAAGATAAAATATCTTTAATTTAATCTTTTTAAATAGTTTTTTTCTTACTTGACCACTAAGATTTTCCTCATGCCTCATATTAACTCCCTTGATATAAATAACCCTATCTCCTGACCCGTCTCACCATAGTCCAAAGACCAAAGTGGTTAGCCTGTTTAGGCTATAGTTTATAAATGGATTATTAAAAATCCTACCTCATGAATCTACCCACATCCTGAAATACTAAACATACCAAGAAAATAATTAATGTAATTTCATACTTTTAAATTTTAAAAAATTGAAGTGTATTTCATATTTTTATGGAGCGTCTATAGTCTCACTCAATAAAAAATTATAGGCCGAAGCAACACATGGATACGTAATTAGCTAGGAACTGGAAATTGAAATTAATTACTAACTGTATGATTGAGAATTGTTGGACCATTTAGCTGTTTTTTTTTTTCAAATAGTGAACAAAAGAGGAGCATAAATCTTTTCTTAGTATAGTACCTATTTTGAAATTTGAAAAGTTGGTTTGATGAGTACGGTTATTAGAGATTAACTTTTATATTTATTCCTTTTTCCAAGGAAAAAATTGAAGGTTGAAAACACGGGTGCATGATGATCTTAAGAATGATCTGAGTCTGAGTAATGTGTGTGAGATATAAAGAGTGGGGGGACAAAAGAAGCTTCTAGTGTACTTTGTTGAAGAGAATCCTCAACAGAAAGTACAGAGAGAGAGAGAGAGAGAGTGTGTGTGTTAAAGGAATAAGTAGACAGAATCCAATGTACAATAGAATGTGTGTAAGTTAGTTGCATGGGTGTGCGTGCCTGGCATTAGGACATCATCATCAGAAACAATATTGAAGTAATGATTTTTTTATTTTACTCTCTCACTATCTCTATGTATATGATAATTATAATATTTAGAATGGCAAGGAATGATGATATATATGCAATAGTTAGGAAGTAATAATGAGTAGCAGGTATTATAGTAGTGAATCTGTATCAGCTTTTGATGCCAAGACTCATCCAACTTTGTCTTTGTAAAGTTGGAAGCTTCATCAATATTTGCATTGCATGCATCAGAGTGCGTTTCTCTCAGTTTTATTCCCCCCCCCCCCCCCCCCACCTTTACCTTTTACACTCATCATCATCATCATCAAACACCTCTCTCTCTCTCTCTCTCTCTCTCACTCTCTCATTGTCCTGCAAGAAATAAAGTTTGTCTTCTTATGTGGCAGGCTCCCAAAAACGACCCCTTCTTGCTCCCACCTTCAGTTTTGTTATGCCAAATCAAATCCCATGAAAGAAATCTCTTTACAATTAGTTAAGTTCATATATATAGTAAAATAGTAATGAAAAAAACTTGTTAATTATATCATGGCGAACTATGTAATTAATATCATATCGACAGCTAGAGTGATGATTTTCTATTGTGCTTAATACAAGGAAAAACGAATAAGAGAGAAAAATGTGTCTCTAGCTTGCTACAAATTATTCATCTATAAAATATATTACTGGCAAACTTGATATGAAATCAATAATCACTAAAATGCTGGTCACTAAAATTTAGGTACAATTTTGTCACTAATTAATGTAATACCATCAATATTAAATTTCGTCTAAATTTCATCTTCAGTCAGCAAAATTATTACAACGATGGGCGTAATGAAATAGAAAGTTCAAATTGGATTCTCTATTTCTAGTAGGAGACTTTTAAAATATACGTAATAACAACCTAGAGTTGATGCCAATATATATAAGAAATGAAAGACTTAATTTTAAAAATTAATCATTTATTAGAATAGTAAGGAGCTAGTAAGAATAAAGTTCCAAGTAGCACTTGGTTGCCACCACAACTCACATTTTGATATCAATGGAATAATATTTAATGGTAAAGAAGAAAAAAAGATAGGAAAGTTGGATACTCTTTGTCGGCGTAATTTCCTCAAGACTAACTCTTGGAACCTCTATCTTGTGCTACCCAAGTCTCTTTGGTAGTACTCAACTTGCTAAAATATCTAATCATTTAGTTTGTACATGTCATGATATTGCATGTGCCAAGTACTATACATTTTCAAGCTTCAAATATAATACACTTAATCAATTAAAATAATAAACAAGAAATTAGTAATTAATTAGTTATCGATCAGTTAGAGGGCCATAGCCTACTAGTTATCCTGCCAATGGTTTTACATATTCTGATCATGTAATGATGAAGAGTTTAACTAACTTAAGAACAACTTACAACTAACTAACTAAAAAGCATTGGACAGAAAAGGGTTTTAGCCGCAAGTAATCATTAGTTTAGGAGACAACTAATAATTCTATAAAGAAAGAAAACGACCATAACTAGACCACAAAATACGGCTTTAATTCAAACCTCCCTCCTTTCCTTTCTAAACATTTAATCCAAGTTTCTTCCAAGCCAATAATCTTATATATTTCAGTGCTTTTCTTCTTATATTATACAGATAACTTAATATCTTGAAATATATATCAGACTAAACACACATTAGAATAGAGGATCCCACATACTAAAAGATAATAATAATAGTGATCAATTAAGGAATACCCCACAAGAAATCAAGAATATGTGGTAGCTGCATGCATGCAACACTGCATGTGTAAGAAAAAAGAAAAGATAAAACCTTAAAGAGCATCCTAGGATTATTTAACACAGATTATAACACGATATGTATCCAGTCAGCAAAACCATAGCATATGATCTACGATGCTATATATTTTTGCATTCCTCATTTCAACTACGACGTTAAATTAAACTCTCAAACCCCCTAATTCAGTAATTAGAACCGTTAATTGTACTAATTAAAAACTGTAATAATTAATATTCAAAAACTAAATATATATTGCATGTCTATATATTTCGTTCACCCGAATGGCGAGCTCCGGCCTTGCAGCATGCCGCCGGCGCTGATCGCTGCCGTCCGGCGAGGCGACGGCCTGTCGAGCTTCGAAGAAGCATCGAACTTCTTATCCCGAATCGAATGATCTCCAGATAGCATAGGCTTCGTCTCATAGATATCTGAAACTGAATCAATCTCACCGGACCCTCTGTCGATCGACAACGGGCCCATCTGAAGCTGATGGTCGTCGAGACACGAAGCAGCGGCGGCTGTTCCGAGTTCTTGCAGCCTCAGATCATCGGCCCAGATCAATGGGCTTTTTCCGCTGTTGTTGTTGTAGGGATTAGGTCTTTTTTTGGTCAAGAAATTGTCTGTGGTGTTGGGGATGAAGGCGTCGATGGATGATCTGTCCATGTTTTGGTGGTGGAGTTCGAGCTGATCTGCACCGCCGCCGTATATGTTGAGGTCTTGAAGAGATGGGAAGTTCATGGTGGACCCGAAATCTTTCATGCCGGAGATTTCGGGCCCTGTGGCGGTTTTGTTGTAGCTGCCTGAGGCGGCAGCGGCGATGTTTTCTCCGGCGAGGGTTTGGCAGGCTTTTTCGAGAATGGTTTGCATGTATTTTCCGTGGGCTTCAATCCTCAGTTGCAGGTGCCTTTGAACCTGCTTTTTTTTTTTTTTTTTATTAGGGAAACTATTGATATTGTGTGTGTGTGTGTGTGTGTGAATTGTATATGGTGATTAGTAGGTTAATTACCTCTAATTGTTCATGGAGTCTTCTGTTCACCTCCATTTGCATCCTGATTGCATCAGTGATGTGAGAATTACTGCCATTGATCAGATCACAAGTGCAAAATACAATTCCACAAGAAAATTAACCTTCAAATTGACTTGATTTTTGAAAGAATAAAGTTTTGTTTACAAAATATATTTTGATTCTTTAACAAAAGAACTGAATTTAAATATATTCTCATGGTGAAAACAAAGATGAAGAGAAGAAGAAACCAAAGAGAAAAAAAAATAAAAAAATTTAAAGCAATTAGAACCTACTCATTCATGCTGCGACCCAACATTCCAGAAGATGATGCATTGTTTCTCTGAAGTTCCAAAGATGAAGCTGTCACAAGTGTGAATAATTTGACTATTATTAATACTTACAATTCATACAAGCCAAGATTTTAAAGAAAAAGAAAGAAAGTATAATAATCAGTGTGTGTATGTGTGTATATTAAATTAATCAACAAGGTGACCTAGCTCTCTCACCATCTTTCATTGAATGATCATTATAATCCTTGTGGGGCTGCTTTCCCAGCCTGAATTTCTGAACATAAATTATCAAAATAAATTAAAACTACAACAACCCTACAAAACTCCACAAAACCAAAATAATAATAATAATAATAAATAAAATCATGAATATCGTCTCCAACCTGAAGATGGCTCTTGAGATGGTAGAGAGTGAGACCCTTCACCCCCATAACTCTCATGATAGTCTTCGGCGTAGCCTCTGAATCACAAAAAAAAATTACATATTAATGAATTGAAACACAGAATGAATGAATGAATTAAAAAGAAAAGAAAAAGGTATTTATATAAAACATACTATCAGGGCCTCCAAGCTGAGTAACAGCATCAACGAAGCGTTCATGGAGCTCGACAGTCCATCGGAGACGAGGTTTAGGATCAGTGGTGAGGACGAGACCAGAGTCACCTTGAACACACATGGGACGTTCATGAGAATTCATAGAAGAAGGCTTCTTGGGGTGGAACATTATTCGCTTTCTCTCTCTCTCTAACAACTACTCTGCTGAGAATGGAGAGAGAGAAAGAGATTCAAGAACAAATGCGGAGAGAATAGGGTGCGGATATGATATGAAGACGAGGAAAAAGGGGGGTTTTGCTTTCTCAAATGGAATGTAGTATGCACAAGTTAACCCTTAATAAACTCGAATATCACATAAAGTTGAGAAAGGTTTAAAGAAGTAAAGGAAAAAGGATAAATTATATGCATATTTGTTTTATGCACAAGCTAGCCATCTTTTGCCGTGAATGAGAACACTTGTTTTTTTTTTCTCCATAAAGTGGAACATCTGGGGTAAAAAAAGAACAGTTCCAACAGTAACTCCATGTTATGCATGGTTAATATTGGAAATTTGGAAAATTTTGACTTTTTTCAATTTTTTTATAATTTTTCCATATTCGTTTTATTATTTTTTATTATTGTTTTTAATAATTAGATAACTTTCAAATTTTATGAAAACAATGAAATTGTTTTCAGGTTTATTTAAACAGGTTAGGTTTTTATTTTTGAAATTGGTTTCTATATTACGTAGTCTTATTATTATTATTATTATTTTTATATTATTGGTAAATAGAATGATTATAGTGCATATGCCAATTCCAACTCAATTCGGACGGTCATGCCTAAATTTTCCTTAATGCCCATAATTATTTTAGCATAAAAACATATATGAGACGGTTTAACAGATAATTATTGTGAAATAAGTATCATTATTAACAAACAATATGAAAAATGTAGGGTATATATTGTTGGTTGACCTATCTCACGTAATTAGATATGTGAGACGATGTCATAAGAGTCATACTCTCATTTTAATGTTGAGTAAGTATTATGTCAAATTGTTTTACGGATTTAATTATAATTAAGCAATGGGTCAAACCATAACACGTATTTCATAATTCACATATTAATTTGTAAAAATGGTTTTATTTATGGGAAATAAGAATCCGTCTTACGATAACTATTCGTGAGATCATCTCATATAAGTTTTTTGTGTTTGAGAGTTTTAAATTATCGAACTAAAAAATGGGATGCTCTAAATATCAAACACGCCTATAATAAGGGTGGAAAAAAAATACAATTATCACTGCGTATATATATAGCATGCATTTTACTATAAATTAATTTCACCCATTAATTAAGTTTTTTTTTTCCTTACCAGTAGTGTGTACAGAAAGAAAAATTGAAAAAATCGGAAACCAATAAACAAAACCATATGGAGTATATTATACTAATTAATTTTTTATTTTCTAAGAAAAATAATATATAGGTTCACCTCCCTCAGAATTTCGAATATATTTCAGCAAAAGCTCTATAATAATGCAAGATTGAGTCTTATTTAGAATAGATGATCTACTTAATGTGTAATGCGTCAAACCATGTAACCCAAGTTTTTATCCTTTAATTCACATCTAAAACATATATTTTTAATGTCAGGATTTAAACCTTATATTATAAATAGTATTTTATATCGTAATTCATTATGAATCTATACAAATCGGTGTGATAAAATGGAATATAATATGGTATTTTGCAACATTTATCATGTAATGTGAATGTTGCATATGTGGTAATGATACATATTCTTTTTTCTTTATAATCTTTATCTATTCCTTCTTTAATTTATTTGAAAAGAAAAAATGGGTACGCGTAGGATTGTACACCTTTTGTGATGACAAAAAGGAGAGTACATCATTGCACAGCTCTTAATTCCTCTACTCTATATTAAATCAGCAGTCTACTCAAACTTAATTATTAGGGGTACCATGGATAAAATCATTTTTAATCTTATAATTATGATATTTTTTTTATTTTATAATTATCACGATTTTCAATTTAATATCAATTTAAGAATTCATTCAATTTCAATCCAATTCTGGTGAATTTCACAAGATTACGTGTTTAATTCTTTTTGGTGGAATAGCAAAATCAAAATCCTATTAAGAATTTGACACGTGGTATTTTCTAGAAAAATTCAAAATTTTTGGATAAATTTTAATTGAAATTGAACAAATTCTTAAATTTTAAAATTAAATTGAAAATCGTGATAAATATGAAATTAAAATAAAAAAACACATAAATAGGGGGAAAATGATTTTAACCCGCACAAACACTTGTAAAAAACACACACGTGTCTCTTAAAAAAAACACAAACGTGTGTGGAATTTTTTCCCTTTTTACTAACTAACTATTTTCTTATTGACTTCCCTCGAAACCATTTTTACCATTTTTGTCCTTATTAAAGGGTCAACGATGAATCCATCAAACTATAATGCAGATTGATATGCGAATGTCGTATTAAAATTACAAATTGACATGATATATGGGATGGGAAGCCATAATCAACAATTTATGTACTGTGTGTCCACCAAATAATAACAACATATATTTTATTATTTTAATATGTATTTTGTTTTATATTTCAAAATGATCTTCACATATCATATGTATATATGACATTATTAATATTAATTGATATGAGACGTGTAACAAAACAATATAATTTAAGATAAAACATCAAATTAAATGTAATTGAAGAATGGGATGGGGCTATAATTTGCATGCAATGATGATATACATATATATATGTGTTACACTTTAAGTTAGCGTTAGTAGTAGTCTAAGAGTAGGACCAGTAGTTACAATTTCTTTGATTAAAGCAATATTGTTCTTTTGTTGTCTTTCGTGGTACGACCCCTTTTTAGCTTATTATGATTAACCACATCATCATCATCAGTCCCAACACTTGTCTCTACAGTTTAAAAGATACACTGCCACATTCAGACAATTCATATAATGGATCTTCTACCTGTTTTTGTTTTTATTTTATCACTAATTAAAGATATCACGTATATGATATGATAATGCTGTTGATATAAATTTGATCTTGTTGGTGTGATGAATATTTAATCATGAGGAAAAACTTCAGTTGCAATTCAAACATCCATCGGCCATCTACCTAGCTAGGTTTTCTAGGTCACAAGATTAATTTTCTGTGCGTTTAAGGTTTGAAATTGAAAATATTTGAAAATTGAGTTGAATTTTGATCAAATATATAACTATTTATCAATTTGGATATTCAAATTTGGTGTTACTAATTCAAGAAGATGATCATTTTCCCCTGTTCACCCTCAAAAGCAACACAAAAACATATATAAGTCGATCTCACGGATACTATGAAACACCATTTTCCACAAATAAAACTTTCACAAATTCATGTCTCAATTGTGAAGTGTGTGATATAGGTTCACCCATCTCACAAAATTAAATCCATAAGACTGTCTCACAAGAGTCTTCTGAAAAAAATGTTCAAGAATGAATAATGAATAATGTTCAAGAGACCTTTAAATGTGATTTTTTTTTTTGTTCGGTTAGGTAATTGCCTAAGATTTGAAAGTCCAAACCAAAATAGAGCAAATGAATAATTAGTAAGGTATATATATATATAAGGGCGCAAATAATGGTCAAAAAAAGTAAGGACGTGAAGATCAATGCAAAAGGGGGGATAGATATATATGAGGTAGGAGCTTTTATTTTTGGTTGTTCTAAAGTCCATTAATCTCTAGTGCTTTTGTGGAATACAAGATTCTCATATTCATCATATATCCATCCATCTCTCTATAATACACACACTATCAAAGTTCTCCCCACCAACCCCAAATTCATTCCTTAAATTTTTTTTTTTTATTTGATGGTTTTTATTATACTTTAGAATTCTATGAATTAATGACATATATAGCAATAACTAATTCAAATCATGTACAATAGTAATTCGAAATTTAGAATCAAATTCAATATTATAAGATTCAAATCCCTTCATTGATTTATTTCGTAGTATATATTTTACATTATTATCAGCGCGTATTACAATTAGCATGACCTAATTATTATACACTAATATCGCACTTTGGATTTTTTTTAAAATATATTACATTTCAAATATATGTATACATATATAGTAAGAGGATATGATTTGTGTGTAAATTATTTTATATATATATATTCAACAACAATATAAGGTGTTAATTTCAATTTTGGTCTTGTATATAAGACGTCTTCCATTTTTTTACAATCAAGTATCTATTTTTCAATTTTAGTCTTTTATGTTTTAATTTTTTCCTCAGTCTATTTTTGTCAGAATTTTCATAATTGCTGATGTGACTGCTTGACAATCACATCAGAATTACCGATGGTCATGTCAGCAGTTTTGAAAATTTTGATCAAAATGGACTGAAATTGGAAAAAATTAAAATATAGAATATCAAAATTAGAAAACTAATACTTGGTTGTCATTCAAAATCAAAATTGAAATTATCTCTATATATTTATAATGTATTTAGATACAAAATGCAAGTATATTAAAGTAGATATGATGACGAGACTCAAAAGATGAGGACCTAAGTTGAACTAGCTTGAGAAAGAAGATGTGATGCAAATAGCAGAAGAAGGATAAAATACTATCATTGCTATTCATCTTTCTCCAAAACGAATAAATTCTTCCTTCCTTCGGAATTAAAGCAAAGATTCTTTCCCTTAAATCTTCACATTTCTAACCATTCGCTTAATTAAACTAGTCTTCTCTATTACATTTTTAACCTTTAAAGTTATATCAATTTCCAATTTTTTTTTCTTTTTTCCATAAAATCATCAAAATATTATGTTGAATTTATGACATGCTACGTGCATGAAAGGAATTTGAGAAACAATTTTGAAAATTTAACTTCCATATCAAAAGGGTATATATGCATCTCAGATTTTACAATATAAGTTAATTTATCACTTCAAAATACCTAATTTAGAGCATTAATATTTTCATTTTTTTTAAATATTAGCTCATTAACCGGCCACATCAAATGTTTGCAATGATAGTATCAATTAATACTATTCAAACTCTACTATTAATTTCTATCGTATTTTTAAAATAATTAATTAAAAGCTTTACAAGTTGGCACATCCGAGATCATTAGTGAAAAAAGCATGCAAATATTAATTAAGTGGATTTAAAATGTGAAATAAATTTAGAGTACCACGTTATTAGAATAGCTGTCCCATTACAAAAGCATATGCACTCAAAAGTTGTGATTTAACTTTTAGTAGCTAGTTTTTATTTTTAAACCACAAATTAATGCAAAAGCGGGTCGGATTGGATATGGGTCGTGTTTGCTTAAATTTTAAGCATCTTAATATTCTTTTCGAATTTATTCCCAATTTTTATGAATATGTTCCTTTGAGCTCAACTGGTGGGACCTTATCCCTCCCCACCCCTAACTTTTTTTACCACCATTCCCTCTTTAAATTACTTTCTTATATTAATAAATAATCAAGAAACATTTGGATTTTCTATAGTTTTTTATTTCTTGTTCACATAAGTAACTGAAAATTGTATGTTGCTCATAGATTTCATTGGTAGTTGTATCTAGCATTAGTTCCAAACATTTACATATTCATACATATGTTGCGCTTTGATATGATCCACCAATTATATCGCTTTGGGAAATTATTTATTTTCTCTTATAAAAAGTATTTATTTCAAGGAGAACCAGCTTAGTTTATTTTCAACGGGTTGAAAATCAATTGTCATATTCTTGAATATTGAAACTGGATGGTGACAGACACCGCAAGCAATTCTAGTGAAAAGTTTTTTTTTTTTTTATTCTTTTCATAATCAAATTTCAAGCATACTTCTGATTAATTTGAAATAATAATTTGATCCCACTAAATTGCTACCATATATAACATAAGATGTACTTGAATGAATAGTTTTAAAGTTGAATCTATTAATATCACTATCAAGATCCTCATAGGAAGCATAATTAATTTATTCTACTCCCCCAAATTCGAACCATTAAGCTATGTTTTTTTTTTTGGGATTTAAGTGCGTTTGAGGAAATCCGACTGTAAAATTCTAAATTTTCAAAATAAAGTTGAATAATGAAAAAATATATTTGTTTAGGAGATTATATAAGGTATGATTGTTGTTGTAGATGTCTAATCAATATTTGAAAAAATGTGTTTGTGTAATATTATATTGTTAGTTGATATAATAATAATGATTGAATAATTGTAATATAAAAATCTAGATGTATACTAGAATTTGTGTGTTAATAGGTTGAAATGTAAAGTTAATTATTAGTTTTTTTTTTTTTTTTTTTTTTTTTTTGGTAAAATAGATTACACTATTTCAAGTGGACATCATAATCCTTATTTGAAGTTTTCAAATCCTAAGTCATGAAACTCCAAACAAACATAGCCTTATTAGAGAATTAAGAACCTTATTAATTTGTAGCTTTTTGGTGGCTGAAACAATTTTAAAAATAAATAGAATAATAAGTCCTCAAATTAATAGAAGCAGCATACTATACAGTTGTATGTATTATTGGTGATATAATAAAATAAAATGTGGGAAAAAAAAAAGGTAACATTGGTAGGAAGTGCAAAATGAGTAGTGAGTCGACTGGGAAGGAGTGAGTAGTAGGAGCAGGAATCAGATTCGTTAAGAATGAGGACCATGTGATTTGTAATTGAGGTTTGTCTCCTTTTTTTCTCAAAAGCCGAAATACCTCAACCTCTTATTCAAACCGCCAAACCCTAAATAAATGGATCTATCCCAATTTCAACATCTCTTTTTCCATTGCCTCTCCAAAATAAATTTAAATAAATATAAAGGAGCATCTTACATTAATTTGTTTGTTCACATGAATTTCTGAATATTCATTCATCTCAACCGGAAGTACAAATTAAGAGAGAGAGAGAGAGAGAGAGAGAGAGCTCACTTTTCTTTTTTAGGAAATTCATGCGATAAAACAAGGCTACTACAAGAAAAAGCATTTGTCTCCTGGGAATACAACAACTAGGCACTTATTTAGATACTAATGGAGATTGCAACTTTGGACGACTCATCTTATCATACAATGCTCTTCAACATGTTTCATGAAACTCGTGCTCTGCCTTATCCATCTGCTTTATTCAACTCCAAATATTAGGCGTTTCTTTGTATATTCATACATTTTTTATGAACGAAGCTAATAATTAGATCAAGAGTACCAACCTTAAATTCTGCTTCAGCTCATGTTTCCCAAGCATATATATTTTGTCTGCAAAATAACGATGAGATACCATTAGCATGCATGGGCTTACTATGATGATTCTCATACATACATAGAAATACTGAATATACATACTTCTATGTATTCATCCATCCCGTATTTTGATCCTTCACGTCCAAGACCTGATTGTTTCACGCCTCCGAATGGAGCCACCTATGTTGAAAGGAAGATGGTTAATCAAACTGCAACTATTATCCACTATAGAAAAAAACATTACACGTCAACTGTCAATCTCACTAACAAATGGTAACACAAATCTTTTTTGTATGAAAACAAAACGCATTTAAAGTGTCACTCTTAAATCACAATGTGGCTTTTCAAAGATTTCTAATAAAATATACCTCTGTTGAAATTAGTCCTTCGTTAACTCCAACTAGTCCATATTCAAGAGCTTCAGAGACGCGCCACGACCGTTGCATGCTTGTTGTGAAGATGTAGGCAGCAAGACCTACAAAACAGAGAGGAGATTTAATGAGTATTCACATTAATTTTTTTAAAAAATTGAATACTTTACCATCTTAGATTTTAGGATAAAAGAATGTGTATGTGTGTGTATTCAAATTTGATCAGAAGGTTCATCAAGAATACCTGCATTAGTGTCATTGGCCATGTGGATAGCTTCTTCCTCAGTCTTAAATTTCAGAAGAGGTGCAACTGGACCAAATACTTCCTCCCTAAAATGAAAGAACACGATGGAAGATTATCAAAAAAAAAAAAACAGTTAACCATAAATAAGAAAGAAAGGCGGCAATGTCTTGACTTGTAGGGGCTAGGAAGCACTATCTTAATCATGATAATGTTCAATTACAGAGGACTATCAGAGGAAGAAGATGAATTCATTGTTTCTACCTACAGAATTGATAAAGCCAACATGGGCATAAAGCAGAAAATAACAACATGGACAATTATCTATATCCATTGTCTGTAAATTATCTGAACCTGCAGCTGTGAGCAAGTGCACAAAATCGGTCTATTTCAAGTGATTGTTTCTTATGTCCATGGCAAGTACCGCTTCCTATCTTGCACAACCTCACGAGAATAAGAAAGACTAACAAGGATTTGCTTCGGATGACTTACATTCATTCAAAAATTCAAGCAGTCTAATGCTCAACTCTCAGGGGCTATATTATAGTCATTCCCTCCATTAACTTAGAAGCACCACGAAGGCACACATAGGAACACCAAGCACTTTGAGTTGCTCTGTTTTTCCGCTCATCATGTCATAGAGCCAATTATGTGGTGACTAAGTCCGGAAAGCACATAGAATCAAGAACATAAGATTTCATCATCGACCCCATACCATATGCGACTTTGATTTGATTTAAAAAGAGGATAAATGTGCATTGAAAAACATTTCATCATCACATGCAATGACCATTGCATTCCAAGTGATAAATTCTAATTGTTGGTATCTCCCAAGTCAACTACAAGGACATGGAAAGTCGGATGTCCAGATCAATTTCATCAGGTTTTTAGAGCTACCTTGATAACAGCATCTCACTTTTGACATCAGCTATTACTGTAGGCTCATAAAATGACATCCCAAGGCTGTGTCTTTTGCCGCCAACAAGGACTTTAGCTCCCTTTAACCAAAAAGGAATATCGTTAGTGCAAGCAGTGAGATTAATCAACACAATGGAATGATGTCCTCTGGTATTCTGATTTAGGTTTCTCAACTTCTAAAAACATGGACCAATGTTGATTTAACAATTAAACAACTGAGCAGCTAGCAACATGGTAAATACTTCTAACACTTCACAAATTAATCATTTAGCACAAGAAAGATCTTTGACTATATCTCAGGCCACTGAAATATAAGTATTTCCTCAAGGAACCACTTCCAGCTTCTGTAGTGTGTACAGAACTTGGAAACAGTGGTATTGATCTTTCATGAGAATTAATAATAGAAGCAATAATTTGATGAAGGAAACAAACAAACCTTTGAGATGGCATCTTGCAAAAATGAATCAACCTGCAAGGCAATTCTAAGAGGGTCAACTGCAACTATAATGCACACGGCAGCAACAGGGAATAAGAAACAGAAGAAAACTGACCTTGTGCACAGCCGCATCATTAATCAGAGGTCCCTGCATGAAATATCAAGAGTATATCCTTAAGTTATATCATTAGTTATTACATCCCACTCATTAAGAAGGGTAAACTGTGAGCAACAATGTCAAGTGTATGGGATATGACAGCAAAGTCTAATGAAAAATAATAGTTAAGATTATACCAATTATAACTACCTGTCCTACACCTTCGACAAAGCCATCCCCAACTTTCAAACTCTCAACAGCCTTTGAAAGTGCATTTGCAAACTTCTCATATATCCCTAAAGCAGGAGGACCGGGAAATCAAAACAAGGGAATTCCAGAAAGAATTTTATGACAGGCAAGCTAAAACACAATTAAAACTTGACAGATAAAAAACATCCAGAGAACAGAGAAAAGGAAAGGAGATATGCTGAACACAGTTGCATAGAAAATATATCATGCATGTAGCTTTTTCTTCACCTATCATTTCATAAGAGTGCTCATACATTTGTTTAAGGAATGGAATCAATTATTTGTTAATGTTCCCCTATCATTTTCAGAGAAGGAATGAAGCACGTGTCACCTGTAAAAAAACACTAAAATTCTCACCCAAAACTATTCACATGTACTAAAGAAATTAGGATAAAGAATAGAAAGTACATTATTCCGGATTTGTCAAATACCTTCTTGGACTAATATTCTATTTGCACAGACACATGTTTGTCCAGTGTTTCGGAATTTAGCTGCAAGCTGCAATTGCATAAATATAAATTTATAGTTGAAAGAAAGTTCCTCAAATTCAGAATCTAATATCAAACAATAAAACCAGTCATATAGCAAAGGAGACCAGCTGAGATCCTAAAATGCAAGTCCGATAATCCTAAAAATGCTTAGATTTTTAATTGATGATTATTGTCTAGAAACCAATCTGCTATTTCATTTTCGCTAAAAAAAAACCTTACTGTCTCATAATCTATACCAACATCAGAAATTGATACAGAAACTAAACTACTCAATTCTGTGTTTCACATACTTTCCTCACATGACAAGTGATGAAGCTTCCAGACTGAATGTTTAACACAATGTGACTGCTGTTGGGGAATCCTGGAAGGCATTGATGTTTTAACCCATGTTGAGTAGGTTTTTGACCTTGTCTCTAGAGTGATCTCAGGGGTTCAAATATTTCATCTCTCCTATTTTCCTTTCCTCACAAGGTTCAAACTCAAATGAAACATAAAGTAATATATATAAGTGTTTTAAAAATGATTCTAAACACACATCATTTCAGTGTTCACTCGACACTATTTTAATTAGAAATTTAGATTGCTCTTACAGTTCCTTTCAAAGCCACATCAATATCTGCATCATCAAAGATTATGCAGGGTGCATTCCCACCAAGTTCAAGGGAAACCTGCACATGAGATTTTCAAATAAGCTAGTAACAATAGTAATAATTTTGAAGACGCAAGCATCTACATTTCCTACCTTTTTCACAGTCGCTGCGGACCCTGCCATCAGTTTTTTTCCAACAGCTGTGGAGCCTGTGAATGTGATCTTTCTTACCTAAACAAGTTCCGTAATTATTAAAGCTTACTTGTTCTGATATTCAAAATTATACTTAACAATATTTAAAACATAAGCAACAAAAAACCTGGGGACTTGCAAGTAAAGCTTCACCAATCTCGGATGCATTTCCCATAACAACATTCAGTGCACCCTACGTTGCAGAAAATCACATAAATCAGATGAAAAGTAACAAAGAATGAATCTCAGGTGAGGCAAGGTTTAGGAATTAAGGATCAATATTTTTATCTGATCTAAAAGTGGAATAGAAGGGCTAGAAAGAAAACTACACTAAAGGGGAAAGGAAATGGAGAGTTGTAAATATTAGTGTTTCGTAGATCAATTTATATCGACTCTTTTTAAACTGAAATGCTTACAAGACATTCCTGTTGGTTATAGGCGTTTATAATTGATCCTTTCATTTTTTCATCAGATTCATATTCTTTAGCATCTCAAAAAAGTGATGATTTTGTAAACTGTCGGCTGTCCAGAACTCTTCGATATTCACTTTCACCAAACAAATGAGAAATGATGCTCTATCATACCTCTTTGACATTATTAATCAGTAATCAGTCTTAGTTTGTGTATTTAGGTACTAAACTTTGGAAGGAAGCAAGGACACCAGTTATGATCCCAGGACTTATATATAACCTCACAAACAATAGTTCTTTTTATAACAACTGAAACTGAAATTGTTAGGTTGCCAGATAACTCATCAATATCTTGTTATTGAGGTTCTTCACATTTCTGCAAATCAACACATATAGAAATGGTGCAGTTCATGTAAAAATTTCAACATGGTGTAATTGTGTAGAATTCATGGCTTAGAATCAGAATTACAGGTGGTATCCCAGCTTGAATAGAGAGTTCAGCTGCCGCCAATGCAGTCAATGGAGTAAGTTCAGAGGGTTTTACAACAACAGTGCATCCACATGCAAGGGCTGGGGCAACCTGCCACCAAAACAAACAATCCACTGTTCATACAATACCAATGCAGTAGAGTCATTTGAAACCAAGTTAGATATCACTGAGCAATAGAATAAAAAACCTAGCCACCTTGCGTGTAATCATTGCCAAAGGAAAGTTCCAGGGTGTAATTGCCCCAACAACACCAACTGGCTGCAAAGAGAAAAATACATCAGAAAAGCAGTACATCCAGAATGCACAAACTTATAAACCCACAGGACTGTCACTTAGTACTTTAATTTGCAACAAAAGGTTAGACGAAGAAGAATAGTACAGAGACAGTAAAGAATGACTTGAGGTTAGAGCAGTTCTTTTTACTTTTTTGTTTTTGAATTGGGGGGGGGGGGGGGGGTTGTGCACACTAATGATCACATGCTAGGGACCATAGCAGATAGCCAAATGGATGAGAAACTCAAACAGTTTTTGTTAAGGTAAAAAGTCTGGCAGTTTAAAAAAAAGTAACCGTAGAGATTGAAGAGAAATAGAGAATATGAAAATTCATTTAAGACATATCTGATTGCACCAGTACTGCATCTAATTGTTCTCAGCGATCATTTGTTGATAAAACAGAATTTTTTAAGGTTTTCATGAGTGTTCCCTTGTAATTGTCAAAGCAGAGATCTGCCCAGATAAATATCCAATAAATGGTCAAAGAATTCTCAGTAGACGGACCTGCTTTAAAACAAATAAACGGCGATCAGGTAATGTTGCTGGAATGATGTCACCATAAACTCGTTTAGCCTCTTCTGCATAGAACTCCACAAAACTTGCCCCATAGCTAACCTGTAAATTGCATGTTTACAAATGTTCAAGGAAATAATAGCATAATGCCTACTTGTAGAGCAGAACTAGAGAATGAGCTACCTCCCCAATGGCCTCTTTCAGAGGTTTTCCTTGCTCTAATGTCATAAGTTGGCCAAGATCCTCTTTGTGGGCCAATAACAAATCATACCATTTTCTTAAACACTTGCTCCTTTCAGCAGCAGTTAGCTTGCTCCAAGCTTCATTTATAAATGATGTGTAGGATTAATAAAAATCCCAGTTTAGGTTCCACCATGAAGAATAATAAAAAGTAAGTTCAATAAACTGCAAGAAACCAGTCTTTGTATTCAGCAGAGCATGGAATAAAAATTAAAAGACAAAAACTAACAGGAGACCATAATATCATAACAAATTCTGCACTTCAATTGACAGGTACAGTGCATATCTTCTACTTATCATTAGTCACATAATTAAATAAGGTTCCACGATGCAGTGGAGGAAAATGCTGAGCAATGTGAAATTTCTAGAACATAATACACATTTACCCTGAACAAGGAATGATGGATAGAAGTATGTTATCAGAAAAGGTTTAACAACAGCACAAGCAGCAAGGCGATATTCTCCTGACAAGGATGCTGAGTATCAATAAACACTCAACATAGATAGCAATATAATATTACTACTGATCGGAGAAAACCGACTGGAAACTCTCACACAGAGGACAGAACTAGAAAAAGATCAGTTGTTGATGTCCTGTCACATTGTGTTTCCATTTTCCAAGCGATGTGACTATATACATGTAAGTGATATGCTTGAAATGCCGACAGGGAACATCTTCCAAGCGAAAAAAAGAGAGGACAAAGAAACATGATATTGGATCAAATAATATAAACAACTCACAAACAAATGCATCCTGAGCTGAAGCAATCGCATCATTTGTCTCCCTTCCACCCATGCGCGAAACATTTGTTAAAAGCTCACCTGTTGCAGGATTGTAAACCTGCCATCAAAGACACCCTTGTTACTTCAATATTTGTTAGAAAGAACACTTCCTTATTATTTCCTTGATGTTATCAATGCAGATTCCCTAACCTCAAAAGTTGTCCCATCATATGCATCAGTCCATTTCCCTCCTATAAATCCCTGACTTTTGATAAACCCCAAACTGTTTAGACGAGCAGCAGCACTCTGTGCGTCCGTACTCATCTGCCATAATCAAATCACTTTGTTTACATACCACAATTTTCCAACAGGATATCACTATTTATAGCATTGGGTAAACTAACTACACTATTACTGGCGAAAATCAAAACGCTCGAGAGTCGAATTTGAGATGTTTGGATAAATTCGTCAGTCGAGAAACAGATTTCATGCCGCAAATCATGTATATACCAGTTCCAACATAAATCAAATGGAAATGAACACATAATTATCCAGTTCTATCTCACCTTGAAATATTTGATCCCCAAATAAACGATCAACCTAAACAGGGAAGTGCAAAAGAGCGAGGGTGGAATCAAATTACCTGATGAGAAAATATAGCAGGCGAGATGGAACGAGGTTGAAGGTAAGCAGAGAGGTGAGGAGAGAGAAAGTTGAGTGAGCAGCGGCCAAACGCCATGCCGATTCGTGTCGCTCCTATATGCTTAGCAAGTGTCCACCTCATTTGCTTAGCAACTGTACAGTCTGTACTCCTTCCCTCTCTATTTCAACTCAATATAATGCTTCCAATTTCCACCTCTTGTGCTGCTGCGCTCTGCTTCTTCAATCACAAAATAATGACTTGTTTTCTATTTTTTTTTATTTTTTATTTTCTGGAAATGGCTAAAACTAAGATAATATAAAAAATAAAATAAAAAACCAAATAATATTACCCCACCATCTTGAACATGTTATATTATATTATCACAAAAACTCACTTGAGACGATTTCACGGATAGTTTTTCGTGAGACGGAGTTCATCATCCACAAGTAATATATGAGGATTTGGGTTGTGAATAATTGAATTGTGAGTTGATCTGTCTTATACAATGTAATAAAAATCCGTGAAATGATTTTAAAAGAGATTCACTTGTTACCACAAAAACTTATACTCCCTCCGTCCCTTAACACTTTGCACACTTTCCTTTTTAATCTGTCCCCAAACACTTTGCACACCCTAAAATGAAAAATTTACCATAATTATTACCCTCCCAATACACACTTATTTACACACAATGTCATTACTTTTTATCTCTCAACACTTTATTATTTTTTGTCATTTTCTTACATAATTGACCCTTATACCCTCATTTATAAAGCAATCATTCAATTTTTCTTAAAAACCGTGCACAAATAAGTGTGCAAAGTGTTCCAGGACGGAGGGAGTACTATTCCATCATTTTTAAATATTATAATTTGAAACTAATTATCGTATTAGATTTGTGACACATTAATGATGTGTAGATTAATATGTATAAATGATGATTAATGTAACGAACATGATATAAAACCTCTTATTTGACCAATGTATATATTTTTAGGGTATCAAGACAAAATTCACTTTGACCTTAAGTGGACACATGGTACTGGGTAGGATCATATTGAATTAAAAAATCACCACTATAAAATTAAATAGCCATAAAAATTGTAGGCTAATTATTGAGCAGTGAAAGACTTTAATTTTATAATGTAAGAAAACTATTAGTTAGGCGCTTTGTAAGTTGTAACCAACAAAACATGGCAATTTTGAATTTGATCAATTGACTGAGATGTTGATTTGCCATTATAACCAAAAATTTGCAATTATAACCACCTCAACTTTTTAGCAACGGTGTGTTAGTTGTTGTTTGTGATTTATGTCCATGCGTGTTTTAAAGTCTTCTCGACTAGATTTTTTCGAACGGGACGGAGATTTTCTAAAATGTACCTCATAAGAACAGGGAAGGGGAGAATTTTTTTCTCAATTTCTTTTTCCAAAAATTATATATATATATATATATACATATACATTTATATATTTTAAATATATATAAATATAATTTTTAAATAATATAATTAAATTAATATAAAAAATAAAATATATGTAGATTGAAGAATTTAGCACATTAAAGTATTGAAGAGTGATGGAAATTAATGAAAATGTATTATTATAATTTATCTTTGTGTTTTAGCTAATTTTATTTAATTGTATTTTCATCTTTTATTTGGATTGTGGGTCATTTTTTATGTTTTTTGTTGATATTTTAGTTATATGTAATTGCATTGATTATTTTTATGAATTAATTAGATGAAAACAAAAAACAAAACCAAAACAAAAAAAACAAAAGGCAAGATGGAGCGGTGCATGGGGAAATTTTTTTCCTTGTTTCAATAGTGGAGACGGGGATTCCCGCAAATGCAGGGACGGAGATGTGGATTGCTTCCCGGCTTTTGGGTTTTCCGTTTCAATGGATCATCTTATAATTTTTAAAGAATTTTTTTTTTCGAAATCATATTCGTTGTAATTAATAAAGTATGCAAACGCGACTTTTGCAGTACAGAATAGTGGGATAATAAAAAGGTAAAAAATTTGTGTGAAATCATATTATGAAATCTCAATTTTGCGATGATATTTCATATTAGTTAATATTCATTGATACGGTTAACATATACGAGTCAACACGGGTCGATGAGATCAATCCGTAAGTCTAGAGAGTTAATTGACTAGTCAATATTTATTTATTTATTTAAAAGCTCTTAATTACATTTACTCTTTAAAAACGTATTTTTCTACTGCAAAATTATAGTTTGTACATAAAAAGATAGTAATTACAATTTTATTTCTACTTAAAAAACTAATATTATTTTTAACTTGAAGAGTATCATTTATTTTAAAGTATTGTTTACTACTTTTTTGGAAACTAATTTCAAAGTATTACCTTTTATTTTGAAAAGTATTGTTTTAATTTAAAAGAAATATTTATTAGTTATTTTGAAATTTTGATGTCGAAGAAGTATCAATTTTCATGTCAAAGAGTGTTTCTATTTCAAATATTGAAAAAAAGATTATGTTAAGATTGATGTTGCTCCAATCCAACACACTTCTTTTTCAAACAAAAACTCAAAACCTCTTGATCCGAATACCTGCAAAAACAAACACCGGAGGGGATTCCCGACGATGGGACTCCGACGCTCAAGTCAGTAAAGTTGCTAAGCAATTTTATAGTGAATATATGTGTTTTAGCGATATGATTGTGCATGAAAATGAAAGAATAAGAATTATAAGTTTATATACTCCCTGTGATACGTGGCAGTTTGAATCATCCAATAAACATGGGAAGTGGGCGACTGGTCCACGAAAATGACGGTTATTTGAATTCAAACCTATTCGCCCCACTTTATCATTAATCAGTTCGTCATCATGTCTCAAAACTTAATTAGTTTGCACTTAATCAATTTGCAAATAACGTCGTAGAACAGTTCGCTCTTTCTGAAATAACCCTTGTTCGCTTCTTTAAGTTGTTCATGCATGTTGACTTTGACTTTGGTTCGGTTTAAGGGAAAAACCCGGTTCACTTCAGTTCGACCATATCAAAGAGTATTTTCTTAAACAAGAGGTATCACCTTTTAGGCAACAATGAATTTTTTTTATGAAAATAGTATGAAAAATAGATATCTCTACAGTAAAATCTGAAACTTTTCTAAGTAAAAATAATATTGTTAAAGTCAAATAAATAACATGTCAACTGATTTACCACTACAAGAAAACATTAAATTTCTAACGGATTTTACCAACTAATGATGTTTGTTGGTAAATGCCAACAAAATAGCAACGGATTAGGGACAAAATTTTCATGTTAGGTATTGTGACGAATTTGTCAACGGATTAGCAACAAAAAATTACCTAGCAACAAAATCCGTTGGTAAATTTGGCGCAACTTTTTGACACCAATATTAACAACTACTTACCAATGGATTACCAATGAAATTTACCAACTAACATAAGTCATTGGTAAAATGTGATGGGAAGAAACATCTTGCATTTACTAACTAAATCCTTTGTTGATAATTGCCAACTAATTTATAATTTGTTAGGAGCTACAAACAAATTAATAATCCGTTGGTAATTACCAACGATTTCACCATCCGTTGGTAGTTACCCATCATATTATCTTGTTTGCAATATCTATGAACATAGATATGATGATAAATACCAATAGATTTCAAATCTATTGTTAGTTATTATAAATTCCTTCATATTATTTAAAGATAAATCAAAATTTGATACATGTCAAGTTATGGATAAATCAAACAACTTTTCAATCCGTTGGTAATTTACAAACAATTTGAATAAAAGAAATACATGTACGATATTATTACATAAAGCATCTGTGGTCTAGTGGTTAGAGCACCGCTTTGCCACCTGAGTTCGATTCCCAGACAACGCACAATATTGGCTATGATGATGTCATTGTTGACGTCAGCGTCGCACAATATTGGCTATGATGATGTCATTGTTGACGTCAGCGTCCCACGTGTCAGCGTTATGATGACGTGTCAGCGTCCTAGTAATAGTTGGGTATGCTGACGTGTCAGCACTGTGATGACGTGTCATGATGACATGCTATATATTTACTAATGAATTTACCAACGAAAGATTAGTCACTAAATTAGCAATGACATATTTTTTTTTAGTTGCCATTCCGTTGGTAATTTCCCAACGGATTTAATTTTTGTGTTGGGAAAATTTGCCAACGAGCACTTTACGCTAATGAATTTACCAACGAAAGATTAGTCACTAAATTAGCAACGACATATTTTTTTTTAGTTGCCATTCCGTTGGTAATTTCCCAACGGATTTAATTTTTGTGTTGGGAAAATTTGCCAACGAGCACTTTACGAACAACTTGGCGGTCGATATTAATCTGTTGGTAAAATCATTTACCAACGGAATTTCTTAATCACTAACGACATAAATCCGTTGGTAATTAACTGTTTTCTTGTAGTGTACAGATTGTGTTAATTGATTCTGTTGATCCTGAAACGTTAATTTAATTTACCAACATCGATTAGATTATTGACCTATTCATATAGAACTCTGCCTCATGAATTATGATTTATGAAAATGATCTCATTTATAAGAGAATACCTCTAAAAAAATTAATATTCACAATTAATTTACATGATTACATCACTATAAAAATGAAAAAAAAATATATTGTTCCGCCATATGTGATATGGCGTGGAAACTAACATAGTATTCAATAAATAACTATATTTACCAAAACTATTTGTGCTTTTGTGGCAAGGATCCCTTTGTAATTACAGTTTTGTTTAAATTAAGTAAAAAAGAAAGTTTATAAATAGATTGATCCAAAACTTATTTCTCTATCTAATATAATTAAATCAATAACTTTATACACCATCCGTTCCAAATTAATTACCATTTTAATATTTGAAATTTGTTCCAAAATATTTGTTGTTATAGGAATCCAAAACACATTTTTCTCAATTCTTTTAAAATTATCCTCATTTATTCCTCCTTATTAAATATTTTATTATCTCAAAATGAATATTGAAAATATAAAAAGAAAGAAAAAGATTTATGGCTAGATCAGTTATTTTATAGGTCTCCTTGATCTGTGTGAAAAATGTTAAAACGTCAGTTAATTTGGAACAGAAGTATTACTTATTCATAAGTGAAGTGTTTTATTTTATTTTATTAATTGAAGGAGATAGTGTTCATATTTTCATGGTTTGATGGACAATGTGCACAAATTCCATAGTTGAGGGACGCAAACTGAAATTCATTTTATATCGTATTAATTATTAGAAATTATAAATAAATAAAAAAAGACAAATCAATTGTGTCGGCTCCAAATAGACCGGGTCCTGAACCGGTAAGTTAGAGAAAACGTGTCCAAGCTACTCAAATGTGACTCATTTATTTCCTTTCTTGATTTTTTCCAAATAAAAAAGAAAAAGAAAAAAGAAAATCCTTTCCTTATTTAAATTTTAACCCTCAAATCAAAGCCCTCTATTTCCTAAGCCCTACAAGGCTACATCCAACCATCATAGCCTTCTAGATCAGAGGGGAGAGAGAGAAAGAGGGGAGAGAGAGAGAGAGAGAGAGGAATCGAGGTGGACAATTCACGCCTGCCGGCCCAATTTGTAGAAAACGCCTCTGTCGTTTTCACTGTGTCTATTTTCTTGGTCTCCGGTGGAAATAACGATGGAAAGAAATTTCAAAGTCAAAGAAGGGAGAGAGAGAAAGATATTTAGTTGCATTATTTAAAACTTCTCAACACGCATCTAACCCTATCTCTTATACCAAACCCTCTACGAATTAATTTTCTGTCGCACCTGTTCTTTGATTCAATATTTTTGTAGCCATCGATGATCTTCAATCCCACGATTTGCCATTCCTCTGTTTGAAATTTGAATATACGTTTCTATTTGATCCTCCTGTTTGTCTTGGCTCAATCAATTTGCATCTGTAATTGTGATTGAAGGCCCGTGGTTTTTGGAGGGAAGAAAAAAGGGAAAAATTGTAAGGGGATTTTGGTGAAGTGATGAACTCGAATACTCCGTCATCAAGTGCTGGAGGACCTGGATCGGCCGAAGCAACTGCACCTAGAAGGAATTCCAAGCGACCCAAGTGTATTTTTCTTTACCTACACCTCTAATTTTCCTTTCATGAAAGTATTCATGTTCGTTGACTTTGTTTATAGCTTGGTTGTGGAATCTTGACATGTTTTGTTTTTGGTTTGTTGTGGTGTGGATATGGTTTATAGTTGTTCGTTGTAAAGTTAATCTTCTATTCGGAGAATTTTAGAAGCGGAGGTTTTGGAATGAGCCAAGTTTCTTTGTTGATGGAAGGTTTTTAGAACTAATGTTGATTCTTGACTCAATGTGAGTCCAATCCAAAGGCATGATTACTGTATTAGCATGAAACCATGTATTGCTTTATGAAATATTGAGATACGGGAAAATCGATCTACTTTCTTAACGTGTTTGTTTTCTTCTCTTTCTAAATTGATTGAAAACATAGAAGGGTTACAAGATATTGAATTTGATTTAAAAGCAAATACAAAGTGGATCTACTTGATGTCTTAAAAGGAGCCAGGAGATAGTAAAAAGGTTCTATTGGAGACCTTCCTTCGGGCCTTAAGTAGTTAAGGATCCCCTCTAATGATTAATGAGAACTCTGTTGTAAATGTGAGAGTTTTACATGATGCACATATACTTTTTTTCCTAGATTCCAATCTGTGAAAGAATATCTGGAAAAGAAGGAAATTGATGAAAGTTTGTTGCGTACTTGTGTGGATTTCATAAAGAAACCCACTCTTCCCCCTTAAGAGATGCTAAGATTGCTGGCAATTAGGTGGACCCCATCAACTAGTTGAAAAGTTTTGCATGGAATGTTAAATGATCATTGGCAAGATCCAGTATGGTATGGATAATAGGTGTTCACCCCCAACAATTGTCCTTTTAGGATCAGTACAATTAGGAACACTGCAAGTTTTAATTCCCATGGTTACGCCTCCCATTTCTCGGCTATGAGTTGCTCATGTGGATTAAACATTTAGCAATATTAATGTATTTGTATAATGCCAGCCAATTTCCATTTTCTTTGACATTCAAATGTGTGGAGCTAGGTTTCAGAACTATTGGCTGAGTTCAGATCTGTGGTGATATTTTTAGTTTGGAATAGTAAGTGATTTTCTTATGAATTTTGTTCTTCAGATTCAAGGTTTACTCAACAGGAACTTCCCGCATGCAAGCCTATTCTTACTCCTAAATGGGTAAATATTTAAAGTTTTTGCAAGGTTTTTTAATGCTGTCCACTCTTAAGAGTGTTTTTCTAATAATGGCTTTGCTCCCTCTTGTGCTCTCCTTGGCGCAGGTGATTAGTACATTCTTGCTTGTTAGTGTTGTCTTTATCCCAATCGGAGTGGTGTCTCTCTTTGCTTCTCGAGACGTATGTTTCTAGTTCACAACCTTGTGTTTTTATGTGGCTCTGTCCCGTTCTTTTATAAGTGTCTTCACTTACGAAAAGTTCTTTTTTATTCTCTAGGTTGTTGAAATAGTTGATCGGTATGAGACGGACTGCATTCCTCCAAGTTCGAGAAATGACAAGGTTGGATTCATTCAAAGCTCTCAGGGAAAAACCTGTAATAGAACTCTCAGGGTGAGTAACCGTTTGGCTTAAATGATTACCGTTATCACTGTTGCATCTCATCATAGAGATCTTTGTTGTATAGAACATTCAAAAAATGACAATCTGACTAATAAACTGATTTTTTTCAGGTTTTAAAACATATGAAGCAGCCAATTTATGTATATTACCAGCTTGATAATTTCTACCAGAACCATCGCAGGTAGATATTTTATAGTTCTCTGCTGTACCAATGTTGTGGCAATAATTGCGGTTCCAATTGTTTTCCATTAGCACCTAGCATTCCTTTTGACTATGAGGATTGGTCATTTCTTTATTTGAATGAGATCTTGGTCCTAGTTTCATAAATGCATTACGATTAAGATGGATTAGGTTCCGCTGCTGCTTTTCTTATGACACCAAACAATTTTCTCCTTTCTGGTGTCTGAAATTAAATTTTGCTTGCATTTAAGTTAGTTTCTGAATGTTGTTCCCTTATTTGTTGATGAATATCAGATATGTTAAGAGCCGAAGTGATCAGCAGCTGAGAAGACCTGGAAATGAGAGGGACACATCTGCTTGTAGCCCTGAGGACACCACACTCAATGGGGAGCCTATTGTTCCTTGTGGCCTTATAGCATGGAGTCTGTTTAATGATACTTATGGCTTTGCCCGCAATAACCAGCAGTTACCCGTAAACAAGAGAGGGATCTCATGGAAGAGTGACAGGGAACATAAATTTGGAGATAATGTATTCCCAAAAAACTTTCAGAATCGCTCTCTCAGAGGTGGTGCCAATCTTAGTACAACTTTACCAGTAAGTTTCTAGCTCTGTATAGTATGTATCTTTGCTTTGTGATTCATTAAAGATAGTTGTTCCTGCATTAAGAACATGAAGGGTTAGTTTTCATTGAAAAATATACCTTGATCTTGCTACTGCTGTGGTGGACTAGCCTGATTTTACACATTCTCTATATAGCCTTGACCCTTAAGGTTTCGTATATTATATACTATTATTAACATCATTGTGAAAAACCTCTTTTAACATTTCTTATAAAAAAAACCTCTTAAAACATTTTTGTGGATGGATAACTTTCTTTAATTTGATCATCTATTACACAGTTCTTATGGACATATAAAGACCATCTAAGCACAGCATTAACATGTTTCTGCAGTTCTTCATTTGAGTTATCCTCCCCTACTTTAATTTTCATGAACCTATCATCTAGACTTAATAATAAGATCATAACACCATAACGTGTCATGATGCTAGATAATAATACTCCCCCTGTCCCAAAATAATATTTAGTTATAGGAACATGCACTATTCTTGTACTTGGTAGCAGCATCTGGTTTCTGAAGTTCATCTTTTGTTGCTTGCTTATTTATGAGGCCCAAGTTCTTTTTTACAAAGCAATCTGTAATTTATTATTAGTCTTGTATCAATTCGAAGTATGATGTTGGATAACCTCTCCTAAGATTTATTTTCACCTTAATACCACTCAGTGATGGACTAGTAGAGGTCGTTTATGCTTCTGGCAATTTCAGGCTTAGTTGTCAAGATTAATTTAACAATATTAATTGTCAATTTGTTATCATGTTACAGTTGAGCCAGCAGGAGGACCTCATTGTTTGGATGCGAACTGCTGCTCTTCCAACATTCAGGAAACTGTATGGGAAAATAGAAGTTGATCTTCAACCTAACGACACCATCCAAGTGACACTAGAGAACAATTATAACACGTATAGTTTCAATGGCAAGAAGAAGCTAGTTCTTTCTACTACGAGCTGGCTAGGAGGGAAGAATAATTTTGTGGGTATTGCATATCTCACAATTGGAGGATTGTGCTTTTTCTTGGCCATGGTTTTCATGCTTATGTATCTAATTAAACCAAGGTATGGTTTTCTCCCTTATCTTGTAATCATGCTATAGTGATTTTATATGATGTAGATGTGTAAGCATAATCATTAATCTGTATCATCATCGAGACATCTCATTCTGCCATATTATGTTCAAGTAAATATTTGAAAAAAAAAAAACATGAAATTTACTAGAGGGCAACACTTAATGTATACTTTACATTTCTCAGGCAACTTGGAGATCCATCTTATTTGTCATGGAATCGGAACGCAGGGGGTCACTAATGCTAGTTGAAGTTGATATAAGCCTATGGCTTCGTTGCAGTGACACTAGCTTGCTCCTCCACTCTTGGATATATTGAATGTGTGTATAAAAGATTTTTTTAATGAGACTTGAAGTATGTATCTTAGTTTGTATGATTCTATGAGTTGATTTTATGCTCGTTTAGATAAAGATGTAAATTAGATTGCTTGTATTTTTAATTGAGTATCGGATACCCATTTTGTCATAATGCTGATTAGTACTCAGCACATGGCTTGAGATATAGAAAATACTATTACCCCATTTTACGATATATGAATGAATGGGATTAAAACATTATTGTTTCAAAAACCGGATTGAAGTGACTAGTGGTTGAGCCAAATAAGTGTAATTTTTTTTAAACATTTGATCAAATTATGCGGACTTGAACCAAAGAAAATAACCACCTAAATTCATGAATCATCCATCAGGTTATGAAGTAAAAAAAAAAAAAAAAGGATGTAATAAATGATAACATGTTTGGTGTATGCCAAATGTACACTTCCATACCTTTGGCATAAGATCCACAAAACTATGTGGTGGCCTTCTTTCTTTTCTCTCTTCTTCCATTGTTGATCCCTACAGGATGACAAGACAGGTCCTAGGTTGGTGCAGAAAACAAGGGTCATAGTACTCTAAGTAAAACGTTTGATAGGTACTCCCCTTCTGGATAAGAAGGATCGATTGGATGATCACAGCCTGCTCCAGCTTGCCGTACAACTGTGATCTTTCTATTGGCCATGGATGCAGCCCCCTGAAACATGGAAACCAACGATGAAATATAGACTTCTCAATCATGTGAGAAAATGTAAAGATAGTGTCTCAATTGAAGAAGAAACGTAGGTAATGAGATGTATCAAAAGAGTAAAACATTATCATTCTTTGTCTTAACTGCATGAATACATGAAGAGATAAAGCTGATGCTCAGTCTGGTCTGTTGCAGTCATTTACATTTTCAATAGAGTGATATGATATCCAGATATTACTCCTTTTTTACTGATGTATCAAATATTAGAGTTCGTTCAACAAAATAGAGAGGTAGCTTGCCTGTAGAATGCGCGAGAACATCCCACTCTGGGTCATAGCTCCAGAACATGAGCAGGTCATTAGTAGTCCACCACTTCTTGTTATTTGCATAGCTAAGGAGTTTAAGTTCCTATACATGCCAGATGCACTTTGCAATACCTGACAAGTAAATAATCACTAGAAGAGACAGAAAAACGAAAAACTGAAACTATGCAGAGTGGATGTGCATGCCTTTTTGATATCTACATACTGTTAGTCACATGTGAGGTATAAATTACTAACTAGGAGAAGAAGAAATAGGTCCCTTAAAACTTCATCAAGAACGTTAATTCCAACACTTTTGTAACTTCTCATCAAGAAAAATAGTCAGTTATACTGCACCAGAACAATAAAGCATCAAGAACATCGAATCCAGCTACCTTTCTACTTGGAGCTAGTTTTGGTGGATCCAGAATGACTATATCCCATGAATCACCTCTAGCTATTGCACTCTTCATAAAATGTGTAGCATCATCTTTCACAAATGATATTATTCCAGAATCAAGGTTATTGAGAATAATGTTCTCCTTGGCAATGTCTAGAGCGGGAGAAGATGAATCAATGCCTTTTGGGAAAAAGAATTGTATCAGTCAAATAAAAAATAATAATGCAGGAATTATCACACCAATGATAATATCTCTTTAGCACTGATTTAGATTTTACCCTTCCAATGTTTCCCTCATTGGTTCATTTTATACTCGCTTATCTGATCTCTCTTGATATTTACAAGTTTGACATCACAGCTTCCATAGCTAGTACCAAATACCCATCAGGATTCCTTTGATTTATTGGAAGATTTCTGGACGCATGCAAGAGGTTTGTTGAGTTTAAATATTTTACTTATGAAACAGAGTAAAGGATATGAACGTACCGGTAACACTAAGAGCACCACCAGTTGCTGCATTTAGGGCAAAACCTCCAGTATAGCAGCATATATCAAGTACTTTTTGACCCTTAGAAACTGTTGATATATATTGGCGGTTTTCACGCTGATCAGCATAGAAGCCGGTTTTTTGCCCCTCCAAGAAGATTAAATAGGTAATGCCATTCTCGACAACCTGTTTGAGAATCACACATAAAAGTAAAAAAGATTTATCTATTAACATCATTTCAAATGAATTCCGTGCAAGATATTGTATAACAAAGAGACTTTGGCTTTTAATGATCATGCTAGAAAGTGTTCTCTCTCCTCCAAATGCAAATTCTGGAGACCACAAAATCCAGAAAGCAACTTTCTTACTGTAATGATAGACTTTCTTCCCACTGTGATCCACTGAAGCTACATTGCCTTAAGGAAACACGGTTTTAATGTTTTACCACATTATAAAGGTTACATGGGTCCTTGTGCAACATCATCCCGGTCTTATATCTCTGCGAATGCCGGGGTTTCAAGAACAGATGTTACCCATAACTGATTTAGCTTGCTAGCAACGTTCTAATGTGGAAAGGAGTTTTACCTTAACCAATTTGGGAGAGTTGGATAAATCCACACCTCGTGAATCAGACAAATTCAGTCCTTCCTCCTTCAAGATATCAAAGGATGGTCTCCAAGTTACATGGTTGATACGATTTATTTTGCTGATGCAAACTTTAATTTGTTCCTTGTACTTTTCGACCCAAGCTGCAGAGGAAGCAACCACTGCTTCATCTCCAAAAATATCAACAATAAGGCCTGATAACCTGCATTAAAATTCATATAGGTTCTACAAGCTATCCTAATATGGCAATATTAAAAGGTATGAGCTCAGTATATATATCAGCTGTCATGGTGGGGTGTCTTTCAAATTCGTTGCATATCCGAAGACTATTTTATACATCTCACAGAAAAAAAAAAAAAAAAAAAAAAGGAAAAAAGATACTCTGAAGCAAAGACAACAGATTATTTCTCTTTAAAAATCATAGTAATACTAACACTTGGCAACTTGCATAACCTTACATTCATTAATGAACATGATCATGATATCAAATCTCTAGTCTGTTCGTTACTCAGGACATATACAAGTATTTGATAGACAAAAAATACAGGAGAGAAACCATACCGATCCCCTTCGCTGTTTACAAGGCGATATGCATTTGTCTTAGATGAAGGAAGCCCGAGCTGCTCCCTTAAGGCGACAGCGTCATTGATTCTGTTTTCAAGCAGTCTGTCCACATTCAGAACACAAGACTGATCTCTGTACCATTGCCAGTACTGGTATGATAAGGATCGGAGATTTTGGAAAGTAAACCATAGAATAATGAGAATTAATGGGAGAAATACCGTGCTGCTTCGTCTTCTAGCTGCATGAGTCGGACACAGAACATAGAAACTGAATTGTATAAACCCCAACCAATTGGTTTCTCCATGCCATCAGTGACCAGAACAACATCTCCTGTCACGGGGGGTGGTCTACCGATTATCCTATCAACAGCACCACTGTATACCATTGGGCTACCATCTCTAAACAGCTGAGTCTTCCCCTTTTTCAGCACTACCTTGGCAATGCCTACAAATCAATTCCCTAAGACAAATCACTAACATGCAAGATTTTATACCTGGTTTATTAGTTGATGTTTCAGTAATTGACAGTATATACATCAGGTCACTGCCTTCCGAATCATGACAAATTGGCCTTTAGTTCTCACCAACTCAGGTAATCAATCAATCAGCTATAGCTTTCAAAACTTAATGAATGAAATGGACAATTTCCACACTGGTTTACAATAGAAGCTTGATAGAATTCAGTGAAAATGAGCCAAGTAAACAAACCTAAACATTCAACACAAAATACAGCCAATGCTAAACAGATAAATGATTAAAAAAAAAAAAATCTCAGATAATACTTGAACTCAATAACCAAATTCGAGGAAGCAAAACTAAAAATCGGTTTTTCTAACACGCAGAAATGCATACTACCTTTGGGATGTTTGGAGGCGATTTCTTGGAGGGTAGTGGCGGCGGCGGGCTGCGAGGCAGCAAGAGGGAGAATTCTTGCCATCAGGAAACGACCTCCGACCACCATTTCTTTCTTCTAGCTCAGCCCAACTTCAATTCTTAGCTACTCACAACTTAGTTCATATGTTAACAGCTGAAATTCAGTGTTTGTTTCGACAGAATTGGTTTATCTAGTTTCCTTTTTTCTTTTTCTTCCTTATTTCTATTTCAGAATTCAATTCGATGATATCCGAACTCTCATTCTTGGGCCTATAAATTGGGCCTGATAGTGCTAGTTACAATCTCAATCTCGCAAGATTTTTTTTTTTCTGAATTTTACTAAACCAGTTAAAACAATTTATTTTTCCATATAATAAAATTCGACCAGCCATATAATTATTATATTCAAAATATTCGATTATTATGCTAATATAAACATATTGATTTATTAACGTATTTGAAAAAACAAAAACAAAAATTCCCTCCATTCCATCTATATTAACTGGTTTTTTTTTTCCTTTTTTAAATATTTCAAATATGTAATCCAATTTCCATATAAGTTCATGTTTCTTCAATTCATTTACTTGGGTATTTTTATAACTTGGAATTACTTGGATGGAATGTTCACATCAAATCACGTAGATTAGACTCTAGTTGTGGCCGTGGTTATATTGTGACGTTATATTATAAAGAATGTTTATTTTTGAAAGGTACTACTAATCTACTTACTAAAAAAAAAAGAAAGTTTGAAGTCAAGGGGAAAATGAAATAAAATAAGGGCCCGGTTATCCGCATCCCAGGATTTGCTAAACACACCCCAGATTCTAAATACACACACATTTAAATCAATATCATTAAATAATTTCTAAACACACCCCAACACTTTACAATAATACCATTTCATCCTAAAATAAACAAATTTACTCAACACACCCACATTAATCAAACAAACCCCAAAAAATCATTCACACCCAAATCAAACCCAAACCCATTTCAATCCAAGAACCCTAACTCCCAAATTCGGATTTGTTCGATCAAATTGTTCGATCTAAGTTCGAACACGTTTTATCACATTCAACCAAGCATCGTCATACAATGGATCCTTACAACGAAGGTGAAGTTCCAAGTAAGTTTGCAATTTGTTTTTCCAAAGTTTCAATCTCTATTTTGGTGAAATTTGTTGTTTTATTGGTTGATATTGAGCAATATTGTTTACGAATCAAGTTTAGGATGCATTTTAGTTGAAATCGTGTGTAGTTATTGTATTTTTAGGGTAAAAAACCGAAATCGCGATTTTGAGTTTAGGAGTTTCTGGGCGCCCCGGTTCGGCCCTGGTTGGCCGACATTTAAATGATATGTTCGAATTGTGGTCGAACAAATTGTGTATTGTTCGAATTGTGGTCGAACAGTTGTGCTTTGTTCGAATGGTAGTCGAACAATGTATGTTTTGTTCGACTTATGTTGGTCGAACAGACCATGTGTTGTTCGAATTATGTTGGTCGAACAGGCCACAAAATTTACTATGTCTTGTATTTTTCTGTTGTATCTTTCACTCACTCAAGTTTACCAAATATTGCAGGAGAAGAAAGAGTTTATGCTCGGAGGAGACCTACTGCCTCGGAGAGAAGGCGTAGAAACGAGGAGACAGGTGATCATGTTGAACAGGAACCGATTGCACCTGCACCCGGTCTTGAAATAGTTGAATATGTTGAACCGGAAGTCCAGGAAGAAGAGTCGGGCGGTGAGGAGGCAGGTGAGGAGGCCGGTGAGAAGGCTGAAGATGAAACGGAGACTGATGAGGTTGAGGGGGAAGCAGGGGGGATGCACAAGGGGATGAATCGGAGGAGGGTGGGTGTCTGTCGGAGGCATGTCTCGGAGGGCCTGTTGATTGGACTCTCATACCGAGTTTCAAAACACATGTGGCGTACGATATTTGGCATGGAGTTGAGAGGCCGATTCTCAAGTGTTGGTGTCACACGACTAAGATGGAGACATGGAATTTCAACATCGTGTCGGAGGATTTCAGGAGGTTAATGCTTAGGTGTTTGAAAATTCCAAATCTGAGGTGGTTGTCGTATAAGACGCCGAACAAGAACCTCATTTGTGCTTTCGTGGAACGTTGGCAACCGGAGACGAACACGTTTCACATGCCATGGGGTGAGATGACCACCACCTTGGATGATGTACGTTGTATCACCGGCCTCCCGGTGAGTGGGCACTCGGTCATGTTACCTACGACTACGAATAGACCTGAACTTGCCCATGTCTTGATGAGAAAGCTGTTAGGAGTTGAGGAAAGAGTCGCATTGCAAGCCCTTTCTGGTCTTAGAGGAAGCAGTGTTAAATTTGAGTGGCTCCGGTCTCGGTTTGAAGGACAGACATCCTCAGAAGATCCAGACATATTGGCCTCTTCTGCTCGGGCATATCTATGGTTTGTGTTGGGATGCACGATCTTTTCTGACAAGACTGGAACGAGGGCTGATACGAAGATCCTTCGACTTCTAGACCGTCTAGACCGCGTCCACATATATGCGTGGGGAGCAGCTGCGTTGGCGTATTTGTATCGACAGCTTGGTCTCGCCTCTCGTAGTGGGGTTCGACAAATGAGTGGTTACCTGACCATTCTCGAGGTAAATTTAATTTCGTTTGATGCAATTTGCTTCATTTTGGCCTTGCATTGAATTATTAAGTCATTCTTCCTCTAATATTGTTTCAGGGTTGGATATACGAGTACTTTCCAGTCTTCAGACCAACACACAACGTGAACTATCAACCGCATGAGCCGTTGGCCAATAAATGGAGAATGCGATCCCACGCCGGTGGAAATTTGGATCGGTTGATGTCTGTTCGAGAGGTTTTGGACAACATGTCGGCATCAGACGTGAGTCAAACTTTAATTTAATAGTTTGTTGGCGTTCATTTTTTTTCCCTTGCGTTATGAATAGTTAAATATTCATGTTATTTGCCGGTGTATGTAGGTTAATTGGATGCCCTACAGTGACGTGAGGGATCACCATCCATTGGATGAAGTCACTTTCTACCAAGGGTGTATACGATCCTTCGAGACGGTAGAGTCGTATCATCCTGATCGTGTGCTTCGCCAGTTTGGCTATGTCCAACGCATTCCCGATGAACCACTTGTGTCTTTGTTTGCCCGACGGGGAAAGAATGACAAGCAATACAAAGTACTTGGGACGCCTTCGGAGCGTTTTTTCGAGTTTGGAGGAACCATGTCCTCACGCCGGAAAGTCGAGGGAGACGTAGTAGTCCACCATGGGAGTGCTCGGATGACTACATGGATTGGTATAACTTGGTCTCACATCCGAGGATCCAGAACCCAGAATTGATTGCCGATCAACGTGCTCCACCTCCTCGACCTCGGGGGCCACAACCGTGGGAGATGATTGGAACGGCCGTCGGACATTTGGAGCCGTTCTACCAACAGTGGCTAAACAACAGGGAGGCGCTCGATGCTAACGTCTACATTCCAGATATTGTATTGACCTATCGTGCATTAAGGATCGATAACGAGGATCAACCTGAGTTATCACGACGGGCCGCATCTAGGACTTCTCGTCGGGGTCGTAGAAGTTAAAATATGCGTACTTGTTGCTGGTTGTGAACTATTTGAGAAAACAATTTGATACATTGTTATTTGCTAGCTAACTCATTGTTTTTCGATTTTGAATACTTTGTTGAATTGATCGTCAAATTATGCCATCTTTTATTAGTTCGACCATTACTTCATTGACCCAAATTGGTGATTAGGGCGAAATTTTTATTCGAACAACAGATATGCTTTTGTATACGCAATCCCAATTAATTGAACGTCACGAAAGGAATATGCTCGGCTACTATTCGTCACTGTTCGTCCACAATTGTTCGAACAGTAATCAACATGTTCGATTATAGTCGATCGAACACTTTATATATTGTTCGAACCCTGTTCGAACATATAGTGTCTTGTTCGAACATAGTTCGAATATATTGAATAGTGTTCGAACAATTGTGGACGAACAGTAGGCAACACAACAAAGTATGATAACAAAGTATGCTAGATATATCCATCATTGTTCAAACATCAACCGATCAATAATGCGAAACAGATAATTGTATCAAATATTGTTTTATACAAACTGTTCGAAATGTCTAGTCATCATCTATGTCAATCGACGCAATCCCCATCGACAAGCTTCCACTACGACTTTGACGAGCATAGTCCATGATTCGTCTTTTAAAAAATTCTGACCAACCGTTTGCAGCTGGTAGACGAGTTTCGAACCGCCGATCAATAATTGGCGGTAAGGGGGCATCGACAGCCAATTTTACCTACATAACAATGCAAAAAACAGTCTATGTTAGATGCACGGTCATTGAACGTGACCATCAAGTAAAACAAGACAAAACAAACAGCTAAACATGCCTGGACGTAATAATCGTTGGCAACCAGGGCCATGCAAAGAAGTCTAGGCTTGGTTGGTATTTGTGTCCTCATGGGTAGAACAGTTACAGACAGGTTTCTGGAGAGGTGTACAATGGCCATGTTATAAGCATTGGCGGCCAAGTATGTCATTTCGGGGAATGCCCACCAATGATTGATCTGGTAAATAGGCTTCTCGTAGCAAGTCAAGTTCATAGTTATCTGATCAAGCCGGTCATGCATGCCGATGATATTCTTGTATAACCATCCAAAGTTTGTTATCTCATCGATTAGATCGCTACGAACCTGTGCCCATGAGTTCTCTCCCAATCCGAGTCCGTATGCTATGCACCTGAAACCACAATGGCCGTCTCCCAATGGATTATTTATTCCCACAACGTGGTCTCGCATGATATGAGGCATTTGTTCAATGAGGACTTCATCACCACCTTTGCGAACAGATTTTCGCCTTATTGGATGTAGTTTCCTCTTCAAGGCAGAGAACAGTGGTGTGGCCTTTGCGGAGTCACCTGTGTAAGTATTTGAGTCGACAGGTGAGGGGCAACTGTCGTGAAATGATTCAATGTATTCAAACTTACTGGGATCACGTTTTGTCGATGACTCTTTCTTCAACTTCGCTTTGCTAGGCCTATCACGGGGACGAATGACCATTTGGGGTTCTTGCAATGAACTTGTTGACGGGATGGATATCTCACGCAGTCTTTTAAGCATCAATAGTTTTTGAGACTCCGACGCAGCACCGAACATGTCGTTGATATCACCGACTGTCTCTACCCAACGATTGGCAACATCAACATTCATTGAGCCTCCAAACATTGCAGGTTCGCAATCCAACTTTCTCCAGAAGTGGTCAATCATATCAAGTTGGACAACTTGTCCATCCCTAATCAACTCCCCCAGTTCGTGGGCACAAGGCAAGCCACATGTCCTCCTCAACACACATCCACAAATGAGGGGATCTACACCACAACTATCCACGCCACTCATCTCCTCAAACATTTTACTAAGTGCATGATGAGACACCAATCCTCGAATGTTCTTGAACAAAGAAGAAACATACCTATGTGGAGCCACATGAAGACTTTGTTCGAAAGAGGCCTTCACATTCGTATGCGATGTGATGAGCAGATGGTGTATTCTTTCCCCACGACGTCTCAAAGTTTTCTTGACTTGATCCCAATTGATTTTTCAGTTTGGCGTGCGCACTCTCGGCCCTATCAATAAAATGATGCGTAAGTCACATAAATAATAATACGAAAGATCAAAAACTGTAGTTATTCATCTATGTAAGATTGCACCTGCTAGTAGAGGTGTTATCATAATGCATGATATTGTCAGTCCAGCAGGAGACAAACTTCTCTTTATACGGCTGGATCCAATTTTTCATGACATAGTTAACAGCCTTAGGATAGTCTCTGTAGTCAATTTCAAGTCTCCTAGCCAACTCATTGAACCTGTGTTCATCCTCGGCTAATACCAACATATTCCAAGAGTGGTTGAATTGTTCCCACTTCTCATTCCGTCCGAAAATTGTCTTGCAATTGCTCAGGACATTTTTGTTGACATGCCACCGACACAGCAACGACTTCGAGTCGGGAAAAATAACCGAAATAGCATTCATGAGTGCAAGCTCTCGATCTGTTAAAATCACCTTCGGTGTGCATCCTTCATTCATTAATCCCGCCAAAGTACTTAGAGCCCACCTGTAGTTGTCCTCATGCTCGTGGGACAGATACACAAACGCAATTGAGAAAGTTAAGTTTGTGGACGTCACACCAACTACTTCCAACAATGGCATCCTATACCTATTCGTCTTATAGGTACAATCCAACAATATAACGCAGGGAAATGCACGTAACAACTCCACGGAGGTCGGATGAGCATAAAACAGATCGGTAACACTATCCGTTTGACCACATCTCTTGGTCAAGTAGTAGTAGTTCTCCTGCTCCAATTTTCCCAATAAAAATTACAATTGACTACGACCTCCATGCTCGACAACTCTATGCTTCTGTCGAGCATTATAAATGGTCTTCATGGTCGACTCATTCTCCGGAAATGTAAGTTTGACAGTACTCAATATGTCATTCGGTTTGGTATTGTTCATAGACAAGTCACGAACAAGCTGATCTTCAACACTTGTTAGTCGTCCGGCAAATGAGTGTCCGACCAAGTTCACCCTCATTGGGTGATTATGCGATCCGCAAAGAACGACCAAACACCATTGGCCAGTCTCTTTCACCTCTGACCCTTTAAGCATAAAAGGACAATCACACTTTTTCGTGCCGGTATTCCGTCCTTTAAGAGACTTCTTCTCAACATCGACAGAAGGGTCTACTTTACATTTTGTCTTGGATGGACGATATTTACCACTACGCTCACACCCCAAAAATACCCTAGCTCGCCTACCACTGCCTCCACTATCCGATCTTCTTACCAACACAACCATGTTCAAACGAATTCCAACCCTAGTTGCCCAATTCACCAACGCTTGACGATCATCAAATAATTCATTCGTTCGAAATTCTTCCGAAAAATCAATCCGCTCATACATGGGATCGATGACGTTAACGTTCACAATGCTCAGTCTAGATTCATTTGAATCGATTTCCTATAATGCATGAAATGAACGAGTAAATACATTGAAAAAAAAAACTTCTAAAAACAGACCTGTTCGACCAATCACAGCCGAACATATAGCATAATGTTCGAATACTAGTCGAACTCATACACACTTGTTCGGCCATATGAGGTCGAACTCACTTCAACATGTTCGGCCATTACAGGTCGAACACACCCAGTTACGTTCAGCCTGTAATGGCCGATCGCGCAAGATCCAGAATTTTTTTTTTCCACAAAATACTCAAAAATGATCGGTAAAAAGCATCTAAACAACTTACATTGTCCATCTCCGGTGTTTTTTCTTGAGACATGATGTTTTTTGAGTACGAACGAAGAGTGAGTTGAGGGTTTGGAGAGTTAGGGTTTTGTGTTGAGGTTTTGCAAGATTTTTGTGTTGAGGAAGAAGAAGATTGTGAAATGGGTGTGTTGCAAATGGGGTTTGTTTTAATTGGTGGGGTGTGTATAGTAGAATTTTGATTTATTGATATGAGTTTAAAAAATTAATAGTAAGGGTATAAATATCTTTAAGTAAATTATTTATTTTCTATTTAATTTAGTGGGGTGTGTTTAGCAAATCCCGGGGTGCGGATAGCCGGGCCCATAAAATAATTAATCCATTTGGAAACGAACAAGAAAATAATAAGTTTAAAAGGTTCGTATAAACAGCAGTAAAATAATGGTGGAGGTTCAGACAAAAAAGAAGAAAGGACAGATGGTGGGAATAACAACAATGGCATCCACCACCGTCATTATGGTATTCTGCTCTCTGAAGGGACAGTTACATTTATCTATGTAATTATTCTTCATAATACGTTTCTGGGGTTCTTGATTCTTCTCCTCCTCTGCCAACTTTCCCAATTCTTGTCCAGAAAGGGTAAAGCTTTCATTTCTTTCATGCGGATTTTTTTTCTCTTTTTCAATAAAGTTGCCAACTGGAGGAGGGTTTAACAGAAACTTGTCCGAAATCCGCCATGTCTCTTCAGCTTTCCAATAGTATCTTCTTTGCTCGTAAGGATTCGTGCTTTTCTCGTCTTTCAGGTGAGGCTTCTCCTACTGGATTTCCTCTTTTGAGGAGTTTGTATATGGGGTTGATCTCTTACTGATGAGGAGTTTGTATATATAAATAAAGGGTTTTCTTGATCATAGATCTTTTCTCATGATCCATGAATGAATCATGGAGTGGGTAAAAATGTTGTCATACATGTTGTGCTAGTGATTGATGCTTTTGCTTGATATTTGTTCTTTTAGTTGAAGAACTTCAATTTTATCTGCATTCTTGAGTTTGAAGATCATAAGGAAAAATAAAAACATAATCTTTTACAGTATCATAAATAAGAGTGAACTGCTATTATATGGGAAGTTTTTCATAACACGTTGGAGTTTGATTTGGTTATATTTCCTTGAACTATTACATTATTCTGGAATAAGTTGGTGTATTTGGGTTCTTTTCTTGCAAGAATCATCTTTGGATACTGGAGTTCAGAGAGTGAAAGCAGCTAGAAATGCCTCAGTGGTATGATAAAGTCTTGTTATTAATCTTTCCAGATTTGGAACTTTATTTACTTCAATCACATTCAAAGATAGAGTTGTTTAACATTGTTAAGAATCTCACCAGTGCTTTGAAGAGACCAAAGCAAGGATCGCGAAGCTGGTTCACAAGGCTGAACTCTCTGTTTCGACGTATGACACAGCATGGGTTGCTATGGTTCCTTCTCCCAATTCATCACAGGAACCTTGTTTCCCAGATTGTCTAAATTGGTTGCTCGAAAACCAGTGCCATGATGGTTCGTGGGCCTGTCCCCATCATCATCCTTTGCTAAAGAAAGACATCCTTTCTTCTACATTGGCATGTGTTCTTGCACTCAAAAAATGGGGAGTTGGTGAAGAACAAATTGATAAGGGTGTGCTTCCTTGACATCCTTTTAAACTTTATTCTATATTCAACAGATTGATAGGCTTGATTCTTTTTCAGGTGTGCAGTTTATAGAGTTGAATTTTGCTTCAGCTATCGAGAAGTGTCAGATATCTCCCATGGGATTCGACATTATATTCCCTGCCATGCTTGATTATGCCAGAGACTTATTCTTGAACCTCCGTTTAGAGCCAACTATGTTTAATGATTTGATTTATCAGAGAGATTTGGAGCTTAAAAGGTATCAGGTACCCCGGTTCTATATAATTGGGACAAAATTTATATAGCAATAGATGGTTATTGACTCGAAAAAAGATGGTTCTTTTCCATCATTCTGTTTATACGATCTCTCTATTATATAGATGCGACCAATATCACTCGGCTAAGAAGGAAGCTTACCTGGCATATATTGCTGAAGGAATGGGAAAGTTGCAGAATTGGAAATCGGTAATGAAATATCAAAGACAGAATGGATCTCTTTTTAACTCTCCCTCCACAACAGCAGCTGCTTTTATTGCCCACCCCAATTCTCATTCCCTTAACTACCTGCATTCAGCCTTAAAGAAGTTTGGAAGTGCAGGTATTTTCCAGAAGTTTCCGTTTGTCAACTGTGCAAAAGTTTCGAAAACTAACAACCTTTATTTTCTTCGTTTCAGTGCCTGCAGTTTATCCTTTAGATATACATTCTCGGCTATGCACAGTTGATAATCTTGAAAGGTTGGGAATCAGCCACTATTTTCAGGAGGAAATTCAAAGGGTGTTGGATGAAACACATAGGTAGTCTCTAGCATATACGTATGATTATAGCTCTTGCTTGTCTTATACTATTTATTAAGATAGAATTGATAGCAAATTTATGCAATTAAATTTCTCTTGACATTAGCACATAAAAGATTCTGGCTGCAGGGCGATGACGACATATTCATGGATGCTTCAACCTGTGCTTTAGCATTCCGAATGTTGCGAATGAATGGATACAATGTGACTTCAGGTTAACATATATTGAAAATATCTATTTTCTTTCCTTTCTCTTTAGGAGAAAAGAGGCATTTAATCAGATCAACATGTGTAATTCTTTGATATGTTCTGCAGATCCGATAACAAAAATTCTAGAAGAGTGCATTTTGAGTTCCTTTAGTGGAAATATGAAAGACATAAACACAACTCTTGAATTATATTGGGCATCCGAATTCATACTATATCCACATGAAAGAGATCTGGAGAAACAAAATTTAAGGCTTAAACATTTGCTCGAGCAGGAACTATCCACCGGGCTTATTCAGTCAAGTCAACTTGGCAGAAATATTGATGCAGAGGTATATGCCTACTTCGAGTTGAATCCACGACTTCTGACTTTATTTGGCATAAATGCATAAGTTAGTGATACTAGTTTCTTCTCAGGTGAACCATGCACTCGAGTATCCCTTTTATGCAATTTTGGACCGGATTGCAAACCGGAGAAATATAGAGCATTACATCTTTGACAATACAAGAATTCTGAAAACTTCATATTGGTAAATTTCTTGTAAAATAATGTTTCCCTCTCTCTGTATCTCTCTAATTTACTCTTGTTGTATACTGTTTAAAACTCAGTTCACCAAATTTTGGCAATAAGGATATCCTTTCCCTGTCGGTAGAAGACTTCAACCAATGTCAAGCCATGCACCGTGAAGAACTCAGGGAGCTTGAAAGGTATTCTTCGACTGTGGTGAGATTACAGGTTTATATATGAGTAGAGGAATTATAACCCCAGCTGTAAAATTTAGTGTGACTGGTAACATCAGCAAAATATAGTATTCTTATCATCTCATTAATCTCACAGAGAAAAAGAAAAGTATTATTGATTCAGGGGAGTATTTGTCTTATTCTTGCCATGAACTGATAAGTTCAATGAATTGTTTAAACTAGTGGTAGAAAAGTCAAAGCTGAAGGTGAAATTTTGTTCATAAATTAGACACTCAAATTTTGATTGAATGATAGTAGAGATTAAATACTGAAAGAAACTCTATTGTCATGGGAGAAGAGATCAAATTGATTATATACATTGTATATCTATCTATTATTACCTATATAAAAGTGTGAACGTTTCTTACAAAATATGGATCGCCGAATATATCCCTATCAAAGATTATTATTTAAGGTTATAATGGTAATTTAAGTTTTCATATTTAAATAATTTTATATTAGAATCTTAGCTAATTCAAAATCTTATAGAATCCTATTATAATTAGAACTCTAATATAAAAGTGTTATATATAAGGTATTTGTATTATTAATTTTTTCCTTAATTTAAAAATCTAAAACTCGTTCACTTTATAAAGGCAATATTTCACTTTATCAAGCTATTTCCTTATCGGTTTCCTCATGATAGTTACCCTACAATATTCAGGTCACCGAGTATTAGTCCCTTATTGGCTGAACCATTAAAATTGTTGCACAGTGTGTGTTTTCCTTATCTTTTCCCTTTTTCCATATTTACTTTTCTGTAGGTGGATCGTAGAGAACAAATTAGAGGAGCTGAAGTTTGCAAGAAAAAAGTCTGCATACTGTTATTTTTCTGCTGCGGCAACCTTTTTCGCCCCAGAATTATCAGACGCTCGCATGTCGTGGGCCAAAAATAGTGTTCTCACCACAGTGGTAGATGACTTTTTTGATGTTGGAGGTTCTATCGAGGAATTGAAAAACTTAATACAGTTAGTTGAAATGTATGCACTCAGCTCCATTCTTCTTGTTCCATTAGAATCTGCATGTGTTTTGGAAGTGATTGCTTATCATGATATCGTCCCTTTGGTCACAGATGGGATGCAGATGTTAGCACAGAATGCGCGTCTCAGAATGTTGAGATAATATATTCAGCACTTAGGCGCACGATCTGTGAGATTGGGGACAAAGGATTCAAACTACAACAACGTAGTATTACAAACCATATAATTGAAATTGTGAGATCCCTTAACATTTCATCTCCATTTGTTTATGTATGTACAAAATTTTCCATTGTTTTGATACTGAATTCTGCAGCATACAGTGACTAGAAATTGTTGGGAAAGGGTCTAGAAATTGATAAGCTATTCCTTGACTTTGAAGATACATTTAGTTTTTCAAGAAGTTAAAGACATTGTTAACTGTCTTTATCCAAATAACACATGATGCCTTGTGGTTTCAGTGGCTAGATTTGCTATATTCTATGATGAAAGAAGCTGAATGGGCTAGAGAAAACTATGTTCCAACAATGGATGAGTATATGAGGAATGCATATGTATCATTTGCTCTTGGACCAATTGTCCTACCTGCTCTTTATCTTGTTGGGCCTAAGCTCTCAGAGGAGATGGTTCGACACTCTGAGTATCATACTCTATTCAAATTGATGAGCACTTCTGGACGTCTTCTGAATGATATGCGGGGCTGTGAGGTAACATATAGCACACACGCATACTTGCATTCATTCCTCACTATTATTTCCTCATTCTAGTTGATTATTTAATTTGTTTGCAGAGGGAGATTAAGGATGGTAAACTAAACGCGATACCAATTTACCTAATTAATAGTGGTGGTGAAATGAGTAAAGAGGCAGCTACTTTGGAGATGAAAAGCATGATCGATAGCAAAAGAAGAGAACTACTGAGATTAGTTTTGGAGGGAGAGAAGAGTGTCCTGCCAAAATCTTGCAAGAAATTGTTTTGGCATATGAGCACGGTCTTGCATTTGTTCTATAGTAAAGACGATGGATTCACCTCTCAAGATTTGATCAAAGTTGTAAATGAAGTTATTCATCAACCTATTGTTCTCAAAGAATTTTAACGAACTACCAGGACCGGAGATAATAATTGTACGATTCATTCGTGCTTCTTTTGTTTCTGTAAAGTGTGTAATTCAACCATTGAATTGAAGAATTTGAGAGCCTTTGTTTTGTTTGAATTATTTGTTTGTTCTTATGAGGGCCAGGCTTTACATGAATTATATTATTCAATGTATCATTGCAATCATGTCTATGGCAACAGTCCAAAGAAACAGAAGCGAAATGAGGGGATAATTTATTCAAAGATTATGGAATATTCTGCTACGCATAAGCAATAACTGCTGCTTATGACGCACTTCCCATATCGTACAGAATAAATCTCTTCCAGAGAGGATAAGAAAAGAGGATCATACAGTACACTTTCAACACACGAAGCACGACCAAGATTCTAAAAGGATTTCTTTTCGTACGAGACCAATCCATGAATTCCGCCTACGACCAAGATTCTAAAAGGATTTCTTTTCGTACGAGACCAATCCATGAATTCCGCCTTCAACTTGCGCTGCCCCAGTTCTGACCTGCACGAGTAGAATTACGTATGGTATGAGTTGACATATATTCATTAGAAAAACTGCAAGCTACAACCATCAACTTTTTTCCAGGTTTTTTCCTCACTTGTGCAAAGGTTTGCTATTATGAATAATGATCCTATAAGTAGAGCAGTGAGGATGTAAGTGTTAACAAACCTCAAGCCTTAGCACGCCCGATTTCAAGAGGTCGTGAGCGGACTGCAGGGAGGAAGCACCAAGATCCTGGAATCCCTGCTTTACGGCTTGCATTGTGTAGGGTATGAACTTCAAAACTGAACCTTTATCAGCCACTGCACCAACCACTCCTTGAGCAATTTTCAGCTTTGCTTTATCACCCAAATACCGAGAGTCACTCCCTTTCGTCATTGCTTCAAGGGATCCCATGCCTCGATACTTTTTGACTCGGCGACCATTCTGTGACCAAATAAGTCTTATACTAATAAGCATTGTAATGTGCAGGTTGAAAATAGTACAACAAATTCACTCAAGAAACCTTATATATGAGAAATTAAACTGATGCACAACTGAAAATCATCTGGAGCAATAAAGAAAAAGAAATTTAGTGGTGTCGTATACAAGTTTTTTCAGTTGGTTCTCAGGAATAAGGCAGGAGCTAACATAGATGATACATATGCACAACTTGTGATTGTTGTACACCATCACGATTTCTCATTAATTCCAACAAAATGATAATAAATAATAATAACACCACTATAAGATGACAGTAAAACTTCTAGAAACCTCTTGAATTTTAGGAGTGAATTTAACTAAAGAAACCAATTATGCATACAAGCAAATGGGCGGCTATTTTGAACTATATTATAAAGATACAACCTATAAAGATACAACCACGTAAAAGAAACTCCTTTTCGGAAACTTGTTTGAAACATTATGTTGTCATACAAGGACAGTTTGTGGCATACGTTGACACAAATTTGAAGAAGCAAGAATGCCATAAGCATTAAACAAAGTCCAGAGAAGGTGAGACAGAGAGCTATACAGAAGCTAAAAATTTCAGAAAATAGTTAGAACATGCAAATTTACAATAGGATGCAGCTCACCTGATATTCGTAAGTACCAGGAGCCTCATTGCTTCCAGCTAAAAAGCCTCCCATCATTACAGTTGATGCCCCGAGGGTCAAAGCTTTCACAATGTGCCCAGAGTTTGATATTCCACCATCAGCAATCACTGGCACACCACTCTCTGCAGCAACTGATGCAACTTTGTACACAGCTGTTGCCTGAAAAGGTTAAAAATTCCAACTCACTCGTACAAATCTTTAAATGTTAGATCTTGCTAACACTAGAAATTAGATTTTAAAAAAGAACAACTTTGAAAGACTTTACAATAGTCAATAAGCTAGAATCAATTTCCACATATCAACCTGGATTGGATACAATCTTTTATATCACATTCGGGTATCATCTGTAAGCTTTAATTATACAAGATAACTTTTAAACATCATCACAGCAACCATCAATTCTAACTTTATACTGCAAGTGACAACTGCATAGATTAGCAATATCTATCAGGAGCACAAAACTAGAGTTACCTGTCCACGCCCAACAGCACATACTTCCTGGGTAGTACAGATGGAACCTGATCCCATCCCAACTCTAAGCCCATCAACCCCTGTCTGAATCAAGTTTTGCGCCTGGTATGCCGTCACTACATTCCCACCTATCAAGTCTAGTTCTGGATACATCTTCTTAACATACTTAATCATCTCAATCTGATAAATTGAATTCCCTTGAGAACTATCAAGTATCACAACATTCACCCCTGCCTTCACTAAGTGCTCCAATCTCTCCTTATCTGACTCCCGGGTCCCTATGGCGGCTCCCACCAGAAAATTCCCATCAGGCCCCAGAGATGGCAACCCCAGTTTTGGAAACCCCTGAATCCTCTCCACATCTTCAATAGTAACCAAGTTCACAATTTCATCTCCCTGTTCCCCACTCCTCACCAACGGCACAAATTCAAGGTTTTCTTTGGCTAAAAACCCCGCTACATCCTCGAAACTATAACTAGCAGGAAGTGTAACGGAAGACTTAGTCATGTACTCAAAAACCCTAACTTCCTTATCATCTAATTTCTCCCAATCAGATTTCTTCACAGTACCCAAAAGCTTCGACTTTTCACGCCCCGACTCGGTCACAAAAATACAGAGAGATGACGAAAATTCATCGGCATATAAAATCGAATCCGAGGGAGACTTAAATATAATTTCATTAGTAAACGGTATTTTATGCGACTTAGCTTTGCGAATAAAGGCCGCCTGTTCAGAAGCAGGAGTGTTATAATGTGCAATACCAATAGCACCTAAAGAAGCCATGGCAGCCGCCATGGAAGATTCCGTGACGGTGTCCATGGGCGAGGATACGCAGGGAGTAGCAAGAGCGACGTTTCGGCTGAGCTTGGTGGAGAGCGAAACGGCGTCGGTTGGGAAGTCGATATAGTGGGGAAGGAAGATAACATCATCGTACGTGTAGGAGTAGCCCTGTCTGAATAACCGCGTCGCCGGGAACCCGTCGTCGATTATCGGAGCTCCGTCCATCGGCGCAGACGAAGAAGGCAGAAAAGAGATTGATTGTAGAGATTTACGAGTAATATTAATATAGGGTTTTAGATGGGTGGGAGTGGGAATAGTCAAGCGTGTATTTAAAGGTCCCACCCACCCATTTCTAAACACACCCCAAAATAAAATAAATGAAAATTAATTATAATAAAAATACTAAAAAATCTTTTTAAATATATTTCTCCTTCTTCCCTATTCATCTTCTTGTAACTAACTCTGAATCATGCTGTAAAAACACTATCGTCTCTTCATTCTTCTTATTGTATCTTCATTCTTCTTCTTCATTCCTCTCTCGCTAATCGTCTCTTCATTCTTATTGTATCTTCATTCTCCTTCTTCATTCCTCTCTTGCTATTCTCTTCCGCTGCTCTTATCTTCACTCGAAAACGCGTTCGATTTGCATACATTGAACATTGCTCCATTGTTCGATTTGAATAAATCGAACATAATGATCATTATTCGATCGGAAGAGTCAAACATAATTTTTCGACATAACTGAGTCGAACCTTCTTCTCTACGTTCGATCTCTATTGGTTCAAGTTCGATCAACCAAGACCGGGTTTTCAAAAAAATTCATTTTTCAATTTCTTTACCAGATTTTCATTCTCTTACTTATTTTTCATATTTGTTGTAGTAATGAGTTCTTTATTCTTTTTCAAAAATTAAAAGAGAAAAAGAAGATAAAACTCCTTCAAACCTGTTAAATTGAAATTGAAATAAAACAAAAAAGAAAGGGAGATTTGGAGGGGGAGCAGATTGAGAGGGGATGGAGAGTTTGGTTGGGGGAGGGGTGGCTGCGGCCGAGAAGATTGAGGGAAGGTTAGGTTTTTTTTTTTTTTTATTTCCTCTTAGAGATAAAATTGGAATGAGTTGGGTTGTATTTAGAACTTTTTTAAGTTATAAATATTTTAGTTAGGGTATATATAGAATTGGGGTGTGTTTGGAAAATCATGGGGTGTGGATAGTCACACCCTTATCTATCTATATAAGCAGGTAAGTTGGAAAATTTTACCGAAATGCCATTTTCCCGCTCAAAATGTCACATCACAATGCTGACTGTGTAAATATTTTTTTTTCTTTTAATGTTTCATGACTCAATAATTTTTAATCCATTTTTCTCTCCAAGCTTCTTAAATCAAGCTTACCCTACAAGTAGAGCTGTCAATACGGGCCGGTGGGGCGGGCCGACCCATAACCCACCATAACCCACTATTTGGCGGGGCGAGACGGGCTTTTTTAATGGCGGGCCTCAAAATCTCAACCCAACCCAACCCACTAGTGGGCTGTGGGTTAGGTGGGCCGACCCACCAAATTTTTATTTTTTTTATTTTTTCAAAGGAAAAGGAATATATGTATATATATTATATATATATACATTAACTAAGATATATGTACATTTAGTTACATATAATATATGAAAACAAAATTTTAAAAATAGTTTTTCACTAAATGTTTTTCATTTTTATATAAAAATGACTCATATCAATATTTTTATAAATCATTACTTACATTAGATAAGATTTTCTATCATTATTATTCATTTATTGTCTATATTTTTAATAAATATATATAAAAAAATTAAAAAATATAAAAAAAATAAAGGCGGGCCAACCCACCAAAAGCCCAACCCACTGCGGACTAAACCCACTTCGGCCCACTTTTTCGCGGGCCTATAATAACTCAACCCAACCCTCCGTTTTGACGGTGCGGGGCGGGCCGGCCCAACGGGTCTAGCCCATTTTGACAGCTCTACCTACAAGCCATTAGATTGTCTTTTTCTCCAATGATTTTAAATTTGGCTTCTCCTACAAGCCATTGGATTGTCTTTCTCTCCAAAATTCTTGAATCAGGTTTTCCCTACAAGCCATTGGATTATATAAGTAAAGATGTGTGTGGTTGTTTCAACAAAAACACTTTTACATATATAAGATGGTCTTCTAAATTTTCGTCGTTATAAATTTTAATTCTCCTATTTTTTCTCTTGCTTTTTTCTTCTCTGATCTATGATGAAGTTTTTATACCTTCTCAATATCAATTGTTAGGAGTTTATGGTTGGGATGGATTCATCCATATGAAAATTTGAGTCATATCAATCAAGGTACATACCTCAATTGTCTGTATATTCATGAATTTTCATTTTGATTACCCTGGAAAAATGAAAAAAAAAAAACCTTCCAATTCAAAGAATTAAGAATAAAAGTCAAGTATTTATTGGGTTTCCTAAGAGCTTTTGGATGATTTTTCTATAGGAGCACAATTAACTTTTGAAAATTCACAACAAACCAACAATTGAAAAAAGAAATGAGCTAATTAAGTATAGTGCGAAGGAATTTGGTCTCATAATCAGTAATTTGACATTCTAAATATTGAATTAATTGAATTGGAAGTTAGAGAATTATATAAAAAAAGTTCTCCTCAAAAGATAGATACAGTTTTATAAAACAATCGGTGAAACAACTATTCCATGATCAATAGACATATACGTAAAATTCCAAACAATAATGATTGAAATATAAAATCAGACATATACGGCTTTATATTGTACTATTATAAATAGTGTTATTCAACAGTGTGTATATACATAAATATATATATATATATGATGCTCATATATTATGTAATTATGATTAAAATTGTACTATATTAAAGTAATTGAATTATATTACAAGACGCGCAATGCGCGGGTACATTGCTAGTTTAAATAGTAGGGTTACACGCAGTGGAGTTTGGAGGGAAAAATCCAAACACTTGTCTTATAAGTGCTGACTGTATCCCACTCACTATTGTCAGCTGACGTGGCCATCTTCGCCTTTATGCCATGTTACTCATTGTCACATTGGAAATATTTTTCAAATATTTTTTTATTAATTAAAAAGTCATCCAACATCAATTAAGACAACTATTCATATCGAATGAATTAAGACAATATATAAATGAGGGCTCAAAGCCAAAATTCAAAATTTATGCACAAATACCCTCATCAATTCTGCATTTATATTACAAAATCGTTCACTAAATGTAAAGCTGTGTTACAATCTGCGAAACTTATAATTCTAGGTTTATTTGATAATACGAGAAAGAACAAAAACTTCTTTTTTCTGTTTGCTCCATTTAAGTATTTGCTCCACGTGGAGCCCAGCTGGAATTATCTTCAAGAATTAATAGTAGATAAAATGGCAGCCATCATAACCTGCAGACAAAAGGAGTATCTTCATGAAGTTGATGGCTACATATATATGGATGAAGAAATAACATGAGGCCATAGAATTGAAAATGGTGGTTGGAAATGTGAGCTTAATTACTTGGATCCACAGTGACAAGTATTGCTGTTCCTCCAAAATCACAGCTACCTCCAGCCAACTTAGTTCTTTGCCAATAGCTATTGAATGCATATGATGCGTGTGCAAATAAAGTGTCGGGCTCAAAGCACGACCCACTAGGCTGAATCTGGTCACAATCGGCTCCAGAGCCACAAGCATAGTTCATTGCTTCTTGGATGATGGGACCAGGCACTGCAGCCTTGGCTACACACCACATGGCTGTCAGTGGGGTCCGGTGAGGAGGAGGTGGCACCGTTGGTGGTGGGTAGACAATGGGTGGCAAGAACCTCGGGCTTGGAACGAATCCAGAAGGGGGGGATATTATAGTCTGTGGTGGACTAGGCATGAAGCTTGGTGGACTAGGCATGAAGCTTGGTGGGCTTGGCTCGTAGTAAGGTGGACTAAACACGGGCTCAGTTGGTGGATTTGGGACGGGCCCGGTTGGGCTTGGAACTATAGATGGTGGATTTGGGAGTGGTGTGAACCCTTCTGGGCTTGGTGGGACCGGGACTGGGGTGGGGCTAGAGCCGGGGGGTGGTAGGGGCGTGTAGCCGGTGGAGGGTGGGATTGGGGTGGATGGTGGATAGACACAATATGGAGGGGAGTTTTCGGGCAAAGGAAAAGGGGGGAGGGATTCAAAGGGTGGCAATGAGAATGGTGAGCTTACATATGGATCAGTGTTGGATGAATCTAATAGCATATATGTGTCTAAGTTCTTGAGTGAATGAAGTTTTCTTGGAAGTTTGGTGTTTGGATTTCTGAGATGCTTTGCAGCTCTGTATTGGTGGATTGTTTTTGTAGCATCTGATTAATGATCAAGATTAATTGAGTTAGTCTATTGCTCAAGTTGTTGCTGAATAGTGATGTGTTTAAATTACTTAAACTTCAGAACTTCGACCCCAAGAATTTTTGTATTTTACTTCATTAATGTATACACTTGACTTGACGTGCATTGATTGAAATAAGAGATGAAGCAATACTATAGCGGGACGTAAAATGCAAGAATTGAGACTTATGTATCAATGCCAATTGAGTAAGGTCTTATTTAACCATAAACAAAAATCCCACCAAATGTTGCATCACACTACTTTAGTTGCTTAACATTAAACTAGAAGCTAGAAATGACCAGCCAAAACAACCCCAAAATGATGTGAAAAAACATGAAAAACAGAGAGAAGGAAAACAACTAACCACACTGCATAAGGAACATAGCTGCAAAACAGAGTCTTAAAATGCGTAACCTCAGTGGAAAAACTCCAAAACTCTCCATGTGAAGAACAAATCTTGAACAAGACAGATAGACTAGAGAGCAGGATCAAAGGAATGGGTATATATAGAATAAAACAGAAGACCGCAATGAAGAAAGAAATATAAGGCCAAAAGATGATTCTTTAAGATCAGCCCACTTTGCAGTGTCACAGATTGATGCATAGAAAGAAATGTGTATCAGAAGAAATGTAAAAGTAGTGTGGTGAGTGCATATTTTAAGAGGTAGGAAGCGTACACCAGAGATCCACTATTGTCTTTCATTTGATCGCAAAATAATATGGAGAGAGAGAGAGAGAGAGAGAGAGAGAGAGAGATGGGGCATATATGCTTGCCTTGACATCGGAAAAAAAAAAACCCAAAAGATTGAGTTTTTGGAACCTGCTTCTTTTGCTTGCTTTCCACTCAAACCTTCTTCCACCTCCACCTTCTTCTTCCTACACTTTCTGCTACTTTTAATCCAACTCAATATTAATGGAATTTTTTTTTTTATTGAATTTCCTCTTATTTTCTCGACATTCTGCACTTGTAATTTAGTTTTATAGGTATAAGATATGATGTGTGTTTTGAGTTTGGATGGTGTATGTTGATGTAAATGGAACAATTCAATTTTATTTGTATCAAATAGGATCGTATAATCTATGACTTTAAAAAAAAATTAATTAACAGAATAGTACTTTTGGAAGTGAACAACTAAATTATAGAAAAAGATAAGGTTAAATTACAAATTTTTACCATTAAAAATGTTGAATTACAAAATTTATACTGAGATTCAACCTTTAAATAAAAATTACTACATATATAAATAATATTTTTTTAATTGTCAGAAGATTGCTACATATATAAATAAAAATTACTCGTTCGTGTAAATTCTTTTTTCTTTTAAAAAAGAAAAAAAAAACATGTATATAAATCTTGATTAACTTTTACAAATACAGTCTTTTATCCATAATAATTATTGACTATAACTTGCCATGTCATTAATATTGTTGCACATTAAATTCTAAATGTATCAAATTAAATTGTAGGTTGTAATATGTTAAAATATGAACAGTTTCAACTTGATTTAAATTTGGATTGTTGGTTCAAAAAAAAAAAACAAATTGGATTGTAAAAATGATTTATTGCCCTTAAGTTAGTTAGGTTAACATAACTTGAATAATTTGAATCCTATATCTAAAGTTGGAGATAAGATGGTCTAATTGAAATACATACATTTAATTAATCTTTTTAGACACTTCTTTTCCAATTGCTACAATAATTTTCCTTCCACTGTAAGTAAAAAAAATTACTAAACACTACTGCCGATATATATAATACTTGTGATACGTAATTAATACAATTTAATTAGTTTTCATTTTAGACAATGTGATCAAATTTTGAGATTGGTTAGGTGTTATTAATTAAACAGATAAAAGCACTTAACAAGACCCGCCCATATTTCCCGGCCCGCATGTTCGCGGGTTGGCCCGACGCAGAAGTAACTAAATAATTGCAAAATTAGGGTTTAGGGTTTTTGCAGGCTTACCAAAAGCGCGAAAAAATCGTCTAAAGATTATTCACCCGGTAAGAAAATCATCTTCTTAGAATGAATTTCTTATGAATGTTTTATCTCTTTCCATATTGTAAATAAAAATTCTCGAAATGATGCTGCGCACCCTTTTGTTCTCAAAAAATGCCGTACAATCAAGAAAAGTGCTCGATCAAAGTTGCATAAAGTTCAAATATTTATCCTTGCTGGATAGTTCAGATTCAATTTTCCATAGAATTACTGCATTTCCTGTGTCAAATGATCGTAATTTTGTTAGAGAGTATTGTTCTGGGAAGAATGGTAGGGAAGATTCCCGTGAGTGGACTGAAGAAATAGATTATTTAGATGAATCGGGCAGCGTAATTTACTCCGGTAAGGGAATTCGATCGATTGAGCCTGGTGTCGATGACCATGTAATGGTAGGTGGAATAAGAAAGCCCATTTTGAACATTTCAGCAGTCTCTAAGATAGTTGAGGTTGTGAAGAGGTGGAGATGGGGCCCCGAGATGGAAACCCAATTGGATAAACTACAATCTGTGCCAAACATAACCCACATCATTCAGGCAATGAAGATAATTGAGGACAGCGATGCTTTGTTGAGTTTGTTTCGGTGGTCGAAGAGGCAATCTTGGTACCTGCCTAATGATGAATGTTATGTTATGCTGTTTGACAAATTGAATTCGAGTGGAGATTTTGATGGGATTCAGTCAGTTTTTGAGGAAATGGTTAGCGATTCAAGTGGGGATGGGATATCTTCCTTTGGTGCTTATAACAGGGTACTTCAGTATCTGGCCAAGGCTGAGAAATTGGAGGTTACTTTCTGTTGTTTCAAGAAAATTCAGGAGCTAGCTTGTAAACTTGATACTCAAACGTATAATGCACTCATAACTTTGTTTCTCACTAAAGGACTACCTTATAAGGCGTTTGAGATTTACTCTAACATGGAAAAGGATGGTTGTTTCTTAGATATATCAACTTATGACCTGATGATTCCAAGCCTTGCCAAGTCTGGTCGCCTAGATGCTGCTCTGAAGCTTTTTCAGGAGATGAAAGCAAAGAATTATTGACCAACTTCTGTGATTTTTGTTTCACTTGTTGGCACGATGGGGAAGGCTGGGAGGTTGGATACAGCAATGAAGTGTACATGGAAATGCAAGGTTGTGGGTTGAGGCCATCTGGAGCCATGTTTGTTTCTCTAATTGAATCATTTGTTAAAGCCGGAAAGCTGGACACAGAACTCAAGCTCTGGGAGGAGATGAAGAAATTTGGGCTTAGGCCTAACTATGGGCTGTACACTATGATTGTTGAGGCCCATGCTAAATCTGGGATGCATGCATGCATTCGTTCATCATCATTATACGTTAAATACAGAAACGTAAAGTTATTAGAGATTAGAAGTTACCCCACCTTGTTCGGTGCAAATCCCTTGTGATATTTCCTAAACTCGAAATCCTACACACGTAAACGAGGGTTGTCTTAGATTCTTATTACGATAAATATATATATTTAAAAAGAATTCTCTCAAAGACGAAGTGTCAAAGGGAAGAATACGAAGAGAAAGTTTGAAACTTGATCATAGGAATGAAGAAACGAGCTTGGAAGATTAAACATGTGATCATAGGGTGAAAAGGGAAAGATTAGAGTTTGAACGGAAGAAAAACGGGCTTAAACAGAGGAAAAATGAGTTCAAACGGAGCGTTTATAGGTGCATGGGTGTTTTCGTAAATTTTGGGAAAGAGTTGATTTTGACTAGGAGTATAATTGTAAAAACAGAAAAGTTTTGGGTTTTAAGTGGAATATCCAAAACCTTTGGGGTCAAAGTGAGATTTACAAAAGTTTTGGGATGAAAGTGTAAAGATCAAAAACCTAGAGGACTAAAGTGAAGAATCAAAGAGCTTAGGGAGTAAACTGCAAATAAACTAAAATGGGGGCTTTGCAACCAAGCCCCCCAACTCTATCTAATTCCCAAAAATAACCCCCAAACCCCCTGGCCCTCCCCTGCCTCCACCACCACCACATCGCCGGCAACCACCCACACACGTCGGCGCGACCACCGCGCCGGCCACACACACCGAGCACGACGTCACCACGCATGATGGCGCCCTCGACCCACACAACCGAGCCCAAACACAGCCACAAGCGCACACGATCGGCGACCCCACGTCACCGGCAATAACCACCATCATAACTGGCGCCGCCACACACGGCGGCGCCTCAACCCACAACCAAACACAACCCTCATCCTCAGCCCCAAACACACACCCAAACACCCATAAACACACACCATGACACCACAGATTCAAACATGATGAGGAAAGGGAGGAGAGAGAGATAGCAACAGAAGAGAGAGAAGAGTGAGATAGCAGAAGAGAGAGAAAGGAAGAGAGAGGAGAGAGAAAAGAGATTTGGTCGGGGTTTGACCGGCCGATTCCCGACGGAGGCGGCGTCGGTTGGACAGAATTAAGGTTGTTTATAAAAAATTAGATGTGAACAGAATTACTTGATATTGAATTTGTGCACACATCTTTCAAAATTACTTCAATGTTTTTAATCTTTATTTGTTGATGTATACATTTTTTTGCATAATTTCTATATATACTCTTCTTAATTAATTAATTATCCACCCAAAAATTAATTAATTAAGGTTGTTTTAAAAAAAATTAAATGTGAACAAAATTACTTGATATTGAATTTGTGCACACATCTTTCAAAATTACTTCAATATTTTTTTATCTTTATTTATTGATGTATACATTTTTTTGCATAATTTCTGTATATACTCTTCTTAATTAATTAATCTTTGGGTGGAGAATTAATTAATTAAGAAGAGTATATACAGAAATTATGCAAAAAAATGTATACATCAACAAATAAAGATTAAAAATATTGAAGTAATTTTGAAAGATGTGTGCACAAATTCAATATCAAGTAATTTTGTTCACATTTAATTTTTTTTAAACAACCTTAATTAATTAATTTTTGGGTGGAGAATTAATTAATTAAGAAGAGTATATATAGAAATTATGCAAAAAAATGTATACATCAACAAATAAAGATTAAAAACATTGAAGTAATTTTGAAAGATGTGTGCACAAATTCAATATCAAGTAATTCTGTTCACATCTATTTTTTTATAAACAACCTTAATTCTGTCCAACCGACGCCGCCTCCACCGGGAATCGGCCGGTCAAACCCCGGCCAAATCTCTTTTCTCTCTCCTCTCTTTTCCTTTCTCACTCTTTTGCTATCTCACTCTTCTCTCTTTTTCTCTCTTCTGTTGCTATCTCTCTCTCCTCCCTCTCCTCATCATGTTTGAATCTGTGGTGTGTGTATATGCGTGTGTGTTTATGGGTGTTTGGGTGTGTATTTGGGGCTGAGGATGAGGGTTGTGTTTGGTTGTGGGTTGAGGCGCCGCCACCCAAAGATTAATTAATTAAGGTTGTTTATAAAAAATTAAATGTGAACAAAATTACTTGATATTGAATTTGTGCACACATCTTTCAAAATTACTTCAATATTTTTAATCTTTATTTGTTAATGTATACATTTTTTTGCATAATTTCTGTATATACTCTTCTTAATTAATTAATTAATTTTCCACCCAAAGATTAATTAATTAAGGTTGTTTATAAAAAATTGAATGTGAACAGAATTAATTGATATTGAATTTGTGCACACATCTTTCAAAATTACTTCAATGTTTTTAATCTTTATTTGTTGATGTATACTTTTTTTTTTTTGCATAATTTCTATATATACTCTTCTTAATTAATTAATTCTCCACCCAAAGATTAATTAATTAAGGTTATTTATAAAAAATTAAATGTGAACAAAATTACTTTATATTGAATTTGTGCACACATCTTTCAAAATTACTTTAATGTTTTTTATCTTTATTTGTTGATGTATATTTTTTTTTTGCATAATTTCTATATATACTCTTCTTAATTAATTAATTCTCCACCCAAAGATTAATTAATTAAAGTTGTTTATAAAAAATTAAATATGAACATAATTACTTGATATGGAATTTGTGCACACATCTTTCAAAATTATTTCAATGTTTTTAATCTTTATTTGTTGATGTATACATTTTTTTTTGCATAATTTCTATATATACTTTTCTTAATTAATTAATTCTCCACCCAAAGATTAATTAATTAAGATTGTTTATACAAAATTATATGTGAATAAAATTATTTTATATTGAATTTGTGCACACATCTTTCAAAATTACTTCAATATTTTTAATCTTTATTTGTTGATGTATACATTTTATAACTTATTTTTACACATTTCTCTAAACATTTTATTATTTATATTATATAATTATATATCGACAATAATATTTTACAAAATTGATAATCTTTCTAAAAAAATCGACCATATTATTTTAGTCAGATAATATTAAATTATTTTTAAAGTAATATATCATTTTACAAACTCTAAAAAAAAATGTTGAGTTAACTAAAAGTTTGAAATAAATTAGTCGAACACCCTTTAGTAAAAATTGAAATGATGGGCCAGCACGTAGAAGTCCACCACAGCTTGCCATGAATTGGCCAGGTTTCCTGAATGACATTTTGGCAGTTTGAAGAAACTCCAATCAAATCCGCCAATAATTTTTAGACAAATAACCAATGATAAAAATTTCGGTTTCGATGGAAATATCGATATCTTAATTTTGTGGAAATATCGATATCGATGGAAATATCGGTACATAAATTTATCAATATTTTTCCGATATTTCCCCAACATTCCACTGATATTTATCGATATTTCACGAATTTTCATATAATTTGTACCATCAAACCACCGATATCGAAATCAATACCAATATTTATTGATATTTCGCCAATATTTCGTCAATATTTCCTCAATATTTTACCTATTTTTCTATAAATTGTACCATGAATTGAAATCGATATTTCACCTATTTTCTTACAAATTGTAGGATAAAGTCACTGATATTGAAATATTGAAATCGATATTTCATCTATTTTCTTACCAATTGTAGGATGAAGTCATTGATATTTCGCCGATACCGATATTTTAACAAAATTTCTCGTTTGTAGGATGAAGTCACCGATATTGAAATCGATATTTCGCCGATATTTTATCGATATTTTAACAAAATTTCTTGTTTCTTTACCGTTTATCTGGATATATAGATTGCACCCTATTTTATCGATCACGTGAAAAAATGGAAATATCGAGGAAATATCGAAGATATTTCCGGATATTTTCATCCATGCAAACAACATATGCAACACAGGAAAAAAAAATCACTCTCTCACACGCACAGAAATATACATATCTTATTTTGTAATCCATCTAGTATTCATAACATTTAATTATATAGTTCAGTTGTCGATTTTTGTTTCTCAATTTCACTTAAACCACGTTTAGTATTGCCAGTATGGTGACATGAGAAATTTTGTATGTAAAGCTATAACACTTAACCAAAAAGAAAAACATCGACTAAATAATGGAAACTAAATAACTTAGGAAGTTTAAGTGAGTTTAGGATATATCATATATCTATGAGCTTAAAAAAAAATGCGTAATTGCATTTTTATATAATAATATATAATAATTAATGGAACGTAACTTCAAAATTTTCACAAAAACTTATATGAAATTTCAGCAGCATAATTTTATGAGACGAAGTTAACCATCTGTCTATTCATAACGTAAATTCATTTTTTCAAATCAATCTATATCCTATAAATTATAAAATATTAATTGACTTGTATCACTAAGTTAAATAGGTGAAACATTCTTATAGAAGTCCTATTCAAAAAAAAATTAGTAACTTTTGATTGAATATCCACACTAGGTTTGATAAATAATAGAAGAATCAAATGTGAGAAATTGAAAACAAGTTAAGCGGCCAGCACCTTAGGTTCCTAACTTTAAATTATGCCGTGGGACATGAAAGCAAAACCAATAGACCAAATAAAAAAAAAGGTAAATAAAATGCAATGGTAATAAAGTAGGAAACATTTGTTTTGTAGAGATTGGAAAAACAAGAGACATAATAACGACATAGTGAGGTCAATATAGCTCTTACACAGTTTAAATCGATACAATCTACGTTGAAAGCTATAGGTGTTAGGGATTGAATGACAACATTTTGTCTCCATTTCCAAACAACACCCACTAAAGTTACTTAACTGCACCTTGTTGAAATCATCACCATCTTTACATTCACTTTCTCGTCACTCCCTTTTTCCCAATTAAAATATTACTACTAATTTTGCTTTATCATTTATATTTATCTATACTATATTATTATTGTTTGATTAATTCGAGACCAAAAAAAAAAAAAAACGCTAATAATACTCATCTAATTTGAGGTTAATTGAATTGGAATTTATTTGTTGTCCATAATGAGTTAGGTCATTTTTATATAAAGTTAAAAATAATAATAATAATACTAGTTGGCTATTTATTCCCTGTTAGGTAATACTTAGGAACAGCTACTCTAGTGTGTGTGTATATATATATATACACACACAATTTCTTCACCATTGATATATATACTCTTCTTAATTAATTAATTCTCCACCCAAAGATTCTACCATTCATTCACTTCAAAAGACACGCCTGTGATCGAATTTCACTGTATTTTCTTCTCCTTTTGATTCGCCATGATCAATCTTCTCTCTTTCTGTTACAAGCTCATAATCATATCGTCAGTTATTCTAGCTCTGATTCCACCACCAGTGTCCGGCGGCTGCAACGCCGCCGAAGATGAGGAAGCGCAGCGGAGCAACAAGAGCGAGGCGCTCAAGTTCAAACTGGCGGCGATCGCCTCCGTTCTCGGTGCCGGCGGCATTGGCGTCAGCCTCCCAATCCTCGGCCGGAGATTCCAGTTCCTCCGACCTGAAAACGACGTGTTCTTCATGGTCAAGGCGTTCGCCGCCGGAGTCATACTGGCCACCGGATTCGTCCACATCCTCCCAGACGCGTTCCGCACGCTGACGTCACCTTGCCTGAGCGAGAATCCATGGCGGAAGTTTCCGTTCGTAGGGTTCGTCGCGATGATGGCCGCCATTGGAACGCTGCTAATGGACACGGTGGCGACTAGCTTCTACAAGAGCATGCACTTCAACAAGTCGAAGCTCGCCAGCATCGACGACGAGGCCGGCGACGACGAGCATTCCGGCCACGTCCATGTGCATACTCATGCCACTCATGGCCACGCTCACGGCGCCGCCGCCGCGCCGTCGCATGATCTGAGCCTGCCGGAGATCGTCCGACAGCGAATAATATCACAAGTATGTGACAACTGAAAACCCAACCCTAATTTATATCAAAGCATTATTTTCATGCATTAATTTTGGATTTAGGTTTTGGAATTGGGAATTGTGGTGCACTCTGTGATAATTGGAGTGTCATTGGGGGCTTCAGAGAGAGTAGATACAATAAAGCCATTGCTAGCTGCTCTCTCTTTCCACCAGTTCTTTGAAGGGATGGGACTTGGTGGATGCATTTCTCAGGTATATACATATATATATATATATATATATATTGTTAATATATTGATTAATTTGGAATCTAGTATATATTCAAGTATGTTGTCATAATGTTGCCATTATTTCATCAAGTTGCTAGCTAAGATATGTTATGATAACTATTTGAGTGCTAACAAGAATGCTATTCCTAGTCCCCACCATCTGTTATTATTTTTTTGAACATGTCGAAAAGAACAAGTCTCTCACGTGTGTATGGTTGTACGAATAGGCCAAATTCAAGTCGTTGACAACGACAATCATGATGTTGTTCTTCTCTCTCACGACCCCAATAGGGATCGGTGTGGGCATTGGGATCTCGAGTGTTTACAAAGAGAATAGCCCGAAAGCTCTGGTAATCGAAGGGATGTTGAACTCAGCTTCAGCTGGGATATTGGTGTACATGGCTCTTGTGGATCTGTTAGCAGCAGATTTCATGAACCCCAGAATGCAAGGCAATGTTAGACTTCAGTTAGGTGCACACATTTCACTTCTACTAGGTGCTGGATGTATGTCTTTTCTGGCCAAATGGGCTTGATTGTAATTTGTCAGATGCTGACTTGTATTAGTTTCAACTCTTGTATTGTGCTATACATGTGTGTGTTTGCATAAATAAAGGAAGAAGGAGATCAAACTAAGCACAATCACCATTGAAATGGAGGGGAGAAAAATGCAGATATAATTAATATTGATATGAAAGTTGCAAAGTGCATGGTTAGCTTTTTAGATAGCTATGAAAATACACATCCTTTTAAGAGCCAAATTGGCATACAATAATACTGTACGATCTAAGCAGGGATCAGAAGTGAAGATTTCGATGCGTCAAATATCACTTGGTAGACAAAAACATTAATCACATAACCAGAAAAAGATTCCCATACATTTGACTTCACTTTCCACACAGTCCATGTCAAGCCTTGTACAGGTTGCTTGTCTAGTGACACGTGGGGTTGGCAATGGGCACTATCATGATTGACCTCTAACTGAATAGATTCCACCTATGACAATGATATATATACAATTGCAAAATATCATCACTACACTTGTGATAAAAATAAAATTAACAAGTAATAACAAACAGCAACATGGCCTGGATTAAGGAGCTCCTTACTACAGACGGTATTCATAGAATCACTTGGAGCAATTGCCATGAGCTCTTTTGGAAGTTCCTCCAAATGACAAAGAGGCTGGATAAGAACAAGCGAAAAGGGAAATCAATCGAGAACACTTTCTGTTAAAGAGAATCGACAAAACAGATCTCCCATCTGAAATATTTCAGCCACAACAAACTTAACCACTGGGTCATCTTGCACTTAAGTAGCCACATAACCAAAAAACAAACCACTAGGCTGTATAGCAAATTCATCATTCCAGTCATCACTTATGGACATGTGATTTATCCACATGGAATAGAGTATATATCTCCATCCAAGGACTCAAATCATAGAGTAAACGCATACCTTTCTCCCTGAGGATTGTTGTAGTGAATGTATTTAACCATCCACCTGAAGGAGGATCATCCAATTTAGGAGACTAGGCTTTCACGATTTAGTACAAGCAAGAAGCAAATGACGACACTGAAACAGAACACAAGATACAGGACAATTGGCCTCCCTCATTCTTTCCAAGTGTGGGGTCAACAATCAAGTCATCTGTAAAACATGCCACTAGAATTACAGAAATGCATTCTCTATTACTTCTATGAACATGCTAATATTAGAAGATTGTTTTTGCAAGTCAGTGCACATCTTTGGTCCCAAGTATGGTGAAAAATGGTTATATAGGCAATATAAAACACCCATTGGTATCCATTGTAATCTACAGTAGACCACATATAGAACTTTTATGGGCATAAACGACTGTTGTAGCCTTGTAGGATCTGACTTATTAAATAAAAAAAATTAATTAAAGCTTCCTTCAATTTATGTACTAGGAATTAGATTTTATCTACCAGTTTTGGTGCAAATAAGTCTCCCAGTTCTGGAAGCTGCAACAAGCAGAACTGTTTGTCATTCCAAGAGGGTAAACAGTAATTAATATAATCTTTTAACATTCAATAAATGGTGAATCCAATTACATTTTGTAGACCAAAATCAAATGGTCGAGAAAGAAAGTTAATTGATAGTAGGAAGTGATTTCTATCAATCTAACCCGTCATCACAAAAAAGCAGGAATCTGAAAAGAAAAAAAACCTATTCAAACTTAAGACAATCTCCATTGAAATGGAGGGAAGAAAACCAAGCGGCCCTACAGATACAATATTCTCTGTTAGAAGTGCAGTCTAAAATGTTGGATCACATATACCACTTTCTTGAGATGAAAATATCTCTGTTGTGAGGTGATGCCTTTTCGGATGGTTAAAAAGGGAGATCTGCTGATAATGACCTATGATCATACAATTTGCTTTGGTTTCATCATAGATTCTTTTCCTGTCAAGTTGGCGTACTATATTACTGAAAATATACGAAAAAATGAAAACATTGCAGGGATTAAGATTTTATCATTATAACTGTAATCAAGAAGAATAATCTTTAATCATCTCCAGGTAAGTTGAAACAAAAAATAAACTCACACAAAAAGAGAAAGATTCCAATTGTTTGACTTCTCCACCTATAAAGTAACAAATTCAACTTAATATAAACTTGTGGTGTGGCTTGTCTGGTAATACTTAAGGCAAGCAATGTGCTATATCACGACTGACCTGAAACTGAATATATTCCTGGTAGCTTTAATAGGCAATGCCAAAATGTTCGAAAATTTCCTACTTACTCCAACCAATGCTCTCTTTTTCCCCTGTAATGTTTATAATTTCTCAACCGACCCCTGCCAGAAGAATAGGAGCTGCAATTGCTTAAGGAAAGGCTTTAATGCCTCAAACATCTTCATATGGCAAAATAACCACATGATGCATGTAAATATATCAGGATTACACTTATGATAGTGGAAGAAAATTCGGAAAAAGAAAGTCATGACTTTGAGAAGCTGTAGCCATGTCTTATATCAGAGACATTTTGAATGCCAAAGAGCATCAATTAGCAGGTGATACATAAGATAAAATAGAAAATGCTTCTGATCAACAATTTGGAGAAATATAACGTGATTCTATATATAAATAGATTCATTAAACATTGTCACCTGCTATTTTTTTCATAGTTACATTCCTCTTCGACCAACAACAGGTTTAGGAGGGGATAAAGATCTAATTTCAGGTGCAGAACTAGGAAAAATAGTATTGAGCTTATGCATCAAGATGTCAGATCTTGATGGAATCTCATTTAAAAGAAATTGCTGGACAATTGGTTTCTTAAACCATTCTAGCACTGAATCCCCTGGGGCCCTTAAAACAACCTTACTAACCTCAAATGGTGATTCCATGGAATTTAACATTTGAGCTATTACTATCCTCAAAGTTGGTCCAGTGACTAATTTGATCCGTCTTGGGACAACACCATAATATAACATGCGCTTTCTGAACCTATGAAGGGTGTGTACGACTGCTATAAGAGCTGCTCCAACAGACAAGTTCCTGACATCGAGGGACCAGGCAATGTGTTGATCAAACACGATTGCCTTGGGGAAAAGCTTGTTCTCATATGCAACTTTCCAGACACACCGAGCACGATTTATTTGTCCCATTAGGACAAGGTAGTTAAGGAGCACATTAACAAAGTACCTGGCAGCTCCTTCTTCCAATTCATAGTCAATACCTTGGAAGAATTCCCTCACAAATGATAAAACTGGTTGTTTCCTCTGTTCAGTTCCAGTAAAGAGTCCACACATGAAAGCATGAGCTTTATGCTTTGTAGCACTCAAGATTGACATTAAGTGCCTCTCATTAACCTCTTCCTGGCATCTTATGAGATGGGCTAGAATGGATGTGTAAAGTATGAGGTCAACCTTAGATGCAGCATTCACATATGTTTCAAGAAGAGGCTTAGCAGACTCATATAAGCCATTCTTCATGCATGACTCAAACAGCTGCCTAATGATGAAGTTATTTGTTCGAATGCCTGAAGAACCCATGAAGCGCAACCACCTCAAAGCAAGATCAACAGAACCATCCTTTATATAAACCATGAGAACATCACTAGCATTCACTTCAACTGAATAACCCATGGTCTTCATCTCAAGCAAAATCTTTGCAGCCACATCCACAAGTTTCTTTTTTGCCAGTAAAGTCAGAAGAGATGTATAAGTGCTCAGACCGGGTCTCAGACCTGCATTTGTCATAGAGTTGTACAATTTCATTGCAGCATCTACTTGTCCAGAGGCAGCATGCATCTCCAGGAGAGAGGAATAGGTTGATGGTGTGGGTAAAAATCCAGCTTTCTCCATATCAGAGAAGATTGACATTGCAATCTCAAGCTTCCCAGATTTAGCATGGGCCTCAACAATCATAGTGTACAGCCCATAGTTAGGCCTAAGCCCAGATTTCTTCATCTCATCCCAGAGCTTGAGTGCTGTGTCCAGCTTTCCGGCTTTAACAAATGACTCAATTAGAGAAACAAACATGGCTCCAGATGGCCTCAACCCACAACCTTGCATTTCCATGTACACCTTCATTGCTGTATCCAACCTCCCAGCCTTCCCCATCGTGTCAACAAGAGAAACAAAAATCGCAGAAGTCGGTCGATAATTCTTTGCTTTCATCTCCTGAAAAAGCTTCAGAGCAGCATCTAGGCGACCAGACTTGGCAAGGCTTGGAATCATCAGGTCATAAGTTGATATATCTAAGAAACAACCATCCTTTTCCATGTTAGAGTAAATCTCAAATGCCTTATAAGGTAGTCCTTTAGTGAGAAACAAAGTTATGAGTGCATTATACGTTTGAGTATCAAGTTTACAAGCTAGCTCCTGAATTTTCTTGAAACAACAGAAAGTAACCTCCAATTTCTCAGCCTTGGCCAGATACTGAAGTACCCTGTTATAAGCACCAAAGGAAAATATCCCATCCCCACTCGAATCACTAACCATTTCCTCAAAAACTGACTGAATACCATCAAAATCTCTACTCAAATTCAATTTGTCAAACAGCATAACATAACATTCATCATTAGGCAGGTACCAAGATTGCCTCTTCGACCACCGAAACAAACTCAACAAAGCATCGCTGTCCTCAATTATCTTCATTGCCTGAATGATGTGGGTCATGTTTGGCACAAATTGTAGTTTATCCAATTGGGTTTCCATCTCGGGGCCCCATCTCCACCTCTTCACAACCTCAACTATCTTAGAGACAGCTGAAATGTTCAAAATGGGCTTTCTTATTCCACCTACCATTACATGGTCATCGACACCAGGCTCAATCGATCGAATTCCCTTACCGGAGTAAATTACGCTGCCCGATTCATCTAAATAATCTATTTCTTCAGTCCACTCACGGGAATCTTCCCTACCATTCTTCCCAGAACTATACTCTCTAACAAAATTACGATCATTTGACACAGGAAATGCAGTAATTCTACGGAAAATTGAATCTGAACTATCCAGCAAGGATAAATATTTGAACTTTATGCAACTTTGATTGAGCACATTTCTTGATTGTACGGCATTTTTTGAGAACAAAAGGGTGCGCAGCATCATTTCGAGAATTTTTATTTACAATATGGAAAGAGATAAACCATTCGTAAGAAATTCATTCTAAGAAGAGGATTTTCTTACCGGGTGAATAATCTTTAGACGAATTTTTCACGCTTTTGGTAAGCCTGCAAAAACCCTAAACCCTAATTTTGCAATTATTTAGTTGCTTCTGCGTCGGGCCAACCCGCGAACATGCGGGCTGGGAAATATGGGCGGGTCTTGTTAAATGCTTTTATCTGTTTAATTAATCACACCTAACCAATCTCAAAATTTGATCACATTGTCTAAAATGAAAACTAATTAAATTATTAATTACATATCACAAGTATTATATATATCGGCAGTAGTGTTTAGTAATTTTTTTTTACTTAAAGTGGAAGGAAAATTATTTTAGCAATTGGAAAAGAAGTGTCTAAAAAGATTAATTAAATGTATGTATTTCAATTAGACCATCTTATCTCCAACTTTAGATATGGGATTCAAATTATTCAAGTTATGTTAACCTAACTAACTTAAGGGCAATAAATCATTTTTACAATCCAATTTTTTTTTTTTTGAACCAACAATCCAAATTTAAATCAAGTTGAAACTGTTCATATTTTAACATATTACAACCTACAATTTAATTTGATGCATTTAGAATTTAATGTGCAACAATAGTAATAACATGGCAAGTTATAGTCAATAAATATTATGGATAAAAGACTGTATTTGGAAAAACTAATCAAGATTTGAGTTGGTCTTGTGTGCACTTGGTGTACATGCAATTCGGGTCGACCCAATTTTGATCCGGATCCACGTGTTTTTGAATTTAGTTTTTTTTTTTTTCAGGTTGTTACCTTTATGTTGTATTAGTGTGACCTTTAAGTTATAAATGTGTGACCTTTATGTACAACTATCATGACCTTTATGTACTATAACTTAGAAAAAAAAATGAAGATTTTCAAAACAATTTGTATTGTATACCTTTATGTGATATCAATGTGACATTTATGTTATATTATGTCACATTTATGTACAAATATTCTGACCTTTATGTAATATATAAAAGTGCATAAATGTCAGAATATTTGTACATAAATGTGACATAATATAACATAAAGGTCACATTGATATCACATAAAGGTATACAATACAAATTGTTTTGAAAATCTTCATTTTTTTTTCTAAGTTATAGACATAAAGGTACGGATGTTTGTACATAATGGTCACACATTTATACATAAAGGTCACACATTTATAACATAAAGGTCAAGATAAAAATTTGGAAAAAAATTTAAAAAAAAATAGAAATTCGCGAATTCGGGTCGGATCGACCCGGATTGCATGGATCTTAGATCCACGCACCTGATGCACAGGAGTGTTTGTGTATTAATATTTATTTATATTGATGATATATCAATGGGGTGTATCAGTTAGGATATATATTGTGATATGTGCAGTATTTGAGTTACATAGGGTTTTTAGGGTCATGATCTAGTTTTAGGTATAAATAACCGTCTGATTCATTGTATCTAATTGTACTACACACACTTGAGAAATTAGTAGATCTCCTGACTTGGTAGTGCCCCAGAGGTAGTCAGTTTGACGAACTGGGTGAACAAATCGTTGTTCTTTATTTTCGAAATCCTAACATTATAGGTATAAGATATGATGTGTGTTTTGAGTTTGGATGGTGTATGTTGATGTAAATGGAACAATTCAATTTTATTTGTATCAAATAGGATCGTATAATCTATGGCTTTAAAAAAAATTAATTAATAGGATAGTACTTTTGGAAGTGAACAACTAAATTATAGAAAAAGAAAAGGTTAAATTACAAATTTTTACCTTTAAAAATGTTGAATTACAAAATTTATATTGAGATTCAACTTTTAAATAAAAATTGCTACATATATAAATAATTTTTTTTTAATTGTCAGAAGATTGCTACATATATAAATAAAAATTACTCGTTCGTGTAAATTCTTTTTTCTTCTAAAAAAGATAAAAAATAAACATGTATATAAATCTTGACACAAAAACTCCTGTGCACCAGTTATATGGATCTAAGATCCATGCAATCTGGGTCGATCCGACCCGGATCCGCGAGTTTTTTATTTTATTTTATTTTTTTTCCAAATTTTTGTCTTGACCTTTATGTTATAAATGTGTGACCTTTACATTATAAATATGTGACATTTATGTACAACTATCCCTACCTTTATGCACTGTAACTTAGGAAAAAAATGAAGATTTTCAACACAATTTGTATTATGTACCTTTATGTGATATTAACGTGACCTTTATGTTATATTATGTCACTTTTATGTACAAATATTTCGACCTTTATGCATCTTTATATATTATATAAAGGTCAGAATATTTGTACATAAAGGTGACATAATATAACATAAAGGTCGCATTGATATCATATAAAGGTGTACAGTTCAAATTATATTGAAAATCTTCATTTTTTTTCTAAGTTACAGTACATAAAGGTCATGATAGTTGTACATAAAGGTAACACATTTATAACATAAAAGTCACACATTTACAACATAAAAGTCACAACCTGAAGCAAAAAAAAACAAAATTCAAAAACACGCGGATTCAGGTAAAAAACTGGGTCAACCCGAATTGCATGTACACCAAATGCAAACAAGACCAACTCTTAATTATATAGTTCAGTTGTCGATTTATGTTTCTCAGTTTCAATTGAATTGGAATTTATTTGTTGTCCATAATGAGTTAGGTCATTTTGAGTAAGTCTCTTGTGAGACCGTCTTACAAAATTTTAATGCATTGCGTGAGACGGATCAACCCACAGCCCAATTATCCATCATCCAAACCCAACAATTAACATGTTATTTGTGGTGATGGGGCTCCGTCTCACGGAAACTATCCGTGAGACCGTCTCACATGAGTTTTTGTGGGTCATTTTTATATAAAGTTAAAAATAATCTATATATATAATAACAGAAGTTAGTCAGACAAAATTGTAATTTTATTAAAAACTAAGGGTAATTTGGTAATTCTATCAAAATATTTCTTTAAAAAAAATTCTAAAAGTAAAAGAAAAAAAATTCACGGCTTAATTCAAAATTTTTAAACTTCTCATCCTTTTTTTTTTTTTTTGGATAATAACAACTGTTCGCGCTTCTTATTTCTTAATTCACGGCTTAATTCAATTTTTTTAACTTCTCATCCTACTTTTTAGAAAACTGCTATCAAAATATTTCTTTAAAAAAAATTCTAAAAGTAAAAGAAAAAAAATTCACGGCTTAATTCAAAATTTTTAAACTTCTCATCCTATTTTTTTTTTTTTTGGATAATAACAACTGTTCGCGCTTCTTATTTCTTTATTCACGGCTTAATTCAAATTTTTTAACTTCTCATCCTACTTTTTAGAAAACTGCCACATTTTCTTTTATATATTATATGTAGATGTATCTAGACAAATAACTTGCTGCCAAAAAAATAAAAAAGAAGCGAGAGCAAAAAATAAAAAAGAAGCGAGAAAACAGTTATGGAATGAGAGCAGTTTTACACGTTCCAAACACGTTCATATATAATTTCTCAAATAAGTTTTTCCACTCTGTATTTTTATTTCTTCTCACACATAATTTGAGTTCTTCATTTCATTGAGCAGATCTTCTTCATCGTTCTCAGTGGCACCCGTTTGGAATATGATTCGAGATATTGATACTACTAGAAGACTGTGGAGTCTTCGTGTGCGATGTGTTAGGGCTTACGATGTTCATGCATACGGAAGTACAACGGAGCTATATAGTTTTGATTGTGTTTTCAGAGATAAAATGGTTATTTATTTTAAAATATTTATTTATTATGTATATTATAGTGGAATGTAATCTCTAATTTCATTTTTTTCCACATAAATTTTAGGGTGATACAATCCATGGAGTTGCTCGAAAGCCTCACCTTGAAAAGATTCGTGATAAGGTTAGAGAAGGAAAAACGTATGTACTTTCTAACTTTATTGTTTCAAAGTACGACTCCACCTTGAGAACATCTGAATCAAAGTTGAAGTTCCAATTTTATGGAAAAACACATCTTGAGGAGTATGAAGACGATAACTTTCCTAATAATTTGTACATATTTAAACCATTTGACGAGATTATTACCATGAAAGCCACTGAACAAACTGTTCTATTTGGTAAGGATTACATTATTTTTTTTGAATTTATTTTATTTTTAAATTTATTGTTGTTAATGATTATTATTTAATAATATTTTTTTACCAACATTAATGCAGATTTAGTGGGAAGAATTGTTGCATTTGATCCACCGAGAAAAACTGAAAGTGGCAAGAGATTGATGGAAATTATAATTGAGGATCTGCAGTATGTTTATTTAATTTAGATGTAATTTTATGAAATGTAACTATATTATATTAATTGTTTTTAATAATCATTTCATGTATGTCAGGAAACTACAACTCACTGTTACTTTGTGGGAGGATTGCATAGATACAATATTTCTAGATATAGAATTGGAAAACAGGGAGCCTAAAATTCTAACTCTTCAATTTGGTAAGATGGTCAATTTCAAAAGTAAGTATACATTGTTTTATTGTTATTTCATTTTAAAAAAAAATTGTAATCTCATATGATTTACTTTTGTTTTGTAAATATTGTGATGTGATCTGTTTCACGTATTTATTAATGAGATATATATATATGTGTATATTAATCTGTTTAGTTTAGTTTCGTTTCGTAATTAATGTGATATGTTAATTTCATATGATTTAGTTTTGTTTCGTAATTACTGTAATGTAATCTATTTCACGTACTTATTGTATATATATATATTGTGTAATTTGATCCGTATAAAATTGTGTAAAATCATACTTACAAATATAAGATTAATTACTGTGATTTTTTTTACGTACTTATTTGAATATATTCTTTAATTTGACATAAAATTATAGATGATCTTACTGATGAATATCAAGTTAATTACTCTGATCTGTTTTACACACTTATTAAATATACATATACATATATATATTGTTTAATCTGATCTGCATACAAATTTTTTCAAATCTTACTGATAAATATCAGATTAATTATTATGATTTATTTTACGTACTTAATGATATATTTATATTATTTAATCTAATTCGCATAAATTAATTACTCTGATTTGGTACTTATTAGTAATATATAAAATTGTGTAAAATCATACTTACAAATATAAGATTAATTACTGTGATTTTTTTAAGTACTTATTTGGATATATTCTTTAATTTGATACGCATAAAATTTGTAATCTCATATGATTTACTTTTGTTTTGTAAATATTGTGATGTAATATGTTTCACATACTTATTAATGAGATATATATATATATATATATTAATCTGTTTAGTTTAGTTTCGTAATTAATGTGATCTGTTAATTTCATATGATTTACTTTTCTTTCGTAATTACTGTAATGTAATCTATTTCACATACTTATTGTATATATATAGATTGTGTAATTTGATCTGTAATCATATTTACAAATATAAGATTAATTACTGTGATTTTTTTTACGTACTTATTTGGATATATTCTTTAATTTGATATGCATAAAATTATAGATGATCTTATATGAATATCAAGTTGATTACTCTGATCTGTTTTACACACTTATTAAATATATATATATTGTTTAATCCGATCCGCATACAAAAATTTTCAAATCTTACTGATAAATATCAGATTAATTATTATGATTTGTTTTACGTACTTAATGATATATTATTTAATCTAATTCGCATAAATTAATTACTCTGATCTGGTACTTATTAGTAATATCTAATTTGCACACATTAATTACTCTGATCTGATTTACGCAATTACTAATGATATATTTATATTATTCAATCTGATTCGCATAAACAAATTTCAAATCTTAATGTCAGATTAATTAGTATGAGCTTTTGTATATGATTTTTTTAAAAAAAAATTACATATTGATCTATGTATTGTAGAAATTAATCAAGTTAGCAACGCGTTTCATGCTACCAAGTGTGTTGTCAATTCCATTGATCCTCAAACAAAAGAATTTAGAAAGAGGTAAGTTATTTTCTAAAACTATTTACAATACTTAGAATGTTTAATGTATCTTTTCTCAATAGTTTAAATGTCGTTATAGTTTGAAAATAGTAACATAATTTACTTATTTAGTTTGGAGAAACTCCCTTTAGCTACAACAACAGTGAGTGGTTTGTCTGAAACATCCTAATGTTTTATTACAAATGCAGTGAGTGGTTTGTCTGAAACATCCTAATGTTTTATTACAAATGAGTTTCTTACTGGAACGGCCATTGTGAAATCTATCAATGACATTGAGAATTTAAGAAAAGAGGTATGTGCACAAAAAAAAAAAAGTTATTTCTTACATTAATAAGTTTAATATTTTTCAATTTCATTATTATAACTTGGAATAAAATGTAAACCTTATTTTTTTCTATGTGCAGGAAAATTATGGTCAATATTGGGTTTATGCCTCAATTCTTGAGGTCGAAAATTACAACAGTTGTTGGTATCTATCACATGCAGGGTATTTTAAAAAGGTTGATTATGTAGATGGGAAGTTGATGTGTACGAAATGTGGTAATGTTAAAACTGAAGAACAATATCGGTATGTGATTAAATTTCAATCAAAATAAATTATAAATAGAATTTTCAAATTCATTTTTAATTTAAATAACATTATGAACTCAATGAAGGTACAAAATGAAGGTACGTGTGGCTGATAAAGATGACAACGCATTATTTGTCATTTGGGATAAAGAGGGTATCCAATTGCTAGGCATGAATGCATTTGACTACAAAACTAAAATTGTAGGTTTTTAAAATTTTAATTGTGTAAATTTTTTTTATCCATATATGTTATAATATTATTATAATTAAAATTAAAAATATGTCATTTTTTATTATAAGAGGCGAATCCTGAGTATCTTCCTGAAGAGTTAGAGAACTTGAACGAACGCGATGTTCTTTTCAAGATTAAGTTGATTGATGATCAATATCGAAAGTATGATGACTCATTCTCAGTGGTGAAATTGACTGAGGATCCTGATTTAAAAGCTAGATTTGACGCTACAAATAGTGAGAGTCAAGTAAGTCCATAAATTTGTAATACTTTCAATTAAAATCTGTATTTTTATTACTTCATTTTTAATATATTATAAAAAAAAATTGTAGGGGTCAAGACTTAATTCTTACAATGACAAGGTATTATATTAACATTTTTTATAACATATAATATTTATAGTTATTATTTAACTCTTATATAACAAATCAATTTTATTTTTCTTATTAGGATATTCATTCTGATGATGAGGTGAGCACACCAAACAAATTGAGTGTGAATCGAAGCTCAAACGTTGATCCTAATCTTGAAGTCGGAGTCAAAAAGAACGTTAAAAGGAAGCTAGATATTGAATTCTCTCCATCATCCCACAAGAAAAAGAAAATCGTTGTCAAAATTGAAAAAGACATCTAGATATTTATGTTGCCTGTTTTGAGACAATATTTAATATTTAATTTCTTTGTTGCATATTTCTTCAAATATTATGTGGTGGATGATTTGCACATTTGTTTTATGTTTTTTCGTAGTTGTTGGATGATTGCAAATAGTAATGCTATTTTTACGTGTTTATTCTTTGTTGGATGTTTACGTGTTTTTTATATGATATATAAATTGTAATGCTTTCAAAATTAGTTTACATATGGATTAAATATTTTTTTCCTTTAATCTAAAATATTTAGTAATAAATAAATAATGTATATTTGTATATGTTTGGATATTGCTAGAAATCATAATATTTATCCAATTATATTAAACAATATCATATATGTGATGTTAATTTCATATCTAAATATTCTAAATTTATGATTACATTACGTGTTTTTTTATATCATATATAAATTGTAATGCTCTCAAAATTAGGTGTTTCTTTGTTATAAATTGTAATATATATTAGGTGTTTCTTTGTTATAAATTGTAATATATATTGTGTAATTTGATCTGTATAAAATTGTGTAAAATCATACTTACAAATATCAAATTAATTATTGTGGTTTGTTTTACGTAGTTATTTGATATATTCTTTAATTTGATACACATAAAATTATAGAAGAATGAATATCAAGTTAATTACCCTGATCTGTTTTACATACTTATTATATTATACATATATATATACACACACATAGAGATTTGATCAAACACGCACCTGAAAAATGCGCACTTCTCTAGGATTTCTTTTTTTTTTAATTTTTAATATTTCATATTTGTTAAAAATTACAAAATATGAATTGGTTAACAAATATGATAAATCCTCAATTAATCCTCAATAAATCCTCAAGATCAATCCTATTGTAGCCCTGAAAAATATTTAATTAGTCAATTCCTAAGAAAAGAAAAGTATTTAATTAGTCAATTCTCAAGAAAAATCCTAATCAACGTTCAAGAAATCCTCAAAATGAATAATAAAAATTGAATGAAATCCTCAAAATGAATAATAAAAATTGAAATATGAATTAAGTAACAAAGAAAATAAATTTTCAACAAATCATTAAAATCGACAAATCATATCCTCAAACTTAACAAATCCTCAAAATCAACCCATTATACCATACAAAATATGATTTGTTGATTTTGAGTATTTGTTGAGTTTGATTGAGTTTGAGGATATGATTTGTCGATTTTGAGAATTTATTCTATTTGTTATTTAATTCATATCTCAATTTTTTTTTTCATTTTGAGGATTTCATTCAATTTTTGTTATTCATTTTGAGGATTTCATTCAATTTTTCTTATTCATTTTGAGGATTTTTTTGCTTAGGATTTTTCTTTAGGTGCGATCAAATCTCTACATACATATGTATATTGTTTAATCTAATCCGCATACAAGATTTTTCAAATCTTACTGATAAATATCGGATTACTTATTATGATTTATTTTCCTTAATGATATATTTATATTATTTAATCTAATTCGCATAAATTAATTACTCTGATCTGATACTTATTAGTAATATATTTATATTATTTAATCTAATTCACATTAATTAATATAAACCTAAACCTATTTTGAATACCATCTAAACTTATAAACATTTTTTATATTAAGTTATTAAATTTTGTTCTTTTTTAGTTAACAAAAATGATTTTTGCCAACTATACCCTTCTAACATTTTATGTATAATATGATGGTACGAGCTACATGAATGATAGTACGACAAATGTAGTTTATAAAGAAATATTTCAAAATTTGTAAACGACGATGTCAACATTACACTAAATTTATCGTATTATGTATTTGATCAATTACATTGCTTTGATAATCCGTTTATTTTGTTTAACTTTTCGTAATTTGAATTGGACTACTGACTATAAATAAATTAAAATAATATAAATATAATAATAATAAAATAGATAATTCTTATATTTAATCTCGTGCATCGCACGGGTGCACTACTAGTAATAATAATAATACTAGTTGGCTATTTATTCCTTGTTCGGTAATATTTAGGAACAACTACTATAGTCTATATACATAATTTCTATATATACTCTTCTTAATTAATTTATTCTCCACCCAAAGATTAATTAATTAAGGTTGTTTATAAAAAATTAAATGCGGACAGAATTACTTGATATTGAATTTGTGCACACATCTTTCAAAATTACTTCAATGTTTTTAATCATTATTTGTTGATGTATAAATTTTTTGCATAATTTATGTATATACTGTTCTTAATTAATTAATTAATTTTCCACCCAAAGATTAATTAATTAAGGTTGTTTATAAAAAATTAAATGTGAACAGAATTACTTGATATTGAATTTGTGCACACATCTTTCAAAATTACTTCAATGTTTTTAATTTTCATTTGTTGATGTATACATTTTTTTTGCATAATTTCTATATATACTCTTCTTAATTAATTAATTCTCCACCCAAAGATTAATTAATTAAGGTTGTTTATAAAAAATTAAATGTGAACAGAATTACTTGATATTGAATTTGTATACACATCTTTCAAAATTACTTCAATGTTTTTAATCTTTATTTGTTGATGTATACTTTTTTTTTTTTTTTTTTTTGCATAATTTCTATATATGTTCTTCTTAATTAATTAATTCTCCACCCAAAGATTAATTAATTAAGGTTGTTTATAAAAAATTAAATGTGAACATAATTACTTGATATTGAATTTGTGCACACATCTTTCAATATTACTTCAATGTTTTTAATCTTTATTTGTTGATGTATACATTTTTTGCATAATTTCTGTATATACTCTTCTTAATTAATTTATTCTCCACCCAAAGATTAATTAACTAAGGTTGTTTATAAAAAATTAAATGCGGACATAATTACTTGATATTGAATTTGTGCACACATCTTTCAAAATTACTTCAATGTTTTTAATCATTATTTGTTGATGTATAAATTTTTTGCATAATTTCTGTATATACTGTTCTTAATTAATTAATTAATTTTCCACCCAAAGATTAATTAATTAAGGTTGTTTATAAAAAATTAAATGTGAACAGAATTACTTGATATTGAATTTGTGCACACATCTTTCAAAATTACTTCAATGTTTTTAATCTTTATTTGTTGATGTATACATTTTTTGCATAATTTCTATATATACTCTTCTTAATTAATTAATTATCCACCTAAAGATTAATTAATTAAAGTTGTTTATAAAAAATTAAATGTGATCAGAATTACTTGATATTGAATTTGTGCACACATCTTTCGAAATTACTTCAATGTCTTTAATCTTTATTTGTTGATGTATACATTTTTTTCATAATTTCTGTATATACTCTTCTTAATTAATTAATTCTCCACCCAAAGATTAATTAATTAAGGTTGTTTATAAAAAAATTAAATGTGAACAGAATTACTTGATATTGAATTTGTACACACATCTTTCAAAATTACTTCAATATTTTTTATCTTTATTGGTTGGTGTATAAATATATATATTTTTTTTTTTGCATAATTTCTATATATACTCTTCTTAATTAATTAATTCTCCACCCAAAGATTAATTAATTAAGGTTGTTTATCAAGAACCGAACCATATATAACCAAATTGTTTTGGATCGGGGAGCCATTAAAGAGTTATTTAAATATACATGACATTCATTATGATTTATGTTTTTATATGAAATAATTACGTATTTGATTAAATTTATTAATGTCACATATATATTAAAACTCATCTTCACAAATTGTTATAATTAATGATAATTTTCCAAATATATAACTTGATGGAGTCTTCATTATAGATTACAATTAAATAAATTGTACTCACTATTTGTGTGAAACTAGTGCATCGATTACGCTGACACGGATCGGCGTCCTTTTTTCCATGCGCTGACCTTTATATTATATTAATTAGCCATTTATATACAAATATCATAGCTTTTATATAATATTTTTTAACTTAAAAACAAAATTCAATTTCGACACAATTTGTTTATATATACTTTCATGTGATATTACTTATACCTTTATATCAATATAATTATACATTTATGTAATATATAGAAGTGCAACTAACATAATTAAAAAAATATGGCTAACATAATTAAATGTATGACTAACATAACTAAAATGTATAAATGTGTTATATATCAGTGTAAAAATAATGTAACTAACTTAATACAATTCTACATTATAGAAAGAAATATCATTTGAAAGTTAACCAAGTGTGAAGAAGATGAAATAAAACAAAATAATCAAACAAGTAAACATCAATGAAAACGTAAATTAATTATGCAAAAAATGTATACATCAACAAATAAAGATTAAAAACATTGAAGTAATTTTGAAAGATGTGTGCACAAATTCAATATCAAATAATTTTGTTCACATTTAATTTTTTATAAACCACCTTAAATTGGTGATTTTTTATGTTATAAACTGACAGAGATATAATATCTAGACAAAAAAATTTGTGCACCTGGTGCATAGACCCCACTCGGGTCAACCCGACCCGCCACGCGCCCGTACACGCCTCTAGGTCGCGGATAAAATCCGTCCAAACATGCTCCCAGGTGCCAGACCTTTATGTTATGTTAACTATACATTTTAGTAGTGTTAGTCATGCATTTTAGTTATATTAGACATACCTTTTGTAAGACTAGCTGTACCTTAACATTTTTTTTTACAGACATATTAACCTTTCATTCATTTTAGTTATAACAGTCATACCTTTTAGTTATGTTAGATATACCTTTTAATACCTTTTAATTATGTTAGTTGTTCCTTTATATATTACATAAATGTATGACTATGTTGATACCTTTATGTAGTATTAGGCATACCTCTTTATGTAGTGTTAAACATACTTTTATGTTATGTTAGTCATACTTTTTAGATTTTTACACGTACCTTAACATATTTTCAAACAACTATTAATATTTTTCATACATTTTAGTTATATTAGTCATACATTTTAATTATGTTAGTTGTACTTTTATATATATTACATAAATGTATGTTTATGTTGATATAAATGTATAAATAATATCACATAAATGTATGAGTAATATCACATAAATGCAAATATCTACAACTTGTGCTAAAATTAAGGTTTATTGTGCCGAAATTAGAGTTTAAGGTTAGAGTATTACATAAAAGTATGATATTTGTATATAAAGGTATGATTAATATAACATAAAGATATGATTAACATAGTATATGACTAAAATAATATAAATGTACGACTAACATAACATAAATGTGAGGGCAAAAAAGAAAAAAAAAAGGATAAAGTGCGGATCCGGGTCGGAGTCGGCCCGACCCAACCCGAGTGTATGGATCTAAGATCCATGCACCAATTGCACAGGAAACTGACCCTAATATCTATAGTTAGTTTTTTATATATAAATTTTTGAATTGTAAGAAAAAAATTTGGATTTCCCGTTTATAATTACCCGAAGTCCGAACTTGATCTCTGAAGTAGAATAAATCAAAAATATTAAATATCCATTAACATTGCTTTTCTTGGAGAAAAATATTTATATTTTCCAACATTAACACTCTGAAATTCGCCCAGATCCATTAAGACCCGGGAATGCAGAGCGGATCCTGATATATCTGTAAAACCCGAATCCGACCCGTTTAATGTCGGCGAATGGATTCAGTAACCTTCATAACGTCTCTTTCCATTCCATAGACAGTGAGCTCAAACTTTCCAGAAATCTCAGATCAGATCCCAAGAATTTTGATTTGCATCTCCGCGCTGTGAAGTGATCCTCCGATTTCTGTTTGTATATTTTCGAGTGGAGATATGGATTCGTCAACACTGCTGTTCAATCAGCTCAAGGTTTCGGAATTTTATCCCTCAATTCTTCTCCAATTCAAACTTTATATTCTTCCCAAAATGTAGCAAACTAAAAGTAATTGATGAATTCCGATGAACAGGCAGCGGAGCCATTCTTCTTGCTAGCAGGCCCCAATGTGATCGAATCAGAGGAGCACATTCTCTACATGGCCAAGCATATTAAGTCCATCGCCTCTAAGTACTTCCATTTTCAGAATATTCTGCGTATTACATATTTGGTTTGAAATTAGTTAACAAAATTTAATGTAATTTGCTACTTCTAGACTTGGATTGCCGTTGGTTTTTAAGTCGAGCTTCGACAAAGCTAATCGAACATCCTCGAAATCGTTTCGTGGCCCTGGCTTGATTGAAGGCTTGAAGGTAATTCTCAGTGGTATTGTTGTCTTTTCAATTGGAAATACTGTTGAAAAATCTGTAAGTAATAATGCATTTTCAGTTCTATGAGTTCTTAGGTTTTAAGAATGAATTAGCTCTGCTGTTATTTTTGCGGTTATGCTTTTGCTTCGGTGGTCATATTGAAAGTTAGATAATGTGCATGTTTCACATAATGCATTCTCAATTTGTTTGTCCTTGCTCCTTTTGCAGATCCTTGAGAGGGTGAAAACAACTTATGACATTCCAATAGTTACCGATGTGCACGAGTCAATACAGGTTGGCAGTGGAATTTGTATCATTTTGTGCCAGTCAGATAATGCTCTTTGAGATAGTTGATTTTCTTATTCTATTCGTCCTTTGCTATGAAATGTGGCTACATCTAGAGGAACATCGGATAGAAGTTCCAGGATAATCTCGCAACTTCTCTGCAAGAGAAGCGAAACAATTTTGTGGAGTAAATTTATGTTAGCTCTTGCTAGTGGCAAAGTTCATATGGTTATCCGTAATCCTCCTGTTAGACGGTGAATTACTATTCATGTTTAGAGCCTGAATGGTGTTTCTTACCATCTCAAACTATTGATTTATCGTAATCTGGGAGCCTAGAGCTGCTACATTAAGCTTTACACCCAGTTGCCTCGTAAATCACTTGAGATAGTTTTACTTTCTCTTATTGGATATTTTTGCCAATTTATTTCCAATGCAATGCACAACTTTTAGATGGGTTTAGAAGATTTTCTACCCCCACCACAGAGAAGTGGACGCCAGTTGCAAAGACCTGAATAAATTAAAATTCGATATTGGGAACAATTTAATTTCTATCATCATTATGTCATAAACCATGTAGGATTGGAACTTAGGGATTGTTGTATTCGTGTTGAATGTGAATGCTGTTTAACATTTTTGCTTCTGACATAGTTACAAGTTATGTGATGGTTTAACATATTAGCTATTTTTACGCTTTGTGTGTGTGCGCGCGCGCGCGCGTGTGTTCAATGCCCATTTGATCTGATTCCAGATGGTGTCATAATTCAGATGACAGTAGGTAACTGATTTTTGCAGAGCACGATTTATTCTGACTCAACATTCCTTATTTTTATCAGTGTGACGCTGTAGGCAGAGTTGCTGACATTATTCAGATTCCTGCTTTTTTGTGCCGACAGGTTAGATAGATAGAAATCAATTCTACCAGATAACTTTGCTTGCATATAAAATTTGGTCATTAGAATGTATTTGAGTCCACCCTTTTTTGAGTGCCAGACGATTATGAATTTAGTTTTAACCTCTTGGGATGACAGACAGATCTACTTGTGGCAGCTGCCAAGACTGGGAAAATTATCAACATCAAGAAAGGCCAATTTTGTGCCCCTTCAGTAAGCATTGGTCCCTTTTCTTTTTCATGTAGTTCTTGTTTCTTTCACTGTGCCCCTTTTTATTACAATTTACTGAAACTTGGCATATTTTTATACGCTTATAGGTCATGGCAAATTCTGCTGAAAAGATAAGAATGGCTGGAAATGAAAATGTTATGGTCTGTGAGAGAGGCACAATGTTTGGTTACAGTAAGTTCTCCTTGATATTTTTATCCCAAGTAGTAGGTAAAATCTATTATCTAGCATATAAATTGAAGGAAAGTTTTAATTAAACCTCAAACTATAATTAAATCAATCAGATCCAGTGGGCGTTAAGAAAGTAAAAAAAAGATTATAACATTATGCCTATAAGAGATCTACTTATGGTATACTGTTGATTACCATGACATATGCTGATGGGGGTGCTTCCATGCTACACGGATAACCCAAAGATTGACCAAACTTGGAATAAGAGATGTGCACTGAGTTGTGAAAATAACCTACTGAATTTCCATGAACAGAGCTTGTGAATGTTTCTTGAAGGCTTTACGCCTTTTCTCTTAGATTAATATTAGCATGTCACATAAGTACTATGGAACAATTTTTTTTAACCCTGTTGGTTTATTGTGCAGATGACTTGATTGTTGATCCACGCAACTTTGAATGGATGAGGGAGGCCAATTGTCCTGTTGTAAGATTAATTGTTCATGCTGTGTTTTGTGTCAATGCTGACATTTTTCATTAGGGTCAACCAGAAACATGATTTGGCAAAAGATGTTTCATGTTGTGCATTTGCTTCTTGAGTGTACCCATCATGAAGCCCAATTTCTTAAACTCAATTGTAATCCTTCAGGTGGCTGATATTACACATTCACTACAACAACCTGCTGGTAGAAAGGTATGTGTTTGTACTTGAATTGATATATTCTATTGAAGTACCTCTATGCCACATTTCTCTTAAACAAGAGACCCAACTGTATCATTTCCAGTATTCCTTAACCTTGCATTATTTTAATTTTCCCTCTACAGCCATATCTAATGTGGAGAAATATAATTTCTAATTACTTGGACAGCTTGAAGGTGGTGGTGTTGCCAGTGGTGGTCTTCGTGAGCTGATACCTTGCATTGCCCGAACCGCAGTTGCTGTTGGGGTGGATGGAATCTTTATGGAGGTGTGGAACACAGATCTTTTCTAGTGAAAAAAATAATTATTATTTCCTCTCTCTTCATCTAATGTTGTCTGTGACTTGCAGTTCATACAACTGCAAGGTTGATTACTATGACTGATTAGTTAGATTACAGCCTAGTTTTTGTTTGAACTTTTTTGCTGAGTTTGCTTTTCTGATGATATACTTAGGTGCATGATGACCCACTAAAGGCTCCAGTTGATGGTCCGACACAATGGGTAAGTCTATTGGGGTGGAACATGTTATAAGGAAGCTGTCTTTGTTTTCTCTTTATCAGAAAAAAGTATCTCTTCTTGTTGTTACATAAATTAGTTTTAACTGATTTTTCTCTTCGTTTGTCCTCATGCAGCCCCTGCGTCATCTGGAGGAGCTTCTGGAAGAGCTCATAACAATTGCTGTAAGTCATTGCTGCATATTATGGTGCAGCAAAATGTTTTCAGACTGTTTGTCATAATTTTTACAGCATCATTTAGGAGCTCTTCCTTTTGTAAATGGTATTGATTTGTTTTTTGTTATCCTATAGAGGGTTAGCAAGGGGAAGCAACCTTTTCAAATTGATCTCACTCCATTCCATCCATGAAAACCGGAGCATTGATTTCTCTACATAACCTAGAGCAAACAGGCAGGTTCTACTCCCTTGGCCAAGTTGGCATCACCCACAAATAACTTCTCATTAGAGATATATTTCATCATATTGTTATTTTTTCGATGGTTTGTATTTCTAGATTTGATGTACTGTGCTCCTATTGGAGATGGTGCATTTATCCGAACAATGCAGGAAATATGGTAGTTAAGTCTTGGATTACCTGTAATGCAAAAGGCGCTGGAAATCAAAGGCTAAATGATATGTCAAGACTGTTCTAAAACATGTTAAATACATGTCAATGCCATGTATGTTGATGATGTACACGTTATATTTATTTCAAATACGAGACGAAACATTATTTTAAAATGTGCTCGACTATGAGCTTTTTCATATTGGTGAGATTTAGAAATCTGAGGATTGAATACCTAAGAAGTGTCATTTCTACTCTTCATGCATCATGAAGTTCGCATGTATTTAGTAGTTTTCCACGTTAGAATCCAAACAAGGTAGTGCATTTTTTATTTTATTTTTACATTAAAAATGAAACGCGAAGTTATTTAATTGTAGATGTTATTTCATCAATTTACACATTTATACTGATGATATAATATACTATCATTTGATGTGTACCAAATGAGATTAAATACTAGATTGAAAGATAATAAATAATAGATAATCAAAATGCCTTTTTCCCATCAATTTTCAAGGTTTATGTACTATGATCCGTGCCCCCAATCTAACCTGTGCATATATGCTTTTTTTTTTTTCGCACATATATCTGTGCCCTCAGTTTTTTTTTTTTTTTGAGGTATTACAAATTTATTCTATAGGTATTACAAACATGAACTAAAGATATTACATAATTACATGCTTTAATGATATGTAATTTATGAAAAATAGTTTTGAGGTATTACAGATGTGTTCTATAAGTATTATATATATAAACTACATGTATTACATAATTACGTGTTTAATGATATGTAATACTTGTGTAATACCTTAAAGGTATATATGTGATCTTCAGTGTGATACTTAAAAGATACTTGTGTAATACCTTAAAGGTATATATGTGATACCTGAAGAGAAGAGTAAATACGTGATACCTAAAGAGAAAATATGTGATACCTGAACATAATACATTATGTGATACTTTAAAAGTATATGTGTGATATCTGAAGAGCAAATGTGTGATACCTGAACATAATTTATTATATATATGTTATGTGTACTTGAAGAGTATATATATGATACATTTAGAGCAAGTGTGTGATACCTAGCAGGTGCGCGCAACGTGGGTGAGTGGGGGCACGTGGGCGTGCCTGGGAACGGCCCACGTGCCGGGTCGGGTTAAGCGTGCCCCTGGGGCATATAATTTTTTGCGTGTTTTACTCTCACCACACCTTATAAATTTATTCATTTTACTAAACCCTTATACACAATACACTTCCATTTTTTTTTTATTAAATCATTGGATAAGACGAAATAACAATATCAAAATTTTACTGTTAAATATGTAAATCTTCTCCAATTTATTTTTATTTTGTTTTAATTCTTCATTTTTCTAGGAGATGTGGAGGATTATTTTCTGATGAAGAATGTTGTACATTCATCTTTATATTTATTTAATATATAATTTCATTCCGTTAGAAAAAAACTAATATATGAATGGTTATAAACTTAGTAAAAACACAATAAATACAGAAAGGATTAATGTGAAAAGGCTCAGCGATAAAATATTGGATTGCCTTTTTATTTTCTTCCTTTTTTATTTATTTATAAAGTTTTCCTTAATTTCCAAAAAGATATAAGTGGATATAGGGATATTTTCCTTTTTGGAAATAATAAAAAACCTATTAGTAAAAATTAGAATGCTTGACTTGAAAAGGGTATTCTTGTAATATGGCTCTCCATTCAAACCGTGGGAAAGGGCGGTCTTAACTCTTTAAGCCTACTACATTCAATTCAAACGGTAAAATTAAAATCCTCTTACACAAAAACAAGATTTCCTCTTTTCTTTTCTCTTTGTCTCTTCAAATTTCCTTTCAGATTCTTAGTCTTTCAAGAATGTGGTAAGCACTCTCCATTTTCTTCTTGATTGTTAATTAATTTCTCTGGTCAAATTTTATTTTGATTCGATCCATGTTCTTCATTGTGAAGGAAAATATGAATAGTTTGGAAGGATCTTGAAGGACCACACTCACATATTCAGAACCCTAATCGAATAGGAGTCAGTAAAACGAATATACAATCATTGCTATTGCAAAGGGAGTTCGGTTCGGGAAAGAAATGGTGGCTGCTAAGGTGCAAGGATTGAAAAGCCCTAATTCTGTTTGGGCATCTGTATCTTGCCCCCTTTTTCGTCAATTCTTTTAGTTTATGGCTTTCTTGATGATCACAGGTTACAAGAATCATAGTATAGTTTCTGTGTATGTGGGTTTTCTGGTCTTTTTACTTCTTCTTCTATCAGTTCAGGGATTTTCTTGGCAATGCCAAGAACTTAAAATGGTTTTGTGTTTGTGTTCTTCTTTACCTGTTATCTTGAGTTCAGAAATTTCTTGATTTTCTTGGAAGTCAAAAAGAAATCTAATTCTTTATTTCTTTACAATTTAGGGGAGATTGAATCCACTCACAGATGTAACCACACAAGACAAGAAGATGAGCAGGCGGGGTAATTTCTGTATTTAATAGTGTTCTTTTCCCCAGCCTTTGTTTTAGTGGCGTACTTATAGTGAATATGATCTCACTTCAGGCGAAGTAAAGGATCTCAAAATTTATGTGGAAGTTGACAAAGTAAAGAACCCAGATGCTCTCAAAAATGGCACCAAGTAAGAGTTGTGGTGTCTTTTAATGAATTACGAAGTTTCTTGTTGTCTGATGAGTCCTGGCATGACATGTCAAAGACCAAGGGTCCATTTTGATTATACAGAAATTTTCTTAAAAAACTTTGTTGGGCTTTCTATCCTTACAATGTTTGTACACAGTATACTACCTGGACAGCAAGCAATGTATTTTTCTTCTCTCTTGTTTTATTCAACATTTCTATGTGTATTTTAATATATTACAGAAATCAGGCAGTGCCACATAGTGGTTGTTATCTACTCAATACCAGTGATTTAAAGGTCAGCACATTTTTAGTTGTTTGAATGAATTGTAAATATGGGCCTTCTAGCTTTTCTCTGAGAATTAATTTGTTCAATATTTGTTTTCGCTTCCTGTTTCCATGTAGAGTGGTACCAAGACTTTGGAGAAGGGCAAAAGCAAGCCAGATAAATCTAGTAAGTGCGGTCAATGTAACATAATAGGAAGGAAGCTTAATTTTCGAGAATCCTATTCTGAAAACTGAGAGCTTATTGCAGTGGGTTCAAATGTTGGAAGAAAAGTTTTGGCAGATATTGGCAATAGGAATCGCAACTTTTCAAAAACTGAACAAGGAAAAAGTTCAAGAACTGGGTGAGTAATATTGAAATAGGCTTAAGAATTAATTAAAATCTCTCTTTGTTATGGTCCGGAGGTATATTTAATGATGTAGTATTTGCAAATTTTACTTTTAAAATGGAACTCTTAATATAAACCATTTGGAATGCCTTCAAGTCCTTTTTCTTTAATAGCCTATGTAGTATGTTTTGGCACTTCACTGTATTCTCTCAAAAAGGGAAGAAGTAAAGAAAAGAAAAGTTAAAAAACGAGAAGAAAGTAGATAAAGAGCTGAAGTTCTATGTTATCATCCAGTTTTTCCTTCTAATGCATCACCTTATTGCAGAAAGGGCAAAGTTGAGATGATCTTGTATCCACAACGGTATATGTCAATGATTTCAATGCATTCATGTAATCATGTTTAGATTTCTACATTCTAATGTATCCCCCTGATTGCAGGAAAAGCAAAAGTGGGGTGATGTCGCATCCAGACAGGTAAGTGTTTATGAATTTGAATGCCTTATTATTTAAGACTTACAACACCATATCCTCTCTTTTGGAGTGTTGTATTTAATTATATTTTGCTTTCTGTTCCATTTATTTCACTCTGGTGCCTGTAATTTCAATTGTCCTTAGTCTATTTATAAGTTCTCATTTGCTTTGTGATGGTTCCTTAGTCACGGAAATGCTGTGGAGTTGGGCAAAAGGGAAGGCAGTTTGTCTTCAAGGGTATGCAAATAAGTTCTTATAGAAAATTTCCCCCTTTAAATTTGTATCTCTCTCAGCTTCCCCTGTTTCTAAACCACTGTACAGTTGAATTCTGCAATATTCTTAGTTAAGAATTTCCAAGATATTTAAATGACATCAAGTTGCTGGAATATCCATTAAGGTATTTAGAACTGCAAATTCACATGCATCAAGTAACAAGAAAAGAAAGTCAAAAGGCAGTGTTAAGGAATTTAAGCCTTTCAGTTAGGTTCAGATGGCTTTCATTAGGTATGATTGATGTTACAAATCTTTTCAGATTTTAACTTGGTGCTTTCGTCTGGCAAAAAAAAAAAAAAAAAAAAAATCCCTTAAAATGATAAAATTTAAGAACACTGAATCAGGAATCATTAACTTGACGATAAAAATTATTTACTTTAGTAATATTTGTTATGGCTTCCAAATTCAATCTCTTTCCACTTCTCCATCTACTCGCTCTTTATGAGCCAATTAGCTGAAAATACAATGCCACTCTGAACACATACCTTTTTCTATTTTTATTGATTCTGTATGAAAACAAGGTCTGAACTTGCATATGAAACAGGAAAGCGTGAGATTAAATCGGATTCAAGCTACAGATGACAACCAGACATCTAAGAAATGTAGGTTTTTTGTTTTTCTTGTTTCTGCATAAAGTACTAATAGCCTTTTCTGCCTAATATTTTTAATTTGCTTGATGGTAGCTGTGAACAAAAATATTAAGGCCACTTCTGATGAGCCAAGGATAAAATTTCAAGGCCGTAGCTCTATAACTGCCACTGCAACTGAAAGGTGAGCCTCACAATTATTCATTTGCACTTGCACACCTGAAATTTAAAGTTGCTTTACTTGTTTTGCATGTGTCGAAATAGCCTCTTCTCTTACATGTGTTCTTTTGAGATAAACCTTTTCCTTTTCTTTTGGTGTGCCAGGAAATCTGTTAGAAATCCTCTCTATCTTACAAGGTTTAATATTTATTTTTATACATCTTTTACTTTTTTTACTTTAAATGGTTTGTATTTCAATTGATGTGCCTCTTTTACTGTTCATGGATGCTTGAAGAAAATCTTTACCAGTACTAAGGCAGGCCAGAGAGGTCAAATCTACTTTTAAGACAAATGACACGACAAAGGTTTTGATGATATCATATCTACTTTTAATACCCTGTGATTTCTTTCTTGTATGTTGTGTATTTGACTTAGTCCCTTTTACATGTTCCAATAGGAAAATTCTGAGAAATCAAATAGTTCTAGGGGAAAAAAACAAGGCTTCCCTGGTAAGCTCTCATGCTATTTCCCAGTTCTCAACATGTACCGTGATTGATAAAAAATCATGAACTTTTTCCCAGTCGATGCTATTGAATTTTATTATTATTTTTTTTTCAGTGAAGCCTACTGTGAGGAGAAGTATTGTACCAAAGCCAAGCAATTTGAGCCGTCGCCCTTGGGGGACTAGAGTTAGCGATGGCTTTGCAGTAATGTAAGTCATACTAGACATTAGACTACTTTATACGTTGAGCCTAGATTAAGCTGAAATACTAATCTCATCTTGAAGCAACACTGTTTGCCACATTCTGATGGAACTTGACACCCCCCCCCCCCCTCGGGGAGCTCCCTCAGTTTGTTGTTGTTGATGTGTTACCTACAATACCAGATTCTCGCTCGCATTTACTGTTATATATGTATATACACACACACATATAGATACATAAAATATATACATACATACATGCATATATATGTATCAAATAGCACACGTGGTAAAAGTGGTCTTGCTGAATGTGAAAAATGCACAATCATTTACAGCTACACACACACATATATACATAAAATGCATACATACATACATGCATATTCAAAATAGCACAAGTGGTAAAACTGGTCTTGCTGAATGTGAAAAATGCACAATCATTGGTTGAGAACAGTCAGTGGTTTAATAACTCTCATGATAAACATTATGCCATACACATATTTCTCATCAATATCCTACTTGAATCCATTGGAAATTCTGTTGTAGGTATTTCATGGCTTGTGTGATTCAGCTACTTTAATGGAATATTAGATCAACTTAGTAGATACTCTTGGATTAGTGTGTTTATTGATTGGATAAAGTTACTTGGCTCCTATCTACATGTTCTTGAAGTGGCCAATATATCAGCATTTTAACTCCTTGACTGACTGGGTTTCCCATTCACTGTTCCTCTTTTTAGTACTTGACTACACACACACACACATATATATATATATTTATATTTTCAACCTGAAAGGTGGCATGCTGTCTAACCTCCAAAAACATATTGAATTGATTGGCTTATTTCTACATCTTTAGACTCTGAGCAACTTTGTAAAGCTACAGAATTCCATGAGGAAGAGTTCTGTGTATTAAATAGACTTGTTCTGACCCTCATGTGAGATACAGTCTAAAATAAATATAGCGGGTGTATTTTTGTTTATTTTTGATCAGTTGATCTAATGGCATGTTGTCGTCGTCAGGTCATCAAGAGCTCATACTAAAGTGGACACTGGAGTAATAGCTAGGAAAACTATTAAAGTAAGTGAAGCATTCTATGGTTTTTCCTTTTTTTGCCCTTCCTCACTTTTGTTGCTATTGTGTTTAGTTATTAGTTTAAATTACACAGTTGCTTGTTACTGACATGTTTTAATTATTCCTATATCCATATGGTTCTTGCATTTTTTTTGTTAGGATGGGAAGCTTCATATAAAGATGTTTACCTGTTTTGCTAGACTCAATATTCAACAAACTGACATTTTTTTCTAGATATATGTTCAATAAACTGACCTTTTTTGCTAGATGTATGTTTAATAAACGGAGTAATAGATACAATTTTCTGTAAGGAATTTAGTGTGCATGAAGGTATTTTTCAGGCTTAAATTTAAACTTGTGCGTTGTATATTTGTAATGATGCAACATTGCATTGACAATAAACAAATGAGTTCAACATTTGGGAGGCCAAGTGTCTTTCTTGGGAGGAAAAAGGTGGTTTCCTAGTTACCAAGTGTTATATAATGCTCATTTGGAATTGGAATAGACATTTTTTTTCATTTAAGTACAAAATTATACCTGATCCAATATTACAAGGGTTTTCCTCTTTAGAATCATTATTGTATTTTCCTCCTTGTAGTATATCCTGATACGGAATGGGAAAAAGTTAAATCTGTGAAGAATAGGGTTTCTAATATCATCATATTTGTGGCATTCTGAAACAATTACATATCCTGAAGTTCTTCTTTCTTTCTTATTAAGTTTTTTAACTTGTTCTGGACTCTAACTAGAGTGACTGGTTTATTCTTTGGACAGCTAAACTCAATTCATTAATTTATAGGACCTTTTGATAGGGTGTTATGAATCTCTTCTTCACATTAGAATATGTATTTTATAGGCAACACTAATGAAATTTTACTGTTTATAACCAATAAAAATGATGTAACTTGGTTCTTTAAACGGAGAGAAAAGTATGTACCATATGTAACTAAGGCTGCACATTATTCCATGCATTTTGAAGATGTCTGGTAGTCCAATTCTCGTGAGGCTACCTAAAACTGGTGTCTCTTCTCTGTAACCAACCAATAAAAATGATGTAACATGTTCTTTAAACTGAAAGAAAAGTATGTGGCGTATGTAACTGAGGCTGCACATTCTTCTGTGCATACTGAAGATGTCTAGTAGTCCAGTTCTCATGAGGCTACCTAAAACTGGTGTCTCTTCTCCTTTTTATGATGTCAATGGCTCAACTTGCAGAACCAACATGTTTCTATTCTTGATATATAGTGCAATATCGGAAAGTAAGTAGCTATCTTTTGTTATGGAGTTAAGAAGTTGCTGCCATCAGCTAGTCTCTGTAAACTTATTAAGGTGGTTATAATCAACCGAAATAAGCAGTTTTAATTAATACTCCTTGCCTTACAACTACAGCTAGCCTTTGTCATCATCTTGTATTTACTAAGCAATTCTTTTGTTATTCAATGTCTAGTCCTCTGTGCAAACCACAACTACAGCTGTCAAGAATCAGAGAAATGCAAGATCAAGCTATGTATTCACTCAAAGAAATTCAAAATCAAGCCACATATTCACTACAAAGAATTTGAGGCCTAGGCATGCTGATTTATCCAAGATAAAGCAGGACAGGGCTTCTGTATCGAAAAATGTTCCTTCTGTTGAATCCCAAGTTGAACCTGCTTCAGAGGACGATATTACGACGGTTGTTATTCCAAGAAGAAAATCTGATCGCAGGAACTCGTTTATTTCTTCTCTGATGTCCTCCAGTTCAAAGGTACTTGCCTAATTCCTCCTCTAAAATTTTCTTATTAGACTTGTGTTGATCATCGACAGTTTTGCAGTTGCTTCAAGGATCTAGTAAAGCAACATCTGAGGAAACGCTGCCCAACATTTATGATGATCGCAATCATCTTGAAGTTAGTGATTATGTTGACGATATATATCAATATTATTGGGTTATGGAGGTGAGTCTTCTTTATTGTCACTGTTTCACCATTGTAACTAGAAGTATTTATTGTATAATTTTGTAGTCTTGAAGATTTGAACCTTTTCATTTTTCTCCTATTTGGCGATTTAACCTTCTATGACATCATACTTTTACCTTCTCCAAATCCTATTGCAGGGACATAATCCTTTATTGAAGAATTACATGGATACTAAGAGAGAGATTACACCACAAATGCGTGGTATATTGATCAATTGGCTTATTGAGGTCCTTCACTCTTAGCACATCTTTGCCTTAACTTTCACTTAGCTTCAGCAGCACACAGTTCCGTTTTTCACACAACCATTTGCATGACAGGTTCATTTGAAATTCGATTTGATGGAAGAAACTCTTTTCCTCACTGTTACGCTGTTAGATCGATACCTCTCTCAAGAGAACATCAAGAAGAATGAAATGCAGTTAGTTGGCCTAACTTCTCTCCTGTTGGCCTCAAAGTATGAAGACTTTTGGCATCCTCGGGTAAAAATATTCTTGCGTGCAAATTAATTGCAGTGCCCTTAGAACAGATATTATAGCTTTCCAATTGCATGACCATATGTAAAAGCTCTCAAAGAATATCTATTTCTCACCTAAATTGGTGTTAATTACAGGTTACTGACTTGATAAGCATCTCAGCCGAGTCGTATACTAGGGATCAAATGCTTCAAATGGTGAGTGGGGAAAGCTGCTCTTTCATCTTTGTTCAATCAAAATCTCATTTTCTGCTGTTTTAAGTAATAAGTTCCATCTTTGCAGAAGGATTAATTTTGTATCAGTAACTCCAAATATTGAGACTTTTGGTGTTTGACTAAATTATAAGCTGCTGCATTTTTTTAATTTCAGGAAAAGACAATCCTAAAAACATTGAAGTTCCGTCTTAACGAGCCAACTCCCTACGTTTTCATGCTTAGATTCCTCAAGGCTGCTAAATCAGACATGAAGAAGGTGTTAAATTTAGTGAAATAATCTCTCTCTCTCTCTCTCTCTCTCTCTCTCTCTTCCTGTTTTCTCCTCTCTCATTACACACTTCCAGTAAGTGAGAGACTGAGGCAACAGACCATCACTTTCTTTGTTTTTGGCGCCAACTCGATTATTTCTAAAAAATATAATTAATCTCCATTTGACCATGCACCTAACAAGGATCATCCCTTTTCTTTATCCAGTTTGAACATCTTGCTTTTTACCTCATTGAGCTATGCTTAGTTGAATATGAAGCTTTGAACTACAAGCCTTCAATGCTATGTGCGTCTGCTATCTATGTTGCACGATGCACAATGCAATTGACTCCACCATGGACTCCTCTCCTAGCAAAGCACACACGCTATGAAGAAACTCAAATCAGGTTCGATTTCTGTTGGATATTTGCCTTGTACTGGAAATTTAATGCTTTACAGAATTTGTAATACTATCTAAATTCTGCAGGGACTGTGCAGAGATGGTTTTGAAGTTTCACAGAGCTGCCAAAACAACTCTGTTGAAAGTCACTCATGAGAAATATGCTCAGCCTGAGCACTGCAGAGTTGCAACTATAAAGCCTTTGCATAGGCTTCCTGCGTGATATAACCGTTGCTTCTTAATTCTTCAATGAAATCTATCAACACAATCGTTGAAGAACTCAGATGATGTAATAATCCTTTCTGTCATCACACACTATTTTTTTCTATTTACTTAACACACCACACAGACACACACATTCTAGTGTGAACACTTATAATATCTCATCTCGTTCTTGCAGGAATATGTAGGTGAAGAGTGTGTGTACACATATATAGTTTGAGAGAATCAACACTGGTATGATTCTAATTTTCTATTTTCAGCCTTGTTTGTTATTGTAATACACACAGAAATTTCAACACTTAGTATGCAATGATGACAGTTCTTATGGAGTCTATCCCATACACATATATTCTGTTTATAAACACAATACAATAGATACTTATAATCTGATCTCTGTGCCCTATGCTATGGCAATATAACTTACACATACTCATCAGGGGTTCCCTTCCCTCTCTAGCTACGTATACATCCGTGTTTTTCATCTTCAATCATATCTTTACCTGAATAAAGTTTACACTAAGCAGTATATCATTTCCTGTAAGGATATAGAAAGCAGAAAACACCCAAACCTCTCACTATGAACAGGCAGCTAAACAATCCTGAGGAATCACCAAATCTTCTCGATCCAATGTTTCCCTCACGGCCCTGTAAAACTCGACCCATGAACACGAACGAGCCTCCATAGGACCCCACAAAAACGTGGGATTCGGGGTGGCTGGGCAGGCACCAACCAGGTCCATAACAGAAGTTGCAGGTCTCAATGGCTGTGGGAAATTGAATGCCAAATTATCAACTTTGTGCTCATATATCTTCCCATTTCGATCCAGCTTATAGCGCGAAGTTCCTTGAAATTCCCCTTTCGCCTCCCATGGAACTCGAGGAATGCCCCTCAAGTTCCATCTGATGAGAATCATATTCTCAGATGGTTGCCAAACTCTTAGCACATCCACTGATATCTCCCTGAATAGAATTCTGCCATGAAATCTCAATGCCCAGAATATCAATTTGTACTTTTCGATTCCAGTGAAGGTGTTCAGGGGATCCATAAAGGTTATATCGTCCCTGAAAGCAAGATTAGCTATCAAAACAATCACACAGAACTGAGAAACAAGAAGATAGAATAGAATAGGCAAAAGGGTTACCTGTAAATGTCATAATTGAGGTCTTTGGTGAAGATTAAAGGGATGTCTTCACGTAGAGTCCGAACAGCTAAGCCTAAATTGACATAAAAATCGTTTCTTTGGTCCTGCTGCTTATCCTGCGCACCAGGAGGCTGGTTAACCTGCGCCGCACCACGCGGGGCCGGCGGGTCGAGCTTGGTCTGGGGCGAGGCTGTAGAGAGAGAGAGTGATGAGAGAGGAAGAACAATGGCGGAGGGTTTGTCTTTGGGTTGGAGAAGAGTTGGAGAGAGATTTGGCAGAATATAGGCCATTTATTTTCTTCTTCTTTGTTTTGCTTGGCTAAGTAGAGAGAGCTGTTGTTTTATGTTGAATCTTTGATTTTTGAATTTGTGCTATGGAAGGTGGAGTGGCTTTTCTTCTATCTTTAGTGGTCTTTAACATAACCAACAACTCCTCTCCTTTCTATTTATAATTTTAGTCAATTTCTTGTAATTTCCAGACCAGATTTATAGGCCAAATCAGAATTTTGTAACGGTTGCATTTAAAAATAAATAAATTACAATGAATTAAAATGTCTTTTGGATATAATAAAGATGTCGATTTAATTATGACAAATAGATCAAATTAGGAAGGCGGTCAAAAAATAAGGTGGCATATTTCTAAAGGAAGAAGAATGAAAATTATGTATGAATACTACAAAAAGGTTATGGAATATTTGTATAGGAATAGTGTCTTTTTAAATTGATTAATTGTTTCTGCAGAAAAAAAATGTATTTTTTGAGTCAAAATTGTTCATTTTCAGTAGGCACAATCTTTTTTTTTTTTTTAATCAATCTTTAAGAAGTAATATATTTTTGGGAGGGACTAAAGATATTCCATCATTTATTATGCACACCTTCATTTATACAAGTTTCAATTAAGAAAATTTTAAAAAAAATAACAATTTTAAATGTGAAAATTGTGTGAGAGTTCATACGGAAAATAAAAAAATAAAATTGATTAAACCCGATTAGCTCAGTTCGATTTTGATTATTGATACTTCCATATGTTTGGCGTCTAATGACCGAGCATATTTCTACATGTTCAGTCAATCAGGATTAAACAAAACTAGTCGGCTTTAATACATTTAAGTAATTCGTGAAATGTTCGTTATTATAGCATCTAATTCCTCAAGAAATTCATAGAAAAAATAAACTATAAAGAAGAAAAGGAGTGAGAAAGTGAGTTGGGAAGAGAGAGGATATAATTTCAAATTTTGATATTATTTAGCTTTTTAATTTCTTTAATTGAAATGTATTTATTTTGAGGTATACTTAGTTAGAAATGGAGTGTGTTTAATCCTGATCAACATATTTTGAAAAGAGGTGAGTTTTATGTAAAACAACCCACTATCCACACTATACAGTTCATATATAAATTTATGAATATGTATATGATTTATGGGTAAAAATGATACGTTTCATGAAAATTATTTGTGACATTGTCTCAAACAAGTTTTTGTGTTTCAAAAGGACATCAAATTTCAACGTGTGGCATGTACGAGGCTAGTTAAAAATGAATGCCCCTAAGGTTCGGGGTTCAGCTAACAAAGGTGTGAAGACACATAGGTTGTGAAATGCATAAATAATAAAAAGTTTTAATATTAGTGTACAAAAACAATCATTTCTTGGATGATGAACTGCACATTAACCTTAATTTATTATAATTAGAAATCTTTACAAAATAAAATCTAGATTTTGATTGGAGTGGAGGACTTGGTGCTGTAACGGACTAAGACTACTTTGTAGAACAATGTTAAAAGTTCCATCAAATATGAAAAAATAATTTTAACTTTATTAATATGGTTAATAAGTACAATATATATACTATATAGAAGTACATGGGATGGAAGCGGGTAAGATACTCGATGGCCCATCCCGTCCCCATATCTATATTATATTATATAGAAATTATATTATACCCTCATCCATTTAAGTATGTCATGTTTTGAAACGTCTGAATTTAGTCCCTTCCATAATTTATCATATCTAGAAGTTACTGTTGCATTCTTTTTTTATTTATTTAATAATTATAGTTAAATTCATTAATAAAAGAGGTTAAGAATGGAGTTTCCACTTCTTAATTTGACGAAAACCAGATTCTCTTTCGCTTAGAATTGAACATTTCAGATACTTTATAGTTTCATACTCCAATCAATTGCATACTTAATTAAGGAAATTCAGAATTATTAATCTGAGATAAAATTTTCAGCCACTATTCCAGAAATTCCACATCAATTTCTTCAAAAACAATTGTCCATTTCAAGCGTGATCATGAAAAATATAGCACATTCTGAAAGGTGAAATTATTAAAGAGTTTATAGAAGGATTGACCAAAAGAAAATTACTAAAAGTTTAATGTTTATACTTAATTTCCAGAATAATTTGAGAGCTCTACTGGTTAATTCATTTTCGTGGTCTAGCGAAAACAGGAAATCTTGCACATTCTAGTTTTTTGACATTAATTATATTCAGCAGGATTTAGTCAGCTTGCGAGTATTTGCCTTCATTTGTACTGAATTCTACAGTAGAAATGGAATATTGCATATTATTTAGTTATATATATAAAAAAAACCAGAAAATTAACGACCATCATTATAATCTATACTAATATAAAAACAAAGAAGTTGGCAAAAATTACTAATTTGCCACTTTCCCTCTAAAAAATGTCATATCATGAATATCTTTTTTTTTTTCTTTTCTTTCTTTCTCTCTCTCTTTGATGCAATTATAACACAAGCTTTTATTTCCCCATATATAATATGTAATTTGAGTCTTATTCAATAAGTCATTGCTAAAATATCTCAAAACATTTGAGATTTAATTAATTTGTCATATAAAATTTTAATTTTATCTTCTATAACATGTATGAATTATGTTAGAGTTAAAAAATAGTATTATAATATAATCATGGTTATCATAATGAAATTTATAATTAATATATATTAGTTTGTACTCGAAAACATATTTGTTATATTATTTATTTGTGAAAAATAATAAATAAAGTGATTATTTAAATATTGAATAAATAGGTTGCTTTAATTTTAGTTGGATCATAGTTCAATGACTTAAGTCTACTTAAATTGGTATATTGATTTTTTTTTAATTGTCTAATCACATGTTTACAATAGTGGTAATATTGTTATAAATGTTTCAATTGCAAACAATTATGTTGTTTTGTCATATATAATTTTAATAAGATAATACATTATGTTGCAAACAATTACATTGTTTTGTCATATGTTTTGTCATATCATTATATATTGTTTTATTTCTCCAAACTAATCAATGAAAATAATTATTTATGACTTTGTTTCAATTTTATGCGGCTTTATGTTATTTTTATAATTATTTAACTTAATATATTTATATTTTTGATCTATGTTTAGATTAATATATAGACTTCTCAATCATGTGATTGAGTTATAAATATACTTTCTTTGTTTTATTTCTAATCCAATTATTGGAAATTAATAAATACAATCATGTAAGACGAAAGAATATTTAAATTTAGTTATTTAAATTTTATTTTTCTAATTATTGAATAATCATATATTCAGTGTGCATATAATTGATTACATTTTTTATCAAGTAATTAATATTTATCACATATTTATCATTTATTTAATATTACGAAATATAAGTATATAAGGATTCCGTCTTTTTTAATAATTAAATATTCTATATACTTTGTTTTCTTATAAATATTTATGTTATTTTATCAAACATTAAAATGTATCACTTATTATATGACAAACAGTGCAACGCACGGGAGAACTTACTAGTTGTATTAAAAACTTGTATTAAAAACGCAACTCGTTGAATATTGATTTTACATTAATTGAAATTATTCAATCAATTTTTTTTATCAAATTCTAAAAAATAAAATGAAAATAAACATTTTATAAAAAATTTATACAAGATTACAAGTCAAAGTTATCATTCAATAGTGGACTAATAGATTATCAAATTAGAAATATTTTGCAGAATTTTCAAAATAATGTCAAATATTGTACAAATTAAAGCTTTTTAGACTAATTTTTTTATAAAAAAAATCCAAAAATGAACTTCTTTATTAGAAAACCCAATAATATTAAAAAATTAAATTGGAATAAAATAGGATAAATAGAAAAGGAATGTGGAATATAGGCGCATCTGAATGCAGAGCTCCATGAGGAAGAAGACAATGTCAGAATCTCAGCACCAAATATTTATCGGCAACGTAAAGCGCTGAAAACACCATTGATTCTTTTAGTGCATCAGTGACTCTAATGTGTTGCCTTTATATAAATCAACTTCTATTTCTCCCAAATATATCAAAAAGAAAATTAAAAAAAAAAAAAAAAAGAAAGGAAGAAGAAATGATTGACAGAGAACTCTGATCGGCACATAAACAATTGGAAACACAAACAAGAGCGGCAATGAATTCTGTACAATAGGTTATAGAGGTGTGTGTATATATAGAAGTAAATGCAACCCAAGGAAAACCCTAATTGATGAATTTACGATGATGCCCTCCGTGCTGGACACCCTTTACACTGTCCAATCTTTGGGCTCAACTCATTTGTTTAACACCCAAAAGTTTTTTTGGGTATTGACTTTATACTAATTTGGGCCCATCAAAAGAAAAGGCAAAACACATACTCATGTAAATCCAAACACTGCTGAAATATATTGCTATTTTGAATTAATTTGTTTTCTTACTTACCGCAAAAAAAAAAAAAAAAAAAAAAAAAAAAAAAAAAACATGTCTTATCAGTTAAAACTGGGGTTGCATAAAACATTCTCAAACCGACCAAATTGGACCAAATTTATAGATTATGTTATGTTTGGTTGATTTTAGCTCAAAGAAAATACGAATAATCTCTAAAACGTTGATTTTTATACTATCGCTGTAAACTAGATTTATAAATCGATCTATCCATGAACATAATCTTCAAAAAAAGTATACTATTGTTGCAAACCAGATTTTTATACCATCGTTAGTACAATGAACAACGTATTTATTAAGTGTAAAAACCCCAAAAATGTTCAATTTCATGTGTTCGTTTAGTTAATAATCTTAACATGAATGAGCTCAACAAGGCGTTCGACTTCAAATGATTCTAAAGACAGAAAATAAATCTTTCAATGTGTTTTCATCATTGATTGCCATACACCATAATTTTCCTCATACAACAAGTACGGAATCAAAAAAATTTGATGAACCATCTGATTCTAATCACCAACAAATCAAGAGAAGCATTGATGAGAGATTAGCTTTAATTTAAATAGAAACATCCCATAAAGGCCAAAGCAATTCAGTTTAATCAGTTTGCTAAACCCACAACACTACAGCCATAGACAAGGGGTCTCAAAACAAGAAAAAGCTTTAAAAAAACTAGAGTTAGAGCATCTCCGTTACTTTTTTCCCAGAAGAACAGAAGAACCAGGACAAGAGAACGAAGTAACGAACGAAAGGTTTACTAGTTACCAGAAAATCCACAGATTAGATTCTCAAGGGTGTGTTCTATCATTTGTACCACCAAATCACATGCCAAGATTACACTTTGCTCTTGTGTTCTGGTCGATGAGTGTACTCAAAGTCTATGTGAACGAATGCTCTCTCAACCTCAGCAAGTTGCTCCAGTTTTTCTTGTAACGTTTCGCCAATATTGTGGGCTTGGCTCAACAACATATCTTCTGGCAACACAATGTCAACTTCTACAAAGTAATGAGAACCAAAAGTATATGCTCTCACTGTGTCAATATGCTGGATCTCTTTATGATGGTTCCATATGAGATAAGTTAATTTTGCAAGGAAATCTGGAGGGGCTGTTCTTCCAATTAGCGACCACACATTTTCAATAACTGTCTTTGCCCATGTGTTGATAGTGTATATCGCTATCTGCAACATAGAATGAAGCAGTCATATAAGAAGATAAGTAAAATGGTTCCTCTCCAAATAATTAAGATGTGGTATGATGTAATGTTATGACTTCATAGCTTGAAATAGAAACCATAATTAGACTCTGCTTCATGGTTATTCATGTCATCAAACACAAAAGTGGACTCGTAATCTCCTGATGAATTATGCAATCATGTGGTATTGGGACTTAATTGCATGAAATATAAGATATCCTAGATTCTGTTTTTTCAGCTACATGTCATTAGTTAAAGGAACAGTTTACTCACAATTACAGCCCCTGTGGGATCAATCCACCATTTGAAGCGGACTGCTAAAACAGCAGTGATTAATCCAACTGAGTTGGTGATGACATCAAAAAAATGATCTTGAGCATAGGCTAAGACAATTTCATTCTTAAATCTGCGGCAATAAATCATGAGCACAAACTTGATCGCAGTTACAGACACCATGATCCCTATCATCCACATCTCCTTCTCATGGTTCATATCAGGGCCTTTCTGCTCCACAAGGATGGAAAACAATCAGTGTTAAAGCAAATTTAGCAAATTTGCAACAGCAGGTAAACTATGCCACACAATCACCACTGGGGTATAGAATAATTCGTAAATGAATACCTTTGCAACGAGTTGCCGAACAGACTCAAGTATTATTTGTAATCCCAGAGTTGCCATTACAGATGCAAAAACAATAATTCCCTGTGAAAAATGTACTTGGTTAAAGCAGACAAATTGTGCTAAAACAGCTGATCTTGTAAACATTATTGACAGGAAGAAATCGAGTGCTTCAACATTAATTTTAAACATTGCAAAACATGGGTAATTTTTAAACCTTTTGCTTCTTCAAGACATGCCATCTAATATTAGTTTAAATGTAGTCAACACATGGCAACTCTAGCAACACCTTTTCAGTTTATCTAGCATATGAATTTCACCTCATAATTTAAAGGACATAGCATAACACTAAGTTTAGATCAAAAGAAAGAAAGAGTATGGTAGCCTGCTGCCTCTGTAATAAACAATGACAATTTATGTCTGGGCAATCTTGTGTAAAGCTAAATTTCCACTAGGATCACAAAGTAACTCTTAAGAGTGGAGTCTAACAAGTCTACTTGTTTTGAAGCAGTTAAAAGAACTTACCACTGGTTGCATCCTTTTCTTTCCAATTGGATAGTGATACTGGTTTGGATTCCTCATAGCATGGGATGTGAACCACAGGATCAGCCCAGATAGTAGGTCTAGGAAAGAGTCCATTGTTGATGCAATTACAGCCAAAGACTTGCTCTCGATTGAGGCAAATACTTTTGCCGCAAAAAGGAACAAATTAGCTATATTAGATATATGAACGGCCATCCTTTCACTCTTGGCAAGCTGTTTCAGTTCATCCTGACAGATATTTGAGCAGAATTAGATATAGATACATTTATGATTTAAAAAATCTAAAGCTACTCCACAGACCTATTTCTTGTCTACTTCTACACTGATGTTGAGAACAGAGTTGAGACGAAACCAAAATGCATGCATACATACATACATACATACATACATATATATATATATATATATAAATATATGTGTGTTTGTGTGTGTGTGTGTGAAAATAAATAGTTCCCACTAAGAAGGTAAATCTACAGAACAGGTTTTGTTTGGTTACAGAATTACCAAACATAAAGCTTCTCCTACAAATATGTTGGAAATTTTCATCAAAACCATGGTATGTGCTAATTCAACAAATTTTGAGATGATTAACACAACACTTCAGATAGTAAAAACAAGTTCATTGGGAAAATATTAAGGTAATAAAATTGAATTTACTGAACTTCGGTTTTCAAAGTACCAAGTGTCATGTTATCCTGAGAATGGAAAAGAGTCTTACTTATTTACAGAGAGGGAAAAAAAACAAAAATAGTGACCCAAAGCCAACCTGGGTAAGAGCACCAGGTAAACCACCAAATTCATGTATGGTCTCCATTTCATTAAATCCCTCCAGGAGTCTCTCCTGCTTTTTGTAATACTCAGCTACTTTTCGTTGTTTTTCTGACAAATTGAAGTACATGGAAGAACATTAAAAATGATAAACTGTTAGAAGGAAAACAATTAAACTTACATGTGCGGCAAGGTTAACAAACACATGTGCTGACATTTTCACAGCATGCACCATGATGTTAAAAATGAAAATAAACTACAGAATAGTACAGCATCTCTAACTCAAAAGGACTCTTCAAAATCTTGGAGTAGAGAAATCCATTTAGATCACAAAAGGGTAATATTTAATGAAAAGCAGCAACAAACAGACTTCTGCAGATGATATTAATGATTTTTCTGTTACTACAGTAAGTTAGATCCATAATCTCACTCATTTCAACTGAGCATCAAAAGCTCCTTCATCAAAGGCACAAAATGTACTTGAAGCTGAACCAGCACTAAGGTATAATTTTTCTTATGGCTCCTGTAGTAATTCAAAATTTTGGCACGACATGCACTCGAAAGCTAGTTATTACAAAGTTCTTTGCTACAACCTTTAAATGTTCTGCATCCATTTAATTTGGGAAATAATTCCCTTAGAAGAACTTCTTTTAAGAAGTTTCAATTGCCTATACAAAACTAAGCTTATTCAAAAAAAAAAAAAAACATCATATTCCCACTTTATCAATTCATGCAATGTTAATTTAGACATCACTCAGTTTCTGCTACTATATTTATTTAGTTTAAACATATAACAAGTTTCATAATTGTATCTTCTAATCTTCATGTCATCAAAAGATCTTATCTTACTCAATATCTTTATCCCATGTAAAGATCATATCTTTTGAAACCATGAGATTTATGCATTTCAAAAGATTGCAGTAGTATATCATATGCACCCTTCCCCTACACTAAATATAGAACCAATTAGACTTTTGAGGTTAGAATCTGAATTCACGGAAAAAGAGAGAAGAAGGCGGCATAACACTGAATCTATAGTCTATAGGAGCAGATTCAACTGTTTATTGAGACACAATAAAAAGGTGAGTTATTATATAGTGTTGCCAGCACATCAATCTTGACCCAAGTTGAATAAAAGGAACGAAATTGTTTGCCCTGATTGAAATTTTAAGTTTCCAGCCTACAACCCCAACGGGATTATCTTATTGAAAAAAAAAAACCTAAAAACCTTTAACAAGAAAAAAGAACCACGGAACTACCCCAAACGGGATTATCTTATTGAAAAAAAAAACACTAAAAACCTTTAACAAGAAAATAGAACCACGGAACCAGATTCTAAAGTATTCTCTGATATAATTTTATATTTTATCATTTCTATTGAACTCTTCACCAGAATTTTTAGCACGAAAAATTATACCACAAGTAAAAATCCTCAGTTCATAATCTATTGCGGTATAGCAAACATTAATAGCCTCAGTCAGAGAAATAGATCAGTATATATATGAAAAAAATTGTAATCTGAAACACATGATACAAATTTTAAAGCTTATAAAATTAAAAGGACGAAGAAGACAGAAGAGAAACAGAGATCCAAACACAGAACTTAGTCCAATTCTTTATTTCAATATCATCCCCGTGGCTCATGGATAGGAATATTTATATATTATATCAGTTGTACGACAATTTTCCTTTTAGCCTTTTACACTGTTCCCCTAATCCGCCGACAATGGCATACGATTCACAGAATGCAAGCAAAATCCCTAGCAACTCCAGAGAATCGGCAATTAATCACGTAAAACAATAGGCATTCATCGCATCTACACACAAACACACATATACACATAAGCGTAGAATACAAACATACTTTTACTCCGGAGAATCCGTCTGAAACTGAATGACTGGTGGCGGTGATCGGCGCCGTGCTCTTCTGGCAACCGAAACTCATTAATGTTGAGTCTCCACGAAGAACAGCGGTCGTCGATCGGCGCCGCCGAGCCCAACAAATCCCTACTGCTTTCGCCAACCACGCCGCCGCCGCTGCTCTCCATTGGTCTAGGTTTTGTTAATTTCGAAGGAATTTGAAAAGATGAGAATGCAAATACGCTTGAATTTTGGGCTTACAGTTCAAAACCACCCCAAAAGGTTACTATAAATCCCTTGAAATAATAAGCATGGGAGGTTGACACTGTATAGGACTCTGTAACCACCGTATAAAGTTTACCAACACGTGGCGCAATATTATTGGCTGGATTTTGGGATTATAGTTGTATGCTTTAGAGGATCCTATTCTCTTTAGTCTTTTGGGTTTTCACGGCTCTCACCTACTCACTCTATCGTTTATCTTTTTTATTATTATTTTCTGTTTCGGGTGTGTAATGTCATGCCATCCCATCAAAGTTTCTTATTATTTTGTTTTACAATTTTGGGAACTAAATTCAGATAATAAAATATCCCTTGGAGCATTAAATGCAACAGATTCTTGCCACATATAATATCAAGATTTATTCTTTTTTTTTTTAAACATCGTTTATTTATTTATTTTTTCTATCATTATTTTACTATTTGATTTCAAGTTTATGACAAGTTTGAAAGAACTTACATTTACTAATATTCAAAAATATTGTTATCAAATATCATAAACTGATATTTATATCAATTGGGTAGAGTATCTGATATTATGATATAGGTTGTTATATCCTATATCAATACTCATATCTAAATAAGTTGTCATATGATATATATAAATATATACAGTTTTGCCGCTGATATGTCAAAAATCTAGAATACCAATTAATTTTATTTTCCATATAATAAGGAATGAGATCATTATATAATCAGTAGACATATTAAGAGTTGTCTACAGTGGGCATTTTAGCATTTTCCTAAATATATATATATATATATGCACGCTGATATACAAATATACAATTTATTATTATCATATCGATATCTATATGAATTAGGTCGTATAGTATTTAATTTTTATGATAATAATCATGACTTTTATTTTTATTCAAAAACCATATCATAGTATTTAACAGTTTAATTGTATATAATTAAAATATCTTTAATATTAATTGTGATATAAATAAATTTACAACATTTAATAACACTCATAATATAAATAAATAAAAAAAGGACAATAACAATGAATAAGAAAAAAAAAGAAGAAAAAAAAAGGAAGCAGAATAAAATAATAAAAAAGAATTAGGGCACTGTATGACCCGCCGTACATCTGGCGCAGCAGTGGAGGGTGACAACTGACAAAGTAGTTGAAAATATTTTATGAAGATTTTACATCAAAATTCATGAAATCTAAATTATTTAACCAGTGTTAGGATGGTCTAAAATAAGTGTTCGAAAGAGTTTTAATGATTTCCTGATTTCTAATTCACATTGGGAAAAGAATTTAGTTAAAATAAGTTATAGACCAAAATGCTCATATTTTTTTAAATCAAATTGAAAGAGTATTTAAAGATATATAATCTGTATATATTAGTAAAAAGATTTCGACCCTCTTGTTCATTGTTGTTAAGTTTCATAAACAAAATCGCAAATTTATATTTCACTTATAAATAATCAATTTCATAAAAATAAAAAAAATAAAAAACTAGAAATATGGATATCTGTATTCATGAAACATCTGTCCTAAACTACTCATATCTGTGAAGCATGAACATTGTTGGATACTAACCACAAATGTTATTATGGTTTTATTCCAAAATCCAAATGGGCCAACACAGTCGAGAAATTAACATCTCTGACAGAATTTATGGTACAAGATATATAGGACAATTTCAATAATATTAATAAATCTAGTTACAGTCCTATATATATATATATACACACACACACCTATAATAATGTCACGTAGTTGGTAAAATGCAATCGACATGATGCACAAGAGCAATGCTGTATTATTTAACGTGGGGGCCCCACCAAAGAATATTAAATACATCACCAATTTTAGCTTTATGTCATTGTCCAACTTTTAGTCTCTCTCTTGGGTACGTAAATTCAGGCCCATTTGCTAATTGCTACAACTTGTTTAATCCCTTCCCCAACCTCAATTTGTGTTTCATTTATTCTTTTAATTTCAGAGATATATGTTGTGTATTATGATCTCATTTTATATATGGAATTAATAATATTAGAAAAAAGATTAAATACAATTTGAAATAGATAATTTAGTGTAATTAGGAGGTATCAATTTGTTTTGGAACTAAACTGTCAAAAAGAGTGAAAAACTTTCACTTAAATTTTTTTTTTTAACATATTCTTTCAAAAACAATTATTAAAATCTGGAAATTTGTTTAAGCACGAATAAAATAGTAAAAATCTAATAATTATTTACATTATTGAAAATTTCATTTTTTCGTTCTTTAAAATCTAAAATTCATTCACATTCTGGAAATTAATTAAAAAAATTAAATCTATAATTTTATATTGTAATCTTTTTAAAATTTATTAGTTGATTTTTTTAATATTTGACAAATTAATATATTTTTTTTCAAATGTTCATATGTCAATATATTTATTAAATTAATTATTCCATTTCATTTCACAATTTTAGATTTTAAAATATATTTAAACAACTTTTTCAATAATTTAAATAATTCTTTGATTAGGACCTAGATTTTTTTGGTTACAGTGCACACGTGGTCTTTTCTTCTACTCTTTCACCTATTTTTCATTTAGAACTTTAATTGAATCATTTTGGTGGTGGGTCATGCTGCCTTTTTGAGTGGATAATGGTTTCTTTACTTAATGCTATTTTCTTCGCAATTGGCATAAAAAGAATATGGTTTTCAAGTCAATTTGGTCGGAATAAAATAAATGTTTTTAATAGAATTTGGAACAAAATAAATCTCTTAATTTCTTCCACTCAACAAAGTAATTTCTTCCACTCAATATCAATTAATTAATTGCTTATTGGATGCTCTTCATTTTAATACAATGCCATGTCGGCAAGATTATGCTAAAAGAAAGAATATTTGTCTTCGTGTAAACAACGTTGTGTTTCAAGATGACTCACTAGATACAACATCCACAAACTTGAAGATATTTGTTTGTAATATATTTTATTTTTTACAAAAATTTATATGAAACAATTTTACGTATATTTTGTAAGACAACTTCATTATCGATCAATCAAAGTAACTTTCACAAACTTATGTAAATTTTGAATTGTAAATACGTGGATACGTGAGATGGCCTCACAAATCCATATTTACCTATCAATAAAATTTACTAAATATAACATAGAATAAAATAAGATCCTACACTATTAAAAAAAGTAATCAAATTAATAAACTTTTTGTAAATTTAACATGAAATTAAAATTGATAAAGGAGCCTATTCTCACATAAGCACTAAGTTGGAAAATTAGAAATGACATTATTACGAAATCATGATTCAATACATTAGAATACTTTCACTATATTTCTCATCAATAATTCAAATTACAACAAAACATTAAATTACACGAAATATTTTTGTGTTTTAATAGAAAGAAGTAACTTTGCCTCCCCACTTTATAAAGATTAAGCTTTAGTGAAACTTGGCGTCACTTTCCTGCATTATCCTAATTCTTAGACATCACTCATGTCCCAATTGCACGACACTTTCTTCATCGATGAAGAAAGTGGACCAAAATAATAAATAGATAAGATAGAAAACAAAATAATAAAAAAAGAAAAAAAAAGGGCAAGATATTTATTGTGGAGTAGGTAATCTAATATGTGTACACCATTACATTATCATAGCCGCCCCCTACATAGGCCATCGAAGAAGGATAACAACTTTATCTCTAAAATATCATTTGCAAACATGTCATCAATTTAGTTCTCACCATTTATCATTAAATAAATCTAAATAAATAAATAAAATATGTACAAATGGTGGTCACCATGGCATGAAACATGGGATTTGGGCAAGGATGGTTGACACGTGGAATCCAATTTTAGCTCTAGAGATGAGATTTCAAGATTTTTGAGGTATTGGGCCAAGTCAGTTGATACTTGATATTATAATAATAATTGATTTTTATAACACTAGTTGTTGATATTGGGTACGTTCAATTTAGAGTTGACCGGTCAAAAGCCTGAAACTATACGTCCTTGATGATATATGCTTCTTAGGATTACAACCACATAAACATCATTGTGTGTGAATTCATAATTGATAATATATGCTTCTTAATATAATTAGTATAAACATTTTTTTTTAAGTTACTAGAAGTGAAAGGAAAGCATGTATAAAAATTAGAATACTTGTGTGATTCAAGTTTGAATTATAATCATTATAATTCATACATTTATAAACATAAGTAATTCGTCACAATCTACATTTCTATAAAAATGAGATATCATCTAAGCCATAATATTCCTGGTATAATTAGCATAAACATGATTGTGCGTGCATTCATTAGATAATATTGTTTGTTGTATTTAATGAGGTATAACATTATCAAAACCTTTAGGTGATTTGTATGATTATGATGTTTTTCGTTTTAAGATTATATTTAGTAGTTGAAGATTGACATTTTTCACGTTTGTTCTTTGAAGGGAAAAAGACTATTATGTCCAATACACTTAAATTTTTTTCAATTTTTGGGCTTTCACCCACTTGATTTTGTTCTCTCTGTTTTTGTTCCATGACTTTTAATTTTGTTAATTTTTGCTTCGTGTACTTCTACTTTCTATTCTTTTGTGCCATTACTTTTTTTTTTCTTCTTTGGTGTTGACGTCAGATTTTGTAGAGCACAAAATCCTAGCCTAACACAAAAAAGTACGACCGGCTCGGGTGAACTGAACCGAGCAAAAAATAAGAAAACAATCGAATAAAGTAAGAGAAAGACTGTGTCCGGTGCCTACTCGGGCAAATTTGCTAGGCTTGTTCTGGTCGGCCTTTTCTGGTCGGACAGGACGTTTTTATTATGAAAGATGAGAGTAAAAGCTCTCTAATTGCAATGAATACAATGATTTCGGATACCCAATTCGATACCCATTCGAGTGGGTTTAGGGCCCTATTTATAGGCTAGACCCTAGATATGAAACTTGAACAATAAGAAATAAATCCCTAGGATTTAGGGTCTAAACAAGGTAAAATTAGATTTAATCCTATCTAAATCGGATACGATTTGATGCAGGATTTGTTCCCTTTTTTATGGATTCGTAGCCCTTATCCGCTCATCGAGATCCTTAAGGTCGAATGATTTTGGTCGGATCGTCCCGTTATAGTTGGCCATACCGACCAAACTGGGTACCCGAGACCGCAGACCCACTGGGCTCGGATCTGTCGTTATGGTCGGTCCGACCATGTCGGGTACCACTTCAGCTCGGTTCGATCCATAATTTTCCATCACCCGGGGCTTTGATCCGGTTAGACGAGCAGGGGATCAACACTAGCCCCTCGGGTCGTGGTGAGAGGCTCACTCTGATAAGGATCCGACATCTCCAGATAAACTGCTCGTCCAACTCAATGATCTGTCGACGCACTCATCTCTCCTGACAAATCGAGGACACGTGTCGGCATCTGCACGTCTGGAAGTTGAAGAGTCGCGGTGGTCTTCTATAAATAGGGGAAATAACAAGTCATTTCTCCACTTCCATTTTCAGTGAACTCCGAATCCTTGCTATTTTCTCTCGCCATTCCGACCAGAACTTACTGATCTTAAATTACCGTGCAGAAATTTCCGTACTCCACAATTCTGTAAGGTACATATTTATTGTCTTCTAAATTATGTCTTCAAGTTCAGGCCACTCGGATCAGGATTACGACCAGGGGGCCAACCCTGGCTCCGAGCCATCGTACTCGTGGACGTCAAGCTCGTCCGACTGCTCTTCGTCCGACCCAGATGAAGCCCCTGTCGGCCAGTTGGTTAATGTTCCTTCCACTGAGCGCGACGACCCGAGCTATTCGGTTCGTGGTTCCGGCGAAGTCAGTACATCGGGGCGTGGCGAGTCTGTGATCCCTGAGGGAGTCCCGATCCGAAGTACAATGCCAGGGCCTCCTGCTCGGCAAATCGCCTCCAGCCGAGACTCTGAGGCCTTTGACTGCCCGGCATACGTCACCACTGCTGAGCTGCTCAAATGGCGCGTACTCTTCTCAATTCCGGAGAACGTGTCAATGACCCTTCCTCACCCCATGGATCGGATGGACCAGCCGGGCGAGTCGCTGTCAGCATCCGAGCTCTCGAGGCCGGACTTCGCTTCCCCCTTGCTCCAACACTCGCTGGATACCTCGAGCATTGGGGGATCGCACCGGGTCAACTTCATCCAAACGGCTGGTCATCACTCATCGGTCTGGTGGTGATGTTCTGGCACTTCGGCCTCGGAGTGTCGAGCCCACATGAAGTGGCGTGGATGTACAGGCTGAAGCTGACGCCTGGTCTGAAGAACCACTTCTACTATGCGTCGGTCCGGAAATACCGACCAGTGTTAGTGCGATGCCTGCCATCGTCGATCAAGGATTGACGCGGCAAGTGGTTCTGGGTCGGCGGGGCATGGGCGGACGAAGCTGCTCGGGCTAGGTGTCCTACCCAATTTGGCGATGCTCAGGGTATTTATCGTTCTTTTAATCTGGTCTGCTGACGTCCCTTCTGATCTTTTTAACTTTTCTTTGTTCTGCAGAGACTCCGTCCAGGAACCTGGTGATCAGCGACTCTTTCTCACAGAAGATTCGCTATCTGCGCGACTTCTCTCCTGCTGACCAGAGGCACTACAAGGTGTTGTTAACCGAGGAGAATCTCCTAGCATCCGGCTTGATTTCACCGTTCCGCGTCTCCCCCAGTCCAGTACAAGGTTCTTGCACATTTGCTCTGATCGGGTTATATAATGTTGATTTTCATACACCTTGTAACTAATCGGGTTATTTTATTTATCCAGTATCCCTTCCCGGCCAGGGCATCGTCTTGAGGATGGATCCTGCTGAACGTCTCCGACAACGCTCGCAGCGCGCTTCAGCCCCTGCTCGGGGGGCTCAGGCTTCCTCCCGGAGACGCGGCTCCAACCGTCCAGCGCAGCCCCGGGATGCTCCGTCCAGGCGACCGCCGAGCTCCGAACAGGGGGCGAGCAAAAGGGCTCGCGTCGAGGAGGGAGGACCCTCAGGGGTTGGCCGATCGACCAATCGGCCGCAACCTGCTGCCGACCAGGAGTCACGTTTGGCCGGGTCTGTGAGCGTCACCGGCTGGGATCCTCAGCGGGTGACGGAGACCGTGGAATGGTTGGGCAGGAGGCCACCCTTCCAAATCAGCTATAGCCGGGCTCGCTCTCCCACCGACGAGTCTAACCTCCCCGATGGAGTGGCGGATGCGATGGAGGCACCTGCTCGGGCCTGGATCGAGGAGCTGGAAGGTTATGCTCGGCAGATGTCCGGTATCGACCTCGACTACTGCTCTGCCATCCTGCTCGCCCAGGCGTCGGTTTTTGCCTGGAAGGCCCAAGTCTCTCATCATGCGGCTCAGGAGAGGCATGATCGGCGACGGGAAGAGCTGTAAAAAGCCCGGGCCGACCTCACCAAGGCCAGGAACGAGGAGGCCACCATGACCGCCAAACTGACCTCTTCCCAGAAGGCGCTCGAAGAGACGACCCGGGCTACCGAAGTCGATAGGCAGCGGGTGTCAGACCTAACGGTGGAGGTGGCTCGTCTCCGAGCCGAGCTTCAAGAGGCTCGGGCCGCACCGCCGAATGAGATGGCGGTTTGTCAGAAGTTCAAGACGTCGGCGGAGTACAAGTATGAGAGTATTCTGACTTACGTCTTGTCCTTCATAAACAACATCCAGACCAACCGAGCTGCCGGTGTGGATGATAGGCCGCTGATGTCTGTTCTGGCTGCCTTCCTGGAGAAACAGCCTCTTCCGGCTTATCATCTTCGAATGATGGAGGAGCTGCCTGAATACCTTTCGGCAGGGTCTGATCACCTCCTCAGGCCGGCTCCTCTTATCGACTTTATGTCGATGCCAACTCCTCCGGAGGTCGACGAGGAGGTTGGAGAGGGCAGCGGCGATGGCGGTGGCGATGGCACTGCGGGGAGCTCGGGCGGAGCAGCAGCAAGTGCGGAGGCGGGGCCGGCGCCAGCAGAGGCGAGTGGCGATGAGGTGATCGAAGTTACAGACCAGTAGCTTCTATCCCTCATTGCACCTCTTATCAGAAGCATCAACTCTTTTGTCCGAGGCACCGATCCTGGTGCTCGGATTTTGTTTAGTTCAGGTCTTTCGTGATATTGTTCTTCGGCTTTCTGTCTTTTGTAAAGAGGTTCCGGCCTCCAAACCGGGTTATTCTTTGTAAATGAAACAGATTTTTGGTCGTTTCTATTTCGTTTTTGTTCGGCGTTTCTGTGTATTCTCTATCTTGTCCTAATTCAGATACCTTCATATTCCTTAAGACCTTTACCATTGGTCGGGATCCGAGCTTTTAGGCCGGAACCCTATTTCGAATTCAGAACCCGAGCTCCGCGTAAGAGCTCGGATTGGGCCGGAGCCCTATTTCGGATTCAGAACCCGAGCTCCGTTTAAGAGCTCGGATTGGGCCGGAGCCCTATTTCGGATTCAGAACCCGAGCTCCGCGTAAGAGCTCGGATTGGGCCGGAGCCCTATTTCGGATTCAGAACCCGAGCTCCGTGTAAGAGCTCGGATTGGACCGGAGCCCTATTTCGGATTCAGAACCCGAGCTCCGCGTAAGAGCTCGGATTGGGCCGGAGCCCTATTTCGGATTCAGAACCCGAGCTCCGCGTAAGAGCTCGGATTGGGCCGGAGCCCTATTTCGGATTCAGAACCCGAGCTCCGTTTAAGAGCTCGGATTGGGCCGGAGCCCTATTTCGAATTCAGAACCCGAGCTCCGTTTAAGAGCTCGGATTGGGCCGGAGCCCTATTTTTACAGCATTAATTAAAAATGAACTACTTGTTTATTGAAACGAGCAACTTGTAGAAGAATAGTAAAATTTACAAGGAAAAATTCCTAACGCTATTGATAGTATTTCTTCAAATGCTCGGCATTCCACGGCTTAGACAACTTCTTTCCGTTTAGATCGGCTATCTCGTATGCCCCTCTGGTCAGCACTCGGATTATCCGATACGGACCTTCCCAATTTGGTCCGAGTGGCCCGGCATTAAGCTCTTTTGTATGTTGGAGTACTTTTTTGAGGACCAGGTCTCCGACGTCAAATTTCCTGGCTCGGACCCTGGAGTTGTAGTACTTCTCACTTCTTTGTTTGTAGATTGAATTCTTGAGCTCGGACTCCTGCCTTTTTTCTTCCAAAAGGTCGAGGCTGCTCAGCATAGCGACTTCATTATTCTGTTCTTCGAAATTCTGAGTCCTCTATGTCGGGATGCCGACCTCAACAGGGATGACGGCCTCCGACCCAAAAGCCAAAGAGAAAGGAGTTTCGCCTGTTGAAGTTCTGGTCGTTGTTCTGTAAGACCAGAGGACTCCCGGTAGCTCATCTGCCCAGGATCCCTTCAGATTTTCGAGTTTTGCTCTCAAAGTATGTTTGATGATCTTGTTTATTGCTTCCACCTGGCCATTGCCCTGAGGGTGATATGGGGTGGAAAGTAACTTTTTGATGCCGAGGTTCCTACAGAATTCATTGAAGCCCACCGAGTCGAACTGATGGCCGTTGTCAGAGACCAAAGAGTGTGGAATACCGAAACGGCATATGATAGACTTCCAGACGAAATCGGTGATCTTTGGTTCGGTTATTTTGGCGAGCGGCTCGGCCTCTGCCCACTTAGTAAAATAATCAACGGCTACCACTGCAAACTTCACTCCTCCTTTGCCCGTTGGTAGGGGTCCGATCAGGTCGATTCCCCATTTTGCGAATGGCCAGGGTGCCATTATAGAATTTAGCTCTTCTGCCGGGGATTTTGTCTGAGGCGCGCATTTCTGACATCGTTCACATTTTCTTGCGAAATTGATCGCGTCCTTTTTAAGGCTCGTCCAGAAGTATCCCTGCCTAATTATTTTGAAGGCCAGGGCTTGTCCACCAGAATGATTTCCACAAATTCCTTCATGCACCTCCCTGAGGGCGTAATCAGCTTCTTGCTCGTCTAAGCATCGTAATAAAGGTAGGGAAAAACCCCTTTTATATAGAATTCCTTCTTGCAGTGTGTAGCGAGCAGACCGTATCCTTAACCTTCGAGCCTCGGTCTGATCATCGGGCTCATTCCCCCCTTCCAGGTATTGGATGATCGGGGTCATCCAATTGCTGCTGTCCTCAGTGACATATATCATCCTTTGATTGAGGACCGAGCTCTCAATCATCCCGATATTTACTGACCCAATGTCCTCCGCTCCATCACTCGTTGCGAGTCGAGCTAAGGCGTCAGCTTGGGTATTCTTAGTTCTTGGGATTTGCTCGGCTCGAATCTTTCTGAAGTCTGCCAAGGCCAGTTCCACCGACCTCAAGTACCTTGCCATCTTGTCATCCCTCGTGGCATATTCCCCCGAAACTTGGTTGACGACGAGAAGTGAATCACTAAACACTTCAAGATCGTTTGCTCCGAACTGTTTGGCCATTTCTAATCCGGCTAGCAAGGCCTCGTATTCTACTTCATTATTTGTTGCTGGGAATTTGAACCTTAGGGCCGAGTAGAAATACTTATTTGTGGGGCTGATGAGTACGATTTCTGTTCCGGCTGCTGCTTGTGTGGACGACCCGTCAACGAACATCTTCCATGGCTTCTCGATTTTTTCCTCCTCAAGTACGATTGTAGGAGTGAATTCGGCAATGAAATCTGCTAGGGCCTGCCCTTTGATTGCCGTTCTTGGGGAGTAATGGATGTCATATTGTCCGAGCTTGACGGACCATTTCAATAGTCGTCCTGATGAATCAGGTCGGGAGAGGACCTGCTTTAGTGGAAAGTTGGTTAATACCTAGACTTGATGGGCCAAAAAGTATGGCCTTAATTTCCTGGCCGAAACGACCAGAGCATATGCGAGTTTCTCCATGGCTGGATATCTGAGCTCGGCGTCGTGGAGGGATTGGCTAACATAATACACCGGCTGCTGGGCTGTTTTTTCTGCTCGTACCAGGACTGCACTGATCGCATAGGACGATACTGCCAGGTAGAGCTGTAACTTTTCCCCGGCCTCGGGTTTCGCTAGCACTGGTGCCTCCATCAGGGCTCTCTTCAGTTCTTCTAATGTCTTTTCGCATTCAGTGCTCCATTCAAATTTCCCATCCTTCCTGATCAGGTTGAAGAACGGTTTACACTTGTCAGTCGACCTTTATATAAATCTGTTCAGTGCGGCGACCCTTCCAGTTAAGCTCTGCACGTCTTTCACCCTCCTTGGAGGTGTCAGCTTTACTATTACGTCAATCTTCTCGGGGTTAGCTTCGATTCCTCATTGGCTAACCATATACCCCAAAAATTTTCCCGAGCTGACTCCGAACGAGCACTTCTTCGGATTGAGCTTCATCCTGTATTTCCTCAAAACGTCGAACATCTCTGTTAGGTCGGCCACATGATCCTCTAGTTTTTTCGATTTTACCAACATATCGTCTATATAGACCTCCATGGTTTTGCCTATCTGAGATGCAAACATTTTGTTAACTAGCCTCTGGTAGGTAGCCTCGGCGTTCTTCAGGCCAAAAGGCATCATTTTGTAACAGTATTGTGCTCGGTCTGTAACGAACGTGGTGTGTTGCTGGTCGTGCTCAGCCATCGGAATTTGATGATAACCCGAATAGGCATCCATGAAGCTCATTACTTCGTGTCCTGCCGTCGTGTCGACCAGCTGATCGATGTTCGGCAAGGGAAAACAGTCATTGGGGCAGGCTTTATTAAGGTCGGTAAAATCCACGCACAGCCTCCATGCTCCATTGGACTTTTTTACCAAAACTGGGTTGGCAACCCAGATTGCATACTCGTATTCCCGTATGAAACCATTTCCGAGCAGCTTCTGGACTTCTAGTTCCAATCCCTCGTACCTGTCCGGGCTGAGCCTCCACCTTTTCTGTACTACCGGTTTGGCAGTGGGATCGATGTTCAGATGATGGCATGCGTCTTCTGGTCGGATGCCTTCCATGTCCTCGTGGCACCAGGCGAAAACGTCAGTGTTCTTGGCTAGGAACGCTATGAGTTCTCCCCTAAACGGCTCTTTTAGATTCCTGCCAATTTTGAGCTCCAGCTCGGGTTTGCTCTCATCCAGCCGGACCACATCCTGTTCTTCCATCGATGTGGCCCTTTTCTTCGGTCTCTCCATCCTGGGATCCAAAGTTTCCCAAGTAACATCCTGGTCAACTGTCTCTTCATCCGATCTCTGGTTGGCTACCCTGGACTTAGTGTTGCCCTCCCGCGTACTGGACGGGCTTATCTGTTCTGGTTGGACGAGCACCGGCTCAAGTTCGGAATCTAGCTCGATGAGTTCCGAGCCCTTTTCCAGTCCCGAGCTGCTGGCAAGATTTCCCTGCTCAATCACATTGAGTTCCCTGGGCTTCAGTCCCGATTCACATTCCCGAGCTGACGTTTGATTGCCTCGGATTACGTATACCTCGTCCCCAACTGGAAACTTGATTGTCAGATGATGAATTGATATCACAGCTTTTATCTTAGCCAAAAGTGGTCGTCCCCAGATTGCGTTGTATACCGAGTTCACATCCACTACCTTGAACTCGGTTGTAGTATGAACAGTCTTCTCTCCGGCTCCGAATACGACCTTCAGCTCACACTTCTCTATCGTTCGTGTTATATGGCCTCCGAACCCTTGGATTGCGTCCGAGCAAGACTACAAATCGGATTCTCGGAGCCCCATTCTTTTGAATGTATTCAGATGGAGAATGTTAGCATAACTCCCTGTGTCGACCAAGACTCTATGGACCATTGTCAGGCCAATATTCAAAGATACCACCAAGACATCGTTGTGAGGTTGCACTCTTCCTTCGGAATCCTGCTCGGTGAATGTTATTGGTACGTGGATCGGTTCCGTCCTTGGCGGGTTACATCGTTGGTATCCATTCCTGGCCTCCCTGATTTATTCTCTTCTCATCCTTTTTGACAATCTCTGCTCGCCATAGTTGTTGTTCACCAACGTGTAGACCTCTCGGATTGCTCCTTGCTGAGGTGGTGGTGGAAGTTGCTGTGGCCTCTGCTCGGGATTTTTAACGTAATCCTTGAGGTGACCTCGATCAATCAACCTCATGAGCTCAATCAGAAGAGCTCTGCATCTGTCCGTATCATGTCCCGGAGCTTTGTGGTATTGACAATACCTGTTCTGATTCAATCGAGCGGGATCGGCTTTCATTGGCCTCAGGACGGGCAGGATATTTTGTCCTTGAAGTTCGGTAAGCATCTGGGTAGGACTTACTGTTAAGATCTGTCTGACCGATCCAATTCCTCGTTTTGGTAGACCTTAAACTCGCCCGGGGGTTTGAAAGGTGTATTCTTCCTTCTCTCCTTCCCTTCTCCTTTCTCCTGGCTTGGTCTTTCTTCTGAGATTGTCTCCTCGGCCCCGATATATCTTTCGGCTCGGCTCAGGAAATCATGATATGTCTTAGGGCCTTGTTCGTGGACATTCCACCAAAACCTCGTTTTTGGTTGGAGGCCTGCCATGATCGCCATTAGCACAGCGTCATCAGAAATGTGCTCTATTTCTAAGACGAGCTTATTGAACCTGTCCATGTAGGATCTCAGAGATTCATCTTTTCCCTGTTTTATATTTACCAGTCTTTCTTTCGGGGTAGACCTTGTTTTTGATCCCATGAACTGGGTGAGAAATAGATCAGTCAGCTCTTCCCATCCTCTGACCGAAAAATCTGGTAATGATCGGAACCATCTTTGAGCTCGGTCGCCGAGTGTTAAAGGGAAGGCTTTGCACATAAGCTCCTCGGATATGCCCTGAAGCTCCATCCATGAAGTATATTTATCCACGTGCGAATTTGGATCGGTTTCTCCATTGTAGAGACCAATCGGTGGTACTTTGAATTTTGTGGGAGTGATCTGGTCTGAGATCCTATCCACGAAAGGTGACGCCTTCTTTCGCCTCATTTCTTGCTCGGGCCTTGGTTTTTTAGCCTCGATCTCAGCTAGCCTTCGTTTGAGCCTGTGCTCTTCCTCATCCTCGTCTACTGAGTAGTCACTACGCATCCGTTTCTCGTCCCGCCGATACTCGTTCTCGAAATCCAGTTTCTTCGTCGATTTCCTGGCCTCACGAGCCGAGGCAGGACCAAGTCGGTCGAATACGCTACGAGTTTTCGTTCGGGCTTCTGATCGGGTCGGGCAGATCTGAGTCCCTGATCGACTTTCATTCATCACCGCTCTTGCTGACCGTTGTTCAGTCATTGCGTCTTTCCCCTTGTCCTTCCTTTTGTTCCTCGGCTCGTCCGAGGATTGGGTATCCTCGAGATCGTGTATCAACTTGGTCTTCTCCCTGGCCTCTGCCTCCTTCAGCCTGTCGTTGAGTTGAGACATCATGGCTTTTATTTCTTCAGAGGTCATCTCGGTCCCTCTAGGTTCGGTTAGTAGTGGGATTCCCAAAGGCACCCTTTCCAGAGGAGTGTTGGTTACGACTCCGGGGGTGTCGTATTGTTGGCGTTGGCCAGAACTTCCAGGCAATAAGTTCTGGCTTTGGGGATCAGGCGGGAGCTCCATGTCCCTAAGGTCGTTGTGCTGGAAGATTTTCGAGCGATGTTGTTTCTCAACCCCCTTCTTCTAGCGCCAAATGTTGACGTCAGATTTTGTAGAGCACAAAATCCTAGCCTAACACCAAAAAGTATGACCGGCTCGGGTGAACTGAACCGAGCAAAAAATAAGAAAACAATTGAATAAAGTAAGAGAAAGACTGTGTCCGGTGCCTACTCGGGCAAATTTGCTAGGCTTGTTCTGGTCGGCCTTTTCTGGCCGGACATGACGTTTTTATTATGAAAGATGAGAGTAAAAGCTCTCTAATTGCAATGAATACAATGATTTCGGATACCCAATTCGATACCCATTCGAGTGGGTTTAGGGCCCTATTTATAGGCTAGACCCTAGATATGAAACTTGAACAATAAGAAATAAATCCCTAGGATTTAGGGTCTAAACAAGGTAAAATTAGATTTAATCATATCTAAATCGGATACGATTTGATGCAGGATTTGTTTCATTTTTTATGGATTCGTAGCCCTTATCCGCTCATCGAGATCCTTAAGGTCGGATGATTTTGGTCGGATCGTCCCGTTATAGTTGGCCATACCGACCAAACTGGGTACCCGAGACCGCAGACCCACTGGGCTCGGATCTGTCGTTATGGTCGGTCCGACCATGTCGGGTACCACTTCAACTCGGTTCGATCCATAATTTTCCCTCACCCGGGGCTCTGATCCGGTTAGACGAGCAGGGGATCAACATTTGGAATATCTAATTTGTTTCTAACTTTGTTAACTAAGGGGTATACTTGATAGAAATAAAAAGTAAAAAAGTGCAAAATGATCACACAGTTTATTTCCAGATATGTGATCATAAACTCTCTCTTTTTTATATATAAAAATAACCTTGATATAAAAATTATTTTTCTGTTGTGATTAGCCCTATGCTAAAATTATCTTTAGAAAATTAAATATTTCAGTTTTATCTGATAGTATTAAAAAAGAATAACTAAATCAAGTCAAGAAAAAGGAGAAAAAACGAAACAAAACATTTTCATTAGAGAAAGTCCAACCCATTTGATTTTGATTTTTTTGTCCGCACATATGATTATAAAATTGTTCATTTTCTATTACGTATATTCTCGTTCATCTTACTATTACATCAGCCCTTCAATGTTTGTGGTGTGCACTACACAAAAATTAATGCAATTTTGGAGATAAAAATAATGAAAAAATGGATGAAACTTACTAGTGATGATCAAAGTGAATTGAGATTTGTTCAATATAAACGTGATATTTGCAACTCCATCCTAGCAAAAATAGTAGTACATAAAATAATCTAAAACTTATAATATAAATGGCAAAATTCGAAATAACTACTCAAACAATATTGGCCAAAATATGCGCACGAGATTTTTTATCACACTTGATGTTACATCACGTGTATTGAACGACATCACTAATTAACACATGATATGTATTAAATATCCTAAAACATGAGAAGTAACAGTAAATGTAATCAAATGTGTATGTATCTTTCATTTAATTGCGTCCATTATAATGAAGAGATTAAAAGTTGGGACCCCTTTGTCGGGTGTTGTTGAATCTCTTTCTCTCTCCGTCTCTTTTTTGCTTTATATTATTGAGAGGCATTTTGTAATCGTTGTTGTTGTTTATGAGTTAGATAATGTATTTATTAGATTAAAATATATACATATACATATATATCTTATATGCATATCTTTATCAACATAAGTTCCATAAATATTTTTAAATTTTGTTCGAATATCTATAAATTATGTAATAAAAATGAAATTAAAATAAAATAAAAAGTCAAGAATTCCGATTTGGGGTTGTAAATAAGAAAATGTGGGTGGAGTCGAGAACTTTATTTGAGATAATTTAATATATTAAAAATAAGAGCCGAAAAAGGTGACATGATTATTTAGAATCACTCTAGATCAATTGAAGTCACGTGAATTATCCTGTTAAGGCCCAATGCTTCAAGGTCTGATTTTAGAGCTGTATTGGATCTCAAAATTGGGCCTCGACTTTTAAGATATACGAGGCTTGCTCAACAAGAGGTCTAAAGCTTTAGACCAGCCCTAAATCACACCCAAAAAAATAAACATACTAAATAATAATAATAATAAGTGATAATAGCATTTTGTTATCCAAACATCGTTGTTTTGTTCACGTTGCCTAATATATATATATATATATATATATATATATATATATATATATATATATATATATATAAGATTGGAGTTTTATTGTAATACACTTGGGTATTTGCGCTTCTATTCAATTTAGATCATTACATATTGTTCCTTTATTTTTCTGTCATTACACTAATAAAATAATGTAATATACTACATAAATAATAAGTAAAAGTTGAGATGCACCGACACTGATAACCTACGTGCACAACATAATCATCAATTTTTTAATCTCTAATCTTGTAGTTCATTTCCTGATAATTGAATTACATTCAGATTAATTTTGAATTAAATGATAGTTAACTAACATTTGAGATGAAAATCAACAAAATCAAGAATTTGTGTTAAAAGATTCAATAGCAAAACCAGTCCAAACAATATCCTGGACATGCTTAATTGCAACAAAAATATCATATGTTACACATATGAGTGATACACATAAATTAAATTTGTATTTAATGGAGATGATTTTATGCACAAGTAAATGGAAGACAGGTAACAATTAAGATGGAGTTACTGATTGTTAATTAATGTTATTGTATAAAATTGTCTCAAAGTTGATATGCACACAATATAGTGAGATTGTTCTTATCTGCTTCCCCTGTTTTTTCATCTCTCACTAATTCAATTCCTTTAATCAAACATGATCCACACTTCATCTTTTTTTTTTTTTTTTTGGTAGAAATTACATTATATTTCCTATTTCTATTATATTTATACACACAACATACACAAATAACATTATTACAAACACACTAGCATAAGTTGATAAAAATGGAATACAATTTGAAATAGGAGAAACTCTTCTAGCAACATAGATTTATCAATATCGATGATCAGCATCATTTGATGTATTGTTTAATGGATTAAATAAATTGTCCAGTCATCCAAATCTTTTTTTTTTTTTAATAATCCAATTGTTTCGAATTTACATTTAATTAATTTGGGACAACAACGACCCCTTGCGATGCAGAGGACGTTTCATACAAAATCTTCCCGAGTTCATTAATTATGATTTGATTTTGTATATTATTAAATTGATTAGTCGATACTGGTCATATGAGATCTTTTATTACACTTAGTATAACATCTCTAATAATCACTATAAGTCACTTATATTCGGTGACATTACTATTTAACACATGTCGTATATTAAATATTATGAAACTTAAGATGTAACATAAAATGTAATAGAATATTTAATCCGAACAATGGCTGGTGTGAATTACTGGACTCGTTTAATTTTATGGTTCCATCACCGAATCTTAATTCGATTTAATATAAAATAAAATGTGTAGGACTCTTGTTAGACACATCGACCCACACATTTTACAACCTACAATTTACATAAGTTTGTGAAAATTGTTTTGGTTGATGAATTTTAGGGCTCTTTTTCATGAAATATATCCGTCGTAAAACTGTGTTATATAAGTTTTTGTGAAATAAAATTGAGGGTAACTAACAACTTAATATAAAATTTTATTTTATTAATAAAACATGAATTTGATTACAAGTTGTGACAATCAACTGTTGAAATATTAATTAGGAACTAGAACATATATTTCCTACTAGCAAGAGACGGTTCGCCGCCATCTCCGGCGTCGCCGCGTTGGTCCGGTGGGCCCTGATCATCAGGAGGAGGAGCACCACCACCGCCACCAGCAGCGTTGCCACAATCCTTAAAGCAGATACATTTAAAAGATTTGCATTGTCCAAAAATGAAACCCTCTTTCTCACAAATAGTGCTGCAGTTTTTTTGACTGAAGCAAAGTCCTGAAAAGCTCTTGCTTGGAGCTTGGCATATTGCTGCTTCACTTGGTATCATCTCTTCTGCATACAATACATACATGCAAATTAAATCAATTACTTAGTAAATTTTATGTATAAAAAAACAGAGATTAATTCAAGAAAATTTCTACCATACTTACGAAAAGTGAAGAGCAGAAGAAGAAAGAGGGGGAGAGCTGGGAATTGTGTAGCCATCTGGAATTGAGGAAGATGATATTGATATGCAATGTGGAAACATTGATGGAGTTTTATAGTGGAAGAATGGTTAATTGGAGAACAAGAATTGAATTGCCTCTCAGATCTTCTTTTTTGGTTGGAGATATTTTGAATTAATATAAGACACCCTCTGATCAAATCAGACCCTCCATACTAAATATTCATGTACCACATCCCAAAACACATTATATTGATTTTCAAATTAAAAACAGTTACAAATTATAAATTTTTTCCAATATCAAAACTACGTAGTTTTGATGTGGCACCTAAATGAGACAAAGATTTTGGTACAGACTCTACAGAGGATCCGGTCTGCCCTCTGATTGCATGGGATTATGTTAAATTTAAATCTTAATATTGAAATCAAGATAATGGCATTCTTTGTAAATTAGATAGGTAGAGTAACGCCTCTGTAATATACCGGTTTTTTTGTAATAACAGATTTAAACCCGTGCAATGCACGGACTTCATTTAACACTTATCTAATTTTTATTTTATAAGTATTATTATTTCATATGTATTTGTTGATTTATATGTATGATATTTTTTTCTATATCCTTAAAATAATCTTTCTTATTGATTTTAGTTTTTTATTTTTTTCATTTGATATTTAGTACAAAATTGTTAATAGTTAGTTCTTTATAGGTATTTTAACTGTTGGATTAGATATTTTCATATCTTTCTTTAAAAAGTATAGAATAAATTCCATTTTTATCGCTCAAAGACATCTGTTCTGTTCCAATTTTGCCTTTGAGTGTTTTTTTTTATTAGGTTTACATAATGATTCATTTGTAAACATCATTTGTAAAATAGTAGAATATCATCTATTTTTTCTACAATTCCCGATATGATTCACTTTCAAACTTGCAAATCTATCTATGTCCCAATGTAAACATATCCTAAGGTTTTTTTAGCACCTATTTTTTGTTAATGTCATTACTTTTGCAAGAGCATTGTTGTTTACTTTTTTTTTTTTTTCAATTTGAAATGTTGGACAAAAACAATTATTAAAGTTCGGAACCAAATATTTCATATAGAAAAAGACAATACAACATTAACAATCTCTTCCAAGCATTTGTAACTTACATATTTAGTTATTTCAAAACACTTATTTTGTGTAGAGTAGTAGGGTATGTATTTAATTGATATTAATTTTTTGATATTTTATAAATAAAATGTTTTTTAGGGAAGACACTTGGCAACATTGTAGAACTCCAAGTGTCATCACTTGAAGGAACCAAACCACACTTTTATATATATAATTATTATATTAAATAAAATTGTGATTTATATTTAATCAAATTATAGATTTCAAAAGTTTGACTAATCTTAGCTTATTTTTATTTTTCGCCTTTCTTTAGTAATTTTAAATATGATTATCAAATTTCCTTTTCAATTATATGTCTCAACATAAATCATCAAATGAATAATTTTTTGCTGTGTTTGGAACGAAATTGAGGAGAAATTTATAATTTATGATTTGGGAGAATTGTTGGGGGTTAATATTCGTTAAAATCATATTTAGAAAAGTGACATTTGAAAAAAAAAAAAAAGATTAATTAGTGGCAATATTGGAAGAATTGACAAATTAAATAACACAGTTTGTGGTCTGCGAGAAAATTTTGTTCTGTCAATCAATCAAACAAGTAGAGCACGAAGCCTCGCCATATTTAAAAAAGGAAACTAAAATACAAACAATAAAACAATAATTAAATACTAAAAAAAAAAAGTAGAACCATTAACGCGTTAATTAAATATCCAACTAGACAATAAATAAATTTAGTAATAACAAACTCTTTCCTTTCATGGTCAAGGCATATCGAAAACAAATACCTTAAAAAGAAAAGCCAATAGAAGGAAAGCCCCATAGGCATATACACGGAAGAAAATAATTCCAGTTAGAAGAAGATTTGGAAAACCTTAAACTCATCTCAAATTATTTATAGAAAAAAAAACTTGCAGTTAGAATAGGATTTGGAAAAATCTACTAAGATTTGGAAAAATCTTTTTCCAGATTATATGTAGAAAAAAGGACTTGTAGTTTGAAGAGAATTAGGAAAGTTAAATCTCATGTATTCAAGTATATATAGAAAAAAGAGTTGTAATTAGAAAAGGATTAGGAAACCCTAAACTCATTCCAAATTATTATAAATAGATATGAATATTGTAGGTAAAACACACAGAAAAGTTAGGAAGCATTATGGAGTCTCTACACAGCGACATGTTGTTGGAAATACTGACGAAACTTCCATGCAAGGAAATAGCCATATGTAAGTGTGTATCCAAGGGATGGTACGACCTTCTCTCCCATCCATCCTTCACCAAATATTACAACAAATATTCACCTTTCACGTCTTTTTTTCTCATCCAAAACAACTCCGTTCTGTTGATTGAATCGCACTCTAATGGAGGTAATCTCACCACAACAATGAAGACAACAGAATCCTACGTGGCTCCTACAATCATCGGAACGAGCAACGGGTTTCTCTTCTTCTCCCAGAGTTACGGTTTGATGGAAAAACTCTACTGTTGCAACCCTCTTCTGACAGGTTGCGACGAGCTGGCAGAATACGAGGCATTGTCACGTCAGCCAGCGTCATCCGACCACACAGAGCTCTTTTTCGCGACTTATATTCCATCATGGAACAGGTATAAGCTGCTGAGAGTCGTTTCAAACGGCTTTACGAGAGTGGATGAAGCTCACGTTTTGGACGTTGAGATCGACGGTGGTTGGAGAAGACTGAACGATGAGACGAGTTCGTGTCTGGAGACGACAGGGCTTTGTCTGAATGGAGATTACATATGGATTTCGGAGCATGAAGATGTTTATTTTTTGACAGCTTTTAATTTGGGTGAAGAAAGGTGTCGGTGGATGTTGAGTCTTCCTGAGACAGAGTGTATATAATTTGTCTGGGAGTATTGAAGAATGGTACCACAGTGATTGATTTCTCGGATTATTCCCAGATTGGAATATGGAGAATGGAAGAGTATGGAGTGGGAGAATCGTGGAGTAGAAAGACGGTGGTAAGAAATCCGAGTGTTAGTATTCCACTCGATTTGAGGCCTTTAACAGCATTACCAGATGGGGACTTCTTCAATACACTCCTACATTTTCTTCTATATGATCAAGATAATGTAGAAGACAAGTTTTGTATCTTCATGATGTAGGAGAAGACAAGTTTCTGTATGATCAAAATGTAGGAAACAAGTTTTTTTTTTGTTTTTTTAATTTTTTAACCTGAATGACGGAAATAAGATTGGACTGGACTCCAATAATAATAACCTAAAAAATGTCGAAATTATTTTGGCCCAATCCTATAGCTTATTGAATTAATATTTTATTTGCAATTTACAAATCCTATGTGATTTCAATTCCTCTGAAGTTTTCATTTATATTTTTATTTTTTCTTATTTATTCTATTTTCCAACCGTCATTAACCAATGTAATTAGTATCGTAAATAGTGAAAATCCCTAACAAGCGAGATTGAAACGCTTTTAATGAACAATAAAGATTGAATTTTATACCCCATTAATAATTTGATTGTATTAAATAATTAATAATTTGATTATATTAAATAATTTATCTTCAGTTACATAAATAGAATCCTATAATTTAAATTATATGCGTTAAATTATCTTAAATAATTTTTTATTATATTAAATAATTTATAATTCAATTACATAATAGAATATTATAATTTAAATTATTTGAGTTTAATTTAAATTGTTTGAAGTTCTTTCACATACATATTGGTTAAATAATTTAATTAATTAATTATTTTTAATTTTAAAAATAATTAGGGAATTGGATCCGGGTCATGCTGGACTCCTATTTTTATAGACCCGACCCTAGATTAACCTAGCCCAACATTATCGCCTAGACTGAGACAGCCCAAATTGCCAGCTCTAATTTATATATTGAAAAAGTGATGTACATGGTTATTTGCGGTGTTAGATGCGATCCATTCTGACTAGGACGTTAAGTACAAAAATGAATTATTAATTCGATTCGAGTATGGATGATCCCAAATACAGAATTTATTATTAAAGCATGTATATACGATACATTAATATTGGGAATATATAATTTGAGTAGGGAATAAATGAAAAGATTCAACAAGGTTTGGTGCAGAAACAGCGGCGAGGTGGGCCCCTGCACCACCCCCCAGTGAAGCCCTCGTTCCTGCAAACCAGGCTACAGTTGTTGTCTCTGTTGCATCGACCTGCGTATGTCTGGCTCGGTGACTCACATGTCCTTTGCAATGACTCACCCGCTCCTACTGCCCTTGCCCCAGCCGCCTCATCTCCTGTTAATAATTTTTTTTTTTTTTATTATTTTCTCACAATCTAATATTATTATATAAAACAGCTAGCTCAGTTTAGTTACTTACGAGATCCCAATAACAAGAACAGAAGAACAAGGTAGGCAATTGCTCTACTACTCTCCATGCCTCTCTCTCTCTCTCTAAAGATAGATAGATATGTATATAATATTATAATAGTGTATACAGAGAGAGAGTTATATATACATATATTAGATGAGAATTATTTATGATGCTACACATGTCCTAAGTTTTCTCATGCGATGCGACACGTTGATATTGAGTGTGTGTGCCAATTACAAGTGGAATAATACTGTATTTCCTAACTTTGCCCCTAATTATACATTTTGGTTGCAAAATAAGACAACATTTATATCCCTTCCAGAATCTGCATATATTCGCTAGTATTTTAAATATATTTATTTCATACCTTATTTTGGTATTTAATTCGTCGCGTGCAGGGCTGGTGAAAAATATCGAAATTTTGGTATATCGAAAATTTCGATACAATATTAGTACGGTATTTTTAAAATATTAATAAAAAAATATAATATTTTTCATTTTGATATATCAGTATTTTTGGTATACCGAAGTATGTAATTTTCATTGCGGCATGTCGGTATATTGAAGTTTCGGTATAAATTTTTCATTTCAGTATGAAACAGTATAACTATTTATGATACCGAAATTTTCGGTATCGGTATAAAATTTTTCTTACCAAAATTTTCGAAATAGTATACGGTACCAATCCACCCACACGTACGTACTAATCTGTATTCAAATATGTACAACTTTGAAAAGTATCGAGTCGGTGGAACGCATGATTGCACTTGTGAAAGGTAAAACTCGCGTGCAACCATCGCATCGTGCGACGGGACTGCGCACGATCGTGCATGGCCGACCGTGTGGCACAATAGTGTACAAGTATGTCATTTTCGACTTTAAGTATGTGATTTTCAATTCTAAGTATATGATTTTTTTTTTCGCACACAGTCGTGCTGTGGGGCACGATTAAACTGTGCGCAACAATACACGACATGTATAGCGCACCGTATGGAACATGGTCGATAGTGTGTCACACAAGTATGTGATTTTTAACTCTAAGTATGTCTTTTAGAATTATAATTTTTTTTTTTTTTTATAGTGCACGATCGATCGTGCCTCAGGACATGATCGTGCACGGTCTCATCACACATGAAACGATTGTACAAGAGAATAACTCCTTATGAAATTAAACAAGCTTCTAAATAAAAATTTAATGTAATACTCTTTCAAAAATAATTTGAGTATCTATCTATTTTTTCCTAATTTATTGATTTCATATATTTGTTGATCTCGATATTGATCATCACACACGTGACTTGAGACCCGGTGAGCATTGGCCTTTCAAATACTTTTCCACACTGTACATGTAATATATTTAATTTGTATATAAATATTGTTTATGTATTTATATATATATATATATATATATATATATATATATTATTTCTAGCCACTTTGTTTTACTTTTAACTCTTTTTGGCTCTAAAGATTAAAATGTTTTCTTTAATTCTTCCTTAAACTATCAAACTGTTTCTCAACTTCGCCATCCATAGGCGCATTGCTGTTGTTAAGAATTAATCCATTCATTAGAAAGCTATGTAGATTTATTGAAAGAATTTTGAACTTATCAGGCGAGATCTATATGATAAACTGATTGATACGACCACGAGTCTTGGCTTCCATTATTTAGAAATGCGGATTTATTCAAAGAATTTATTCAAACAATTTTGAACTTATCTCATGATATATATATATATATATATAATAAATTGTTTGCCACGACCACAAACCTATATATCATAAACTGTTTGCCATGACCACAAACCTTGTACCGCAAATGGTATCCACCTTTTATAAATTAAGGTTGTAGTATCCACCTTTATAAATTAAGGTTGTAGTATCCACCTTTATACCGCTTTTTATAAAGTGGTGATTATGATGATCATCTATAGAATTGAAGTGTCTTTTATAAAGACGTAGATCGTGACACGTCAATTAGGCGGAAGACCATATAAAAGTGGAGATTTCAAAGACGATATATAATTGGAAATTTCGAAGGTTGTGATGACCAAATTCGAACTAAACATGCACAATTGTTGTAATTTTTATTCTCTCTTCAACCGACATGAGATTTAATTTAATTGTGTCACCATTAATTAGCAATGCATCATTCGTTGAGGCATTTTAGTTGGGAGCTAGCAGCTACAAATTTTTTGTTCAAAATACCTTGATTAATTAATTCTAGGCCCATTCATAGTAATGCTAGTGTTAATGTTAATTTGTTATAGACTGATGATTTACGAGTCATTTCCAATTAAGGTCAAGATATATGACCATCGATATAAACCATTCATCCACAATTGAATGTAAGCGGGAAAATATAAAAGATGAAATAGCATATAGAAATATATAGATAGCATGATGATGCATGTCCTAATAAATAAAAGGTACAAGAAGAAGATTTTATTGAGATGGATGGATGAGATCAACAAGGCCTGGTGCAGAAACAGCGGCCACGAAGGCCACGGCATTTGCCACCGGCGAAACCCTCGTTCCTGCACACGAGCCCACAGTTGTGATCGCTCATGCACCGACCCTTGAACCCATGGCTCTGCGACTCGCAAATCCTCCTCTTCTCCTCCTCTATTGCACCTGTCTCTCCTGTTCAATGTCACGATTCAAATACATATCTATCTTTCATTTAATTTCTTGCATCTATGTAAATAACTTACCAGATCCCAGGACCAACAGCACAAAAACAAACAACGCAACACTGCAACGCCCTATTTTCTCCATTACTCTCTCTCTCTCTCTCTCTCTCTCTCTCTCTCTCTCTCTCTCTCTCTCTCACTCAATATATGTGTGTAGGTGAGATTAGTTTCACTGAGATAGCTACTATATATAGGTATACTAAAAGAAATTGAGTTCCACTGTGAGGGTGGATATGTTGGAACACATGTCCTAAATTGTACATGAGACGCGACACGTATCTTATGCTTCATGCTAAACTTATCAGCAACCCCCTTTTTGCCCCTACTATACCATTGTAATTACCATTATAAATACCCTGTTTTTATTAAAACCTCTTCTCAATTCAAGTTGAATACCCGAGGATGATTCAAATCAACTATCTTAATATACATTTATAAAAAATAATAATAATAATAATAATACAAGTATACTTTATGCTAAGTATTATTATTATTGTAAGGGTTTTGGTTTTAATTTTGAAAAAACCATATAGTTAAAGTGGGTAGTGTGTGCATATACATGTATACACACACACATATATATATATATATATATGATAATTTTGCTAAAAATTTGAATACCTTTTTAACCTATATTGCAATGCTTAAGTTTATTCTTTACAACACTTTTTTGATTCAGCATAGAGAGATTTCTTACATAAATTAAACTTATTCTCCAAATTATAAATTTTACTCGTAATGCATTGTATATATAATTTAAGTTGATACATTTTCAAATTCAGTTGTTACATCCATTCAACTCAGCCCAATTTCTTTAAATTTTATTTATTTATTAGAAAAAATAGACATTTAAAACAACGTTGGTACGTGAAGTGACGCAGTGAATATTGTTGGTTTCTTTTTCATTCACATTAAAAGTACTTCTAGCAATAATGTTTGGTTACAGGCACTCAATTCAATCTTCAGAATACGTTAAGAACAAAGGTCGCAGGATAAAACATGTTCTAAGCTCAAATTTTGTAAAGCTTATGGTTGAAAGAAACCAATTCAAACGCAACACCTAAACATCAACAGAGATTTAACACATCACATTGGTTCATCTAAAGATCAAAACCAATACATGTAAATATTTCTACATGATGAGTTCTCATGCATACACACAAGTAATACATTATTTGGATGCCATTCACCTGGCTTTAATGACTCCTACATATCGATATTAAAAAGAAAAATCAAATTTCAAGGGCGAGAGACACCTAATAATTTCGCATCTACTCCCCCTCATTTAAACTCCTCCTTTTGCTTCCTCAAAAATACTCTCAACCAGCTACTTTTCATTTGGTAGCTGACACTAAAGCGATGTGCTCGATCAGGTCCAACACTCGGTTGCTGCAATAACAACAAATTGGCATGTCATGCACCCAACTTGAAAACCACTAAGAAGAAACATCAAGCATGCATTCAAGGAGAGAGAGAGAGAGAGAGAGAGAGAGTACCTGTAACCCCACTCGTTATCATACCAGGAGACGAGCTTCATGAAGGACTTGCTAAGACCTATTCCAGCCTTGGCATCAAATATGCTTGACCTATAACAAGAAAGACAATGGAAAAGAGAATTGTGAAAATAATAGACTACAAATACTTGCATTATATGCAAGTATATGAGTCACAGACTCAGTCACAGACGTTTCAAATTACTTCACCAGGACTCAGATCAATAATTGGAAAAGTTTATGTTTGGGTCTCCATACTTTCAAATTTTCATGTACTTTCTTTTGTAAATATTCCATCCTGGTACTTCCATTTGTAGACATCAATCCATGTAATTTCATTTGTAAACTTAGAATCTCTGTAATTCAATTTTGTTCAAGTTAAGTCCCTATACTTTCATTAGTAGAAATTTAGTCCTTGTACCTTTCATTTGCAATAAAATTTGGTCCAGCTGAAATTGCTAGGTATGCAACCTAAAGACAAATTTGAACGTACAAGGACTCCATTTTACAAATGAAAGTTCAGGTATAATTCAAAGAATGGAAGTACAAGGACCTAAAATACCATTTTCCTTGATATCATCGAAGTCATGCCCACTAATAAACATTTAACCTAGGTCAGCCTAGAGATATCTATAGTCGTCAATCATCATGGAAAATCCACAACCATATAAGATCATTATTAAACGCATATGGAGGGCAGAAGGTACAAAGTTACCTGGAGTCACCAACAAAATCATTGGAGACAACATCTTCATCAGTGTACCCAAGAATGCCTTTGAGTGGACCCTCAGATGCATACCTAACAATTTAAACATAAATCCTTGAGTGACCATTCAAACACATATATGAAAGGGGGAAACACCAGATGAACCAGAAAAGGGGCAATATCCACATACTTTATGGCTGCTTTAACATCCTCATAAGAAGCACTCTTGTCAAGCCGGCAAGTTAAGTCTACAACAGAGACATTAGGTGTTGGAACACGAAACGCCATTCCAGTGAGCTTACCATTAAGTTCTGGAAGAACTTTTCCAACAGCCTGAAATTTAAGTTTAAATTCAGTTTCAAATTACATTGGCAGAACTGCTTGATTAAATGCCTTGGAACTGAACCATCTAATACCTTAGCAGCGCCAGTAGAACTAGGGATGATGTTCTGTGCTGCTCCTCGGCCACCTCGCCAATCCTTCATTGAAGGACCATCAACTGTCTTCTGTGTGGCTGGACATCAACAACAGTGTCACGAGAATGACCCAGGGCTATGCATAAGAATGATAACAAGCAAGAGTGAAATTCCAAAAACAGCAGGGGTGCAACTCCTGGCACAACACATACCTGTAGTCGCATGGACAGTTGTCATCAGACCCTCTATAATACCAAACTCTTCATGCACTACCTGCAAAATTCAGAAATTATAAGGGTAAAGATGATGTTGACAATCACACTTCGGACTTGAAAAGGTCATCTGACTATTCTGAAAAATATTAAAGAAATGATGCAAAAACAAAACAAGTTGACAGATGCACACTAATTTTTCTGCTTAAAGAACATCTACAATCAACACGCCAAAAAAAAAAAAAACAACAACAAAATATCTATAGAACCTTGGCTAGTGGAGCAAGGCAATTGGTGGTGCAGCTAGCATTGGAAATGACATCCATGCTTGGTTTGTAAGTACCCTCGTTTACACCAATTACAAACATGGGAGCATCAGCTGATGGAGCTGAGATGACAACCTTCTTAGCACCTCCCTACACGAAACAAGAACTTTGATGAGAAGCTTATTATTGAAATGGGCAAACATGATGTTTAGAACATCAAAACTATTGCTAACCTTTTTGTGAGCTGAGGCCTTGTCGATAGTTGTGAAGACTCCAGAAGATTCAACAACATAATCAGCCCCATAATCACCCCAAGGAATCTCTGCTGGATCCCTGCATTAAGAGATCTGGAAGTTAGTATGGCAGAGAATATGCAAAAATTCCACATTCACATAGAACGACTTAGCAAGCTGGTGTGTAAGCGAAAGCAGTTGTTGAATGCAATATTCTAGTGATACCTTTTGCTGCTAACTTTGACCTGCTTTCCATTGATTTCCAAAGTGGATTCATCAACGACTCGGATGGTTCCAGTGTAAGGTCCATGAGTTGAATCATACTTGAACATGTATGCCTGAAAAGAATCATACACATGTTGCTAAAATCACACTCCAAACAGTTCTGCCCACAGTAAAATATCTCAAAGCAAATAACACTTCCAGTATTGTTAAAAAAGAGGTTTAATATTCACTTATTATGCCAAACAAAATACAAATAGAGCCATTATCTTGTAGAATTTTAAATTTTTCATATTTGCTGATTCATTGCAGGAGAGAACATTTTCTGAATCATGCAGTAAATACATTGTTTACAATATATATACTAAAAAATCATTTAAAAATGGTCATACACCCAAATACTGATTCCAGAGTCAGAATATGTCAATAGAGTACCTTATCTTCTTCACAGAAAAAATGTAAACAACTGTTTCTTCATGGTTATGAGCCAAACAGTGAAAACGACTTTATCATGAATCAAGCACATGGAAACTACTATCATGAGTTTAGCTACTCCATGGTACCTATACAGTAAGGAATGCAAATGTAGTTGAACAAGCACACTGACCATGTATTTTGCATCAATGAAAGGATCATTAACTGCCACCACATCAATATCATCCCTGAAGGTTGCTACGCGTAAAACTAGTCTCCCAATGCGTCCAAAACCTGCATGGTATCAAGCAAGTAAGCCATAGTTTTGCCTTCATATTTCAGTAGTAGAACATAAACAAAGATCAACCTACAAATAGCCATTCACAGAATTGAAGCAGTACATTTGGCGTAGCAAATAAGTTCTTGTTATACAGAACTAAGAAAATTGAGAACATCAAAATTTCCTACTCTCAGAAGCACACAAAAACATGAAAATTGAGAGCAACAATAGCAAAGAGTAATGAATTTCTCAAGTTAAATGGAAGCAGCACATAAAGTGGATGACGAAACATACCATTGATGCCTATCCTTGTTTTTCCACTGCTTCGTGATTCTGAATCAGTATAACATGAGATGTAGTTTGTCAAACACTTGAAACAGAAAAGACTCAAAAACCAGGAAAAAGACACATGCAAGTGTATAGGCATTACTGGGCACTGTTGGAGGTGTCTGTGTGGCTGTTGCCTTAATAGGCTGAATAGTGCGGGAGCTAAGCTTCCTATACAGTTCAAAGTTAGCATCATTTGAAGTTAGCCGACAAATTAAATGAATTAGAATTTGAAATAATGAAATTTGTGCATTCACTCAACTGTAGTGGGGATGAATCCACTGGAACATTGGTCCCAAAGATTGTTGACTGGAACTTCACAGCATTAGCGTTGTGGTTAAGGCCACCACATGACACCTACCATAGATTACGCAATTATATGTCACAGCATTGTTACAAAACTTTCCATTATCCATCAAGTAAAAATAGAGGCAACAAGATACAAAGACTCGCAGAGCATTATGAAATAATTTTCTTGCCACTAGTGACTTATAGTTTCTAGTCTCCAGAAAAGTAAGCAAACCACACTAACCAAAATCCAAATCCAGCTTACAAAGTTACAAACTCAACGAACCATACATTCAGAATCGAAAATGAAGAGAAAGTATTTTGCAGTTAATTTTATGTTACATGAGCTCAAAAAAATTTAAAAAAATGGCCACGGGAAGATTAACAAACCGGCTAGATGCTCATTTATTTATTCAACCATGTATATTTTCACAAAATAGATTTAATTTTATTTTCAATCGGTGCAACAAATTGCAAATCCGATCACTTCATTCTTCACTTCCATAAAAAATAAGCACGAATTTCAGAAGCCGAAAATCCAGGAATCGCATCCAAATGAAACCGTAAAAACGTTTCTACAACAAAAAAATAACAATAAATTAAATTAAAACGTTCCACACAATCAAAATGTGGATATGCATAATTAAATCTTAAAAAATAAAAAGGATCTGAGCTCGATTCTTAGATGTAGATAACAAAATATGAAACAGAAATCACAACAAACCTTGGACCGATCAGAGTGACGGAAGGCGTCAGCATTGAGAACAGGCGACGGCGCAGATCTAATAACAGAGAACGCCATTTCTTCAAGAACAGAGATCTTTCGGCGTAAACGCAACGCTATGTAGATCGAATATCCTGTAATATAATATATATAACAGAGAAGAATGGCGAAACCCTAGAGAGAAGAGAAGAGTCGTTGGCTTTTAAGGGGAAGAACTGGCCAACTTTCTAAGACCTATTTATTTAATAGCGTAAAAGAGATGAAAGGAGGCGGAGATTATTAAGCAGATGTAACTCGTGTGATTGATGGCATTTGCAAAATAACAACGAAATTGGGGCTTTGATTTTAGAGTAGAAAATAAAACAAAACTATGGTGCTCTCTGTTTCTTACGTTGGTGGGGTTGTCGTTTTGTGTGGGCCCATCTGCTGTCGTTGGTAGCCAAGTCAGATAGGTTTCTCCTGCCCTCACGATTTTCTGGTCCCACTGGATCTTTTCCTTCGCTTTTTGCTCTTTTGGTGCCCACTTGCCAACATACAGCCTAAATATCAGACCATTTCACGCCAAATATCAATTTCTCCACCACATCAAAAGAGGGGAATAAAAAAATGCCATTTTTATCACTAAAAATAGTTATAAAACCATGATTCTTTTTTATTATGGAACAAATATTATATTTTAATTAATGAAATATGAATATGTGACTATGTGAGAAATTTTAGTATGAAACTAATTTGAGATAAATTCATATTTAAATTGTTATAAAATCAGATTCATATTTATCGTGTTAAAATTGTATTAGGTTCTATAAATTTTTAGTGGTTGAATCTGATTCAAGCCCTTTAAGCTAATCCCTCTTAATAAGGAGAATATTTTGATGAACTCAAACTTACTTAACATAGTCATATTAGAAAAATGATAATCAATTAAGTTCAAATATAAATTTTAAAAGTTCATTGCAAATTAAAAGGTTTACCAAATATAATCTTTTTTGGATGGATTCAACTCATCTTGCAGATCTACTTGTGATGATTAATGTAACCACCAATAATTATGAATTAATATGACTTGTTCTCAACAAATAAGAGTTTGGGCCTCTAAACTCAAGCTAGATATGGAATGGAAGTAGTTACTAGTTAGACAGGAAATAAATTACTACGTTTTTCATTGATAAAGAAATTATAAACTACAAAGAAAGGGATTATTTTAGATCGAATATTTTTAAATAGCATTTAACTAAAATTTGTATTGTGTCTAATTGCAGCAAATGTTATCAAAATTCTTTATGTTCCTTGTTTTTTTTTCTCCTTTTTATGGTTCCTTCTCTTGAAACACTCTTTTATTTAGGGGTATTTAACATCATTTTCACGAATATGCAACAAGTTAATTCGACTTATTAATTAACCAAAATATATTATATTATTATTGTCATCATTGTTGTCTGTTGAAATAAATAAAAGACTTTAGAGAAATATGCAAGGTTGACTCTCTTACTGTATAGTTGCTATCACCTGTCTATTATTTTTCTCCTCTTTAGTAATATATTTATTTGTTTTAGTTAGAAAGTGATATTTTTATTGTTTAATCTTGTAATACATTTGAACGGCCATTATTTATTATGACGATTCATGTTAGGTAAAATAACAAGAAAGAAATAACAGTCACGTGAAGTGGACAATTTTAAGATTTTTCTTATATAATTACGCAATTGATGTACTGTCATTAGGGCGGTTTTCAATTCAATTAGAAGTCTACAAATTATCATCCAGTAGTATTAACATTTTTTTTATAATTCGATTTAAAGTTTACGTAGTTAGTTTAATTAATCTTGATCCGATTTTGAAGTTGAATCACCAACACCACTATTAAATTATATCAAAAAAGGGAAAAATTTAACCAACAGTACTAGTTTTTAACATGATTTGCAACCACTCTTTTATCATCCAATTATATTTTGGGAAAAAAATCATTATCATTTTTATTTGAACCAAAACCTGACTATGTCTGAGTATTCTTTCCATCTCATTTTAGTATTAAGTGTATTTCATTTTGCCAAACATGATAATTTAGATGATGATTAAAAGGTACAATGATTAAAACATAGTATTATCTCCAAATGAACTTGTTTCAAATTAAATATGTAATTACACATCTTTATATATATAAAAGAAAGACCAAAGTGTTACATGGCAAGCCTACAATGTTTTCATATTAAATATACTAATTAATTGCTACAAATTTAATGTTGATAAGAAATATTATTATTACTAAATAATAAATAATATAGAAATATTGATTAGATTTATCTAAATAACATATGCTAAAGTTCAATGATAGGTATTATTATATATTTGAAATTTGTTAAATTTTAAAATGTAAAGGAAAAATATAAATAGATAGAAAAAAAAAACTAAAATAAAGGTGGGCAGCTTGAAAATTATTATTCAAACTTATTAATTATTGAAATCAAATAATTTTTTGAATATATGCTTTTGGAATTTATTTGTGAAATTTTGACATTCATTTTGTTTTATTTAATTGAAAATAAAATTTGAGGGCTGTTGCAAATGTAAATAATAAAGAGCAAACTAAAAAAAAATTATGGGTGAGTTGAATAATATAATAGGTATAACAATGTATACTTTTTTCATAATAATAATAATTTTTTAAATGATCATCTACAAATGCAACACATATTTTGACAATTAAATAATTATTTGATCATATTTTATTATATGTAATGTTAAATTAGACGGTATATACCGCACAAATCATAAATTTAATTTTGTTGTGTAAATGATGTTTTAATTTTTTAATTTCACTAAATTTAATTTTTTTTATTAAATCTCGTGTATTACACGGGCCCTATACTAATACCATCATATAATTATTCATCATGCGGCAAACACCTACTCATATAAGAATGATTAATTCTATCAAAAAAAGATATAAGAATGATTAATAACTAGATAGAATTTTCAATTAATTACTCAGTCCCATTGAATTATGAAATTCTGCATATTTATACGATACTTCACAAAATATCTCACGAAGCTCTAACTATATATGTAATAATGTAAATATGTAATAATGTAGTGAATAAATAACAATCAATTGTTTCTCAATATTTCTAATGATATCAGAACCGATTGAACAGATGGTACGCAAAAGTTTATTTAATAATAATAAATTGATTGGAAACTAAATTTTCAAACTTGATAAAAGCATAAGATTAAAGCAGGAGTTTAGACAACTGAAATAATCATTTATTTGTTTTCACACATGTTAATATATCAATAAATCAAGAAGGATGATATTTAAATAAGTGAATAATTTCCTTTTAAAATATGACCGCACATGTTGAAAAAGAAAAGGCTCTTTCCTTAAAAAAAAAATAAAGATTTGCTGTAACATCGAAACTATTTGCAGTAGTGGGGTTAGGTGTAGACTCAGGAACCCCGCACGTGGTCCAGCAACCAACCTTGTTATTTCTTTCTAGTTATTAATATATAGGGTGACAAGAGCATCTATACTATATATTAAAATAAGAAAGTTAGGAAAAAATTGCAAGAATGTCATTTTTTCATCTAAAAGTGTCTTATCAATAAAATAAATTAATTAATTAATTAAAACTAAAATAGTAAATATTACTTGGTAAGCTATTTTATGAGATCAATTTTAACTCTAGAAGTTATTATATAATTTATATAAAACTAATAAATGAAGAGAAGATACATTGATTTCTCAAATCTATATAAAACTAAGAAATGAAGAAAAAATACTGATTTTTCAACTAAATAAAGATACATAGAGAATGAAGAAAGAAACATGATATACAAACATAAGATATAATGATTTTTCAAATATATATAAAACTAAGAAATGAAATAATACAAGATTTTGCTATAAACATTTAAAGGTAGAAAAATTCTTCTAAATCACATTGTCTCATATCTTCATATTTTGAGAGGTATAATATTTTGAGAAAAATATTACAAACAAACTTTTAGTACAAATTATTATGGTTAAAATCCAACTACAAATATGACAACCCGTGCAACGCACGGGAGAGATAAGAGCATCTGCTTAATAAAATGTTGTGATTCACAAAATTTATAATATTTTAATAATAAAATTTTAAGGTGATGTTTGGATTGATGTTAAGTAGGATTGGAGAAATGTGACTTTGAAATCATTGGTTTTTTAAATAAAAGTGAATAGTTAAAATTTGTGTTTGTTTAAAGATTTTATAGGATATGATTAGTACGGTAGATGTCAAATCAATGCTGGAAAAAATGTTATTATGTAATATTATATTATTAGTTGATGTAATGGTAATGATTTGATAATTGTAGTAGTAGAAATTTAGGTGTGTATTGAAATTTGTGTATTAATAGGTTATATAGTATATGGTTAATGATTGTATTTTTATTTAAATAAAACATGATTTTGATAGATTATATAATTCTTTTATAACCTTAAAACAAACGGGATCTTGAATGAATTCAAATCTCAAATCATGACTAGCAAACACTAATCCAAACATAGCCTAAAGGAGTTGTTGTTGCAGAGTTTTAGAGTTTCTCAATAATAACTATTCTTAAGGAGTGAGTAAGAGGGAGCATCACTATCATAGTTGGTGTGAGTATTTTTTTTCTTTTCTTTTTTAAATATTTTTTATAGTATTTTAATAATATTAATAACAAAAGATAATTAATTGATATGGGTGTCCTAATAAATTTTATTTACGTCATGTCGTCTCACGAATTTATTTACAGTGAGATGTGTTAATCCACAATCTATACTTCAGAAATTCATATATGTATTTGTAGAAATTAGTTTTGTTTGTGGTTAATGACTATTTGTTGCATGTAACCGTGAGACCATCTTATATAAGTTATTGTGTTTGGGCAAAAGTTTGTTATCCCTTAAGCTTACTTATCTTGGATTAAAAGTCTTAGTTTATATAAAATACTTTGAGAGGGATGCGAAATTAATCGTTGATGGGATATACAATATATGAGACGATAATTCTGAATTTGGTGAGTGACCCTCCGCTTGTGGTCATTCATTTCGATCAAATTCTTCGTTTTTGATTAGACTTGTTCATTGTGAACTAATATTGAGGCACATAGTATTGCTCGGACTTCTAAATATTTTATGAGCCCTTATTGTTGGGTCAAACATCTAACCTTTGTGGTGGTCTTCTCAGTATGTATTTTTCTTGTCTTATTGATTTTTAATGCAAGATTTTTGTTTATTTCAAAAAACAAAAAACAAAAAACAAAAAAACAAAAAACAAAAAAAGTTTGCTTCATTAGATATTTTTAGGAAAATGAGTTTTTGATCTTCTAAGTCTACTTCATTAGATTTTTCATTTTTTACCTTTGACCTTTTGTTTTTTATTTTCTATGCTTAAAAAATCAATTGTTTGGCCCACCTACGTGCTATAATAAGTAAATTATTTTTTATTTTTTGGTAAATTATATTTTTCATTGTGATGGTTTGATTAATTTATCAAGTGAACCAAAATAGTTGTGAAACTTACAATCTTTTAACTATGCAAAACAAAAAAAACTCAGAAACGTTTCGACTGATTTCTATGAGTAATTTGATACGAAATAATTCATTTTATCGATACCATATTATATTATCTTACTTTATATTTTGAGGTGATCATATGTTAAATATTTCATCGTTGAAGGAGTTACTTCGTTATTTAAAAAAAAAGATATTTACCAGTTGTATTATATAAATTGACCGAAATTTGATTTTTTTTTCAAAATAGAGGATTGAAAAAAAAAAAGTGATGGATAGAATATTTCATCCATAAAGTTTTATATGTTTTGACATTAAATCATGCAATTTTTAGTTTTTTGGAGAGTTTTGATCACATAATATATTAGAAATTGAGTTCAGGTACCCAAAATTTCGAAGAATTAGCTAATGATAATTTTTTTTTTTTTGAATTTAGACACCCCTGAAAATAAAATGCGTAACAAATAGATATTAGCCCTAAAATTTAATCCAATATTATGCAATGCACGTACACATTACTAATATTTGATTATTTAAAAATGAATTTGAAAAGGAGAAATGGTGGTGGCAAATGGGAGGCGGGAGAGAGAAGCCACGTATCCCTCCAACGGCGTAAAAGGAAAGTTGAAGACCAACAAACTTCTCACTATAATCGAATTCCGACATCACATCCCCTCAAATGTCTCCGATTTCTTCGCCATTCTTTTCTAGCTGGACTAGAAATGAAATGAAGGCCCCATTCTCAATTCCCTTTTAGCCCACAGCATTCACAACCCTGAGAGTTGCAATCCCCTTCTTGTTCCCCTCCTCATCTCCGCCCCAGGTATTTCTCTCTCATCAATTTAATTCCCATGTTTTCGTAATTGTGTGTATGCATTTAGATTTCATGATTCTATTTGTTTTGGTTTATTGTGCGAAATTGTTCCCGCCTGAAAGAGAGTATGCATTTGTTGTATCTTGATCGGCATTACGTTTCTTTTGGACGAATCAAATATGGCCAGAAAATTCAGGGTTTCTCGATTGCAGAATGTTATACCAACTCACTTTCATTAATTGGTATCCGTTAACTGGCTTATTTATATTTAATTTTGGCAATACAGACCGGTTGTTATTACCTTGTTGTCTTCTTCCTTAATTACTATTTGGAAATTGCTGCGGCCTTTGCTAATTTGGCTTCATGATGATTGATATGTGGTGATAAAATGGTGAATGTTCAGTTCCTGATTTTTTAGGAAATCTAGAGCTTAGTGGGAAGATAATGTCCTTATTATTCAGCTTGATATTCTCCTTATGTATTTTGAAGAGTAGGACAGTTTATTTATATGTATCCTTCTTAAAATGATTGAGGTACTTTGATTGTCATGTTGAGAATGTGGATAGAGTGCTATAACTCAAATATGATAAGATTGTATTGAGTTATAAGCCATGCATGATGCTCTTGTTTTTCTCTGAGTTTCTCAACTTTCCAAATTTACCTTTTCTCTATGTTGATAAATAACATGTTGAAACAGCCTCAGTGCTCTGTGTTAGCAAACACCATCTGTGATTATGCTAATAACATATATGAATAAGCTTCTTGTGTTGTTATTTACTAGGATGGCGGAAATCAGCTTCAAGTACTGGAATGATTGTGTGGATCTAGCAGACTTGGAGGAAATGTGGGCGGAACCTGATGTGAGGGCTGAATGGATTAGTGTTGGGGAGACTGAGGGATCCAAGATCTACCTCTCACGTGATCCTGATGGTCAGCCTTATCTAACACAGACTGAGATGAGGGTAAAGTTGAACCAAATTTAGTTGAGGTCTAATTACTATGGTTGTGAAGCATCCATCACTTTCTAATTACTGATACTAGATGTCCCTTATCTAATGTGATAATTGCAACATTTTCTCACTGCAAAGCTAAATAAAAAAAAATTCAGCTCAATATGTGGAGCTCACCATCCTCCAAATGTATGCTTTCATGTTGAAGTCAAGATGTAACTTGTGATGATCTTTGTCTTAACAGGGTGTGGCGGGAATTATTGTTCGAAGGCACTTTGTTTCACAAATAGATTCGGTATGATATGCTACTTTGCAATTAGCACTCTTTATTGGAAATATCATGAACCGTATCCAGTTTCTGCATTTTTCTCCCTTTCTTTTTCTTTGTAGTTTTAATACAAGCATACGAAAGTCATCACATGGTTTGACAGCTAATGAAATCACTATTCCTTTTTCATTTATAACTGTATGTCTTTGCATAGAAGTCGGACCTTCTCTTTCTACTTGCCTAGTATATGGTGGAGTTTCACTTTCATGATTCCAGAGTTTCTCCAATTACTTTAACTTTACATATCCTTATGTATTGAAATTTAACATGATTGTGGTCGAAGAAATTTCAATTCCTGCAAATAAGATCTGCAAAGCCCTTTTGCTTGCTTCATTTATTTCTACTTGTAAGTGGTTTCCTGTTTCAACATTTCTGAGTTGAGTCTCAGCCCAATGAACATACCATAAGCATTCACATTTCGTTTCGCAGTTTCTACCTAGTTCTACCTTTAACTTATCCTTTATTTATGTTCCATAGGACATGCTTTGTGCTATTGCTGAGCTTGAAAGTGATAGACAGCCCCTAGCCACAAACTATAACAAGAAATCTGATGATGTCAAGATGGGGATCATGCAAATCTCGCCAAAAACTGCAGAGTGGCTTATCAGGTAACAAATACTTTGTTTCCATTTTCAGGGATGACATGGATGCTATGAAACTGTAGAAAATCTGTTAAAGTTGGGCATTCCTGCAGGGAGTTGGGTTATAGGACCTACGAAGTGGCTGAGGATTCAAAAGTCATGTATAAGCCTTTTGTTAATGTTTATCTCGCAGCTGCCTATCTTAAGTGGCTATCAAACTTTGACCAAAAGTAAGTTGGTATAATGTGGAATTCCCTTCTTCGAACTTACTATTTGCTATTCCTCATATCCTCGCATTTAAGCCTACATTCAAATTCTGATGAAATAATAATAATAATGTATGAAATAAATTGTATGTGCAGAGAAAGGAGTGAAGAGTTCATGGTTAGGGCTTATAAAGGTGGCACAAAAAAAGCGAATCACAAGTCAACTTTACCATACTGGAAAAAATATCTCTCTGTTAAGGAAAGTCTTCCATCCAGGTAATTACTTCCACTCAATGCAAATAATTTGTTGCATGCTGGGTCTGTTGGAAATGGTGCATGCTTAAATGCTATTTACCTGTATCCCAACTTCATAGATTGGCAATCCATCTCAAATGGAATGCCATCAGTTATTGCCTGTATGATCTCATCCCTTTGAGAATGCCTACTTAATCCCATGTGCTATGATGTAGTAAGTGGTTTCAGGTTTGATTATTCCAGATGTTTACATGCATGCTGAGATTGTGAGCTACAGAACAATAATTTCTCTCATTTAAATGATTAAGGAGTTCCGTACATTTGAAGAAATATAACGAATCTAAGTGGATTTTTTTCATGTATTATGATAGAGTTTGAATTTTTGGACTTCAAACTGTCTTGTATTGACCACTCTAACTATGCTTTCCTGGGATATTCACATAGTTTAATGGACACATCTCTGACAATGCAGAAAAGCGTTTGGAGTTGGTCTAGATCCTTCTTACTCTGTTGCTGTAATTTCACACATAAAAGGTTTGGGCTTACAATAAACTTTATATCGATTTGCCACTCCATTTATTCTTCGGATAAATATCAAAAGCTATCATTGAGATTTGACTTATGCATCAAAATAAATAAAATAGTCACATAAATGTTGAATTACAATATCTTACTAAATGGGTGCACCCTGAATATGTTGTGAAAAATAATCACACTTATGATACCAGAATGTAATAACATAGGACTATGATCTGTCTATATTTGAAGTAGGAGAAATGATGAAACATTACAATGCGATTCAATACTGTGAATATTGGTTTACTTTCCTTTAAGTTAGTGAAACTGAGGTTGCTGCTCATTACTTGGGTATTGGAGATTACTATCTCAACATGCCATGTTCAGTATGTTGATAAATGTTTGGAACAACTATCAAAAGCAGTGGATGGAAATTTTAATGGAATTTTCAGGCCCCCACATTCCTCATGTACTCCAATTTTCAATATGGGAAATTGCTCGTCTAAAAACATGACCTGTCCACCTACTTTCTGTCTGTATGGGAGCAGGTCCTGCCAATGCAACGTGGGATTCAAGGACTTCCCCTGAAGACATGGAAGAGATGTGGAAGAATTCTGAAGTACACAAGGAATGGACCCATTCTGGTGAGAAAAAGGGCAAAGTGCGATTGTCTCATGATGTAGAAAAACATCCTTATCTTTCTCGAGTAGAGCTAAAGGTGAGAACACACTTGTATTCCATTTTCATGGATAACTGATGAATGGCCATACGTAAAGAGTTTTTTTTTTCTTGCAGGCTGTTGCAGAAATCATTATGGCCAAGCACTTCAGCAAAAATGGATACAAACCTGTTAGTAGTTCACTTCTTATATCAATCTACTTGACAAGTCATTTTGTGAATGAAATCTTTGGTACGTGTAAAATATGTTACAACTTACAATGTAATAAGGCTAGATGTCCTTTTTTTTCTTTTTCGGACAGACATATCTATGTGCTCTCTGTGAGATGGTTAGCATGCGGTTTGTGAATGGAGTTGGTCAACGCACTGGGCTAATGGGAATCGACTATCCAACTGCACGTTGGCTTTATGAGTATGTACTTGAAATTTTCCAATTGCAAGTGAAATACAAGAAACTCTTTCTTTCTTTTCATTCAATTTTAAGCTTCCTCTATTTGATGACTAGGGATCTCGGCTACAAAGGCTACACGGTGGAGTCCGTTGACGACCTCACCAAGCCTTTTACTTCCATATACTTCGGTGCAGCCTATATGACTTGGTTGTCAGAATACGAGGGAAGGTAAGGATCATGTCATAAAAACTCTATTTCCTTTATGAATTATGATCAACTCATTCTTTCTTTACTACACATTAACAACCTCAATCTTCAAACAGGGAAAGAACCATCCAATTTGTTGTTCAGGCCTATCTCTCTGGACCACAGAATGTGAACCTTCAAGAGACAGGTCCTCTCTGGGACAAGTTTGAGGAAGCATTAAACCGCTACGAGCAACCTCAAATGTATGTTTTGATCTCTTTGAGTGAATTAAGGTTAATCTTTTCACATGCATGTTTTGATGAGTGAAGTATCGTTGCAGTGAGTCCGGAAGCTGCATCATCATGTGAGCTTCCGAGTTCCAAGCCTCGTCTCTCGTACTATACTCTTGTAAGTGTAGAAAAGTAAGCTACATCTTCAATGTCAAAGGTAATTGTATTTTTGTATATGGATTACATATTTACTCAATGGAACAAATTTTAATTTTTTTGAGTTGTTTGTAAACTCTGAGTCGATCAATTTGTTCTGATATTATTGAAGAAAATGCATTTTTTCTTTACCTTCGTCTCTTGTACTTTGATTACTATTTACCTTTTCTTCTACAGGGTAAATTTTTTAATTACAAAATTAAAATACATGGGGAATAGTAATAAAAAAATATAAAAAATAATTTGGGGCACAAAATTTATGTTTTTCTTGCACATAAATGTTTGGAATTAGTTTAATGTTTGGAGATTTTTGTATTAAAAAAAAGTTATATCATGAAAAAATGTGTATCTAGGTCCATGAACTGTTGATCCACGATCAAGTATGTACTTAACTTTATTTTAACCCAACTAGATCTTTGGACTTCGATCTTTTCGAAACTTGAAACTGAAAAAGGAAACTCTTCTCTTAATACTCCATGTTATCAAATGTAATTACTATTCATTTTGGGGAAAAATAAAAAGAACCAAGTTAAGCAAGGTTTGAAAAAAGCTAATTGACTTTAGGACAAAAGTTGATGGACTAAATGGACATGGTCATATATTATTACACTAAAAGTTTTGGCCGCAAGTGTCGTCTTCGTTTTGTAAATGGAGAAGTATTCAAATCGAGATCTGAAAGGCATCTTCCACCGTCCAATCATAATAAAACAAAATAATCCAACCGTCCATGGACTTTCTCGTCGTCTACGATAGCAAAACGCACCGTTTTAGATTTCATCACTATTATAAAAAATAAATTGTTTTTATTTAATATTTTCTTGAGTTTTTTTATTTGTTTTCGTTTAATTTAAGGGTTTATTTGCTTTCACAATCGCACTCTACGTTTTATGTTACTTCACTACCAAGTACCAATTGGTCTTTCTTTATCCCATTATTTGGTTCTTTTAATTAATTTAATAGTTTAAAAAATATATATAAATGAATTAAATTAACGAATCACTATAACTGTACTTTATTAGATTATTTATTATATTACTTTATAGTTTATAGTACATATAATTTCAAATCAGTTTCTGGTTTGTACAGTACATATATATCAAAACCACAATCAAACATTTCTCATTTTTTCTAATAAAAAAATTCAAAATCTTGAGTTTGTTTTTAATTTCAACCTAAATATTCAATTTTGATTCGAATTACCTGATTAATTGAATTATGATGTATCAAAACCAAGCGCAGTAATCATGAAGTAGACAAACCACCAACTAATAATCAAACAAAATTATAAATAGAAACCATGAGGAAATAATATGAGAAAAAACATCATTAATAATATCCAAATTATGTATATTAGTAAAAAAAAAAAAAATAGAATAAAGTATCATCAGAAATTTGGAAGTAGAAGAATCTGACTGCGCTGACCAACTAATATATTTTATTTGTAAATCGAATTTGATATTATACTGTAATATTATAAATAACAATTACTAACACTCTTTTTTGCGGAACAAACAATTATATTAATGCCCTTTGAATTTCACTCTTTGAATTTGCACTCAAACACTTTTTCTTTTGACTATGAACATGGAGTTGCGATAATGGCGGATTTAGTCAACAGGTAGATTTCTAATACTGCATTGCCCGCTTGAGGTAATACTTGCCATGTTAGCTAATTCAACAGATTCTCATTTATCTTTCTCCATTTCTTTCTGCCCACCACCCTGGTTCTATGGGTTCTTGGTTATCGTCAATTGTTTTTCAAAATTAGGGTTATCGGTGTGAGCAATTTATCAATTTCTGATAATTTTTTGTACTGTCTAACTGTATTGTCTCGCTCCCACCGATAATCCTTTTTTTTGTTTTTGTTTTTTGTTTAATATTTGCATGTGAGGCGTTTTAAAGAGTTTTACCTTGTTAGTGATGTTGGTTATATTCCTAATTTGAAGGTTTTTCAGATTACTTCGAGTACTATTGAAATGTGTAATTGATCAAAGCCCCTTTTTCTCCATTTCTTTTTACGTTTTTATGGTTAATAGTGAAGCTGCTTTAGGACTGAGATTTGACTTGTGAGTTGTGATATACATTTTTCTGAGCAAAGAATCAAACTTTACTGATAAGTGAACATCTGATGATAAATTCTTTAAATAGGACCAGCAGTTAGCAATCCCCCTTGTAGTTTGCAAACCCTGTTCATTACCAACATGTGATTTGTGTGCAGACAATTCTCCATGTCCTTTCTCATCAAACAGGGGTGAGGGGAGATTTTGTTGTTTTCTTTTTGGAATGGAATTTTTTTTTTTACATTATTTTTTGGTTGTGCAACAAAGAAACCTCTTGATCCGTGAGGGTGTTGATGCATTTTAACACAAGAAAATGTTCTGCATGATTCCGACATTAACATGGAACATCCCCTTTTTTGGCAGTGTGTTTGGTTCGGGATTCGTACTGATGTTAATGATATTCCTGCATCACAACTTGAGTCAGAAAGGTTCCTAGATTTTTTTGCTTATGTATTTTGTGAAGACTGCTGAACTTGTTTTCAAGCGAAGTATTTTCACAGCTGTGAAGATTTTGGTGCTTCTGTGTGGCTTTTGCAAGTTATCCACATCGTTGTGGTGTCAGTAGTTGTATCCATTGGATCTGTACTTGAAAAGAGGAGAAGTGTAGCAATATTAATATGGAGCCACATAATTATTTTCAATATTCCACTGAACATGGAAATGAAGATCATGGTCCTGAATCACTAGTTTACAGGGTAGGTGGTTCAGGTCATGCAAATTCCAGTCTGATGTCTCCTGAAGTTAATTTTTCAGAACCTAAACCTGTACGTAATTACTCTATACAGACCGGTGAGGAGTTTGCTCTTGAATTTATGCGTGATCGGGTCAATCCCAGGAATCCATCTATTCCAAATACGGCTGGGGATCCCAGTAATCTTCCTGGTTACTTGGAGCTGAAAGGCATCTTAGGAATTAGCCATACTGGCTCTGAAAGTGGTTCAGATATTTCTATGATTGCTACAACAGATAGAAGTTTGAGAGAATTAGATCCAAGGCATATGTCCTTACTTGGAAACAGGGGTAACCATGGTTCTTTGCTAACCATACCACATGCCTCATCGGATTACAACAATCAGCGCATGCTAATGAATGCCTCATCTGGAGAATCTGACAGTTCATCACTGAAGCTTAAGATTCTCTGCAGTTTTGGTGGCAGAATTTTACCCCGGCCAAGTGACAGAAAGCTCAGATATGTTGGAGGAGAAACACGCATCATCCGTATAAGCAAGGACATCTCCTGGCAAGACTTATGGTTGAAAGCTACTGCTATTTATGATGACACTCACACCATAAAATATCAGCTTCCAGGGGAGGATCTTGATGCTTTAGTTTCTGTTTCAAGTGATGAGGATTTGTTGAACATGATGGAGGAGTGCAATGTATACTACGATAGAGAAGAACTAAAAAAGCTTCGGGTGTTTCTGTTTTCTCTCGGAGATTTGGAAGATGCTCATTTCAGCCTAGCCAACACCGATGGTGATTCAGAAATAAAATATGTAGTTGCTGTCAATAGCATGGACATTGGATTGCGAAAAGGGCTAGGGAGCTCTTCTGGAAACAATCTAAATAAGTTGGACACGCTGAATGTTGAAAGGGTTACATGTAGGACCTCTAATGAATTTGTAGGGATCAGTAACTCAAATATGGCTAGCTCTGTTGTCCCATCAGCAGTTACTGATTCTTCTAAATCTATTTTACCGAACTCCTCCGACTTCTATGAAACCGTGCACTTCTATCACGGTCTGCCCGAGCACCGTCATGAAGACAAGCATCATATTTCACATTTTGGCTACAATCTACCTCCTCCCTATCATATGCCTTTGGAAAGTGCTGTTCCCGAATCTTCATATGCGGCTATTTCTCAACAAAAGGGTCTCGAAGAGAAGTCTCCCAGTAGCTTAGATGCACAAGGAACTCAAATGCAAGAAAAGGTGGCAAAGCTGAAAGTTGATGGTTCAGTTCAACCAGAAAGTGCAAGCAATGGTAACAAAGAAGTAAACTTTCCTGTTGAAAAGGCACCAGCTGTGGTTCCTAACCTGGATAGGGATCTATCTTCAATAACTTACGAACCCACACAGGTCTCCAGACCTCTCGATGCTGTTATTTCACCCCAACTTCCTCAATCCAGTGGCAATGAGTATTGTAATCCTCGTAATGCTCCTGGTCCTGAATCTATTAACTCAGAACCTGATCCCTCTGATTTGAATCACTCTGAGTCTTCTGCTCTTCCTCAGAGAGTCTTTTATTCTGAGCGAATTCCTCGAGAGCAGTCTGGGCTGCTTAACAGAATATCAAAGTCTGATGATTCTCACGGTTCTCAGTTTCTTGTTAATCAATCACAAGCTGATGGTACCCAGCAAGATTTAGTCAGAGAATCTGTTGAAAAACTGCAAGATGGAAATGCAATTATTTCTGCCGAGCAACCAATTTCTGCTTTTCCCATAAAGCCTGAAACCTTTGATAATGGGCCTCCCAGAGCTCAAATGGTAGACCCACTTGATGGTAAAGATTCTGTGCATGAACATCAAGTTCTGGCAGAGGCGGAAGCTGGATTGAAGCTTCCTGCTGAGCACCGTGAGGATTTGGCTAAACATTCTGAAGATCCTGCAGCGCATTGGGTTGATGGGGTTGGCATTCAGTCCATTGCTAATGATGCTCATGAGCATCCTCAGGGACCTCAACCTCCTATGTGGATGGAGTCTCAGGAAGAATCCAAGGCTGCTATTTGCAGAACCGAGCAGGGAGACATACTTATTGATATTAATGACCGTTTCCCTCGTAATCTTCTTTCTGATATATTTTCAAAAGCTGTACTATCAGATAGTTCATCTGACCTTGGTCCTCTACAGAAAGATGCAGCTGGTTTGAGTGTGAATATAGAAAACCACGAACCTAAGCACTGGTCTTTCTTCCAGAGGCTGGCAGGGGATGGCTTTACGAGAAGGGATGTTTCTCTTATTGATCAAGACCATGTTGTATTTTCCTCTGGTCTTAACAAAGTCGAAGAGGAGTCTTCTTTAGCACATGACTTTGTGCCACTGAGAAGAGATGGAATTCCGCCTAGTCACCATGGATTGCAGGAGAATTATGGAGAAAACGAGCAGAAAAATATACCTGCCGGAAATGGACCCGTCTCTGTAGCTCTTCATTCCAATTATGATACATCACAAGCGGAAACCGCTGAAGGCATTCAGTATAATGATTTCATGGATAATATGAGAATTCAAGAGTCAGAATATGAGGTATTTGTTTATGCCAAATAAAGTAAATTTATTCAGTATGAATACAACTTTTTCTTACAGAATGACAGTAATTTTATTAATGCTTCAGGATGAGATTGGAAACATCGGCTTACCTCCTCTGGATCCATCTTTGGTGGATTTTGATATCAACTCATTGCAGGTTAGTCCTAATTGTGGCATCGGCATTCCTCAAACAATGAAATGGAATTATAGCACATCAATAGTTGAATTGGTTGTGATGTCATCTTACCTTTCAAAATAATTTGGCATTCATTCAACTTTCTGTTAAAAGTGATCAGTCCAATGACTGCTCGTTTGGTATTGAAACAACTGTTTTATAACTTGGTCCTGTTCGGCCAGCTCAATCAGTTGGGCTGGTTAATCGGCCGGTGAGCCATTTTAATCTACCTCAATAAATCAAAATCTGGTTGAACTTGCCAAAATCGGAGTTTGATCAGTCATATTTGTTTAATTTTTATTTCTATTTCTAAAACTTGTGAGTATATTTTAGGAAGTTTAAAGCTGGTATTTGAGTAGGCCACACACACACACACATATATATGCTTTTTTTTTAATATTTAATATATTTTATTAAATTTATTTAATATTTTATATAGAATGAAGTGAATTCTCATTTTATGTGAATAATAACTTATTTAATTAACTAGTTGGACCAACGATTGAACCAATCTTATCTGACTAGTTAAAGCTATAACTGGTATCTGAACCTATTTGATCACCGGTGGTTATATTAAACACTGTTTGAAACCCAACAATCAGCCATTCCTTTTTTTTATTTTTTAACTGTTGTAATTAGTTGGAATCATGAACCTGTTGAAGATTGCAACTTATTGACTAAATTCATCTGTAATCACCAATTATGATCTCATTACTGTCTGGTGGACGACTTGTAGATTATACAGAATGCAGATCTTGAAGAATTAAGGGAACTTGGTTCTGGCACATTTGGAACTGTATATCATGGAAAATGGAGAGGCTCCGACGTAGCAATCAAGCGCATAAAGAAGAGTTGCTTCACTGGTGGACAATCAGAGCAAGAGAGACTGGTAAATGGTTCTTCATTCCCGTAAAGCTCAAGTTTTTATTTTCTTTAACATATTCTAAGATGCTGCACATTCTTGTTAGAGCATTTACCTTTTTTATACTTTAAAATAAGTCATACTTGGAAGTTGATAAGCAAACTGATGACATTAGTTGAAATGTTACTTTTGAACTCTTAACTTTTATTATCATCGTGCCTGTATTTAGGCCTTGCTAAACAGGTTATTATTTATAATGATTCATACTTTCAGACCAATGAGTTTTGGAGGGAAGCTGAAATCCTCTCAAAGCTTCACCACCCAAATGTGGTAGCATTTTATGGTGTTGTACAAGATGGACCTGGGGGTACAATGGCTACAGTGACAGAATACATGGTTAACGGGTCTTTGCGACATGTTTTACTTCGTAAGGATAGGTATTATTTTGCACATAGTGGTTGTTCACTTTTGCTTACACCCAGTACTTAGCAACTATAGAACCACAGAAAGTGCTATTTCTTATGCTTTATTTGTTCAGAGATTTTGAACTGAAAAAGCAGGTGTCTAAATATTAACCTTAATATCTTGCCTTTACTACTATTTCACTTCATGATATCCATTGGTTTTTTTATTTCACTTTGCAGACACCTTGATCGCCGGAAGCGGCTTATAATTGCCATGGATGCAGCTTTTGGAATGGAATATTTGCATTCAAAGAATATAGTACACTTTGATCTGAAATGTGACAATTTGCTGGTTAACTTGAAAGATCCTTCAAGACCTATATGCAAGGTTGCCTCAACAGAACTTAATCTTCTAAGTTGTCCCTAACCTAGGTTACTTAAAATGCTTCGTTGTTCTCCTGATATCTTATCAGAAATCAGATTCTTAAGAGTCATCTTAAATCATAATACAATCTGTACTACCATTCATCGTGACCAAGATTATGATATAACTGATTGATAATCTGATTTGGTATGCAATTTGTCAGGTAGGTGATTTTGGTCTCTCAAAAATAAAGCGGAACACCTTGGTTTCTGGTGGAGTTAGGGGAACTCTGCCATGGATGGCTCCAGAGCTCCTAAATGGCAGTAGCAATAAAGTTTCTGAGAAGGTAAGACGTACAACTTACAAGTCTATCTCAAAAAAAATTGAATTAATAGAGAATCTGAAAACTGATAATTTTTTGCAATAATCCCATGTCCATTTTTGTGGATTCAAGACTAGTGTTCTTTGGCATAAAAGCCTGCAAACCAACACATTTCACTGTTTCAAGATTCTTGATAAAAACATAATTAAACAATAATTCAGACTTTTCCAATATAAGCAATATCCATTATACTTCATTAACTATATTTTCTAATTTGAAACATCTCTAATATTTATACATTATCAACTATATGTAAATACTGGGTTTTGGTTATTTTCCTGGCAGGTTGATGTCTTTTCATTTGGTATTGTCTTGTGGGAGATACTCACTGGAGAGGAGCCTTACGCCAACATGCATTATGGTGCAATCATAGGTTTGTAACCCCATTCACACAGATTTGATTTACGGCTGTGTGTTACAATTGATGGTTGCCCCGGCCAATCTAACTGGTTTATACATGCTCGAAATTTCAGCTTCTTTGAGATTGATTTAGGATCTAGTAAAAGTTCCAATATTTTACACATATTAATTTAGCATTGGAACTCACAGGAGGCATTGTGAACAACACATTGAGACCAACGATTCCGAGCTACTGCGATCCAGAGTGGAGAAGATTAATGGAGCAATGTTGGGCCCCAAATCCAGGTGTAAGACCATCCTTTTCTGAAATTGCTGCTCGGTTGCGCGTGATGTCTACTACACCTCTGCCACGCAAGGCAAGTTGATCGGCAGTGAAAGATGGTTTGGTATGTCCCGTTTTTTACTAACGAAAGCAATTTGTTCATTCAATTGTACACACTAGGATCAACTTCATCATGCATCGATGAATAACCTGTGAATTTTATTTGCACGAAATCGCTATGTATTATCATTATCATCATGTGTAATTGTGAAGTTTTTCTTGCAACACCCCATTATGAACTAAGGTATATCTGCAACTACCTTCCTTTGTTATTTATACTGGCTTGATATATCTATACAAAGCTATAGTAGATAGTGGGTATGTTTGTATGTCAACAATTTTGGTATCTAATTTGTAATTTATTTGGTATAAATTTGGTGAATAAATCAAAACATACTCCCATATGTAGATGTTATATTAGGTGAATTACATAGGATCTATTGTTATACATGTACGTATCTGATTAGACTAGATCCTACAGGAACAAGTATTGTGAAACATTGAAAGTAGTCAATTAGCCTAATCTTCCAATAAATAATCACGTTCTCCTTTTTAAAGAAAACAATAATTATGTGGTATTATTAATTATTTGTATTGAAATCCTCTGAAGCAATTTTAAATTTTATTGATGAATTTATTACCGAAAAAATCAAGATCAAATGAACAACATTTTTATAATAAAGCTTGATAAAAAAATGTAAATGACATTTGTTTTAAAATTAATTAAATTAAATAAATTTTCCCTTAACAATAACAAATTTTTAAGGATTTAATTAGAATATAAACTAAAAAAATTTATCATATATGAAAACAAACAACAACAAAAGCTTATTCAAGTATTAAAACGATTTTACTTTATAAGCATACTAACTTATGAAGTTTCGAAATTTTAAATAAATAAATAGAGTATTACTTGAAATAATATTCAAAAAACGTAAGTTGAGAAAAATTAACAAAATATTATATTTGAGATAACATTTTTATTAGGCATGTTTTAAAATAAATAATTAATTATTTAATAGTATAAATATTTATGTAAAAAAAAATTGCATCATAATTTTGAACACTAGCGATGTATTTACATTATAATTTAACCTTGGAAGCAAAAAAAAAAAAAAAAAGAGTTTATTCTTCCTAATAGCGTTTATTATCGCTTAGAGTTCTAAAGTCGCGTTTTAATATATGTGCGAAGAAGGATTAAAAAGCGTGATGTCAAGTCCTTGACACGTCACGTGCTTACGTCATATGCATTGAAGGTCAAAGCAGCGAATGAATAGGCGAAACGTGGCGAGCAGCATCGCAAATGCTCTCAAATGGGTGACACGCGTCTCAGGTGTTGGTCAACATTCTCTCTCTAAACACCTCTCTCTCCTCGCTTTTTAATCTCTCCCTAAAATCTTATGCATACATACGCGTATGCCCATATCATCTATACGTATTTTCCGCATCTCTCCGCCTCTCTCTCCCTCTAGGGTTTTTTCGCACGAAGAAATCAGCACCTGCCATTTTGTTGCCTGGCGGGGATTACGGGTTGGCGTTCGCCTTCTTTGTTTCTTTATTTGAAATTTCCATGGTTTTCTATCCCTTTTTGGGTTTTCTGATATTTGCAGTTATTTTGGTGGTTTTTACGGGGTTTTACTCTTGGTTAAGCATTTTTGTTTGAGTTGACCTGTGATCAGCCAGTTTAAACTCTACTTATCTTTATAGTGGAAAAATTAATTGTTTGAATATGGGATTGTTTTTAGTAATTTTTACGCAATATTAACTTGCATTTTTTTATAGGGAGGCTTAATTAATCTGTGACGGGATTGGAAATCGAGAAATAGATTTCTTGGACGAAATCTGAATATATATTTATTTCTGAATTCTGGCTAGTTTCGTTCTTGTTCCCATGTCAGGGATGAGTGGTGTACATAAACCTTTCAGTGTCCTACTAGGGGTTAGCTGTTTTTTTCTTCTTAAGGAAATTTTGTTGAATAGTTACGTGAAGATAAAATTTAGTGTAAATAGCCTTCGACAACTATGTACTATAAACAGGGAAGAGTAAAAAGAGGCCTTCTAAATAAAGATTTGTAATGAACAGAGAATAATAAAATAGAGGTCTTTTTATTTGATTTTCTTATTGTGCAGAATGGTCATATTTTGTAGGGTAAATCTCAATTTGCTACCTAAACTAGTGCATTATTTTTTCCAGGTGTCTAAACTCAAAAAGTTTTCCGATCATTAGCTATTCTCTTCAAAAAAATTTGGATGCTACCCCAAACCCATTTTCCGAATAAAATTCGTTGGAAAACTCGAAAATGCAATTAACCTTCAAATATTAGTCAAAAATGCATATTCATATGTCAAAATGACCCTATTTCGAAGTCAAATTATAACTCTAAGCTAATTTAACGATATTTGTTTGATTTAAACTTGAATTGAACAAAAAATGTTCAAAACCCTAGAATGATTTTTTGTTCGTTTCATGAAATCGACGGGTTCGAATAAGCATTATTTTGACATATAAATCATGCATTTTTTACTGGTATTTGGTGGTTAATTACATTTTCAAGTTTTCCGACGAATTTTGGCCGAGGTGGCAAACAAAAAACTTCGAAGAGAATAAGTAGTGATTGGATAACTTTTTGAGTTTATGTACCCACTAGAAAAAAGCGCAATAATTTAGGTAGCAAATTGATATTAACTCTATTTTGTATTTGCTTTAACTTTGTAATTACATAGCTTTAAGGTCATGACTCACTCATTGGAGCATAAGACCTCCAATACATATGGTCAATGATAATGTTAGGATGGGACTGGAAACTTTGGGAATGAACAATAGGTGATGTGATTCCCCTTGTGGTTAAAAAACATGCACATAAGGGAACTCACAGTATGTGGATGTTTTTCAATCTACCCATGGATTTGCTATTCGTATAGCATTGAATTTTGAATTGAAGTTGTAAGATCTGATCGATATAAGGTTTTGTGCTGTCATTTGCTCTTTGTTATGTGAAAAGATCCATGCACTATGCTCATATTGTCACAAATGAAAGTAGATAAGCATTGGTTATCATCAATACGATTATTCTTTTTTGTTTTTTTGGCACCAGATATGGGGTAATTGCTTGTTTGTTTTTAAAATTTTTGTACTTTTTGTAGATGATATAGCTCGTTGGGTAATATATAGGCATATGAGTCTATTCTGGCAAGTGATGGCTTTTCTGTGGACATGGGGAGATTATCGGCATTTCTAATCAATAAGCAGAACTCTGAAATAAGTGATGGTTTTTTCTGTATTGCAGTTTGGAATTGAGAAAATAGTCATCAAGGGTGGAACGTAGCACTTTCAAGCGTCATGGATCATTCAGACCAGAGGCAGCAATTAACACACCAGAATCAGCAACAGCAGCCAGGGGTGGGAGTTGCACCCGGAAGTGGTCCTATGGCTTACACTACTCCCCCATATCAAACAGCACCTATGGTGGCTACAGGCACTCCAGCTGGCACAGTGTCGTCTCCAACCAGTTTCTCTACCCAACAACAGCTTGCCTACCAGCAAGCCCAGCACTTTCACAGTCAACAGCAACAACAGCAACTTCAAGCTTTCTGGGCCAATCAAATAAACGAAATCGATCAAACTACTGATTTCAAGAACCATAGCCTCCCTCTCGCTCGAATAAAGAAAATTATGAAAGCCGATGAGGATGTTAGAATGATCTCTGCTGAAGCTCCGGTTATATTCGCCAAAGCCTGTGAGATGTTCATCCTGGAACTGACTCTACGATCTTGGATCCATACAGAAGAAAACAAAAGGCGAACTCTTCAGAAGAATGACATTGCCGCTGCCATTTCAAGAACGGACGTGTTTGACTTTTTGGTCGATATTATTCCTAGAGATGAATTGAAAGAAGAGGGGCTTGGCATGACTAAAGCTGCTATCCCATTAGTGGGATCAGCAACGGATGCTCTGCCGTATTACTTTGTGCCTCAGCAGCCCCCGGTGGGACCACCGGGGGGGATGATAATGGGTAAGCCGGTTGATCAGGCGGCTCTGTATGGGGGTCAACAGCATCGACCTCCGCCTCCTTTCATGCCATGGCCTCAGTCCCATGTTCAGCATCCACCGCAGCAACCACCATCCCACCAGCAACAAAGTGACTCATAGTCAAAAGGGAGACTTCCTGTTTTGACGAACTGTCGTGTGATTTGAAACTGTTTTATAATAATGTAGGAGTTGTAGGGTTTCTAGTTGCTGTGTCGTAGAAACTTTGAAATCTTTGTTGAATTTAAGGTAGTTTTATTGTACGACGTATGACATTTTAAGATGAGTTATTTTGCCCAAATGCCAAAAATCGAGAATGGGAATAACTTGAGTTGATCTTCGTTACTTAAAAGTTGCTTGGTCTACTTTGGAATATCACATTTGCGCCAAGAAATTGTTTTATCTTTATTTCAAATACTAGATTAAAATGAGTGACAGAAAATATGTTGCAAATTCAGATACTTGACTGAAACAAAAGGTGCAAATTCATCTCATTCCACGGAAAAATACAATTACGCAATCTAAGTATATTAGTCTAGTAGCGATTCTGATGGTTATAATCTCACTATCATCATTTGGACCAAAATTTTCCTATTTCCTACAATACAAATTGTGATTTTACGACATAGGATATCCCATAATCACAAACGGTAAAGAAAATTTTCTTCATCTTCATCATCTTCTTCTATCTCTTTTGCGTGTTTGAGATAAATAAGAATTTTTTCTTCATCTTCATCATCATCTTCTTCCATCTCTTTTGAGTGTTTGAGATAAATAAGGCCAGAGAAAAGGAGACAACGCGAAGGATTTCATTCATCAGCTACTTTTAACAGATTTTTGTCTCTTGCGCTTCTTGCGATCATTCTTCAGTAGTCCTTTTTCAGCCAATGATTTCAATTTCTGATCTTTTCGTGCCTTAGCTTTCTCCTCAAAGCCACCATCCATCATCTTCATTGTTGCCACACGCCTACCCTTGTATACCTGATGCAGTAACAAAGCATACAGTTAAGGAATGGAAAAGAAATTGTCCAAAGACAAATCTTCCTGAGCATATACCGTGTTGGAGCATAAAAACTTCCCCCAGTATCAAACTTAAGTGTGCAATATTTATCCCTAAACAATTTCGCAAAAAAATATTGATAGTGTTGTTGAACCACTCACCCTTGTAATGTTATCCTCAAGCACCTCCTTTTCATTACACTCGAACTTATCCATTTGTTTCTTGACAACAGCTTCTATTTCATGAACAAGCTCCACATCATTCTGCACAATATATCTTAAAGGTGTTAGCATGAAGGTCCAAGAAAAAAGGTGCACTGTGTACACTACAGAATCGTCTGACTGATATTCAAATCAGACACATAGTTCTTCGCTAGAACACTTCACAAGTGACAAGGTAATAGAACAGATTTTAGATTGTACCTGTGTGATAAAACTAAGAGCAAGGCCTCCCCTTCCTGCTCTTGCAGTACGACCAACACGATGAATATAATCCTCAGGAAACCTATTAAGAAAGGAAGACTTTCACTTTTGTAAAAGTGCTAAAGAAATCAATATCATAGACAACATCTCAAATAAGTCATTACCTAGGAATGTCATAGTTTAGGACCAAATCTACTGTTGGTATATCTAAACCACGGTTAGCAACATCAGTCGCTATTAGCACAGGAACCTGCCCTGATTTGAATTTATGTAATGCAGAAAGCCTCAAAGACTGGGATTTGAAAGAGTGCAATGCTGCAACATCCAGTTCAAGCTGTTCCAGCAACAAACTCAGAAGCTCACAACTCCTGCTCAAAAAAAGAAACATTGGATCAAGATCAAGAGGCAACTTGCATTTGCAAAACAAGTAACTCTGAAGAAGCAGACAAGGTCTCCATTAAGCAATAAACCTCAATTCATCATATTTTAATAAGTGATAACCCATTTAATGTCAATTTATAGCTAACTTAAGCTTGCAAGATGACTGGTGGTCCAGGCTTCAAGAAGAAACCTAAATGTGGCATTACTTCCATTTAAAGAAAAAGAAAACGATTCTATGCGCTCCATACAAAACTTATCTACAGACACTTTGGCAAATGGTAAGAAAAAGACTTCCCAAAAAAAAGGGCATTATGACATATTCTCACATTGCTTCAGAAACACTTCTGCTTTCAATAGACATTTCAGTTTCATGCTTAATGAAGTATACTAAACTGCCAAAACATCACAGCTGGAAAATCTAAAATTGTGAATTGAACATACTTTTCATGTGATCCTGTACAAAGACACATCATAAAAAAAATTTTATCGACCATGTCAAATAGTGCAACTACTCAGAGAATGATTCTACACCTTACATCTTTAACTTAGTAAATACCACACTGACATTTTCTGTAAATTTGTTCCAAGTTCTACTGTAACAGAATAATAAGAGAAATGTTTACAGGATTCTGAGATTATGTAAGGACCTTGTACCTGCAGGTGGAAACAAAAATTATAGCAGATCGAACACCCATTTCTTCCCTTTTGTTTAATATGTGAAGAAGATACACATCCTTCACATTTCTGGGGATAAATATGTACTGCTGTTTCAGAGATTCCACAGTTTTAGCTCCTTCATATGCTGCATAAAAATATGCCTTATTTGCCGAAAGCTCAAGAAGTGTTTCTAAATTACTTGTCATGGTCGCAGAAAATAGTAAAGTTTGTCGTTTCTTTGGCAAGCACTGGAAAATAACTCTCAACTCTGCTTCAAAGTTAACACCCAAGACTCTGTCTGCTTCATCCAGAACTAGAAACTGCCACGAGATTCTTTGTCAGGCATATTTGAAGGCATACACATATAGGCATTTAAAGTAATCATTTAAATCAGTAGACTATCTTAGTTGAAACATGCCAAATTGCTCTTCAGAAAGAATGTTCAGATAATCATTAGAAACATGGGGCTGCGGAAATCCCAATATTTAACATCATAATAGCATGTAATTATTATTAGTGGAACTGTGTCAGCAATGAAGAACATAGACTCAAAGTATATACTTATTTTGGTTGACTGCTGGTGAATAACCACAGATGAATACACTCCCAATTTGTTTGAAAGATGATTGGTGGATAACCAACAACTCCAAAATTGTTCAAAAGCTGAAATTTAATTATCAGGGTCTATGTTGGCATTGATTTTGACCCAGATAGTTGGTCCATAATTTTCCACTTGTATCAACAAGATACAATAACTTGCACAAAACACTTCAGATGTTTAACCCAACATATTTCAGTGAAGATCTCATACAGAAGTCAATACCAAGAGTGAGAAACCTATCAAAATACTAAAAAGACACATTTTTTTCAAAGCAAATTAGCAAAATAAATGGAAGCTTATAGTTGCTGAAGGAGGATTGATAAATTTAAATTCCTGAAAAAAAAAAGAATATTTTTTTTAATACCAAGCCAAACCTAGCTTCCTAACACAGTCAAAACATTAGTAAGATGAGGCCTTTCCTTCAATCTCTAACAAATTCATGTTTTTTCTTCAAACCACATTAATCTTTTGAGGAGCTGGAAGCAAATCATCATTCTTTACAACTACAGTTCCCTTTCAATGTATAATTAAATCACAGAGGCTCCTACATTACACAGAAAACCTTCTAGCAAATAACCAATAAAAAGACAACCAAAATCGAAAAAACAAAGAAATGATGAAACCCCAAAGCCAAATACAAGATTAATCAATCACCTTGGTATTGGAGAAAACAGCCGGAATATCAGGATTCCCTTCAATAAGAACTTTAATCCTTCCAGGAGTGGCAATCACCACATGAGGCCTCTCCATCAAGCTCTGGGACTGGTTAATCATATCCATGCCGCCCACAATCACCGCACAACGCAGCCCCAAACCCGACCCTAGGGCCCGAAACTGCTCCGCCAATTGGTAGGCTAGCTCCCGAGTCGGAGTCACGACCAAAGCAAATACCCCAAACGGATTTTCAGCGAGGCGATGGAGAATCGGGAGGGCAAACGTCGCCGTCTTGCCGCTTCCGGTCTCGGCCAGGCCCATGACGTCCTGGCCCGATAGGATTCTGGGGATGCAGTGGCGCTGAACTGGAGTGGGCCGCTTCATCCCGAGCTCCTTGCAGGTGTTGACAGCCCATTCGGCAAGCCCAAGATCAGAGAAGGTGACGTGAGACGGTGTAGGGTTAGGGTTTAGCTCCTTTTCCAGTACTTTTGGGGCGGCGGAGGCAGCGATAGCGGCGGCTTCTGACGGCGGCGTTTTGGTGATGCTGGTGGTTAATTTTTTCGTCTTCCGAGAAAACAATTGGAAATTTTCGTCGACTTTGATTTCTTCTTCATCCATTATTCTTGAGCTTCAAGGGCGGCTTACACTGAAAGTTGAGAACACAAAGAACTGCTTTGTTTTTTTTCTTTAATAATGAAAAACCCTTTTAAAATTGGTTTGGTGGAACTTAATATACTAACTTCAAACAATAATTATTATTATTATTATTTTTTATAACCATAATGAAAAGTTAAAATCAATAAAAAATTTTAGGTTAATTTTAAAACCATTCTTATTGCCTCCCTCTCTCTCTCTATATATGGTGACAATCGGGTCAGATTTTTGGTTGGGATGCGACATTAACAATTTCTACACGAATCCGAATTCAAACTCATTTTCATTCTGTAATAGAAAATTTTATCTAAATAAGAAAAGTTCGCAGATCGACACGATCTAATTTGTTTGACACGAAAACAAAAAACTTATTTTTTATGTTTTCAAAATGCAATAACACCTCAAATTAAGAAATCTTTTCAAATTAGTAATGACACGAAAGTGACAAGTTTAGAAAATCACTATTCACAAATTAAAAGCCCTGAAATAATTATTATTATTTAATCAAATTAAATGTTTTATGTACAAATTTAACCTTAAACATTCTATATGATTATTATTTTTTAAAATAAATAGGTTAGCAAGTCAACCCGACACCAAACTCAGTAGTTTTCATATCAATGAGTTTGATTCGATTTTGATTTTAACTCACAATGAATCAACCCTAATCCACTATTTTCATGTTAGGTTCGTGTCGGAAATTGTCACCCTTGATATGTTTCCTCCTATGTCTACTTATTTCAAGATAATTAATTAATACATAATTTTTAATGATTTTAGATTTTACAATAATAGACTTATATAAAAAAAGGATAAAATGCACCGAACTCCTTGTGTTTTGCAAATTTTACCTTGATTCTCCTTGTATTGTTAGAATGACAACATTTACATGTATGATTAAATAAAGTCATCACACTTTTCCTCTCCATCATATGCACATTAACATTGTTAATATTTTTATAAACTTTCTATTATACCCTTGTATATCCAAAGGTCAGATTTAATTTTAAAATCTACGCTTTATTTATTTCAAAATTATTTTTCGTCAATTCTAACTATTTAATTGTTCTTTATTAAAATATCTTATTTTCAGAGGGCATGGGCATATTTCCTAATTTTCCATCCTTATTTATATACACATATATTTCTATTTCTTTTTAAAAACAATTCCTAATGTTAAATTAAAAAAAAAAAATCTTATTACTATGATCGCAAAAAACCAATATACCTGCATTGCACGGTATTTGCACCTAATTATGATGGTTTCTTATATGATATTTCCTATCGAAATTTTCGTATCGTATACCATAATAACAAATTTAACATTTCTTTTAATAGATAATATACGGAGTAATGATTATTAATAACAATAAATGATTGGAAAAGGCTATTTTCTACTAATGGAGACGAACACACTCAGTAGTGTGTGAAGTGTACCAATAAAAAGGAGAGGTGGAGAAGAAGACAAATCACAAATTTTATTGCAGAGAAGAATCGCATAGAGGTTGCCGGCCAACGATTCGCCTGAGCTACTGTCTTGCTTGCAGGTCATCGTCGTATCTATTGCACCCAGGAATAATGGAGTCCCCATTTAAGGCCGATATACTCAAAGGCAAAGTTGCTCTGCTCACCGGAGGCGGCTCGGGTATCGGCTTCGAGATTTCCACTCAGTTTGGAAAGCATGGAGCCTCCATCGCCATCATGGGTCGCCGCCGGAGCGTCTTGGACGACGCCGTTTCTGCCCTCAAGTCACTCGGCATCCCTGTAATGAATTCAATCATCTTTCTCGTTTTCTCCCCTTTTGTGCTCAATTACTTCTCTTTTAGGGTTTGGAGGCAGTTATTAATTGAAGTGCTTTGTTTGGAAGAATGGAAGAATAAGAGCATCGTCCTTTTCTGGTTTTCTGTTAGTCGCTATACTGAATTGCATGTTTGATTGATTGATTGATTTGTTCAGCTACTTGAATTCTGGTCATGATCTGCTTATATTTTATTAGTTTTTTGTTTTCTTAGAAATGATATGATCATTTGACTTCTGTTAGTCCCCTTTCGTTTGGCCTTTATATATACTCTTGGGATTAACTTCTTTAGGAATTGAAAAAAATATGTTGGGAGTAAATTGATTGTGAAGATATTTATTGATGAATTTGTTGAAGCAAAATACTAAAAGAAGCCATTTCAAGTGATTTGTTTATTCGTTCTTTTTGTGTGTGCCAAAGTGTAGGTTTATCATTTGTTTTGTTACTTTTCTTGTTCTCTGATCTTATGCTTACTTTGTTCGTATTGATCACAATTTAGGCAGTTGGATTTGAAGGGGATGTTCGAAATCATGATGATGCAAAGAGAGTTGTTGAGGCAACAGTAAAGCATTTTGGGAAGCTCGACATTCTTGTGAATGCTGCAGCTGGAAATTTTCTTGTATCAGCTGAAGATCTCTCACCCAATGGTTTTAAAACAGGTCTCAACTCTTCTTCTCTTTCAATCCTGTTTGGTTTCATTTTTTGTCGTTCTTCTGAAGTGGATTGAAATTTGATGTGATGACATTTTCAATAATTTGATAAAGATATGATATTTAATTGTATGCCTTGGCAACTACTCTCTCCAGTGATGGATATTGATACTGTTGGCACATTTACGATGTGTCACGAAGCAATAAAGTATCTTAAGAAAGACGGGCCTGGAAGAAGCTCATCTAGTGGTGGACTTATACTAAATATCAGTGCCACCTTGCATTATACAGCAAGCTGGTATCAGATCCATGTATCTGCAGCCAAGGTTTGTGAACTAAATCTTGCAGTGAAGACAATTCAATCATCTTGCGTTTTCGAGTCATCTTGTTGTCTTTCTCTTTTTACAGGCAGCTATTGATGCCCTCACGAGAAATTTAGCACTGGAATGGGGTACAGATTATGATGTAAGAGTCAACGGGCTAGCACCAGGTCCCATAGGAGATACTGCTGGTTTGAGTAAACTTCTGCCTGATGAAATTAGTAACAAAACCAGAGAACATATGCCTCTCTTCAAACTTGGTGAGAAATGGGATATTGCCATGGCTGCTGTCTACCTTGCCTCTGATGCTGGTTAGTTATCTTTAATTTCCTTTTCAATTGCATAATCCTCATCATCGTGTTGTTCTTGATTCATACTGTCTTATGTTTGTTTTATTAATAAACAGTGTTGTGTGTGAAGGTAAATACATCAATGGAAGCATTGTGCCAATTGATGGAGGGCTGTGGTTGAGCAGTCCACGAAATCTGCCGAAAGAAGCAGTGAGACAGGTTTCTCGAGCTGTTGAGAAAAGATCTCGAGCTGTTGGTGTTCCCACAAGCAAACTCTAGCCTCAATTAGTGTTTTGTATTTGGAACACAAAAAAACTACATCTTAATTACTAACTTCATCTCCTCCTGGTGAAGTTAAGTCATTGCATAATTATCTATATCTATTTTTATGCAAATTCATGTTTCGAATTATGCAGTGTGTGTTATAGAATTCATGGGCGAAGTTCCCTGTGTTAAAGAATTGTGTACCAAAACAACTCTAGAAAGGAAAAAAAAAAAAAAAGGTTAAGATTGTTGATGGTTTTCATGAATTTCCTGTTACCCACTTAGATGTTACTACACAATCAAGGAAAAAATAAAACAAGAAAAAAGGAAGGGAATTAATTTAATCTATTACTGTGTGGTCTACATAATTTCTTATGAAATATTTCTGCAACCGTAGTTAGAATTTCTAGAAACTTATGACATTTTTACCTTCTTATTTAAAAATACTTTGTATAACCATAATAATTGAAATTTACGTGATTTATTTGCATTTACCGTGACTAAAAAAAAAGACTCAAGATTTATATTAATAATAATAATAATAGTAGGTTTAAACCCATTTGACATAAAATCTTACGTAAGACGAAATGCATATAGATCAGTCAACCATTCAATTCGGTCAATATTGATCTCACATCAGACCATATAAGTTTTTATGTGAGGTGATCGTATATAAATTTTTGAGATAATAATAATAGTCATCAGACTACTGTTATTGTCATCATCATCGTAATGACATTATATCTTTTTATTTTTTAAATGTTTACAACAACGAACTTGCAAGACTGGATCTATTTATAATAAAGAGATTTGTTGTTCTAATTCATCTTAATTGTTATTTGAACAAGTAAAAGTCCTAGTTTGAGTGTGATAACATTTACCCAAAAATCAAGAGTATGTGTACGTATTCTGATGTATGCAGCAAATCTACCCTAACTACTGTCAAAAAAACATGTTACCCAGGTTGATATTCTCAGTGATGATACATAAGCTTTTCATTAAAAATCAACTGTAATTGAACCAGAGACTTCAACATCTGTGCAGTGGTGCTGGATATATATCGAGAGGCTGATACCGGAGACGGTCATTATGCGGTAATGGTCCATCCTGTTCAGTAAAGATTAACATTTAGACAGATAATATCATTCTACATTAAACACTGCTCAACACTTGTTAATGAGGTGATTTTCAGGTGAGCATAGAAAAATGCCTACCTCTTCCAAGTTAATCTGGTAAGGTTTCACAAAATCTTCAAACATGATTGGTGATAATCCTTTCATTCTTTCTTCCACTTCCTGAAAACGAAAGAGTTGAGATGAAAACAGATGGATAAACTTATTTAGTTTACTCAAGTCACTTTCAAATCACCATCCACAAAAAGAAATGTATTGTACCAATCCAGTTATCCTGGAATGTTCGGACAGTTCTTGGGCGATTGCATCTAATATATGTCTGTTGTCCTTCAATCCCTTCATAGCAAGTTCCTCTGTCTCATTGATGTACTGTCATTGACGTGGAACACATTATCACATCATAAAGAATCTATAAGTAGGTAGAACAATATAAGACAGTTAACAGACTATCTAATGAAATGCTTTCAGTCTTGTTCTGTTTCACTTAAATATACTATTGGACTCTACTACAGTTCCACCTATTTCATCTATTTTACCTATTTTCCCGTACTTAAAGTTCATCAGTTTCAATGTTGATAAAGGATCAAATACTACCCTCATCTTTCTAATTGACCTTATCTTTTGCATCTGTGGAGATGTTGATTTTTACCCACTTGGTCATGGATTATTGACATCACTACTAGCAGTGAGTCCCCCATAAATCCAGATGATGCAACACATTTATATACGTTACCTGAATGGATATTATCATGCATGAGATTTTATGCAACAGTGCAGGGGGAGGGAGGGAGAGAGAGAGAGAGAGAGAGAGAGAGAGAGAGAGAGAGAGAGAGATCATTATATCAAGGCTTATTGAAGTTACCCTTGTCAACTCCCTTGTAAAAAGTTCAGAAACTTCAAGTGTCATGTTTGCAGGCATGACATGAGGATCATCCCACTAATGTCAAGAAAATTGAACCAAAATCAGTAAAAGCATAACAGCCACACCGGGTACATCTATTCATCATAATGAAGTAAATGATACCTTGTATCTTATCATTTCACCATCTGGATTATCTGGCCTATCAACCAGCCCAATTCTTTTTGTCAAGGCAGTGAGGCCCAATCTAGGATTCCTAGGGCTTATTACCATTTCTCGAGCTATCTGAAAGACATGAAGTAAGTGACCATACAACAATTCGTAGACAATGATGATTCACCTTTTTTTTTTTTTTTAACATTTAACTAATCCAGAGCAGGTACAACTTCGATGTTAAGATTTGCTAAGATTTAATATGCTTTCATGTTTACCTTGGTAATTTTCTCGAGATCATCTGTTCCTCCATCAGTAATGTCATCACCAAATACAATACGCTCAGCACATCGCCCACCATGAGCAACCACCATTTGCATCTGCAGGTACCCAAAGGTTGTATAACCTTGATCTACCATGTCTTCCCTAGGGTAAAACACAGATACAGCAGTCTCCTGCTCCAAGCAAACACAGACGATGTCCATCAAGTGTGTCCACATTAAGTGATTTCTGCCCATATACATTCACACTAAACTATACCTTTCCACCAGGTAGCAGCTGAGAAAATGCATGCCAATCAAATCGAGGGAACAAGTGAGCCAACACTATGTGACCAGCTTCGTGCACCGCCAGGAGTCTTTTCTTTTCTATGGATACCTATACAAGTGATGGATATCATCATAGATATGATAGACAAGATATAACTACTCCTCCCATGAATGTTACACCAAAGAAACCATACATTTTGTTCACATTTCTGCTGCTCTTCCTCTGTGAGAAGCACACCCATTCCCTCTAGCAACTGCTTGTCCAATACATCAACAATATCTTGCTGGCAGATTTTTGAATGCCCTTTCCTGACCTGTTTTCAGGCATTGTTCATTAATGATCAAGGTGAAGAGTTACATCCAAGGATTGAGAAATACGTATTCTGAATTTGTATCTGGAATATGGACACTGGGTATGGCAACTAACATAGACAGAATACCACACTATGGGGTAAGGTAACTCTCCATTCCAAGGACGGTTTTAATTTTAGTACAAATTATCAAGTCAAACGATATTATCATAATATAAAACGGACCAGCAGTTTTAGCAAATACCAAGACAAAGTTATCCTTTTTAACATCTTTCAATGATCTGGGATGTGCATGGTAATAGTCCTTTTTATTCTTTTATTTCAAGATAATTATAGCTGTCTTGCAGATAATGTGCAAGTTATCTTGGTAATTAGCATTTCAAATACAAAAAAAGCTCAAAATTGATTGGTTGTGGAAGTAACTAGACAAGATCTACCTTTTACAGAAAATCTACAATTCTATCAGCAGGAAGAGATGAGTGCATGACAGAGATTCAGTTGATAAAACAAATTTACAGACACATGGTGAATAAAGATGTATAATTTGACTACAGTAGTTGCAACTTTTTGTGCACATTTATCTAAACCAGAAAAATAGAAGAAAGACAAATCCAAAGAACAAAGTGTTATTTTCATTCCATGTTTGTTCTTCATGACTGTATATGCACCGGTAATGTCAACTCAGAAAACAATTCAGACAAATACACCCAAGTACATGAGCACTTGCAAACATAACATAGGAAATAAGTTATCTAGGGTGAAGCAGAGAGGACTTACAGACATAATTAATGCTTCGTTGACTAAATTTCTTATATCTGCCCCAGAGTACCCGACAGTGCGAAAGACAACCTGATAAGATGGAGAAAAGAACATAAATAAAGTGTACACATGATAACTATTCTGTGGCTATACTGATACCAGAGAAGTTTCTCAACCTATCAGTGACAAGCAGATATGAAAGAACTTCATCAAAGACAGTATTTAGGTAAATTGTTTCAAATGTGTTCAAAAGCCACTGAAAAAGAAAAGGAGGGGGTGGGAGGTCGTCCTTAGACAGAGGAGAGAATCACATGAAGTCACAACAACCTTTTCAAAATCAACATCCTCAGCAAGCTCCTTTCCAGCACTATGAACACCAAAGATTTGCACTCGTTGTTTTGCATCCGGTAACCCAATATATACACGGCGGTCAATACATCCAGGGCGAACAAATTCTAAGTCCAATTCATCTGGTCTATTAGTAGCACATATGAAAATAACAGCTTGCCTCAGTGAGAATCTGTCAACTCCAGTTTTTTCTTTCCTGTAAATTTAACAAAATTTACTTGTCAGTTTTAGTTAACGACAATAGTTCCAATAAGAATATCTGATGAAAAATGAAACCAAAATGATCATAAACTTAATACACGAGTCAACATTCAATTTTAGATTCACAATAGACAAATGATTACCCTATAGATCACTTGATACTTAATATCTCACTCAACTATTAGGCACCAAGTTCACTAGTGTTGTGGGCAGGGGCGGATGGGGGGGGGGGCCAAAGGGGGGCAGCTGCCCCCCCAAAAATTTTGCCAAAAAATACCTAGTATATTATATATCATATATTTTCTTATATCCCAAAATATTAGCTATGATACTCGTCCCCCCAAATATTTTCTTATTTTCTTACTTATGAATCTATGATATTCGCCCCCCCAAATGTAAAATCCTGGATCCGCCACTGGTTGTGGGCCAATTTTCTGCTCGAGCTAAATAGCCAGAGGTGACACCTACAGTAGGACTAGCATTTCCGAGAAAAAAATTGATTTAGTAGAGACCTTTCTACTTCTCTTTTGGAATTGTTTTGAGCTTCATGTCATTTTTCCCCATATTTTCAAACATTTGCACAGAGATAATGTTATGAATATGTGGTTGAGTTTCAAAAAAGGTTGTTGCTTGGAAGGAGATTTGATATTTGAACTTTTCCTGCAACTTCTTATTTGACATGTCTCACCATGATCAGCGATGTTCATATTTTTCTACAGTTTGATTGCAAGATTATAGAGTTTCCAACAAGAGCCCAATATTAAGAAACAACAAAGATTTATATGAAACTCGAATTGTAAGATAAGGATAGTTGTCTTTTATGCCACTATAGCAAACTACAACATTTATTACAAACAAATATCTGAAACAACCCAATAGCCAGTTTTACTTCCCATAATTCATGGAAGTTTAATATAATTCTCAGTTTTTCTATATGTATTTTATGCTTTTGTTTTCCTCTCACAGGTTCTTGAAACTATCCTAGGACATGCTAGTGACTGTACATTTCTGAAAAAGATAAACAAGAATGCAGGTCATCGGTAGCTAAATCCAAGGATGCTGTATCATTTAAGACAGATAACATTATCCAACCGTTTCTGCTCTCTTCTTTTTGTTGCCTTGGCAATTAAGAATTTTGTATCAAATTATAAGGAAAGCCACTAACAGCCTAATAATTCTTTTGCTTGCCTTGTTGGGCAGCAAATTTCTGAACAACATAGAAGCACCAAATTTAGAATGAAATTACTAATACACAACCTGTTTCTTGCCCTATTCTTTGGAAAAAATAGAGCTGAAGGATATAGAAGTGCCTAATATAGAATCAAATTAGATTGCTATTCTGATGACTCTTCTACTAATAACAGAAAACCATGGATATAATCATTTAAGGGTCAATAAAAGTTGGTGCTTGCAAATAAATTTACAAGGACCAAATCATATGTTGGCTATGCCTGCACACTAAACCATGCTGTGAAACTTTGTCATTAGAATTCAATGCATTCACAACCCATCACTTACTCTCCATCCAGCTGAGCGATAAGAGCTTCAAAGGTTGCTCTTCTTCGTGGATCCTTTCTAGCATGTCTTCCAACAATAGCATCTATTTCATCCACAAATACAAAAGAAGGGGCCTGGAACAAGGAAAGTGCCTTTTTGGTAAGTTTCTTCCAGCAAGTATCAAGATTTGCATATGCATATGCATGTACATGCTCATAATAGTATCTGCATGGGTGCAAGACCAGGCCCTTCTTCACATACATGATGATAACTAATTCCCTGGTAGTGCAGATTAGTGATAAATATTGCATAACTTCATATTTTAGAGCAATAGACAAAAAATGTAAGCTCGTTCTATTGTGAAGTTATGACATTTTTTGGTGTAGAAATCAATCACAGTATTGTTTTTATAATGTTGCGGCGTTGCCCTTCATGAATTGGTTAGTTATTCTTGCTACTTGAGGGATTCCACAGAGCTCATGCACAGAGCTCATGAGACATTTTGTGAATTTTAATACCGATCTTCTGAGTTTTCATCTCCAGTAATTATAGAGGGGTATAAATTTAGCATATACTGATATTTAACATTCTTCTATTAGAAAATTAATTTGCTCCACAGTAACTACCAGAAAACATTCAAAACACTTAATCAACCTGTTATCGAAAGCTTACATTTCTTCTTGCTATCGAGAACAATTCATTAATTCTTGCAGCACCACTTTTCTCACTATCAGCGAACTCTGCACCAGAAGCAAAAACAAAAGGCAACCCACTCTCTTTTGATAGTGTCCTTGCAAAGAGTGTTTTCCCTGTTCCTGGAGGTCCAGATAGAAGCACACCCTGCATGACAGCACAAAGTAAATTATACCTTCAGTAACTAACCCACGGTTCAGATATACTTCTTTATCAGTTTCTTAGAGAGTATTAACTTACTCGCACAAACTTCACACTCTTTTCGTAATATTGCATGGGGTTTTTCATATATATCATCAATTCATCGAGAAGATCCCAGACATCTCCTCCCAATACAACATTTTTATGCATGGATTTTGTTTCACCAACTTCACCAACTGGCTGAGGGAATGAATAAAGAATCAAATGTCACTCAAAACTGGTCAAACTGGAGACCCCAAACTTGGCAAAGAATAAGAATCCTCACCAGAATGAAGTTATCAGCATATGCCATATCAAAGAGCTGATTATATTTCTTATAAAGAAAACGATTTGTTGTAATATGAAGAAGCATCAGTGATTCCCTGATGAACCATAAGATTAGGATTCCAGGCAACAGCGCAAAGACTACTTTCATAAAATAATGGATCTGCCGCCTCTGAAGAAGATCTACTTCAACTCCAGAAGCTGATATCGCCTCAAAAAGAAAAGGATCAAGAGGGATATCAACCTAGACAAGTAACAAATAAGTAAGCAAGAGACAAACTGAAGGAGAAGAACCACTGTCAGAACGCAACCACGATACTGGACTCACAGTATATTCTAAAGGGAACCCTTCTTTCATGGTCACAAACAACCGCTTAAGATCCTCTGTAAATACAACTGCATCAACCTGAAAAGACATACAGATAATAACTTATATTAGGAACAATTGAGATTTTACATGTAAGTTGTTAGTAGAGAGAATAAGGGAGAAATGGTGACAAATTGAGATGAGGAAACTCTTGCAGAATACCCAGAAAAAATCTATTTTACGAATATAGAAAATCCTAAAAAAACTTTTCCACAAATGAGTATGCCATTCAATCATAACCTTAGCGTTCTAGGTGGTTGAACTTAAAGTCTGAGCATGTGGAGCTTCTGAAAATGGTTTATTCCATGCAGGTGTTTATAAATTTCAAAGAACTATTCAAATAAGCCTCTCTTCACATGCTGAAACCCATGGTTCAGAGATCAATATCATGTGAATCCTAAAACTGTGGAAGGCTTACCAAATTACAGGAATATATTGAAGCATAAGTGCCTCCCAGAAGTATTATGTAAGAGCTTTTTATCTAGAATATCAAAGCAAACACTAACTTACCATATACACAGTGAAGGCACTCAGGAGTTTACAGTTTTAAATATTAAGTCAGGATGAGGACTTTCCAGACAAATATGCAGTACGCATGAAGGAGTTGATCAGAGAACATGTTCAACTTAGAGATATAGGAAGGAAGAGGAGACTGAAAATTGATATGATTATTTACCTCAGAGGAATCAAGTTTTTGCAGGAAATAAGTGTAAGGAAGTTTTGGGCGGTAGCGCCACCATCTTTTGGAGATCCACAACGCCCTTGTTCCTAGTGCATTTTTGGCCTTCTCAACTACATCCTTGCGAAGACTATTCTCAACCTCCTTCATGTCAAATTCCACCACATACTTGGAGTTGAATGCATTGAGTTGTTCAGCTAATTTCTCCTTCTGAAGAATTTCTTTCCATGCTGCAAGTCTATCACGCCATGTTCCTCGATTCTCAACTGTCAGAAAACCAAATAAGAAAGGAAAAAGAAAAAAATACAGTAGTCGGTAAGTAATTAAACATCTTGGTATGAAACTTTCCAGATCATTATGTAACTGCCCAGGATCACTATTTCAACATGAAGGTCATTCATGTGATAAATTCCATCTTATAAACAATACAAGCTCAACAAAGTTCCTGACACTATTCTTCTCTCAAAATTGATACCTACATAATCTTTTTTTAATAAGTAGGACTGTAACAATGTGATGATGCCCCATCAAAGTAACCGTCATTAACAGCTAACACATGTTGCAACAGCACAATGCTTTCTCCAATACAAAACAAACATAGATGAGATGATGCACCTCACAAATGTATGTTTTTAGATCATTGCTCACAAATGACACCATGCCAAGCACCAGGGATCTCCCATAAATCTTTTTGCAACATAAGTTAATTCTTGATGCATGAAAAAGGCAGGAAAAACATGGTTCATCAGACAACTTTCAACCAGATTCTTCCATGTAGACATAATTAATATGTAGATGGTGGTGCCAGGTTTAAGTCCTAAGAAGTCCAGTTTCAAAGTCATGCAAGTTCCACCATACTTGCAGATGGCTGATCTCAATTATTGTGTGGACTAGGTTTCTAATTTAAGCTGATGATGAAGTGAAGCAGAAAAGAAAATATTGTTGGTCTATATGACATGGAGTCCCATGAGTCTTGTTGAAGCACTTATAGATATAGAGACACAATCCGCAACATGCACATCCGACAAGGTAGGCTGCTGGTCTAACATTACCAACAATGCCCATGAACTAATTTTCTGCCTGTTTACACAATTTTCCTATTTAAGTAAAGTTTGCTACCACCAATCAAATAAGGATCTCAGAAGAGATTCTGGGTTCTCGTTCTCTCACTCTCCTTATTTTTTTCCTTGTAGTTAAGAAATAATGGTAAAAATTGCAACTCTGGTTAAAAACTTGCTCAGCAACTAGATTTACTCATACCCAGACACAAAGTGAAACACGGCCTTAAAAAAAAAAAAAAGACATTGGTTTCAAACCAGTAAATGCCATCAGCACCAAGAGAGAGGAAATTTAAGATGTTTTTATTTACATGTTCCGATTTGTATCTCTGTGGAATCAAGTGACTAGTACTGATAACTCTTCTTATTTTGAAATTTCACATGTTTTTCTCCATAATGTTACTGATTGCGAATTTTAGGATAATAGAATACATGAAGAAGTTCTTGTCACACATAGAAGGACAAGTAGCAGGCTAATACTTGGTGAGCTGGTTGTACAGTATACAGACATCTTCCAAAAACTAAAGTAGAGCACTAGAGACGTGAACCCATACATGAAACCTATTATTGCATGAAATTAAACAAAATCATAAGAAACGAACCTGATAAACCTAGATCTTCCTGGAGAATCTTTTTATCATCTGTGTTCAACTTTGTGTCCAGTTTTATTATTTCATTTATGCTCTCTTGGGCCTTCTCAGCATCATCATCCCATGCATTTTCCCCAACAAAAGAACTATCATGAACAAGTGTGCCATCAGGTCCTTCGACAAACCTTTTCAGTTTCAGACCTTTGGGAGTATCTTTCCTCCACAAACCTTGTTTGAATCTATAAGATAGAGAAAAAGTAAACATTAAGCAAGCAGACATCAAAGCGCCGACATGATCGGCAGCCAAGAGAAGTTTTTTGAGATCTATGCAGCAAACCAAATAAATGGTATTTTTTCTTCAATGTGCATCTTATAGTTGCAATCATTTAGGCAATAAAACCATAAGATAATGTAAATGGTCTAATAAAGTCTTAGGTTTGTTATATTTTTAATCTCACAGGTTCATACCCTCATATTTAAACGACATTTTTGATGCTTTATAACCTTAGTAACCAAATTAGAGGTTTGGTACCTCTGACAATTTGCTGAAGTATATATACAGCAAGGCAAACACCTAATCAACACCCAAAAATGCATTGCATATTTCAACCTACCTCAAAACAATGGACATCTTGTGTCACATTCCATACCAGACAATCAGCAACCAAGGATGGAAAGACGGTCTGGAAACTTGAGAGAATATCACTAATATTATCATGATAAACGAATCCATAAAATTACATAATTATATTATATAGTATATTAGAGTTGTTCGTCACTTTTCAAACTGCTTTCAAGAAACATATCTACTAAGAACACTTTTATCATAAAAGCTTTCAGAAATTTCATCACCTTCTGCTTTCTAATGATAAATCCTCAATCTCTGAATAAAAAAATATTAACCTCATACATAACACAGGCATCAAGTACCCACAATTGATTCTAATATGATTGCACTAGTTATCTACTATTGTGCTTACCACACAGAATTTTTTGTATATCGAATCACCCACAACCATTACCAGACAGAGAATAATACATGAACTAACAAAATTAGATGAGAAAGCTGCTTACTTTCTCACATTGGTAGGTGTAGGCTCTGGAATTAATGTATCCATATACGCCTCAGCCAATTCCCTCCTTTCACGCTCGATAATAGGAGCTCTGATTGCCTTATATATACTTTGACAGGAAAGGATTGTAATAAAAATGTATAGAAACAGAGCACCCAATCTTTTTGAATCCCAGTTTTTTATATCCTGAAAATGGAAACCAATGAAAATTCGAACACCTACACAACTATCCAAGAAAGTTCGAATTGTAATTCTATATATCAATTACTGCAAATCAATGTAGTCCTGATAAATATGGCACTGCAAATTATACCTTCCAATTTCCCCACTTATTCCAACTGACAAATTGAGGCAGCAGCTCGGAGTTCACTCGTTCAAGCTTATCTCGGATGTTCCGGGCCGAGTCCCGGGCCCTGCCCGATAACTCATCAACTCGAACAGTAGCATCATCCAAATTAAACCCGGTTTCTTTCTTCACGGAGTCGCCCAAATTCTGAAGAAAACGTTGAGAAACGCGACGAATGGACAGCGAAAGCCGCTCCCAAGAGAACCCCTGCGGCCCATTTGAAGAAGATGATGCTGCTGAGATTATAAACCTCTTTCGAGGGGAATGTTTGGGCATGTAGTTGCGATAAGTTAAGGAAGAGAGTTTTGTTCTAGGAAGAAAAAAACTGTTTTCCGGTGGAAAATGGAGTGGAAGTGGTCGGCATTGAGCCGTCGCTATCTCCATGGCTATGGAATGGAACTCAAAAGACGGAATTAGTAGATAGTATTTTCTTCTTCTATTTCGCTGCAGTTCTCAGCTGCAACGGATTGTTGTTTCTGCCATTGGCAATTGGAGGGGGGGGGGGGGGGGGGGGGGGGGGTTTAAGAAGGTTTTTATTCGAAGAGCGCCAACTTTGTATGTATTATCTTACTGGTCCTCAACTTTCCGTGAATTCAAATTATGCCCCCTTATCTCCTAATATTAACATTTTTCTTTTTCTTTTTTTTTCCCTAAACTTTGTGCCCGTTTCAAAATTAACACAAACTTTAGACAATCCACACTCCAAGAATTTCTAAATACACCTCAAATACTAACTACACAGGTTGTGGGACTCCCAAGGATTAGACTGGTGTGGGATCTTGATTGTTCGAAAAATGTAATTCTTGTTCGATTAGTAAGCTCCAACAACAATGCATGGAGCATGGAGTTCGGTTAGAGAGACCAAACGACACTAGACAGATCAAACGTTCACGCAGGTCGATCACTGAGTGCTGTTCAGCCTCTATCGATAGTCCTACCCATACCTAAATAAATTTGATCATCTTTGTTGGCCAATCAAATTTTTAAATCCTCCAACCTACGTTTATCGACTAATCTTGATTAGACAAAAATCACTTTAAGACTGCAAATCAACATGAATTAATTAAGATCAAATGAGTTATAATGTAGGAATATATTTTTCTACCTTGGATCATTTGAGCCAAAATCAACATTGGCCGATAAAATTATCGATTACAATAGGATAGAGACCAAAAAGCAGTTTTTGCATGTAAAACACTGATAATAAATCATTACAACTATGAATTACATCTAACCAAAACTACAAACCTCCCAAGGATTCCTCTAAGAATGTGCTCTCCAACAAAAATAAATTATTAGATATCATTAGGTCTACGTAGACCAGAATATACAGCTTTCCGTAGAAGGGGATGAACATCTTGTGTTAATACCTCCGCATCTAATTTCTCCATGATAGGCCAAATCTATTGAACATGGCACAAGAGTGGAAAATTAGGACACATTACTAGAAATTCCAAATTCAGAAAACCGAATCAGAAGTTAAGAGCATTGAGACTTATAATATTGCAGATCACAGCTTTAAGGAATCGAACAATTTGTTGTCACTCACTTTAGATATCAAAGATATACTTTTCAACCCATGGAACGAGAATGCTAAAAGAATATCAAAAGAAATATTAGTGTCTTGTTGGGAAAGCCCAAGCACTTGTTGACTTACTTCTGAAGCATATTGACGTGAGAATGCCTTCACATAACCTAGGGTTGATAAACACCATTGTTCCTTTTCACCAATATTATAACCACTTGCAGTTCTGCCCCCGTTAGAATCACTGCAAACAGCACCAATACAATCAAAACCAACAAGAAGTGGTTATGGTAAATAAGGAAGCAATCGTTAACAGCAAATATACATAGGGATCTCAGAGACTTTAAGTATAAGGTGTACCTTTTTTGGGATATAGCACCCTCTTTGTCCAAGTCCATCGTTGATGCATCATCAGGTTCAATGACCATTGCTTCTCCGTCACCGGACAGGTGCAAGGACCCATCTGTCTCTTGAAGTGGTTCAGCCAACACATCAGAGAAGCTCTTGTACAAACAAAGAAACAATGCCTGCACGTACCAATCAATAAATTCATTGCAGGTGATATCCTTGTAGAAAAAACCATTTCAACACAGTTTTTGAACACCACCTATCCACATAAACATCATCAAAATACCTCAATTTCATCAATAGCTCGTGCAAGAAGGGCCTCTTTGGCTTCTAATGATTCACGAGTGGAAACCTCCTCCTGCTTTGTTTTTTCAACATTGGAATTCAAACGCTTCATTTTCACAGGATTTTCAGCAAGAACTGGTTCACCATCCACAAGAGCAAGAGTAAGCTTTGACTTAGCATTCTCCAACTCAGCTTGGGCTTTAGATGCTGCATCTGTAGCTGATACAACACTCCTCTTGAGGGATGATACCTCTTTTCTTAGATCAGTGATACGATTGAATGTCTTGGTAAGAGCATTTCTTAGAATCTGCAGATGAAAGAGATTCCATTAGTTATTAAGTAACTAAGAAAAGGAACCCAAAAAAAAAAAAAAAATTGTTAACAGAGTTTCCATGTGTTTGGAACACTGCGCATCCTAAGCACAAAAGACATCTTGAATCTTGATAACTGTTAGTGCTCAGACTTACCTCCCATGGACGATCAGAAATGTGAAACTGACTAACATTTGATGGTAAGAAAACCCATCTCACTATAGCCACATTAGATAAAAGACGATATCCCATCATTCTGTCAATAGCCACAGCTGTCATTTGAGCATTGTTCTTCCAAAAAGAACTCACTTCAGAAATCAGCATAACTTGCTTGTCTTGATCGGAACAAAATCTTGCGATGACTTGGCCATACCTCTCCAACACAGTAATCAAATGAGTAAAACTTTTCGAACCAATGTTGAGAAGAGTCTGAATGACAACTCTCAGAGTGACATCCGGCCCGTGAGCTGGAAGCACAGGATCATCAATCCATGATATAATGTCCCTGGCAGTCGCCCGTTCTTTGACCATGCCATTGAGTTCTGAAGAGAGTTCACGTTCGGTTTGATCTCCATCTTCACCACTATACAAGAAATTTGCTGTATCTTTAGGTGGAAGTAACTCTTCTAAGGCAGGCGCACTCTCAATGCTCTACATGCAGGCCAAGAAACAAAAATTACTCGGCTTAAAAATTATTTGTTAATCAGTAGAATGATTCATGATGTATTCAGTCATATCACACTTCCAGTTGCAAGGGAAAAATATATGAGTAGCATACAATGGATGAGGAACAAATCCATTACACAAATTGATGATATAACTGCAGTAAGATGGCATAATAGGTGTCCTACCTCCAATTGATCCAACAAGCATAATCAATATACAAACTTCTTTCAAGACAACCATACTTGCACACATAAAAAAGGAAATGGCTATATAACATCAGACATGAATGTTGAAACTAAAAATAGAGTTTACTATAATTTTACAAGCATATAGAAAACTTTGAAATTCCAATTTCGACTCGCAGCTTGGATGCATGTTTAGAAATTATTTACTAAGGCAGAATGTCAGCAAAACGTAAATGATGAACAGCTCATTTACCTGCTTAATCTTCTCCCAATACGATAAACGTACTTCCCTTTCCAAGACCTCCTGCACAAAGACCCGTTGTGGAGCCCATTTTGGAAGGTCCAAAACATAAGCCCATTCTTCCCATGGCCAAATGAATTGAAAATTTGATCTGCAAATATGAGCAGCATAAAATAGCATATTCCTCTAAAACAACAGACATTTCACATTGGAAGGGAACTAATAAACCTTCAATAATAGATTATTTGATCAAAATCATTTACAATAATATAACGGGAAGCACATGAAAGATTCGTAAAGTGACAAATTTTCCTACCTCCACCAGCAATGCTGGTCATTTCAATCACCATTATATATCCATCAGTAAATTCTTTTTAGGAAATCCGGATACTTTCAAACCAGTAACACTCGCCAACAAATTTTACATAGCAAGGGCACTAACAAACCTTCAATAATAGATTATTCAACCTAAAACGTTTATGATAATAGAGAGGGGAGCACATTAGAGGTTCTAAAAGTGCAGTTATCTTTCCAGTCTCTACCAACAATTGCTGGTCATTTCAGTCACCAATATATCCATTAGTAAAAGAATCATGGAAATCCGGATAATTCAGCTCCAATGAAACTTGTGTTTACATGATGATGCTTCATTGGAAGTATAAGTTTAGAAAAGAACAAGTTTCTGAACAACAGTTATCACAGCTGTTACATATATAACATGTAAAGATCTAGTGAATACTGACTTACAAATGGTGTGAAAACCAAAGGATAAGACGAGTTCGGCACTCCATATCTAACTCAGCAATTTTATCAAATAGTGAGCGAACAGCCCCTGCTACAACTGCTGGAAAGGCACCAGGAAGAGCCTGGAATAAAAACTTGCAATTAGGAACCCTGAGATATGCTTGATAGCTTAATATAGTTGCAAGAGAAGCTTTAAAAATAAGTTGGCTGTCAAGGGCAATTCAAAAGAATAGCAGTGGAAATAGAAAATAAAGCACCTTGCATAGGTCCATAATGACCAATGTATAATAGATTGGCTTGAAAGGAGGTTGTGGCAGCAAGAGAATCTGCAAGTAAAGGAGGAAGATTAAAACACGAGACTCATGAACAGTTGATAAACTAAGATAAAACTAATCATGTATAAAGATCCACCCAGGACACTCTCCCCCTCTCCTCCATCAACCCACCAACCCTCTCCACTCCCCAATTATATGACTGCTGTTACAGCTAATATTTTACATCTGCAGCTAATAGTTCCAACAACTGATACTATTAATTTCAAATTTGTACCAATTTTGATCATCAAAATCCTATTGTCAAGAGCGATGGCTGTTGGTACACCTAAATAGGACATTTCTACCAAACTAAACAACTTCATTTGCAAACACACTTCAAACTGGCAACCAAAAGACAAGTTCTGAACCTTCCAAAAAGAGCTCTGCAGTGATAATCACTATCACATAACTATCAGGTCACAACCCAAGGAGTATGGTTCAATAAATTTCGTCAGGGACTTGATAGAAATAAATAATGGTCAAAGATATCAAATTCAATCAAGAGTAAACTCCAAATGTAAATAAAAGAACAAACACTGAACCATTAATTTGTACCTGAGAGAATATTGTTTCAGCCATAAGGTACTCATATCGAAAGGGAACGGGTAGGCCAACCATGGATGAAGCACATTCTTTTCGACTAGCGTAGCACAAATCAAAAGAAGAAGATAGAGAGAGAAATAAAAAAGAGAATGAGAAGATCGAAACAACCACCTCTAAGTACAAAATCATCTAATAACATCTACAAAGAAAATAAAAGGCCACCAATATAGTTATTTTCGTCCTTTTTTTACCAATATGGCTATCTGTAAATGAAACCAAAAGAAGATATCACCTATTGCCTGACCAACAAACTTATCTTTACAAAAATTGTCCCTTGCTTCAGATATTAATACATAAAGTGAAACAATAGTCTAAGCTATCAGAGTGACGTCCGAAACCTTGCAAAAATTTAGGAGAATCTCCAAATACACATCTGCATATTGATACTACTGACTAATAGTTCTTCAATCTAATTTGCTAAACAATTTCAGCCAAAGCCTAGAACTGTTATCCACTGAATCTCAAAAATACTCAAAATAGAAATACAACCAATATAAACAATCAAAACAGGCTACTAACCATCCATTTAAGAAGTAAAGCACGTCCAAAAAATACTCTTCCACAACAAACCGATCTATAGGTTGTAAATCCTGCAGAGCAAGGAGAGAGGGGGGAGGGGGTGAAGGTAGATGAACAATGAAGCAACAAAAAATGAAGAAACAACTGCATGCAGTGGTTCTCTATTACTAGTTTTGATAGATGAAGAGACAAAAAGGGGCTAGTCGTTTGACTCATAATATAGCTCAAGAATTGTCTTCTCAGTCTATTATGGTAGCAGCTCATAAAGATCATAACAGCATAAGTCCAGTACGAAATAAAATGGCTACAAACATAGTGAATTTGATTATCAAGGAAGATGATGATGATGATGAAGTCCAGATGGTCAGTGATTAGATATTAATTGATGAGAGTAACAGGAGAAGTTACTCAAAATATCATAATGATAAACAAAAAAACAATTTTTTAAATATATGACCATTTACCAGATCAAAGTCTCCTGCAGATCCAATTTTATATACCATATTTCATACTTTAAAAGGAAACTAAGGGTAGTAATCTAGCAACTTCGGTCGAATTTGTTGGAGGGATTAGACAATTAGCCACAGGAAAAAAAAAAAGGTAAATACAAATAAACAAAGAAAAATTCTTCAAAGAAAAAGGATAGGGATAATAATCTCTAGAGGACCAACTGGCTTTAAAAACCTAAAACAGGCTGAAAGTTTCAGACAGAAAGCAGCACAAAATTATTACCCACTGAAAATTAAGAAACGTATAAACAGCACATATTTGCCAAAAGGTACATCAAATAAACCTATCATGTTTAGAATTCGAAGAAATAACCAAGAAGCACCATATATTAGACATCAGAGTTGCAAACGTAAATTTTATGAGCCAGTAAAATTACCTCAGTCTTACTGGCAGGAAAAATATTGAGTCTCCTAATACGCAGAGGATATTTTAATTCAGCTTCATGCTTTTGTTTTCCATACTCTGTGCCAGAAACCGAAGCCACAGGATAAGGAAGCTCAGGGCAGTTTAAGGGACCAAAATCGTGAGACTTCCCAGCAACTAACTGTGGTTCAAATGAAAGGTGCGGTCTAGGAACTGAAAAGAGAATAGAACATATAATGAATTTAGGAATATGCACATGCACATGCACGGAAAAGGAAATGTACAGCTTTAGAGAACAAAGGTTGCTTATATCATGCTATACAGCTAAACATATATAAACAGAGGAAAGCTGCTAGCAAAACTTCTTGAATTGAAGTCAACTTACTGCTTGGACTTCACTACATGATCAGATAAACATGGTCACATGAAGCTAATATTTGCAAATTCAGCAGTTTAGGCGAGTATTCATTACTAGAGACACAAAAGGTGAGATCTTTAAAATGGACCATTTTAACAAAAAATATCCTAGTAATTCGTCAATATAATTAAACAAAGTCTGGGAAACCAGGTCGAAGACCCAGTCTTCTACCAAACTTAACCTTCTACAAAATGAACTCAAGCAAGGGAGGAAAAAGACAATGTACAATAAAAAGTTCACTTGTATCAAATGATTTACACTATCTGATAAGTTCACATATACTAATATACTCAAGGCTAGACAGTCTACATAATCAAATTAGTTTATCTGAATACCAAGATATTTGATGTTTCATTCATGCACCCAAAATAGAACAAAGGAAAAGACGAGACAAAGAAGACAAATAGAAACACAATCAATACCACTATCCAGCTTCCAGCCCTTGTTGGAAAGATCCTGAATCCGGCTCCAAAGATCCTCCAAGAAATCCTGAAGGAGACACAAATTAGGAAGTGGAAAATCTGGTGCATATAATGCGAAGGGTCCGCATATAATGGGAAGAATCCTCAGTAAGTGAAAGAACACATTAGGTTAGATGTGCATATAAAAAAATAAAAAAAAAAGATACAGAAGGCATACTTGTCCCCCATCACCCTGACTTCTATCATCAATACACTCGAATGCTGAGCAGCCAGCATCAGAAACATGCATTCTGATACTCATGTAGGCTTGTATTCCCACCATGACCCTGTCGATCTCCTCAGGAACTTGCTGCAATCAAATAAACTTAAAAAATCATTTTGAAAAGTCAACCAAACTAAGAGACCTTAACCCTGTATTAATTTTTCATCTTCACAGGCTTACCAATGGAACTAAAGAAGTTACAACAAAACCAAACAGATAACAAATAATCATATCAAGTGGAAGACAAGTGACAATTTACCTCGACAAGCTCTGCTCCACCCCAAGGGAGACATGATAAAATACATATGACGTAGAAGTCTGCACAAGCTTGCCAAGAGGGATTTCCCTTATCTTCATCTACAGTTGTGGCAGCTGATGACAGCAGTGTTTCAAACAAAACAACTAGGGAACTTGGTTGGAGAACTTTGCTGCACATCTGTATTTCACTCGTCAGAAAAGGAAATTAATAATAAGCAAAACCCATGTCTAAAAATGAATCACTTCAATTATCATATCAACAAAGAGAACAGTTAAATAAACTTCATAAACTAGATAAGGTGCCGAAACTGTTGTTAATAATAAATAGAAAACAGATGTGAGTCTTCCCATTCTCTATCAACCATAAAATAGGTAAAAGAAAAACTGGAGTTTTTCTAGGCAAAATATCAATAGAAGTCCCAACAAAGATAGCACATTGATCAATTTCTTCAGTTTTGAACTCTTTAAACTTTAGATAATATAATAAAGGGGCATTTAGCTAGTGGATACCCATCTAATCACAGCTTCCATGGAGGAGATTAAGAGTAGATGTAGCACTTATCAGAACAAGCAAAAACCAATCCAGATGTGCCTACCAAAAAAATAATTTACAATCTAGGCCAGTGCTCCAAAAACCAGTGTTGCACAAATCGCTAGGCGGAAATCGGGAGTTGGTGAACCCTTAGGCACCGCCTTTTTTTTTATTTGTGTTATTTGTAACATTCTACTTTGATATTTCCTAATAAATTATAACTTCACAAGGAACACATATCTAATGCAATAAAAATTAAAAAGTAGCATGAAAAACCATGCCAATTACTCATCACATTGATCTGGAATTTTTTAATTTTTTAATATAATATAATTCAGATACTCCTCTTTTAATTCTGTCCCACAAAACAACCCTATAAGGAAGTACTATGATAAAATCTGCGGTAGTTGGATGTGAACTAGAACTAGTTTGACCTTTACCTTGAACGAGTCATCAATTGTAAGCTTCTTAGTACAATTCACAACTTCAGATTAGTAAATAGATTGCAAAAGCAACATTCAATACCATCATCAAATAAATGATGCATAAATAAGATGTCATGGAAAAAAAGGAAACACATACCAAGGCAGTCAAAAATCGCATAAGTATGCGAATCCTGTTGCAATTTCCACTATCTAAAGCAACCTGCAAAACAAACAATAAAGTTAAATCAGCAAATAGTAAAAGGTCCATAACCAAATTTAAGTTAATATCAACAAGCAAGCTGAAATTATCAGAATCAAACACACCAAGTGATTGCTAACGTTTACACTCCAAACTATACACAGGAAAAGAAGTTTGATGCCATATAGAATAACAAATCGTATAAACTACAAGGTTCTGAAGTAGGCACCAAATCGTTCATGCATATGCATAACAAATCGTATAAACTACAAGGTTCTGAAGTAGGCACCAAATCGATCATGCATATGCATACATGCACTCATGTGTATGTCTTTGTGGTGTGTGTATACAAACACACACGCAGATATATATTGTAGATGGGGAGAGAGGGGGGGGGGGGAACCAAAATGAGATCTATGTACTTGAGCATTTGTCATATAGTCCATAATTTTGGTTTCTTTACCTGCAAATTATCATGTGTATTCTCTACGATTCTCCTGACAAAATCTTCATCTTCCAAATTTATCAGACCAACCTACATTTGCAAGAAAAGAGCAAAGAGATTTCATGATATATCACATGCAATCTAGTGTTAGCATGGTATTTTCTAAAATACAAAAATAAAAAATAAAAAATGCAATTACATGATACTGCAAAATGAGTGAATTGCAAACATTACACACTATATACTAACAAAAGCCAAATAAGCGTGTTACTGGACTTTGGGCATACAAGATAATGCTTAAAAAACACGCCCTTCACAATGAAACTGATTTTCATCAATTATTTGAGAGGCACTTGAATTCTAGGGTGTCAACAGTCCATCACTTATCTGTTCTAATTGGTTTAAATAAGGAAAAATATGCTAGTCATTTGGAGTTGCCTTACAATGCAAAGGCATTGTTAAAATTCAATGAATTATAGTTGAATTTTTTTTTACTTAAATGTCATCACAAACAGATTTGGTTCAAGCTTCATAAGTAACACAAACTATTTATTCATGAAAAAACAAAGATAAAAAGAGTCATATAATTCTTGGATTCATCTATCTATAGCATTTTGTACTTGACCTTTATAGTTCATAGCAATACCATTTCAAATACATCCTTCAGGCATGTATGTTCCAATAATACACTAACATGTCTAATATGATTCAATTACCATACAAATGGTGAATCTTCCATAGGCACATATTATTATCTAACAAAAGAATGGAGAGATAAGGAAGCAAAAATGTAGATAAAGAGAACTTGAATTGGAGGGGTCGTAAAAAGCAATCATACCAATGTTCCATACAGAGGAACCTTGTGAGGCAACTGTTCAGCACACTGGAGAAGGAACTGCCATAACAACACATAGAAAAGAGAAGCTTAAGCATAAAGAATAATAAAAATAAACAACGGCTACCCTGAAACAAATTCACTGCATCCTATATATCCCACTACACATTAATATGCACTGGTCCTAAGCCAACTGCTCCTTACAGAATTCACTCTTTAGCCCTTCATCCATTCGAATAGTTTCAAAATCCACGGTTAAGAATTATAAAATAACAGTAATTAATAATCAAGAACCAAAATAAGAAAGGAAAGAAACCCTCACAGATAGGATATCATCACCAGAATGAGACAACTCACGGCGGACCACCCCAAAGCAAGTCTCCTGCAATGGAAAGTAATCAAGATTATTCAAGAATTTACAATTGGGCACAATGCTTATGAAAGTAAGTAAAGAAATAACAATTTTTGTCCAAGACTTTTCAAGATTTTGAGAATTAGTGCGGTTTAAAGTTTCAGGTGTTGGTAAGTACAGAAAAGCATACTTCTGTTGTTATTACTCGGCAGACAAAAGTAGAACAAAAAAAAAACTAGGGTTTTAAGAGAAAGCAAGGGAACGAAGACTCACGAGTTGGTCTCTGTAATCGGCATTACCACCGTACTCAACGCACTTCTCTCCAATCCGAAGCACCAGACTTCTCCAAGTGCTCATCCCGACGGCGGAAGAAGGCGGAATTTAGAAACCACGGTGGCGCCCTACGGAGGAGTGATGGAGGGGAAGAAGGGTTTAAAGTTAGAGAAACGTTAAATTATGGAACCTATGTGTTCTGTTCAAATAAATTGGGAATTCTTCAATTCCGATTTTCCGACACATATATAATCCTCAATTAACAGGTTTTATTTTGGTGAGGACTAAAGGCACCTGCCCATTTTCTAAGGCCACCACCCATTTTTTTTTTTTTTTAAATTAAAAAAAATATCAATTTTACCCTTAGGATTTTGTACACTATTTTTGTTCGATCATTATGACCGAACGTATTTGTTCGTGTTCGGCCAAGGTGGCCGAACAGACTTCTAAATTTTCGGCCAAGGTGGCCGAACACTTTTCAATGTGTTTGATCAATTGGGCCGAATGAAACAGATCCGGTTTAATCATTTTTTTACGTCTTTTTCTACGATTTTCATACATCCGTGGAATGTTCGTCATTATGTTGACATTACAAAATTAAAAAAATTAACATAAAATAAAAAGAATGCAAAAAAATCGATCAAACTCAGATTTGTTATGTTAAATCCGGATATATATATATTTTTTATATTAAATTTTTTAAATTTTTTTTAAAATGTAATGCCAACAAAATGACGAACATTCTACGAATTTGTTAAATGTGTGAAAATCGTAAAAAAAAACGTAAAAAAATAATTAAACCGGATCAGTTTCGTTCGGCCCGATTGACCGAACATATTGAAAAGTGTTCGGCCACCTTGACCGAAAATTTAGAAGCCTGTTCGACCACCTTGGCCGAACACGAACAAGTACGTTCGGTCATAATGACCGAACAAAAATAGTGTACAAAATCCTAAGGGTAAAATTGGTATTTTTTTTATAAATTTTTTTTTTTAAAAAAATGGGTGGTGCCCTTAGAAAATGGGTAGGTGTCTTTAGTCCTCACCTTTATTTTTGGAAAATAACAAGTTTTATTTATTTTTATTTTTTTGGAAAGAAATATTATTTTCCACGTTTTAATTATGAAGTCTACGAATTTATTAGTAGTACAGTAGTATTTTTTAAATCTTTTATATATAGTATAAATAAAAATATGACCGTTTGTATTATTACAACCATGATAACCCTTCTTTAAGAAAACAAACAAACAAACCATGTTAATCTTCAAAATGTATTTTAAATAAATTTAAAGTTTAAAAATTAAAAAAGTGTTCAGAAATGACAAGTGCATAAAAAAGGTAGACAAACTTACCCCGATCTCTGCGTTTTATAAAGTTTCTAGAATTCATTGATCGTTTTTTAAATTGCATAATATTAAAAAAAAAAAAAAAAAAAAGAACGAATTTATTTTAATTTCGATGGATAAACCTCAGTCTAAACAAGTAATATTTTTAATCATATGTCGTTTCAAATAGTTTATTTCCAAATCTTCTTAAATCTCTCTCTCCTTTTAATCCGACTCATTGAATTTATATAATTTATAAGGTTTACTATATACATGCTCAAACCATCCAAATCCAATGTGTGTTTTTCAAATTTAAATAAAAAACTTCAAAGTTAAAGAAAATCTAAGACAGTTTCCCACTTAAAAATCTTTGCAAAATACAAAAAGAAGCTTGTAAATAAATACACTGAGAGACCAAAAATACATCATAACATCACCAAATTGCCAATTTAAATTGTTGCTCAAAAGCAAGTAATTTCAGCCTTTGATCAAGTTACCAAAAACCAGGTACTATATACATGCATTACTCTGCACAATGTGATCCTACCTATTTACAGCACGCTCTACACACGCCTCTCACGGTTCCCCCTCACAATAGAGGAACCGATGAAAAAAAATCAACAAGGAACGTCTATGATGGATACAATTCTACTCCAATTTTGTCAGATCAGGTGGGGGAGCTTTGCTTACCATCAAACCTGTCCATTCTTCAACGATAAGAATCAGATTTGGTATCATCTATTGGGGGACATGGCTTCTTCGATGCTTTTTATAACGACACTCAGATTGCCTCCACTTTCCAAGGCTTTGACAGCGGCTTTGTGGGCATGTCTGTGCCATTTGAGAAGATTGAATGATTGCAATACGGACCAACGGGCTTGATTAGACATCTGTTTATAGAACACGAAATGTCAAGTTCCACATACTATCAGGATCTGAATCTATAGACTACCACAAGTATTTAAAATTGGCAAGGAAACTTTATACAGTGATTTTGAGTCAAGTACAGAGTTTCCATCACATACAACGCTGAATTTCAACTAAAGGACAAGAAAGAAGCTCTTTGCATTTCTGAATCGCAAAGAAACATATATACGTGTTAAAGAACCCTTGATGCCCTTCCCAAATCAAACTCATGTCTTAGCAAAGCATCACCACCACCAAGTCATGCTACCTATTGTCATTAGGTACACGTAATAATCCAGAGACATTCTCACAACCTATGACAATTTTTAATTGCTCTGGCACCAAATATTACCACTAGGACGAGGTGGCTGCAGGCAACACTGATGGACTCTCAATATTTGCAGCCATATTGTTAGATCATTGTCTCTTCCCACCATTATAAGTATACTAAAATATTGATCCCAACTATAACTAAAATTATCATCATTATCCCAGGCCAAGATGCACCTCCAACCATCACAGTAATAAGGTACTCACACTCCTATGTTAGTATTACCAAATAATAATCAACATGAAGGCAAATTTAATGAAATTATGGACAATGTATGGACTAATATACCCAGTGATGAATGCAGAAGCTATCAAACCTTAGGAGGAGTTGTTCTGACAATGATCGATGATTTCCAGAAGTTTTCAATTTTTAATACTCAAGAGTAAGAAAACAATTTCTTAGATAAACAAAAGAATATTTGACATCAAAGTGAGACCTGCATAACGGAAAGTGGGGGTTCTAGAAGAAGACAGAAACTCCTGAATAGGTTCTCGTCATTTTCTCCACCCTCAGCCTCTCCATATATAAGAGCTTCAGCTGCAATCCCAGCAAAAAGCACCATGCAGTACCTAGACATCCACAATAATGGAATAAGCAAATATATGAGGTTTGAATGTTCATACGCTTCACATCTGAGAAAATTTAGACATTTTTCCACAATACAATTAACTTCATTTGCAACCTACACATTCCACATAACTGATATCAACAGCAGAAAGAATTATGAAGATATACAATGATTTACAGTTGGGGCAAGGAACTACTGCGGTCAACTTTAACTTTATTTGAGCACCACTCACCTGTCAAAGGCAGTACCACTGACACTGCCCTCAGCAAGCTCTTTTTGAAGTTTCTCATCCCAAAACTGTGTTCCTGCCTGCAAAAATCACATAGAGAATATTGAATATGAAGATAGGTATGTTGCACTAATTTAGATGAAGCCATCAAAGGATAGGATCATCAAAAGAGAAGAAAATTGGTTTCACTGGTATGCCAAACAATAAAGCTTGCCTCAGTTCCTTTAGAAAGTAACTTGATCAAACTTCAGCAAGATATCTTGACAGCAAAAAACTAGCAATAGACTGAAAATTACATAGTGAGACAACAAAAGTTATTCTTTTGACTGTTATTAAGTCCTCGAAAACATTGTTTTCATGAAACTATTGTGAGGGAAGCCAAATCATTTTCGAGTAAATAGGTGATGCCTACCAACCTATTGATTGATCTGGAGGAAGGATGTCAAAGAAAACTTGCAAGAATTGAAGTACCTGCCCCTGAATGCCCATCTGTACTGCAATAATTGGGTCTAAAATTACACCACGAATTGGACAACCCATTAGGTATGCTGCAAATTGACAGAGCTACAACATTATTGGAATTTTTAAAACAAATCCACAACATCCTGTTGATATTTCTGCAGGGTAGACAAGTAGAAAAGCATACTAGAAAGCACAAATTATATGAACACTATATATGAATTACGCAAACCCATAAAAATATAAAAGACATCCTCAATGCCCCAAAACACATGTTGTATCATTTTCATTTTTTTTCAATAATTTGTAGTTTTGTGTTATTGCTATAGAACCACAAATATTTGGCAGCATGACTTACCTATGAGAACGTGACCAGCTTCATGAACTAAAATACGACGCCTATATGGAGGCCAATAGCTTGAAATCTGAGCTAAGCATGAGCCACCAAGAAAAATAGCATCTAGGGTCGACAATCCCAAAATTGCTGCAAGGTTCGGCCTGATATCTATTCCTTGATTTAGAAGAACAGAGACTCCAGCAAATAGAGCTATCAAAACAAGACTAGAGCTTCCAGAGACTCCCCACTTTTTGGGAGCGAGTTTTGAGACTGGAAGAGCAAAATAAAAGCAAGGGAAAATTATCAAACTAAGGAATTGAAAAAAAGGTTGCAGACAACTAAAATTGAACATTAGATTCTTCGAGGAAACTGCGTGGAACAACTCACTCATTTTTAGAGATGCAAGATGCAACACACAGCATTCACAATTAGCATAAAGGTAAACTTACATAGATGAGCTTGTACCTTCTAAACCGGTAGCAGACTTTATCACTGATGGTGTGACTTCTCTTGTTCCCTCTAAAACTGCAAAACACAATTACACAATTACTTCTTCAATGTGTAACTATATATAATGTAATAATATTATATCCTATTTACTTCCGAACATCATTTGATCAGCCACACTGACTATTTACTTCTGAATTAAATTTAATTAACAAAATAAAAATAGAAAATCTTACATTATTAACTAATTATGAGTGTCCACACACTGTTTACTCGATCACAAATTTAATTTGTCGACACTATGTAAGTAATTATCAATATCAGAGCTCTAAATCCTTTACACCCAAATCTAATTATCTAACAAACCAGACTGTTTTTTCTCCAAAAATTAACAGCTAAATCAAAGGTCAAAACTGCAACCAGAAGCTAGCATACAACAAATTTTGACTACTTCGAAAATATGATGCTGAACTTTGTATAATAGGATCAGAAAAGCAAATGCCGAGCAGATAACTTACCAATATTACGGTATTTTCCAAAATTGGGTAACAGCCCTCGATATTCGAGAAAAGCATAGGCGCCCCCAACAAGCTCCATATCATCGGCGTTCAAGCACGTATCCAGAACCTCCCAATCCCTTTCGAATCCCAATAAATCCAACTCGCCATTTACCGGACGAGTGGACTCTATTGAAGAACCCTCGAGTTCCACCGGAACGTCTTTGAGAAAGCGAAGGGCTCGCGCGAGGTCCTTCTTTTTGACAGCTTCTTCATATTCTTGCCACTTCCTAATCGCTCTGATTCTGGTGTTGTAGCCATGGACTTTTCTGCGCAAAATTTGAGCGTCTAGTGCGAATGGAAATGATCGCGAAAGAGAGGAAGGGGGTAAAAGATTTGGAGTGGGAGCTGGGGTATACAGAGGAGGAAACGGCAATATTGATCTCGCCATTGAAGCTTTCAATTTCGTAATCATTTTCTTTAATCTGAATTTCACATGGACTTGGGCCTAGTCGTGAATTTAATGGGCTGATTTTTCAAGTTAGGCTCTTTCTTTTCCACTATAGTAATTGGGCCACGGCCCACGAAAGCAACCCTGTTGAGTCAAAATGTCTACTTGATATATTTAATTATTTTATTTTATTTTTGTTGAGCGACTTGATAAAATGTAATTTGATGAACATTACATCTTCTCTAATCTCTATGTTTATTGTTTTAAAGTACCTATAACATTAATAAAATTCCTAAATAAATCATTTTTATTAAAGATTTTTTTCTTGATTCACCCGATGCATTTATATGTATCACGCCTGTATTGACAGAGTTACAGTGCAAAAAAAAAAACAAAATTTTACTAAAATGACATATACATAAAGAGAAAATATGAAATTAAATAAAAATATACAATGGATTTCCTAGTTAAACATTTTTTTAATATTTATATAGTATTAACCAAATATTCACATTTACATTGATGTGTGTAAAAATATGTTTGTTTTTTTTAAGATGTGGCTATTACAAGTTACAACATCAATTTAGCATGTAATGAACAGTGTTAAAAAAATAGTAGTATAAAATTTTCGGGCCAATACTAGGCAAGATTAAATGAGAAAAAAAATAAAAAAAAATCTCCTAAAATGGAAGCAGAGGACAAATGAAAGCTGAAAAGTGAACCTGAAAATCATCGAACATCTTCAACCTCTCCTCAACGATAAGAGAAATCTCCTCAAATCCCAATCCCACACCACAAACATCCACCCCTTCTCTCTCTCTCCTCCATAACTCCATCACCTCTCTCCTCCACACATACCAACACCTTTTCCAGAGTGAGAGACACCCCACACACACTGCACTGTGAGAATGGCGTCCACTGCTGCATCACCAGCCTTCTGCGGCATCCGCAAGGCCTCAACCGCCACCGCCGCTAGGGCTTCCATCAATGCCCCCACCACCCGCTTCCTTCCCAATACCCCTCTCCGCCGCCTCGGCTTCGCCGCCGCCGCCGCCGAGCCCCTCCTCTCTCACCACGTCGCTACCAAGCTGCGATCTCTGGGGAATTCCGGCAAGCCTGTTAGAGGTGTTGCCTCCATGGCGAAGAAGAGCGTCGGAGACCTCAGTGCGGCGGACCTCAAGGGCAAAAAGGTCTTTGTGAGGGCTGACCTCAATGTGCCTCTTGATGACAATCAGAACATCACTGATGATACTAGGATTAGAGCTGCTATTCCCACCATTAAGCATCTCATTAACAATGGTGCCAAAGTCATTCTTTCTACTCACTTGGTGAGTTTTTCTTTCTTCTTTTTTTGTCAATTTAAAGTCACTTGGTTGTTCTGCATTGTTCTTATCAAGATTTATTGTTTGATTTTGAGTTGATTTGATCAAACTGGATGAGTATGTATGTTAGGTCATTCTGAAGTGCAAATTATAAATTCTGTTTGATTCTGATATGATCCAAGACTAATATCAACATTTTCCATATTGTAAGTAAGTTAGATACCACTTGTAGTTGAGTTAAAGATATGGACTATTTGGAAGCTATAACAATCCTATTTCAGTTAAACCTTCTATTTTAGGCTATGCTTCATCCGTACTTGTGTCGACTTTCTCATTAAGATGCTTTGGCAAAGCATTGGCGACCATCTGTTTTTATCGGTTTTGCTATCTGCTCTTCTTCTTTAGATTTCACATTTTTGCCTGTATATTGATGTTAGTTTTTCTTGATTATTCATATCGTTGGCTTTTCAGGGACGACCAAAAGGTGTCACACCAAAATACAGTCTTGCACCTCTTGTGCCCAGGCTCTCTGAACTTCTTGGAATTCAGGTATTAATTTACATGAAATTGGATTTTGTGGTGAAGAGTAAGGATATAAAGCCGATACAAAAGTCCCAGAATATGCTAAAGTTAACCAATTGGTTCCATATCTTCTTCTATACACTAAATGTAGCATGACTAAATTAGTTTTCTCTGTCAATTCGTACTTAACCAGGTTGTGAAGGCTGATGATAGCATTGGCCCCGAGGTTGAGAAGTTGGTTGCTTCCCTACCTGAAGGCGGTGTCCTCCTCCTCGAGAATGTGAGGTTTTACAAAGAGGAAGAGAAGAACGACCCCGAGCATGCAAAGAAGCTTGCATCATTGGCTGATCTTTATGTGAACGATGCCTTTGGTACTGCTCACAGAGCTCATGCATCTACTGAGGGAGTTACCAAGTTCCTAAGGCCCTCAGTTGCTGGTTTCCTTTTACAAAAGGTTGGATTTTCATACCCTCTTAAAACAATTGTGTTTCCACAATAATCTTTTGGGAATTCCATAAGTAATGGTATGCATACAACAATAATTTTCTGCTTTAGGAGCTGGACTATCTTGTTGGAGCTGTTTCAACCCCAAAGAGACCATTTGCTGCCATTGTTGGTGGCTCAAAGGTCTCCTCCAAGATTGGAGTTATTGAATCACTTCTTGAGAAGTGTGACATATTGCTATTGGGTGGAGGAATGATATTTACGTTCTACAAAGCACAAGGACTTTCAGTTGGATCGTCCCTGGTAGAAGAAGACAAGCTAGATCTAGCAACATCACTTCTTGAGAAGGCAAAGGCAAAGGGAGTGAGTCTCTTGCTACCCACTGATGTCGTTATTGCTGACAAATTCGCCCCAGATGCAAATAGCAAGGTCCGTTTCCTTCTTTACTCGATTTTCAGTTAGCAAAAATAAATCTTTATTCAAAAGGGCCTTTTTATTAAATATTGAAACTGCAGATTGTGCCAGCATCTGCTATCCCGGATGGCTGGATGGGACTGGATATTGGACCAGATTCGATAAAGACATTCAATGATGCCCTGGACACAACACAAACTGTCATCTGGAACGGACCAATGGGAGTGTTTGAGTTCGAAAAGTTTGCAGCTGGCACAGAGGTAAATAAATTCTTGAAACTATCCATGATTGCCCTGGAGAGGAAAATGTTGACATGAGTGTGTGTTAATGTGTGTGCAGGCCATTGCGAATAAGCTAGCTGAACTTAGTAAAAAGGGAGTGACAACCATTATCGGTGGTGGAGATTCAGTGGCGGCAGTGGAGAAAGTCGGGGTCGCTAGTGTGATGAGCCACATATCAACCGGTGGCGGTGCCAGTTTGGAGCTCTTGGAAGGCAAAGAGCTCCCCGGTGTTCTTGCCCTCGATGAAGCAGTTCCTGTCCCTGTGTAAGCCGTCAAACTGCATTCATCTCCATTTTTTAGCACGATATAATTTGGTGTTTCGTTCTGGCTTGTAAACGAGAAATGTAATAGAATACAAATGCATGCTATAGATGAACCTCGTGTTGAAAACACAATAAGATATATCAAGAAGTATCAGAGGAATGGATCTGTTTCGAAATATATTCAGTATTTTTTTCGTGTCTGTTGTCATGATTATGGATTATGAATTTCAAATTCTTCGGTTCAAACACAATCTTGAGTGAATCGTATGGTTTTTATATCAATAAAAAAATAAAAAATCAGAGGACTATAAGTGAAGTCTGAATAAATAGGGGTTGTGATTTGTGAAGAGTAGTTTGCCATTGAAAAGCTGAGCTCAGAAGCCACGCTTTTGTCATTTAAAGTTGAACAGACATATGATTAATTTATGCAGCTAACCAGAGTCATGAACCATGTCCTAAAACATTAATTATAAGTATTTATATTCTATTGGATGTTAATTATTTAATTTAGGGTTGACGTATAATAAATACATTAAGTACATGACTATCTAAAGAATTAATTATTAGGTTTGGATTTAAAGATACAAGTGTGAAGTCTGAAGATGATAAGAAATATATATATCAGTTGTATGGTTCAACCATTAATCTCTATAAATGAAAAACAATGTAGAAATAAGATGATGTTGGATGTATGAGTTCAAATTCTTGGACTTTGATACATGAAATTAGTCGAATGTTAACATTTTACAACATACTCCTTCCGTTCCAAATATATATATAAATTTGTTGCATTTTTTCAAATGATTAAGAAAATTATTGAAAAGGACAGTCAATTTCCTTAAAGGATTGAATTGAATAAGGTATGTTAGTAAATAAGCTAAATAAATACTATAATTTAATCTAACAAAATGAATTTGCTGGTATCTGACATCCAAAAAAAAAAAAAAAGAAAGAAGAAGAAGAAAAACAAGCCTATATGCACGTAGAGTGAACACAATGAATCATAGTCACCAACACAAGTAATTTATATCCACTCAATGTCTCATTATAGCATTTATTTATGTACACAATAAGTATCCCATGAGCAACAAAAGACATAGATAATCGCTTATTAGATTTTTTACTTCTAGTTCGTTGTTAATTGTTCCTCTTTAATCGAACACCGCTCACATATTGTTTTAATAATATAAATTGTTGTTATAATATGGACGGTGAATTCTAATATTACAACAAACTAGTCCTTTAAATTTTACACAGGCAACTTTGATCATTACTTCCAAAAATATTTAAATAAAAACAAAAACTTTTGGTTGAGATGACTTTAATTATCATATTTAACTGATGAGTTACATACTTACATGTCACAAAAAAAAAAAAAAAAAAATTAAAATTTTGAAATCATAATTAGATTTAAGAAGAACTAAAAAATTAATTTTCTGTAATTATTATATAAAAAATAGTACAAGTCAAATCAAATGAGTAAAGGAAGAAAGGGAATAAATGAATATGCTTTGTGGAATCCAACTAATACACATTGAAAACTTTCATGGGGCGCCCACAGTCTCTCTATAAAGTCTCACAACTAAAAAGTTTTATCTTATTCTGTGGTCGATATTGATTCCACTTAATCTATATCTTATTATTAAGTTTTTTCTATGTGGAGTATTAATGTGTTTATTCAATATATATTTCATGCTAAAAAACCAAAGCATGTGGTTTTTATTATATTTATGTAAAAACCATTCAATATAATTCTCTTTTAGAAACAAACATCGATTTAGGAATCTTTAATTAATAAAAGTTTAAAGAATACAAAAGAAGTGTAGAAGTAACACTATGAAATACAGGAACTAGAAAAATTATAATATCGTAAAATTTAACTTATTTTGTTTTTTAATTTAATAGTCAAACTCATACTAATATAGAGTTGGAAATTTTTAACCCACTCCAGGATAAGAAATGTGTATTTTACTCATTAATATAAGTAAACATTTTTTTAATTATATTCTACTTTTTTAACAAAAATACTCAGTATTTTTTATTGACTTAAAAAAATAATAAAAACATTTTTTTCCCAATTTTTTCAGGGGTATTTAGTTATTTGATGAAAATTGCTCACAACAAAAATGGTATGTAAGGGTAGAAATTTTTAATTAGTGTTTTTTACTCTAAATCTTTGGTCATATATACAATTTCAATTTTACTTTTTTGAAGGAAATTTCAGTTTTTACGACGACGTATGCCCAAGATTTTCAGCGTATAAAAAACTTCTCGATTCTTCCACTCTCGACCTTCTCGTGTCTCTTTTCATCCATCTCCAATCACTTCATCGATTATATCTACGTAAGCTCGATCACCTCTTATCTTCACCCAAATCCGTTCGATTTTCTTCCAATCCATCTGCGCCTCTTGTTAATCGTTATTCTCTTTCGTAATTTTGTTTTGGATTTTGATTTGAACACAGGAAATGGCTACAAAGAAGAGCGTGGGTTCGTTGAAGGAAGCCGATCTGAAGGGAAAGAAGGTTCTCGTCAGAGTAGATCTGAACGTGCCGTTGGATGATAACTTCAACATTACTGATGATACCAGGATTAGAGCTGCCGTTCCAACCATTAAGTATTTGATGGCCAATGGATCTAAAGTCATCCTCACCACACATCTCGTACGTGTTCATATATTCTTACTAGTAGATCAATCTAAAAGCTAAATTATTTTTGTGGTCATTAGTTCCGAAGTTAGATGTTAAAATGTATTTGTTTTGGTTTATTTGCTATTTGTGTGCATGGATTGTAATATGGTATTATGTCTTGCGATTTTGATTTTGAACTTGGATTTTTATACTTTCTATCTTTTTAATATCGCGATCTGTTCTTGATATTTGATTTGGCTGTTGTTTGGAGTTTGGATCTAGGTTGATCTTGTACTTACGAGCACTTCATATTGAGAATTTATTTCGTGTTATCTGTTTTATATGATGCTTCACTGTTTATGTAATAGTCATGGACACTCTCTCTTATAAGTTTTTGAATTCCATAACCTGTTCTCTTTTATCATTTGTTGTGTGATAATCTATCTGCAGGGTATCTTTACCAAATTATTATCCTTACCAAAAATAATTTTTATTACCTTATTTAGTATAAATTATTACCAAAGTCACATAGTATAAATTATTGTCTGAGCAAGTGATTTTTTATTTATGTGGTTTCAGGGGCGTCCAAAGGGTGTCACACCAAAGTACAGTTTGAAGCCTCTTGTTCCCAGACTCTCTGAGCTTCTTGGAGTCGAGGTTCTTATAACACTTGCCCCTTAATTTTCCATAACATCAGTGCTCTTGCAATGTCAAGGTGTTTTGCTTATCTGAGAAAGGTGTTTTGCTTATCTGAGTTATCTCGTGTTGTTAGGTCAAGATGGCTAATGATTGTATTGGTGAAGAAGTTGAGAAGTTGGTGGCTGGATTATCAGATGGTGGTGTTATTCTCCTGGAGAATGTTAGGTTTTACAAAGAAGAGGAGAAGAATGATCCCGAGTTTGCGAAAAAGCTTGCTTCCCTTGCTGACTTGTACGTTAATGATGCATTTGGAACTGCACACAGAGCTCATGCTTCAACAGAGGGAGTGGCCAAATACTTGAAGCCTTCTGTTGCAGGGTTTCTTATGCAGAAGGTCAGTGAAGTTTTGTTCTTTTGCACTTGTGTAGATCAAATTGTCTTCTTCTACTTGGCTAAAGATTAATCCAATTCTACATTAACAATGAATGTAGTCATTTCAGATGTTTTGACTTGAGAATCTGAACAATTTTTCTGTGTGATTTCTTGATATCAGACTATTCTGTCTGTAGCATTTCATTGTCCGAGTAAATATGATGGATCATTGTGTCACTGAAGTTGCAGTGCAAAGTTGTAATATCTGCCACTTAATTGCATTTTCAGGAACTTGATTATCTTGTTGGAGCTGTGTCCAATCCTAAGAAGCCATTTGCTGCTATTGTTGGTGGCTCAAAGGTTTCCTCCAAAATTGGTGTTATAGAGTCACTGTTGGAGAAGGTAGACATCCTCATTCTCGGTGGAGGAATGATCTATACTTTTTACAAAGCCCAAGGACATGCCGTTGGATCCTCACTTGTTGAGGCTGACAAACTTGATCTTGCAACTTCACTTATGGAAAAGGCCAAGACTAAAGGTGTATCCCTATTGCTGCCTTCTGATGTAGTTATTGCTGATAAATTTGCTCCTGATGCTAACAGCAAGGTAGGCGTTTCTCACTTAAGTGATGAATACAAGTGTAGCTGCATCTGCAGTGTGTGTTATAATTGAGCCAACTTAAGGATTAAAGTGTTTCTGCATCATTTGTAGGTTGTTCCAGCATCTTCAATTCCAGATGGATGGATGGGTTTGGATATTGGACCAGACACCATTAAATCATTCAGTGAAGCTTTGGACTCTACCAAGAACGTCATCTGGAACGGGCCTATGGGTGTATTTGAATTTGACAAGTTTGCAGCAGGAACTGAGGTATTCATCTAGTCTAGCTATAAATAATCAAATTTACATTTAGTTTCATCCCATCTTCCTGCAAATTCTGACCTCTCTGTTTCAGGCTATTGCCAAAAAATTGGCAGAACTTAGCGGGAAAGGAGTGACAACAATCATCGGAGGAGGTGACTCAGTTGCTGCAGTCGAGAAGGTTGGTCTGGCAGACAAGATGAGCCACATCTCAACTGGAGGCGGTGCGAGCTTGGAGCTTCTCGAGGGAAAGCCACTACCTGGAGTTCTTGCACTTGATGATGCATAAGCTTGTCGATCTTGCTAGTTTGTCTTTTTCTGCATCCCCCATAGTTATGGCGCCTGGTTTCTACTGGAGCTGATTGTTGAGATATCAGAGCTTGTCTTGTAGATTGGTAGGGCAAAGATGCTAATAAATTATCACCTCCATGTTTGCTTTGCTACAATAACAAAATTATCTGTTTTTTGATGGTAATGAATTTTGTGGATTCTTACCTCCCATTTGCCTTCGTCTTTATTCCTCGACCTGTTGCAGTAATATTCCAACTCATATCTGTTTTTTAATGCTTCAACTCACATGGTTGGATCCATTTTAAAGAATAGAGGTGCAAATGAGATGAGACTACTCTATTCTTACTCGAAATCGACCTGAATAAATCGAATTCAAAATTAACTGAATTGATCTCGAACTCGTGGTTATTGACAACCTAATCATCATGTACTAACTCACAACTTTACTCTCAATAGTTCATTTATTTAGAAATCCAAAAAGAAAAGGAAAATCATTTTAAAAGTATGTTTCAAGGAAATTAGGTTATTTTATAAATATTGTTCAAATATCAAATTGATTTCAAGGTTACTGAGTTATCTGTTGAGTCAAGTTCAAATATGAAGTACTTAGCTTTACGAAGGTTTGGTTTAAAAGGAGTCATTGTATACACGTGACGTGTGGTGATTGATTTGGAATAGAAGAAGTAACATAAAGTGTAACAGAAGATCTCACTCCGTTTAAAAGTCAATTTTATAGATGCTAATGAAAATTTTATTTTAATTATAATAAATTCACATGCGTAAATAATTAAGATGTGTGTGAAGGGTACGGCTATCCGCACCCCAAAACTTACTAAATACACCCCATTTCTATACAAATGAAAAATATAAAAACACTAATAAAAAATATAAAAACGCTAGAAATGGGGGTGTGTTTAGTAAGTTTTGGGGTGCGGATAGCCGTGTGTGAATTGTCACGGATACTGCACAAAACCTGGGCTGTCTTAATAGAAACCAAAACAATTATCTGTTAAAAAAAAAAAAAGGAATAAAAGGTAATTTTCGTGGGTAGGTTTGGATCAACCTCTTGAGACTTCAATTTCTGTGCAATGGCGATCATGGGATTCTACTCCAATTCATACATTTCAATGGCCCGTAGAGTCACTAGATTGCAAAAGAACCTCAAACTATTCGTCTCCGCGCCATCGCCACCATTGTTTTTTTCATCAAAATCACTTTCAATCTCAAGAAAAGCATCCATTTTCAAGCAATCCGTTGCTGCTGTTCCCTCCCAAGTTGAAGTTTCATCTTCCAATTCATTATCCACCAAGCATGACGACTCCCCCTTTTCAGGTTCGCTTCATCTTATTCCCCACAGTTTAGTTAATATCATCACAAATCACTTTGTTCATGTGTATTCTTAGGCTGTTTGCTTCAATGCGAGCTCAATTTTCCAATTTTCTGCGTCTCTTTTTGGGGTCAACTTAAATAAATAAAATTACAATCAGGGTTGGATGAGGTGATGACAGGGTACCTATTCGGCAAGAAGAAAGCTACTGAGGTTGCTCACGCGTAGGTATTTTTGACTGATCTCTTGTGTGTGTGTGTCCAAATTGATAATTATGAGCATTTTATTGGTGCTGGTGAGTAGTGATTTAGGCAAACTAATTAGTTTTGTTATATTAGGGTGTGGAAGAATGTTGTTCGGAAAGGGGACCTGGTTATTGATGCCACTTGTGGAAATGGTTACGACACACTAGCCATGCTTAAGCTAATCGCTGATGATTCGTGCCTAGGCCGTGTTTATGCAATGGACCTTCAGAAAGATGCTTTAGAAAGAACTTCGTCTTTGCTCGATCAGTTCAGTTCCCATGAGGTGCTGCTACTTTTCTCTCCATATTCATTGATGGTTTGACGTGTGATTATTTTCTCAAATATCTTGTTGCTGTACTATTGAGTTTTTATTACTTTTTTTATAAATATACAAGGACTTGTTATATGTCATTGACCTTGAATTACTAACTAATTCTACTGCATTTCGTTTTTAGTCATATAGAATTTCCTTGAAAACTTCAACCTCATTGGTAATGCTTTGTAGAACAAAAGCAGTTTAATCAGGTAGATTTGTGTTTGCACCATGTTGTGTTTTATAGATGCCATAGTATGTAGATGACCTCATGCTCAAATATTCTAGATATTTACTGGTGCCAAAAGGTCATAAAAATGGGTTTTCTTTAAACCACTTGGCAAGTTATACATATATAATCGATCACATATGTATATTCTGTCTAGCTAGGTGTCTTCATAGGAAACATATTATAATTGGGTTTCACTTGATTGATTTTAGTTTCATGCACTATGTACTAATATATTGGTAGTCTGAGCCCAGAACAGCTTTTAAATCTCTTCCCCTAAATATCATGTCTCAATTCTGATGAATTTTATTTCTGGTTGGTCTATGATGGATGCTGTAAGTTAACTGTTTATATGGTCGCTGTTAACTTAAAGTCCATCCTGCTTGTTTTCACCCCTGCATTGTCATATTCTTAAACGCTACATGGCTATTACTTCTATTTGCATCATAAACCAAGTTTCTGAATTAGTATTTACTGTTGATATAGCTTCTTATTTTTGGCAATACAGAGAGAACTTGTTGAACTTTATGCTATGTGCCATTCTAAAATGGACGAACTCGTCAGCAGTGGTGTTACTGTGAGGTACGATTATGTAATTAATTAAGTAGGAATGCTTTGAACATGAATAACCTGTATGATGTGAAAACCAACCTGCAATCGCCATCACACTTTCCATATTTACTTTAGGTTAGTTGCATTCAATTTGGGCTACCTACCGGGAGGCGACAAAAAGATTAAAACAGAGTCGGATACAACGTTACTTGCATTAGAGGCTGCCAAGAGAATACTTGCCCCTCGAGGTCTCATCAGTATAGTGGCCTATGTTGGCCATTCCGGTGGAAGGTGTGATTATGCTTCTAATTATTATCATTTTAATTGTTTTACTTTCATAGACTATCAAATTTTCATCATGCAAATATATGATTACATCTTCTCTTCTGATATAGCTATTAGCTAGTAGTAAACTTACAGTGTTATTTGTTCGTTTTAGGGAGGAGTTTGAGAAAGTCGAGTCTTTTGCAGCCGAATTACCTGTTGACGATTGGGTCTGCTGCAAACTCCAAATGTTAAACCGGCCATCAGCCCCGGTTCTTGTTCTTTTATCTAAAAAATGAGAGAGTTGACATCTCCTTTTGCGGCTATGTAGTGAACTGTGAAGATTTAGATATTTTTGGTAATATATGGAGTGAGTACAATTTTTTACCTTTTCTAGATAAAGTGTTACTGATCATAGAATGAAGAAGTAATTTGCATGATGGGTTTGTGATTTGTCTCGATTTGTCCCGATTTGTCCCACATCGTGATTTTAACAGTCTTTGGCACACTCTATATGAAACAGCCGCTGAAGAAAAGGCCATCAAGCCATGAGATGAAGTGAATGGGTTGTGGCCCATTTACAAATGGGCTAAACCCAGGAAAGTCCCCGGGCCATCTTCCACAGAGATGTGGGCTTGGAAACAAGACTAGCCCATGGTCAAGGTGGTCCTCGTGCTTTGGCCGAGGGCTGAGACACGTGTGGAGCCCCTGTGGCCACCTTGCCTGGGTCAAATTGGCCGATCTGTACAGTTATTCACTTGGTCCTCCTATTGGGCTAACTGAACGGGGCTTACACTCTCGTGGCATCTTTTTTTATTTATTACGAGGATTATCATAATTTGAAATTAATTATTTTATGTAAGTGTACGCATCAAAGTTGATTGATTCAATTTTAAAACACTAACTTAAATTACAAAAGTGTATTATTATTAGACATATAAAAATTAAGTTATAAAAATGTTTTCAAAATTCCAATAATTACTAAGAGCTTTAAAGCTTGAACATTGGATTTTTCTAAAATATTTTAATAACTTTGATTCAATTATTCGGAAAAATTAAACTTTGCTTGATTTTATACATTAATTTTTATATTTTGAATAAAGTAGAAATTTGTTTGAATTATTTTTTTTTTTTTTGAAATTTTATAGTTTGAATAAAACTGAATTTTTTAAAAATATTTTATGGTTTTAATTTACTATTTTAAGCAATATTTTTTAAAAGTATTTTTCTGAAATATTTTGGTTGAAAAAGCAATGTTCAACATTTTACATAATTTGATGGGTAATGTGCAATAACAAAAAATGTTTTGTATGAATAGTATAGAGGATTTATTGTATTTACTCGTATCATTTAATACATATGATGTAAAACAGGAGCATACTTGTGAGATAGCAACTGGTATTCATTTTCAGTTGCCAAATGAAAACATAGCAACAGGTATTTATTCCTTGTGAATTTGTGATTCAGTTGACGGCTATATAATATTAGTCAATGCAAGTTATTAACAAATTATAAAACCACTTCAAAGAAATTATCACAGAGATAGACCCCACTTGGTTCCCCCAATCCAATATTCTTAATATGCTTTTATTTGAATTTTGTAATCTCACTTATACTTGTCCGGTCGATGAAATAATATCCAAATGGATAGCAGACTAAAAAGAGCAACACATATTATCTATAAGGTTTGTGCAAGATTCTAGTTAAACTATGCTGGATCAGGAAGAGGGGTTCCAGTATGGAGAGGGTGCACGATAGAGGATCCTGATCTACTCTGCAACTACTCCTAGAATCATTTGGCAAGTCCACAAGCCAAACCATGCAATACCCTATATATATATAAGTAGTTCCATCCTTGTGGTGAAGTAAAGAATATCCATAATCTCAACACAACCACATTTTCATCATTCATATGATCATGAAATCCACAATCAATAAGGCAAAGTGCCCTTACACATATAAGACCCGAATAAAGCCCATCTTTCAAATTTTATCAAGACAGTGCTATAAAATAAAATACAGAGTATTTAGGTAGGCCAATCATCACCTGGATGCTTGAAAGATGAATTTCATAGTTCAACTGAGGAAGGACAATTCATATGTGTAACAACCCTAACCATTTCGTAATTTATTAATGAAAAAAGTAAAATTTAAAGCTTACTATCTACTGAAATCTGATACCAGAATGTTTCCAGCACAAGAGCACATTGATATTAGAAGAGGAATGAGAAATGGGTAATTTTCTAATAACCAAAGAAATGACATTATGATGTTGAAATAAACATCAATTTCAAACTGCACCAATAGTTAGATAGAGTGAGCAAGGTACATAAACATTCAGGTGAGACTTCCAGGCACTCACAATGCACAACCATGAGTTGTAAACTCAAGAGAAAGCGTTGACATTAAATAAAGGATAGAACTACCTTACTTGCTCACTTATTTCTATAGGATTAAAAGTTCCTCCGTTCTCCTGATTGTTCAAAACTTCCACCTTGTGAAAAGCCTGAGTTAACATCTTCCGAAAAGCCTCTCTGTTCAGTAGGCACATGGCTCCGGAGATCTCCTTGACCATGAGCATAATTTCTTTCACCACGTCCTGAGGAGTTATTTGGCAAGTTGAAATAATCTCCTCTCTGCACTCTCGGTGCATAGCCCTGTTGTGGTGGTGATTCATAGCCCTGCTGCTGGGGTGGCCTATAGTTTTGCTGTGGAGGTGGTGCATAGTTCTGTTGTGGAGGTGACCCCTGGTCCTGAGGTAGTCGCCCATAGTTCTGCTGTGGGGTTGGCCCATAGTTCTGCGACGGTGGTGGCCCATAGTTCTGCGAGGGTGGTGGTCTATAGTTCTGCTGTGGTGCTGGCCCATAGTTCTGCTGTGGTGCTGGCCCATAGTTCTGCTGAGGTGCTGGCCCGTAATTTTGTTGGGGTGGTGGCCCATAGTTCTGCTCTCTTGGACGTGGTCTATCCCTGTTGCGTTTAGTATAATGAACAGGGGGTGGTCTCGGAATAATTTCTCCATTGATATATTTGTCTCCTACAAGACAATGATCCGTGTTTGAAACCAGACAGAACAATAACTCACCACCAGAACGGGTATTCAGACAGTCAACCTAGTAATAAAGAAAAACTAACCTCCATATTCTTTATGTGTAGGATCTATATACGAATCTGGCAACACAAATACAACACCCGGTATACCTAATGAAAGAAGAATTTAGTGAAAAAACAAGCTAAAAATCCTCTGGTCATGTACTTGTCACCAAAACAATGCATACCTTTAAACTTATCAGATGTTTCCTCTGAACACTCAACCTGAAAACCTTGATATGTTGTTGTACTCAGTGCATATATTTTCTTCTTTGCCTCTTCAACGCTGAACAAATACAATTGAAGTAGGATCAGATGCTACAACATTGCAGTACTCATATCAACAATAAGCTGCATCAATAAACTACTCTAAATGTTAAAAAAAAAAAAAAACCCTCTAAACAATGGTTAATAGAATAGCAATCATACAAGAGCAGAGGCTTACAAGACCTGAAGTAGGATCAGATGCTACAACATTGCAGTACTCATATCAACAATAAGCTGCATCAATAAACTACTCTAAATGTTTAAAAAAAAAAAAACCCTCTAAACAATGGTTAATAGAATAGCAATCATACAAGAGCAGAGGCTTACAAGACTTGTCATTGCAATAAGACCACAGGTTATGTCAGTTATAAAGTAATGGAAAATGTATAATTTGAGAATGGGAAACTCAAATAGACAAAAACGTAGCCTCTAAACATTTGCTTATAACCAGAGAAAACAAAGGGCGATAATAATAAAACACAGCCAGTTCCAGTTTCTCGTTGTCTTCTTCCAACCATTTAGATGTTAACATCATTCTCACCTGAATAGGCATGAATAGACACGCAGATTAAGAACAAGACAAGTGTAAACATAATCGCACCAATAAATAGCATTCACACATATCAATAAATCTTTTTACTTCCCCAATCTCACTATCAATTCATTTCTAGGTTCACCATACCACTAGATGACCATTCTGTTACTATCTTATAATTATTCCTAAGTAACTAACCTTATTTTACTAGCATTTTGCCTCAACTGATCCGACAATTGTTTGGAAAACACAAAATGAATCTTCATAATAAATTCTGCATCGCATACATGGAATTTACCTTCTTAATGAGTGGAGCTCGCAATCAATTTTACATACAATTCAGAGACCCAAAAAAACTCCTTTCATCCTCTTCCCCTTATTTTAACTAACAAATCAAATGTCCAGAGCGATCTTTCAAACGTAAAAAAATAAAAGGATAAATCCTTTAGGATATATCAATTAGTCAAATGAAAAGAAACAAAATACGGAATGAAAACAAGAAGCACTATCATAAGGGTAAAAATAAATCAAAATACAAACAGAAAATCACTTTCAATAATTGGAAATCAATAGGCTGACCTTCCAAAGACTTGGGCAGCTGTGTTGACATAGGTATCAATCATTTGATCGCGAGTAGGAGTAGGATTGGAATCGCGGAAATCCATAGTGATTAGCCAGTGCTTGTAATCGCATCCTTCAAAGAGGATAGTGTCGGGCCCGATTTCGTCGGTTTCCGGGTCGAAGGCCTTACGAAATAAGGCAGTGGTTGAGGTGAATGGTCGAGCCAATTGGGTGAAGGAGGCGGTAGGGGTGGCGGAAGGGGTAGGGGTAGGGCTGAGTGTTGGAAGAAGGCGAGAGGGGATTGGTACGGGTCCATGGAGAGAGCGATGAAGGAGGGAAACAGAGAGGGAAAGAGCGCGGCGGAGGCGGAGAGGGTGGTGAAGAGCCATTGGCGGTGGCGCACAGAGAGAGAGAGAGCAGAGTCTGTGTGTGAATGCCCTGCACTGCCTGGCCCGAGGGTTTTAGGGGTTTAGGGTTCGCGATTCTATTGGGCTAATCTCACCGACTTTCACAATACGATGTAGATGTAGTTGGTGTGTGTTTGGCTACAGTGGATTTTGTAATCTGGGACTTCCAAATACTAAAATTTTGAATTATTAATGATTTTTTTTTTTCTATTTTAAGATTGTGTGTAGAAAGGATATAGTTGAGGTGTACGTAGCAAGGAATAATAATAATAATAATAATAGTATTAGTATGGTTGTATTAGTTGTTTGTTTTGTAAATAATTATAGTTAACATTGTTCATAGATACCATTATATTTGAGATATATAAGGAATATAGTGAGAAGAGTTGGTCTCTGATTGTTTAATTATATTGTTAAAAAATTTGTTATTATTGTTTGGATTTTATAAGGTGTGTATTTTTTACCTTCCTCAATTGGTGCAATTCATAAAAAAGTAAAAAAAAAAAAAAAAAATTAATCAAGTATTCATGATTAACAAACTATGTTTAGGGTGGTTTTGTGGGAAGATCGGACAAATTAGAGTGCCAACAATATCAAAATCATCTTGTTGTATCATTTCCATCCTCAATGTTTATTTGATATAATCCATAATGACATGACTTTTGCTATCAATGAGTGAGGTGTTTTTTGGTAAAAAAAAAATCAACTTTTTTTTCTAACCTTTTTTATTGTAGTGTGTATTGAATTATAATTATAAGGTACAAATCCAAGTTTTTCAAAATTCACATTTGTAACATCGCAATTCAAATACCGAATAAAAACTTATAAAAGCCACATATACCTCAATCCAAACATACTAAATATCTGTATTCAGAAAATTTCATAATACATTATTGATTTTCTAGTTGTACTTTTTTTTAAAAATTTTCTTGGAAGAATACATTTAAATTTAAATAATCATAAGAATTTGGAAATTAATAACTAGTTAAAATATAAAACTTTATAACCATAATTGTAGTAAACAAATTTATCTTGTTTAATATACATTTTATATATATATATATATATATATATATATATATATATATATATATAAAGAAGTTCCAAAGCCCGTTTGGCATTCACAAAATAGGTAGTCAAATATTCTGAATTGAGTTCTTCTCCTCCAAGAAACACTCCATAAAGCCCTCTTTCTTCTCCCCGAACCTCTGTTCTACTTCCATTTGAAGGTTTCGTCTCAGAAATAATCAAGGTAGAAATAGAATCTTTTCGTCTTTGCTCCCAAGCTTTCACTGTCTTCCATCTATAATTTAGGGCTTGCATATACACATTTTTCTGGGCGACGTAACTACGGTTCTTTATTTGTTTTTTTCCATTCGATTCATTGATTTTTGCTCGTCGTTGGCGCATTCCGTGTAGATCACAGCCCTAATTTCATTCTCTTGCATATAACCCTTTATTATTGTTAGATATCCAGTTGTACGTTTTGGGTGGTAGGATTTTGATAAATCAAGGTTGAAGTTAGGCTTAGTTAGGGCTTTGATTTTCAGTTTTTTTCATCTGAGTAGTTCTTATTTCCGTAAACTGAAAGATCGTATATTTTTTCTGGGTAGGTGTCTGAGTACAAGTGTGTGTGGATTTAATTCCTTTTTGTTGCTCTATGGTCTTCAGGACAACTAAAGTTCGGTCGATAAATCAATGGGCGACAGTCAGTACTCCTTCTCCCTTACCACTTTCAGGTATGCATTAACAGGCTCAATAATGATTCATGACAGTTTGTTTCCTTTAATTTGTGGTGGCATGGTAGTTATAATGTCTATCAATAATCGATGGTTGCAGCCCTTCTGGAAAGCTTGTTCAAATTGAACATGCTTTGACTGCGGTTGGATCGGGTCAAACATCTTTAGGAATTAAAGGTAAAGCATGCTCTGTGCTTCTTTACATTAGTTTGTGGGTTAATTGAATGCTCAGAATCGAATGGGGAGACAATATTTACATGTTCAATAGGCTTTTGGTTTGTTATCAAATTATGCAATCTGCATCTGAGAGAAGCTTCATGTCAAATAATCATAAATGTTGAGTATAAATAAATTATTATCATATGCAGAGTTTCATACATATATTACATTTGTTTGTTTGTTTTCTTTTAAATGTCATAACATTCAATAGGGAAATGCTTAGAGGATGATGGGTTTTTTGATTGAGTTCATACTCACAAGAAGCTGCCCAGAAAAGAATTATTAGAGGAAACATATTATCATGTTGCTTCACTGAAAATAAAATGTCGATGCATCATTGTTTATTGTTATACCTTTCGTGCAATGGTTTTTCTCTCTTTTTTTTTTCCTTCAAGAACTCTGAGAATGCTTTATTTGGGGTGATTGCAGCTGCTAATGGCGTCGTTATTGCAACTGAAAAGAAACTACCATCGATTTTGGTTGATGAGACATCTGTAAGTTTTTTGGTGGTCACACTAATGGTGTTTCAATTTCATAGGTTGCATTTCTGACTCGTTTTGAAGTTTCAGTTTCTAATTAGACACTGACCTTGTTAACCGTAATGTAGAATGCAGTAATCTTGGCACACTTGCATGTAATTAACCGATTTAAAAAGCTAGATATGTGAAACCTCAGCCATATAATACTTTTCTATGTCTTACTCTCTCATCAACGTCATCTAACATATGTTCTCTGGTGGACACCTTGAAACTATTAATTTGTTGTTTGTTGTCAATGAACTGATAAAAACATAGTATTTTAATGATTTTCTCCCTCTCGTGCGAAGCTGCTGTATGATGTTTAAATATTCTTCATCTACTTAACTTTGTCTAGATCATTGCTAGACGGAAATATGACAGTGTTCCCTGATATTCTTGCTGCCATTGTTGTGCATATCGCTCTATATATGTGCTTTCAAACCATTGATAATTTTTCAAACTTCACAGATTGTATCTATATCCAAACCTTGGATGTTGAGTTGATTATATTGATGATTGACCTTGGTTTTTGACAATTTGGCAACTTCTTGCAGGTGCAAAAGATTCAGGTTTTGACCCCAAACATTGGAGTTGTATACAGGTTGATATCCATGTTCCATGCATCTCTACTTGTATAGATTCAAAATGCATTGGTTTATTTGTACAAAAAATTGTGCTTTGACTGAACAACATAGCAAGATATGATCCGTATGGCCAACTCCACATAGTGGGATAAAGGTTTAGTTTGTTGTTGCAAGTTATAACCTATTGAAGTAAGAAGAAGAAACATGGAATAATAAGAGAATGATCTCTTCAAGAGGCCTCTAAGGATACATGTGTATTATTTTAGATACTGATATTCAGGTTGACTGCAAGTATATAGTTGCTTATCTGCTGAAAAAGTGTGATAGGTCTCTGACATTTGAAGATTTAAAGAAACTTCTAACTGCTGTAAAATGTTTGATATCTTAACACTGTAGCGGGGGTTCCCGAACCCACGTCTCCTTACGTCTCCTTTGTTATCCACCTATTACAACTTATGTGTTATTCAAACTGATACGTGATAAATTCTTACTGAGACATCATCTTTAGGTGAAAAAGGAACTGGCTTATTTGTCATGGTTGTTTTTTTTGTTCTTCTGTGGTTCTTGTTATTGCCTGAGAGTTAACTGATAGCTTGACTAATATATTTCTCTTTGTGCAGTGGCATGGGCCCTGATTCTCGAGTTTTGGTTCGAAAAAGTAGAAAACAGGCTGAGCAATATTATCGACTGTATAAAGTAATTATTGCACTCTGATGTCTCTGTTTTTCTGTAATAATATTAATACGTGCTTAGTTTGATCTATTGGTTTATCTAGATGATAAATTATTATGTATTTGAATATGCCTTCGAATATTTCAGTTATGCCTAATTCATTGATAATCACACGTGAGAAGCAGAATTTTTAATATTTTCTAACATTAACAGTGAAAGCAGTAAATCCCACGTTGCATCTGTATGAATCTGGCTGTTCCATAACTTATGCTTCTTTTTTTTTTTTGTCATTTCTCCTTGGGTCTGTCTATGTTAAAATGTAGGAGAAGATGAATCTGTGGAAAGTTGTCAGAGCATGAAGCTATTCTTATCATATTAGTTTCGGTATTGCATAATTTTCATGTTTCCCTCCAAATTCTGATTCACCTGATTTACTTTATCTTCTTGGAAAGTAGTTTTCTGGATTGTATTAGGAAATAAGGAAAAATAAGGTAAGATGGAGGCAGCTGAGGACAGCTTACGACAAAAGTCTGAACTGCACTTCATTGATCCAATTCTGTGCCAAAAATTCATGTTCTGATGCCTAGTAGTAAATACCCCACGGTCTAAACTAGATGCTTTATGTAAATATCCATTTAATCACCTCCTCCATGCTCTTCCATGCTTCTAGGCTGCTTTTTCTTTATGCAAAATTGAGAAGGTTTGTTTGAATTTTGGTGAAGCATGATTTTAGTGACATATGCTGACCTCAATTATCTGCCAACAAAAATCTAGGAACCAATTCCTGTTACTCAATTGGTGAGGGAAACAGCCACTGTTATGCAGGAATTCACTCAATCAGGGTATGTAACCTTCTTTCTCTCTCAATCTGTTGCGGCAATGATTTTTACCTTTTCATCATGAGCTTTTCCTTCTTTTGGCCCCATTGGCTATTGATGTCCTAAAAGTAAACCATATCTGTATATAACATTATGATTTAGTGTATTGAGCCATTAGGTGTGGATTGAATTAATATATCCATCAATTTTTATCTGTCTGGCTACTTGTAATATGTGTTCAATCATCTGTTGCAGCTTTTGTTACTTTATTTCCTAACCCCCTGGAGGCTATTTTGGTTGTGCACCAAATTGATTGGCTGTATGGTTTAATGTCCATTTATAGATATTTTTGTTCAATTCTGTGAACCAAGTATACTGCAAGTTGAAAAGTATATTTCTATGATTATGTTTCACAATCTCTTATCCCCCCCCCCAACCACCACCAAAAAAAAAAAAAGTGTCACTGGCTCTCTAAACTACTCAAGGAATGAGTTCCACTAATACCTGCACTTTGAATTTCCTATAACCACCTGCATTATTTATATTGGAAGTGCTACAAAAACAGCCTTCATATCATTTTATATCTGTTTAGTTTGAAGTGTGCGTTAGGATGGTTTTCGATGTGATTGATGCCTGACCTTAGTAACCTTATCCACCATGTGATTGCTTCTATTCTGAATACGAATATGCACTCAATCTGCTTAATGTGAATATTCGAAAATCCAGATTGAGTTTTAATTTTAAATCTCAGTCAAATATACAGTGCATAAACTTCTATGAGGACTGTAGAATTGTGGAAGATTAACTTGAAAAGCAGTACTGCAGTAACTGAAAAAGCAGTAGCTCTTCATTGTAGCAATTTTAAATTAAATTGCTTGTGTGAATTTCCCCAAGGGAATTATTCATGTAGATCTATCTATGAAATATGTGGAAAGTCAAATTGTGATAGAAAAACCTGATGCGTGGAAGATTAAATTGAAAAACCCTTAGCAAATGAATGTAACTTAGCTCTTTGTTCCCTTAGCCACTAGCTATTACAAAGTTGGTAGGCAATTTCAAATGCATCACTTGCTGATGTATAAATCAGAAAGCAATCTTTCTAAATTTTTGTCTCTCCTGTTAAATCAGTTTGTTTGAATAGACTACTAACTTTCTGGCTTCTCTAATAGTGGTGTGAGGCCGTTTGGTGTATCACTCTTGGTTGCTGGATATGATGACAAGGGCCCACAGCTATATCAGGTATGCAAACATCTTGTTCTGACATTGTAGTTGTGTTTTCTGTTTTCCTGATGGTGATGAGAGCTTTATCTGTTATTTCTGATCAAATTTGGCCAATTCACGACTTCTTTAATGTTGGTTATGATGTCATGTTTTGTTTATTTCTTGATATCATCCTGTTTTTCTTCATCATCTTCCTTTTTTGGTAAATTTACTTGGGGGATTAACCTCAGTTTTACGATCGTTGGAATCGCTCAGCATTGTTTGATAAGAAGTTAAGTTTCCTATGTAGCTTATTTTGAAATGTTATCTCTCATTTTTGTTCCAGCACTTTTGTTCCCCTTTCCTTTTTCCTCATTTATTTATTTTCTTTGGGGAGTATAGGCGTGCATGCTGTGTAATGGCACAATCTTCTTTACCTCCTGCATATTTAATGCCATAATTTGTATGCTTGACTGCCTTATTTACTGTTCCACTCTGCATGAGATAAGTTGGATGAACTAGTTTTCAGGTGGTTGGTTTCACCTTAAAATGCCAGTGGTCATTGCTATAATTTGGTGCTAAACCATTGCTTATGATTCTTGACCTATTTAAATCATCTTCTAAGATGTTAATTTATCTGTTCTATAGGTGGATCCTTCAGGTTCATACTTTTCTTGGAAAGCTTCAGCCATGGGAAAAAATGTTTCCAACGCAAAGACGTTTCTGGAGAAGAGGTGTTACTTTTTGTTCCTTGTGTGAAGTTTTTCCTTTAATTACATATTTATGTATAGTGTTCAATAATTGATTTAGTATTACGATATTAGAAGAGCAGAATAATATATTTTTACATCTTAGGATAAAAAGTAACGGGTAGTAATTGTCATGTGTTGTCAAAATGTTAGTATAGATTCAAATTATTTTATGACATTGTATGATCTTCCAAAGGACTTGGTGTGCGCTATAGACCTTTTTTCCATCGAGCCATCGAGCAACTTATGTAATGTGTTTATAAGATGCCCATTACAAGCCTAACTTAACATCCTTGGAATTGTGTGGTGTTTAACTAGATTGTGGTCTACTCAAACCTATTTCATGTATTCTTACCTCATTGCGAGAAGCATGCTTAAGTCTACAGAGTTCTTGAGTATAATTAATGGCTTTTAGTTCAGCTGTTCACATGTTATCAAGTTTTAGTAATTTATATATTTTTGGCATCCTTTACAGGTACACTGAAGATATGGAACTTGATGACGCCGTGCATACAGCGATTTTGACACTGAAGGAGGGGTAAGTGCCTTGATTTATAGATTCGGTTGATTTACATGTGTAAATTTCTTCTGATGGTGATGGTGTAGTCTTGGATGTATATATAAACTTCAATTCTTCAATTCTGGGAGAGGAAGTGACTTTTGTCCCATCAGGATGGTATTTTGATAGTATATCTGACATTACAATTCCTCTTAGTTCTACTTCTTTTAGAAGAACGCAGGTTTACCAGTAGTAAATTTGTCAAACCTAGGAAAAACTAACTAAATTTGTCTCTCTGACCTTTGTTTCCATTACCTTACATCCAGATTTGAAGGACAGATTTCGAGCAAAAACATTGAAATTGGCGTGATTGGCAGCGACAAAGTATTCAAGTAAGTAAAAATTTGAAATAAGTATTTTCTCATAACAAGCATTGTTGAGCACAATATCACATGGTGGGTGCATAACTCATTTTTGCAGGGTTTTAACCTCATCGGAAGTTGAAGATTACTTGCAGGAAGTGGAATAGTTTATGGTCCCCCAGCTTGGTCTCTACAAGTATTTGGATCAATGTGTTGTTTGGATCTTGTTCTTAACATTTGTGTCCTATTGGAGAAAAAAACTAGTTATCCATCCTACCCCAGAACGATAATATTTCACTTGTTTAATCATTAATTAATTTCGCAATCATATTTAGACAACACTCGTTTCTTCTCTATTTCTAACTGTCTTGAACATTTCTCATTCATAAACTCAAAATCTCTTCGATTTTTCGATGATTCCAATATTGCATCTCACTATATATTGAAGTGTTGATGTCAAGCCATTTTGGTATTTGATTATTACGACATTCCAAAATAAGCTTCTCTAATGTTTGTGGTGATTTTGAGTTTCAATCCATCATTTGTTATCTTGCCTATTTAACATTTCAAAATTTTGAAGGCAAAAAGGTTATTATATAGTTCAGTACTCAAGGAAAGTGACATTTTTGCACTAAAGGTTTGGTGTAATGATAATTTTCTCTAAAAGAATTTGGTATATACCTACGTTTATATTAATCTGTCGTTACAAGGAATTATTTTGAAGGGCAGTTTACCATTGTCACAAACGAGTACTTTATAAAGGAAAAGTTATAATCTTAAACCCATCATAGTGGCATATAATTCTATTAAAGGATGAATTTGTCATTTCACATTTAATAATTGTTAAATGTATATAGGGGAAGGAACAAGATCCTAATAACGAACAATGATTGTGCAAATTCTTATTCAGAAGGCTAAGATTGAATTCTTATGAAAATTCTTTTACCAATAAATGAAACTTGTTATTTTTCTGGTGAAATCTCTGCCAATAAGCTCTCGTAGCTCAGTTGGTTAGAGCACCCGTTTAGTAAGCGGGAGGTCTTGAGTTCGACTCTCAACGAGAGCAATTCTAATTTTTTCTTTTCTTTCCAGGTGTTTTTTCTATTTATTATTTATTATTATTATTATTATTATTATTTTTTCATGGCATTTGTATAATCTGTGTCGTCTGTTCCGTAGAAGACATGTAAGCAAACTCACAATGAAACATTAACCCATCTTTCTCAATTATCCAAAGTGTTGTAATCTGAATTCATGGAATGGTGTGTTTTTAGTGGTTATCTGAAACAAGCAGCAACGATGAAAGGGAAGTTGAGTCTCCAACTGCCACCAATGAATTCCTTGATCGATTCGAGAAAACTAGGAGAAGCTGTGAGGCTTACTTTGTTTCATATACTGGAACCACATCACTACTCTGTCTACTCCAAGATTCTTCACCTTTGTACCGACTTCAGGTTCATTAAATATGGTAAATTGATTCATAGCCGTATTGTCGCACATGGGTTCCCCGCTAATACCTGTTTGAGCACCAGATTGATCATATTTTACTCCAAATTTGGCGAGATGGAAACTGCACGTAAGGTGTTTGCTCGAATGTCTGAAACAAGTGTGGTCACTTGGACTGCTTTGGTATCTGGGTATTCTCAGAATGCGGATTATGAGGAAGCTTTGAGGGTTTTCTCGGCTATGCATGCCCAAGGAATCAAACCTAATCAGTTCTCTTTTGGAAGTGCGTTGAGCGCATGCACACGGTCGGTGAACTTGCAGTTGGGGAAGCAGATACAAGGGTGCGTGCAGAAGAGTAGGTTTATAGACAACTTGTTTGTGCAGAGTGCATTGGTGGATTTGCACTCAAAGTGTGGAAAAATGAAGGATGCTTGTTCTGTTTTTGAGTCCATGGAGACAAGGGACTTGGTCTCTTGGAATGCAATGATTGGAGGATATGCAACTCAGGGGCAGAGTGACAACGCGGTTTTAGTGTTTCTTAACATGCTCAGAGAAGGTATATCCAACTTTGAAAATTCAAATAAGCTTATATTTCATAATTTGTTGATAGTGGAATTAAAATGAAATTGGTTCACTTTTTTTTATATGAATTTTATGCAATTTCTTTTTGTTTATTACTATTCTGTTTGGAAAGAATATATGAATATATATATGTGTGTGGTTAAGATGGTTATTTGTTTTGGCATAAAGTTCGTTTCTTTTCAGTTTGGTGATACAAACTTTATATAGGCATGCTTCCTGACAGCTTCAGCTTTGGAAGTCTCCTGAGAGCCACCATAGGAAATGATAAGCTGGCCAAAGTCAATATCGTTCATGGATATATTTTTCAATTCGGTCTTGGGTCTCACACATTTTTGAGCGGGTCCTTAATTGATGCCTATGTGAAAAGTGGAAGCATGGACAATGCAAATCGAGTATACAACACTATGCAGAACAAGGACTTGGTATCATGTACTGCATTGATAAATGGGTATGCATGTGAAGGTATAGACTGCACTCCAGCCCTTCATCTCTTCAACCAATTACAAAGAAATATAGTAATTGATGGCATGCTACTATGTTCCATGTTAAATATATGTGCCAAAACGGCATCTTTAAGCCTTGGGAGACAATTACATGCAAATGCCTTGAAATGTCAAATCCAACACGATGCAGCCATGGGGAATGCTCTCATTGACATGTACTCGAAATCAGGAGTGATCGAAGATGCTAGGTGTGTCTTTGATGAAATGGAGGAGAAAAATGTCATTTCATGGACGTCTTTGATCACTGGGTATGGGAAACATGGACATGCCCATGAAGCTCTTGCACTCTACAAAAAGATGGAAGATGAAGGGTTGAAACCGAATGACATTACTTTTCTGTCTCTTCTCTTTGCTTGTAGCCACAATGGTTTAACTAGAGAAGGGTTACAATGCTTTAGTGATATGGTCAGCAAACACAATATGTTGCCAAGAGCAGAGCATTACTCGTGTTTGGTGGACCTTCTTGCACGTGGTGGTCGTTTGGAAGAAGCTTATGCTTTGATATGTGAAATAGGAGCAGATTCTGATGCCTCTGTTTTGGGTGCAATGCTCGGTGCATGTAGCACGTATGGGAATATGAACCTCGGACAAATAGTGGGGAGACGTCTATTGAGCTTGGAGCCGGAGAATCCGGCCAACTATGTGGTTCTATCTGGTATGTATTCTGCAGCTGGCTTGTGGCAAAATGCAAGGAAGATGAGGATGTTGATGAGAAAGAAAACTGCTTTGAAATCTCCTGGTTACAGCTTATTGCAATCAACAAACAAGGAGGGGCTTTCACAAAAGAATTGACATGATAATTGCTTTTTTTCATTCATTCTTTCTTGTAAATAAAAAAATAAAATAACTCAGATTTGTATAGAATTATCAGTGTTTGTGTTCTGTGAACCAACATATTGGTCTTTTTCTGAATCTCTGATATAACTGATACAATGGAACTATATCATGTTGAGTAAAGACTTGAGCATCATAATTAATCTAACAAGAAATTATGGCCCCAGTTTCTCAAAACCTAAAATCAAATAAAATAATCATTTTTTTTCTATAAGATAAAAGAAAAAGAAATATATATGTATATTTAAAACAATTTAGAAGTTCAATATGGTCCGGCTATCCATACCCCATAAACTTCAAAACACACAACAAAATTTCAAATTTATCCTTCACAAAAACTCATGTGAGACGGTCTCACGGATAGTTCCCGTGAGACGGAGCCCCATCACCCACAAAGAACATATGAATTGTAGGGTTTGAGTGGTGGGTAATTGGGTTGTGGGTTGACCCGTCTCACGCAATGCATTAAAATTTCGTGAGACGGTCTCACAAGAGACTTACTCTTTATCCTTATGAATTAAAAAAAAAATTGAAACCCTCCATTTTCCTTCTCTCCTATGTCTGCTTCTCCCTTTTTTTTTTTTCTTTCATTCCTCAAACTTTTTATCTTGAATTTGTAAAGGGGTATATGAAAAATCATTCAATGAGTTAAGAAAATATATAATAATAGTGTGAAATCGTGTAAAAAAACGAAAAAATGGATCAAATCTGAGGACTCGTTCAACCAAAGTTGGTCGAACACACAGCCTCAAATTTTTTTTTCTTCAAGTTTTGAGAAATAACACCATAATATAATGAAACTCATTAATTTGGTCGACTAAATATATAAAAAAAACGTGTGAAAATCAAGTAGAACTCGTATAAAAAGAAGGAAAAAAATGGATCAAATTTGAGGCCACACAGAGATGTATAACGTGTTCGAACACACCTCTCTGTGGTCGACCAACCAAGATCGAACAGGTCCTCAGATTTAATCCATTTTTTCGTTCTTTTTACACGATTTCACATGATTATTATATATTTTATTAATTTATAGAATGATTTTTTATATGTTATCCCTTATAAATTCAAGATAAAAAGTTTGAGAAATGAAAAAAAAAAAAAAAAAAGGGAAGAAACAGAAAGGAGGAGGGAAGGAAAATGGAGGGTTTTAATTCATAAAGGTAAATTTGAAATTTTTGTTATTTTTTGATTTTTTTAAATTAAATATAAAAAAAGATACGGGTGTGTTGAGAAGTTTACGGGATGTGGATAGCCGGCCCGTTCAATATTTATGCTTATATTGATAGTTGCACTCTCCTATCAAATATAAACAGTTTTGAAGTTCAATATTAGTAGAAGATTTCATGCTGGTAAAGCACAGCAAGAAGAAGCTCTCATCAGCTTTCAAGTTTGGGTCTTCATTCAAATTCACAACCACTGCTTTATCAAATTCCACTTTCAGCCAATGCAGAAACGATTCCGAGAGTCGCATAATGCGATGCATTATAGACAACCCTCACCCAGAAATTTCTGGGTTTTTTCAAAAAGGGTTTTCGCTGATCACCGAAGAAATCATGGGAAGAGCAGTGCATGCTCTGTTCGTGAAGGGATGGGCTCACTTGAGCATATTTCACACAAACACATTGATAAATACGTACTCAAATTTCGGGAACATTAAATATGCCAAACAGGTGTTTGATAGAATGCCCGAGAGAAATGAAGCTTCTTGGAATAACATGATTTCTGGATTTGTGAAAACGGGGTTGAATGAAGATGCGTGTAGACTGTTTCTTGAGATGTGGGGTCGAGGATTTAAGCTGAATGGTTATAATATTCCGAGTTTGTTAACTGCATTTAGTAGGTCGGGGAATATGTTAACTGAAGGGCTTCAAATTCATGGCTTAGTCATAAAGAATGGTTTGATGCATAATGTTTTCGTGGGTACTTCTCTTCTGCATTTTTATGGCGGGTATGGACTTATTTCTGATGCAGAGATACTGTTCGAGGAGATGCCCGAGAAAAATGTGGTATCTTGGACTTCTTTGATGGTTAACTATTCAGATGGTGGACTGTTCTATGAGGTGCTCAATTTATACCAAAGAATGAGGCGCGAAGGGACAAGCTGTAATCAGAATACCTTTACTGCGGTCATTTGTTCTTGTGGTGCTCTTGATGATGAATTTCTGGTGCATCAAGTTCTTGGTAATGTTATTAAGGCAGGTCTTCAGACAAATGTCTCTGTTGCAAATTCTCTTATATCGATATTTGGTGGTTTCAATAGGATGGAAGTTTCCAGTTTTGTGTTCAATAACATGGATGAACATGACACCATATCATGGAACTCAATACTTGCAGCATTTGCTCAAAATGGGTTCTCGGAAGAAACACTTGGATACTTCCATTTAATGCGTCTTAATCATGGAAAAGTAGATGAAAACACACTTTCCACGGTGTTGTCTATCTGTGATTCTGCGGTTAACTTGAATTGGGGAAGAGGGATCCATGGTTTGTTGTTCAAGCTGGGATTGGATTTGGATATCTGCATATGTAACACTCTTCTCACTATGTATTTTCAGACAAGAAGATATGAAGATGCACAAAGTTTGTTTCACAGTATGCCACGTAAGGACTTGATCTCTTGGAACTCCCTGTTGGCAGGTTATGTTTTAGGAGACAAGTGCTTAGATGCTTTGGGAGTGTTGAGAAAACTGCTGTGCATGGGGAACTCAATGAATTTCGTTACTTTTGCTAGTGTATTGTCTGCGTGTACCAATGCTGAACTTTTGTCTGAAGGCAGAATTGTGCATGCACTTGTAATCACTTCTGGGCTACATAAGAATATGGTAGTTGGGAATGCACTAGTTACCATGTATGGCAAGTGTGGCATGACACTAGAAGCTCAGAAGATTTTTCAGAATATGTCTGAAAAAGAGTTGGTTACTTGGAATGCCATGATTGGTGGCTATGCAGAGAATGAAGAAGTTGAAGAGGCAATAGAAACCTTTAAATTGATGAGGGAAAGGGGTATTTGTCCAAACTACATAACCTTGATAAATGTTCTTGGATCATGCCGCGATTCATTCAATCTTCTAAAGCATGGAATGCCATTACATGCGCAAATATTATCCACTGGATTCGAATCTGATGAATACGTTAGAAACTCTCTGATCTCAATGTATGCCAACTGTGGTGATCTCAATTCAAGTATTTCTATATTTTGTGCATTAGTCAACCGGCCAGCTGCAACTTGGAATGCTATGGTTGCGGCTAAGGCTCATAACGGTCAATGGGATGAGGCATTGAAACTCCTTGTGGAGATGCAGAGGGCTGCAGTGGATTTTGATCAGTTTAGTCTTTCTGCAGCACTTTCCGCTTCAGCCAATTTGGCCATTTTGGAGGATGGTCAACATCTTCATAGCTTAGCCATCAAACTTGGTTTTGAATGTTATCATTTTGTCGCAAATGCTACAATGGATATGTATGGGAAGTGTGGAGAACTTAATGATCTATTGAAACTGATTCCAGAGCCAGAGAAGCGGTCCAGATTATCATGGAATATACTAATATCCGCATTTGCTAGGCATGGATGCTTCCAGAGAGCCAGAGAAACCTTCCAAGAAATGGTGGCACAGGGAACAAAGCCCGACCATGTCACCTTTGTCTCACTTTTATCCGCATGTAACCATGGTGGTCTAGTAGATGAGGGTATCCAGTATTTTGCTTCAATGATGACTGAGTTTGATGTCCCACATGCTATAGAGCATTGTGTATGCATGGTTGATCTACTAGGGCGATCAGGAAGACTTGCTGAGGCCGAAGTGTTCATTGAACAAATGCCCGTTTCACCAAACGACTTCATCTGGCGAACATTATTAGCTGCAAGTAAAACCCATGGTCATTTGGAACTGGGAAAGAAAGCTGCTCAACACCTTCTAGAAGCAAATCCATCTGATGACTCAGCCTACGTCCTTTACTCCAACGCATGTGCAACATCAGGAAGATGGCAAGATGTAATGGGACTTAGGGGGAAAATGGAATCAGAAAATGTGAAAAAGAAGCCTGCTTATAGTTGGCTTAATGTGAGAAACAAAATAAGCACATTTGGTGCAGGGGATCAATCACATCCAGAGTCGGAGAAAATATATGTTAAATTATTAGAGATGAAGAAAGAAATCAAAGAAGCTGGTTATGTTGCCGATACAAGCTATGCATTGCATGATACAGATGAAGAACAGAAGGAGGATAATCTATGGAAACATAGTGAGAGGCTAGCTCTTGCATATGGGTTGATTAGTACACGAGATGGTTCGACTCTTAGGATTTTCAAGAACCTTCGTGTTTGTGCTGATTGCCACTCTGTTTACAAGTTGGTGAGTAGTATATCCCAAAGGGAAATCATACTGAGAGATCCTTATAGGTTCCATCATTTCAGTGGGGGTGAGTGTTCTTGCAATGATTATTGGTAGTGTTTTAATTCTTGCAAGACCATTGATGCAAGTTAATGTTTTAAGATGGTTGGAATGACTTTGGTGCTAAACCATTGTTTATGATTCTTGACCTAATCAAATGGTCTTGTAAGATGTTAATTTATCTGCTCTTTCTATAGTTTGATCCTTCAGGTTCATAATTTTCTTGGAAAGCTTCAGCCATGGAAAAAATGTTTCACGTTTCTGGAGAAGAGTGGTTAATTAAGAACAAAACTTAAGAACTTGACAAAAAAAAAAAAAAAAAAGTAAATGGGCTAAATATAAGGATTTCCTCGTTAATTATTAGATCTCTATATGCATGTGTAAAGTTCATTCCTTTACCTACATAGATTATGTATAATGATCAATAAATGCTTAAGTTTTTATGAGATGAAGAGCAGAATTTTTTTTTAAAATATTACATCTTAGGATAAAAAGGAACTGGTAGTAATTCTTAGAAGTAATTTTGTCAACCTGTTTTTTAAAAGGAACTAATACTATATAATTATTGAAAGAGATAATATGCTCAGTGAGCTCTCGTAGCTCAGTTGGTTAGAGCACCCGTTTAGTAAGCGGGAGGTCTTGAGTTCAACTCTCAACGAGAGCAAGGTTATTTTATGTACTGCTCTTTCTCATATTATTTTCATGAGTTTTTATTTATATTGAATGGATCTTTTGTTTTTTTCATAGTTATTGGGCTTAGTTGTGATTTCCACAATACCGTTTGACCAAATCTTAAAAGACTCTGTTAGTTTAAAATTAACGGAAGGATTTGTCAACCATAAATAACTACATCGAGGCAAAATTCATAATTCGGTTCTTTTTAGTTCTTTTAATTTGGGTATCAGTAGTGCTCATATTAAATTAAACTGCAGATGTTGAATTGGAAATGGATCGGTGAACCATTTTTTATTTCAACTTATAACCGAAAAAAATTCGTATGAAATCATTTATTATAAGAAAACTAAGCTTTCGTTTAGTAAATTCAAGTAAACAATAGATAAAGATAGATGCTATCCAATTTTCACCTTGATCATAGAAAGTAAACAATGGATAACTATTTCCAATTTATCCATATCCCCCAATTGATCCTATTCCTTATCAATCCAATCTAGTCCTTCTAACATAAAGTAAACAAAGGCTTCAATGTTTATGAACTAAACTAATTGAAGTGTGTGGTTACTACATAACAGGGTATGGCCGATAATAACTGCAATAGTATCATCTTCATAAAAAATGCAGCCTGTACATGACTGATGTCCTAGATGAGCTTCCTTTTACAAACACGCTTTTTTAAGACTATAAATTTGAACATTCAACTTGATAATACATGAGCTAAATAAAAGATATCAAAGTCATACTATTATTTGATGTTCCACTTGTGCGATGTCCGTGGTCCAGTTGCAATACCCTCGTAGTATTGGGGTTCAAGCTCTTTGTTGTTCCACTCTGTCACAAATTCTGAAAATAGGCTCCTTGCAGATTCAGAAGATAGATCCGAGAAAAATGTGTTTTTCTCTTCTTTTAGCCACGTAGAGAATTCATTATTCTTCAAGAAGTAATCGTCATTGGACAATTCTTGAATCTTTATATTCTGTGAAGAGAATGCCAAAAGTCAAAACTAAAATCAGACTTTTGCAATTGAAACAACCTCAAGAGATCACGAATTCCTGAGAGCAACTAAGTCAAACATCGCATTAACGTACGTATAGTAGACAAAGAACCACATCACTATGATTTTCAAAGATCACTTTGTAATCAACATAAATCATGATTATGAAGAAATACCAAGATATATTCAAGGGATAGGCCTTGAATAAAGGCACAAAAAGATACACCAAAATTTTGAACATAAAAAATACTAGAATTATGAGGAAGAGTTGGAATGGAAGAAGACAAGTGTGGATTAGTGCAAGGTCAACCTAATGAGGAATCAGGGGCATGCATTTTATAAACTGAATTTGAGTAATTATCTATCAATGAGCATTCCATAGCAAGAGCAAGTAAAGCCAGTAGAGATTCTGTGTGGCTTCAAATGTTGGAGCTTTTACACATAATACTGATTCTTTTCGAAGCAATAGAGCTTAGAGGGGAAACTTACCGAAAGATCGTGATGCTTGCGGATTTTGTCCTTGCGCTTCCCACTCGACTTCTTCTCTGAAGCAATATCACTCATTCAATTTCACTAAAATTTCAAGATGCCTCAACAATTAATATGAATTTTTGAATAACTCAGTGTGAGCAGAATATCATAATTGATTTAAGAGACAGAAAAAAAAAAAAAACATCATAAATCATAATTCATTACTTCTGTTAGCAACTTAGCATTTAGACAATATCGTAGGATTGATTACTCATGCAGATTACCCTAGTTTCAATCTGACCAAAAATTTACTAGCTTAAAACTGGAAAAAGGTGAATTCAACAATAAAATCGAAAAAATTAAACAACTCAACAATTAAATTCCACTTAACGTTAGTCGAATTGGGGAAAAAAACCTTTATCAGAATGACGCTTTGAAATTTTATGAGATTTGTGATTCTTGCTGGACTTGTGCTTCTTGTCATCATCCTTACTTCTATCAGTTCTATGTCTCTTGCTTCTCGTTTCATCTGTACAATGGTCCAAACAATTTGTAACTCCATAATGGTTAAGCAATAAATCCAGGAAAAAAAGAAAAGAAAGCTCACCTCCAGCATGTGGAGAAGAAGGAGAAGATCTCTTCAGCTTAAGATCGTCTTTGGATTTCCCCATCGCTCGAGCTGATTGATTTCCCTCCCAAACCCTAACCTAATTGCGTAATTCCTCTTTTTCTAAAATTATAAAAATAAAAATAGTGGGAATTCATTTGGGCATTGGACCTTGCTGAGATATTGAATATAAACATGAACCAGCCCATATCTGCGAGCACAATTTCGGCCCATTAAGTTGAGTCCAAACTGGGCCGTTATCATTGCAAGATTATCTATCTTGAATGTACCCAAATTTTTTTTTTTTTTTTTTTATATTTCATTTTATTATATTATGTAATGTATATATACATATAAAAATATTCTCACATAGTATACAAGTCTTATATTGATAAAAATACATTATAAAATATAATAAGAGAGGATTTTGTAACTAATTTATCATTTTTTAAAGCTACTAAATTACTACTTAGCTTGGTTTCACACAAGGTTTTTTTTTTTTTTTTTCTTCACAGTGATTATTTAGATAGTGGAGGATAATAGTCTGGATACTTAATTTAAAATGTTATATATTTTGTCTTCTACGAGTTATAATTTGGATGCATAGTTATGATATAATTATATATATTTAATGATTTGTACACCATTGCATTCAAATGCAAAAATGGTGTTTAAACTTTAAACTTTAAACCATTATCAAAGGGCATTTAAATGCAATGCATCCCACTCCCCATATGCCCCAAGTGTTTAATTAATCATTTGAAGGGGAAAAAAAATTCGATAACACAGTCATAAATCCTATATTTTTATAGGACACATGCATTACACGTGTGATGTGCATGTTTGGCAAGCCAATAGGTGCATACCCGTGTGTTGCAAATGCTCGTTCTTTTTTCTTTTCTTTTTTTGGACAGTTTTTAAATTTATTTGACATTTCTTTTTTAATTTTTTCTTCTTACATTACAATTTGACCGAATAAGTTTGCTTTTTTAATTAACCTCAATGTTTTTTTTAAAATATTTGACGTATTTTACTTAAAGAGGTCTAATGTTGCTAATTGTCAATGATTGGTATAAATGCACAAGTAAATATCGATTTTCTTGGATGTCAAATAACTACTTTACTCGTATATATTGAGAATGACAAGTTGTTCTATATATCCTTTGAAAAGTAATTAAAAAGAAAAGATTTCTTATATTAATAACTTGAAAAATAAAAACCCACGATATAAATTAAATTGTTACAAACAATTATTTCCCCATTTAGATAATCTATCTCATACTATTTTCTATCTTGTTCTAAGTTCTAACATCATCACGTCAACAATATATATTTATTAGTAATTTTTATGACTGAGTAAACAAGTGGGGAATGTCACCTACCCGATTACCTAATTAGTTATTGAAGTCAAACATGGATAATATTGAAAAAGAAAAAAATATGTGACATATATGTCTTCGTCTTCACACACGCACTTGACTCTTATATCATACAAATATCAAATACTGTTGCATATCACTCTATATTTCCATTCTTATTTTATGCTCTCAACAAATATAATATGTACTGAATAAAACAAAATAAAATTAAACAGAACAGTACTCCAATATTGAAACTGTAAAATAAAAGTAAAATAGTGGAATCTCATGTTACAAATTATAATATCTCAATACATGTTATGTATACGTGTGTGTATATATATATATATATATTAATGATGTCATTTATAAAGGAGCAAATTTGACATGAATGATACTAATTAATTGACTATTAGATGCCAAGAGAATAATCAAAGGCAGTAGTAATTTGAGGGTCTGAATCCAGCCTCAAATCAGCGTCAGGGTTTAGTCCAAGTTCATTTTCCATAAATCTCAACCACTTACCAAAATCAACATCAGTTTTTTCTTCAACAATCTGATCATCTGCTGTTATATTGGACTGTACAGGGCCCAGTGACTCTAGCATTTCCCAAAACTCATCCAAATCTCCGATCTGGTGATCAATAGCAGGTTCATCGGATAATGGAGAATTATCCAATGAAACTGGTCTTAACGTGTCCACTTTGTCGTCTCCGGTGGTGGTGATGGTACTTGAGGTACAAGATGAAGATGCTGAGCTGTCCATTTTAGAAGTTTTATGGCAGTTAATTACCCTTTTCTTTAGATGTGTATTCCACACATTTTTGATCTCATTGTCAGTTCTTCCTGGCAAAAGAGATGCAATCTTTGACCACCTGAAATTAGCAAATAAAGATTATTCAACACGTGCATGAACTAATTTAATGTTACAAGAATTAATTAATGAAGACACATTATTAATTAAATGTGGGGTTTAGTGAGTTACAGTGAAGTACTTGTTTCCAATAGAATTATGGAGTTGGATTATGATGTTCTCTTCTTCAGGTGTGAAGTTGCCCCGTTTCACGTCAGGTCTTAGGTAATTTATCCACCTCAAACGGCAGCTCTTTCCACATCTCAATAATCCTGTAGATTAATGTTGATGATTATGAATAATGAGACGATGATTTTCACATATTAATTAGAATAGGTACCGGCTAGTTTGGGAAGAGCGCGCCAGTTGGTGTGGCCATGCTTTTCAATGAAATTGATGAGCCTCAGGTCCTCAGAAGGGCTCCACGGGCCCGTTTTAACCTTGGACTTATCGCAGCAAGGGGCTCGCACCATTCTCTCTCTCTTCAAATCTCCCTGTGCTCTGTGTTTTATTATAATAGACACAGGACTTGTCTCACTCTACCCTTCTTGCATGCTGGGGGATTCTTTCATCACTCTACCTCAATCTCTTTATATATAATGGATTTTGTTAGAGACAGAAACACTTCATTTCCTACCTCAATGCTGAGATGACTAGGGGTGTTCTGTTTTCATGCCTTTTTATGGATATATTGATATTTTATTCAAATGAAATCAAGATACTTGAATAATCTGATCAATGTTTTTTTTTTTAGTAAATTAATGAACATGATTCATACCAATGTTTATTAATCCTGACGGCTCACTAAACATTATATGTAAAAAATTAAGATTAAGAAATAAAATAATGGGCCTTAAATTAACAAATACATAGACTAATATATATATATATATATATATATATATATATATATATATATATATATTCATGGAAAAATTATAAAATATGAAAATGCTAGAACTAAAGACAGCCATTTATGAAGAATCAAAAATCTCATTTTTTTTTGGCTAAAAATGATCTTACAAAATCTTAGTCAATCAGGAAAATGTTACCCACAAAATTAGTGTTGTTGTCAAAATTGATATACTTATGTATGACTATTCTTGGTAATTGGTATGCCCTACATTGGACGTCCTAGCTCCCTAACAGTTGAGATAGTTCATGATTGCGCTATAATTGTCATTTTCAACCCACCAACTTCATGCGTAACACTAAAAATGTATGTTTACATTATAAGGTCAAATAATATTTCAATAATTATTGAAAAATAAGCAAAGTAATATCGTCATCTTAGCAGTACAAATAGGAATAGTACTCTATATAAGATGAGATCCTTTATTTGAAGTTGTTTCATTTCTTATTATAATGTTACATTGTCACCACGTGTGTTCTAAAATCTTTATTTATGATAATCACCATAATATGATATTAAGTTAAAATTGTGTAATATATGTGACAATAGTTCGATGATAAAAAATAAAATGCATGTATATTTTAATTTTTTAAATCGAAAGAACCGAAACAAACCTGCTTTTGGATTTTCATTACATCCAAAATCCTAACTACCAAAATTCTATTCCAAATTAACATAAGCTTGCTACCAAAATTCTATTCCAAATTAACATAAGCTTGGTGAATGCAAATCTTAAAGAGTAAGTCTCTTGTGAGACCATCTCACGAAATTTTAATACATTACGTGAGACGGGTCAATCCACAACCCAATTACCCACCATCCAAACCCTACGTGAGACCGTCTCACATGAGTTTTTGTGAATCTTAAAAATAATAGTATTTGACCATAACTAATGGTGCGGGATTCTCCACACACACATAGATATATAGACACGAAAATGATATTAACTTTATAGTATATTTATCAATATATGGATATGGTATATATATTGATGATTAATAAAATCAAACTGTGTGTATGAAAATTAAATTTATAGCTGATTCCGAGAAATTAAGAAGGAACAAACATTAGCTCAGAGCATGCATATAAATTACATTGCTTACACAAAAAATAGTGCAATTTTGGTATTATTTTCATGTAGAAACCGTCACTCGTCTCCAACTATGTGCACTAATATTCACACTAAAAAGGAATATATCTTAAAAACAAAAGAAAAACATTTTAACGCAAGTCAAAACTTGCATTGCATTGGATCCAACACAAGAATGACAATTGAGATGGTTTACTGTGATGATCTAACGTATTGATGAAGTGAAAAATTCTTAAACTATGAAGAATTCAGTGCCTAGTTGTTGGAGATGCTAATGTTTTCATAACTCATTGTAAATCTATCGAAAAAAACATTGTAATCACATTGTTTAAGCTTCATGATTTCACATGTTACACACACTATAACTAAGGGCAACCATATCAATTGTTTTTAGGGATGTTATTAGCTGATAAAAGAATATTTTAGTAATAAAATATATTTTTTGTGTTTTTGTAGGGTGCCAGTGATTTTCTACAAAAACGTTCTTAAGAAGAGAGAGTGAGTGAAACATTGATCAGGTGGGGCCAACACAACAACCTTATATTATTATTTTCTTTTCTTAACTTTTTGATGATATGTTACAATATATTAATAACAATTTAAAACAAATTGATGTGCTATTCTAATATTCAAAATTTGATTTTATCGAGAGAGAGAAATTATGATTTGGTGAAACAAATGGCGTACATGTACACGGCTTTGGACATGTCCACATCAAGTAATTAAAGGGATAGTAAATTCCAATTTTAGCTAGTGATTTAGGTAACCGGTTCGCGTTAATATTGTCTCATTATATTTAATATATACAATAAGTCACCAATTAATTAACTAAACCAATCTATATAGTTAGCTATCTACTTTGAAGAAAGAAAGTGTTACAATATCTATAGTAGACAATTCTTAATATGTCAATTGATAATGTGTAATGATCTTATTCTTTTAAATGATGAAAAGTGATATTAATAGATATGTTAAATATGAAAAACATCGATGGTGGAAAGATTAATATATATCAATGGTGGATAGGTTAACATATATGATTGTTTTGAAGGATACGTCAACATGATAAGGGGTAAAAATAAGCTCAACTTCTTCATAGACAATCAATGCCTGAATTTCAATTATTGGTTTAAGATTGGCCAATTAAATATGATAGATTTTTTTAACTTTTTTGGCATACGATTTATTTGTTTTGTAAATAAGTTTGACCTAAATTTTATTAAAAAACCTTAGAATTTATTTTCTTTCTCTTAAACAATAATCTTCCACTCAAACTCAAAAAATTAAACCAAAAAACACAATCATGATATAAAATAAAGAAATATAAAATATAAAATTGTCAATAGATACATACAATAAAAAAAATATATATAAAATATATTACATATATTTTTATACATATGTTATAAATAGACCAGCTTATTTGACCAAATAAACTTTTTCTTAAAGTTTGAGTCTCGTCTATATTTATGAATAAACTTTATAAAATGTGTTCGTCTAACTTATTTACTAAATAGGATGATAATCGAGACTCAATCAGACTAATATTAAATCAGATTATAAACTCATATCAAATAATGTGATCTATTCTCATCCTAGCTAGATGTCAACATGATAAATGTTTTCAAAGCACTCGTGCAAAAAAGTCGTGTAAATCAGCCCTTAACTACTCTAATTCAAACTTATTCATCCCAAGTCTCAAGCCCTTATTTATTGCTCTTTATACCTAATTATTTTGACATCCACGTACCCCCTTCCTGTATACAATACTTTCCACTTATTAATTTACTTTGCTTGAAGTGATCGTTTCTTTCACTTGTATTCGTTCATATTTTTCTGGTTTTTAATGTGTGAGATTTTTTTTTTTTAAATGTATGTCATATACAGCGCGGTTTATATAAGTTAAATACATATTATATATACATGTATATAACATATACACATAACAATAAATATATTCGAATTTTATTCAATTATTATTAAAATTAGTTTGTAGTATGGAAATAAGCACCGATAATCAAGTCATGTATGTACCTAAAAGTTTGAAATAAATTTTTGAAATTAAGGTGGAATGTTTACGTAATACTTGTACGGAAAATCTCACCATTAGTCATAATGATTATTGAATGTTAGGTTTTCAAAATGATCTTTTACGTTTTAATTTCTTTTTCAATTTTAGTTCGATTTTAATTAAAAAATTCGATCTCTAACGATAACTACTGACATAAATATTTATGAAGTGACATAATACATTCTTTCGATTGCATGAGAGAAATTTATTTATGTTGAATTATATGGATGAAAATGTCCAATATTGATTTTTCCTCAAATTAGTATTACATAAATCGATTTTGTCTTCATACAGCTAATTGAATTTTCGACTAAGATCAGATTAATCTAGAAAAAAATTATTAGTTAAAGAACCATGCATTATAAAAACCAATGACATTAATGATGAGAAAATAGATCAACGACCAAAGTTACATGAACCAAATTAAAAAAAAATCCTTATTTATATGTATGTATGTGTGTGTGTGTATATATATATATATGCACCTAATAGCACACTTGGTACTTGCATGTAAATTCAAGAAGATAAATAATTAATATTTTCAATTTATATTGACAGATATTAATGTATATAATTTTTTTTCTAAAAAATCAGATTTTGAATTTCGTTATGAAACTAAATATTACAAGTACAGCAAAAATTCTGACAAATTATTCACCAATTCGTTTTTTTTTTTTCCGATGCAATATTTGATATAAAATATCCATATGGTTCGAGCTATTACACCAGCTACAAGAAATTGATCACTCCAGAATCTGTATATATGAATTTTCAAATAATGCATTAATATTAATGTTGCCTTTGATTGATGTTGAAGAAATCGATTTCAAAATTTTGGCTGATCAGTTTTTCTTTAGGTAGGAAATCTACTTTGACAAATATTGCCTATAATTAAATAATATTTCATGATTCAGTAATAGAATTAACTAATTCTGATCTACTTAAAATTAAACTAATGAGACTCACCACCTTGCCATGTGAAAGCGACCAAACATGCTGTAATTTAAAACATAATTGAATCTCTGCAACTTGGGGACATCATCATAATTAGGATTATTTACCAAGTAATCATCTAATCTTAATGAATATAATTTCTCTCATATTAATAGCAATTAGGAATTATTTCAATTATTAGGAATAGATAATAATCAATTAATAGATTAGTCCTGGAAAATAAACTTAGTTACGAATTCAAGAAACTCGAACATTAAGGAGTGAACAAATTTAATGCATGTAGTTTTTATTTATGTTACCAAATTGTATTATTAAAATGAATTAATTAGTCTTTAAATTGTTTAAGGTTGAAAGTAGGTATGTATATAAATCGATTTTCACCTTTAAGGTTGGTAGGATATCATGTTGAGGTGAAAAGGACTGCAAACATCAGCAACACAAAACCTTTGTCAAAAGTAGTGTAAGAGGTTGATTTATCTTACCAAGATCCACAATATATATTAACCTTTCATATTTCTAATTTAGATAACTTGTTTATTCATTAAAAAATGAAAGTCAGAGGATGAAATTATTTTGGGAGGTTACAATCATAACTCTCAATACCTACTATTTGGCGAGGTGTGGTGGATTTTAACTGTGGCGGGTTGTCAAAATCTCAACTCAATTTATTAGTGGACTTCGGGTTAGACAGGCCAACCCTCAAAACTTTTTTATTTTAATTTTATTTGATTTTTTTTATTTTTCAAAAGGAAAAATATTATACAGATAATATATATATATATATACACACATTTTACTTAGGCATATATGCATTCAATTGCATATAATATACAAAACTAATTTTTAAATAGTTCTTTCATTAAAATTTATCTATTTCTATAAATAAATGATTCATATCAATATTTTATAAATCATTTTTTTTACTAGGTATTTTTTTATAATTACTATTCATTTCTCATCTATATTATTGAGAAAAATAAATTTAAAATAAAATAAAAATAGAGGTAGATCAATCCACCAAAAGTTCAAAATCCACTTAGACCCGTCTTTTCGTGGGTCTCTAATTACTCAAGACAACCAGCTATTTTAGTATTGTGGGGTAGACCGATCCAATGAACCTAATCTATTTTGACGGCTCTACATACAACCAATTCAAGTTAAATATATTTAAATTCAGATAAGTTAAACTAATTTTAAAATACACATATATATACACATTTTTCAAGTTAATAGTTATATTTTCTTTCAAAATAAAAATAACAATTTTAGTCACTGGCTTGTTTTTTCCAATGGTCCTTCTTAGTGTAAATCTTCATGAATTTTTTGGAAATCCACATTCAAAAATATATATATATATATATATATTGTAGTCATTTTAAACAGTTATAAACTTATAATCACTATTTGTTTTCTTAATTTATATGAAACAATCTTAAACAAAACATTAAATACAGCATATAGGTAAAAAGAGGAAAGTAATATCGATATAAGAATAATGACACCCAAAGCAACATTAATGAACCTAGGCTACATATAATGATAGGAAATACGATTTGGATAGAATATAAGGGGGAAAAAAAACTAAATGTGAACATAGAAGTTAGACATGTCTGCATTGGGCTCAAATTTGAAACTATGCATTAAAGATGTCGTTTGGTTGGGCCCAAAGCATTGGGCCACATTGAAAAATCCACTCGCATTTAATGTTCAAAAAGTAGAGTTGTCACCCAATGTTATACATGCAAACAAACAAAGCACAATTATGTGAGTCTGGTTGCTTATGAAGTCAAGTTTTTGTGAATAATTCTAAATTCAGCATTCATTGAGGACCACATACGTACACGTTCTACAACAATTGGTCCCACCAATCCTTTTTAACTCATATAATTTGATATTTTATTTTAGACTTCATCTCATATAAGACCGTTTTATCAATCCCAACACATATTTCATTTTATATATGAATTTGTGAAAATGATTTTTATTTATGAATAATAAACATTCGTCTCACGATAATTATTCATGAGAATTGAAATAGTGTCGTATACGTTTTTTTGTTTATTTTATCAATTTATATTTATAGTATTAGATTTTTGGCATGTAATTTGATGTTCAACTCCTAATAAATCTCAAACGTAAACAAATAGTATTCTGCAGTTTGATATTTTTGCACTATTTCATACTCCCTCCGTCCCGGCTAACTTTGCACACCCTTCCCGGCACGTGGAATAAGAAAATGTTGTTTTTTGAGTTGAAAAGTCAACAAAATCATGCCAAAAGTAAGTGTGAATACTGTTTTTTGAGTTGAAAAGTCAACAAAATCATACCAAAAGTAAAAATTACTTTCCTTTTCGGGGGTGTGCAAATTTACCCAGGACATCCCGAAAAGGAAAGTGTGCAAAGTTAGCCGGGACGGAGGTAGTATTATTTATGTAATATAATATTATTATTTACAAGTAAGGTGCATTTATTGCGTCTAAAATAAATTATTGATATAATTTTAATAATAGAAAACGCGAGTTAATTTTAATCATAGAAAATTAAAGGATTGAGATTATTTAACTTTGTTTATGTTCAATAAATTTAATAGAAAAATCTAGCAATCATTTAATTGAAATTTTGAAAACTAAATTAGGGAATTGCAAATTTGTTCCACAAGTTATGAATTCATTAAGATTTGATCTCATGTATGGCAAAAATAGTCCTGTTAGAACTAATTTCAAGGGAGGAGTTGTAAAAATAGTTCCATAAAAAAATTTCATCCAAACTAATAGAGACGTGTGCTGGTCGTTTGTTTGGTGGTACTATTTTTACAATATTTAGAAAATTTTGAACTATTTTTTTCTATATTTTAAAATCACAAAACTATTTTACAGTGTTTTATTCGAACATGACTACTTTCGCAATATATAAGAACAAATCGAAATGACCCTGATTTCCTCAAAACTAAACGATAGATACTTTGTTTAGCAGTATGAGGCCCCACTTGGTGCCATGAATTGGGCCTTTATGGGCTGAGTAGCTTGTGGACTACAGGTTTACAGAATGAGCCTCTTAATATGGGATGTCCGGAAGGGACCAGTAAGGGCCATATATATTGATCTTGTAATAATGTAAACATTATATCTGATTATTGTTATTTTAGTAAGCAAAATATAAATCAATTATTTTAATTATATATATATATATGACATTGTGAAAAACTAAATATGAATCAAACTGTAAAATTTACGCCAAAATTGCAATTCTAAGGAATGGAATTGGGTTAGAGATGATTTAGAAAAATTGGAAAATTGAGGGAAAAAAGAAAATGCAAAAATGAAGTGGTTGGAGATTGTTTAATCTTTAGAGTATATAACTACTATTTTTGTCGATAACAATTAATTACACATAAACTGCAATTTTTCAACAAATTAGTATTACTTCAATCATATTCTAAGTCCACTCCAATACCATAGCTGTCACGCCCCATTTTCATACTTAAAATATCAGAGTTTTCTTTGTGGCGTGCAAGAAGAAAGGGAAAAGAGACGTACATTTTAAAACTTACAGATATAATAAACGAGTAAAAATTCGAAACAACGTTTGAAACAGAAACTTCGGAAATAACGAAACATACGATTTTACATGTTCTAATCATCGGCTTCCAGCCGAAATAAAACATTTGAAAAGCAAAGCAGCGGAAAATCATCAGGATCCATAACATAGAAGATAATATAACTTTTACAAACGATCAACTTTGTTCAAAGGACAAATTCAGAAATGACATAAAGGGAAAAAAGGACAGTTGATATGACACCCCTCTCGCTACGCTTCTCCACTTTCATTATTTCATGTAGTGTGAATACACGTGGGGTGAGTGCGTTAAATACACTCGTGGGAATAATTTCCATATTTTAACGTTCATTAAACAGTTAAGTCTTTTAAACATTTACAAATACAATAATTAAACACAGCACGTAGAATTCATAGCACATAACATAATGACACATAGCTGTAGATAGGTGCGGGGCAGCCCGTCTTTCCTTATAAATGGTTTTTATCCCGTTAAATCTTTCATTACGGACCATTAAATCCTCCGTAGTATATTCTTGGACTGTAGTCCCTTCGTAGCATAGTTATGATATGCATGTATATATTCATATAATCCACAACACGTAAGCACGACACAAGAAATTCAACCTTTCATAGCATTAAATAATTGTTTCCTAAATCTTAGATTCACATAACATGCAACTGTTATACATGTATTTATTAATGGAAATATAAGGGTTAGGGTTTAGAAGTTACCCCCACCTTATTCGATGGTAACCCTCGTGAACTTAGAATCTTAAGCCTAAGATCTTTCCTTAACGTGAAAGCCTACACATGTAAACGAGAATTTCTTAGATTCTCGTTACGATAAATACTTATACTTTAACAAAACACTCTTGAAGAAGAAGCGTTGAAGGAAAGAAAATAAAATGAAGGTTCGAAACTAGATCATAGGGCGTAAAAGAAAAGACTAGAGTTTGAACGGAGGAAAAACGGGCTAAAACGAAGAAAAAACGAGCTTAAACGGAGCGTTTAAAGGTGTAAGGGCATTTTCGTAAAATTTGGAAAAAGATTGACTTTGACCAGGGAACTTTTGTAAAATAGAAAAGTTTTGGGGTCTTAATGAAATATTCAAAACCTTGGAGTTTAAAATAGAAATATACGAAAGTTTTGGGGTTGAAACGAGATTTCAAAAGATGGAGGTTAGAATGTAAAATCCTAAGAATCTAGGGTTTGCAAAACGATTCCTGGGTTTTAATGAAAATACAAAACGACCCCTCCCACACCAAAACCCGTCTCGCCGTCGCCGACGACACCACGCACACACACGATACGGACAGACGCGTACACACGCACGCCGGTTGTGCGCATCTCGACACAGCCCGGCACGCACATAGCGCGCCCCAACGCGCGCACAACAGCCCCCCGACGAGCGCACACCGTGCACACCCTGCACCCACGCGCACGCACCCCGGCGCGACACCGCGCGTCAATCCTCAACAACCAGCAACGCTGGCGGAACTCTGCACTGGCCACACCCACCAGCACCCACGTCGGCGCAACCCACGCCAGCCACCACAAGACAGCAGCATGGCGGCGCTGCACAACACTGCCCCCCACAACCAAACACTCACACACACACAACCTAACAGCCTCGGCGCCGCCTCCCTCCAACATAACACACATATAGGCGACGACGACGGTAGAGGGCAGAGACGGTGAGATTTCCCACAAGGGAGAGAGAGAGAAGAAGAAGAGAGGAGAGAGAAAATGAGGGTTTGGCCGGGTTTGACCGGCCGTTTCCCGACGAATGAGCCGTCGAAATGCAAAATCGAGCCGGCCGCCGCCGACCGAAAAATTAGAGGAGAGAGAAGAGAGAAAAGAGAAAAATATCATACTTTTTTACTTTTTCGATCGAATTATGACTTTGATAACTCATTTCGCACAATATATACATATATTTCGATTTTTCTTATTATTCATGTTTTTTGTCTACAAACTCTTAACGAGCCGTCCTTTAACGTTTTAACTTGCGATTTTCGACTACGATACCCTTGGGTTTTGTTTTACGATATTGTTATTAAAATATAACCTATACTTCTCGATTAAATTATACAACCGATTAATTAATTATGTATTATATCATTTTTCTGAAACACACGTAATTAAATCAAACAATTAGAATTTAATTATTTAATTTAGTCAATTATGCATTGTTTTTTCTACGCGTAACACTAGCCTATCACATCATCGCTTTTAAATGGATGGATTGATTATTTTGTAGTGTTAATAGAACACTAAGTTCTAATTAAAAAGAAAAAGTAAATGCAATAACCTTAATACACGAATTACTGCACCATGATATAGGTAGATTGGAAATAGGTGGCGTTGGTATGACGTCATGAATGTGTTGTAGTGACGTTGGTGGACAAGAAACGTCGCATCCGAGGTTTATGGAAAGTCTTGGAGGCACCTTCTTCTTTTATTTCATCTTCAATTGATTGACATGAAATTAAAATGCTTAATACAAGCCTCAATATTTTATTATTAATTTTAAACGAAGTTACTTTCCTTATTTAATGCAAATTCAAGTATCATTAAAGATGCATATGTATGAGTCTCCTCGAATTATTCAAAATACTATCATTTTATAAGAAACTAATATGGATATAATTTTCAAGACACTTCAAACTTATTTTTCACAAATTATTTTTTGAATTATGGGTTATGGTTGACCCATAAGATATCAATAATGATACTCATACAACTAACAAACTTATATTTGCAATCATGTTTTAATATTGAGTTTTATTTCATATGATGTATGTATTGTGATATATTGATCTAATGATAATATATATAACTCCAAAACGAGTAGATAATTCAAACTTATATTATAGTACGACTTAAATATTTTACATTTGCATCCCATCTGTTTATTTTGTAATCAATCAATTAAAATTGTAGGAGTTTGATAGATTTAAAACTCAAAATATATGTAAAATATCAATTCTAGATATAGAAGATTAAAAATATTGATTTATGACCTGAAAGATGAAATTATCATTTAAAGATCCACATTCATGTTTAGCATCTTAATTTGTATTATTATTATTATTATTATTATTATTATTATTATTATTATTATTATTATTATTATTATTATTATTATTATTATTATTATTCTAGTTTTTCCATATATATGAAGTTCATCATATTTTTGGATTATCATTTTTAAAATATTTTTAAGTAAGTAAAAAATCGTAAGATGTCAAACAAAACTGTAATTTTATGAGTATTTAATTGATAGTTTTATTTTCTAGGTATTCAATGGACAATTTTTATTTTCTAACCCCTGTTTAATAGAGCGATCTAAATTGACAAAAGTCAGTTAATTGTGTCAGTATATGTAAACATTATGTAATAGTAAATAATTTAACTATATATTAACAATCTTTAAACCACAAATCATATAAATTGAAACCAGTACCGAGTAACTTGTAATATATTTTCTTTTAGAAGATCGCTTGGTAATTTAATTATTAAAATAGACAAAAACTAAATTTTCAATTAACGTGAATCAGACTCGAACATTATTATTCTAACAAAAAACAAAAGTTGAATGGCAATTTGGGGAGGTTTCAGTTGTCAATATAGAAAAGCTTGATTGGGAAGGAGTAACTAACGCAATAATGACTCACTCTATGATATATTTAATGATTTTGACCAATTATTACATTTACCATTTATTATTCTAATAATTCACCTAATATGACTATATGAGACCTTTACAATATATATATATATATATATATATATATATATATATGCATATATATATTATTTATATTTATATATATCACCATTTCTTATGGGTCACATTTAAAAATATTAACATGCACAAACAAAGACTTTCTATGAAAATTAATTGAGATAATAATTGTTTCCACCAGTTTTAAACCGTGGTTCCCTTTTTATAGTTATTTGTCACTTTTAATTTAAAAAGAACGAAATATCCATAAAAAAAAGTGAGTAAAAATTATATTTTTTTTATTTGTCTTTAAGTTAAAGTGAAATAGTATTTTCATCCATAAAGTACAAAAATTATAAAAAAAACGTTTTCTTATATTTATGAATAGAAAACACTTTCTCTATCTATAAATGAGTATTTTAATTTTTGACCCGGTAATTCAGCTTAATTTTAATTGTTATCATATGGAAATCAATTCAAATGATAATCAAACTGTTCAATATGACATGATTTGAGTGTTCAAATCCCATCTGATTATGGGCAAGGTACCTATTTCCAATAAATAGGTGTTTATTAATCATAAATGGTTAGTTATGTTACAGATATAGAATATTAAAAACTAATTAATTCAAATACAACTCTAACCAATAAATTAAAATAATATTGAATTTCAAGTTTTACTACATATTAATGCATTCTATATAGATGTATTGATGATATGATGATGCATGTGATATATATAAATGCAAAATTGTAAAATTAAATCAGAGAGTTAAGAAATTGGGATCTACCAAAGTGAGTTCACTTATTGCCCCCCAACTCAACAAAGTGAAAGTACCATTTGAGTCAAAAAAGAAAGCCTTTTTTGGTAATTAATATTGTTCTAGGTTCCACCCTCCTTTACTCTTTGTCAAGCCAATTTTAAATACTTTTGACTATAAAAAGCTCTATTATTTAAATCATGTAGTAGTAACTAATTTAATTTAATTTAATTGAATTATATATACACATCCATCCACCCTCTCATGACTCATCATTCAAGCGTCACCACATCAATTATCCAACCCTAAATTGAATGCTAAACCATGTTGTCTTCATTTTTTTTTCCATGTCAAACCATTTATTTTAATACCCTCACTAATATCACCTAAATTATACCTAAATTCAAAGGTTTTTTTTTTTTTTTTAAATTTGAGGTGAATTACATTTATTATTTTTGAGTCGAGCTTTAGTCAGATTATTAAATAGACTTCACGTAAATTACAATCAGATCCCTTCAAGAAATCCATAAAGATTTAAAATATGTTAGTGACAAAATTGAGTGAATTCAAGTCAAACTATTCATAGAAATAGGCTGAACCGTTGCCGAAGTTTTTTTTTTTTCATAAATAAATGATTTGATTGTAATGAGGGATCTATTTGATAATTTCACGAAATCTCGAGGACGATAAATATAATCCAATCTTTAATTTTAATTAAAGTATTTATACAAGCCGTGCTATTAAAATTTAGGAAAATAGCATATTTTGGTCCCTGCAAATTTAGTTTTTTTTGTAATGAATATCTATATTTTTCATTTATAATTATTTATAAGTTATGTACTTTATTTTGTCTAGTTTTGGGGCTATGTATTTCCTTTCATTTGCATCAAAATAAAATAAATGTAATCCATAGTTTATCTCTATATGTATCTAATTTTATTTGACTGAAAGTAGAGATTCCCAACAACGTACTGCATAGACTTAATTTTTACAGATGAAAAGTATATGAATTTAACTAAAAGAAACTTGAAAGTATAAGAACTCTAATATATATTCTCGAATGATTATCTTTTTATATATATATATATATAATTATAATTACAATAATTCCCAGAATTATTTATATATTCAAATTTTCGATTTAAACAAAAAGAAAAAAAAAGCCAAAATTAAATAAAGACCTATTGATTAAACAACGATAAAAATATGTGGTCATTAAATGCTTATTAATATCTTAATATTTTCGTTTAAAATGTACAAAAAATGTAAAGTTAGATAAATAATATTTTATCAAATAAATTATGATCTTACAAAAATAAAATCGATTGTGAATACCATCTAAAATCTGTATTTAACAATAATTACTCAATATTTTCATTTTAAAGTATTTATTTTAAACTTTAATCGTGTTTCTAATTAAAGTTCTACTGAAAATAGTAACGGACCCCAAAATTTTTTTACAGGCCCAACTAATTGAATATTTTAATATTTATTTTGTTTGTTTGGAAAGTAAAGTTATTCAAAATTACACGATATTTTAATTTCATACACACATATATTTTAAAAACTATTAAAATGAAAATTTTAATATTAATTTGTTTTTGGAAAGTAAAGTTAATCAAAATCACATTATTTTTTAATTTCATATATATTTTAAAAAATATTAAAAAGAAAGAAATGCATATATATGGCTCAATGGATCACGTCAAGTGTAAAATTACGGATAGCTAAATTGTGTAGTATAATATCTACATATTTTTCTCACTTTCTTTAAATTAGAAAATGAAATGACTATAATATCCCTAAAATATCAGGAGGGCCACCTCCGTTGGCCCATACCTGAGTACTACATCATAGTTCTAATTTTCCTATAAGAGGGGGAGAGAGTCATTTTCATTCATATTTCATACATAACCTTTTTATTTTATTTTACATAACCATTCATATCAAATCAAGATTGCAAAAACCTTTGAGATTTTGATATGAGTGAAAGAAAAGGAGATGTAAATTGTAAATAGGGGGTAAAATTGGTAATTGCAAAGAGGGGCTTAAGGTCTCAACAAAAGTCTGGTAGTCATTAATGGGGAAAACAAATGGTGATTAATGCATCAATGAAATCATAAACACAAATGGATACAAAATAGAGAAAATATAAAAAGCAGTCATTAGGAGCATTAATGAGTTATCTAAGGATGCCAAAAGGTCTTTGTATTGTGCGTAGCATTAATTCACAGCTGTCCTTTTGTGTTCTCTTCTCACTGCATTTAATGCACCCCCACCCCACCCCATCCCCTCCATAGAATCTCAACTCAACTCTTTCAATATCCAAATTATTATTACTCCAAATAAAATACTATTTAAGACCAGCCAAAATATAAATGAAATTTCCCATATATATCCGTATAAAATCAAGATTACATTAAATTCTTCATAATGGCCATTTAATTAGTTTCTGTAAATTGGGTTTCATCGTCTTCTTCTCATATATTTATACTCTTGTTCACCCATTTCCCCCAACCCATTCTCTCACTCTAAACTCATTCTCTCTCCTCTTTCTCTCTCCTCTTTCTCTCTCTTTCTCTGCGAGGAAGAAGAAGAAGAAGATAGATAAATTCCTCATGGCCGCTGATGTCAGTTCTCTGGTCAGATTGATCAACGGTGGCGATACGAATGACTCAGGGAAATCGACGGCCCCGATCACTCGCGACCTCCTTGCTGGATGTACAACCCTTGATTCCAAGGAGTTGGACCTCGACTTGCAAGTCCCCTGTGGCTGGGAAAAACGTCTTGACCTAAAGGTGCAATCCTTTATCCTTTTCTTTTTTCAATTTAATTTTCTGATTTTTCGTTGAATTTTGAAATTGCTGATATTTCTTTTGAAGATTCTGTTGCTTATAATCGTGTATTGGTAGGTTTTTTTGATTGTGATGAATTGGAGAAACCTTAATTCGGGTTGTGATTTGCTCTGTTCTGTTGAATTATTTGTTTCTGTGTGTTTTTTTTTTTTTTTTTAATTTACCTTAGTTTTATTGGCTGATTAATCATGATTTCAATTGCCTTAAGTATGATCATTCATGAGCACATTATTATTATCATTTAATGAATTTATTATGGTTTGTATTATTTAAGAAGTTGTTCTTATTGCATCCGTTTCTCGTATTAGTATAATTTCAATGGTATTGTTATCTTTGATATACTTTCACTAGTTTATCTTAATTATGAATACGTGCCGTTTTATTTCTTGGGATGAATGATTGAAGCAAATATTAATTGCATATTCAATATGAAGCAATTTAATTTAGTTAATCTTATGCATGAAAAAGTATTCACCTTTTCTTTATTCCTTTGTTTAATTCATCACTGTATACAGAAAGTCAATGGTGGATGATTTGATCAATTGAAACATTATTTATATGCATGTAATAATAATGAACTAAAGCATTGATTACTGATTGTATTTTAAATTCCAGTCAGGAAAAGTTTATCTCCAGAGATGCAATTCATCAAACTCCTCATCTTCAACCACAGATAACAAGCCACAAAATAGCAAGAATATGGCTAAGTTTCAAGACCTCAATTTCCCTCCCTCTTCGAAGCAAACTCTTAACCTTTTCGAGGACGATAGCTTGGACTTGAAGCTCGTCTCATTGTCGTCGACATCTCCTTCGTCTTCCACGTACCAAAGTGTGTGCACTCTCGACAAAGTGAAGTCGGCCCTTGAGAGGGCCGAGAAAGAGACGGTGATGAGGAAACGCTCGATATCAATGTCAAAGTCGTCTTCGCTACCCTCAAACTCGTCGTCCTCAATCAAGGACACTAGTGATCTCGATCAAGAAGAGAGATCATCGGCCTCGTTTGCTGCAGGGTGCCCTAGCTGCTTGATGTATGTGCTGATCTTGAAGAACAACCCTAGGTGCCCTCGATGCAACAGCAACGTGCCCTTGCCCGTTGCAGTGAAGAAACCTCGTATTGACCTCAACATATCTATTTGAATGGATTGGTGGGGGTGAGCCATCTTTTTGTGGTTCTTGATTTTTTGTAAAGATAGATAAAAATAGGTTTTATAAGCTTAAAGAATTGGTATATAAACATGGTGTCAAGGTTCCTTTTCTTCATTGATGTAGTATATAAGCTTAAGATGAAGTTTAATGCAATCAATCGATTTGGGCCTTTTCCATCATCTTATTTTTTGCCTTTTTGTTCATCTTTGTTTGCTCCTTTTGAGTTCCCATTCAATTTGGAACCAAATCAGTCTACTCTTTGGCACAATTCATCAAGTTTGAGAAAATCTTGAAAAAATAATTAGAAAAAAAAAAAGAGAAAAATGGAGAAGTAAATGCAGAATGGTGTGATTGAAAAGGGAAATTAAGGGATGTTGTAATTCATTTATGCACCTAACAAATAATAAATGAGAATTATAATATCTTCCTACCATCTTTGAATACACGCACCTACTTTCTCATAAGAGTTCTTGTCTGCAAAATTTAAATTGGAGTTAATGCATTTTGGCTTGAATGTGCTTTGTTGTTGGATTTGGAGAAAGATTTTAAGTTCCCAGCTGTGTAGAGAAGCTATTCATTTCCTTTCTCTCTCATTTAATATACTCTGGCTCCATTTCAGGTTATTCAATTCCACTCATCATCAATTTCTTTCTCCCATTTTTATCGTATTTTATTTCACCAGTATACGTATTTCATGAAATGGAATCACAAACATTTTCTATGATAGATTTTTAAATATTTTACATGGTCAATTGCATGGAGTTATGGTGGCATTAATATGTGTGAAATGAAATTATTTAATTGGACTGAATTGAGGTCAAATAAATGAACTTAACCCTCAAAAGATATTGAATAAAGTAGTAATTCATTTATATATGTGCTAGCTGGTGATTGCCTTAAGTGAGAAATTTAAATAATTAAGAGTTAGGGGGAATTAAAAGCTCACACATTTGAATGAGAAAGTCAGAACATTTGGATTTTGACTGCAATTGAAATGAAGAAATTGGAGAGGCTCTTCATTCTATTAATTTTTTCAAGGTCCAATTCGCATTAATTATTATATCCCTATTTTCACTCTCATTATTGTCATAATTTGTAAAGACTTCTCAATTTATGTCATATAGTTTGGTCACCTAATGAGCTTGGATTATATAGCCTTGCATTAATTAAGTTTGAAGTGATAATGTCACACGTGCTAGGGAAGACACAAATGGGATTATTTTTTTTCATTTTTATTTGCATTCTAAACTTTTAATTGCCTACATTGCTGACTCGGAATATACTCCAGCCTTATACATTGTTTTCTAAGTACAACTTTATAATACATATATATATATATTTATTATTATTTTTTTATTTTGATGATTTATAAAGTTGGAGTATTAGTCATGAAATACTCTATAAAATTCTAAAAACAAATTATAAGTTGTTAAGTTTATAATTTCAAATAAGTTTATAGTCTTGAGTTGTCCGGAATTCATTTGATTGACCTTTTCAAGTTAAAACATTATGTTTTATTTATTATTATTAATATTGAGAAATTACGCGTTTTATTAATTTCCACGCGCACTCAATACAAAAGAAAACAAGAAATTATTTGTTTAGCATATAGTACGTCACCCGAAAGGTTTTTCATTTTTTATTTTTATTGTGTCTTTTTAAATACTTGTATTTTGATAAGGATATGTAGCATGCAATAAACGTTCGTGTATTTGGGAGCTGCGTATCTCTCACGAAGACAAAATCATAGAATTTTCTCTTTTCAAGCTTTGAATGCTTTTGTCTGGAAAAGCAAAATCAAATATCAATTACCACAAAATCCAAAATTTGTTAAACTAACCCCAACTTCGTAAATGCTTAGCAAACAATATACCTCTATCCTTGCATAATTCATGGCCTTTAAAAGGGAAAAAAAAAAAAAAGGAGAATTGAGGAAAAAAAAAACTGTTCAGATCATTATTTCATGGATCATATTTTGTGAGACGAAATCCTTGATTCATCAAATAATTTTACAAAAGAGAGCCATGTGTTAAGTCAAATAAATCTCACATAAAAAAAAAAGTCAAAGATTGATTTATAAATTACAATGAATACAATATTCTTCATTGACATGAGATATTTTGAAGAAACTAACAATAAAAAACAAAAAAAATTAATTATGCCCTTTGAAAAGTATTCACGAGACTCTCAATTAAAAGGAGGCTAAAAGAAATATTCTCGTATAGAATATCCTACAATAGGATTCCTATTCAAAGTTAATTATGGTAAAAATCATGAGTTTATGATAAAGAAAAATATTTGCCTTTGAAAAACGAAACATTATTCTCCAATCATGAAATGGTGTCCTATTTGGGAGTAAAATATCCCTCCAAAGTAAGAGACAATATCTTACCAATAAAAAAATTTGAGCTGATCATATTCAAGTTTATGACAGAGCAGAGTTCATGCCTTTATAAATAAATTTATAAACAAAGTCTCGTTATTTAAATAAGAGACTTTGGACTCATGATTTATTGGGTCCCAACAAATTGCAGATAAGACTTCTTGTATTCAGAAATGCCACTCTTTCCAAATAAGGGAGTAGAAAAAAATTAACAATAGCCAAAGCTAAATCATATAAATTAAATATGATTAGTTGTTCTAAGTATGTGAGAATTATTATGAAAGAAAACGAGTCAATCAATTCCTATCTATCTTGTAACAAATTATATACCACGGGGCAAAAATGATGACTTAATTTTACTTTTTTCATTTCCTATCTTTTTAGTAATATAAATATAAAATCCTTGAAATTTAATGGCATAAAATGATAGATGATATTTGTCAACTGTGTGTGTGTGTATATATACATGAATCTATTAAAATTAGGTAGTTGTTAAGTTCAATCAGGGAAAGTTCTATTTAAGTGAATCTGGTATCCAAAATTAGTCATGATAATTGTTTTTAAAAAAATTCAATTTTAATCTTATATGTTTTAAAAGTGTATAATTTGAGTCTTTGTTTTTGCCAAATTTTTTTAAACAGCCTTAATTAGACATATGAGTATAGAAATTTGATGACTTTAATTTATCATTAATTTGACCGTTTAAAAACCACACAGACAAATAAAAGATGTGCACTGAAACTTAGGATTTTGAAAATTTCCTCCAAACGTGAGAAAAATCCACTATCCAATCTGAATGAAGGTATGGAAGAACTTTTTATATGGGGATTTCAGATATGAGGATGGAGATGGGTCTTTGTGGTATTCTACACACACCTGACTCATATATCTGATCAATGAATCTCTTGTGAAACTGATTTATGAATTTGAAACGAGTCAATTTATAATCCATACTCTACAATTTAAATATTGTCTGTGGATAATAAGGTTCCGTTTTTTAATAGTTATTTGTGGGACAGTTTCAAATAAGTTTTTATAATATCTGATTAATTTGCTATTTCTTTTTTATTTTGAATTACAAATGAGTGTGAGAGATTAAAACTTGAAACTTTGCACAACGTGAGAGATGTATTTGCTAATTAATTTGCTTAGAATAAAAAACATTAAATTTGAATTGTTTCATTTTTCTCATTAATGAACCAAAACCCACGTGTTGCCCCCTTCTTTTACTTTGATTTGTATTCTGTTCTATAAGTTTAAGTTATTTACTAACTTTCCATCTTTAATCATTTTTCTTATTGTTCCGTTAAAAATATGGACTATATTGGAAGAACTTAAAGTTGTATTTAATACTCCATTACGGTATTAAAGTAGGGTTTAAATAAATAGCTGATCATCTAATCGATGTAATTAAGTACTAGATACTTTACGGGATGAGGATTGGGGTGGGGATGAAGATACTCCATTAAATTGAGATTCAGAAATAATATAAAATTCCAGCCCACTTATTATCATACCTACTAAAATGGTAATTTGAGGTCAAGTAAGTAAAATTTGGACAAAATCCCCAAGTTCAACAGTGATATGACAAATTCCTATAACTATTATAATTTTATTGAAATAAAATTAGGGATAATTTTAATTTTTAATCTTATTTTTCATTTTTTGACAATCAAATATTTATTTTCAATTTTGATCTTGTATATGTTAATTTTTTTTTTCAATTTCAATTCAATTTTGGTTGTAATTTTCAAAATCGCTGCCACGTCAGAATTTCCAACGACCACATCAACGATTTTGAAAATTCCGATCAAAATTGAACTGAAATTGAAAAAAATTGAAATATGGAAGATCAAAATTAGAAAATAGATACTAAATGATTGTCAAAAAATGGAAAGTGTTTTACATACAAAATCAAAATTGAAATTAACCCTAAAAATTGATGAATTTGATTTCAAATTGAATATATATTATTGGACATGAGATTAAAATAAAAAAATTCCAAACATCTTTTACTGCTCGATTTGATCTTAAAAAACTCTTACAGTATTTATGTGTAAAAGTTGAAAATGACAGCATGAGTACTTTATTTAATTATGATATTAGTTAGAGGACTTTATTAAATATTAAATGAATGAAAAAAATAATAGAAGAGATTAATAAGGGACAAACGTGTAAATTTTGTGTGAATGTCAGGGACGATGAAGTCCAATATTTTCTTTGATGTATGAATAGACATAAATAAAACCCTGCAGATGTTGTAAATGCAACTGTGGAGATAAATTTTCCCAATGCCTTCCTACTCCTGCTTCTGAATTAATGATTGAAAACACTATTTCCACGCAAACTTGTATAATAAGTTATATATAGTATTATATCTTTTTAAATTTAAATACAGTACAGTATTATTTAAATCATTAATTATATATATGTAGGGTGTATTTAATTACGTATTGAGTTCCTTTCATGATCAACCCAATTATCGCATTTATTCGACTCATTCATTATGCATACCTAACTTGAAGTAAATTCGATCATAATAATAATTGTTATGATTCCTTTTTATTTTATTTTATTTAAGTAATATTGAAGAGCTTTTAAAATAGCATACCTACCAATTCAGATGAAACCCGTATGTTAAATTTCATTTATTACCTTTTATGTATTTCTGCCAATATTTAGAGCTCGCAGGCTTGTAGACTGTGTCAGTTCAATCAAATTATATCTCCAACCTCCAGCCCCTAATTTTCCTTTTTTTATATATATTTTTTTATCTATTTATTTAAAGTTTACGGATTATCGTTGCGTTTAATTCGGGAAATGTCGCCTTGGCAAGGCGAAACACGTTTTTAAATATTGTCTACTACTTTCTATTTATTTTTTAACATTTAATCGTTCTAGTTTAATTATATGACTTTGCTTGTTGCTATTTTCAGTATGCAAGATGTGATGACTGTAATGCTTAGGACAAAACGGTGCATAATTGACTAATTAAATAATTAAATCCCTAATTGTTTGATTTAATTACGTGCGTTTTAGAAAAATGATATAATACATTATTAATTAAACGGTTGTATAATTAAATCGAGAAGTATATGTTATAATTTAATAACGATATCGTAAAATGAAACCCAAAGGTATCGTAGTTGAAAACCGCAATTAAAATGTTAAAGGACGGCTCGTTAAGGGTTCATGAACAAAAACCACGAAGAATACGAAAAATCGAAAATATGTATATATAGTACGAAACGAAACGAAAAAGTAATAATTCGAATAGAAAAGTAAAAAGGTAGATATTTTCTTCTTTTTTTCCCTCTTCTCTCTCCTGACTTTCCGGTCGGCCGCCGCTGCGCTGCCGGCGGCACCACCACCTCTTTCCCCGTTTTGGCCAATTTTCATACCAATTGTAGGCCTCGTCGAGCCCGTTCCAGATCCGGGCTCGGATCGCGAATCACCGCCGCCTCCGCCAGCTATAGCCGGTCAAACTCTGACAAACCCTTTCTCTCTCCTCCTCTTCTTTCTTTTCTCTCTCTACTGTATCTCTTATCTCTCTCGATCTCTGTCTTTCTCTCGCTCTCTCCACCTCTGTTCTCTCCCTCCCTCACTGTTCCGAGCCATAGCCGCCTTTGTCGGAAAATGGTCGGTGAAAGCTCGACTATCTCTTCTCTTTTCTCTCTCTCTCATTCTCGTTTCTTTCTCTCTCTCTCTCTCTCCCTCTGTGTTGTGAGTGATGTTTTTGTGTTCGGTGTGGTTGTGTTGGGGGAAGGGAGCGCCGCTGTGGGCGGCGACGCTGTACTGTGCAGGAGCTTCGGTGACGACAGGGTGTATATGTGTGTACATGAGGGTGTTGGGGGCGGTGCTGTGCAGCGCTGCCATGCTCGTTGGGTTTGGTGGTTTCTGGAGCGTGGTATCATGTCGGCGAGTTTGGTGGGGTGGTCGCCGGCGACGCTGTGTCGCCGGTCGTGGTTGCAGGTGGAAGACGTTGGAGGTGGAGGGTTTGTGGTGTTGGATAGGCACGCAGGGAGCCGAGGCTGCTGCTTGTCGCGCTCGCGCGCTGGGGGGTGTCGTGCTGTGTAGGCGTGCACATGGTGTGCGAGCCGTGTGAGTGTGTGCACGCGCCGGAGGGGCGCCGTGTGTGCGTGTGTGCGCTAACAGGTTGCTGTGTGTGCGTGTGTTGTCACCGACGATAGGAGATCACCGGCCGTGAGTCGGGGTGTGTGTACGTGACAACGGGGTTAGGTTTGGGGAGATGGGGGTCAATCTGTATTTTTGTTAAACTCGGGGACTAGATCGCAAACCCTAAATTTTTAGGATCTTTATATTCTAACCCTCCATCTTTTGAAAATCTCATTTTAACCCCAAAGATTTTCAATATTTCAAAAGACCCCAAAACCTTTCTGATTTTACATTTATGCCACTGGTCAAAGTAAACTATTTACCAGATTTTACGAAAACGCCCATGTACTTTTAAATGCTCAGTTTAAGCTCATTTTTCCTCTATTTTAACCCATTTTTCCTCCGTTCAAACTCTAATACTTTCATTTACACCATATGATTACATGTTTAACCTTTCATGCTCGTTTCTTTATTCTTATGATCGAGTTTCGAACCTTCATTTCAATTTCTTTCCTTCAACGCTTCTTCTTCGAGAGAGTTCTATTAAAGTATATGTATTTATCGTAATAAGAATCTAAGAAAACTTCATTTACGTGTGTAAGCTTTCGAATTAAAAAAAGATCTTAAAGCTTAGAATTCAACGTATCACGAGGAATTACCACCGAATAAGGTGGGGGTAACTTCTAATCCCTAATAACTTTACGTTTCTGTATTTAACGTACAATGATGATTCACATGTTAGATGAATCATTGAAATCTATGTGTTGTGTTTATATGTTGTGATTAATGTGTTCATGAATACTTTATGAGTATGATGTGAAGGGGCGAAAGTCCACATTCATATGAAGAGACAAAGGTCCACGTTCATGCTGAAGGGACGAAAGTCCACATTCATGCTGAAGGGACAAATGTCTACTTTCATATTACGGAGTAATAATGGTTCGTAAAATAAGTCGGGGAGTACCCGCACCTGGGGTCAACGGGGAGTATCCGTCCTCGCTGCAGATATGAGCGCTTTGGGACTGAGTGTCCGTTAAGGAACCGATTTATATGCTGTGCATTCTATATGTTGTGTCTAATTGTCGAACTTATATATGTGTTTTTTGTTTAACTACTTAAAAACTGTTAAAATACGGAAATTACTCCTACAAGTGTATTCAATGCACTCACCCCCACGTGTATTCACGCTACATGAAACATTAAAAGTGGAGAAGAGTAACGAGAGGGGTGCTATATCAACTGTGTCATCTTTCCCTTTTTGTCTTTCCGGTTTTGCCCTTTTAAACAAAGTTGATCGTTTGTAAAAGTTAAATTGTTCTTCTATGTTGTGGATCTTGATGTTTTTCCACTGCTATGTTTTCTATGTTTTCTTCCGGCTATGTGCCGAAGGTTTTAAACATATAAAATTGTATATTTAACGGTTCTTCGAGCTTTCTGTATCAAACGTTGTTTCGTACCTTTATTCGTTTGGTATATCTGAAACTTATAAAAATGTACGTCTCTTTTTCCCTATTTCCTGCACGCCCACAAAGAAAACTCTAATATTTTAAGCATGAAAACGGGGCGTGACAATGACAATGTGCAAAAGTATATATTTTTTTACTATGATTTGATAATTTTGCCTTGGGAATTGCATGTATCCTATGTGATGGGTTTTAGTAGTTGGAAAAAAATTGTATTGGAAAAAATAAGAAGCATAGATTGATATGATGTTTACAAAGAAAGGAAAATTTGAATGTGAATGTATTATTTTATGGGTTAATTTTAATTTTGATCCATTTTTTGAAAATTAAGTATTCGTTTTTTAAATTTGATCATCTATGTTTTAATATTTTTTTCAATTTCAATTCAATTTTGGTTGGAATTTTCAAAATCGCTTACGTGACAGCCAAATATCGGTGGCTACATAAATTTTTTTGAAAATTTGAACTGAAATTTGAAAAAATTAAAACATAAATAACCAATATTTGGAAAAATTATTTATGTGCAACTGAGTCTACCCAACCTAGAGTTATATTTCACGCGCCCATACCCTAGCCCAAACTCTAGTTTCGCAGTTATGATGACCTAACATTTTAGTTTGACGAATCCAATCTTTTAGATATGTTTGCATAACCTTTTGCAGTGTATGACAAACCTATAATATCTTTCAAAACCTTTATATTGTAATAATATAACCTTTATGCATGATTTAACTTTTTCGTTATAATAATATAACCTTATGTTATTCTTTAAGTACATAATTATGATATTTGTACATAAAGGTTATACTAATATAACATAAAAGTTAAATCATTATAACATAAAAGTTCAGCTATACTACATGAATTTTTATAGTGAAAAAATTCTAAGTTCTTCACTAAAAGGTTATGAAATCTGTACGTACGTAAAGGTTTTGCTATTACAACATAAAGGTTATGACATAAATTTTAAAAAAAAAAAAAAAAAAACCTAGGCGCGGATCCTGGCCAAACCTGACCCACCGCGCCCAGTTGCATGTATCATTATCCATACACTTTTTTTTTTTTTGATAACATTATCCATGCACTTGATGCACACAAACACTACTAAATTTGAAAAATGGATACTTGGTTGTCCAAAAATGGAAAGTGTCTTATGTATAATACCAAAAATGAAATTATTCATTCTTTTATTGTATACAAAAACTCATATAAGAATGTCTCACTGATATAATTTCGTAAAATTAATTATTTAAATAATAATGTTGAAACAAAAATAAATATTTGTTAGAGAATTTAATTCTACTTTTAGACGTGCTAAGTAGGAAATATGATAATAAATGTAAAACAATCTGAGTGTTACTGATATGTAATTCAAATCTAAACTAGTTGATCATGAATTTATGAACCAGTTTTTTTATTTGAAATAATATTTTTATGCAACTTATAAACAAAAGTATACTTATCTCTCACTCACTCACTCTCTCTCTCTCTCTTATGGATATTACGAAGTTACATTGTGGGCCATGGTCCATGGGTTAGTCTACTTCTTGCACATGCTTAGATTAGAGAGTGGTTCAACAATCTAAGTAGCAACAAGAAGATTGCACATACATGTAAAAAGTATACACGTTGGGGACAAACTTTTTTCACATCAAAATATAAAGTAAATCATAGGTTAAAATTTATATACTAGATAAAATTTTACACTATAAGAGGAGTGGACACTCATAAATTACTGATAAAATGTAAAATATAAAAAAAAATTACGTGTTGAAAGAATAATTTTGAAAAATACAAGGGGGGCGATCGCACCCCACGTACCGCTAAATCCGTCACTGTCTAAGCTATCTCATAGTTAGAACTATCTAACTCAACATATATGAATCAAAATTAATTTTGGGATACATGGTCAATGTTAGCACTTCATCGATTTGATGTTCAACAAACATTTTCTAGAGGTTAGTGTTGGGCCCTCAACAATTCGACCTGGCCCAAAAGCCACCCGTGTCAGAAAGCCGGCTCGAGAGAAGACTAGAAGGCCAGAGCTGGCTCGAGGGAAGACCAGAAGGTCAGAAGGCCGGCTCGAGGGAAGACCAGAAGGTCAGAAGGCCAGAGGGCCAGAAGGTCAGAGCCGGGCCGGCCAAAAGACCAGAAGACCGGCTCAAGGGAAGACCAGAAGACCAGAAGGTCAGAAGGCCAGAAGGCCAGAGCCGGCTTGAGAGAAGACCAGAGGGCTAGAAGGCCAGAGCTGGCTCGAGAGAAGACCAGAAGGCCAGAGCCGGCTCGGGAGAAGACCGGACCGGCCAGAGATTGGTCGAGCCGATCCGACCAAGGCAAGGCCAAGTCAAGTGATTACTGGTCCACATGGTCTAGAAGTATAATTATTCAAGGTATTTCTGAAAAGTCAAGTAGAAGGTCAGAAATCGAGGTCATCATCATAAAGAGAGCAGAAAGAACTTAGTCTATTATAAGAGTCTTCAGGAAAGGAAACAAATCAAGAACAAATCGTATCCGATTTAGATAGGATTTAATCTATTTTTTCCTTATCTGTGCCCTAAAATCAAGAGATTTATTTCTTACTTTCCAAGTTTCATATCTCGGGTCTAGCCTATAAATAGGGCCTCAATTATCATTCAAATGATCGAATTCGAGATCCGAAATCATTGTAATTAGAGAGTTTTTTACTCTCAATCTGATATAAAAAACGTTCTGGCCGGTGGCCAAAACCAACCGACCAGAATAAGCCTAAGTCTAATTAATTTGCCTAAGTCTAATTAATTTGCCCGAGTAGGCACCGGACACCGTCTTTTTCCTATTTTATTCGATTTTCATATTATTTGTTCAGTTCGATTTACTTAAGCTGGATCGAGACTTTTGGTGTTAGACTACAAAATCTGACATCAACAGTTAGCAGTTTAAGTTTAAATCCTACAAAAATCGAGTTGTTATCCTTAAATTAATCAAATTAAATCTGAAATAAATAAGAAATTATTGTTCAGAATTTGAAAGTATTGGTGTGGTGTAATTGTTTTCAAATTAGGCATGAGCAATTGGTGATGCTTTCTAAATTAAATGATGCACGTGCAATAAACCTTAATCATAATGTTTCAGGTCCAAAAAGGTAAAAGGTAAGAACTTTCAGTATGGACCGTATGGTACATATTAGAGCCTCTCTGCGTTTAACTATGAACAACAGCGGACCCCAAATCAATTATTCCTCACAATTACTCTTTCTTCTAATTTTCAGAAGGGATATTAAATAAGTAAAATTTATTATCATCCAACTTTAAAATTTATAAAGTACAGTGACTTATTTCCTATAGGAAATGAAAATTACTTATATAAAACATTAGCGTATAGATAGTGAAAGAGACAAATTGTAAGATCTTTTCATCATATCATTTTTTACAACCCTTCCTGCAAAAGCATTGCTTTCTCTCAATGATGTGGAACACTGATTTTGTGGACTATTCAAAACATGACACAAATAATCCATCCAACCACTCACAAGTTCCACTGTTGAGATGTCAAAATCGTAAAGAGAGTGTTATTTTGTGAATAACATAATAAAATATACATACGAACTATAATTTTAATTATAATCGACGTGTGTTAAGTGATTTGAAATAAATACATTCAAAATCCACCTAAATTGTTCGAAAATCAGTTCAAAATGAAAATGATTTTTTTTGAATCCATATCAATCCCATTACTAATAGATTTACCACAGTAAATTTAAATATTTCCCAAATTCTTCAATCCAAATATAACCTAAAAAAACTCATAGTGGCCATTATTGGCCTTGTACAAGGTGAAGATGCCTTGTTTTTGGAGAAAAAAAATGAAAGAACACCATACATTTAGAGCTCATCCATAATGATATATATAAACCAAGGTACACAACTAACCCATCACATTATATCAATTTACTTCATAAAATTATCACAACTTAATAGTTTAGAGTAAATGATGAAGAATTCATGATGTATTAGTTTTGAAGGAGATGAATGAAATAGTGGAATAGTACACACACTCTAGTTGAGTGTGCTAGCACCAGTCAACTAAATCCATTTATGATGAGAAATTGAATGCTTGGTTGGTTGCCAATTGCCCATGTACAATAAAATCTCATTCTACATTCTTAAATGTTAGTGAGCCCCTGTTTCTAAGCAATCAGCCATCAAGGAACAATAAAAAGAGCATCCATTAATGCCTCTATTTATGAATAGGTCCCTCTCAATTTACCAATCTCCTATATCATGCTTAATTGCACTTTTTCAATCAGGCCCCTCATCCCCCTTTTTTTATTCTTTAATCCAGTATCTCGTATTTTAGTTCATCAATTATTAACCAACAGTACATTTAAACTTAATCGTTTACGAAGATCAAGTCGATATATCCCGTTCTACCATGAGCCAACAAACATAAAGGTCTATAAAGGGTGAGTTAATGAGACTCATACAAGTTTGATGGGCAACTATTCCACATGCCCTAATGAACAAACGTTTACATTGTTGCCCTATAAATATTCTTTGATCCTATTATTGTTTCTAGCTACATGTTCATTCTATTGCTTGGGCAGTTGAGTCTTTAATCCAAGAATTTGAAAATATGACCTCCAAGCATGAACGGATGATAAATAATTTACTGATTGTAAATAATGTTGAAAGCTGACTGTGAGGATCTGATCTTGAACGAGAAAAATAAGCCCTACTTCGTTTTAAAATAGGAAACCAATAAAAAAAAAAAGTATATGAAAATATGATTTGAGTGTTGAGGGCATGTTCATCGTACAAGTTTCATCTTTGCTAAACATGATATTCGCAAAATCATACTATAAGAAGCACATACATACTATGGTTGTATTTAGATTGAAGAATTTGAAAAAGTAAGTAAAATGCAAGTATCAAATTGATTAATGATGTTTGGATTGAAATGAAATTGACATTCATTACTTTTATTTTGAATTTATTTTTGATTAATTTTGGGTAGAATTGAAATACATTCGTTTCAAATCACTTAAATTAAATATAATCTATAGGTACATGACACGAATATTAGAATTGTCACTGTATGTTGATAGATTGATTATGAGTTGAAATTGATTGGATCCGAATAGTACCCCCATCTTCCAATGTGATCTTCAATTAAAGCAATAATTTTATGTTGTATTCCAATATTAGAAACTCATACGTACAATGTGTATAAAATACATCAATGAAACATACATGGTGTCTATTGATGACATCAAGATATGGGACTAAAATAAAATAAAATAAAATAACCAATTGCAACATAAAAATCTGACAACCAATATAATTTCTCCATCTCTCTTTGCTTCATGCAACTTTTACTTGCCAACATATTTAAAATCCCTCTTTCTGGAATTCATGTTTTTTATCAAATGTACTACTAGCTGTGTAATGATTAATATTAATGTTGAATTTGTTCGTACACACATGATGCAACATCAATAGGACCTAATTATCCTCTAACTACAACATATTATTTTAAATTTACTAGTTAAATAATTTACTTCATGAAAAATCCTTATTTAAATCTAGTATGGTTTATTTTAATTACTATCATAAAAGATAAAAATATTGAATATGTCAGATTTTCTTGACTAGAGAACGACTTAATTACAATTCTAGATTTTAAATTTAAACAGTAGTGTTTTTTTATTAAGTCAATTAAATTCTACCTTAAAATATTTTCCACCAAGATGGTCATGATCATGTCAATCTAATTCATTAAATGCATGCGTATTGATGTAACTTTCATCGGTTCATATTTGATTTGTTAAATTCATTCATATTCAATTGACTAAATAGATAGAATATGATGATCAGATGTTCAGTTGATTAAACTGATATTTACACAAATTTCAATTAATAAATCTTTAATTAATAAATAAATTCCACACAATCACAAGGTTATCAATATAGGTTTAGTCGTATGGGTCACTCATTTTCACTAATATCCCAATTTGTTAACAAAAAAAAAAAAAATTCCCTTAAATGAAATAAAATAAATAAAAATTAAAATTGAACAATTAATGAAAGGTAATGAGAGGCCGACACGTAGACATCTGAAAAATGATGTCATTTATAAACTCTCATATTGGTGCAGCAATGGAAGCTCTATTATTAGATAGGAATTGAAGAAATATATGAGTTTCTTACATCCACATGTACAATATTCAATACATGTAATTAGTTGGTATTAATTTAAATGTAAAGTCGCATTCATTAGTTTAATGTCTTATCGATTTATAATGAAACAACAAAAGTTGTTGCGTGCACGATGACCCTAAACCCTTATTAATTAATTAATGGAACTAATTAATTAATTAATTGTTCCCATCCCTTAATTGCAGATCGTGACATTGTATATGGAACTTAAAGTTTGTTGCCTGCCCTTACTAGTTATCTCCACGTCCCTCAACATTAAAGAATAATATTTAATTTTCTTATTAATATTTATCCACTAATTAATATATTTTCTTTGTACAGAAAAAGCATAAAAAAGAGGCAAAGGTTGTGCATAATTTATGGTTGGAAACCTATTTATGATAGAAAAGAGTGTTTACCTAAGTTTTATCGAAAGAGATGTCCTATGGTTTTTTCTCGTGGTGTTTATTAGGCCATTAAATGCCTTCATTAATTTATGTACCTAACACAAACCAATATGCAATTAAGATATGGAGTAATATTATAAGTCAAAATTAATGACAGTTGAAAATTTGAAATTCTTCATTGGAACATACTTTCATATGACAACCCGTTTTATTTTATATGTAATTAATATTTTAATAAACAATAAATCAATAGTTGAAGTTTAGTAAGTTTTCTTCGTTAGGTACTTTCCCTCAATTTTATATGAGTTTAATTTATCTGAATTTAAACATCATGTTAACTCATAATATTCATGTCTTGGTTATTAGATATAAAATTTTACAAATTGATTATTTTTCTTCTAATTAATGAATTTCAAAGTATATAATCCTTCATTAATTAATTTTGATAAATGGAATTTGAACTAAATACAAATCATAAATATTCTTAAAAGAACATCTTTAATGATATAGTATACGAAAATAATTGCTAATATATATTACAGATAGTGAAATCAATACAACCAATAGTACATTAATGTTTATCACTATTAATAATGAAATCAATTAAAATTTCAATTTAAGTATGCCCTGCTGTAAGCATGGATATATAAGATCTTTTATCGAGGAAACCACGTTATATTCCATTTCTTGTTTCAACCATCCGATTATTGTCATGAGTATTTTTAATCTTATTAGTGAATAAGTCATTATTATTTGGTTACTAAATGTAATCTTTAAAAATACACGTATATATCATATTGTTTTTCATTTTTGAGATGCACTCATATAAATACAATACTCATATATGATATTGCTGGAATATAATTCATCCCTTGTAATTTGTAAGCACTCATATGATGTGACTCTGAGAATTTAACCTAAGTGAATTCATTTGGGTGGAGGGATCACGATTACTACTGCCACACAATTTTTCTTTTTCTATATCAAGTGATACAAATTAAATACTATTAGATCATGGTAATACTTTGTTTGACTAACAGTGAACTTTGATTCAAATGGTTACTAGAGTTTAATGATATAGTTAAATTACTAAAAGTCCTTCTTCAAAGTTAGGTGAGGTGGTGAATTGCAGTTGAATTGATTTTCTTCTATGAAATTGACACAAACCAGAAACTTGAAATATTAGTTTTTTACTCCTTTATAATTTGCTTTAAAACTTCCATCTGATTAATTTGAAGATAACAATTTAACTCCTTTAAATTATTACAATGTAAATTATGAGACGTGTCTGAATAATCCGATTGTAAAGTTGGTTGAATAAATGATGTACTACTGATGATGATGATGTGGGTTAAAATTCAAATTTCCTTATAAGAAAATGGAAAATACCTTCAATTTTTAAATTTAAGGAGAAATCTATCTACTCTAAACTGACATTGGTGACTTAAGTTTTCCCTCATCCACAAGAAGATATTGTTAATAAATGTAGATGATAAATAATTTAATTTATTAAGGACATCTCTTTTTATATGACAAAGTGAGTACATTCTATTTTTCTTGGACATATAGTTTTTTCTATTAAGTGATTTGTACTATTAATTGGGTCACATCAATTTCACATGTTGTCTAATAAATCATAAGAATCTAAATTTATAAATAAAAATGTAGGAAAAAAAAAAGACCCGTGTAAAATGGTATGACATCACCATTATACAAATGACATACCCATATCTATTTAGAATCTTAAAAAAAAAAAAGAACTAGTGAAGATTCTGAATCCAGAGATTCCAACAATTAGAATCATATTCGTGTCAAATGTTGGGCCCGAGCCCATATATTTTTCATTAAAAGCCCACTTCCTAACATCTAAATTTTCGGTACAATCCTATTAGTTACTAGAACTTATTGGGCCTATTGTATATTGAAAGCCCAGTTTAGAATTTTTCAGTAACCCCTTTTGTAGATTAGGGTTTGGGGTTTTTCCCATTTCTGCATTCGTTTGTTTTTCTGCAAGATCAGTTATCGTTATCTGAATTTTTAGCCTAATGGGGAAGAAAAAACAGAAACTGGTATTACCGCCGGAGCTTCCGCCGGACGTCCCAGACGAAGAAATTGAAGTTTCCGATGAGGACTTGCAGTTCGTCAACGATAATTTGGAATACGCTGGTTTTGTTTCCAAATTGGACACTCAATCAATCACTAAGTACGCAGCATTTTACCTTGTTTATCATATGTTTATTTTATGATATAAATTACACAATTTCGTTGTTATTAATTTTTTGGAAAATCAGGCATGTTTCGCGGGTGGCTGATGCGAACGAGGGTGTATTAGAATCATTATACGAGAAAAGGTTGAAAAAGAAATTGGAAAGTCAAGAAAAAGCGAAGATTGCACTGGAGGTGGATCCTGTTGATGCACTTCCGGTGAAAACTTTGGATGGAAAGCTTTACTATAGAAGAGGTGTTTTATGTTTATCCCTTCCTTTCGATTGTTGAGTACAAATTGTTTTTTGTTTGATTGGCAATGAGAAAGTTGGCTTTTTACTGCAGTCGTGAAAGAGCGGAAAGAGACTGAAGAGGAACTTAAAGAAGATGAATCAATCAGTAAGGATCCTTCTATGGTGAGGTTGACAAAAGCAGAGAAGCGTTTGAAGAATAAGAAATTGAGGAGAGAGGCGAAGAAACAAGGGAAGGAGGAGGAATTGCAGCAAGGGAAGGAGGAAGTGCAGCAAACACCTCAGGCTGAAGTATTGGTGTGTTTTTCTAGCACAGTTTGTTTATTTTGGCTTTGCTGACATGTGGTGGATCTATTGCTTCTTTATGTTGTAATTGTGCACCAAACAAGAGTATAAAATGTTAAGTAGCATCGTTCTTAGACACTGGTTGAATTCATGAGTAGTCAAAAGAAATTTGATAGGAATAAAGTAATTGGTTCAAATTGTTTTGGATTAGCCTACTTGATTCATTTTTGTCGCAAACCAGTATGATGATAAAATATGTGATATCATAAATGCCATTTGTAGTCATGTTCAATAAGCATTATCTTAGTGTATTAGCCTAACAAGGTTAAAGGTTCAAAGAGTCTTGCTGATGATTCAAAGTTTTCTGCTTTAGATTTTAACCATTTTTACTGCAGCAATCATGTGTTCTTGATGGGTTATGTTATTCTTGAATGCCATAATTAGAAATTTGCAGATGCGTTAGATACCCCTTCCGCTTGCCTATTTTTTGGCTTATCACATCTATATTCAGAATGTTTTCACCTGTTAACCACATTATGTTACTACATTTAAAAATCTTTTTGCTGAATTGATTGGTATAGACAATTTGAGTAAGATTTGGCCTTGTTTATTGTGTAAGATTCTTAATATATTTGATGAGAAATTTTAGAGGTGTTTGAATATTGTTGAAAGAGCTGTTTTTCATTGCATCAGAGTTAAAAATCCAGATTACTTATTTAACCAACAATAGTACTGATATTCAAATCAATGTAATAATGGTCACAAACCTTAATGTTGTGATTTGTATTGAAATATTTGAGGAGGAACTTGGAATTCATAGTAGTAAATCCATTTGTGATTCAAAATCCATTACTTTCAATTTAAACTGTTTTTGAGCAAATTGGGTGAATTATTAATGTGCTCTAATTTGGGTGAATTTGAAATACATTTATTTCAAATCTTGTATTTCAAATCACTCAATTTAAACACAATCTAAGAGTTCATTATAAGGTCCTGCAAAATTTCAAAATACAAACTGTCCATATGTTTAGGATGAAGTGAAAAAAGATCTGACAGCTGAAGAAGACAATGAGAAGAAGAAATATAAGCTTGCTGAGTTGGGAACCGCGCTACTTGCTGATCCAGAGGCCAATATTAAGCATTTAAAAGAGATGCTGGAGATTTCGAGAGATGGAGATAGTGCCATTGTCCTGCTTGGGCTCAAATCCTTGTTGGCTGTTTTCAAAGACATCATTCCAGGGTGAGAATGTTGCTTTCATCTGCCAAGTTTGATGTACAGATTTTTTGTATCTCTGTTTGCATAGCATAGGGGTTACTCTCTTTTTCCAATTGTTGCTGCAGCTACCGGATCAGGCTGCCTACTGAAAAGGAACAAGAGATGAAGGTTTCTAAGACTGTTAAGAAAACACGATTTTATGAGTCTACTTTACTCTCTGCATACAAGGTTCAATATGCCACCTTCCGTATTCTGTTTCCAGCCTGTGATATAGCATACTTATTATCCATCTCTCTTAAAATTTAGAAAAATCAATTCACAAGCTACCCTATTATATTGACCCTGTTGACATTAAATCTTTATTCCAAATTTCAGGCATATGTTCAGAAATTAGTAGCTCTGCAACAACATGCTGTATACAAGCGTGTGGCTGTCCGTTGCTTGTGCACTTTGCTTGAAGCCGTACCACACTTCAACTTTCGTGATAGCTTGTTGACTGCAGTTGTGAAAAATATAAGCTCCCAAGATGATGTTGTAAGGTAGCTGGAGTTATTTCTCCCTTTATTTTTTGAGCTTTAGTGCATCTATTAATCTTTTCAATCAATATGTTTGTGTGCGTGTGTATATCTATATATATTTGAGTTTTAACACTCATGGTGGTTGTACGTCTTCTGAATATTTTCGGCAATAGTTACTTATTTTCCTTTTTTTTTAAGTGATAAGTGGTGATAGTTCAGCATTTTTATTTTCTTTCTTAATGTGAACGACTGTGGGGTAAATTTGCCATATGTCACCCATTGCTACCTGATAATGCTGATAAGAATCCTATAAACTAGTTAAGCAGATTCTGTGTATCTTCTCTTTCTGTATGATATAATCTTAAGGGCCACCCTCTAATGTGTATCTGGACATTGACATTTTGTTCATCTTGATATCGTAATGATTATTTCACTCTATAGCTTCCTGTTACTTCCCCTGCTGATCACATAACTCGGTCCTTGATTTTCGTAGAACACTTTGTTGCACAACTGTTAAGTCACTTTTCTCTGACGAGGGGAAACATGGTGGTGAGGTTACTGTGGAGGCAGTTAAAATGATTGCAGAACTTGTAAAAGCTCACAACTGCCAACTGCATCCTGATTCTGTTGAAGTATGGTATCTTCTCCCATCCTTGAAATTAATGTTTCTGTACTGTGATATATGTTGCTTGGACTGTTATATATTGATGAAGTATGAAATATGTCGTTTGGACTGTGCTCATATACTCGAGATCAGTTGACTACAAAGCCAATCAAAGAACCCTATGGCTGCAATCCTGATTCTCGGTTTTAGAATGCCATGTACAAACTGATCTCTTGTTTGAGCATATTGTGCATACTAATACACTTCAAAGAAATGAACCATCACATGATATGGATGTCTTCTTTCATTTTTATTGTCTATTGATATTATTTAGCAACACTTGGTGATTATCTGTTGAGAGTAAATTTAATGGTAAGAAGTTTTAATTACCAACAAAGGAGAAAGAGTTTACTGCTGATTAACTTGGTAGTTGTATGCACATGTATATTGCTAGAATAATGTTTTTACTTGTATGAAGGTTTCAGGTGTATAATGCAACAACTTCATCCTCTGTCTAGGTTTTTTTGTCTCTGTCATTTGACGAGGATCTTGGGAAACCTGAAAGGCCAGTTGTGGATAAAGCCAAATACAAAAAATTCAAGAAGAGAAAAGGATCAGATGAGCAAAATCAAATGCCTGATAATGAGAGGAAGAAAACTAGGAAGGAGATGATGTTGAAGACTAGGGAGGAGGTATGCATCTTAGCTTCATGTACTTATTACTTGTTTGATATGATTACTTTTACAATTGGAGACTTGTAGGTAAAAGCAGACTTCAAAGCTGCTTCATTTGATCAAGATCCTCAAGAGCGAAGAAGGATGCAGTCACAAACGCTTGCAGCTGTATTCCAAATATTCTTCCGAATCTTAAAGCATGCTGTACGCCCAAAGTAAGAGTCTAGATTAAGATAGATGGAAACGATAATATGGAACTTGCTAGTTGTCTCAGTCATGTTGAGCTTAAAGTTGCAACTTAATTTTCTTAATAGCTCTGCAAATATACGACTAAGTTTTGTTTAAAACAGAACTGATTTTTTCTTTAAAAAATAAGGAACTGATTATTATAATTAAAAGAGAGTAGTAAAGTACTTCCTGTGGTTAATGATAGAACGTTAGTTTTGATATTTGTTAGTTGCAGTATAATTAATCCTTTTTTTTTTTTTAATTATGAAGTTGTACGAGCTAGTTGTGCACACGTAGAAGCTAGTCTTGCATGCAGATATTCGAGTCTTGTTGTGATGGAAATTTGTGGATATCGTTTTGAGCTAAAAATCACATTTGCTTTTACTTCTTGGTTGATTATCCTTGAATGACGAGCCATAATTAGTTTTCATCATGTTTTCAGTTTTGGAGTGTCATCCCAGAGAAATTTATTCAATTGTGACTTATATAATATGCAACATCATCCTTATTTGGCACCAAAACGGAAATTTTGTCCCCCATTTTCCTTTCATTGTTCATTGCTAAATTATTTCTGCAGCTATTATCCAAAGGCAAGTTTCTGTTTCCCTTACATTCATCTTTTGTTGCTCAGATCAGAAGCCAGTTCTGTGCCTGGTGCATCAGGAAGCCATCCCCTACTTGCTCCATGTTTGATTGGAATTGGAAAGTTCTCTCATCTAATTGACATGGATTTTATGGTTGATCTCATGGATTGTTTGAGAAAACTTGCTGGAAATGGCAGCAAGTTAGGAGATCCATCCGGGAATTTTTCTTGTCAATTAACAGTGTCTGAACGGTTACGCTGCTGCATTGTTGCTTTTAAAGTGATGAGGAGCAATTTAGATGCTCTGAATATTGATTTACAAGAGTTTTTTGTTCAGTTTTACAATCTGATACTAGAGTACCGGCAAGGAAGGTAATGTCAATGTTTTTGAACTTGATTACTTTTGAAACAGGCATTTCTAATTTAACTGATTATTTATAGAATAAGAATTTATCTGATAACTCTATTAACCTACTCCAGTTTTTTTGGTTACTCATTTCCTCTTGTGAGACTTGTTCTACTTACTTTGCTGAAACAAGAATGGTTTCAGATAGTGTTCATTTATATCACTCTAATTATTTCTACTTCAAACTAATCCAGATATCAAGATATCAAATATGTTTATTCTCTCTTGCCTAATAACTCTGCAATTTTTGTTGGTTCATTTTTTCATTTTGTGCTTGCAATATCAGTCAACAAGAGTTCCACTTATGTTCACATGATCAAAATAGTGCTTGTATAAATTGTTCTCTTACCATACGATAACATGAAACCTGATGTCACTTGAAATCTGATAATAGGTTGTTGATTTATATTTTGTAAATACTTGAATTCTTGTTATTGTGATTTTTGCTTTATGGTGCATAGGCTCCCTCTGTTGCTCTTTGTTTTCTTTTTATTTTGTTAGTCCTCAAAGTTGGATTTAGGATTTTGAAGCGAACTCTATGTGCTCTGTATGTACTATTTAAATTGCAATATATTTGTTGGTTTGACATTCCTTATTTGTTTCTGAAGCAAGGATGAGGGAGATGTGTTGGCTGAAGCTTTGAAGATAATGCTGTGTGACGATAGACAGCACGATATGCAAAGGGCAGCAGCCTTCGTAAAGCGATTGGCTACATTCTCATTATGCTTTGGGTCGGCTGAGTCCATGGCTGGTGAGGTTTTTAACTTTAGAAACATGATTGATCACTACTAAGTATCATTTCCATATTATGATTTTTTCTTCCTTTCTTTTCTTTTTTGGAATGAATTTCAGCATTGGTTACTGTTAAGCATCTTCTTCAGAAGAACATCAAATGCCGTAATTTGTTAGAAAATGATGCTGGAGGTGGATCTGTGGCTGGTGCCATTGCTGTAAGCCTTGTTTTTCTATTTAAATTTGACATGCTTTAAATGGCCTCTTGAAATGACTTAATACTGATTATCATTGATTTAATTGCAGAAATACCAACCTCAAGTGATGGACCCTAACCTTAGTGGTGCACTAGCTTCAGTTCTTTGGGAGCTTAACCTTCTAATGAAACACTATCATCCGGCTGTTTCCGCGATTGCTTCTAGCATCTCAACCATGAACACTTCCAACACCCAGGTTTACTACTCCTATATGTCCCCACAACAAGCCTACACTGATTTATCGCAGGAAACCAAGTCTTTTGTTCCATCCAGTGATGGAAAAAGGGCAAACAAAAAAAGGAAGGGAAGTGACTTGATGGCTGCTAACACTGGATCAAACCTGGATTCAATGCCCAAATTTGATGAGAATGAGGTTAGTAAGAAACTTGCTGAGCACTTTGTTTTACTTCACGATATCCAAGAGAATGAGAGACTAAGGTCCGAGTTAGAACGCACAACTATGTCGCTGAACCTTTATGAAAAGTACAAAAAACAAAAGAAGAGGAAGACTAGGTAGATAGAAGTGCCTACAATTTGAGTGGTAAAACATTTTCTCTGATGTGGGCAGTTTTGATTTTATATGCCTACTAGCAATATTTTTGTATATCAGCCTTGTTTTCTATTTTAAAGGTCTTTTCCACCTTTGAAGATTTTGTCTTAATGATTTATTGTAATGACTCTTAAAATCTCGTATTTTTTTCGATCAAATGAAATTTAACTTTGTTTTAGAAGTTCACGGATTTTATCTGTCAAATGATTGCAATGATTGATGACTTGAAAGATAGAATTTATCATTAAAGGCAATGCAGAATTTATCATTAAAGGCAATGCAGAATTTATCATTAAAGGCAATGCTTTCATGTGGCATTGTCCACATTTTCCAGAAAAAAAAAAAAAAAAACAATTTTATCTTGTATCATAGTTGAAAGTTGATAATCGAAAATTTGATTATATTAAAAAAAAATTAAAAAAAATTGCGTGTATTATTTGAATTTATGTAGAAGAAGGAAATTAAGTGAATGAAAGGCATGTGCATGATACCAAATGCTCACATGTGGCTCAAGCTTCCTCATATATCTTCATATCTTTTATCTTAAATTCCGAATCTTATTTTAACAGCAAAGCTAAGCACAAAATGTCTTGGCTTCTTCAAACTAAACTTAAAGAATATATGTTGATTAATTAAGAATTCAAGTATGGATTGTATTTATTATTCCTTGTTATTGTTGAACACGATGATGAAGATTTGGAGCGTAAAAAGAGACCAAGTATTGATATATAGGACCATGTGGGCTTCGGCGTGAATCAAGGACAAACATATTCACACTGCTCATTAATGAAGAAAAAAAAACAATAATGATGATTGTAGAATCTTGTCAGCTAATCACAAACAAACGCGTCTTACCTATATATATAGGTTGTATATATTATATTCATGTCATGTTCGGTTTCACTAATGATTATTGTTGACAGTTGAGGTGTAACAGTTCCAACCAGTTTAGTTTAAGTTTAGATGCTTAAATTAAGATTTAAGTACTTTTTTGGAAACACCCCATACAAATCCATCTCAAAATGGATTTTTTTTATTAAGTTATTTAGGATGATATATTATTTAAATATGTTTTGTTAAATATCATTCTCACTACTCTCAAATGGTACTTTAAAAATCTCAAATTATCACTTTTTAAATGGACTTTTCATTTTAGGATATTTTCTAAGACTACCCACACTCACAACCCTCTCTCAACCCAACCTAAAATAAAATATTAATTTCTCTTTCATCCACCTATTCAACCCACAACTCAAATTAACTCTATCTTTTTTTACCCACATCCACAACCCAACCCAACCTAAAATAATAATAATTATTTTATTATATATTAATTACATATATTTTATAATCAATATTTATTATATTTAAAATGTATAAAAATTACATTAAATAATTTAATATTCTAAATCTATAATTATAATACAAAAATAATTTAAAACACATTTAGAATAAGATACAATGACGAAATTACAATTACAAGAGTTGAAAGACGAAATTGAAAAATATGTCAATATTGATGTCTATTTATAGAGAATTAAAAAATATGAATTTTGATATATATATATATATATATATATATATGTATATTTTAAATACATATTATTCACAATATTTACAATATACATTTTATCCATATAAAATCTAATTCAACAAATAAGAAAATGACATGTGTCAAGATCTAATTGGCTAACCTAAATTGAGGGGTTGGTTGATAAGGTTGATATTTCAACCTTGAACACAACCGGTTGCCAAGCTGGAATTTATTTCCTTTTTTTTTCTTTTTCTTTTTTTTGTCTTTTTCCTCATTTGGGTTGCCAACCTCCACCGATGTAGGTAGTCTAAAGTCCATCTAAAATATATTTATATATCCAATATATGTATACTCGAATCCAAAATTGATACCAAACAAGTTGAAGGTTGTCACAATAGCTTAATGAATCAAAATGGGTTTTAATTAATTCCACAAGTTATTCCAACATATTGGGGGCCTCATTGCTCAACAAATATGAGGCACACACGACTTTGTGGGGACTTCACGCGGAATTCTAAATAAATTCCTTAATTTAATTTTATTTTATTTTAGTCTTCTTCATTTTCTTCTTCAATCATAAATTATTTCAGCTAATTGGTGGGGTGACACCCCCCCCCCCTCTCATCGAATTTGTTTAATTAAAGCCAATAAATAGAAGTGTAATTTGTAGTTCAATATATTAAATAAGTATTAATAAATGAAATAAACTTCAGTTAGGTGTATATTATTTTCCAATGACAAAGGAAATTAATTCAGGTGATAATCATTAATCAAATTGAAGTGTCACATTAGAAGAAATCTTAATTAAGTTACGCTGTCACGGATTGTCTTGCCAAATTTAAGATGCAACTCGTCACATTCTTAATAATAATAATTGGCTTAACCAAGTTCGTAATTCCAATCATTAGTGAACATTACAGTCTAAATGATAATATTATATAAATGGGAAAATACTCATTTTCCACAGTAATCTATACCCCGTCTCATAAAATTAAATTTGTAAATCGATCACATAATAGTACTTCTACGTACCATTAATATTTTAAGATTATTATTAATTTCAGAAGAGGCTAATCCAGGTTGTCAAGTCTGAGTTATCATTTTCATTTGTAGGTGGATCCAAGTTAACTTTAATAATTAGGGCTTTGAAGTTTGATTTGTTTATAATGAAGTGATTAATTAATCGATTAAATTTGAAATCAATCTCATGTGGGGTCTTCTTCTAAAAAGCAGGTTGTATATGAAGACGATTCCTTCCACCACTGGGCATGTTGCATTTCGAATTACAATTAGTTCCAAAATAATAAATTAGTATAATTTTATTGTAAGCTATTTAAATCTAGAAAAATAAAATAAATAATAGTCACATTTTTTTGTTACTTAATTTAGTTTTATTAGTCTGAAATGGAATAGAAATAGCAGTGGGAAAATACTGTTTATTTAATAGGTACGTACGTACCTGTTGTGTGGTACACAGTAACGCCATACTTAATAGTATAGGTTTTTTAAAAAAAATGAAATTAATGCAAATTATTGAGATAAGTCTCATTGCATTGACTTGAATTATAAAGTGACGAAAAAAATAAATCTGAAACTAAGCTATGTCATTTTTTTTCGAGTAAAATAAATAAATATATCCTTTTAATACAAAACAATGATTTCAGTTCATTTTAAATTATTTAACATGTAGCTTGACCTATTGGAAATATCCCAACATGTTCATATATAGTCAAGCATAATGAGTAATTACAATAATTAATATTCTCTCTTTCTCAGAAATTTGATGGAGAAATAGAATCAATTGTTTTTGCCCTATGATTAGCTAGGATTATTTATTTAATGAAGTTTGAGCAGCACGGCGTGAAAGGAAAATAATAGGCCACTAATTCAGATTGGATCCCATGTAGTTATGCCTATTTTTTAAATAATCTATTACTATTTCATATACAAGGTGTACCAATAAAATAAAATTTAAAATTATCATGTGAAATTAAACGATTAAATCTTATTACAAACAACCTCTAAATAGTTGTTTACATATATGCGTATTTTCAATGCAAAGTTCATAAACAAGTTGATCATAGTTGTTATGTTTCATTCAATGAGAAAATTATGAATGCTATGGAATTATATAAATGAATGTTTTGCAAACTTTGTTTTCAAGTATTGTTTTACCAAATATTTTAATTAGGACTTATACAATATGGTACACATATTTGTTTTCAAGTATTGTTATACCAAATATTTTAATTAGGACTTATACAATATGGTACACATATTTCTACGTACGTACAACTTATAAAAAATGGAACCAATTCAGAACATAACTCCTAACAAATAAATATTTGGGTATATATCGAAATATTTTATTTCGATAACAAATCTGAATTGATGGTTGAAGCAGAATTAATAACCTCGCATAAAATAAGTACATAACTGAAAATGAAAAGTGTTGCATCGATCATAATTAGGTGGTAACTATTTTCTAGTATTAAATTAAATTGAATTCTTCTATTGTTACAATATTATAAAAGAGAGAAAATATTATTTGAAATAGAAGTTGTTATATGTATTATACAATGCCCATGATGTCCCTAGCTAGCACAATTTTAGTATTCTCTTAATTTATTTACACTAAATCAAAACTCAGCAGCAAATTCAACCTCAGTAATTTAAAGTAAGAGTTTCTATGATTATATTATCCGTAATAAAACATGTTTTCGCTTATATCTATATGCTTAGTTTCACGATAAGTCATCATCACTTAAATTTGAGTAAGTGCATGTGAAACAATACACACCTCATAAACTATTATATACACTCCAATTTTTTGAAATTTAAAGGTAAAAAATTATAGTTTGGAATGTGTTTAGTATTTTTAGGTATTTCAATTTCTAACCTTTCTACATCAATTGAAATTAAAGAAATAAAAATTATGCCATGGTACAATTTTGAACCTCTAAGTTTGAACCCAATTTTTTCTTTATCTCCATGTTTCTCATAGGTACAAGTCTTGTATTTAGAATTAAAATGTTGGGAAAACCCAATAGAGAAACTGAAATTGTTTCACAAATCTAATTTTGTAAAACGTGTCAATCCATAATTCACAATTTTCATATAAGGGTGTGATAATGAGTTTGGTATGTGCACTAATCAAGCTCCATATTAAGAAGTTTAGAAAACTAAAGATTTGTATTATTATAGATAAAAGAAAAGTGAGGCTGTAGCATCCGTACATAAAGATAATTGGGTGTTAGATGTGTAAGAAATAAGTAGTGATAAATGTCCACATTGTTTTAGGTGGAGAAAAATGACAACTCTAACCTAAACAAAACCCCATGTCTCTATGAGTTTGTATTGTAATAATTAATGCTAAAAACTAGAAGTAAATTATTTGATTTTCAGTTTGAGATTCATTTTTAAAAGCCATTGTTTTGTAGAACTATTTTGGTAAGCAAATTTAATTATATTTTCTTAATTTTAATTAGATCTAAACTCTACTCAATTTCAAACTTGATAAATAAAAAATTAAGAAAAATACGTAATTGATCAAATTCATGAAGTTCACGTCATATTCGATTGATAACAAACAAACTTGAACAGAAATTTTAAAGTTGAAGAATATTATAGAACAGATTTAAACAATTGTATGTTTAACCCAACTCAATTTAATTTAAATTCGAAATATGCAAGAATAATATTTAAAACTGTTTAATTTGACTTGGGATCACTTCATCTAGAATGGGGGGTATGTGGAGAATCGGGTTTTGCATCCTTTTGAGTTTTGATCGATTCTATATAAGGCATCAAATATTGAATTTAGATTTGTTTAGATTTCCAAGGCATTAAAGAGAGTATATTGACAATATTACAAACACCCGTATTTTTACTTTATAAAAAACTTGTATAAAATGAATTAATTCATAAGAGGGTCTTATGAAAATTTCTCTTAACTCTTACATTAAAATCTACATTTTCCAATTTTACACTATTATAGTATAATTAATGCAATTAAATTCAAGTTTCTTTATCATGATAGATAGATTAACCACGAAAATATCCATAAAAAAAAGCTTAAATTCAGCACTAAATTGTTGAACTGATGAGAAAACTCGCGGAACTTTCCTTGCTGGCATAAGCTTTTTCTCCACTTGGTAGGACCATTCATTATTAAGAATCACACCCCTCATTTTCTTCTTCTCTTTACTAAAGGAATTTGACTAATTAAAATTTTGAGGATGACTATTCTTGAATACCCCTTATAAATAGTAAGTCTCTTGTGGGATTATCTCACGAATTATTATTACATTGAGTAAGAGAGATTAATCCACAATCCAATCATCCACAACTCAAATCCTACAATTTATATGTTGTTTGTGGATGATGGGGCTCCGTTTCACAATAATTATTCGTGAAACCGTCTCTTCTTCTTCTTCTTAAGAAAATATCAAACTAAAAAAAATACCAAATTAAATAATGAAAACAAGATTTCATATCAATTCGATCTTGTATGCGACTATAAATGGATTTTATCTTCTACTCCAATATTTATATATAATAGTATAATAATATGAATCTCAAACCTTAAATATAACTTAAGAAAACTAGTGAAACTTAGACTTGAATTGTAGGCTCAATCTAACAAATATAATCTATAACAACTTCATATAATTTTTTGTGATATGAATATAGACTCCAATACATACACCTAGAATTTATCAATTTGGATTTATCGTTGGATATAGAATAGATAGAAACATCATATAAGGTGTATTCTTATATTATATTTTGTCCGAATAAAAAAAGAAAGAGGGGCAGCATGATGTAGGAAAAAAATAATTAAAGGAAGAAAGAGAGTTTAAGGACCAAAAAGTAGTGTAATAAAATGAAAGTGGTAAAGATTATGTTAAACTGATTTGGTGAGATGCCATTAGCATGGCTCCCACCCTATTCAACCATATCCGTACAAGATATGTATGCTGCTTGTACACCCCAAATATTCGCGACATTTTACGTGACGAAACTACCCCAGTTGAAATGACTGTAATACCCCTCATTTCCTTTTTGGAATCCAAGGCAACACAACGACGATTTCGGAAGCCGCAAAGCGCTACCACTAATCACGGGAGCCGAGCCGAGCCGAGCCGACTCTGACTGCTTTTTCCGTTCTTCGGTTACTTTCCGTTTTCTTTGTTGTACGGAATACTCTTTTATTATGTATACACTCTCGTATTTTATACGGATGAGTGTAATGATTACACTTTACACATGTATATTCCTCTAAGATTTGCTTTTTCGCTGCATTTATTTCTTCTTTCCAAATTCGAAATTGTGATAATTCAATGGTATGAATGTATGCAGAGAGAGAAAAGTAATTAAATTTAGAATTAGAATTAGTACTAAAAATTGAATTGAAAAAACTGTAATCCTGTTTCACTGTCATCGATTTCTACATCATTCAGGCAAAAAAAACACCTTGAGCAAAACCCTAGCATTTTTGCTTCTCCACTTCGTCCACAACAAAGTATTTACAACGGTGAAGCCAAAAAGAACAAGGAAACCTTTCTTCAAAGAAGGACAAAAAAAAAATTCAAAAATTATACCATAGCTAATTAACATGAGCTGCATCATCATCATCATCAGAATTTCTGTCCTCTAGTATAATTAACACGTCGTCGTTCGGAATCGGCTGCTACAAGTCATCGGAGAGATATCTGAGTATCTCCTGCGCATCGGTGGCCTCGGCGCCGCCGATCCGCAGCGTCTCAAGCACGCGCTCGAAGAGGAAGACATGGCAGGGGATCCTGAGCACGCCTTGTTGCTCGTAACCGTATTCCTGCGCCGATTTATTCAACAGCATCACGAAGATCGGGTGATTCAACAGCTCGGCGCTGACGACGAACCGCTCCATCTCCTCGCCGACGTACACTGGCAGATGCCCCTCGGGAACGCCGCCGGAGCTCTTGGTGCGACGCGCTGCCCTTGAGTGCGACCTCAAGAGGCAGTACTGTGAAGAATCCCCGACCTTAGACAATCTCCTGATCAATTTCTTCATCGGAAAGGGAATGGGGGAAGGAAGGGAGGGGGTTGTAGTGAGAGAAAGTGAAGAGAGTTGGTTTGGGAGATGAGGAGAGAGAGGGAGTGGGCGGGGGTATAAATATAGGGAGGGGAAGAGGGTACACAGAAAGGTTATTGAGAGGTACAGATGGGCGTACTTGGCAGGTACAATTATTGTTTGGTGTTGGACTCTATTTATTAACCTTTTTCTCTATTTAATTAATGGAAAGAAAACACTATTCTTCTTTGGGAGTAGAATTGGCAATTTTTACGGAGTGGATTTCACGGGTATCACTATTCATGTGAATTTGCAATGCACCTGGACCCGGCCCGGATCCGTTTTCTTTTTTAAAGTGGCCAATATTTTACTTTAATTAAATTTGATTTAGTTCATTTGTTTCATATTTCGTGTTAAATTTTGCATTTCATTCTATTTTTAATATACATGATATGTTAATTACTGATGTTATTTATATACATAATGTGTTGTAATTATCTTGAAATATCAAGATCTACCTTGAATTTGTGTTTTCCACACTTTTACTTGCCTACTTTATAGCTTCTCCTTTATTGACAATTTATTTGTTAATGAAGAGCTATATATATATAGAATGCTTTTAAATACATTGAAGTTGTAACTCAAATTAATTTAATAATATGTATTTAATATTATACCAAAATGGACAAATCAAAGCAACGTTGATAAATTAACCCTCTCAAAATCTGTATCGGATTTTCAATAGAAGATCAAACAATAGATTAGGATTGAAAATGATCTCTAGTGAAATCCCAAAAACAAACAGAAAAAGAAAACGAACACTAGTAAATTCGTTATTATCAATTCGAATATCATAGCATATCCATCAATCTAATCACTGATTTTTCTTTTTCTTTTTTTCTTTTGAATCGAAGGGAAACTTTGACTTGTGTTTAAGAATTTATTTTCACCGGCGAACAGCAATTTTAAATGTTGATGAGGATGTAAGGAAATTTCAGTGTTGATTAATAGTCAAAAAATAAAGAGTATTGACTAATTTAGTTAAATTTCATCCCAACTTCCTTCGGTACTAATCGAGTATAGTCAATGGGCACTCTCTAATGACATTAAAAATTAAAGCACGAGATTCTAATATTTTAGGCCTCGAGAAAGAAAGGTCATATTTTAAATTATTTTGGCAAAATAAATTATTTTAAAATTCAAAATTAATATTATATTAAATTAAAATTTTATTATGATAAATATATTTAAGAGTTATATAATTATAGCTTCAATGAATAAACTCAAGGGATATAAATAAGCATTAATCACGTCATATATAAGATTGTAAGTTCATTAAATTGATTTAAAAAATATAGTCAGACTAGTTTCCTTTTTTTTTTTTTTTTAATTAAATTATACTACAAGTGAAGTTACATTGACTGTAGATCCACCGTTGATTTACACATATTCGTGTATATGTGCCAAATCAATGAAAAAACTATACTTGATATAATTTCACTAAATGTTGCATTTCAAACAATAAATAAATAAATAAATTTCAAGCACATTTTTACTTACTTGTACTAATATATATTCTCAAAAAATAATATCCCAATAATTAAATCCAAATGTTACATAACATTTTACGAATTCTAACTTTGTCATATCGTATTTTACGTGTCCAGCTGCTAGTCTGTACCTAAATTGAATATCCAAATAATTTCTCGAACATTATTAACTTATTAAGACTAGAATAATAGAGTTTGAGCAACGGGTCCTTGTCACATACTTAAAAATAAAATGAGTCCAATTGTTGAACGAGAAAAATGGCTTATTAATCTAATTTAATTCAATAAAAAATGGGTTAGTAGCTGAATTTATGACAGGATATTCAAAGGACAAGTAAACACGTATAATAAGATTAATTTCTCCGACTGGCTTCTCTGTCACCATATCTTCAGTGTTACAACTTTGGTTAATCCAAATTTAACCGTGGTAATAAAATTAATTAAGATTTAATTTACCTAAGTTGGCTTAGAGGCGAATAATAATTGTTTTCAAGTAAGATGCCATTATTTAATGTGCCAGAAGACAAAATTCTCTAAGATCAATACCAACCTGGCTTAGGATTTACACAAATATTTAAATAACAAATGATTGTTTTTCTAATAAATAAATTAATAAAATGATTCTTACAGTTAAGTCTTGTGGATCGGATCCTCTGAGGTTTATAGAATTTCTACTCTGAATTCAGACTAAAAACAATTATTGTATTCACATTTGAATCGCCGACTAAATTACTGTTTTTATTATTTAGCCATTTTAGCGATTGTTTCGTTTATAAAATGTTTAATTAAATCATTAGCAGTATTACGTGTTATATATATAGGAGTATTTTAAAATAGATTATTTTTTGAAGTTAATTATTGATCTGGAATGGCTTTACTACAATTCTGAATTATTAATTAATGTTATAAACGTTAATAAATATGCGAAATTTTGTCAATTTTGTTTTATTTCCCTCCTCCTCTTTACTAGTGAAAACAGGGGAAATACCTTAGCATATTTATTAAATTAAAAAAAAATACAATTATAATGAGCTAGCCGAAATAATAACAACATAAAAATTTAAAACAGAGACAATGAAATTCAAAGATACGAATATTCACCATTTAATTCTTTTACATAAAATCTCATATGAAACCATCTCACAGATATAATTCTGTATATACCGTGAAACGATTTTACAAATATCATATAATTCATCGATATATATGCAGTGATTAGGGCAGCAGCTGCTAATTATTACTAGAAATCTGGATTTTCGACTCTATAATACATCATTTGTCTGTTTTAATGTAAATACATGTTTAAAATACCTGATGTGTATGTACCTGGAATCGCTCTAGTTTGCAACATTCAATCCATTTTTTACCTTTTGAGATGAGTGAATTAGAAACATTCAATAATTAATGCTTCAATTTATTTGAATTAATGAACCCCAAGTTTGGCCATAATTTCGCCCACAAAACCGTGAATGATCTCATGGAATTAAGCCCTTGATTGAGATTTAAGAAAAATATTCACATGTAATCATGTTGACAGCACAAGCAGTGGAGAAATTGGAAATTTCTATTATTTATAGTACTTTAGTTTATATTTTATTTATTATTACATATGATATGTTTGTATTCAATTCATTATTACAGTCACAACATGCTGTAGTAGTAAAATTAAATGAAATTTTGAAATAGAAATAGAAAGAAAAACCAAAAAAGACAAAAAATTCCACATGGAGTTGGGTGAAGGCAGGGGTCGTTGAGTAGGTAAAATGTCCACATTTAATCCAAATAATCCAAATATATGTGGAACTGAACTCTATATGGGACATATATACTTCTTATCAAATTGTGACGTGCCCTTACATTCTAATTTTCTATAAGAATTTTGAATAAATTAGTTATTTGTGCATGCATGCAATTTCTAATTATAATTCAAACTTGTTTAAGAATAGTGTATTGAGTTGAAAAGAAATCATAAGAACCACAAAGATTTACATAAAACTGTTTCACAGATTTAATGCAATAAAATGAATAGTTAATTTTTATTTTGTGAGTTATATGGATTAAGAATTATAGTATTTCGCAATATTATAAAAAAGAGTTAAAATATTGTTGAGTGTGCTTTCTATTATTTCACATTGTAAAATATAAGATGGGTCCAATTCATTAACATAGTGAAAAAAATGATTAAACACGAATATACCTGCTAACCTTTTTCCCCGAACCAATCATGATAACATTTGATAATTAAAAAGTCATCCAACACAATTATTATGATAAATATAGTGTTATGTTTTTTTATATTACAACAAATCTAATTAGTTGAAGGGGTTAATCAAGGTACTACTTATATCATTATAATTGTAAAAATTCTCTCTTCTATTTTGAGTTATCGTTACAAATCACACTATAATTAGATGCTGATTATATCTATATACACTCACAACGTACTTAAATATAAAAAATAAATAAAATAAAATACTATTTGTAACAGTGAATCAAACCAAAAAGACAATCATGTATAAGGTTTAACTAATTTAAAAGATCATAATTGTATGCATATCACCAACTGATTAGATTCAAGAATCCCTCGAAATCCAAGAAGCATGAGTACCAAGTTTCAAAAAATCGTTCTCGATGTTTTACCTTAATCTTGTCAGATTGAAATATTTAAATATCTTTTGACCTAAAGTATTTATCGTTGATTAACTACAACTCAACAACCTTAATTTCCTCATATGGTTGATCAGTTTCACTTATCAATCCTAACATGCAAAGCTTAAATATCACAAGTTTGAATCAACTATATTTACGTAAATGTGACATTTCAACCAACCTAGAGCCAACCCTACTTGATATTTAAATTTTTTTGGGCAAACAAGAAAAAGAGATTAATTTATACCTACTATTCAAGTGAGTTATGACAATTTTAAAAATTGAAGGTTTGGTACACAAAATAGCGACACCTATCACATTTTAAATATTGCTATATGTATGTATATAGAGCATTAAATTCATATATTTATCTTGTGATTAATTATTAGTCAATTCCGAGCTAGCTTATATAATGTGATGTACTTTGTTGATTTTTTCTTTTTTTTTTTAATCGTGACATTAAGAACATTAAATAATTAATTTGATTTATTTTTAAATTTGGTCACGTGTAGGACCAACATCTAGAACTCAATCTGAGTCTTACTTTTGTAGGGGTCAAAGCATTATCTCTTAATTTATTAAATAAATTGGAATTAGCTGAAAAGAGGTTAAAGAAGAAAAGAAAAAACTCTCTACTTTTCTTTGCTTGCTTTATTTATTGATTCTACTTACTTTCCGTAGTCCGTTTTAGTACAGCTTCGATCATGATAGATGAATGATCCCCTTTTGACGCTTTTGTGTACCCACGTCTCTATTTCTATATTTATGTTTAATTAATTTGAAGATAACAGTATGATCCTATAAATTTGATTAATTAGAAAGGCGTTGGGATGATTGAGGCCTTTAGACATACACTAAAAAAAGTACAATGATGTCATCATTTTGGATCGTTTATAATCTTAGCTCATTTTCAGCAGAGCGCTAAATTCTTTATATTTTAACATTTTTCCAACAATATGTTAGATTATCACATTAAATCATTTCAACCAGAGCGCTAAATTCTTTATATTTTAACATTTTTCCAACAATATATTAGATTATCACATTAAACCATTTCAACCATCCTTCTTGAGTTGGATTCAAGAATCCTGTTGAATCCTATTGTAAATCCTTTTCTTTTCTTTATTGTTTTTGTTTTCTGTAAATTGATATAAATAAATTTATATCATAATTAAAATTTGATTGATGTAAAAAAAGAAAGAAAGAAATGCGGTTAAATATTGTATTAAATACTTATATTAAATAAGATTTAATCATATACTATTTTTTAAAATTCTAAAATAATAAGGATGTAAAATTTAATAAATTAACAATATTTGTAAATATTAGTAAGTATATGATAAATAAAAAATCAAAACAAATAATAAAAAAAAAATTATGAAATATTTTAATACAATTAATAATACATGACTGTTGGAAATGAATAACAATTTTATTAAAATAATACAAAATTTGTAGTATTTTATTAAGCACTCCTTATCTTCCAACTTTATTTTCCCCAAATTAGAAAACACATATAAAGCGAGAGGTAAAAGAATACTAAGCAACGTGTAAAAAAACCAATTGGATTTCTCTTGATAATTGATATTTTGTTAGAATTTGATTTATACCACGTGTCTACATACCACGTGTCTATATATATATATATATTTGTGATCTTATCTAGTAATATATGAGACATATAATGATACCTTTAAAATAAAACATGACAAACTGCAAAAGAATATTATCTAAACATAACATTTGTGAAAAATGTCATTAAACGTTTTTATTGTAAGAAATTATCACCGATGATTTCACACAACTCTACTTGGAAATCGTGATGATGCTTACTTTTTTTTTCCTTCATAAATTTAATAATGACTGAAATATTTGCATATGTATTTTGTTTGTGCCATACATTTGTAAATGGTGGGTTTCAAATTTAGAATAAAGTTAAATTTAGGGTAGCGGGATTGATATATTAATTCTCGAGATTTAGTCAAATTATTAAATTTATTTTGAGGTCTGTAAAAGTTACAATTAGACCCTTTCAATGATAAAAGTTTCGACATATAATCTTCTTAACTAAATTTAAGGTATGATATATAATACAATATTGATGAAATTGAGTGAGTTCAAATCGATTTATTCATAGAAAGCAATTGAGAAGTGACCTTAGAATTGTTAATTTTTTCATAATTAAAAGATTTGTTGTAATTTTTACGAATGTTGAAACCGACTTTGATAATTCATAAAAACTTATGTAAGACGGTCTTACAGATAGTTTACATAAGACGAAATCTCATCACCCACAAACAACATGTGAATTATAGAGTTTGGGTGGTGGGTAATTGAATTGTAGATTGATCCGTCTCACGCAATGTATTAAAATTCCGTAAAACTGTTTCACAAGAGACTTATTCCTAATAATTTGACTAAATTTCGAGGATGATATATATAATTCAAGTGAGAAAAAGGAAGAAAGGGAACATTGATGAGAAAGATATTCCGTTGTCTGTCTTTAAATGGGGTTAGGATTGTTAGAGATGGGATGAGGAATCCAATCAAGTTGTAGCTTTTTCACCCAAGTCTCTTTCAACTTTTTGCTTTTACTTTTAATTTGGCAACTTCCTCTTTTTGGAAAATAATCGCCTTTCTACTTGTTATAAAGTTATGGCTTATGGAATTTTGCATGGATTTACACAAAATAAATGTGTAGTTTTTTTATTCTTCACGAGAAAAACCTATCTATGTTCAATTTTCGGCGCCTTATGTTTTTATTTCTTTATTACCCTCATATACACACACACAATCTAATTATATATTCATTTATATAGTGATGACATCTTTAATATAAACGTGATATATATATATATATATATATATATATATATATCAATCGGTGCATGATTAAATACTTCCACTATTTTATAATAGTCAATAGATGATTATGTCAATGAAAAAAAATGTCAACCAGATGATGAAATATTAAGTCTTCAAAGTTTCTTTTTCATTTAAATTTTTTCGAACCGTTAGTAAATGAGGGAGATCTGAGTGGAAATATGAAAGTTTTTTTTTTCTCCTTTTCTGAAAGGAATGAAATCTGAATAGATAAAAAGCATTGGATAGGGATGAGGAAAATGTGATTGGAAAATATGAAAATAATTCTTTTAAAGGAAGAAAATATGAAAAGTTAAAAAAGACTTTTAGATTTGTTTTGTTTTTATTTTTGAAAGTTCAAAAAAATTTGTGCACTATTATAATATGCAATAGATTCGTATGAAAAAAAAACTTATATGATATCATCTCATAAATGAAATTTTGCGAAATAAATTCCTACTAATTAACAAATCACAATCTTTCTCAAATCAATCTTTATTTTTTATAAAAACAGTCCCACAACATTATTAAATATACATTGTCTCATGATTAGCTCTAATTTGATTCTTATAGGATGGTCCACACAGTTTAGATTGTGTGGATTTGGATCTCAAAATATATTGTAGAAATTATTTGGCAATTAATTAGGTGCGGTGAATCTTTTATTCTTGAGATTTTTGGACCAACAGTAACCACCACGAAAATCTGCAGGATTAAATTTCAACGAAGATATCTTTTTGAATATTATCTTATAATATTATAGGGGATATTCACTTTTTGGTGAAACAAAAATATGATACTTTAATACTCCATCTATGGTTTTTTAAGTCTATTCTGTGTAAACTCAGACTACAAATTTTAAATTTTTTTTTGATAATGTTATTATTTATGGTAAAACTATGCAATATAGAATAATTTACCAAATAAGATACAAATCATACCAAATGCGGCTACTGGATAGGGTTGTTTAGTCCTTGCAACTCATTCAACCTGATTCCAATTCTAAAATAGAGTAGCTAGTTTAAAAATCATTACATTTCATTTGAAAAGTCTAATTTTTGAACAATATTCAAAGTAATATTTTTCAGTATATAAATACATTTAGATATTAGTTGTTGATGTAGATGTGAAACCTATTCATATTTACTTAGTGACATCAACATATAATATACCCTGTATCTTTTTTTTTTTAACACGTTAACATGATTCATATAACTAACATTAAAATTGTGGTTCAATTGGTATATTATATAATTAAGAAAAAATATCAATAAATATCGTTTTATGATAAAAAAATTTACGCATGAGTATTAATTATTTACTTTGGTCTAGTAGGCACATAACATAATGTATTATGTATGTATGGTTATCATTTTTCTTGGGTAAATTAATAGAATTCATACCCAAAATAATCATCACATAATTTTTTCCCCCTTTCTCAGAAAATGATATTATTAGTGCAACATCATGTTGCAGTCCACGTCAAAGGCACTACTAGTAGACACCTTAATTTATTATTATAACTTTTTATTATGGGACACCATATATCATAACTAATATCCCATTTTAACATTATGTTACGCCAAAATTAAATATGATTATCTTAAAATGGAAGGACAATTAGGGTCCAAACGCATAAAACAAAATATTGTCAAAAAATTAGGTGATTTTGACGACAAGTGTACACCTAAAAGATGGCTATACATAGTCTAAGTACGTAGGTTTTATGACAAGAATATGGAGTTACCTAAATTCACTAATTATGTCATGTGATAATTTCCAAGTTGTACAAATTAAATGAATCTCCGACATATATATTGAGGAGAGTAGCATAAAAATTCCCAAACTAAGACCCTTTTCGCTTTTTCGAGGTATAAAATGAGACAACTAATATGGGAATTGTTGATTGAAATTTAGTGCTTCCCATACTCGTTTGATGTAATGATCAATGCCACGTCGTCTTGGTATACGTGATTCATTCACTTTTATTCTTCACTTTCCTTCTAGAAATTAATTGTATAGCTCCATAATATTTCAATTATTACTCCCCATTTTATTAGTTTGTAAATATATACCACATCCGTGCCAAAGTAAGTCTCGTTTTAATAAAAAATAGTTTGATCGAAAATATGTATTATTATAAGATTTCAAAATATATTTACCTAAAATCTACCAAAATTACCCTAATTTACTCCCACCAAATTAGATAGAGTGGTTAAGAGAACAAAGAAAAAAGCTCTCATAATTACTTAAATAAGGATAGATCAGTCTTTATATCACATTAAGCAATACGTATGAAAATTCTGAAACAACATTTTTTTTTTTGGTATTTTAATAGATGGTAAATAAATAATAGAAGTTTAATGATAAATACAATATAAATAGTTAAAATACCAGTAAAATTATAATTTTACACAAAAAAATATTTGTAAAACATGACACACATTCAATTTGTTACCTATTTGTAATTTGAATGGTGAAATATTGAAAAAGTCAGTGTCTTTATTTGTGAAGTCAGTGAAGTCACCTAAATAATCAAATTAAGAAAAGATTTTGTTGGAAGCAATCCAGATTAAGCAAGAAAATGTAATATGACAAAATTGAGTTGTCCCCTCTCTATATACTCTAAAATGATGTAACTAAATTTGATTGCAAATGTACACATGAGAGGTCACATGCAGTGTTCCTATCCTACACGTACGGATTTTCAAGAATAGTGAAGCTACCCATGTTACTATTTTATGTTCAGACTATACTTTTTGTCAATTTATTAATAAAAAAAAAAAAACAGATAAAGAAAAAAAGATTAAAAAAACACACACACTCTAACTAACCATGACTTGACGAAATTTTAGGTACATTAATCGATGTCTCATGAGCCTTCTATAGTAGTTAGCACAAACCTTTCTTAGTAATTAAAAACTTTCATAGTAATTATAATGAATAAGAAGTTGGTTATTACGCAGATTTGTCTTTAGTTTAGTTGTAAATGTATCTCACAATTTCAGATTTGAGTCTCCCTTCTTCAATTGTAATTAAAAGGGTTGCTATTTTTTAACTTAAATTATTTTGAAATTTTTGGGAGAAATACTATGTAGACATAACATTATTTGTGAAATTAAATATAAAACTGAAGGAGACTACCCTTCACCTGCCAAGAATTGTCTGCTTTTTTTTTCTTTTCTTTTGTCCTTTACATATTATAATATATTTTCTTTGTAAAGACGTGGTAAATTCTTATTTTTTTCAACTACACCGCTACAACCTAACTTAATGTTCTTCGAGAGATTTTTGAATAAATAATAATTATGAGCACAATATTTTTTAATCATCTGCAACTTTATGTTACAAGTATATTTTTATGTCACATCCAAGTACATTAAAAATACAGTCAGTTTTATCTCCAATTTTTGTTTTCTTCTTTAAACTTACATATCTCTACAATACAAGCACAAACCATAGTCCACACAGCAAACTTTAATTTATTTTATTTATTTATTTTTGGTTAGCATAAGTATACTTAACCTCTCGGAAGAAGCAAACCGGCAGACAAGCAGTTGGGTAGAAGAATGTTGAATGAGCTTGTGTTTCATAGTATTTAACTACTTGTACATATTTTAAATTACAATACTTCTTAATTATCCTTCTTTTTTTATCCCAACGAATAATACTTAATTTTTAAGGTACTTATTTATAAAAAACACACAAATTATTATGAAATAGTTAGTTTTAAATTATATCACAATTATAAACTACAGGCTATAATGATTTATAAAATAACTTTATATATCCCGAACCACTGTTGTACATAAAAAATTGTTAGCTAAACAAATTATATTTTTACTTAAGAGAAAGTTCTCATTCTGGCTTGAATTATTATTATTATTATTAAAAATCTAAAATTCAAAATTGATCCTTAAAAAAAAAAAAATTAAAATTAAACCACAATATATTCATATATGTTTAATCTAAAATATTCATAATTGTTAAAATTGTTGAGAAACCACCTTGAAATTTCCTGCTATGTCCATATCAACAAATATTCCTACCAAAAGCTATTGCAAATTTTAATCTAAATTCAAATTCCGATAATCATAATCTGTATTTTTATAAATAAAAAGTATCACTTAAGTGGTTCATAAATTACAAGGTTAACATTTCATGTAAAATAAAAAATAAAATAATAACACTAGTCCTCCTTCAATTATATTTCATATTTTGTGAAATAATTAATTACTGAAAAAGAAGTAAATATAAAGCAGGGTGTGAATTTTAAAATTTCTTAATATACATACACACCCCGTCGGAAACTCAAAGACAGAGGGTACGGAACGCGCCGTACAGTTGAAGGAGTTCGGAACGTGGGGCCCACTTAGTTGACGAATGATGTCTTTATGGAATTTAATAACCGTCAGTGCCGTAGCATTTCCACCATGTGCCGTACGGTCATGTCGTACACGCTATCCACCGACCCCTATTCATTTATCTACTATTTTATTATGCATTTAATAATAAGATTAATTTTGCTATTGGGAAAACAGTGGGGCCCATTTGTGGTGGGCATGACATGGATATCCACCAAGTGGTGGGCCTGTTACGGCCCATCTCTACTTGTGATTGCCAGGACATGGTTGAAATGGAAACAGCATTAAAAGTAAACTTATATACAACTATAAAATAAAATTAATGGCGACACCTTCTCATACTCACTACCATCGTAGTAGCTTACAAATTCTTCAATTTCTCATCCTATTTTATTTATATAATACTATTATTATACGTCATGTTTGGAAATATAAAATAAAAGACTCATAGTCTAAAAAGTACTTAATTAATGATTTGAAACTGAATAAACGCAGAAGATAAATACTCTCAAAGTTTCCCAATTACAATGAAAGAAAGACATTAAAGGTTGAAACCCCAATATGGATAGGATTCAGATAAAAGAAAATATTAGGAAAATCGAAAAATGGTTGAATGGACTGCCAAATGTTAGATTTTAGGAGTTCAAATTGTCACTCTATTTTGCTTTTGCAAAGAGATAACAATAGTAATTTTGAACTCACGTAAAAAATTAGATCTCCGTCGACGATTGATCTTTACTCATTCTCAATTGCTAAATTCTCAATTGCAAGTTGTTCCATATCAACTACTACGTGTGTATCATGTATAACAACGATGCACACTTAAAGTGGTTCTTACTATGATGCAGAAATATAGTGGTGCTAGTGTACATGTACAAAGTGTATTCTCTTAACTTCGATTTAGATTTTAGACCTATTTAATATTTACTATTACCACAACTATATGATACACCTAGTTTATTGAAGTTATGCATAAATATAAGAGTTTTATTTAGTATTTTACCATCAATAAATCGAGAACATATACTCACAAAACAAAATACATGCAGGATTATAAAAAAATCTAACTAATGTCGTTGTAGGCACTTTTATTAAAAGATGGGTAATTAAATTGAAGAAGCAGGGTTAGCTATCATAAAAGGAAAGGAATTAAATAGCATGAAGGAAAAGTTGGTAAGAAATCCGTACAATTATTGGTGGGCCCAACGGTGACGTGGCGATGTCGAAAAATCTGTTTAGCTTTTTGGAAAGCCTAGTCAAGCACCAATTTAGCTGCAATTAGCATTTCAATCACCATCCATTTTTGCCTCTTTGACTGGATTTCCTACAATTCCCTTCTCCTCCACGACTTCATTATTTCAACACACATCATTTTTATTACTATTTTTAATTTATTTGAATAACTCATGCTTCAAATATTAATTGTATAAATCAAATAAATTTGTATAATGATATGTACTGTATGCAATTAGTTCAATTTATATACATTAATGTTGGAGGTGCTGTCAAATTTATTGCCCATCAAAAACGACAATTAACTAATGAAATATGTAGGAATATTAATAGTGGAGAAGTTATCATGATCCCGGGTAATATCTTTTCATGAGTGATGCGTAATAGCACTTATCGATATTATATAGATGGTTTAATTATTTTTTATTTTTTGAAGAATTAAATAAAGTAGATTTTTGATAAAGATATGGAAAGAGGGAAAGAGTGTTGATAAATTGTAGACAAATCTTCTACGATATTGAATTGAGTATAAATGAGGTAGATAAGAAGTTGTGTTGATATATACATTGTGTATACAAGTTTGAAATTTCCAAATATGCAGACATAATTAGTTCAGAATCATGACAACATTTTCTCTATCAGGGTTAGGTTAGACAATGACTCACTCATGTTTCAATAAAACAACCCGGATTTTATGTTTGTAATTGCTTTTAAATCTTATATCTTATTATTTTCTTATCATGCATTTATTCATTTCATTAAAATTCATATGATTAGTACATATAATTTCGGAGACTGGTCCATTCCACAAACTCATTTTCAAAAGTGAATCCCCATTTCCCACGTTCGGTTCATGGGTTCTGAGTTAACAGCCCTACAAAAATTTTGAGTGAATTCTAACCAATCAAGTGTGTAGTAGTAGGACACACAACTTTTGGACAAATGTTGGGTCAATAATAGCTGTTATAGTCAAGTTGTGATGAAGACTTTTGTGTTTGTATACAATAATATAATACATATATAATCTTGCTTATAGTGTTAGATAGATGATGAACTTAATTAGTACAAATCTATAAACTGAAGTTGGTATTAGCTAGTGCTTTATCTTCTAGATTTCATTAAATACAATATCTAACCTCCATTATTTTCTCTTACAAACAAAACCATATGTCCATTTAATACAAATCATAAATAAAATTTAGGATTGAAGAAACAATCCGACAATATAGGGGGTTGAAAAAAGAGGATGAAGGGAGCATAAAAGAAAGGCAACTGGGGTGTCCACATAAGTTTAGTTGATGAGTGGAAAGGTGACTATGAAACATCAGTGGGGTTGGCTTTGCCTTTCAATGCAATATCACTACACCAAAGAGCCAACTTCTTTGCTGTGGGTCCCTTTCCAAATTGTGCCTCTCCATTTACTTTTACATATTCTACTATTTCATGTTTTATTACCATACTACGACTCACAATGTTCCTTTAATAATATTATTAAACATATAGTTGCTATGTATTTATGCCGTACGTTTGGAATACAAGTTAGCTAGAATATAGTTGACAATGGAGGGATCTGAGACTGAGTGGGGTTAGGGGGTACTTTGGTCATTTTCTAATTCTTTTTAGCACTCAAAATTCTTGCTTATATATACAGTCCTGCTACCCTGTTAAGATGTGTCCACAGTTGATGTGTCAAAAATTCACAATGCCTATTAATTTTACTTTTCATATCATGAGGGGATGTGATCAATACACGTTATCGTTGAGCATATTAAGAGTTGTCAACGGTGAGCATTTTATCATTTTATATATATATATATATATATATATATTTCACACTAAATATTAGTAATACGTTTTCATTTTTATTCTCTGAAAAATATTTACTTTACGTTAATATTTTACGTTAATATATAGTGAAACTAGCTTATATTATTTTTTTCATTTTATTCTATACATTTAATCATGCCCTTTTCCCCCTTGATTCGATTTTTTTATTTTTATGAAAAGATAAATCGTGTAAAATCACTTTATACTCCTAATGATCACTGAAATCTTCTTTTCTCTTTGGAGATAAATTGAAAGGGATTAAGTTATTATTGTCAAATTAATAAAACATAATTGGATTATAAAAAAAGCATGTTACTCATCACAATCAGTTATGATTTTATAATTTATTTTCATTTTATAAATCATGAAAGTACTTGAAGCTTTTACCAAAGTGGGTCAAAACTCAATCTTTCCAACAGTAATGACTTTCAATTCCATTGAAATCACAGTCTTCTTTTTTTTTTTTTGCCCATCCAATAATAGTCTACATCTTGAAATCGACTATGTGAATAATTTTGAAATTAATTGATTTAGTCATGTTGTGCTGTAATCATTAAATGATAAAAGTGCTAATTAAAAATTGGAAATAGGTTGTTGATTGGTTGCTGGTGAGTTGAATGTGACATGGGATCAATTCAGACTAAATCTCAAGCCAAAAGATTTTCAGTTGTAAATAAATAAATAAAATTTAAAGGCCACATGACAAAGCATATCTTGCCCTCACACAAACATAAAAAGTCATTTTAACTGTTACTTTGCTTTCATTTTGTCCTTAACGCATTTTTATATTTTGTGAAATATTTACTTATATTTTCTGTATCTTGTTGATTACAGTATTCACCACTTATATGTATGTGATATGTGATGATTTTTTTTTTTTTTTTGAGAATGAATCATTCGAAAAAAAAAAAGATAAAGAAATTAGAGAAATAATTTTAATTGGCTCCATGTTAGATGATTTTATATTGATAGTTATGCCATAATATATATTTATGGACTTGAGATTCATTTTTAATCCATTCCAGCATTGACTGAGAAGAAGAAGCTGTACAAACAACTATAAGGGGATGTTTGGACTGGACTTAAAGTGGCTTGAACAAATCTGGATTTTGGCTTGAGAAGGATTTTGTGAGTTTGAATTTTGAGTAGAATTATAGTTAAGATGTCATTTTCACATAGGGAATTGTAGAAAAAGTAGATGTTTTTTTGTTGGGAGTTGTAGAAAAAATAGATGTTTTTATTGAGAATTGTAAAAAGTTGATGTTTTTATTGGGAGTTGTAGAAAAAGTAGGATTTTGCAAATCCTTGTCCAAACATGGACTGGACTGAGTCCATCCAAAATCCGAATGTACCAAGTCCAGTCCAAACACCCCCTAATAGTATTAAACAATTGAAAAAAACAAATTAAATCTATGCCGATCTAAACTAACACCATAACAGAATTAAACTGAACAAATTCTATATATCAAATAGTTGTAATTGTAGTATATGATTTTAAAAAAAAGTTGAAATTTCTGAAATTGGAAAAATATACTGGAAGCCAATCTGATTTCTAAATATAATAATAATAGCAAAAAAATTCAGTAACCATCGATTAAATATTGATTGGGCCAAGACCTTACTTACACTGTGACAGGTTTGGGTCTTCAGTATAACTTATAATGGGCAGGCCCAGGCCCATGTCCAGGCCCGACTCTTATTAGTATAGTAATGAGATGAAAGAGAGTCCAGAGATTATAATTTTGAAAACGTTGTATTTTAAAAAATAGACAACCATTAATTTTTGTTTAAATGATTAATATATATTAATTTGTCTAAAAATAAATTTTAACTTAGTCAAATAAAACTATAAACAATCTTTGTGTTACATATTCTTTAAAATAAAACATGACAAACTGCAAAAGAATATTATCTAAACATAACATTTGTGAAAAATGTCATTAAACGTTTTTATTGTAAGAACTTATCACCGATGATTTCACACAACTCTACTTGGAAATCGTGATGATGATTACTTTTTTTTTTTCCTTCATAAATTTAATAATGACTGAAATATTTGCATATGTATTTTATTTGTGCCATACATTTGTAAATAGTGGGTTTCAAATTTAGAATAAAGTTGAATTTAGGGCAGCAGGATTGATGTATTAATCCTATTAAATTTATTTTGAGGTCTGTAAAAGTTACAATTAGACCCTTTCAATGATTAACATTTTCGACATATAATCTTCTTAACTAAACTTAAGATATGATATATAATACAATATTGATGAAATAGAGTGTGTTCAAATCGATTTATTCATAGAAAGCAATTGAGAAGTGACCTCAGAATTGTTAATTTTTTCATAATTAAAAGATTTGTTGTAATTTTTACGAATGTTGAAATCCACTTTATAATTAATAAAAACTCATGTGAAACGGTTTCACGGATAGTTTACGTAAGATGAAACCCCATTACCCACAAACAACATGTGAATTGCAGGGTTTGAGTGGTGGGTAATTGGGCTGTTGGTTGATCCGTCTCACGTAATGCATTAAAATTCCATAATACGGTCTTATAAGAGACTTACTTTTGATAATTTAACTAAATTTCGAGCATGATATATTTAATTCAAGTGAGAATAAAGAAGAAAAGAGGAAATTGATGAGAAAGAGATTCAGTTGTCTGTTAGAGATGGGATGAGGAATCCAATCAAGTTGCAGCCTTTTCACCTAAGTCTCTTTCAATTTTTTACTTTTACTTTTAATTTGGCAACTCTCTTTTTTTTGAAAACAATCGCCTTTCTACTTGTTATTAGACGTGCTTACGATTTGCGAACCGCCGGTTCGGCAAACCACCAACCCAAAAATCAAAACCGAATCGTGGGGGTTACGGTTTTGGTTTCGGTTCTGAACCGGCAATTAAACCGGAACCGCCGGTTCGGCTTCCGATTTTTTCATTATTATTATTTTTTCTGCAAAAATTGTTTAATAGTTCATAAATTCGAAAGAATTCATTAAACCCTATAAAATAAGGGTTTAACGAACAATATTGTTCATTAAACCCTAAAAATTATAGGGTTTAACGAACAATACCCAATGAAAAATAGAGTATTGTTCGTTAAATCTTTATTTTATAGGGTTTAATGAAAATATCTCAATTAACATTATATTAACATATTACGTTTTGCATGATATAATACTTATTTATAATAATTTTCTTTATTTAGAATTTGATTATTAATTAGAGCATTTATATAATGTGGTAAAAATATGGTTATAATCACTTAATTATAATTTATAACCAATGCATAAAAAAAGTTATTAGATATATTACAACTTTATAAACATAATAAACTCATCTTTTCATTCATAAAATACATTATTACAATTATTTACAAGTACAAGTAAAACATTACAAATGTACACAATTTACAACTTCAAATTTTTAAAAAATTACAATAAAACATATTACAAATTACAATTATAAGATTGAAGAAGAGGAATTTTTTTTGAAAGAGCTTGAGTTTCAAACTTAGAATGAAATTGCCTACGTATCTTTTTCAAAATGAAGGAATCAAAGCTCACGTAGTTCTCTAACTCACCGAAACTTACCTATTCATTGGTTCCGGTAGAGGACGTGTTTGAGGTCATCTCCATTGGAATCTTAATTGGATAGATCGAGATCTTGTTGACGATTGCTTACTCTCACCCAATCTTCAAGTAGAGTAATGTTTTGCACATTCTCTTTCGTCAACTTTGATCTTCTTCGATTCAACATATGTCCTCCTTTGGAGAAAGCATGTTCGACCGCAACGATTGAGGCGAGACATCCAAACACTTCTTTAACAATAATGGTAAGTATAGGATAAGTGGTGGTCCTTCTTGCCCGTCACTTCAATAAATCCATATGATGTTCAAATACGGTTTGTTCAAATGTTGCACCTAAGTAAGTATCTAATTCTTGACAGGGGTTACTACCTCTAGATCTTTTTTGTGTTCTAACATCATAAAAATTGTAAAATTTACCAAGTGCTTGAGCCGGTTGAAAACTAGACGATTGACTACTACCTCATTCATTTTGTTCACTTGTATCATAACTACAATCATCACCTAATAATTGTTTATATTCTTTAAACAAATTATACAGAATTTTCTTAGTTCTACTTACAACTTCATTAGGGATAGGAATATAATCACACATATCATAATCATTTAATATCATATTTGGAAACAATGTATTATAATATATATTTAGTAATTCTTCTAATCCATCTTTTCTAATCCTAAGATCTAATAACTTAGCACATAAAAAAACATCGGGTATTTTATGAAAATATTTTAATCATTTTGTTTTCATTACTAAGACGGTTGGACCTAAAATTGGACATGTTGAATATAAATTTAAAATTAGAGCAATCTTAGCACAATTATCTAAAGCTATAGGAAAAGTAGGATAATAACATCCACTTAATTTTCTAGTGGCCTCTTCAAATATTTTTAAAAGTTGAATTAAATTAAAACATGCATCTCATGAAGTTTCAAATAAAATAACATCATTATTTGGATTTTCTAAATAAAATTCAAATAGCATTGATCTATATTCATACGAATCTTGAAGCATATAAAAAGTAGAATTTCAACGATGTTTAACATCAATTATAAATTTTTTAACTTCAAAACCATGTCTCTTACAAAATCTTGCCCATTTTTTATGCAATACCGTAATCTAGCAATTTCATAAATTACTTGTTTAATAAGTTTAATATATCGAAAATACTTTTCTTAAAATACCGTAATCATTTAAAACATGTCTCATTTTATGTGCAATGTGTTGTGCCGAATGTTTAATATCAAATTTTATATATGCAATTAAACGTTTTTTAAGATTACATGCATCATCTATCCAATGACAAGTAATACTCATATAATCATGTGTCTTATAAGGATCCTTTCATATATCATTACATATAGCAACCTTTTGTTTTAAATTTTTTAAGTCTTCAATTAATTTATATTTTAATACGGATTTTTCTATATCCCTAGTAACGGTGTTTCTAGAGATTTTTCTACTTGCCGGATTCATATATTTACTGGTGAATTTTTCATAAGAATCATCGATTGGAAAAAATTAAATGGAAAATGTTTTTTGGCTATGAATTCAACTACACCTCTCATAGTATTTAATTGACTAAATTTAAAAGTAACTTAATCCATACCTCCACCCTGAGAAGATCTGGTGAAGGCCCCCGAAATTGCGTTTGCCCTCAATCGAGCCCCACCTTGTCGGGATGCTTTTTGATCAAATGGTTGAAAAAAGTCTCGTAGCCTCCTCCATGCTTGAACTTGTACACCTTCGAATAATGGTTGCACGTCACAATGTAGTCGGTGACGCTATTCGACAATTTCTCATTCTTAAAATGGAAGGAGAAAATGTCACTCCGAAGGAAAGAAGATTGTCGAGGAGTAGTGGTTTGTGTAGTATTGCCACTCTCTTGCATTGCTCCCCTCGGCACCTCTTCTTCGACAAAGGCGGCGGCGGTATTAGGGCCCAACATCACCTCCATTTCTAATTGATTAAATCAAGATCTTCATCGTCGTAGAGAGATTGTGGTGGCGGCATCACACTTTTTCCCTTCCCACGAGACGAACCGATGGATGAAGCTATTCGAGACATTTTTTTGTGGAAATTGAAATAGAATTGAAATCGAGTTTCAAATTGAAGAAATACAAAAACTAAAAAAGAGAGACTAGAGAATGGAAATTATAGAATTGAGAGAGAGATTGATGTAGAAATCAAAGGGTGGAATGAGGGTATTTATAGATATACCATGAAAATTTCAAAAAAAAAAAATGATCGGCTTGTACGAACGATCTGGGCCGTCGATCAACAGCGATCGTTTGATCACGACCTTTGATTTCAAAATCATGTCCGAACCGCCGATGATCACAAACGACTCTTTAATCTGAGCCGTCCATGTGACATTCTCAATTAAAAAAAATAGGATAACCCGACGGTTTGTATATTTTGAAACCGAATCGGTTAGGGCCGATTACCGATTCGAACAGGATCCAGGTCAACGATTTTGAAAACCGTTGACCGATCGATTCCCAATTTTTCAAACCGGGTGAGCATGTCTACTTGTTATAAAGTTTGGCTTATGGAATTGTGCATGAATTTACACAAAATAAAGAGAAAATGTCCCCCAAATTGAAGAGTCAGAGAGTTTATCTGACATTACGTATATAAAAATTTTTGATGCTTGCTCAATTTATTTTAAACAGCAAATTATAAATTTTTCCTTATCAATTATGCATTATGTATCTTCAACCACGGATTACTTTCCATTATCTATTTTATGTTGGTAACTTTTGGATTAACTTTTTTAATGAATTAATACATTGAAAAAGGCCCAGCTCAAACTTGACTGAATTAATATAATTGAAAAAAAATCATTCCATCTCATTTATTTGAGGAACTAAAGTGATAAATCTAAAGTTCGAGAAGAAGATCCAGATAGAGTGAGGAGGAAGGTGAGAAGGACAACAATATTTTTTCGGGTTTATACCTACATTAAAGATTATAAAGTGGAATTTTGTTTTTAGGTTTGTTAAAAGGCTTAGGGTTTTGAAAAAAATCAATTAGTTTCTATGCTGAACGAGATTTGGAAATATTTTTTAGGTTCATGACAAATAACTTTGGTTACATTAGAATGCAGTCAGATTACGTTGGAAATGTGGTTTTTTAGGTTTGTTAAACATGTTAGCAATGATTCATTTTTGACTAAAATAGAAAAATCTGAAATTATTATAAATAGTGAAATCCTTGTACTACTTCATAAAAATTCTAAATGCAAGTTAAGTTTTTAACATCTCTTTGTCTTGCTTATACCTATGTTCAATTTTGAGCTAATTAGATCAGAATTGAATAGTTTTTCCTTTTTTTTATTATGATGATAGGTCACACTTGAAATTTACTATAAAGCACGTAGATTGAGCATTCTACCTTATGACCCAATGTTATAAAGCATGTAGATGAGTATTCTACCCTCATGGCCTGTGGCCCCAACAACAATGCGACAAACCTTTTGAAGGAGATGTATATATCTTTGTAACAAAAGAAATTATGGATGAATATTGTCTCCTAAAGCCAGATGTAATCAACAACAATGCGACAAACCTTTTGAAGGAGATGTATATATCTTTGTAACAAAAGAAATTAAGGATGAATATTGTCTCCTAAAGCCAGATGTAAAGCCAGATGTAATCAGTCAGGACTACTATTGCCAAACAATGTTTTAAGTGATTGTACACATTGTTTGGCAATAGTAGCCCTGACTGGTCTGGCTTTAGGAGACAATATCCATCTTTAATCTCTTTTGCTACAAAAAGAGATACAACTCCTTTAAAAGGCTTATCGCATTGCTGTTAGAGCCACAGGCCATGATGGTAGAATGCTCCATCTACGTACTTTATAGCATTGGGCCATGAGGTAGAACACTCAATCTACGTACTTTATAGTAAATTTCAAGTGTGACCTATCATCACAGTAAAAGAACAAAAGAGGAAAAACTATTCAATTCTGATCTAATTATAGCTCAAAATTGAACATAGCTATAAGCAAGACAAAGAGATATTAAAAACTTAACTTACATTTAGAATTTTTGTGGAGTAGTACAAGGATTTCACTATTTATAATAATTTCAAATTTTTTTTATTTTAGTCAAAAACAAATTATGGCTAAAGTATTTAACAAACCTAAAAAACCACATTTCAAACGACGATTGAATTCTAATGTAACTAAAGTTATTTATCATAAACCTAAAAAACATTTCCAAATCTCATTCAGCGTAGAAACTAATCGATTTTTTTCAAAACCCTAAACCTTTTAACAAACATAAAAACAAAATTCCTATTAAACAAAATTCCACTTTATAATCTTTAATGTGTATATACCCTAAAAAAAACCATTGAACACTTTGCATTGCTGTCCTTCTCACCTTCCACCTCACTCTATCTAAATCTTCTTCTCGAACTTTAGATTTATCACTTTAGTTCCTCAAATAAATGAGATGAAATTGATTTTTTTCAATCATATTAATTCAGTCAAGTCTGGGCTGGGCCTTTTTCAATGTACTAATTCACTAAAAAAGTTAATCCAAATCCACAAGTTACCAACATAAAATAGATAATGGAAAGTAAATCCGTGGCTGAAGATACATAGTGTAAAATTGATAAGGAAAAGTTTATAATTTACTGTTTAAAATAAATTAAGCAAGCATCAAAAATTTTTGAATACGCAATGTCACAAAACCTCAATGTCAAATAAACTCCGACTCTTCAAAAGGGCATCACCTGCATATAAACACACATATATAGAAATACAAAAATAAAATCCATGTCTGATGAATTGGATTCTGCTGGTTGTATAACTTCATATTCACATGTTTCTTGCATTATAAAAATAAAATGTATGATATTAATAAAAGATTCTGTAGTAGAAACCAATGAACCTAAATCAAGGCTAGCAAGATAATAAATAAATAATAATTTCAAACCATCTTAACGTTGACTAAAAGTCAGGAATTTAAATATCTTTACATCTTTAACCGTAAGGAATAATGATGAAGGAATTTTTTTTAAGGTTGTTCTTATATACATCTTTAACCATATAGTCATTAGAATCACAATTTACTTTCTTGATAAGGATTAGAATCACTATTTACAATAACAACATCACTACAATATGAAAATTAAAGTGATTCAACAGCAATAACCTAATAAATAATTTAATACTAAAAAAACATAAAATATCACATTAATTCATGATAAATTTAAACATGACACTGTCATCATCGTAAGCTCAAGTATATATATCCATGTGTCGTATGTTATTTGTCCAACTACGGAGTTACCAGGTTCAGCGAAAAATCTTTTCTGGGAAATTCTTAGTTCAAAAATCAAAGAATATTTATGTGGACAGACTCTGCTCGTCTCCTCTAGACATCATGGAATCACAATAATAAAATCCTGAAAGACATGGGAAGCTATTTTAGTACCTCAATGTATTCTTTGTTCATCCATTCCCAGACAATCTTATTTAATTTCTTCTCCTCCACTGTGAAGATAGACTTCCACCTGCCAATTAGTTTTAAGTTCAACAGTCATCAGAAACTAGGGCATATCAGCCAACGGTTAATCAAAAGAGACATTTAACATATCAAAATTGTGCAATAGCACACAAAACCAAACTAGAACTAAAGTAATTTGGCCACACCCACCCACCCCAAAATAGACAAGGAAAAAAAAACCACCACCACCAATAATAAGAAGACTAAAATAAGAACTCAGTGATTATTCTATATTGAACTAAAATGCTGGTCACAAGGTCGAAGAGTCTCTCAGGACCCCAAATGCTGACCCTTGAGAAAGACTAGCCATGGAAATAATTTGTAAGGACTAGGCACTAGGCAGCTAACCAATTGATAGCACTCAAGATACTTCTTGTAAAAAACTCCATAGTACCTAATTTCAGTTTGGTGAAAATACCTAGGTTTTTACAATAACAACTGCAATTTGTCAATCTTTTTGAGCAATTGCTCAAGCTTTATGTGTTGCAAGTCCCAGCATTTGACCAAATCTGGGTGGTTATTTCAACACCAAAATTGACCAGATTTCACCCTTTCACTCCACATACACTCTAGTATCTCTTTCATATTTGGAGAATTATTAAACAACACAAAACAAGCAATTATTTTCAACTAAAATTGAGCTCCAAATATTCACAAACCTCAATGTCAAATAACTCTTTGACTCTTCAAAAGGGGCATCGCCTGCATGTATCTTGCCATCATCACACACAAACAAACACACACACAAATAGAAACACAGATACAAAGTGCATGCCTGATGAATAGGATTCTGCTGGTTGTATAACTTCATATACACGCATGTTTCTTATGCTCCTTTGTCCATCTAACTTTAATATGCATAAAAAAAAAAAATATATATATATATATGATATTAATGAGAAAGTATAGTAGAAACCAGTAAGCATAAACAAGGTTAGCGAGAAAACAAAGGACCAATAATTTGAAACCATCTTAAAGTTGGCTGAAAGTTCAAAAATTTAAACATAAGGAATTTTTTTTAGGTTGTTCTCATATACATCTTTAACCATATAGACATTAGAACTCTGTTATTAAACATTCTGATTCATACATACAGCTTGGAAACAAGGTTGTTGGCGGTTCCATAAATTATATTAACTTATCACGCATTCTTTAATTTCAGTAGGAGCATAACTAATGACTTGTGAATATTCCAACTTACAACCTTTCTTTACATACAATAATCGTAAACAATGATTGATTCTTTAAGAATGATACTTAACCAACTTATACAAAGTAGATACTTTCACATACTTATTTATAAAGTGTAAGAATCTATAACCTCGCTAGAATGTTCCAAAATATTCACAATGTCAGAGATGTTCAGAAACTAATGGAGCATTACAATACAAAAGTTTCTTAACGAACTACAGTATTGAGGTTGATCAAGTTGATGCTATCCCTAAGGTTTTCAAATTTACCAGTCAAACTTAATATTCCAATGATAGCTAGAGTTTTATAGGATCATGTCATCGTATGAGCTGACCTAATCCACACACACACACGCAAAAAAAAAAAAAAATATATATATATATATATATATATATTATTTTTATTACAACAAGTAATTTGATGTACAAGAGTGAAGCATATACTCTCATCTCATTATTTCCAGACCTTAAGTAAGGAGGATGAATTTTAATAAGGAGGACACTGTCGAAGGATTAACTTAAGTTCTAGAAGAACAAAAGAAGGCTCAATTTGTTCTAACAAATCAGGATATTGAAAAACACTCCAGAAAGAAATAAACAAGAGAAAAAATACATATTTTTTAAAAATATATATATTCTTTTTACTAATTATTTTTATTATTAAAAATAATCATGAGTATTTTATTTTTGGTTATCCCATCCACATTTTATTTTATTTACATTCATATTATAAATTTATCTTTATTGAAAATTTTGTGTAATACACAAACATAAAAACCTTACTAACATATTAATCAAATCATATTATATTTAAATATTCCCCAAATTTAATTTATACAAGTTAAAATTTATTTTTTTTCTAAAATAATTTTCAATAAAATAAATATCAAAACAATTATAACAACTCATAAACAATATCAATCTAACATAACATCAAATATTTTGAAATCATAAATCTATAGTATGCAAAAATTATATCGAAGATAATTTACTAATTGATTAATATAATTTCAATAGTGTCACACAACATATTAAAAATAGTAAAGTAGCTAGCAAAAAGTACTATTTTCGTAAATTATTGTGTTTATTTATTATTTATATGATATCTATTTATGGCTTATAAAAACTTCTATTCAAATCTATAAATTCATACTATTTTGAATTTTTTATTAAAATAAATATTGTAGAGTTTCTATCCGCTCTTTTACATATAAAATGTACAATACATGTACTAAACCTTTCATGTATGATACATGTACTTGATATAAAGTATGATAATTATTTAAGAAGTACGAGAAATTGAAGTATTTTTTAACTATTCATATGATGCATAATACCCATTTAACTAAGAGTGTGCCATACAAATATATATATATATATATATATATATATATATATATATATATATATATAATGGTAAAGCCAAAGTACCTGGGGAATAGTTCGCTTGAAAGTGTTAAATTTCCCAACAAAAGCATCCAATATCCGGCCCTTCAGCATAAGTGGCATTAGTTAGCTAAAGGAATATACAAACATCACACCAACATAAGGTTTTTATTCAGGAAGTTGTATGAGACCACTAATAGCGGACATACCAATAAAACTCGTGCTTCATCCATTGATGCCTGATCCACACCTTTCTCGAATATTGGCTCCACCTTAAAGTAATAAACCAATATTGATATTTCATAGTACACAAAGAAAAATATATATACTGTTTGTAAGAATTTATATATATGGTTTGTAAGAATTGTGCATTTTCTATAGCCTCTAAAAATTACTTGTTATGAGGACATACCAGATTCAACATCAAGCGAGCACAAGTGGTGTGAATGCTCAAGGACAATGAGGCATCATGCATGTTGCTTGAGAACAGATAGATAATCCGCGATAACTGCAAACACATTTATCCATAAGAATAAATAATGAAGCTTCAGCAAAATAATGATCAGTAGACCAGACTGACATCATTATTGAAAAAGAACCTAATTTTTAGTAAGAAATAATAAATGAAAGACATGGAGGAGAACACAAAAGGCAGGGAAATTCCAGAAATTTTACAAGTTATAGTAGACGATCTGCTTTACCTGAGACAAAGAAAGATCTCCCCTGACATGATGAACAATCTCTGCCAAAAGACTATAGGCCAAAGGACGCAATGTCTCAAAGCATGCTCGGCCGGTTCCAACAAGGACCCTGGTGTGGTCCAAACATCACTTCATGAGGGTCAAAAGGCAAAATGCAGAATGTATAACCAGAGTGTGAGAATTATGTATGTGCATGATTGAACAGTTTGAAATTGGACAGCACAAAGAGCACCAGATAATCCATAAATGCAAACATGGGACAAAATATATAAGACCTCCAACTTATCAATGCAAGAGACAGCAACATCTGAGCAGTGAATACCAATCTAATCTTTCCGATTTACTGTAGTTGTGATTGAAATTATGGTCACAATATTTAATACGCCCTATTGATCTCGGAATATGTATGATTATCAAGCCAAACACCTTTTTAAAAGAAGCAGGTTTCCTATCAAATATGTAAAGACCAGCTATCAAAAATTGTAGAAACATGTAAAGGTCGACAAAGTATTTAATCCTGGAATGTTTAACATAGACCAATGGTAGGTGAGCACCACTTTGCAGATTTCTTTGATAGAGTCCATACACATTTCAGTTAGGCATATTATTCCCAACCAAGTCACATGAACTTGAAGAACATTGATTCCATCAGACACAACATAAATGGAAAAAACGTTGCAGGCCTCCCCCACTGCCCCACACACAAGACACTACCCAAAACTTAATTACAAGGATCCTCACTTGTGATTATTTAGGACAAATATGAAAATCTGAAGCCTAAAGAATTTTCTTTGTTCTACACTTATAAAAAAAAATTACTGTTCAGCATAATATCCTGTCCTTTCAGTTTGTGGTAGTGGTGGCGCGCACAGAAGGGCTAAGAAATGGCATAGAGAATCACAGGTGGTTTTCCACAGTAATCACCTCGATTAACTATGCAACAGGGATGATTGGCCTCGATTAAGTTTAATATTTAAACTTTTAAGCACCTACATACCACTCTTAAGAGATCCCTTCACCATGGTTATTGAGGAAAAATCTTTTCAAGTCATAAGGATTTATACCATTCTTATAAAATTATCGGAAACATATTTTATACTCTGCATTTCTTCACGATTTAAAGATACAGTGGAGGGTTGGAGGTCCAAGAATTGTAGGATAAAGCTACATAACATTTTCACAATGTATAAATCGATTGCATAAAGCACCTAATTCCACCCCCACCCCCCAAACACACAGACACAACAAAAATTAACAAAAGGATACTAATACATAAAAATAAAACTTTCTATCATCAGGAAAAGAGATGCATCCATGATGTTTTCCTCAGTACTTTCTGAAAACCATTAATGTCAATTTGCAGAACACATTCCAAAGTTAAATTATACTCTGGGAAATTTATGCGATTGTAGGAAATATTTTATGTTAACCCAACAAAGGAACTTCAGTTAGACATATCCTCAGCGTAACCTTGTTTCAGTAAACAACGTTGAAAAGTTCTAGCTTCTAAGTTAAGCAAATTTCGACTCCTAAAAACCTATTACATCTCACAAATCAAGAGTAAAATCATGATAATACAGCCAAGACTGCAAATATATACATATAGATAGGCCTGAACCAATAGGATGTGAGATCAGGCCATAAACTCTGGAATCTTTCATGGACTGCTGCGACTGCATATCTAGACAGTCAAACTATATAAGTGCAATATGATGTTTTCCCACTTTCCTAAAAAAAAAGTAAGATCACGCATCACATACAGCAAAAAAAAAAAAAAAAAAAAAAAAAAAATCTAGCAAGCAGTAATGAACAAAAGAACAAAGGAAGTCCAGATCTCAAAATGTTTCCATAACAGGTTAAGTAGATAAGCATACCTCTCATCCAAGAGTGTATCAATTAAAGGAAATAAACCCCTTTTAAAGTCCGTCCCAAGAACATGTTTCAGAGCAACCAATAGTTCCTAGAATCGACAAAGACAACTTACATAAGTCAATTTTCAGGAGAGCAAACAAGACACACACATAAAGTTGCAAGAGAAACCAACCTTCCGAATTGAAACTGAGTCAGAGCATGTGACAAGCAGATTCACAATGCTTTTGCATATGCTTTCTTCATGTTGCTTGATATAGTCGGCAAAGCTCTTCAACAGGTAAGTTAAGAAAGATACAGTCTGCATATAAAAATGAGAAAATAGCTGAGTGAAAGCAAATGATAAGGAGGTGATAAAAATGGCAGTGTGTTCCTTTTTTACTAGTTTGAGATGCAAAAATGATATATGTGAGATAGATCATATGTGAATGGCTTGTCTACTAGCATCACAAGTAAAAGATAATTATATAGGAACATCCTCAAGACTTGAAGTAATATCACATTATACTTATACAGTCAAGTATAAACTTTATATGTTGAACTTAAATTTAAAGCAACTAAACATATTGAATCTATATAAAATTCAAAAATACAATCATGTTTTGATGTAGTTCAATAAAAAAAAGTAAATTTTACCTTAACTTGACATCCCTTCAGCTCAAAAAAATGTATCTTCAAATGAGGCGGGACCTTCTCTGGTCCTGGGACTGAGATTGCTGCCACCATCAATGGCAACAGATGCGGAATATTAGTCTGTACAAGTCGCCCATACAACTGAAATAGAAACATAACCACCAGTGGACTCTCTGTAACAACCTTAAACGACCTTGTGCTTGGATTAAGCAGCCCTGCAGCTCCAACATAAGCTCCCGAAGAACCCATCTGATCAGAAACTTCAATAGGCTTCACATCATCACCACTTAAAGATGATCCCATGGACCCAGAGGTTGAGGGTGGAGCTGGTGGGGGTGCCATCATAGCCCCACTCTCAAAGAAGTAACTAACAGTAGCCCTGAAATTCTGGTAAATTTTGCAGACGAAGTCTAGAAATGGCTGAACTTCAGTCTCTAAACTTGGTTGGAAGTTCCTAAGCAAGTCAAAAATAATTCTAATGCAAATTAATCCATTTTCCTCGTTGTCTGTTGTGAGCACGTGCATTGCTATTTTGAGAAGCTCCTGAACAAATGGCCTAAGAACCTCACTGTGGGGTAGGCGATTAAGAATTTCAATTATAATATTCCGTAGCATGTGCTCTGGATTATCCACAAACTGGGGCTTCGTAATATGGTGTAAAATTGCAGAAAATGAACGAAAATAGCACTTCAAGAAGTTCAAATACTCCCCTGTATGGCATATCTCCAAACTGTCCCGTACCTCCATCGCCATTTGTAGCCTCGACTGAATTGCTGCCCCAATAAAAGCAGAAAAACAGAATCAATACACCAAAGCACACACATGCAAGGAGAAATTCAAGCATATAAATAAAAGATAAATAAATTGAGAGTTCACTTACGAATGTCGGGCTCTATTAGGTGCCGAGAGTGTTGCTCGAAATTCTGAACGGGACTCATGGTTAATGAATTAACTAAAGACCTCGTGTCTGGAGTGAAAACTAGGGTTTTGTAAGCAGTGGTTCAGGGAAGAAACAAATAGCAAGATTTTAAGTTAAAACGGGGAAAATCATCAATTTTTGGGAATGGAATTGTAGAGGCGGTGCTGATGGCGTTCAGATCGGAGAACTATATCGGGTAAAATGCTGATTTCAACAGTTAATTAGGTATCTAGGGTTTTGGATTGGAGGGAGAAGAAGAAGGAAAGGGGTTCTTCAGTTTAGTGATCAATCAGAGAAATGGTGAAAGTCTCACGCGGTCTGTTTTCCCCCTTCGGTCCTTCACGCACACCGTTGGACGCCTCTTCCTTTTTATACTCTCTCTTTCTTATTTTGCCCATTAATTTTTTATATAGCTTGTAAAGACAAACAGGCTCACGCCTGAGAGTGCGCCTTTAACAACTATGCTGGTTATTATGAGACGTGATTAGTAAGCATCACTAGACTTTGTAGTCCTTATCCTAGTGTGCTTCTGATTCAATGTAAGAATAGTCACTAGGCACCATGAATTTTGGGATTGATCCTACATCCAATGCATTCCACCGAGCCTAATATATTCACAACTCATTTACATATAAACACTTGCACACACATCCATATGGATATGTGCAAAATGAGTGGTGGAATGCACTTGGTGCAGCATGTATTCCACTAACTCAGTATATGTACATTTTGCTATGGTTGTTTTATAACATCCACACGATAACCAGCATTTCTTCGAAGGCTCATTACACCACTTGAGATCCCATCATTGCATTGAAGAATACTTAATCGAAAACAACTTGGCAAACAAAGGAGATGATCTGAAGGCCATCTAGAAGAAGATAGACGAGATCGCTCAAGAGTTTGTTGAGTTTGCATATCAAAGCCCAATTTCAGCTTTATCTGCACAAATGCCTACTATAACAAGTCAATTGATAGCTTTGACTCAAGTTCATCCACAAGCTATGGAGAGTCCAGGGAATCTGGGATTCTAGTAGGTATAACTTATTTTGAAAGAGGTTTGTAAAGACGAGTCTTGTAAAGCAAACTGACCATAACGAAGTTCCTCCTCAGAAAAGGAGTAGAGTGGACGTAGAAAAATTACACCACCTTCGAACCACTATAAGCCATAAGTGTTTATTGTTTATCTTATTTATTGCATTGTTTTGTTTGCATATCTATTCTGTTGTATCTCTAATAAGCATTCTGTTAAACGCATTTTGCAAAATCATACTTGGAAAGAAAACTGGTTTTCATCAGAAAGAAACTCTATCAAGTTTATTCCGCTGCGTTGCATTTTGATACCGGGACAATAACCTGATTCAGCCAAGGGTCAGGTTGCTGACTCGAAACAGGATACTGTTCTCCAAGTGAGACAGAAACCTGTTAATCAGTTATATGAACAAGAAAAGTTTGAAAAATCGATAGAAGTTCATTCCCCCCTGAACCTCTGACACTTGGGACCCAACAGTTACATTTCCGGTATTTTATATCTGTCGAATGTTATAAGACGTAGATTTTATCCCCACGAGTGTATTCCACGCACTCACCCCCTATTGTGTAATTCACATTACAGGAGATGACAAACATGATGAACCGTAGAGAGAGAGAGGTGGTGCTCTATTCGGATATGTGTAATTAAGTTTGTGGTTCCACAACAATTAAACAATAATTTTTTATAATTCACGTTTTGTAAAGTATAATCTTTTATATGTTTCGGATGATGGATCCTGATGTGATATATTTCCACTGCTATGTTATGTTAATCGGTTGAAATCGATTGTTGATATGTGAATGATTCACATCGTCTCCTACCTCATTCTTCTGTCGTCTCCTACCTCCATCTTCTGTTATGAAAATGTCTTTTACCATTTCTTCTTGCACGCCTGCAAGTAAAACTCTGATAAATTTATGAAAGAAAACGGGGAGTGACACAAATTTTCAGAAGTTTAAGGATAAAATTGTCAGCTCGAAAAGTTAATGGATGAAATTGCCAAAACTGATACGTTATTGGACAAATAAGGTTATAAATTCCACATTAATATGTATTCACTGTTGATGTGTTATATATCTAATTTATCTATTAATTTCACAATTTATTATTTGAGGAAATGAGATAATTACATATCATTGAAGGACAAATTAAGAGTTTTTCACTCAATCTTTTTTTTTTGTACGCTTAGTTTTTGGCCTACATATATAAATAATTTTATGTTTTCAATTGTAAATTTTCAATTCCATGAAACTACATTAACTTTTTATATATCGGTCTCTTAAACTTCATCAACAACACTATCCTTTTACAGTTCTGTAGTATGACTTGTGTGAACTTATGTCTTTTCCCATGCTAGTTAAGAAAAAATTTAAACTTTTCAAAGTTTTTGAAACTTGTAGTTTTTTAGAAATGTGGGGTTCTCTTTTGAAATCTTCAGACAATGCTTCAAAGAATGTATCCCATAAAACTCTTACATCTGTTGGTGCACAATACACCAAAATTATTGCAAATAATCTTCGCATTTCATATGGCATTTGAAAAGTGATAGCTTCATTCAAACATTCTGTAATACTTTGATCAGCTTCCAACAAACCTCTTTTTTGAGCAGCTTCTTTGAAAGTAATACATTGTCTACCATTCACATTCAACAAAAACTCAAACGATGTTGGTCCTTTTACACATTCACATTCAACAAAAACTCAAACGATGTTGGTCTTTTTACATTATTCATGAGTAATCTGAGATAGTATCTTTCTCCTTCTACTGGATTTGCAGCACTTATACGTCCAATCACACCCCTTTTCTTTCTTTCCTTCCAACATTTTCTTTGTTTATCCCATACGTAATGTTCAGGAAATTCTGTGTAAAAATATTTCCGTGCTTGTTCACTTATACGACACATTGCAAAATACTCGGTGAGCATTTTTTTGGAGGCATGATCCCAGGTCAAAATATTTTCTAAATTTTGATTTGCCCAATAAGTTACACTCTGTTGGTTGGACAGATGTAATTGTAAATTGATAACTGGTGGAGATATTTCAAATAAATTGAATTCAAAAATTCTCCACATTGCTTCTTGTGTAGAGACCCCAAAAGTATGAAATATATAATCAAAATGACAAAACAATCTAACAAGTTTGATTGTTTTGAGTTGATTCAAAATTTCAATTTCAATTTGCAATTTTAGATATTAAATTATTAATTAATTGGAAAGGAGCCATGAGGCGTGAGGACTTAGAGTACTTATGGAAAATTTTAGATATTTTGGTATATTTACTATATATATATATATATATAATACTCCATGTCATCCCTGTAATTTTTAAATGGGGATTCATCGTCCCTACCTCATTCCCTAATTTGATCGGGGAATCCCCGCCCCATTAACATTAGTACCCAACGGGGATAGTTGGGGAAATTGTCACCCCTAACTCTAGTATAAAGAAATAATAACAATAAAGTAAAATATAAAATAAACGAATAATATTCCCACTTAATTAACACATCTAAAGGTTTTATAACACAAACATCCATTTACCACTCCATTCAAACAGATAGCTATGTTTCTTGGTACTATTTTATTATATGACTTGCATATTAATACAAACATTATGCTTCAAGAGGTCTTCCTTTGTAAATATCTAAACAACGGATATTATGTTCCAAAGGTCTTTTATACATCTATCCAATTTAAGTAAAAAGTTTTTACCATCATAGTGTTTTGACTTTCAACTGTTTCTCAATACTTACCTTGAACTTAGTTTATATACTACAGTGCCATAAAACGAGAAAAGCAAAATATCATGAACCAGCCCATCAGGAAAACAACAATGTTGACTTAAGTCATTGTCTTTTAAACCACACAGTTGTTACATGATCTTGGGTAGAATAGAAGCGATAGATTATCAACATGCAAATCACTAAAGCTACATGTAAGTTCACTAGACACTCATCAGATAGTTACCAGAATTCTAACAAAACAAACAACTCAAGTCAACACGTAAAACAATCAATTCAATCCTTGATCAACTACTTCCAGTACATAGACAACATGATTCACAAGTTTTAATAGGAAAAAACTCAGATTTGCAAATACCTTCCACATAACATACATGTGGCAACTACACTTACAATATGAGACCTTGAACACTTGACATCATGTGAGAGGTGCATTTAAAGGTTAGATCACCAGAAGAGATGCATTTCGAGAAGTAAAAAGTAAGGAAACTCCCTTCCTCCCTCTCTCTCCCTACTTGCATCCAATCTCGTTTCATGCTAGCAACAATATGAAGAACTGTTCTAGAAATGTTTGGTTCTCTGCCAACAAATAGACCTACAAAAAGATTTGAGAGATGTTTATAAGCCACAAAAACTTAAAGAAACCCAGACCAACCACACTCACACCGAGTTACAGAATTCAGGACCAGAAAAGATGATTAGTTAATATCTAGTTTTCTTCATTCTACAGATCAAATATGTTAAGTTCTACACGAAGGAGTTAAATGCCTAGGGAATAACATAAAAATTCCAAATATCAGCTCAAAGATTGACTTTAACAATCTGAAGATCCCGAATTTTTTTGTTAAGATACATTATCTCTTTGATGCACATAGGGATGGCGACCGGATCGGCTAGGGGAGCAATCCCCAGGGAAAACCCCGCCATTCTAGAATCCCCACCCTGCAGGGATTCACCGCCATATCTTGTGTTTTTTTTATCTAATTAAACTTATTGTTATTATTAGTTTTTTTACATGTTTTTAACAAACATCACTTTAATTATAATTAGATACATTTAATTAGTAATCAAATTCGAAAATATTATGTATTAGGGATTTCCTCTCGAAAAATAAGTTAACTATCAATTATCTCATTCTCTTCCTCTAGAATATGTTAACGCTAATATTTCTCCCTTTAATATTTCTCTCATTCTCATCCTAACTGGTTGGGTAAAGGTTTTGTTTTGGTGAGAATTTTTCGCCTTCCTCTGTTGACAGTACAGTGAAACAATAGATGCCATCACCGTCACGACGCTGGAGAACAAGACTGAGGTTGTTTTCGTCTATGTAACCACGTCGGGAAACGTTAAGTAACGACGGTGGATTCATACAAAACGAATTACCACAAACGTACCTCAATGTTTTCGAGAAGATCCCCATATCCACCGCCGGTTTCGAGAGGATACTCATATCCGCCGCCTTTTACTCGTTTGCTGCTTAATTCTCGATACCTTTTTCTTTATTAGGGTTTCCTCACAAAGGGAGCTCTCTATAAACATTTGGAACCAAAGGAATATATAATAGACAATGTGGGCCGGCCCAATAAATCACTGACGGCCCGATGGACCGATCCATCTATCTCCATATATTGTAGCGTTTACGTTGTTTAAATTTTAACTTTGTAGGCTTATGATTTAAATTTAAGAGACCGTTTAAATCAAGTTATTTTAGACCATCTTTAGTGATGCTGGAAATCTTAAAAATTTTAAGATTTTTGTTCTCCAAGCTGCTAGAGAATTCTGTATATAATTCTAATAATCACTCACTTACAATTCTTTTGCGCTATTTTTTTTAATTGTTTTTCTTTTTCTAATTCATTTTATTTTATTTTTCATTTTTTAGTTTTTATTCATTTTCTTTTCTTCTTTCCTTATATTGATGCTCGTAAATGCTATAATTTTATTTATAACATTAATAATCAATCATAAATTTTATATAGTTAAATTTTTATTTTGGGACAAATATTAATATAAAATTTATTTTAATTATATGTAATTAAAATCTGAAATAATATGATATGTTATTTGAACAATATTAATTTGCCCCCGTAATATGTAATATTTGAATATTGGTGTCGATATGTTTTAATATTGTACAATATTTAATATCAGTGTCAATATGTTTCAAAATTGTACAATATATATCCAACAAATTATGACAGTTTTTTAACCCATATCCAATATTACCCTCCAAAAAATGATACATCACAGATATTCTAATTCAAAAATCATGATATATTTCATCATTGATTATGTATATATCTTTGTTATGATAAATTTCATAACAATACCCAATTTATAGTTTATTTATCAATTTTAGAACCAATTTTTAAAAGTAGTGCATAGCGTTGGAGATCAACGATTGTTTTTATATAAAAATAATGCAAAATTAACAGGACTTTTGTGTAGAGCGTTGGAGATGGTCTTATTTTGAATTGATTAATCGTGACCACCTCTAAGTTTAACGACCCGATTGCATGGATAGTATTTATTTTTGGTTCGGAACAATTAGCTGGTAGACCTCATAGGACATGTTTGGGTGTGAGTTAGTTAGATTAGTTGAGCTATGGTGGATCTAATCAAATAAATCACTGTTTGGATCAAATGTTTATTGTGGGTTTAATATTAATTTGGCCAAAATGCCCCTAACATGTTTTTCGAATAAAATTAATTCTGAAATCCAAAATTAAAGTAGTAAAAAGACTTGAGTGGGGAATAAAAAACCAAACATAAACACGCCCTTCCCCTCAAAATTCATCTTTCAAAATTCTGTGACATGTGTCTCTTCATCTCACCCTTTAGTTGCCATGTCATCCTTCATTTTTCCAAATCAACGTCTCTTCTTCCCATCTCTTCCTCTCCCCACCTCTTAATTTTGAAAGATGTGGGTGTTTTATTTGATCAAGTTGCCATTAACCCTAGGTATGGTGGGTTTGACTCTTCAATACTTTTCCGATATAGATGTGCCGCGTAAATAGATGTGTCGCATTATTTATTCTTTAAAGTGGAATATACTTGGTTTTTGTTCTTGCAATCATCATTCCTGTCCCTGCTGATATTTGGATGAAAATATTAGTTCATTTTGCTCAGTATTGTTGGAGTTGACCGACTAACGTGTATTGTGTATATGTGAAATTGCATTTAATTTCAGTTAAGTTTGATTGTAAAGATGCTGACAATGTTTTTGTGTTGATTTAAAATGGTTTGATCAATTGTATAGTTGGTTTGCTTTGATTCATATTGAACTTCTTTTGATCATGCATTGGACCATGCGCTGTTTTTGGTTGGATACATGTGTTGGTGTATCTGGTAAGCTGATTGAGATGGATAGGATATCAGAGAATAGGTTGTTTCATTCACACAAATGTATTTGAAAATTGTGGACTATAGTTTTTCAATTTTTTCTGCAACTTAGATTCTTGTATGATTAGATGCTTATTTGGTTATTATTGTTTCTATTTCCTTCCATTATGGCGATTTATGTTTCGAATTTATTAGTTCATTCTTTTGAATATTCATTTGTGCCACTCTTTGCAAGACCAAGAATTTGCAGTTCCTCAATATTTAATATAACTTTGATATCCCTGCTGCTGTCCGGAAGATTGGTGCTCATGGTTTCCTCAATTTGAAAATGCTAAAAATCATTATGATTGGTAATTGCAACTTCCTTGTGAATTAATGTATTTTTTGGACCGTCTACGTTCCAACTTTTGGCGTAGTAACCCCTATGAATGTGAACTTTTATAAGTTTTTTTTATTAAAAGCATTGAAAGATTAAAGTAAATCTTCTATGCAACTGATTTGATGCTGAAGCCATCCGATGTCCACACCGTGATGAACGAACATTAAGCATAATGGATATTTCTTATCTTGAAAATCATAACAACTCCTTTTATCACTTATCTCTTAATGTGTACTCACATATTATTAGTGCAACATCATGTTGCAGTCCACGTCAAAGGCAGCACTAGTAGACACCTTAATTTATTATTATAACTTTTTATTATGGGACACCATATATCACAACTAATATCCCATTTTAACATTATGTTACGCCAAAATTAAATATGATTATCTTAAAATGGAAGGACAATTAGGGTCTAAACGCATAAAACAAAATATTGTCAAAAAATTAGGTGATTTTGACGACAAGTGTACGCCTAAAAGATGGCTATATAGTCTAAGTACGTAGGTTTTATGACAAGAATATGGAGTTACCTAAATTCACTAAATATGTCATGTGATAGTTTCCAAGCTGTACAAATTAAATGAATTGAGGAGAGTAGCATAAAAATTCCCAAACTAAGACCCTTTTCGCTTTTTCGAGGTATAAAATGAGACAATTAATATGGGAATTGTTGATTGAAATTTAGTGCTTCCCATGTTCGTTTGATGTAATGATCAATGCCACGTCGTCTTGGTATACGTGATTCATTCACTTTTATTCTTCACTTTCCTTCTAGAAATTAATTGTATAGCTCCATAATATTTCAATTATTACTCCCCATTTTATTAGTTTGTAAATATATACAACATCTGTCCCAAAATAAGTGCCGTTTTAACAAAAAATAATTTGATCAAAAATATGTATCATTATAAGATTTCAAAATATATATACTTAAAATCTATCAAAATTACCCTAATTTACTCCCACCAAATTAGATAGAGTGGTTAAGAGAACAAAGAAAAAAACTCTCATAATTACTTAAATAAGGGTAGATCAGTTTTTATATCACATTAAACAATACGTATGAAAATTCTGAAACAACGGTATTTTTTTTGGGATGGAAGAAGTATTTTAATAGATGGTAAATAAATAATAGAAGTTTAATGATAAATACAGTATAATTAGTTAAAATACCAGTAAAATTATAATTTTACATAAAAAAATATTTGTAAAACATAGCACACATTCAATTTGTTACCTATTTGTAATTTGAATGGTGAAATATTGAAAAAGTCAGTGTCTTTATTTGTGAAGTCAAGTGAAGTCACCTAAATAATCAAATTAAGAAAAGATTTTGTTGGAAGCAATCCAGATTAAGCAAGAAAATGTAATATGACAAAATTGAGTTGTCCCCTCTCTATATACTCTGAAATGATGTAATTAAATTTGATTGCAAATGTACACATGAAAGGTCACATGCAGTGTTCCTATCCTACACGTACGGATTTTCAAGAATAGTGAAGCTACCCATGTTACTATTTTATGTTCAGACTATACTTTTCTTCAATTTATAAAAAAAAAAAAAACAGATAAAGAAAAAAAGATTAAAAAAACACACACACTCTAACTAACCATGACTTGACGAAATTTTAGGTACATTAATTGATGTCTCATGAGCCTAGCACAAACCTTTCTTAGTAATTAAAAACTTTCATAGTAATTATAATGAATAAGAAGTTGGTTATTACGCAGATTTGTCTTTAGTTTAGTGGTAAATGTATCTCACAATTTCGGATTTGAGTCTCCCTTCTTCAATTGTAATTAAAAGGGTTTCTATTTTTTTAACTTCAATTTTGGGAGAAATACTATGTAGACATAACATTATTTGTGAAATTAAATATAATATTGAAGGAGACTATCCTTCACCTGCCAAGAATTGTCTGCTTTTTTTTTTAACCACTTGTACATATTTTAACTACTTGTACATATTTTCAATTACAATACTTCTGAATTATCCTCCTTTTTTTATCCGAACGAATAATACTTAATTTTTAAGGTAACTTATTTACAAAAAACACACAAATTATTATGAAATAGTTAGTTTTAAATTATATCACAATTATAAACTACAGACTATAATGGTTTATAAAATAACTTATATCCCGAGCCATTGTTGTACATAAAAAATTATTAGCTAAACAAGTAATATTTTTACTCAAGAGAAAGTTCTCATTCTGCCTCTCCATTTACGTCATTATTCTTTTACATGTTGTACTATTTCATGTTTTATTACCATACTAGGACTCAAAATGTTTGTTTAATAATATTATTAAACATACAGTTGGTATGTATTTATGCCGTACGTTTGGAATACAAGTTAGCTAGAATATAGTTGACAATGGAGGGATCTGAGACCGAGTGGAGTTAGGGGGTACTTTGGTCATTTTCTAATTCTTTTTAGCACTCAAAATTCTTGCTTATATATAAAGCCCTACTACCCTATCCATCGTGGACACGTTAAGATGTGTCCACAGTTGATGTGTCAAAAATTCACAATGCCTATTAATTTCACTTTTCATATTATAAGGGGATGTGATTAATATAGGTTATCGGTGGGCATATTAAGAGTTGTCAATGGTAAATATTTTATCATTTTTTCTTTTATATATATATATAAAAGAAATTATTGTAAGAAATTATCACCGATGATTTCACACAACTCTACTTGGAAATCGTGATGATGATTACTTTTTTTTTCCTTCATAAATTTAACAATGACTGAAATATTTGCATATGTATTTTGTTTGTGCCATACATTTGTAAATAGTGGGTTTCAAATTTAGAATAAAGTTGAATTTAGGGCAGCAGGATTGATGTATTAATCCTATTAAATTTATTTTGAGGTCTGTAAAAGTTACAATTAGACCCTTTCAATGATAACATTTTCGACATATAATCTTCATAACTATACTTAAGATATGATATATAATACAATATTGATGAAATTGAGTGTGTTCAAATCGATTTATTCATAGAAAGCAATTGAGAAGTGACCTCAGAATTGTTAATTTTTTCATAACTAAAAGATTTGTTGTAATTTTTACGAATGTTGAAACCCACTTCATAATTAATAAAAACTCATGTGAGACGGTTTCACGGATAGTTTACGTAAGATGAAACCTCATCGTCCACAAACAGCATGTGAATTGCAGGGTTTGAGTGGTAGGTAATTGAGTTGTTGGTTGATCCGTCTCACACAATGCATTAAAATTCCATAATACGGTTTTACAAGAGACGTAATTTTGATAATTTAACTAAATTTCAAGGATTATATATTTAATTCAAGTGAGAATAAAGAAGAACAGGGGAAATTGATGAGAAAGAGATTCAGTTCTGTCTTTAAATGGGATTAGGATTGTTAGAGATGGGATGAGGAATCCAATCAAGTTGCAGCTTTTTCACCTAAGTCTCTTTCAACTTTTTACTTTTACTTTTAATTTGGCAACTCCCTCTTTTTTGGAAAACAATCGCCTTTCTACTTGTTATAAAGTTTGGCTTATGGAATTGTGCATGAATTTACACAAAATAAATATGTAGTTTTTCTATTCTTCACGAGAATAACATATCTATGTTCAATTTTCGGCGCCTTATGTGTTTACTTCTTTATTACCCTCATATATATATATACATATATATATATAATCATTTATATAGTGATGGCATCTTTAATATAAACGTGATATATATCAATTGGTGCATGATTAAATACTACTCCTATTTTATAATGGCAAAAACTTTTGCGCACAAGGTGCACGGATCCAAATTTGTGCACAACAATACTGTTATATTATATGAAGTAATACTATATAATATAACAGTATTACTTCATATAATATAACAGTATTGTTGTGCACACATTTGGATCCGTGCACCTTGTGCACAGGAGTGTCACTCTTTTATAATAGTCAATAGATGATCATTTCAATGAAAAAAAATGTCAACCAGATGATGAAATATTAAGTGTTCAAAGTTTCTTTTTCATTTAAATTTTTTCGAACCGTTGGTAAATGAGGGAGATCTGAGTGGAAATATGAAAGTTTTTTTTTTCTTTTTATGAAAAGAATGAAATCTGAATAGATCAAAAGCATTGGATAGGGATGAGGAAAATGTGAATGGAAAATATGAAAATAATTCTTTTAATGGAAGAAAATATGAAAAGTTAAAAAAAACTTTTAGATTTGTTTTGTTTTTATTATTGAAAGTTCAAAAAAATTTGTGCACTGTTATAATATGTAATAGATTCGTATGAAAAAAAAACTTATATGATATCATATCATAAATGAAATTTTGCGAAACAAATTCCTATTAATTAATAAGTCACAATCTTTCTCAAATCAATCTTTATTTTTTATAAAAACAGTCTCACAACATTATTAAATATGCATTGTCTGATGATTAGCTCTAATTTGATTCTTATAGGATGGTCCACACAGTTTAGATTGTGTGGATTTGGATCTCAAAATATATTGTAGAAATTATTTGGCAATTAATTAGGTGCAGTGAATCTTTTATTCTTGAGATTTTTAGACCAACAGTAACCACCACGAAAATCTGCAGGATTAAATTTCAATGAAGATATCTTTTTGAATATTGTCTTATTATAGGGGATATTCACTTTTTGGTGAAACAAAAATATGATGAGTAAGTCTCTTGTGAGACGTCTCACATGAATCTTTGTGAAATATGATACCTTAATACTCCATCTATGGGTTTTTAAGTCTTTTCTGTGTAAACTCAGACTACAAATTTTCAATTTTTTTAAAAATAATGTTATTATTTATGGTAAAACTATGCAATATAAAATAATTTACCAAATAAGATACAAATCATACCAAATGCGGCTACTGGTTAGGGTTGTTTAGTCCTTGCAACACACTCAACCTGATTCCAATTCAAAAATTGAGTAACTAGTTTAAAAATCATTACATTTCATTTGAAAAGTCTAATTTTTGAACAATATTCAAAGTAATATTTTTCAGTATATAAATACATTTAGATATTAATTGTTGATGTAGATGCACCTATTCATATAATAAATCATATTTACTTAGTGACATCAACATATAATATACCCTGTACCTTTTCTTTTTTTATCCGAACGACATTAAAGGTCGGAACCCTAATATGGATGGGAAATAAGATAAAAGAAAATAAGAAAATACTAGAAAAATAGAAAAATAGTTGAATTGACGATCGTCAAATATTAGATTTTAGGAGTTCAAATTATCACTCTATTTTGCTTTTGAAAATATATAATATTAGTAATTTTGAGCAGACGTAAAAAAATTAGATCTCCACCGATGATTGACTTTTATTCAATCTCAAATGTTAAATACTTACATGCAAGTTGTTCCACATCAATTACTATATGAGTATTATGCATAACAAGGATGCACTTAAAGTGATTTTTACTATCATACAGAAATATAGTGGTGCAAAGTGTATTCTCTTAATTTCGATTTAGATTTTAGACCTATTTAATATTTACTATCACCACAACCATATGATACACTTAGTTTATTGAAGTTATGCATAAATATAAGTGTAATATTTAGTATTTTACCATCACTAAATCGAGAACATATACTCACAAAACAAAATACATACAGGATTATAAAAATAAATCTAACTAACGTCGTTGTAGGCACTTTTATTAAAAGATGGGGTAATTAAATTGAAGAAAGCAGGGTTAGTTAGCTATCATACAAGGAATGGAATTAAATAGCATGAAGGAAAAGTTGGTAAGAAATCCGTACAATTATTGGTGGGCCCAACGGTGACGTGGCGATGTCGAAAATTCTGTCAGTTTAGTTCTCAAGCACCAATTTAGCTGCAATTAGCATTTCTATCACCATCCATTTTTGCCCCTTTGACAGGACTTCCTACAATTCCATTCTCCTCCACGACTTCATTATTTCAGTACACATCATTTTTATTACTACTTTTAATTTATTTGAATATGTCATGCTTCAAATATTAATTGTATAAATTAAATAAATTTGAATAATGACATATACTGTAGCTAATTAGTTCAATTTATATACATTAATGTTGGGGGTGCTGTCTATAACACCCCCATTAATTAATCTAAGGTGTAATGTTTTAAGTTTATGATTTTCAAATCAATATTGCGTGAGTAATTAACAAAGCTTGCAAGCTATGTGTATCCGTCACCAAGGTGCATGTTCTTTATTTGACACCTCAAGATGCTCTCTCTCTCTTCATAATAATTGGACAACACATCTACTTAAACTAAGTCTCATCTTGCAAAGTGGGAAGAAGAAAAGAAAACAAGAGTCAATGCTCTCCCACTTCATTCTCTTCCTCTCGGAAATCTCTGTCGATCCCCCTCTCTCGCACTCAGTCTCTCTCGCTCTCGATCCCTCTATCACCTTCAATCTCTCTCTCAACCAAGCAACCACTACCACCGACGGAGTTCGCTATCGTTCCACTCCACCGCCGGCCATCTTCATCGTTGGAGAAGCTCGGCCGTTGTCGCCCGTTTTCGACAAGTAACCGGTGCAAATCGTAGCTTTCGATGAGACCGTAACGGGTACGGACTCATTTAGGCCATCGGTGCCACCACTGCCGTTTATGGACGGCGTAAAAAGGAGACGTCAACCAAGGACCCTGCTAGTCCCCTGAAATCATAATAGCCTTTCCGAGACACTATTCAATTGAGGTGGGGGTAATTTTCTAGTTTTCACGTTTAAGTTTCAAAGTGAATTTGATGTGAAGTATACGTATGTGAAATGTGTGTTCTTTACATGTTGTGTTTTGCGCCTTTCTATGTGGCGTAGATGGATTGATACTATTGAAAAATGAGATAACTTGTTTATGTGATTAAAATGTTTTCCAGGGTGGTTTTTGAACCACAAAAATGTTTTCCAGGGTGACTAAAGAGCCACAACGGCTGAGAACCGCACCAGGGTGGTTTAAGAACCACAATAATATTTTCCAAGGTGGCTAAAGAGCCACAATAATATTTTCTACGGCGGCTCAGAACCGTATTTTCAAAGGCGACCTCAAAACCGCAATTATGTGCTATTGAATGAAATGTTTATGTCTTCCTCAGTGTTATTAGTTGTTCACCAGTCCCACCTCATTGAATGTCTTTTGTACTCACCCATTTATGTCAAAAATATTCTCAGCTTAAGGAAATCTTGAGAGTGAAGCGCGAGCAGTGGATGCTGGTAACCGATGTTCTAAAGGTTGCAAAGGAATTTTATTTATGACGTTTTTATTTTATGAAAAATGTGATCCATAGTTATTCTTTATCTTATTTATATTTCTTAGAATGGTGAATTTTGTACGTAAAACCTTAGTCAAAAATTTCCCTTATTAAAAAAAAAAGGGGCGTTACATTGTCAAATTTATTGCCCATAAAAAACGACAATTAATTAAGGGTAAATGTGCAAATATGTGCCTAACGTTTCAGTGGAGGTGCAAATTTACATTTAACCTTTTTTTTGGGAGCAAAAATACACAAAAGTCATATTTCTTGGAGCATTTTACCACTAAATAGATATGTTTGCTCATTAACTAATGGTTGTTATGAAAAATCTTATTTTAGATGGATACTTTTTTTTTTTAGGTTGCTATTTATGATTATTCTATTTTTTTTGTTCTAATAATTTTTAATAAAAAAAACTACAACCAATTAAATTAAAAATTAAGCATATTACAAAATTTTGTTAACGGATTTTATGATATAATTCGAATCAAACATAAAATTTAGGTTAATCTCTCCAAAAATAAAAATAAATTTTACAAAATCATCCACATTCAAACATTATTTAATATTGATTAAGTGAACGAATCATAAATCCAATAAAATTTAAATATATAAAAAAATCAAAAACGTTTTTCCCCAAACTTACACCTATGTTATATATATAAAATTTTGTTGGATTTATGGTTATATATAGACTTTCAAAAACTTTTTTTTTCCCAAACTTACACCTATGTTATATATAGAATTTCTAAACTTTTTTTTTTTGAATTTTTTTTTATATATTTAGAATTTTTTTGGGTTAGTGGTTCATTCACTTAATCAATATTAAACAATAATTTGAATGTAGAGGAATTTTGTAAAATTTGTTTTTATTTTTTGAGTTTATTCAAATTATATTGTAAAATCTATTAACAAAATTTTGTTATATTATTAATTTTTAATTTAATTAATTTAATTGGTTCCAAATTTTTTTATTAGAAATTATTTGAGCACAAAAAATAGAATAATCATAACTAGCAACCTAAAAAAAAAAAGAATAATAATCTAGAAAAAGATTTTTCATAATAGCCTTTAGTTGATGAACAAATACTATTTAGTGGTAAAATGTTCAAAAAAGGATAACCTTTGTGTATTTTTGCTCTTAAAAAAAGATTAAGTGTAAATTTGCACTTCCACACAAACGTTAGGTGTATATTTGCACATTTGCCTATTAATTAATGTAAAAGGTAGAAATATTAATAGTGGAGAAGTTATCATGATCCCGGGTAATAACTTTTCATGAGTGATGCGTAATAGCACTTATCGATACATACATGGTTTTTATTTTTTAATTTTTTGAAGAATTAAATAAAGTAAGTTTTTGATAACTAAAGATATAAAGAGGGAAAGGGTGTTGATAAATTGTAGCAAATCTTCTACGATATTGAATTGAGTATAAATGAGGTGGATAAGAAGTTGTGTTGATATATACATTGTGTCTAGAAGTTTGAAATTTCCAAATATGCAGACATAATTAGTTCAGAAGCATGACAACATTTTCTCTATCAAGGTTAGGTTAGATATTGACTCGCTCATATTTCAATAGAACAACCGGAATTTATGTTTCTAATTGCTTTTAAATCTTATATTTTATTAATTTCTTATTATGCATTAATTCATTTCACTAAAATCCATATTGCCAGCATATATAATTTTGGAGACAAAGTCCTTCACACCAACACATTTTCAAAAATCAATCTATATTTTCTGGATTTCATTTTTGGATTCTGAGTTAACCACCCCACGTAAGTTTTGAGTAAATTCTAACCAATCAAGTGTAGTAGGACACACAATTTTTGGACAAATGTTGGGTCAATAATAGCTGTTATAGTCAAGTTGTGATGAAGACTTTTGTGTTTGTATACAATAATATAATACATATATAATCTTGCTTATAGTGTTAGATAGAGGATGAACTTAATTAGTACAAATCTATAAACTGAAGCTTCGTATTAGCTAATGCTTTATCTTCTAGATTTCATTAAGTACAATATCTAACCTCTATTATTTTCTCTTACAAACAAAATGGTACTGTCGCCGACACCCAAAAATAAAATATTCACCTTAACTAACCCTCTAGTGTAGTAGGATAAGTAAGGGGTCGAACCCACAGGGAATAGTGATTAAATAAATTCGTGTATGAAAACAATAAAATAAAGGTTGGTTGGTTGAGTAAACATGCACAAATAAATTGCAATAAGAACACAATAATATGAATAAGTAATGTAGTGAAACGATCTAGCCCTTGGATAGCCTCCCTTAGAATGATTCTTCCAAATTAATTAGTAATCCCGATTAACTAGGCCCTATCTCGAATCTCGTCCCTAAACCAGTGGTACGATCAAACTAGTTCGAATTATTTCTTAAGTTTAATTAATTAGAAGGTACGACCCCTAATTAATCTATTCTATGAATAACCCCAAAACATGTATTTAAGATTCAATTTATAGAATGCATTAATGATCCAAAATAATAGGGCGAACTAGACCATGAAAGTGAAACGTCCGAATCATGCAACCTAGACCTTGTTATCCCAAGAGCTACTATGATCACACAATATAACAATTACGGATTATACGTGCAATCTAGCTATGAATAATAAATCATTCAAGTAAGGTGATTAGGTATCACGCCCTATTTTGCAGTATTACAAAATATCAGAGTTTAACATATTTTTATTTTGGGCGTCTAGCAACTTTATTAAAACATAGATTTCCAAGTCAAATCCAAAATTCGCAAACAAGAGTAAAATTATCACAACAACCTGTCTTATAAAACGAGTCCTATAGCAGCGGAAGAAAACGTTAAAAACTGTGTAGTTTTACAAACGAGATTTTGCAAAATACTTCAATTTACACTTCTTGTTTGATCAAACAAAACAAAAGAAAATGGTACATGCTCCGATGGTTTCACTTCAAAAAGATATCAATTTACTCCTTCTTTTTCTTTATCAAAAACTACATCCCTTTCACTTCCCCTCCTGTGGACCGCAATCTGAAAAGTAAAAACCATCTAAAAGGGGGTGAGTGTACAACACTCAGTGGGTTAGGGACCTGAAGCAAACTATAATGAAAGGCAAAACAAAAGAAGAACAAATTTAGTCACATCGGAGATTTGCGGGTCTTAGCCGCCATGTAAGCATTTTGCGGGTCTTAGCCGCCATGTGAACAATTGCGGGTCTTAGCCGCCATGTAAGCATTTTGCGAGTCTTAGCCGCCTTGTAAATAATTCATGAAACATTAATACATTTGTACACATCACCAATCTCACACATTCGATCACATAGCGACAAGCATGTAATATGTGTTTCATATAAATTTCACGTATGTTTCACCCCAGCACATCATCTTCCATCAAGTTCACGTAGTAAAACACATTTCACCACGAACTTCACATATAAACTTTCACATTAGAAGTCAGTGGCATATAGTAATCGCACATGAGAGAGCACTTTATTCATAAATATGAAGTTTTATAAGAATTTACCCTACCTCTAATAGCGATCTCCTGACGATGCCACTACGCGCTCGATGTTAGTGAAATTCCTCGTTCGTGTCTCCTACAAGACACGCAAACCTTATTTTTAGTTACTAAATAATATTTCTCGGAATTGAACTCAAAGCTTGAGTTGAAAATAGGGTCTCAGTTTGAATCTTTGAGTGAACAGTAGAGATTCTAGGGGTTAAATTAACCATTTTCAGCATTTTTGGGGTCAAAATGTAATATTTTCTGAAGTTCATGGGTCTTCTGATCATATTGAAAAGTTCTGGGGTTTAATCATAATTTTCCAAAGATTCAAAGTCATTTTGGTATTAATTAGAAGTTAGGGGTTTACAATTTAGCCCCTAAACTACTTTAATTTACACCCAGCCCCTTCCCCTTTCTTCCAATTTCCTCTGCGCCACCGCCCCGCTTCCCCTCCTCCATCTGCCGCCGCTTCGCCGGCAGCCCCGCCATCATCACCACCATTACATATCCACCACTACTCAGCCAAAATCACACAATCACATACATATATGTTTAATAAAACACACACACACATACTGATATATATATATATATATATATATATATATATATATATATAAACATACACACAGGTTTCAAAATTACACACATACACACTGTTATACATATATACATCCGCCGGCGCAACCTTGCGCCGACCCACTTCACTCGACGGCGACGGCGGAGGAAAAATAGGGGGGCTCGGAAGCAGAGAGATCGGGAAAAAAAAGAAGAGAAAGGGAGAGAAAGAGGTCGGCGGCGGCGACACCGCGCCGCCAACGGAGAGAATTGAGGCGAACCCTTTCGCCGGAAATTGGTGCCGGAGGTTGCAGCAGTGGCTTGGTTTGAAACCGAGAAGAAGAGAAGAGAAATTGAAAAGAGAGAGAGAGACGAGAGTGACTGGGGGGAAAAGAGGGAGCTAATACACACTTCTCTTTTTTTTTTTCCAAAATATCCTTATGCCATGTGTTGGTGTCCTAGGTGAGGTGTCATTACTTCAATTAAAGAATGGTGACTCATCTTTCATCTCACACAATTCTACTAACTTTAGGATGTGATAAACGATTAATTACCCTAATTAATTTTACTTAGGGTGTTATATTAGACTTACACAATTAATAAATATCCCATGCATAGCATAAATCAAATAACAAGGAAATCGAGATAGAGTAAGAAATTGTTACTACTCAATTAATTAGTCAAATCATTCAAGGTTCCGGCATCTCCTTGGACTAGAACAATAAATTAACCTCTAAGCATGACTATGAACACCACAAAAGTCATGAAAGAACTCTCTCTCTCAATGTTTTCTTTCTCTTTCTAAGTCTCTCCCTCCAATCTCTCATGGCTGCTGGGATCAGCCTGTTCTTACACTTAAGAAGCCCTAAGATGCAATTAAGGAACTAATGGGCCTAGTTTAATAGGCTTCTAATATGTTCATTCACATTCCCAACACTGATCCCCTTAGTGTTGGACTTCTTCTGACACTGACCCACTTAGTGTTGGGCTTCTTCTTCAGACATCCACTTCTCACATCCAAACACTTGGCTCGTTTCATCCATTGTTATAGAACATATCAAAATGACCTGAAATTCATGGAAAATACAAAATCAAAGTCAAGAATCGAAATAGCAATAATTGGGTAACAGTGAGAAAATAGTGAACAATTAGATGCAAATATTGTCACATTAAACATGTAAATAACACACAAAACCCAACTTATCACAAAACCATATGTCCATTTAATACAAATCATAAATTAAATTTAGGATTGAAGAAACAATCCCACAATATAGGGGATTGAAAAAAGAGGATGAAGGGAGCATAAAAGAAAGGCAACTGGGGTGTCCACATAAGTTTAGTTGATGAGTGGAAAGGTGACTATGAAACACCAGTGGGGTTGGGTTTTTCCTTTTAATGTAATATCACTACACCAAGAGCCAACTTCTTTTATAAATTCTACCATCACAATCTTGGTGGCATTTTCTTGCATAAATTCCTTTTTCTTTAACAACTTAAGTTTACATATTAGGCTGGGAAAAGGCAGAGAACGAAGTGGTGGTGATAAAATAGCTCTTTGCGTAGTCTACTAGCTACCACTGGAGTTAATACATTAGATTATGAGCACATTCGAGTAGAGAACAAACGGGTAATTTTTTGGCCCACCGCAGACTTGTATTTATATCCTCAGCAGCGTTTGATGACATAATTCGTCGAAATATTTTTCCAAGCTGATGTGGGTGTCGGAATTGCTTATGTGGCACACAAATTAAAAATCCTCAATTAATAAAGTGAAAATTGAGCTCTTGTGGAAAATTGGATTTGTCATATCATTAATTTTAAATAAAAAATGATTAAAAAAATTATACTTTTTATGAAAAATAAAATTGAAAATTTTAAAAAAATTATACAATAAGCTATCAGGAAAGCTTCCAAATGAGATATGCTATAATACTCCAAGACTTGGAGCAATTTATCTTTCGGGGAATAAACTAGAGGGGGAAATTCCAGGAAATATATACAGATGCAAAGAGCTGGAGGATCTTACCATCACAACATTTACCATAAGATACCAAAGGATACCGATAAATTGAGGAGTTGGCGATCAGTGGCGGATCCAGAAAATCGAAAGAGGGTATGCACTTTCTTTAGAATACTAAAAAAAATTTACATAAACAAAATATATGCACTAAAACTTGAAAATGTATAATATTAAGAATTACAACAAAAATATATTTATCTAAAGAAAGATTACAATCGTTCTCGACGAGTTCTCATACTTTGAAAGTGGTCTAAAATGTCGTCATTGCTTATTTTTAAAAATACATCTCTCTCTAATTTAGTAATTAAGCAATCATTCAAAAATTGATCTCCGAGGTTATTCCGTAGCTTGTTCTTCACATATGTCATTGCTGAGAATGCTCTTTCCACACTTGCAGTCGCCACAGGAAGGATCAACACCATCTTTATAAACAAGTAGACATGACGATATATTTCATGCTTCTTTGTCTCGACAAGTTTCATGGAGAGTTCTCCAATATCTTTCAAGCCCTGAAATCTATCATCTCTTCTCATATCATAAAAAAAAATTATCAAGCTCATCCTCAAGATACAACAAATTAACATTTGAGAACTCATCGGATAAAATTCAGCTAGTCTAAGCAATTTTGATTTATCAAAAGAAAAGAAGGCATCAACGAGATTGTCCTAATTTTGGAATAAAAGTCAAAATATAGATAATTCAATAAGATTTATCATCAACTTAAAATAGCGATCTTCAGGGCAATAAGCTCATTTAAAGGTATCCAAAATTCAATCCAGATACGAAATGAGCTATAGCTTCAAATTCTAATTATCATATAAATTGCCAAACTATGTGATTAGATTACTCCAAAACGTAGCATTCCTAGGTTCATTAATGATGTCAAACCAATCTTGAGATGATCGTATCCCGCAACACGAGTATTGCCTATATTTAATTTTTTGGTTTCTTACAACATTGATGAATTTGCAATTCATAAATCGAATGAAAACGATACTCTATAAATAAGAACCAATACAAGAATGTGTTTAAATATGTTCAGTTTCACTATTCAATTGTAAAGAGAGAGAGAGAGAGAGCGCGCGCTTACTTCAACAGTTTGACAAAGCAGTCATGGAAGAAGAGGCGAATGGTGGCTGGGTCGGAGATGGGGGCTTCTTTGAATTGCTGGGATTTATGGCTTACCTCTCTTTGAATTTGAGAATTTGGGGATAAATTTAGGGATTGAAAATTGAGAAGAAGTGTGTTTTATCTCTTATTAAAATTATATAGCTTTTTATTTTATTTTATTAAACCTAAATAATTTAATATATAATATATATGGTGTTTTTTTTCCAAAATAAGAGGGTATGCACTTGCATACCCTCTCTCTATGCTACATCCGCCACTGTTGGCGATGACCCTTTTTGGTTACAAAATCACATGTGAAAAAAGTATAACCAAAATGGAAAGGAAATAGACAGGGAAACACTTGCAGTGTCTTTGGAAATTAGACATGGAAAATCTAGAACAAGAATCTGAATATTTCAGAAAAGAGTCCGCTGCCCAAAATACTCAATTTGATAAAATATATGAACAATTCTACCCACATATATAAACAATTGCCCCCAAATACCCATTAATAAAACATATTATTTTTTAGGGTTTAACGAAAATATACCGGTATATGATATATCAAATATATTTATTTGATATCAAAGTAAGTAAATGAATAGAAAAAGAAAAAGATAAAATAATTAGTAAAATCAAAATTGGGTATTTGGGGATAATATATTTTATTGGTGGGTATTTTGGGGCAATTGTTTATATATGTGGGTGAAATATCAGGAAAATATCAGCGAAATATCAATTTCAATATCGGTGACTTCATGGTATAATTTATAGGAAAATAGGTGAAATATTGGGGAAATATCGACGAAATATTGATAAATATCGGTATTGATTTCGATATCGGTGGTTTCATGGTACAAATTATATGAAAATCAGTGAAATATCATGAAAATATCGATAAATATCAGTGAAATGTCGGGGAAATATCGGTAAATATCGTTGAATATCGAAAAAATATCGATAAATTTACCGATATTTCCACCGATATCGATATTTCCACAATATTTCCATAAAACTAAGATATCGATACTTTCATCGAAATCGAAATTTTCATCCCATTTGGTGGCCCTGCAGCTTCACCTTCTTTGCTCCATTTTCAACTTACCAGCAAAAGGAGTAGGACAATCCATTGGAATAAAATTTTGGGAGTAACAGAACCTTACCTCATCAAGTGTTAGTTCTCCGCCGCTTCTGTAGTGGCAAGATATCTGTGGAGTAGCAGCCACACCAAAACATAGATAAGTCACCTTCTGAAATGTTTTATGATATCACGTGCTTTCATTTTTCTGTTTGGAATCAGTCCAAAACTTTTATCTTCTTCGTTCAATCCGAAAGTAACGAACTAATTCGAGGTACCTCGGAGGATTCAAGTTCATTTGTGCACGTGCTTGGCCCATTCACGACTGATAATATTCAAGTTCATTTGTGCACGTGCTTGGCCCATTCACGACTGATAATATTTAAAACTGTTGATATTTAAATATTAGAAAGTGATTATATTGTTTTTTAAAATATAATAAAATATAAAAAAAAATTGGTAGTCATCATCTATTAAAAACTTAAAGTGATAATATTGTTTTTTAAAATATAAAAAAATATTGGTAGACATTATCTATTAAAAACTTTCAATATTTGACAATCGTGCACATATTTCGTATATTTAAAATTGTCGATATTTCACAACATTGGAATATCGGAAAGTGATAATATTGTTTTCTAAAATATAATAAAATATTGAAAAATATTGGTATTGATGACTACCAATATCAATAGGTTAAATATATTTTTATAATATAATAGAATATTGAAACGATAAATATATTTTTATAAACTAACAATAGAATATTAAAAATTATTGAGATATCAATGTTTTAATATTGGTATCCAAGTCTACCAATATAAATTGAATAAATGAATTATAATAGTTGTGAAAATAGTTATGATGGATTATTGATATTAACCCCATCCATGTTTTTTTATATGGAAAACTCATTATTTTTTATGATTGTCGAATTGTACAATTGGTACAAACTATTTAAATTCTTATTCATATTATCATTTCAATTGAAAAGTTTGTAGTCATCATCTATTAGGAACTTTCAATATTTGACAATATCAAAATATTGGGTAGTGCGCATATTTCGTATATTTAAAACTGTCAATATTTCACAACATTGGAATATTGGAGAGTGATAATATTGTTTTTTAAAATATAATAAAATATTGAAAAATATTGATATTGATGACTACCAATATCAATAGGTTAAATATATTTTTATAATGTAATAGAATATTGAACGATAAATATATTTTTATAAATTAACAATATAAATAGTCGTTAATGGTGAAAACGTCGTGACTGGTATCGTCACATTGCCTGGGTTGGTCTCTGCTAAGTTGTGATTTTTGCACTACATTCTACTATTCTTTGTATTGTTTCTTAAATCTATGATCGAGTGAAGAGTATGTGAACAATAGACTCGATTGTTTAATTCGAATGTCATGTTTAGAAAACCTACTCTCTCGACCCCTTGAAACAGACGATAAAGAAGATGATGATGACGACGACCATGAATCAGTTTGTGCTTGGTTTTGATAGGTTAAGATTTCTTTGTATATTAGTCAAAGCTTTATGCTTCATATTCTGTATCGTAGAATCGTTGAACAAAGATGCTGTAATGTTTCATATTTGTAATTTTGTTTGTCCTTTCATCAAATAAGTTCAAATACACTTATATTTTTGATGAAATTTAGAGTTCAGTTTGTCCACAAGTAAAATGAGATTAAACTATTTGAATTCAATTTATATTGGATTAAGGTAATGATAAACAAGTTCAAACATGATTTTAAAAGTTTAATGAAACATCAGATGAGTTTTTATATATGTACATTTATGTATATTACAACTTCAACATAATTTTTCAAAATTTAGTTATATAATAATGCAATTTGAACCACTTTCCTTTTTTTTTTTTTTTTTGAGTAGGTCTTCTGTGCAACTAGTGCATGGATATTAGATCCATGCACTCGGGTCAGGTCGGATCCGACCCGAATTCGTGTATTTTTTTTTTCCTGACCTTTATGTTAAGTCATACTTTTATATTATATTAGTCATACATTTATGTTATATTAGGATTCTCTTACGTCCAGATTTCATACCCTTAGTGCAATATTTTAACTTAAAAATATAATTCATTGGCCTTCATACTATGTTAATCATACATTTATGTTATATTAGTCATACATTTATATACAAATATTATACCTTTATGTAATACTTTAACCCTAAACCCTAATTTCGGCACAATAAACTCTAATTTCACCACAAGTTGTAGATGTTTATCTTTATGTGATATTACTCATATATTTATGTGATATTATTTATACATTTATATTAACATAACCATACATTTATATAATATATAAAGGTACAACTAATATAATTAAAAAGTATGACTAACATAACTAAATGTATGACTAATATAACTAAAAGATATGAAATGTATTAATAATTATCTGAAAATATGTTAAGGTACATGTAAAAATGGAAAATGTATGACTAACATAACATAAAAGTATGTTTAATACTACATAAAGATATGTCTAATACTACATAAAGGTATAACATTTGTGATCGAATCTGAGCGAATTTGTGCGCGACTTTGGGGCGCGTAAGGACGCATGGCTGCGCGTGGGATGCGAGTGCACAGTTCCAGGTGTATAAAAGTTTTTTTTTTTTTTTTTGCAAAAGATTGTCAATATGTAAATTTATGCACGTTGGATGCAATTTTTTCTAATTTTTTTAAGAAGTAAAGAAAGTTTTTAAATGAGATAATACAATTCGTGAGTTATTTGGAATCGATTTGAGAAAAAAAAATATACGGTTCGAAAATATTTGTCATTTACATATTATAGTATATTTTCTTCTTAAAGACGTGGTAACTTCTTATTTTTTCCAACTACACAGCTACAACCTAACTTAATGTTCTTCGAGAGATTTTTTAATAAATAATAATTTCTATTTCGAGCACAATATTTTTTAATCATCTGCAACTTTATATTACAAGTATATTTTTATGTCACATCCAAGTACACTAAAAATACATTCAGTTTTTATCTCCAATTTACATATCTCTAAAATACAAGCACAAACCATAGTCCACACAGCAAACTTGAATTTATTTTATTTATTTATTTTTGGTTAGCATAAGTATACTTAACATCTCGGAAGAAGCAAACCGGCAGACAAGCAGTTGGGTAGAAGAATGTTGAATGAGCTTGTGTTTCATAGTATTTAACTACTTGTACATATTTTCAATTACAATACTTCTTAATTATCCTTCTTTTTTTATCCCAACGAATAATACTTAATTTTTAAGGCAACTTATTTATAAAAAACACACAAATTATTATGAAATAGTTAGTTTTAAATTATATCACAATTATAAACTAAAGGCTATAATGGTTTATAAAATAACTATATATCCCGAGTCATTGTTGTACATAAAAAATTGTAAGCTAAACAAGTAATATTTTTACTTAAGAGAAAGTTCTCATTCTGGCTTGAAGTATATATGAATATATTATTATTATTATTATTAAAAATCTGAAATTCAAAATCGATCCTTCAAAAAAATAACAATTTAAAATTAAACCACAATATATTCATACATATTTAATCTAAAATATTCATAATTGTTAAAATTGTTGAGAAACCACCTTGAAATTTCCTGCTATGTCCATATCAACCAATATTCCTACCAAAAGCTATTGCAAATTTTAATCTAAATTAAAATTCCGATAATCATAATCTATATTTTTATAAATAAAAAGTATCACTTAAATTATAGGACTTGTGGTTCATAAATTATAAGGTTAACATTTCATGTAAAATAAAAAATAAAATAATAACACTAGTCCTCCTTCAATTATATTTCATTTTCTTTTCATTTCATATTTTGTGAAATAATTAATTACTGAAAAAGAAGTAAACATAAAGCAGGGTGTGAATTTTAATATTTCTTAATATACATACACACACCGTCGGAAACTCAAACACAGAGTCGGAAACTCAAACACAGAGGGTACAGAAAGTGGGGCCCACTTAGTTGACGATGATGCCTGTATGGAATTTAATAACCGTCAGTGCCGTAGCATTTCCACCATGTGCCGTACGGTCATGTCGTACTCGCTACCATACCCGTGGACACACGTTAAGATGAGAAATTCATATCATGCGGGGATGTGATTAATACATGTTATCGGTGGACATATTAAAAATTGTCAATGGTGAATATTTTATTATTTTTTCATATATATATATATATATATATATATATATATATTAATACGTTTTCATTTTTATTCTCTGAAAAAATGTTTACTTTACGTTAATATATAGTGAAACTAGCTTATATTGTTTTTTCATTTTATTCTATACATTTAATCATGCCCTTTTTCCCCTTGATTCAATTTTTTTATTTTTGTGAAACGATAAATCGTGTAAAATCACTTTATACTCCTAATGATCACTGAAATCTCCTTTTCTTTTTGGAGATAAATTTAAAGGGATTAAGTTATTATTGTCAAATTAATAAAACATAATTGGATTATAAAAAAAAGCATGTTACTCATCACAATCAGTTATGATTTTATAATTTATTTTCATTTAATAAATAATGAAAGTACTTGAAGCTTTTACCAAGTGGGTCAAAACTCAATCTTTCCAACAGTAATGACTTTCAATTCCATTGAAATCACAGTCTTTTTTTTTTTTTTGCCCATCCAATAATAGTCTACATCTTGAAATCGACTATGTGAATAATTTTGAAATTAATTGATTTAGTCATGTTGTGCTGTAATCATTAAATGATAAAAGTGCTAATTAAAAATTGGAAATAGGTTGTTGATTGGTTGCTGGTGAGTTGAATGTGACATGGGATCAATTCAGACTAAATCTCAAGCCAAAAGATTTTCAGTTGTAAATAAATAAATAAAATTTAAAGGCCACATGACAAAGCATGTCTTGCCCTCACACAAACATAAAAAAGTCATTTTAACTGTTACTTTGCTTTCATTTTGTCCTTAACGCATTTTTATATTTTGTGAAATATTTACTTATATTTTCTGTATCTTGTTGATTGTAGTATTCACCACTTATATGTATGTGGTATGTGATGATCTTTTTATTTTTTTTGGAGAATGAATCATTCGAAAAAAAAAAGATAAAGAAATTAGAGAAATAATTTTAATTCGCTCCATGTTAGATGATTTTATATTGATAGTTATGTTGACACCATAAAATATATTTCTTTATATTGATTGTTATGTTGACACCATAAAATATATTTATGGACTTGAGATTCATTTTTAATCCATTCCAGCATTGACTGAGAAGAAGAAGCTGTACAAATAACTATAATAGTATTAAACAATTGAAAAAAACAAATTAAATCTATGCCGATCTAAACTAATACCATAACAGAATTAAACTGAACAAATTCTATATATCAAATAGTTGTAATTGTAGTATATGATTTAAAAAAAAAAGTTGAAATTTCTGAAATTGGAAAAATATACTGGAAGCCAATCTGATTTCTAAATATAATAATAATAGCAAAAAATTTCAGTAATCATCGATTAAATGTTGATTGGGCCAAGACCTTACTTACACTGTGACTGATTTGGGTCTTCAGTGTATTTTATATAATGGGCAGGCCCAGGCCCAAGTCCAGGCCCGACTCTTATTAGTATAGTAATGAGATGAAAGAGAGTCAAGAGATTATTATTTTGAAAACGTTGTATTTTAAAAAATAGACAACCATTAATTTTTGTTTAAATGATTAATATATATTAATTTGTCTAAAAATAATTTTTAACTTAGTCAAATAAAACTATAAACAATCTTTGTGGTACATATTCTCATTAAAATTTTAGTAATATAATGCAGAGAGTTAATTCTGGCATTGAGTCTCGACAGAATATTTCATAGAGTAAGATACAATAATGTATTATTTAATATGGTAAATGCACAAAATCAAAAACTTTTGAATTGCAAAATTAGAAAAAAAAAAAAAAAAAGATATCGATAATTTGGCTGACAATTTTTTTTCTGAAAAAGAAAAATCCTTAAAAAACCATTTACTAGATATAATTTTTGGGCATATGAAATCTCTATTTTTTGAAAAGCATTAATATTGACGGGCGCAAATGTTAAAATGCTTATTATGAGCAACTTTTAATATGTTCATTGATGATATATAATGATTTTATCTTTTTAAATTATGAAATGTGAAATTAATAAATATATTAGATATTTAACATTGTAAACATATTAATTTGTTCATGGTGGGTAAAAAAATAAATCCAAATAACTAATGGAATGGAAAGATTCATTCAACTTAGGTCTAACATTTATCATATTAATATGTAGATGATGGATAGAGTAACAAAATTGTATTAACAAAGTAAAAAAATAAATCCAAATAACAAATGGGGTTGCAACTTGCAAGATTCATTCAACTTAGGTCAACATTGATGTCAATGTTCTTCTTGAGCAGAATTTAAAGCCGTGTGGTTTTACATTTTCGAAGCCGGCAATTTTGATTTGTTATTTTAATAACTAATTAGGGTAAAATCATTTTTAGGTCCTATTCTGGAGGTTGTGTCTGATTTTAGTTTTTTTAATTACCGATTTTCAATTTTAATTGTGTAATTGAAAATTTTATCTAATTTCAATCATTTTTTCGTCGGAATTTATATTTTTCGGTCAATTTTTGGCGAGTGACATATACACCCCCAATTCCATGATTTCACACTTAGGTAGCAATTTTTTGTACATGTGATAATTCATTTTGCATTATTTGCTATCTAAAATGCCACATCATCATGACACGTCATTTTGTGACAAAAATATAAATAAATAATAATTAACTCAAATTGAAAAACAAAATTAAAGAAAAATTAAATTACTTGTATTAGTAAATCCCCAAATCAACCCAGAACCCTAATCTCCAAATATAAACCCCAATTGCTTTAGTTCAAAGACATTCTTGAGCAATCTCAGGAAACGGCAATTTCTTCCAGAAATCATACACCTCAAAATGCTTTATCCATTTAGGTTTATACTCATCTTCAGTATCACAAAGTTGAGAACAAAATCTTAAGAATTTGTAGTGATTACATCTAGGATCAAACCCAAAACAACTGCAGTCAACAAACACAGTTGATGGATTCCAAATAACAATCTTACCCCTAGGATAAGTTAGAGACAACAGTGTCGCCATGTGGACTCACATTGGCATCAATTCTTGTTTCAACTATTCCGACATTGTTTATTCCCCTAGTCACAAACTTTTCTTGTTGTTGATAAGGAGTTTTTTATCTTGCAAATGGGCTTGTGGCTATACTAAATGAAGATTGATCCCTAGCCCCCAAAGGGTGGAGCTTCCAAGAGTATTTTTTGGGTGAGAGAAACTCATTCAAAGTCTTATTTATGGAACTAAAAAATACTTAATTAAGACTTCCTCTTATACTTGTTAATTTGATGTGCATTGTTGTAAAAATGGTATCTTTCTTCTCGGTGATGAGAATATATATACCCGGGATATTTCTCAAACGTTTATATTTAGATTGTCAAGAAGCATGACATCATACAAAATTGTTTATAGGGGCTACAAGTATTGCACTTTTTAATTTGGTTTAAGGATGATTTCTTCTCTCTTATTATATTTAGAAAACAGAACAAATTCCTTGATTTCCTTGTAAAAAAGTTTAGCATGTCATGCTTCTATAATTTGTGATTCTTTACATTTTGGAACATATCTACCGAGCAATATCCTACTCGACTCTGAACTGAATTCATAAAATGATAGTTACGTTAACAACATAAAATGTATTTTATGGATTTAAGATTTATTTTTAATCCCTTCAATCTGAACCCAAATACTCATTCGGCCTAATACATTTTGTGAGCCCACGTTTATATTACATCACCCATAAATAAATCTTCGAATTGATTTTAATTTTAGAAGGAATACATTTTTTATTAAAGTAGATCTAATTTTATGCAAATCTAAACCAGACCATAACATAATTAAACCGAACAAATTCTAATATCTAATAGGTTGAAATTGTAGTATATGATATAATAAGAGAAAGTTTGGAATTTCAGAAATAGAAAAAATCTACTGATTTAGAAAAAAAAAAATATAAATATGAACTTGAAGCCAATATGATCAATAAAAAAAAAAAATGAATTGACAACAAATCCTAGGAAACATCGCTTACAGGTTGATTTGGCCAAGGCCTAATTATTTACCTTGTTACAAGCTCCGGCCTTTGGTATAATTTATGGTACAATCATTTATTTCAAAAATTTCAATTATACCCTTAAATTCATTTCTACGATCCTAATTTTAGATATGTTCTTTTCTTATTACAACCATCACCATTTTTCATTTTTTGTTCTTTTTTTTTTTTTTTTCCAAATTCATCATCTTTTTTAATTCGTAACAATTTAAAGTCTCCATTTTTTTTCTCTAAAAAAAAAGTATTCAATCTTTCATTGATAATAAACAATACATATCTGAAAATTAAAAATGATGACAATGTTTGACGAACATCAACGGAAATACAACATAAAATAATCGAAAAATGTAATTCTTGATTTCTGAATTGATATTTGAAAATTTATCATTGATTTATCATCATTACGCAAAGAACTTAGTATATTTTCATTGATGTTTCTGTTATTGATTAAAAACTTATTGATTGACTGATATATTTTCTTTCATATCACTGATTCTCAATTTTTTTGTTCGAAAAGTTAAAAAAATAGCCCGAACACCATTATTGTTTATATAAAGTAAAATTCCAAGTGATCGGAAAACGCAAGTGTGCGTTCTTTTCATAGTAGCTTTTTTTTTTCTTTTCTCTCTTTTCCCTTCAAAATTTCCTGATATGATGTGGGCCACCCTTTTCGACTCCACTTTTTGCTGCCTCTCTCCTCCACTACAATTCTAGTTGTTTTTTCTTCGTAAAACTTGTTAGGCCAAATTTTTTGCTTCCTCAACTTTTCAGTTTATGTTCCTCCTTTCTTCTAAAAATGTTGGTTCCCGTCTGTAGCCACTATCAAGTATAAAAGAATGAATGTTGTGAATTATTATGAATTAAGAAGATGATGATTGAGAAAAGGAAAAAAATTAAGATAAAAAGATGGTGATTAAGCTTTTTAAAAGGAAGATATAAAGTTAGGGTTGTAAAATTGAATTTTAAGAATAAAATAGATATTTTAAGTGTCAAATGACTGTAATGAGAAATTTTATGATTGCGAATAGAATTACCCATAATTTATATATAATGGGCAGGCCCAGGCCCGATTATTTTTTGTATAACAAGGAGATGAAATAGTATCATTGTTAATCGTTTGGGCTATATAGACAATAATTATGCTGCTGTTAAAATTTCTAGTAACAAGGGTTTAAAACTTGTCTTTCTTAGAATAGATCAATGGATTATAATTTTAAACCATTATTAAAAATTGCCAATTTCCACTAAAATAAGAAAGATTGACAATTGTTGTCTTTTATTGTAAAAATGTGATTGTATTTTAAAAAATAAACAACCATGATTACTTGTTTAAATGATTAAATATATATTAATTTGTCTAAAATAAATGTTAATTTGTTGGGATATTTCAGTAGTTATCTTGATAAGACAAAATCATATACACAATAAGAAAAGAACAGTTTGCTTAAAGGTATTGATATCTAGTTTCCACACTACATGATCACAAGCTTATCGATATTGAAGGAAAGATCATGTAATGGTTTTTAAGGAAAACCAACCTTAGAAGAAGTAAGAACACTTCTGAGGGTCAGCATGCTGTAAGGAACAACAAGCTAGAAGGAGTATCCTTAGTAAAAAGGAGAAAGGATACTGCAAGAAGTGGTCAGCAGATTGTGAAAAAGCTGTTCTGAAAGGAGAAACTCAGAAAACAAGAAGCTGCACAGAAAGAAAAGAATGAAGAAGCTGGAAACAGGAAGCTGTCAGTAATTGACAGGTATCAGGATGCTGAACCTAGGTGGAAGAGTTGCAGAATGCTGAGCCTAGGAAACTGACAAGTATCAGGAAGCTGACATGGAACAGAAAGCAGACAGACAGGAAGCTGGCTGAAGGTTTCAGGAACAGGGAAGTGTTCTGAAACAGAATCCTATGAAGAGACAGAAAGCAGCATGGAATAGCATCCTAAGTAGCAAGCAAGAAAAACCTAATGTTGTCTAATAAGAAGGAATATGAAGTAGCTAACGGATCTCTGGAAAGATAAGAACGCTACTCTCCTTCACAGAGAATCAGGAAGAGCATGCAACATGAAGAAAAACAAGATACTCAAGTAGCCGTTGCATGAACTTCAGTATTGAGCCCATACCGACTGGACAGGTCAGCAGGAATGTCAGAAAGGGCTAGGAGCAAAGAGTAGGCGCATTAAATGCATATGTCAGAAATAGCTCAGATGCATTTAATGAGATCACAAAGAAGATCTTGGAGATCAGAGCTTGATTTCAAAGAAGGAGAAGCATCTCTCTTCAACGGATACTTCCCAACGGTTAAATCTCTCAAGATCTATAAATAGAAGGTGTGGCTGATTGAAGAAATTTGTTGGACAGAGTCGAGAGGAAACTCACATATTATCCAAAGCTTTTAAGCTTTCACATGTTCAACCACTCAACCTTCTAGGAGCAGTCTACAACAGCAAAAGAACTTTCAGAGATCAAGAACTGCTTCGCACCAGTTGAAGATTTATTTTCTTTTAACCAAAGTGCTGTGTGTACTAGGTTGTTTATTTGGTGTACTTAGTTGATAGGATTATATCCTTACTAAGTTTATTAGTCTTGTGTATGCTAATCTTTCCCTGTGTGGGAGTGTGTCCCTGTGTGGGAGTTTGTAAACCCTGTGTGGGTGTAGGCCTAGGAATCTGGGATTCTGTAGGTATAACTTGTTTTGAAAGAGGTTTGTAGAGACGAGTCTTGTAAATCAAACTGACCATAACGAAGTTCCTCCTCAGTGAAGGAGTAGAGTGGACGTAGAAGAATTACACCACCTTCGAACTACTATAAGCCATAAGTGTTTACTGCTTATCTTATATGCTTGCTTATCTTTATTGTATATCTATCCTGCTGCATATATCATAAGCATACTGTCAAAACGTACTTCATAAAATCATATCTTGAAAAGAAAATTGGTTTTTTAGCAGAAACTCTAAACATTCTGATAACCGGAACAACAACCTGATTACGCCTAGGGTCAGGTTACTGTCTTCCTAGTGAAATAGAAACATGTTCATCAATTAGTTGTTTTGAAAAGTTTGAAAAATCGATAGAGGTTCATTCACCCTCTCTGAACCTCTGGCCACTTGGGACCCAACATAACTTAATCAAATAAAACTATAAACAATCTTTGTGGTAAATATTGTCATTAAAGTTTTAGTAATAGATAAATGCAGAGAGTTAATTTTGGCCTTATCAGTCTCGACAGAATATTTCATAGAGTAAGTTACAATAATGTATTATTTAATATGGTAAATTCACAGAATTAACGACTTTTGAATTGCAAAATCAAAAAAGAAAATTGTACAAATATCGACAGGGTTCAAAAAGAAAATCCAAACAATTAATGAGGTTGGAAGATTCATTCAACTTAGGTCAAGATCGATATCAATGTCTACTTGCGCAAATTTAAAGCTGTGGTTTTTCCATTTTGGCATTTTCGAAGCTGACAATTTTGATTGTTCTTTTAATAAATTATTAACTACTGCTATTGCCTAATCACAATAATTCATAACTTTTGACTTTTTTTATTTTTTATGTTTACTAATCCTTTTATCATTTACAAAAACTAATGTGATGTAGTCTCACATCAGACTTTATATGAGACATATTTATATAATTTTATGCGAAATTGATATTAACCGTATTGAATGAATTGATTCGTTTTTATTAATTCATATAAACTCCGTTTCACATAAAATCTTATATGAGACCATACAATATCTTAGATAAAACCTATATTTTATCATTTATTCATACACTATTTTGGATTTGATTAATTAAAAGAAAGGAAAGGGAAGAGCGCACTATCGAGCAGATGGGATCCTCCATACCATAAGTTGTGTATCATTTCTCTGTCCCATTGTTTAAGCGACGTTGTATCAGATTTAATTAATAAGATTGGTTAATTTGGATATTTTCGACTCACCAGCCGTTATAATCTTTTCTCCTTTCTTATTTGAGTAAATCTCTTGTGAAACCGTTTCACGAATTTTTATTGCATTGCGTGAGATGGGTCAACCCACAACTCAATTATCTACAATCCAAACCCTACAATTCACATGTTATTTGTGGATAATGGGACTCCGTCTCATGGTAACTATTTGTGAGACCGTCTCACATGAGTTTTTGTGTTCTTATTTAATATTATGTTTTCTTTTTTGCAATTATTTTCTCTTTCCGTAATATTTCTATAGTTTTTTTTTTTCTTGTTTTATTATTATTATTATTTTTTTGTTTTGGCAATTTTTTTCTCTTTATCTCACGTCAACACATTCACAAACCGATCTTCTCACCTCTGTCGAACAATTCTGAAACTTCTCACATCAACACACTCACAAACACACACAAATCTCTTCTCCTATTAGTATAAATATTTGTGGTGTTTGATACGACAAGTTTACGCCTCTAACTTTATTTTATGAATTTTTTAATAATTTATCAATATTATACTTTTGAATTTTTTTATTGTTTATAATTGTGAAAATAATATTCACACAAAACTCTTTCTTGATTTTAGAATTGATAAATTTTAATCATGAAATAACACAAGCAGACTTTCGAAAATTTATGTTGTTTTCTCTCCTCAACCATGCTTCTCTCATGATTTCTTTTTCTCCTGAAAGTTGTATTGTAAAGTTTCACGACTGCAATCTAAAAAGTAATTTAGTATCGTAAAATTTCGTGACTGCAATCTGAAAAATAATTTATCTTAAAAATTGTATTGTAAAGTGTCGTGAAAAGTAATTTGTCTTAAAAATTGTTATGAAACTATAGAGACTACCCATGAATAAATTGTACCAAATATATCATGCAAATTACACGTTAAACACGTGTTTGGAGTTCTTATTAACCATGAAAAAATCAAGTTGGAATCATAATTTATTTATATATTTCCTTTTGGATCTTAATTAGAAACGTTTTTTGAAAAATTTCGAAAGAATTGCCAACAAAAAAAAAACTATAATAATAAGAAAAGAGAAAAAATTACAAAAAGATTACAGAAAGAGAAGAACAGAGAAAAAAAAAAAAAAAAAAAACAGAAAAGATTACGGCGCCTGGTGAGCCGAAATTTTTTCCTAATACAAAAATTTATGTGAGACGGTCTCACGGATAGTTTCCGTGAGACGAAGCCCATCAACACAAATAACATGTTCATTGTAGGGTTTGGATGGTGGATAATTGAGTTATAAGTTGATCCGTTTCACACAATACATTAAATAGACGGTCTCATAAGAGACTTACTCTTTTCCTAATTACCAATCTTATTAATTAAATCTGATAAGGCGTCGCTTAAATACTGGGACAGAGAAATGGTACCCAACGATATAATAAATTGCTACTTCCAATATAAGTTGCACTCGGTCAGTTGTTTTGTCACACAACCTTAAGGATGTAATTATTTAACATGTGGGCCCACTATTTGTTATATTCATTTTAGCCAATTGGAAATCGTTGACCAATGAGATTTCACCATTACGTCAAATTATGACGATAGCCTGATGCAGCAAATTACCTTAAGGGATATCAGTCTTATTTAATAGTTATCACATTTAAAATAGTGAATTAATTTTCTATCATAATTGATAATATATTTTTTTATTATAAATTTATCTTTATTGATAAGATATAAATGACGTCTCTCATCAAATTAGTCAACAATTTTGCAGAATACACATATGAGTGCAAGGGTTAATTTAAACTTAATTTTCACCCAAATTGTGATTGGAAAAGTAACAAAACTATAAATGACACATAAATTAATTTTATTTGATTTTGTTGTATAAATGCTATTATACCTTACCTTAAATCCATGATCTTTCGAATCAAGTTTTTTTTAGTGATTTGTTGAACTAATAATGTTAATCTTAAAATGTTCACCGCTGATGTGTAGATATTTTACCCAGTTAAATATTGTGATTTGTAATTAATAATTGTGTTAAATTTTTGACACATCAACAGTTGACATATTTTTATCACTAATTTTATGTATTTTAATTTTGGTCTTCTTGCTATCACTATTTTTCAAATTTGATCTAATTTTGCTCAAAATGTCAATTTTTTTCTATGTCAACATTGGAATTCCGATGTTTACATGAGCGAAGAAATTCCGAGAAAAATCAAATGAAAATTGAAATAAAATGATAGTTAAATGACTAAAATTATGATATGTAAATAAGCGGTTGAAAGTTAACAACATGCATATATGAAAGTTACCAAACGCAAGTTATGATTTTTCCCTTTAGCTAGACATTAAATTAAAAAAAAAAAAAAAACAGACGTGTGTGAACAAACCAGTTTATGTAGTAAGCGTATTCTAATAATCTCTTTGGCAATAAAACATTTGAAATCAGGAAAACGACACTAGCTATAACTCCTTAGCAATGGCAATTCAAATTATTTTTACCCAAAATCCCTATCTCATCTATGCATCACATCAAAACCCATGTAATAGAGGTTTGACATACCTATATATATTAACTAAATAATAATATAGAAATATATAATCTCTCTGTTGCGTGTATTATTTGCTTGGTGTCCTGGTCCAAATAAGCAAACAAGTTGGCAATGCCTACATGCCGAGTCTTGCTAGTACTGAACGCTTTACTTTAACTCCATATTGCATGAATTGCGTTAATTAATCCATATTAGAATTTCCTCACACATTTAAAATTGGAAATATTATAATTTCTACGTGATCCTATAATTAAGAAGTCAATTAATATTATCACACTCATATATTTATATCTATTATATATATTCGTGCATACATGGTTTCTCCCCTATAAAAGTATTCTTCAAAACTCCAATTTGCATAATACAACTTGGCTTGGCTTGGTCTTAATCTTTCAAGTTAGTTAAGGAACTACTCCGTCGAAATACTTGCTTGTCCCAGGATTAATGAAGGTACGTAATTAACCTTTTCCAACAATATATGCATGCAGTTAATTAGTGCAATTATGATATTAATGATGATCAACTTTTTTTTTTTTTTTAAGCTAAAGATCGTGATGAAAGTGCCAATGCACAGCGAGAAGGCTCAATCAAAAGCTATGCAGATTGCTGCGGCAATACCAGGTACGTATTAATGCTATATTTGGATTTTTGGAAGGACTTAATCCTAATTTTGAAATTCGGGATTGATAAATAAAGATAAATAGTAGATTAAGTTGTTAACGCCAAAATCTTACAACTCGTTCCGTACAACCCAGGAGTCGACTCAGTGAGTATCGGAAAGGATAATGACGAGATTCAGGTGATCGGAGAAGGGGTTGATGCAGTGTGTTTGGCCAAATCTCTAAGGAAGAAGTTTTGTTTTGGTGATATTGTAAGTGTCGAAGAAGTTAAGCCGCCAGCGCCGCCCATGCCCGTAACTCCGCCGTCAGCTCCGCCCATGCCCGTAACTCCGCCGCCAGAGCCGCCCATGCCCGTAACTACGCCGTCAGCTCCGCCCATGCCCGTAACTCCGCCGCCAGAGCCGCCCATGCCCGTAACTCCGCCGCCGCTGTGGATTTACCGACCGCTGTGCCCACCATCTTACCACGTGTGCGTAGTTTATGAAACGGAACCGGCTCCTAATTGCTCTATTTTCTGACCCGGTAAGCTTACGAATCGATTCTCTGTTGTATTTGATGTTATATTTGTGTTTTATTATTTTTCATCTACCACGTCAATATTATTTAGAAATACAGATGAAATTCGTATTAGAATATAGGATCTCGTGTGATGGTACTGTAATTATTTATTAGATGTATTTTATTGGAATTTTGAAGTGAGTAGAAATTTCGCATTTCAACTTAAAATGTATTATAAGTAAATATCAATTAAAAACGATGAAAATTCGGGATAAAATAGGTCAAATCCTTTGTGATGGTAAGATTTTCCATATTTTCTCCTTATTTTAAAGAAAAACATGCAAGGCTGACTAAAATCTACATACTGATCTCTTTACGTCGAACTAATGATGTTAATTTTTGTACACAGGTTTCAATTATATTCTAATACATCAAAGATTTGATTTGATTTTTTTCAATTAACTAGAGGGAGTAAAAGGAAGGAAGACAATAAAAACTAGAAAACTTACATGATCAGAGTTCGAATTCTGATCACTACAATCTGTATCTTATAAAGGCTTGATTTGATTTAAAGAGAATCAATGAACTATTATTTTCTTTCTTTAGTCCTCTCGATTTTAATATTTCTATTATCTTTTTATAAATATGGACAATAATATTATTAAATTATAATTTACATTTTATATTCTTCTTACAAATATGGACAATATATATCTATTAAATTATAATTCACATTTGAAATTATCTAATAAAAATGAATATCAAAACTTAAAAAAAAAAAAATTAAACTTTCCTATTTAGATTCTAAAATTTTAATTGATTTTAATAAAATAAAGCATTTAAAAAGATCTTGAATACGATTTTAAATAAACATGAAAATATAAAGAAATCTGAAAATTAAAACTTAAAATTAGATTTTTCAAATTAATCAAAAATTCTAAAGTGCAAAATGATTGTAGAAATCTCATATGAAATAAAATTCTAAACATCACTGTATAAATACTAAAAATTTACAAGAAAAATTTAGAAAAATATATTGAGCTAGGTAATTGAAGAATAAAAACCGAAACATACTAAAATTAATATTTTTAATAAAAAAAATCCTTGTCTATACTAAAATTCTAAACCTAGAGATGGAATCTTACTTACATACTTTTACGGCTTAAAATCATTTTTCGTTTCATAACTATAATGTCGTATAATTTTAGTCCCATAAGTATTACGACTTTCAATTTAGTCCCACAATTTAAAAATCTGTCTAATTTCAATCTAATTTTAACTAAAATTTCAAATTTCATCGGTGAATGACTTTCTAGTGACCTAAAAGTGATATGACGATACTGTCATTTATTCATATGAGACCATACAATATCTCACATAAGACCTATATTTTATCACTTATTCACACACTGCTTTGGATTTGATTAATTAAAAGAAAGGAAAGGGAAGAGCGCACTATTGAGAGAGAGAGAGATGAAAAAGGAAATATCACACACACATATTTTAATAAAGAAAGAAACTGTACTCAAGCGCTAAGATTCATCAAGCTAGCTATGAGCATATGAGGCTATGAAGAAGAAGAATAAATGTAGAAAAGATGTTATTCATATATTGTATATAAACAGTGACGGATCTAGGATTTCAATTGAAGGGGTTCAAGTCAATTAATAAAAATATATATTATTTTTAAAGTAAAATCGTAAAATATCAATAAATTACAATATTTTTTTTTTCTATTTTTCATATTTTCAAATCGGTGTATAATAACTTCATTATTAATATTTTTAGGTGCATCATTTTCGATGTATGTTGTTAAACAATCATTCAATTGTGTATCACCTATTCGATTTCGAAGAGAATTCTTAATGATCTAAATTGCTGAAAAAAACTATTTCTACTATGGTAGTGACAATGGTAATATCAACTACAACTTAATATAGACCAATGAAAAAATAATGTGTTTTCTTGACCATCTTTTGAGCAAGTTCTCCTAATCTATTTATTTCAGAGAAATTTTTATCCAAACACACAAAAACAAAGTTTTCAATGACTCTCAAATTTATATATAGTTAATATAAAAAAAATTCAGACGAATACTATTTTATAAGAATACTATTTTATAAGACAGAAGTATTTTTTTTTATTTTTGCATAAACAAATTGTAGCATAATCTGATTAGAATGACATAAACTGATTGTAGCATTCAATTGCTTTGTGATCAATATATAAATTTTACAATGACATTCAACCTTATTTCTTTATTTTGAGAAGTAAAAATGACATCTAATATGACTTAAATCATATATTCTAAATTTGCTTTTATGTTATCTCTTACAAAAATTGTAATAATCTTTTTCAAATGGAGAGGTATTTGATAATAAATGGCATGAAGGTATTTGACAAATAAATTAGCAATAATGAAGATAACAAATAGTAAAAGAAAATAAAATTAAGAGATGGAGAATAAGGGAAATAGAGAACAAAACTTAAGGAGATGCTGTTGTGAGAGAAGGATAAACATTGCTGTACAAAATGAAATTTTTATTTTTTATTAATTTAGGAAATTACAAAATACCCTTGAATTTTTTCAAAATTTCAGTGGGGTCAGTGCCCCCTTGGCCCCACCTCAGTCCGTCTCTGTATATAAACGTATAAAAGCGATTCCAACTAACACTGCTACGTGGCATAAGCTACTAACAAACTAATTCCACATGTACATACACTTAATCTTATTCATAATATATTTTTTAACTATTATTATTATTATTATTATTATTATTATTACATATGTTTACATCTTTCAACTCAAACTTGAAAATTAATGTATTGACTCCTAGTCACAAACACGTACACATTTTTCCTCTTAATTTTCTAATTCACTTAATATTTATTTTTTAGTTATTGTTATTATATTTTATATTTTAGTTGTTGTTATTATTATTAGTTTTTTCTCCTGATTTTTGATTTACTAATATGAAATAATCATGATAAAGATCTGTTCCAACTTTCTAATTTACCTTTAATAATATTTAATTTTCAATTGTTGTTTGTATTATTATAAATTTATATATCGTTTAAATTAATAAACAATGAGTAAGACTGAATTGATTATTTTTATTAGAAAAATCTCTATTTTCTACCATTTTATCCATTTTTTACCATCGATTTTACGCATTTATATTTTGGTCCTCTAAATATCATTTTTTTTTTTGGGTTAAATGCATGAAATCCCCTTGAATTTTGGAAAATCGGCGTCGCTCTCCCCTTTGTTATCAAAATGACAAGGATTACACGTCTGATATGATTAATACGACATACGCTCTATTTTTTCGAATTGGATTTAACGCCATTATATTTTGTCTTGAATTTCCTATTATACCCTTAAAATATAATTAAAGTTTAATAAAATAAAGAATTCTTATAAAAAAAAGAATTAAAATGAGAGAGGAGCGCAAGGAAGCAGATTGCAGATCGCGAAGGTAGGAGTTGTGTTCTTCCATTTTTTTCTTCTTCTTCTCTAAATGGTGATCGATTAGATGAAAAACAAGCAGATTTCTTATATTTTATTAGTTGTAGATCGTTCTCGCATGAATTTCTTCTCGAATCTTTTAAATTTTGAAAAAGAAAAGTTAAAAATTGAATAACTCAAATCGAATGAAAATCACAAATAAATATGTTAGAAGAAAGCTAATATCACGGGGATTAAAACCCCTAAATCAATTTGTGAAATTGTAAGTTCAAATGAGAACTCAAAAAAATAGGGTTTGCTTTGAAATTTCGAACGTATTTTGATTAATTTGTCACAAAATCGATTGGTTTTTTTGAAATTGATATGGGGTTATGTTTGGGCTTGAGTAGATGATGATTTTGGTATGAATTTCACATATTTTGGTTGAAAAATGAAAAAATCGAATTGGTTGGGTTGCGTTGGTCGGAGATGCGAAGATGAGAGAGTGGAGAGAGGAGACGATTCTCGTCGGAGATCGGAAATGTAGGGAGTACGGCTGGCGGAGGTCGCACGGTGGCTGTCCTTCACGGCACTACGTGCGGTGGTGCGATGGTGGAGGTGGGTGGCGCTGTGTGTAGAGGGGGGAGAAATCTTGGAGCTGTTTTTGCAGAAGGCAAAAACTTTTGTGCACAAGGTGCACGGATCCAAATCTGTGCACAACAATACTGTTATATTATATGAAGTAATACTGTTATATTATATGAGTGATACTGTTATATTATATATAATTTTAACGGTATTACTCATATAATATAACAGTATTACTTCATATAATATAATAGTATTGTTGTGCACAAATCTGAATTTGTGCATCTTGTGCACAGGAGTGTCACTCTTTGCAGAATGGTGGAGGTGGACGCGATGAAGATTTTCATTTTTTATTTTTATTTCTATTTATTTATTTATTTCTAATTTTCAGATTTTTATTTTTTATTTTTCTTTTTTAATCTTGTACTGGGGTAAATTTATGATTTTTCTTATTTGATAATTCCCACAAATTTTAGATTTTTGAAGATTTAATCAATCTTTGAATTTTAATTTTTTAAATAATTTTTTCAAAGATTTATTATATTGGTTTTAAAATTAATTAAAAAATAAATTATATGTATACAAAGTTTAAAAGAAAAAATTAATCAAATGAAAAATAGTTTGAGCATAAATTAATTTTAAAATTAAGGTTGTAAAATATTCAAATATATATATATAGTATATATATAGTAATAATAGAAGATATCTTAAATAATAATAATAAATAAAAATAACAAGTTATTATATCTTAAATCTAAAATTTATTCAACTTTTGGCATGATTTTCTAAATGTAGAAGATATTTTTTTCTATAAAAAATTGTAATTAAATAAGCACAATATATATATAAACAATTTTTTTTTTTGTAAAAATAAATATACAGAAATTTTACCATCTAAGCAATTAGAAACAAAGTTGAAAATTGGAGTAAAAGAGGGGATTGTATGCTATAATTTAAAAGAGATCAATGCATATCCTTTTATATACAATGGAAGGATATTATAGTCATTACACAACTCAAAAAGTAAGCAAAATCCACAACAATTCGTATATGAGGCGAGTGAAACACACTCTCGTTAAATTAGACGGAGTAGGGGATTTCACGCAGACTTAATCATATCAGACGTGTAATCCTTGCCATTTTGATAATAGAGGGAGAGTGCCGCCGATTTTTCAAAATCCAAGGGGGTTTCATGCATTTAACCTCTTTGTTTTCAATGTTTGGTTTGATTATGCTTGGAAAGTCAATGTTTGCCTATGTGGATGTGGTTGTAAAATCCACATCAATAATTCTTACTTCCACGTAAGCAAAACACAAAATATCAAATACAAGTTGAAAAAAAAAAGAAAAGAAAAGGTTAAAAAAAGACAAAAAAATTATGATTGCACCAACAGACCAACTAGAAGAAAAGACCTCATGATATAGTCAATATGCACCCCACCACCCATCAATGCATGGTGTTCTTGAACTAATTGGTACTCTCGCTTCTGAATTGATTTCATCTTTAATTTACTTTTAAAATTTCTTTAAGAATATCAATGATATTTACTAAGAAAAATCAAAAAAGGGGTGGCGGCCGCCCATCGACTCATGGAGGAACAAGTTGCACCACCGCCGTCATGGTGGTTCGACGGCGGCAGAGCAGACGAAAAACTCCATTGTATGTGAAGGTGAAGATGGAAGATGTTACCAATTATGATTCTTTATCAAGATTTGACCAACACTTCGATCAACATGTTTACTAAATCTACGTATCAATACTTGTCACTTGATTAAACTAATTGGAATATTTTTTAATATTTATTTTTATTGGATCAGATTGAAAAAAGAAATTTAATTATTATTTTCTTCATGGAATATTAGGAGATAGTAAAGCTGAGAAGTATGTGTTAGTATACCAAAACAAAGACCGGGATTGGATGCTACTCACATTAGAAACTGTAAAATATTAAAATCAAATGATCTGATGAGACATTTATAACACAAAAAAAAAGTATATATCAGAGACAATGACAATATAATAAGACTTATAAAATGACAATATAATAAGACATAATATTACAAATAATAATATAAAGCTCACCCCATTATTCTCTCTCTCTCTCTCTCTCTCTCTATATATACACACACATGCTGTGCTGTTTCCCCCAACCTAATCAAATTAGCATCCACTGTTTGGGTTGAATCTTTTGTCTGAAAAAACACGTAGGTGGTTCGATCCAGCATGATGAAGGAGGTGGCGAGGCGGCGGCGCCGGTTGGAGATCGTCTTCATTATAATCATCGTTGGTGGCGGCGTTGGGGTGGCTGAAGCATAGAGAAACACCACCACCACACCCATCACTGATCCTTCTGAAGGTACACCATCTTCATTTATATATCCTTTTCTCTTTCCTTAGTTTACTGGGAGTTTGATTAAATTTATTTTTATTAATTACGGATGTTTAGGTGAGTTTATGAACTTCTTAGTACATCTTATAAGATGTTAAGAGTCTACGAAGCTCCTCAAAAAGATATTTAGTTAAGTTTTGAAAATAAGATATTTTTTTATCAAAAAATAAGATGTAAGTAGTTTATAATATTTTTAAAAAGTAAGAGAATCCCAACTTATTTCTATATTAAGATCGTATTTTTTAAAACATTTTCAAATTTGATCATTGAAATTACACAAATATCATTATAATATTTTATAAGCTCCCCATCTTATTTATCCAAACACTTCACAACTTATTTTAAACTAAAATTTTACATTTTATAAACTCTTAAAATATCTTATAAGATAGCTTATAAGCTCTAAAAATAAGCTTAGCCAAACACTCCTTAATTTAAAATAAGTTGTTGAAGTGTTTAAATAAATAAGATGGTGAAGCTAATAAGATGTTAATAATGACATTTGTGTAACTTTAATAATCAAATTTAAAAGTATTTTAAAAAATAAGATATGATTTTAGAAATAAGTTAAGATCCCCTTACTTTTCAAAAAAAAACTTATAAGCTCCTTATTATTTTAAGATCTTATTATTAAAACTTATTCAAACACTTTTAAGGAGCTTATAAACTCCTAACATCTTATAAGCTGTTTTGAGGAGCTTATAAGCTCACCTTAACACTCTTTCTCTATTTCATCTTCTTCATTTTCTTTGTTCAAGCCTTTTTTTTTGGAATTCTTTTCTTGTTATATTTCAGATAAGCTGTTTTGAGGAGCTTATAAGCTCACCTTAACACTCTTTCTCTATTTCATCTTCTTCATTTTCTTTGTTCAAGCCTTTTTTTTTGGAATTCTTTTCTTGTTATATTTCAGATAATAAGTTAAACTTGTATACACCTTTTGCCTAAATGCGAATCGTTGCATGAGTCAAAAGTATTTGTTTCTTTTTTTTCTAATTAATATAAAGCACCTCCATAAATTGAAAATAACATATACAGTGAAATGATATATATATATATATATATATATATATATATATATATATATAATTAATACCGCTTGTAGAGATTGTAGAGAAAAGTATGTAAGATCGTGGGAGGGTTGTGCTTAGTATCACCTCAACTTATAATATTATAAACTGTATCGGCTATTTTAAGTTGGTGTTTCATTTTATATCCCATTATTTTAAATTTATATCATGTGTAAATTGATCGTGTTTTACACTTGACATGTGGTGGTTATTTTGGACACAAATGAAACACCAACGTGGAATAGAGAATACTATTTAGTGATCATGTTATTTAATATTAAATAAACATTTTACTAAATTAATGAAAATTAATGAATGTAAAGTGAATTACAGTAACGCTCATCTCACTGAGGTTGGCTGAAAGCCTGAAACTATGGAACAAATCTTGATTTTTACGGAAATTAAACAAATTTTCTTTTATCTGGTTGGATTTTCAACATACAGTCCATTTAATTGGATCAGAAAAATGGATACACTAGTACAACAGTATTTTACAGTAAATTTGTATTTTCAGATCTCAAATTTTAGTCATAGATTAAGTTTATTCAGTTGGTCACGAGATTTGACTGTAACTCTCACGATTTCTTCGTTTACTATGAGTAAGTACTATGCTTAAACCATCTTTAAATAGCAATTCATATCTCTATTTTTATTTGCTATATATGTTGTTTTTTTATTTATTTAATCAATCTTGGAAAATTAAAAATATATCATCTAATATTCTAGATTGAACGGGTACAAGTACCTTAAGTGTACCACAGTAAGATTTTTGAGAGAAAATTGCAAAATTCGTTCCACTAATTTCATGGACATTTCAATTTTGTCCCATTAATTGATTGCAAAATTGGTTCCATTAAATTTTTTTTTGCTATAATAGCCCCGCATTTTACGAAAATTGCAAGATTGGTCCCACCAAACTAGTTTGGATGAAATTTTCTTTTGAGAATATTTTTGCAACACTTGAGACCAAATTGAAACGACTCTGTGATTTATGAGATGAAATCTGCAATTTTTTACGGTAAATTTTATTTTGTATTTGTAATTTATAAGGGAGTTTTAATTTTTTTTTAAACAAATCATAATTTCAAATTAAAACTTATTCATTTAATTTTTTTTCAATGCATGACATATCAAATTTATCATTTATATAATTTTTAATTAGTTATTTAGATTGCATATATAAATTAGTTGACATTTACCTTTTTTTATTTATTTATATGCATTCAAAATCTTCACTTTTCATTTAAACTAATTTTTGACTTATTTGAGTAGATTTTGAATGCAATCTACTTTCACACCCTCAACCTCCTTAAAAGTTATAAATATGAAACAAAACTAATAATAAGCAAATTTATAAATAATAATAAATTCAATACGTTATGTAATAAAAATGAATTTAAAATGAAGAAGTTATTGAATTTTAAAGCCTAAACTTATAAATAAAATTACAAATAGTAATAATAAATTCAATACATCATACACACACATATATATATATATATATATATAATAAACTTTAAATGAAGTTAATTTGAAATTATGATATTGTATTTAGGAAGAAAAAAAGGAAATATTAAAATGCTATATAACTCCCCTCAAAGATTTCATAATTATTATTGTTTTCAATTTAAAACCGTGTAATAAATAAGAATTATTAAAGTTACATTAATCGTGAAGTCAATTTTGCAAAAAATAAAAATAAAAAGATAATAATAATAATAATTGAATATTCAGTTGCAATTTCCCTCCAAAAAAAACTCACTTTCAAAATTTTTTCAACGGAAAACATTATGAAGGACCAACTTTTACAACGTTTAAAAACAACTAAGACTACTTTTGAAATCAATGTGACCGAATCGAAATGTCCTATTACCTTTTGAAATCAAATTTTCAATTTACTCGGACTCTTGACAAGGGGGAGGAGAAAAAAAAAATGCTATTAAGATTTTGTTCAAAACTAGAAATTTTAACGACAATTGTGGTAATGTAATTGCACTCGAAAACAAAGGTGTTCTTCATTTCTCGTTAATCAGAAAAAAAAAAAAAATCATTAAAATTAGAAATTTTTAACATTTGCAATTTTTGATAAAAAGTAGACTAAAAAAAATACATTTTTGAAACATAAAAGATTTAAAGAGGTTGTGATTAGCTACGTACCTGGAAAAACAGCGCTGGTTTTGGCATGCAATAAAGTAGTCCCTCCTTTAACTGATCCGCCATGTCAAGCAAGCTTGAGTTTGATTACCCCTTAATCATTATGGTTTCTCTTAACATTTGGTATCAATTCAATCATCAATTATTGTCCGGCAGCGAGAGAGTTAAATGAGATATTCCGGCGATGGGGGATTAGGGCTGACAATAGCTGGAATACCACCGGCGATTTATGCAGTGGAATTGCAAGTAATAGTACCGTCGAACTGAATTACAGCCCCGGCATCAAGTGCGACTGCTTTTACAACGCTAGCACTATTTGCCACATTAATTCCCTGTACATTCCTTTCGACCTCTCTCCTTTTAGCTTATGCCATCACTAGTGTTTTGTTTATTAGTGATTGAGATTCAATTCTACACTGTTAACTTTTGACAGGAGGTTGGGTGCGATCATACCAGCACTAATGCACCGGATCCCATCAGAACTCCGAAGTTAAGCGTGCTTGGGCGAGAGTAGTACTAGGATGGGTGACCCCCTGGGAAGTCCTCGTGTTGCACCCCTTTTTAAAAGAAAAAAAAAAAAAAACTTTTGACAGGAGGTTGTATTCAATGTCGGATTGGGATCCAACTTCCAATGTTGCCGGTGAGCTGCCGGAGGAGCTTTGGGGTTTAACCTACCTCACTGATTTGTATGATTTAACGTTTTGCATATTGATAGAATTGTACTGAAACCTTTTGTATATTTGATTGGGGGTGTAGCCTGATGCTATGAACGTGCTCAAATTAAATTGCAGACATTTGGGGCAGAATTATTTGACAGGTACCCTGTCTCCATTTGTTGGCAATCTAACTCGGTTGCAGTACCTGTAAGTTTTCTCATTTGTGGTTGATTCTTGATGATTTGATTGAAGATAGCTGAGAGAGATGATTAAGATTTGTTAATGCATTCCACCAGGGTTTTTGGTTTCAATAATTTGTCCGGGGAGCTTCCTAAGGAGTTAGGAAACCTTGCTGATTTAAGATCACTGTAAGGCATATTAATTGTTGTTCTCGTCTTCTTCAACTATGATTGTACCAAAGGGAATTCTCAAAAAATTATAACGGCTGCTTGATATTCTCTTCCTTGTTGCAGGTCTAATGGTACTAATGACTTCTCTGGTTCTTTACCATCTGAACTTGGAGATTCCATAATGCTAGAAGAACTGTGAGTTCTAATGCTCTGATATCTTTCTGGATGGCTGAGAATTTCATCTCGATTCAGCTATAGACTTAATCATATATTAGTTTCCTGCCTTTCCTTATAATAATTTCATACTCTATAGCTATAATCTCTTATACGTATGTAGACTTGTTAGAAACTTTCTAATGTCTTGCATCCATTCTAAAATTTGTGCTTACATGACTTGAGCTATTGTTTCTTAATGCTTCATTCACGTCATTAAAGAGCTTCATAACTACAGATAGTCTTTTGTTCAGTCTTCCTGATTCTTCTTTAGTCATCTGAGAGAATCACAAATTATTCTTTAAGAAAGTTTGTTAATTTTTATTATGCTGTGAACCTTGCCAGGTGGATTGACAGCTCTGGAGTCAGTGGTGCAATTCCTTTGTCCTTTGCCAAACTGCAGAATATGAGGATTATGTAAGAGCTCTAAGATAAGCTATCTCTCTTTATTCAACTTAGATATCTGACAAATTGCATCAAGTAATTATTTGAGTTCAAGATCATGTATGAAACTTCTTTGGATTTCAGGGTTTCTTCAGACGTTGCATTTATGGGCCGAATACCTGACTTCATTGTCAGTTGGTCAAACTTAACTGTTCTGTGAGACAAATATCTAACTCTTTTGACTATCTTTCAAGATTATTGATTTGGAGTTCAACTCTTCATTTTGTTGAGTCATCTCATACCACAAAACTTGCAGCCGTAGTTCTCTCTTGCATTTTCATGACCCATTTTATTGTGGTACATCTGCAGAAGGTTTGAAGGAACCTCATTAGAGGGCCAATTTAACGTCTTTGACAGATTTGTGAGTGTTGACCACCTCTTCGTAATATCATGAAATTTCATATTACATGTTCATTTTAGGGAATAGTCAATATTCTTGATCATTTATGATCACAGGAGAATATCTGATCTGTCAAATGGGAACTCTCGACTAGACTTTCTTGCAAATTTGAAGACCTTGAGTACATTGTGAGTAAACTTGACAAGTATTTTAAATCTCCAATGATATGATAACCTTGTTACTGTTACATTATCTAACTCCAACTCAACTCCTCTATGTATTGCAGAGCTCTGAGAAATAACAACATTTCTGGCTCTATTCCTTCCAACCTCAATGAATATCCCGATTTGTCCTTGCTGTGAGTTCTCATGATTAAGAAAGATTTTGCCTTATATTTGCTCATTTTCCCACATAAAGCTTGCCCTTGTACCTGACTAGTCCTTCTGAATTTGTGAAGAGAGACATGTTGTAAGGGTAAGTTAGTCTTTCTGTAATAATTTGAGGAACCAAGTCATCATGTTCATAGCTCTTTTGAATCTCTTCAACCCAAGTTGGTTTCAAGTAAGTGATGGCATAGCAAACTTTCTCACAAGTCTCCCTTCTGGACAAAGCATCTGCAACTACATTCTCCTTCCCAGCCCTATATTTAATAGTATAATCAAATCCCAACAATTTAGTCAAGTACTTGTGTTGCAATGGTGTAGAAATTTTTTGCTCTAGGAGATATTTCAAGCTTGCTAATCTGTTCTGATAATAAATGAATCATGTATCAAGTAACTTCTCCACTTCTCTACTGCCAAAATAGTTGCAAAAAATTCTTTCTCATATAGATAGTCCTATGTTTCTGACACCCAAAGCCTTGCTAAGGAAAGCTATAGGTCTCTTCCCTTGAACCAACATTGCTCCTAATCCACCAAAACATGCATCCGTCTCTACTATGAATTTTTTATTAAAATCTGGTAGCTGCAATACTGGAGAGACAATCATAGCATTCTTCAATTGATAAATAAACTATAAATTGGGGTCTTGTTATAAAATTTATTATAACAAAGAGAATTAGAATATCTGTGATGTATTAGTTTTTGGAGGGTTAGTTTTTGGAGGGTAATATTGGATATGGGTAAAAAAATTGTCATAATTTGTTGGATATATAGTACAATTTTGAAACATATTGACACGAATATTAAATATTGTATAATATTAAAACATATCGACACCAATATTCAAATATTACATATTACGGGGGCAAATTAATATTGTTCAAATAACATATCATATTGTTTCAGATTTTAACACATATAATTAAAATAAATTTTATATTAATATTTGTCTCAAAATAAAATTTTAACTATATAAAATTTATGATTGATTATTAATGTTATAAATAAAATAAATAAAATTATAAGGAAAGAAGAAAAGAAAATGAATAAAAACTAAAAAAATGAAAAACAAAATAAAATGAATTAGAAAAAAGAAAAAGAAAAACAATTAAAAAGAATAGCGCATAAGAATTGTGAGTGAGTGATTATTAGAATTATATACAGAATTCTCTAGAAGCTTGGAGAACAAAAATCTTAAAATTTTTAAGATTTCCAGCATCGCTAAAGATGGTCTAAAATAACTTGATTTAAACGGTCTCTTAAATTTAAATCATAAGCCTACAAAGTTAAAATCTAAACAACGTAAACGCTACAGTATATGGAGATAAATGGATCGGCCTATCGGGCCGTCAGTAATTGATTGGGCCGGCCCACATTATCTATTATATATTCCTTTGGTTCCAAATGCTTATAGAGAGCTCCTTTGTGAGAAAACCCTAATAAAGTGAAGTGGGTATCGAGAATTAAGCAGCAAACGAGTAAAAGGCGGCGGATATGGGTATCCTCTCGAAACCGGCGGTGGATATGGGGATCTTCTCGAAAACATTGAGGTACGTTTGTGGTAATTCGTTTTGTATGAATCCACCGTCGTTACTTAACGTTTCCCGACGTGGTTACATAGACGAAAACAACCTCAGTCTTGTTCTCCAGCGTTATGACGGTGATGGCTACTATTGTTTAACTGTACTGTCAACAGAGGAAGGCGAAAAATTCTCACCAAAACAAAACCTTTACCCACCCTATGTTCCTTCTAAAGGGTTTGTTAAGAAGAGTAGTAGTTGTAATGGACTGGTGTCTCTAACTTATCCTTGGGTAAGATTGTTATTTGGAATCCATTAACAGATAATTACCGAGTCCTTCCACATAGAAGCCCTTACGTTGACACTGACTCTGCAGGTGTGTATGTTGACTGCAGTTGTTTTGGGTTTGATCCTAGATGTAAGGACTACAAATTCTTAAGATTTTGTTCTGAACTTTGTGATACTGAAGATATAAATCATTTGGAAGTGTATTCACTCAAGAATGATTTGTGGAAGAAATTGCCACTTCCTGAGGTTTTTCTTCCGGGTCATTCTCAGTCTTCAGTTTTGATAAATGGGTATTATTATTGGGTATGTCGGAATCCTGTGGCGAGTGGTCCAATCCACATTCTCATTTTGTGTTACAGCATGGCTAACGAAGAGTTCACTATCTTACCTATGCCTGATATAGGAAGTAATTTACTAGGAGGGTATCGTTTCGAGATTTTGGAGCTTAATGGGTTGTTGAGTGCTGTTGTTTACCCAAGGTTGGGAATTGATAAGTGTTTTCAAATATGGGTTATGGTGAATGGATCCTGGGTTAATGAATCCACTGTTAATTTGTCGGGTGTTGAGAGACCTTTGGGATTTTGGAGAAAAGGGCAATATATGTTTTTTCAAGGCTTCAATCGTGAACTAATGGTATTTGATCGTGTCACTGGAGACTTGAACAATCTCGGTATATATGATTATTATCCTGAGTTGACGGATGGTTATATCTTCTTCGGTGAGCCTGACAGGACTATGAATCTTTTTTCTAATCTCAACAACCCGTATCCTCTTTCTCATCAAGATTGTTAAGGTAAAAATACATTTAATTACACATACTTGTTATTATTAAGCTTTTCCAGAGTATCCTCTTTCTCATCAAGATTGTTAAGGTAAAAATACATTTAATTACACATACTTGTTATTATTAAGCTTTTCCAGAGTATCTCCAACAGTGCTGTATTCTTATAATTTTAAGATTTTCTCACCCTAAACTATCTAAACTACTATCTCAACCGCCTTTGATTTGGGTTAAAAAAAAATTCTCTTGTTTTTATGAAATTTTATAAAATATTCATTTTTAGTGTGAAGAAATAGTGCACTGCTAGTGTCAGTTTTATATGAAAATTAGTATTTTTTTAATGAGAAGAAGCTGGTTGCTCTAAATAAATACTCATGTAATGTTGTTATCAAAACTTGTGGATTTATATATATATATATATATATATATATATATATATATATATATTTTTTTTTCAGGTGAATAAATAATAGGATTTGGTATCAGGGATGGAGGATGGAATACGAAAACAAAGAGGATTCTGTGAGGCAGCTCTGTTTAGTATTTCACAAACTTTTGCATTTGTACTCATATCTTAAATAAAATTAGCCGAGGTGGCACCTTATGGAGGATGGAGTACGAAAACAAAGAGGATTCTGTGAGGCAGCTCTGTTTAGTATTTTAGACTTTTGCATTTGGACTCGTATCTTAAATAAGATAATGATATGTGTTTTGTATCTTATTTTGTAATTAAATTTATAGTTAGTTGGATAATAGTTTTCCATGTTCAAACAAGCTTCTTCCAATCCATGCTAGGCCACAAACAACAGTTCTTGGTCTCAGCAGTGCGATCACCCAAGATGTTAAATTTTCTACTCTAAGAGAGCCAAGTAACAACAAAATGTTTTTTTTTAGAGATATACTCCTATTTGAAGATAAATGTAAAACAATGTTAAATTTTCTACTCGAAGAGAGCCATTTTTTAGAGATATACTCCTATTTGAAGATAAATGTAAAACAATGGTACAGCGGTTTCTGCATTTTGCTCTTTTATTTTGTTCTTTTATTTTTGTTGAGTCGCATGGTGTCGTTTGAATTTGAGAGTGGGAACTTATATGGTGTCATTTGAATTTGAAAGTGGGAACTTATGTGGTTATTAGTCTGTAGTCATGGGCTAAGTTGAGGACTTATTTCTTTTATTTTGTTCTTTTATTTTTGTTGAGTCACATGGTGTCATTTGAATTAGAACTTATGTGGTTATTAGTCTGTAGTCATGGGCTAAGTTGAGGACTTATGTGGTTATTAGTATGTAGTCATGAGCTAAGTTGAGCTTTGTATGATCTACTTCGGTTAGCATGTTGATCGGTCGTATTCAAATTACTAGCATTGGTTAGCATGTTGATCGGTCGTATTCAAATTACTAGCATTGGACCCATACGATACACGGGGATGTCAAATTCAAATATTAATATGTTTGATAACCAATTTATGTATTATGAACATTTACATGTCATTACTTATATACAATATATAATATAAACATTTTATTTCATATAATAGAGTTGTCATAACAGAATGATAATTTTTCATCTAATGGAGTCAGTAACATATTGGGAATCAATAACATTAAATGACAAACTTTTATCTAATGGAGTCAATGACCTTATGAAAGTCAACAACTTCTCGTTAGAAGTGCTTCCAACAATAATTTATGTTTCATTAACGTGATCTGATAGTCTTGTGGCAATAACTGAGTCTCATTGCATACTCTATATTTCTCAATAACATTGTCAATTACCCAATTTCAAACTCAACTAGCTTGAAAACGTCTTATTCCATTTAGAATATTGGGAGTGTGAAGCATCTGTAGTATGTCAAAATTTGAAACTGACTTATATGCATTTGAACTAAGATATGTCATAATTTAACTATGAGACGATGAACTCATATAATCATGAATTACCTCAATATCAATTGGGGGTATAACTTTATCATAAAGTTTATTATTTTAAATATATAAATATTATCTATATATAAAATATAAGTTCATCAACATGCTATGATTTCACAATATGAAGATTTTATGTCTAATAAACATAATTTCGGAAATTAGTCGAGATGATACCTTCAACAAAATAAATTGTGTGAATAGCTTTTGACTCAATTTAAGAAAAAAAAAAAGAAAAAGAAATTCAAAACAAAACATTTAAGTTAAACCCACATACTTTTAAATAATTACACATTAGTACTTCAATAAATCCCAAAAGAAACCCTATTATTCTTCAAATTCTACTTCATATCGATTCCCATCTTCAATCTCCATCTTCTTCAAACACCCAACAATTGAATTGATCAAAATTTCAACCCCATCTTTGAATGGTTGATTGAGTAATTGTTGAAATGTTTAGATGTATAAATGAAGAAAAACTAGTGCCCCTAATTCACAATGAAGATAAGTAATTCTTGTTTTATTTTGATTTTTTGACAAGTTTTTGGTGTTTGGAACATTCTGTTAATGTAACTAACACCCTGTTTGGGTGGTTTAACTAACCACCATATTAGCTAAAAATAGCGCCAGTCTTCATCACTCGTCTAATTTACGTTTCTTGAGGATTATATTTGTGTGTGTTTGTTATCCTATATAGATGTATGAATGTTCTCTTTTCCTTTTTTCCTAATATATTTTTCCTGATTGGTTTTATATTCATTTGATGTTTGTCCTAAAAATGTCAGAAGTTAGTTGATTGTAGATGATGTTTTCTTGTTTTAATTGTCGTATCGATTTTTTGCAAATATTATGTTAAAAAAGTAATAAGTCTCTTATTTTGTTGCTTAAAGACTACTTTTGGAATGAGTTTTTTTTTTTTTTTTGTCCTTCCTATCTTTCTCTCTCATTTGTTTAATGTTTGGTTTGTTGCTCTTGTTTTTGTCAGCGTTGAGCATGTGATATTGGATTGTTTTGTTTGGATACTTCAAAGAAATTCATGTATTTGTTTTGAAATTGGTAAATTCATCTTCTTATTGTGGAAAGGGTATATGTTATGTTTGGCTTTTTTTTTTTTTTTTGTCTTTGTTTGAATTGTGGGTAATGTGAAATATTTCACGTATTTAGTAATGTGTCCAAATATTGAGGATAATAGATAAAATTAATTTCGAAAGAGGACACTTAGTTCGTTTGAGGAAATTTTGCTCCCCATTTCTATGGTTTTGCCTCGATATTTTTATTCTTTGTTTTATTTTTCTTTACTTCTTAAAGAGACACCGTCAACAAAAATAAAAGTATATTTGATAAAGATACATACAATATAGTGCATTGCGCGACCAAAATTTGAATATATTGGGGACCTAAAATGAAACTTAATGTATTATTTAATTTATTCAAGTTTTTATAAAATTTTGTTTCAGATTTATTATTAATTTTTAAAATATAATTAGGTATGTGATACCATATGAGTTGATTTTAAAATTTACATCTATATTCTTTTATTTTATTTTTACATGTAGCAAATACATTTTAAAATTCTAAAATAGGATGTTAAGTTTATTTAAATACCTATAATAAACTTCAGAAAATTTCAATGCCTTTTTTAATCTTACTTGTTAGTTTTACCATAATTAAATAAATATCATATTTTAATTTGGATAACTAGATAATTTTGTTATTTAATTATGAAAAACTGTCAATTATTATCACACATATCAGAACTTTTATTAAACTTAAATCCCCCACTCACCTTTCCTATTCATCGCGTATTAAATCTTCCATCTATTATTGATGTCAAAGGTAAGTGTAATGTCTATCATCAGTTAGCTGATTAGCGTAATCTTTTCCATAAATTAAACCACGCAAAGAGTGTTTGAATAGATACATATGGGGGCGATTAAGTGATATGAACTCTTCTCATCTGTAGTTAAACGTAGAAGTAGAGTTAATGCCCCTTCCTCACATCCAGATGCCATGTTTCTAAGAACCATCCTAAGATTTTCGTCTCCGGATTTTCCGGTGGCTCTCCATTCTCCATAAATGAAGATGTCTAACCCAGGTCGTAGTGTGATGAATAATTTTTTTTTTCTAAGTTACTAACTGCCATCATTATAGGTCTGTATTTTCTTCAAGAGACCGAAATCAAAACTGGATCATGTGAAAGGTGCACTCTACTCACGGACGGACACACATGAGAGCCAAAGGGGACACTGCCCTCTGAAAATTTTCAAAATAAGTAGGGGTATTTAGGCAATTTCAACAGTATTAACTAAAAAAATGAAAAAAAAAAAGTTTCAACCTTCCAGCCTATAGCTCTGACTTCTACGTGCGCCCAACCTCTTTTCTTCCTTCTTCAATCAATTTTTTTTTTTTTCTACAAGACAAACCCAAATTTTCTCCTTATCTAAATTGTTTCTTCATCTAATTTCAAGGTTAAATGTTATATTTATATTATTTTGTTGATTTTCTTTTTCCTCAATTATTGCTATTTATTTATTTATCTTTCTTTAAATTTAGTGATTAGTTTGAAATATCTGACAAATAATTTTACGTTTTGTCTACGGGATTCATTATCTACGGTTGAATTAAATTGTGAGAAAAATAATCATTGTTGTAGGTGATGAACACACTTATTTTTATTGAATTACTATGTTATTTTGTTGTTTAAATTACTGTAAGATTTAGTCTCTTTTGAGAAAGAAAAAAAATCAAAATATTCTTATAAAATTAGTAGCTTTGGTATTTTAATAATGACAATTAATATTTAAGTTTTGGTGATGATATAGAAAAGATATATCAAGTATTGAGTAAATGATGAAAGCAATAAATCTTTTCTTTTGTAATGGAATGTTTAAAATGATATTAGAGAATAAGATGATGAAAAATACGAATTTAAAATTTTAAACTCACACTCTACAATACACTAATACCTTTTGAATATATATGAGAGTAATACCTTTAAATTACATAAGTAATACCTTACATTTTAATAATTTGTAAAATAAATTTTTAAACACATGCTCCATATTCAAACGATACATTTTTGAGTATTTGAGTGATACCTACAATTATACTAATAATACCTTATATTTCAATAACTTGTAAAATAAAGTAATATCTTTAAGATAAATAAGTAATATATTTAGATAAAACAAGTAATTTTTTTTCATATATCATGTAATACCTTTTGGGTAAACAAAGTAATACATTTTTGGATAGACGAGGTATATTCCTTTTATATAAATAAATAATACCTTTAGACCTTTAAGATAAATAAATAATACATTTACATATAACAAGTAATACTTATGATTCGGTAAAATAAAGTAACTAATATCTTATACAAGTAATACCTTTTAAATATACGACTAATATCTTCATCGACGGATATATATGCAGATTCAGTATTATAAGTAGTAATACCTTATGAGTATATAACTTATACATTTACCGATTGTTGTAAGCAGATTCAGTTATACAAGTAATACCTTATGAGTATGCAATTAATAATATGCGATTTAGTTATACAAGTAATGCATTATATATATGCCTGTTTGCTTGTCCTTATTAAACTTGATAATATACGATATCAACAAGTTTAACTTATTTGTTTGAAAAATGTGAAACCAAGATATAAAAAGGGTCAGTTATTGTATCACTTGATCTTGTGATATGGCTACCCATTCCGAATGAGTGGATAACTTATCCCATGTATTCAAGCTAACACAATATATCTCATGAATATAATCAAATCCAATCAATAATTGAAACAAACATGCCCTATAAGTATATAACTAATATCTTCACTAACAAATATATAGGTGGGCATGGACGCACACCAACTAAAGTGTGGGTGCACATAGAGGCAATCTAAGCAACGGGTCAGACTTAGATCCGTACTTCGAAGATTTATAAATTTTTGTGACTTAGATATGCAAACTATCATAAATTAAACTATATTGTTGTGTCATTTGTTTGATTCTCTGAAGACAATAGTTCTATTTTAATGGCTTCCAAGTAAAATTATTTCGTGTCGTGTTTATATCATAAAATGACATACTAAAGTTTTTTTTAGATGTTATGTATATTACAAATGCAAATCATTCTAGCTCGCTAATCCGAACTATTGACTAATATTCAATAAAAGTAAAACATTTATATTGAGTGAAACAATTGAAAGATTCTACTTAGACTAGTTCTACTTCAAGAAAAACTTTAATTTCTATTTGGTTTATGCAGCCATGTTACCTTATTCACCATGGACACGTTAAAAACGTGTCCACAACTTCAATTCAATAAAAGTATAACTAATGTTGTTGTTTGTTTCTAAAGTAATCAATCGTTGTGGTTTTGAAAACTTTGATATTAATTTGACAAAGATGTTGAGGAAATGAATCTACACGATAAATTTTGTATATAATTTTTTTCAAATTTGTAAATTATAATATATTTTTTTATTTTAGTTGATGTTTTCTTATAATTTTATAATATTAGTTTTAAGGCCAAATAGTCAAAAAAATCCAAAGCTTTTCGAGTTTTTATTATTTTAGCCGATTCTTTTATTTTTATCAATTTATCCATAATTTTAAAAAATAGTTGTAATTTTGGCCAAATCAAAATTTGAGTCAAATTAAATGAGATGTTAGATATGTGGCAGACAAATAAACTAACTTCGACTCCACATGAGCACAATCACTTGCTTATTAGTATTAGGTGGAGGAGGAGCAGTGCTTACACGACTCATTTCTTCCTCCAACAGTTGATGCTCCACCTACAACCCCAAATAAGACGACGATCCCAACTCCAATTGCAGTTTCGATTACAATGGCCCAGTTCCTAAGTTCCCCAAGGGCGTCACGTTTGGATCTATCAGCCCTCATCGCCTCCTCTGCCAGATGGGCCTCACTCATAAGCCTTCTCTCTCACATTATGCTGACGATAGTAGAGTGTTTAGGATGGTTCGATCGAAGTCGGAAATGTGTAAGGTTGAAGGTCATTCAGATGATTAGGTAACCGATGTTAATAATGAAAATGAGTGCAGCAATCAAATGCCAATAAGTTGTATGGTGGCTCCCCATAAACCACCAAAACTGAAGATTAGAATAGATGCATCTGAGACGTGTGTTGGGATTTCACCAATTTGAGACAAATATTGAGGATGGAAACAAGGATGTCTTGGATTTGAATGCTAATGGGAGCTCAACTGTTAAATTTCTTAGTTGAAGAAGAGGGGGATTTTGCTGATTAGTAAAAAGAATGTGACGAGTTCTGAGAAATGTGAGAGGTGGAGCATGGTGATGTGTCAGCTATGTATCTGCCACATAGTTGCCATCTAGCTTATGTGTGTGTTATGTAGTTGCCACCTCATTTCATTTTGACTTAAATCTTGATTTGGTCAAAGTAACAACTAATTATTAAAATCATGGATAAATTGACAAAAATAAAAGAATTGACCAAAATAACAAAAAACTCAAAAAACTTGGGATTTTTTTTTTTTGGGTATTTGACCTAGTTTTAATATAAACTATCTCAATCACTTCCAAACTTTTATGTTAATAACAAATATTTAGAATTTTGTAACACATCTTATTAAATTATATCAGTACTAGTAATTTTTTTTTTCATTACCAATTAATACTAGTTAAGATATAAAGAAAGATATCCACAGACTAAACGGATCAGGCCTAAAAACTCAGATTTTGTACGGGTCGAACTATTTGACACCAAACCTAATACAGTAAAATCTCTATAAAATAATATTCGATAAATTAATAATCTCGATAAAACTAATAATTTGTTCGGTCCCAACTTGGGACCAGTTCAAATTTGGACACCAATCAATTAAATAATAAGATAATATATTTTTTGAAATCCTAATGTATATTTAAGGTCCCGACGAAACTATAAATTAATAATTATTAAAAAATTCTTAGATACAATATATATGTTATCCACTCGAACATTCTAAGACAATTTAGTAAAATGAATCATTATATATGATGTACTTCTACACAATGTACATATATACGTAAGTCCATGAACCATTCTTTTACTTTGGCAAAAAACAATGAATGAGACCATTCAAACTTCCAATTAACATGATTATGTGAGTATACATTCTTTGAATGGTAATTAAAACTTGTGTTTTAATTTATTTATCATCAACAACTAATGTACATTGTGAGTGGATTATACAACCCCGAAATTGTGAAGGTCAGTTATATATATACGTTAAAACCTTTCTAAATTAATAAATTATTAATTTATCAATTATATAATATCTCTCTAAATTAATAAAATTCTCCGATTCCAACAATATTAATTTATAGAAGTTTTACTGTATTCTTCAATTTAAACGGCCCATCATCGATCTTTCTATTAAGATGGACCTCCCTAGAATTCTTTCTAAGAATTGCCTCTACCCTAAAATTCATCACTCAGATATGGCACGCGCAGCCACCGGCCACCTCCCGTCCAGCAGCTACATCGGCCAAGCTCCTCGCATCCTTTCTCCCATCTTCACCCATGCCCGGTCTCTCCCTGTCGCCTCCATCCACTTAAACATGGGTGAGTCTGTACTTTCAGAAAAAGCCTCTGACAAAGCTGGCATGGATTTTAAGCACTGGTTCGTTGAAATGAACATTCACAAAATTGGAGGACCGAGTAGTTTAGGTATTGACCAACTCGTTGATTTTTACATCAAAACCCTAGCTAAAGTTGTCGGCAGGTATGCTATTCTTCTAACCTTTTTCATTACTGGATAATTTGGATCATATTTAATTGAGTTGTAATTTGTTAGCGAGGAGGAGGCTAAAAGGAAGATATACAAGGTTAACTGTTTCGAGGAATATGCATGGCATGAACCTGCGGCTGGGACTGGGCCTGGAATCGGGTGTGAGGTTGATTGGGAGACCATAAGTTTGCTTAGAGAACTGCCTCATGTTAACTCTATATGTCCGGATCTTTATGCTGATCCCGAGAATAAGGACTGTGGAGGTCACTTTTCGTTTGTTAATGGCAAGCTTTATGAAAGGTCTTCCAAGAGGATGATTGAAGTTCAACTAAGTAGCAGGTTTTTAGAGAAACCATGGATTGAATTGCTTTCATCACGACCCGTTCAATCCCCATGGTTGCTGCTATCACCACCAGCATTTGGAGACAAGGAGCAGTACAACAAGGCTTACCGGTTCTATAGCATTGCAGAGGGGAAAGAGTTTAGTATCAACAGAAACGAGGAAGACGAAGATGATGATGAATTTGTGGGATCATCACATGGGTGGCTAGCTTTGTTCAGGCCCTCCAATTGCCAATTGTTTCTCTCCAATCCCCTCTCGGGTCAGCACATAAAGCTTCCATCCATTCACAAGTCATTTGGCCGAGTAGGGAAGGTGATCATCTCCTGCTCGCCTAATTCAGATCACTGTCGTGCAGTGATGATATTCGGCCCCAAGAATCGACTAGCTTTCTGCTGCCCTGGCCACAGTGTCGCCATGTGGACTCGCATTGGCTGCAATTCTTGTTTCAACTATTCGGACATTGTTTATTCCCCTAGTCACAAACTTTTCTTGTGTCTCACAAATTGCGGTAGATTGGAGGGTTGGGATCTGAGTGACCCAATGTGTCCAAGGATGGTGGAAGAGCACAAGTTCGATGTGCGAATGTGGGAGGTGGGGTCCGTCCTGAAACCGAGGATCCATGAGGTGAAACATCTCGTATTGGATGAGCAGTCTGAGGAGCTATTTATTGTTATGCGCCAAATCTTGAAGCATCAATCTGGTTGGGGTTATTATGTTCAAAGTTCAGATCCTATCTATCCCTACACAACAGATGCTATTAAAATCTATAAGATTGACAAAGAAAGAAAATGGTGCTCTTGTTGTCCGGAAACATTGAATGGTCTGGCGATGTTCATTGGAACAAACCACTCATTCGCATTGCCAGCATCAGAGTATCCTGAATTTGATGAGGACTGCATTTTTTTCACGGATGAAAATAGACTGATTCCACCAGATTGGGCTACTTTACCATACGGTGCCCCAGATTTCGACGTTTACAGTTATGCATGCGACTATTTCTTTGGCAAAGACCGTAACGATGGAGTACGTAAGAGCCTCAAGTACGATTATGTTTATGATAGGAGAACCATGAAGACGGCTCCACCCCTACCTATGTGGTTCACTCCAACCCCTTGACCGTTCATTTTACTTGTGATTCTAAGTAAATGTTTTTATGTTTGCGAATAATCTATCTACATCTATAAAACTAGACTTATCACTCTCCTGTTGCAGCATTTACCATTGTTGAGATTGGAGTTTTTTTTTTCTTTTCTGGTTGTTGATAAGGAGTTTTTTATCTTGCAAATGGGTTTGTGGCTATAGTAAATCTTCCAAGAGTATTTTTTGGGTGAGAGAAACTCATTCAAGGGACAAATTCTTGGTCTTATTTATGGAACTAAAAAATACTTGTTAATTTGATGTGCATTGTTGTAAAAATGGTATCCGGATGATAATGACTCTTCGTTCAACGGCTTCTTTTCATGCGTAGGTAGATTTTATATTCATGTGCATTAAGCTGATTTTTTTATGTATAAAAGCTTGTTTGGTTGTGAGACAAAAGTCATCATCTTTCTTCTTGGTGATGAGAATATATATACCTGGGATATTTCTCAAACGTTTATATTTAGATTGTCAAGAAGCATGCCATCATTCAGTGACACACAATATTGTTTATGGGCTACAAGTATTACACCTTTTAATTTGGTTTAAGGATGATTTGTCTTCTTTCTTCTTATTATATTTAGAAAACAAAACAAATTCCTTGATTTCCTTGTAAAAAAGTTTAGCATGTCATTTCGTCAATGCTTCTTTACATTTTGGAACATATCTGCCGAGCAATATCCTACTTGACTCTGAACTGAATTCATAAAATGATACTTATGTTAATGATATAAAATGTATTTATGGATTTGAGATTCATTTTTAATCCCTTCAATCTGAACACAAATGCTCATTCGGCCTAGTACATTTTGTGAGCCCACGTGGATATAACATCACCCATAAATAAATCTTCGAATTGGTTTTATTTTTAGAAGGAATACATTTTTTATTAAAGTAGATCTAATTTTATGCAGATCTAAACCAGACCATAACATAATTAAACTGAACAAATTCTAATATCTAATACAGTAAAACATCTATAAATTAATACTTTATAAATTAATAAACTTTCTAAAATAATAAAATCTTCCGGTCCCGACTTGGGCCTTTGTAAAAAATCATCAAATTCGATAAGATAATAAGATAATAATTTTTCGAAAAATCCCTTTATAAATATTAGGTCCCATTAAAACTCTAAATTAATAATTCATAAATATTACAATTATAAATATTATGGTAATTTGCTAAAATATGAATATATTGTTACTTGATTTTATTTCCGTATTGAGATTCATATAGTATATGTTTCATTCATCATGCATGGATATATTTAATTGGCTATAATAGTTATTTAAGTGCAACGAATTAATGTAAACATGTATATTTAAGTAATTCCAATGAATTGATACATGCGTCCATGAATATAATAGTTAATTGTATACAATGAATTGATATTATACATGAATATATTTAATTAGTTACAAAAAATTGGTTGATGCATGAATATAATCAATGAAACATGTATATGAATTCATTTATTTTCAATACATATGTACTAAATTTGCTGAATTTAAAAAGTCTCTCTTTTAATTAATAAAATATTAATTTATCGATATATTAATATCTCTCTAAATTAATAAAATTTCATGGTCCCAAGGTTATTAATTTATAGAGGTTTTACTGTAGTTGAAATGTAGTATATGATATAATAAGAGAAAGTTGAAATTTCAGAAATAGAAAAAATCTACTGATTTAGAAAAAAAAATAAATATAAATATGAACTTGAAGCCAATATGATCAATAAAAATAAAAATGAATTGACAACAAATTCAAGGAAACATCGCTTACAGGTTGATTGGGTCAAGGCTGTATTATTTACCTTGTTACAAGCTATGGGACTTCGGTATAATTTATGGGTGGTGATTCTAATCACAGCCTAATATTTCTCACAACGATCATTTATTTAAAAAAATTCAATTATACCCTTAAATTCACTTCTACAACCCTAATTATAGATATGGTCTTTTCTTATTACAACCACCACCATTTTTCATTTTTTGTTTTTTTTTTCCACATTTTTTTTCCCACAGTCATCATCTTTTTTAATTCATAACAATTTAAAGCTTCCATTTTTTTTCTCTAAAGAAAAAAGTATTCAATCTTTCATTGATAATAAACATATCTGAAAATTAAAAAATGATGACAATGTTTGACGAACATCGACAGAAATACAACATAAAATGATTGAAAAATGTAATTCTTGATTTCTGAATTGATATTTGAAAATTTATCATTGATTTATCATCATTACGCAAAGAACTTAGTATATTTTCATTGATGTTCTTTTGATATTTTTGTTATTGATTAAAAACTTACTGATTGACTGATATATTTTTCTTTCATATCACTGATTCTCAATTTTTTTGTTCGAAAAGTTAAAAAAAATAGCCCGAACACCATTACTATTCGTATAAAGTAAAATTTCAAGTGATCGGAAAACGCAAGTATGCGTTCTTTTCATAGTAGCTTTTTTTTTTTCTCTTTTCCCTTCAAAATTTTCTGATTTGATGTGGACCACCCTTTTCGACTCCACTTTTTGCTGCCTCTCTCCTCCACAACAATTCTAGTTGTTTCTTCTTCTTGAAACTTGTTAGGCCAAATTTTTTGCTTCCTCAACTTTTCAGTTTATGTTCCTCCTTTCTTCTAAAAATTGTTGGATCCCGTTTGTAGCCACTATCAAGCATAAAAGAATGAATGTTGTAAATTATTATGAATTGAGAAGATGATGACTGAGAAAAGGAAAAAAAAACTAAGATGAAAAGATGGTGATTAAGCTTTTTAAAAGGAAGATATAAAGTTAGGGTTGTAAAATTGAATTTTAAGGATAAAATAGAATTACCCATAATTTATATATAATGGGCAGGCCCAAGCCCAAGCCCGTTTATATTTTGTATAACAATGAGATGAAGAGTATCACTGTTAATCTGTTAATCGTTTGGTCTATATAGACAACGATTATGCTGCAGTTAAAATTTCAAGTAACAAGGGTTTAAAACTTGTCTTTCTTAGAGTAGATCAATGGATTATAATTTTAAACCATTAGTAAAAATTGCCAATTTCCACTAAAATAAGAAAGATTGACAATTGTTGTCTTTTATTGAAAAAACTAGTATAAGTCCTGTGCAATGCACGAATATATAAATTTCACTATTTATATATTTTAATATGAAAATGTTGAACACGAAAAATAATAAAATTTTTTGGAGAATTTCAGTCTGATTTGTTACTTTTGTGTCTCACGACCATAAAATCTATATATTTCGAGTTTGATGTGAAAATTTTAATTTACAAAAAAAAAAAATTAAGTTCTCATAATATTTCAATCTCATTTGATATACCCGTGTCCGTGTGATGTATGGGCAAATAAATTTGAAGTGTTGGTAATTTTTTTATATAAAAATGTTGTTCATGAAAAATAATATAATTTTTCAAAGTGTTTTCAATTTAATCTACTACTCATATAATTTACGAATTTAAATATTTTTTATTTTCATCATACGTTGTCGTCACTATTGGCCTAAAACAAACTTATGCAAATTTATTTTCAATAATTTATTCATAATGAGTATAAAATGGTGATATTATTGAACATTATAATCAAGTCTTGATAATATTTTAACCTCATTTGGTATTCGTGTGATGTAGTGAATAAATTTCATGTGTTAGTAATTTTTTGATATAAAAATGATGATCATGAAATATCATATAGTTTTTCAAAGTTATTTCAATTTAATCTACTACTCATGTAATTCATCTAAATATTTATTATTTTCATCATATGTTGTTTAACTATTTTAGTACTTGTTTTGGTCACAATTGGCCTAGAAAATACTTGTGTTAATATATGTTCAACAACTTATTCATAATGAGCTTAAAATATTGATATTATTGTATATTACCCCAAAATAAAATTTCTAAATTTAACATACCATCAAAAAATCTATATAATTATTTTTTTCAAATGTCTTAAAATCAAAATTTATCTATTAGAAAAATCATATTGGATGGTAAACATTTCAAGATTTGATAAATCTAAAACCATGAAACCATATTACAACATAAACTAAATATATTTTATCATTGTTCTGTGAACTTTATGCTACCATAATAGTGAAATTTCAGATTTTTATTTACTTTTTAATCAAGGAGGAAACATTATTTATTCCGTTGATATATAAAATGATTTAGATTAAGGTACAAATTTTTATTTACAACTTTTCATGACATGATATTATTACCATATATACACAAATCATACTAACTTTATAACATATCAAATACGATCATATTTTTTTCCTCAATTTTCATATATATACAAAATGATTTTCATACCATGAATATATATAAAATAAATATTTACAATTTATAAATTTATAAAATAATAAATATTTGTACTTCTACTTTAAAAAGTAGAAATGAGGTTAGTTGATTTTTATATAAATGACAATGAAATTTCATAATAAAAAGTTCAAAGTACTTAAAATATATATGTAAAAATTCTTCATCTACGTATTATCACTCTTATAAATAGCATCGACTATCTATTCTTCATGATTAATAATGAAGATATATTTATATAATTTAGCATTATGAAATAGAACATATTTTTTTATTATTTTTTATAAGTATAAGTATAAATGATATGTTTTTTTTAATCATTTTTTATACTTAATTTGTAGTTTTTAATAGAACGTATATGAATTCATAAATTTTATACTTCCTAAATGTTATTGTGTGCAACAATATATTATATGTATATTTTTTTATTATATTCAAGATATATTAAAAATCTTTATAATTTTTAATAAGAATTAATATAGTATAATAAAATAAAATTATATAAACACTGTGTTATATTATTAACATTGTTAAATATAAGATATGTAAAAATTGGAGTATTGTATACGACATATTTGTCAAATAAAATTGTGTGATGTTTATAATAATTTTACAATACATATTTCGAATATAGTAAATAAAAATAGTCAATTTACATTATTTTATATATGTTGGTTGACTTGATTAATAACTCACTTCTTAGTCTTCGACCCCCTCAGTCACTACGAATGCTCCCAATCAATGCAATGATATATTTATTGAGGTGGTATATGTGTATGTGGGGTACAACATTAAAGATAAAAAAATACTTTGATGATCTATAGTTCTTGAAATTCGATCATTATGTTATTTTAATTTATTCAACAAACATATATTTAATCTTTGATTATATCACCAATTAAAAAAGTTATTAGATGAGATCATATTAACATTCATATACTATATATAGATAATAATTTACAAGATTTTGTCAATATTATAAATGATATTATTACCATATATATAAATCATATTTAATACAATAAAATTAATAATTTATAATTTATAAATTATGAAATAATATGTATTTTTATTTTTGGGAGGTGGAAATGGGCGGGAAAATTTTAGCATTTCTATTTTGAGGGGGTAATTGTTATTATTATATAATATAATATATATATATATGTATAATCATCATAATGAGATTCGATTTTTGTGGGTATATTCTTTAAGATATTTCTCAAATTGGAGATAATATTTGATTGAAATATCTATATATATAATGATCATATTATTTAATGGATCGATTTTTTATACAAATTATGAGGTTAATTAATATTTTTAATTTAACTTACTTGGTAATATAACTTACTAAAATATCCAAATTGAATTTTTTATTTTACTTCATATGATGTGATTTACATACTATATATATATATATATATATATATTACTTCATCTCTTATAATAGGATCTATCATTCATACAATATATATTCATATACAAAATCAATATTTTTGGAAATTTTCAAAAAAAATCAATTAATATGACCAAAAAATAAAAAAAAATTATTAATCATATTTCTAATATTAGAAAGTGAAAATGAGCTGAAAAACTTTTGGCATTACTATTTTTAGGGGTAGTTGTTATTATATATATATATATATATATATATATATATATATATATATATATATATGAATTTGAAAACGTTGTATTTTAAAAAATAGACAACCATGATTACTTGTTTGAATGATTAAATATATATTAATTTGTCTAAAAATAAATGTTAACTTAATCAAATAAAACTATAAACAATCTTTGTGGTAAATATTGCCATTAAAGTTTTAGTAATAGATAAATGCAGAGAGTTAATTTTGGCCTTGATCAGTCTCGACAAATTAGGATGACATTTAATTGCAAAATCCAAACAATTAATGAGGTTATAGAACATATCAAAATGACCTGAAATTCATGAAAAATACAAAATCAAAGTCAAGAATCGAAATAATAATAATTGGGTAACAGTGTGAAAATAGTGAACAATTAGATGCAAATATTGTCACATTAAATATGTAAATAACACATAAAACCCAACTTATCACAAAACCATATGTCCATTTAATACAAATCATAAATTAAATTTAGGATTGAAGAAACAATCCGACAATATAGGGGGTTGAAAAAAGAGGATGAAGGGAGCATAAAAGAAAGACAACTGGGGTGTCCACATAAGTTTAGTTGATGAGTGGAAAGGTGACTATGAAACACCAGTGAGGTTGGGTTTTGCCTTTCAATGTAATATCACTACACCAAGAGTCAACTTCTTTTATAAATTCTACCATCACAATCTTGGTGACATTTTCTTGCATAAATTCCTTTTTCTTTAACAACTTAAGTTTACATATTAGGCTGGGAAAAGGCAGAGAACGAAGTGGTGGCGATAAAACAGCTCTTTGCGTAGTCTACTAGCTACCACTGGAGTTAATACATTTCTCATTCTCTCAGAAGTTTGCGTAGTCTACTAGCTACCACTGGAGTTAATACATTTCCCATTCTCTCAGAAGCAGTGCGTTGCTTCTGAAATCATAGCTGATGTAGATTATGAGCATATTCGAGTAGCTACCACTGGATTTAATACATTCTCCATTCTCCTGGAGTTAATATATTCTCCATTCTCTCAAAAGCAGTGTGTGTGTTGCTTCTGAAACCATAGCTGATGTAGATTATGAGCACATTCGAGTAGCTACCACTGGAGTTAATACATTCTCCATTCTCTCGCTGATGTAGATTATGAGCACATTCGAGTAGCTACCACTGGAGTTAATACATTCTCCATTCTCTCAAAAGCAATGCGTTGCTTCTGAAACCATAGCTGATGTAGATTATGAGCACATTCAAGTAGAGAACAAACGGCTAATTTTTTGGCCCACAACAGACTTTTATTTATATCCTCAGCAGCGTTTGATGATATAATTCGTCGAAATATTTTTCCAAGCTGACGTGGGTGTCGGAATTGCTTATGTGGCACACAATGAAAAATCCTCAAATTAATAAAGTGAAATTGAGCTCTTGTGGAAAATTGGATTTGTCATATCATTAATTTTGAATAAAAAATGATTAAAAAAATTATACTTTTTATGAAAAATAAAATTGAAAATTTTTAAAAGATTATACAATAAGCTATCAGGAAAGCTTCCAAATGAGATATGCTATAATACTCCAAGACTTGGAGCAATTTATCTTTCGGGGAATAAACTAGAGGGGGAAATTCCAGGAAATATATACAGATGCAGAGAGCTGGAGGATCTTACCATCACAGCATTTACCATAAGATACCCAAGGATACCGATAAGTTGAGGAGTTGGCGATGACCTTTTTGATTACAAAATCACATGTGAAAAAAGTATAACCAAAATGGAAAGGAAATAGACAGGGAAACACTTGCAGTGTTTTTGGAAATTAGACATGGAAAATCTAGAACAATCAAACAGTGAATCTGAATATTTCAAAAAATCCTCACAAAAAACATTTATCAAGCAACTTCAATACAAAACAAAAGCACTCAGTACTTTGAAGAAAAGCAAATACCCCTATTCCCTTGCAAGCATTACAGTTCAAAAAAACAGCAAATTACTTCGACGGCCCTGCAACTTATCCTTCTTTGGTGGCCCCTTCAGCTTCACCTTCTCTGCTCCATGGATGAAAATATCTGAAAAAATCTATCTGAAAATATCTTTGATATTTTCCCGATATTTTGCTTCACCTTCTCTGCTCCATGGATGAAAATATCTGAAAAAATCTATCTGAAAATATCTTTGATATTTTCCCGATATTTTCATTTTTTTACGTGATTGATATAAAAACAAGTGCAATCGATATATCTCCGATATTTTTATTTTTCCACATAATCGGTAAAGAAAAATCGATAATATATCAGCGAAATATTGATTTCAGTATCGGTGACTTCATCCCACAATTTGTAGGAAAATAGGTGAAATATCAGAAAAATATCAGCGAAATATCAATTTCAATATCGGTGACTTCATGGTATAATTTGTAGGAAAATAGATGAAATATTGGGGAAATATTGATGAAATATTGATAAATATCGGTATTGATTTCGATATCGGTGGTTTCATGGTACAAATTATATGAAAATCAATGAAATATCATAAAAATATCGATAAATATCAGTGGAATGTCGGGGAAATATCGGTAAATATCATTGAATATCGAAAAAATATCGATAAATTTATGTATCGATATTTCCACCGATATCAATATTTCCACGATATTTCCATAAAACTAAGATATCGATATTTTCATTGAAACCAAAATTTTCATCTCATTTGGTAGCCCTGCAGCTTCACCTTCTTTGTTCCATTTTTCAACTGACCAGCAAAAGGAATAGGACAATCCGTTGGAATAAAATTTTGGGAGCAACAAAAGCTTACCTCATCAAGTGTTAGTTCTCCGCCACTTCGTAGTGACAAGATATCTGTGGAGTAGCAGCCACACCAAATAAGTAAACCTTCTGAAATGCAAATAAGTCACGTGCTTTCTGTTTGGAATCAATCCAAGACTTTTATCTTCTTCGTTCAATCCCAAAGTAACGAACTAATTCGAGGTACCTCGGAGGATTCAAGTTCATTGCATAGATAAGTCAACCTTCTGAAATGTTTTATGACATCACGTGCTTTCACTTTTCTTTTTGTTATCAGTCCAAAGACATTTATCTTCATCGTTCAATCCAAAGTAACGAACTAATTCGAGGTACTTCGGAGGATTCAAGTTCATTATTCAAGACTGATAATATTTAAAACTTTCACTTTTCTTTTTGTTATCAGTCCAAAGACATTTATCTTCATCGTTCAATCCAAAGTAACGAACTAATTCGAGGTACTTCGGAGGATTCAAGTTCATTATTCAAGACTGATAATATTTAAAACTGTCGATATTTGAATATTAGAAAGTGATAATATTGTTTTTTAAAATATAATAAAATATAAAAAAAATATTGATAGTCATCATCTATTAGAAACTTAAAGTGATAATATTGTTTTTTAAAATATAAAAAAATATTGGTAGTCATCATCTATTAGAAACCTTCAATATTTGACAATAGTGCACATATTTCGTATATTTAAAATTGTCTATATTTCACAACATTGGAATATTGGAAAGTGATAATATTATTTTTTAAAATATAATAAAATATTGAAAAATATTGGTATTGATGACTACCAATATCAATAGGTTAAATATATTTTTATAATGTAATAGAATATTGAAACGATAAATATATTTTTATAAATTAACAATAGAATATTAAAAATTATTGAGATATCAATGTTTTAATATTGGTATCCAAGTCTATCAATATAAATTGAATAAATGAATTATAATAGTTGTGAAAATAGTTATGATGGATTATTGATATTAACCCATCCATGTTTTTTTTATATGGAAAAACTCATTATTTTTTATGATTGTCGAATTGTACAATTGGTACAAACTATTTAAATTCTTATTCATATTATCATTTCAATTGAAAAGTTTGTAGTCATCATCTATTAGGAACTTTCAATATTTGACAATATCAAAATATTGGGTAGTGCACATATTTCGTATATTTAAAACTGTCGATATTTCACAACATTGGAATATTGGAAAGTGATAATATTATTTTTTAAAATATAATAAAATATTAAAAAATATTGATATTGATGACTACCAATATCAATAGGTTAAATATATTTTTATAATGTAATAGAATATTGAAACGATAAATATATTTTTATAAATTAACAATATAAATAGTCGTTAATGGTGAAAACGTCGTGACTCGTATCGTCACATTGTCTGGGATGGTCTCTGCTGGGTTTTGATTTTTGCACTACATTCTATTATTCTTTGTATTCTTTCTTAAATCTATGATCGAGTGAAGAGTATGTGAACAATAGACTCGATTGTTTACTTCGAATGTCATGTTTAGAAAACCTACTCTCTCGACCCCTTGAAACAGACGACAAAGAAGATGATGATGACGACAACGATGGATCAGTTTGTGCTTGGTTTTGATAGGTTAAGATTTCTCTGTATATTAGTGAAAGCTTTATGCTTCATATTCTCTATCGTAGAATCGTTGAACAAAGATTTTGTAATGTTTCATATTTGTAATTTTGTTTGCCCTTTCATCAAATAAGTTCAAATATACTTATATTTTTTATGAAATTTAGAGTTCAGTTTGTCCACAAGTAAAATGAGATTATGTTGGGATATTTCAATAGTTATATCGATGAGACAAAAATAGTTTGCTTGTTAAGACAAAACAGGTTGCTTAAGTTGTCAGCAACTAAGTTTCCATACTAACTAATATGATCTTAAGATAAAAGATCATGTTAGAAGTTTTCCAAGTGGCAAGGAAAACTTAACCTTAGAAGACAAATGACATCTTTTAAGAGTCAATAAGCTGTAGAAAACAGCATGCTAAATGAAGGATCTGCATAAGAGCAGACAGGAAGCTGAAGGCAGAAGACTGCATTAAGAAAAAAAGGAAGAAGGAAGCTGGAAGCAGTATGGTGAAGACCATGAAGCAGCAAAATCAACTGACGAGTAATCGTTGTATGGACTTCAACTCTGGACCCATACCGAGTTGACAACTCAGCAGGAATGTCAGAAAGGTTCAGAAGCAAATATTGGGTGCATTAAATGCATATGTTAGGATCAACTCAGAAGCATTTAATGGGGCCACAGAGAAAGATCTTGAGATCTTTGCTTGAATTCAAAATGGTGAAGCATCTACCTTCAACGGATACTTCATTCAATGGATACATTCTCAAGATCTATAAATAGAAGGTGTGGCTGACTGAAGAACAAGCTGGACATGCTGCACAGAGTCGAGAGAATATCTAGAGATACCATATTCAACCACTCAACCTTCTAGGATCAGTCTACCTCAGCAATTGAGCTTTCATGTTCAAGACTAATTTATGTTCGCAACAGTTGAAGAGAAACATTTTATCTTTTAACCATTTGTGTTGTGTGCGCAAGGTTGTTTTAGGTGTACTTAGTTGAGCGGATAGTATCCTTGCTAAGTTTAGTAGTCTAGAAATAGACTACTTGCTCATTGTGGGATTGTACCCTTTATGGGTTGTGGTCTTCGACTAGAGTCTGGGATTCTAGTAGGCGTAGCTTGTTAGGAAGAGATTTGTAAAGCGAGGCTTGTAATTCGAACTGACCTAACGAAGTTCCTCCTTGTGAAGGAGTATAGTGGACGTAGAAGACTTACACCACCTTCGAACCACTATAAACCATAAGTGTTTATTTCCTTTCATTTACTTACTGCATTGTGCTTATCTTGTTATATCTTACTGATCATATCATAAGCATCCTGCACAAAATAAGTTTATAAAAAAAAGTTGTTTTTCCAAAGAGAAACTCTATCGTGATTTATTCGCTGCGTACTAAGAAGCTGGTCAGAAACCTGAATCAGCATACTGACAGGTTTCTGATCAAGTCAGGTTGTTGTTTCTTTTAAGAATTAGGAACTTGCATCTCTGATTGTTTTAAAGTTGAAAAATCGATAGAGATTCATTCATCCCTCTGAACCTCTGACCACTTGGGACCAACAAATTAAACTATTTGAATTCAATTCATGTTGGATTAAGGTAATGATAAACAAGTTCAAACATGATTTTAAAAGTTTAATGAAACATCAAATGAGTTTTTATATATGTACATTTATGTATATTACAACTTCAACATAATTTTTCAAAATTTAGTTATATAATAATGCAATTTGAACCACTTTTTTTTTGAGTAGGTCTTCTGTGCAACTAGTGCATGGATATTAGATCCATGCACTCGGGTCAGGTCGGATCCGACCTGAATCCGCGCATTTTCCTTTTTTTTTCCTGACCTTTATGTTAGTCATATTTTTATATTATATTAGTCATACATTTATGTTATATTAGGATTCCCTTACGTCCAGATTTCATATCCTTAGTGCAATATTTTAACTTTCAAAAAAAAATTGTTGGCCTTCATACTATGTTAATCATACATTTATGTTATATTAGCCATACATTTATATACAAATATTATACCTTTATGTAATACTTTAACCCTAAACCCTAATTTCGGCACAATAAACTCTAATTTCACCACAAGTTGTAGATGTTTATCTTTATGTGATATTATTTATACGTTTATATCAACATAAATATACATTTATATAATATATAAATGTACAACTAATATAATTAAAATGTATGACTAACATAGCTAAATGTATGACTAATATAACTAAAATGTATGAAATGTATTAATAGTTATCTGAAAATATGTTAAGGTACATGTAAAAATGGAAAATGTATGACTAACATAACATAAAGGTATGTTTAACACTACATAAAGATATGTCTAATACTACATAAAGATATAACATTTGTGATCGAATCTGAGCGAATTTGTGCGCGACTTTGAGGCGCGTGAAGGCGCATGACTGCGCGTGGGATGCGAGTGCACAGTTTCAAAACTGTGCACCAGGTGTATAAAAGTTTTTTTTTTTTTTTTGCAAAAGATTGTCAATATGTAAATTTATGCACGTTGGATGCAATTTTTTCTAATTTTTTTAAGAAGTAAAGAAAGTTTTTAAATGAGATAATACAATTCGTGAGTTATTTGGGATCGATTCGAGAAAAAAAAATATACGGTTCGAAAATATTTGTCCTTTACATATTATAGTATATTTTCTTCTTAAAGACGTGGTAACTTCTTATTTTTTTCAACTACACAGCTACAACCTAACTTAATGTTCTTCGAGAGATTTTTTAATAAATAATAATTTCTATTTCGAGCACAATATTTTTTAATCATCTGCAACTTTATATTACAAGTATATTTTTATGTCACATCCAAGTACACTAAAAATACATTCAGTTTTTATCTCCAATTTACATATCTCTAAAATACAAGCACAAACCATAGTCCACACAGCAAACTTGAATTTATTTTATTTATTTATTTTTGGTTAGCGTACGTATACTTAACATCTCGGAAGAAGCAAACCGGCAGACAAGTAGTTGGGTAGAAGAATGTTGAATGAGCTTGTGTTTCATAGTATTTAACTACTTGTACATATTTTCAATTACAATACTTCTTAATTATCCTTCTTTTTTTATCCCAACGAATAATACTTAATTTTTAAGGCAACTTATTTATAAAAAAACACACAAATTATTATGAAATAGTTAGTTTTAAATTATATCACAATTATAAACTAAAGGCTATAATGGTTTATAAAATAACTATATATCCCGAGTCATTGTTGTACATAAAAAATGGTAAGCTAAACAAGTAATATTTTTACTTAAGAGAAAGTTCTCATTCTGGCTTGAAGTATATATGAATATATTATTATTATTATTATTATTAAAAATCTGAAATTCAAAATTGATCCTTCAAAAAAATAACAATTTAAAATTAAACCACAATATATTCATACATATTTAATCTAAAATATTCATAATTGTTAAAATTGTTGAGAAACCACCTTGAAATTTCCTGCTATGTCCATATCAACCGATATTCCTACCAAAAGCTATTGCAAATTTTAATCTAAATTCAAATTCCGATAATCATGATCTATATTTATATAAATAAAAAGTATCACTTAAATTATAGGACTTGTGGTTCATAAATTATAAGGTTAACATTTCATGTAAAATAAAAAATAAAATAATAACACTAGTCCTCCTTCAATTATATTTCATTTTCTTTTCATTTCATATTTTGTGAAATAATTAATTACTGAAAAAGAAGTAAACATAAAGCAGGGTGTGAATTTTAATATTTCTTAATATACATACACACACCGTCGGAAACTCAAACACAGAGGGTACGGAAAGTGGGGCCCACTTAGTTGACGATGATGCCTGTATGGAATTTAATAACCGTCAGTGCCGTAGCATTTCCACCATGTGCCGTACGGTCATGTCGTACACGCTACCGTACCCGTGGAGACACGTTAAGATGAGAAATTAAATGTCAATTAATTTCACTTTTCATATTATATACGAGGGGATGTGATCAATACATGTTATTGGTGGACATATTAAGAGTTGCAAACAGTAAATATTTTATTATTTTTTCATATATATATATAGTAATACGTTTTCATTTTTATTCTCTGAAAAAATGTTTACTTTACGTTAATATATAGTTAAACTAGCTTATATTGTTTTTTCATTTTATTCTATACATTTAATCATGCCATTTTCCCCCTTGATTTGATTTTTTTATTTTTATGAAATGATAAATCGTGTAAAATCACTTTATACTCCTAATGATCACTGAAATCTCCTTTTCTTTTTGGAGATAAATTTAAAGGGATTAAGTTATTATCGTCAAATTCATAAAACATAATTGGATTATAAAAAAAGCATGTTACTCATCACAATCAGTTATGATTTTATAATTTATTTTCATTTTATAAATCATGAAAGTACTTGAAGCTTTTACCAAAGTGGGTCAAAACCCAATCTTTCCAACAGTAATGACTTTCAATTCCATTGAAATCACAAAGTTTTTTTTTTTTTTTTTTCCCATCCAATAATAGTCTACATCTTGAAATCGACTATGTGAATAATTTTGAAATTAATTGATTTAGTCATGTTGTGCTGTAATCATTAAATGATAAAAGTGCTAATTAAAAATTGGAAATAGGTTGTTGATTGGTTGCTGGTGAGTTGAATGTGACATGGGATCAATTCAGACTAAATCTCAAGCCAAAAGATTTTCAGTTGTAAATAAATAAATAAAATTTAAAGGCCACATGACAAAACATGTCTTGCCCTCACACAAACATAAAAAAGTCATTTTAACTGTTACTTTGCTTTCATTTTGTCCTTAACGCATTTTTATATTTTGTGAAATATTTACTTATATTTTCTGTATCTTGTTGATTGTAGTATTCACCACTTATATGTATGTGGTATGTGATGATCTTTTTATTTTTTTTGGAGAATGAATCATTCGAAAAAAAAAAGATAAAGAAATTAGAGAAATAATTTTAATTCGCTCCATGTTAGATGATTTTATATTGATAGTTATGTTGACACCATAAAATATATATTTTTATATTGATAGTTATGTTGACACCATAAAATATATATTTTTATATTGATAGTTATGTTGACACCATAAAATATATATATATGGACTTGAGATTCATTTTTAATCCATTCCAGCATTGACTGAGAAGAAGAAGCTGTACAAATAACTATAATAGTATTAAACAATTGAAAAAAACAAATTAAATCTATGCCGATCTAAACTAATACCATAACAGAATAACAGAATTAAACTGAACAAATTCTATATATCAAATAGTTGTAATTGTAGTATATGATTTAAAAAAAAAGTTGAAATTTCTGAAATTGGAAAAATATACTGGAAGCCAATCTGATTTCTAAATATAATAATAATAGCAAAAAATTTCAGTAATCATCGATTAAATATTGATTGGGCCAAGACCTTACTTACACTGTGACAGATTTGGGTCTTCAGTGTATTTTATATAATGGGCAGGTCCAGGCCCAAGTCCAGGCCCGACTCTTATTAGTATAGTAATGAGATGAAAGAGAGTCAAGAGATTATTATTTTGAAAACGTTGTATTTTAAAAAATAGACAACCATTAATTTTTGTTTAAATGATTAATATATATTAATTTGTCTAAAAATAATTTTTAACTTAGTCAAATAAAACTATAAACAATCTTTGTGGTACATATTCTCATTAAAATTTTAGTAATATAATGCAGAGAGTTAATTCTGGCATTGAGTCTCGACAGAATATTTCATAGAGTAAGATACAATAATGTATTATTTAATATGGTAAATGCACAAAATGAAAACTTTTGAATTGCAAAATTAGAAAAAACAAAAAAAAAAAAGATATCGATAATTTGGCTGACAATTTTTTTTCTGAAAAAGAAAAATCCATAAAAAACCATTTACTAGATATAATTTTTGGGCATATGAAATCTCTATTTTTTGAAAAAGCATTAATATTGACAGGCGAAAATGTTAAAATGCTTATCGTGAGCAACTTTTAATATGTTCATTGATGATATATAATGATTTTAACTTTTTAAATTATGAAATGTGAAATTAATAAATATATTAGATATTTGACATTGTAAACATATTAATTTATTCATGGTGGGTAAAAAAATAAATCCAAATAACTAATGGAATTGGAAGATTCATTCAACTTAGGTCAACATTTATCATATAATATGTAGATGATGGATAGAGTAACAAAATTGTATTGACAAAGTAAAAAATAAATCCAAATAACAAATGGGGTTGCAACTTGCAAGATTCATTCAACTTAGGTCAACATTGATGTCAATGTTCTTCTTGAGCAGAATTTAAAGCCGTGGGGTTTTACATTTTCGAAGCCGGCAATTTTGATTTGTTCTTTTAATAACTAATTAGGATTAAATCATTTTTAGGTCCTATTCTGTAGGTCGTGTCTGATTTTAGTTTTTTTAATTACCGATTTTCAATTTTAATTGTGTAATTGAAAATATTATCTAATTTCAATCATTTTTTCGTCGGAATTTATATTTTTCGGTCAATTTTTGACTAGTGATGTATACACCCCCAATTCCATGATTTCACACTTAGGTAGCAATTTTTTGTACATGTGATAATTCATTTTGCATTATTTGCTATCTAAAATGCCACATCATCATGACAGATTTAATGACAAAAATATAAATAAATAATAATTAACTCAAATTGAAAAACAAAATTAAAGAAAAATTCAATTACTTGTATTAGTAAATCCCCAAATCAACCCAAGAACCCTAATCTCCAAATATATATAAACCCCAATTGCTTTAGTTCAAAGACATTCTTGAGCAATCTGAGGAAGCGGCAATTTCTTCCAGAAATCATACACCTCCAAATGCTTTATCCATTTAGGTTTATACTCATCTTCAGTATCACAAAGTTGAGAACAAAATCTTAAGAATTTGTAGTGATTACATCTAGGATCAAACCCAAAACAACTGCAGTCAACAAACACAGTTGATGGATTCCAAATAACAATCTTTCCCCTAGGATAAGTTAGAGACAACAGTGTCGCCATGTGGACTCACATTGGCATCAATTCTTGTTTCAACTATTCCGACATTGTTTATTCCCCTAGTCACAAACTTTTCTTGTTGTTGATAAGGAGTTTTTTATCTTGCAAATGGGCTTGTGGCTATACTAAATGAAGATTGATCCCTTGCCCCCAAAGGTTGGAGCTTCCAAGAGTATTTTTTGGGTGAGAGAAACTCATTCAAGGTCTTATTTATGGAACTAAAAAATACTTAATTAAGAGCTCCTCTTATACTTGTTAATTTGATGTGCATTGTTGTAAAAATGGTATCCGGATGATAATCCTTTGGTGGCTATTCGTTCAACGGCTTCTTTTCATGCGCAAGTAGATTTTATATTCATGTGCATTAAGCTGATTTTTTAATGTATAAAGCTTGTTTGGTTACATAGATATGTTTGATTGAGACAAAAGTCATCATCTTTCTTCTCGGTGATGAGGATATATATACCAGCTGGGATATTTCTCAAACGTTTATATTTAGATTGTCAAGAAGCATGACATCATACAAAATTGTTTATATGGGCTACAAGTATTGCACTTTTTAATTTGGTTCAAGGATGATTTCTTCTCTCTTCTTATTATATTTAGAAAACAGAACAAATTCCTTGATTTCCTTGTAAAAAAGTTTAGCATGTCATGCTTCTATAATTTGTGATTCTTTACATTTTGGAACATATCTGCCGAACAATATCCCACTCGACTCTGAACTGAATTCATAAAATGATAGTTACGTTAACAACATAAAATGTATTTTATGGATTTAAGATTCATTTTTAATCCCTTCAATCTGGACCCAAATACTCATTCGGCCTAATACATTTTGTGAGCCCACGTTTATATAACATCACCCATAAATAAATCTTTGAATTGATTTTATTTTTAGAAGGAATACATTTTTTATTAAAGTAGATCTAATTTTATGCAAATCTAAACCAGGCCATAACATAATTAAACTGAACAAATTCTAATATCTAATAGTTGAAATTGTAGTATATGATATAATAAGAGAAAGTTTGGAATTTCAGAAATAGAAAAAATCTACTGATTTAGAAAAAAATATATATAAATATGAACTTGAAGCCAATATGATCAATACAAAAAAAAATGAATTGACAACAAATTCTAGGAAACATCGCTTACAGGTTGATTTGGCCAAGGCCTAATTATTTACCTTGTTACAAGCTCCGGCCTTTGGTATAATTTATGGGTTATTCTATTCATAGCGTAATATTTCTCACGACAATCATTTATTTCAAAATTTTCAATTATACCCTTAAATTCATTTCTACGATCCTAATTTTAGATATGGTCTTTTCTTATTACAACCACCACCATTTTTCATTTTTTGTTTTTTTTTTTTCCACAGTCATCATCTTTTTTAATTCGTAAAAATTTAAAGCCTTCATTTTTTTTCTCTAAAAAAAAAGTATTCAATCTTTCATTGATAATAAACATATCTGAAAATTAAAAAATGATGACAATGTTTGACGAACATCGACGGAAATACAACATAAAATGATTAAAAATTGTAATTTTTGATTTCTGAATTGATATATGAAAATTTATCATTGATTTATCATCATTACGCAAAAAACTTGGTATATTTTCATTGATGTTCTTTTGATATTTTTGTTATTGATTAAAAACTTATTGATTGACTGATATATTTTTCTTTCATATCACTGATTCTCAATTTTTGTGTTTGAAAAGTTAAAAAAATAGCCCGAACACCATTACTGTTCGTATAAAATAAAATTCCAAGTGATCGGAAAACGAAAATGTGCGTTCTTTTCATAGTAGTTTTTTTTTTCCTCTTTTCCCTTCAAAAATTTTCTGATATGATGTGGGCCACCCTTTTCGACTCCACTTTTTGCTGCGAAAACGAAATTTTATGATTGCGAATAGGATTACCCATAATTTATATATAATGGGCAGGCCTAGGCCCGGTTATTTTTTGTATAACAATGAGATGAAAGAGTATCACTGTTAATCGTTTGGGCTATATAGACAACAATTATGCTGCTGTTAAAATTTCTAGTAACAAGGGTTTAAAACTTGTCTTTCTTAGAATAGATCAATGGATTATAATTTTAAACCATTATTAAAATTTGCCAATTTCCACTAAAATAAGAAAGATTGAAAAAAATATGAATTTGAAAACATTGTATTTTAAAAAATAGACAACCATGATTACTTGTTTAAATGATTAAATATATATTAATTTGTCTAAAAATAAATGTTAACTTAATCAAATAAAACTATAAACAATCTTTGTAGTAAATATTGTCATTAAAGTTTTAGTAATAGATAAATGCAGAGAGTTAATTTTGGCCTTGATCAGTCTCGACAAATTAGGATGACATTTAATTGCAAAATCCAAACAATTAATGAGGTTGGAAGATTCATTCAACTTAGGCCAAGATCGATTTCAATGTCTACTTGCGCAAATTTAAAGCTGTGGGGTTTTCCATTTTCGAAGCTGGCAATTTTGATTTGTTATTTTAATAAATAATTAACTACTGCTATTGCCTAATCACAATAATTCATAACTTTTGACTTTTTTTATTTTTTATGTTTACGAATCATTTTATCATTTAAAAAAACTAATATGATTTAGTCTCACATCAGACTTTATATGACACATAATTTTATATAATTTTATGCGAAATTGATATTAATCGTATTGAATGAATTGATTCATTTTTATTAATTCATATGAACTTCTTTTCACTTAAAATCTCATATGAGACCATACAATATCTCTGATAAAACCTATATTTTATCATTTATTCATACACTATTTTGGATTTGATTAATTAAAAGAAAGGAAAGGGAAGAACGCACTATCGAGCAGATGGGATCCTCTATACCATAAGTTGTGTACCATTTCTCTGTCCCATTGTTTAAACCACGCCGTATCAGATTTAATTAATAAGATTGGTTAATTTGGATATTTTCGGCTCACCAGCCGCTCTAATCTTTTCTCCTTTCTTATTTAATATTATTATTATTTTTTTGCAATTATTTTCTCTTTCTGTAATATTTCTGTAGTTTTTTTTTCTTGTTTTATTATTATTGTTTGTTTGTTTGTTTTTTTTTCAATTCTTTTCTCTTTATCTCACGTCAACACAAGCCGATCTTCTCACCTCTATCGAACAGTTCTGAAATTTCTCACATCAACACACTCACAAACACACGCAAATCTCTTCTCCTATTAGTATAAATATTAGTACAAATTACAACATTTTTTTTTCTATTTTTCATATTTTCAAATTGATGCATAATAATTTCAGTATTAATATTTTTAGGTGCATCATTTTCAATGTATATTGTTAAATAATCATTCAATTGTGTATCACTCATTCGATTGCGAAAAGAATTCTTAATGATCTAAATTGTTGAAAAAAAAAACTCTTTCTACTATGGTAGTGACAATGGTAATATCAACTACAACTTAATATAGACCAATGAAAAAGTAATGTGTTTTCTTGACCATCTTTTGAGTAAGTTCTCCAATCCATTTATTTCAGAGAAATTTTTATCCAAACACACACAAAAACAAAGTTTTCAATGACTCTCAAATTTATATATAGCTACTATAAAAAAATTCAGACGAATACTATTTTATAAGACGAAGTAATTTTTTTTTTTCATAAACAAATTGTAGCATAATCTGATTAGAATGACATAAACTGATTGTAGCATTCAATTGCTTTGTGATCAATATATAATTTTTACAATGACATTCAACCTTATTTCTTTATTTTGAGAAGTAAAAATGACATCTAATACGACTTAAATCTTATATTCTAAATTTGCTTTTATGTTATCTCTTACGAAAATTGTAATAATTCTTTTCAAATGGAGAGGTATTTGATAATAAATGGCATGAAGGTATTTGACAAATAAATTAGCAATAATGAAGATAAAAAATAGTAAAATAAAATAAAATTAAGAGATGGAGAATAAGGGAAATAGAGAACAAAACTTAAGGAGATGCTGTTGTGTGAGAGAAGGATAAACATTGCTGTACAAAATGAAATTTACATTTTTTTTTTATTAAATTAGGAAATTACAAAATACCCTTGAATTTTTTCAAAATTTCAGTGGGGCCAGTGCTCCCTTGGCCCCACCTCAGTCCGTCTCTGTATATAAACGCATAAGGGCATCCACATTGATGTTTTTAAGTGTGTGTTTTTATATAATTAGTGTGTGTGTTAATTAATGTAGTATGTTCTTAAGTGTGTGTTTTTATATAATTAGTGTGTGTGTTAATAGGGCACACAAACCAATTCATTTTGAGGTGTTATTAATAAAAACATGTGTGGTGTTAATTAATGTGGGGATGTTTTTAAGTGTGTGTTTTTGTGTAAGTATGAGTGTGTTAAGATGTTTGAATAGCATTCTTGTCCCCTTTGTAATTATTTGCTAATGATTGGAAAGAGTGTGTATTTTAGTGGATAAAAATAATAGAATAAAATGTAGTTGATAATGGGACCCACATGTAATGATTGCATTTGTGTTAAAAAATGTGTAAATTTGTGATTAATTGATGTAAAGATGTGTTTTAAAATTGATAAAATTTAGTGGCATGTGGGCCCCACACTAAAATGGTATGCTAAAAACACTCAAAATGAATCAATGTGGGTGCCCTAAAAGCGATTCCAACTAACACTTCTACGTGGCATAAGCTACTAACAAACTAATTCCACATGTGCGTACGCTTAATCTTAATCATAATAATATATTATTATTATTATTATTATTATTATTATTATTATTATTATTATTATTATTACATCTTTCAACTCAAACTTGAAAAATTAATGTACTGACTCCTAGTCACAAACACGTACACATTTTTCCTCTTAATTTTCTAATTCAATTAATATTTATTTTTTAGTTATTGTTATTATATTTTATATTTTAGTTGTTGTTATTATTATTAGTTTTTTCTCCTGATTTTTTATTTACTAATATGAAATAATCATGATAAAGATTTGTTCCAACTTTCTAATTTACCTATAATAATATTTAATTTTCAATTATTGTTTGTATTATTATAAATTTATATACCATTTAAATTAATAAACAATGAATAAGACTGAATTGATTATTTTTATTACAAAAATCTCTATTTTCATTTCGTAAAGTTTAATCTTATCCATTTTTTACCATCGATTTTATACATTTCTATTTTGGTCCTCTAAATATCACTTTTTTTTTCAATGTTTGGTTTGATTATGCTTGGAATGTCAATGTTTGCTTATGTGGATGTCATACTTGTAAAATCCACATCAATAATTCTTACTTCCACGTAAGCAAAACACAAAATATCAAATAAAAATTGAAAAAAAAAAAAAAAAAGGTTAGAAAAAGACAAAAAAATTATGATTGCACCAACTAGAAGAAAAGACCTCATGATATAGTCAATATGCACCCCACCACCCATTAATGCATGGTGTTCTTGAACTAATTGTGATCTCATCTTTAATTTACTTTTAAAATTTCTTTAAGAATATCAATGCTATTTACTAAGAAAAATCAAGAAAGGGGTGGCGGCCGCCCATCGACTCATGGAGGAACAAGTTGCACCACCGCTGTCATGGTGGTTCGATGGCGGCAGAGCAGACGAGAAACTCTATTGTATGTGAAGGTGAAGATGGAAGATGTTACCAATTATGATTTTTTATCAAGATTTGACCAACATTTCGATCAACATGTTTACTAAATCTACGTATCAATACTTGTCACTTGATTAAACTAATTGGAATATTTTTTAATATTTTTTTTTATTGGATCAGATTGAAAAAAGAAAATTAATTTTTTTTTTCATGGAATATTAGGAGATAGTAAAGCTGAGAAGTATGTGCTAGTATACCAAAACAAAGACCGGGATTGGAAGCTACTCACATTAGAAACTGTAAAATATAAAATCAAATGATCTGATGAAACATTTATAACACACAAAAAAAGTATATATCAGAGACAATGACAATATAACAAGACTTATAAAATGACAATATAATAAGACATAATATTACAAATAATAATATAAAGCTCACCCCATTATTCTCTCTCTCTATATATACACACATGCTGTGCTGTTTCCCCCAACCTAATCAAGTTAGCATCCACTGTTTGGGTTGAATCTTTTGTCTGAAAAAACACGTAGGTGGTTCGATCCAGCATGATGAAGGAGGTGGCGAGGCGGCCACGACGGTTGGAGATCGTCTTCATTATAATGATTGTCGGTGGCGGCGTTGGGGTGGCTGAAGCACAGAGAAACACCACCACCACACCCATCACCGATCCTTCTGAAGGTAAACCATCTTCATTTATATATCCTTTTCTCTTTCCTTAGTTTACTGGGAGTTTGATTTAAAAAAAATTATTTTTAAAGCTTATAAGTTTAATTACGGATGTTTGGGTGAGTTTATGAACTTCTTAATACATCTTGTAAGATGTTAAGAGTTTACGAGCTCCTCAATAAAATATTTAGTTAAGTTTTAAAAATAAGATTTTTTTCATCCAAAAATAAGATGTAAAAAGTTTATATTTTTTTTTAAAAAGTAAGAGGATTCCAACTTATTTCTAAAATAAAATCGTATTTTTTAAAACATTTTCAAATTTGATCATTGAAATTACACAAATGTCATTATTAACATTTTATAAACTCCCCATTTTATTTATCCAAACACTTCACAACTTATTTTAAACTAAAATTTTACATTTTATAAACTCTTAAAATATCTTATAAGATATATGCAAGAGCTTATAAGCTCTAAAAATAAGTTTAGCCAAACACTCCTTAATTTAAAATAAGTTGTTGAAGTGTTTGGATAAATAAAATGGTGAAGCTTATAAGATGTTAATAATGACATTTGTATAACTTTAATAATCAAATTTAAAAATGTTTCAAAAAATAAGATATGAGTTTAGAAATAAGTGGAGATTCCCTTACTTTTCAAAAAAGAACCTATAAACTCCTTATTATTTTAAGATCTTATTATTAAAACTTATTCAAACACTTTTAAGGAGCTTATAAACTCTTGATATCTTATAAGCTGTTTTGAGGAGCTTATAAGCTCAGCCAAACACACTTTCTCACAATTTCATCTTCTTCATTTTCTTTGTTCAAGCCTTTTTTTGTGGAATTCTTTTCTTGTTATATTTCAGATAATAAGTTAAACTTGTATACACCTTTTGCCTAATTGCGAATCGTTGCATGAGTCAAAAGTTTTTTTTTCTAATTAATATAAAGCACCTCCATAAATTGAAAATAACATATACAGTGAAATGAATATATATATATATATATATATATATATATATTACTGCTTGTAGAGAAAAGTATGTAAGATCGTGGGAGGGTTGTGCTTAGTATCACCTCAACTTATAATGTGATAAACTGTATCCTTTATTTTAAGTTGGTGTTTCATTTTATATCTTATTATTTTAAATTAATATCATGTGTAAATTGATCATCTTTTACACTTAACATGTGGTGGTTATTTTGGACACCAAATGAAAGAATAGGAGGATACTATTTAGTGATCATGTTATTTAATATTAAAGAAACATTTTACTAAATTAATGAATGTAAAGTGAATTACATTAACGCTCATCTCACTGAGGTTGGCTGAAAGCCTGAAACTATGGAACAAATCTTGATTTTTACGAAAATTAATCAAATTTTCTTTTATCTGGTTGGATTTTCAACATACAGTCCATTTAATTGGATCAGAAAAATGGATACATTAGTACTAACAGTATTTTACTGTAAATTTGTATTTTCAGATCTCAAATTTTAGTCATAGATTAAGTTTATTCAGTTGGTCACGAGATTTGACTGTTACTCACGATTTCTTCGTTTACTATGAGTAAGTACTCATACACACCACGCTCTCGTAAAATGCTTAAACCATCTTTAAATAGCAATTCATATCTCTATTTTTATTTGTTATATATGTTGTTTATTTATTTATTTAATCAATCTAGTGGTGGAAAATTAAAAATATATCATTTAATACTCTAGATTGAACGGGTACAAGTACCTTAAGTGTACCACAGTAAGACTTTTGAGAGAAAATTGCAAATTTCGTTCCACTGATTTCATGGACATTTCAATTTTGCCCCATTAATTGATTGCAAAATTGGTTCCATTAAAAAAATATTGCTATAATAGCCCCGCATTTTACGAAAATTGCAAGATTGGTCCCACCAAACTAGTTTGGAAGAAATTTTCTTTTGAGAATATTTTTGCAACACTTGAGACCAAATTGAAACGACTCTATGACTTATCAGATGAAATCTGCAATTTTTTTATGGTAAATTTTATTTTGTATTTGTAATTTATAAGGGAGTTTTTTTTTTTCTTTTAAACAAATCAAAATTTCAAATTAAAAATTATTCATTTAAAATTTGTTTTCAATGCATGAGATATCAAATTTATCATTTATATAATTTTTAATCAGTTATTTAAATTGCATATATAAATTAGTTGACATTTACCTTATTTATTTATTTATATGCATTCAAAATCTTTACTTTTAATCTAAACTAATTTTTGACTTATTTGAGTAGATTTTGATTGCAATCTACTTTCACACCCTCAACCTCCTTAAAAGTTATAAATATGAAACAAAACTAATAATAAACAAAATTATAAATAATAATAAATTGAATACATCATGTAATAAAAATGAATTTAAAATGAAGAAGTTATTGAATTTTAAAGCCTAAACTTATAAATAAAATTACAATTAGTAATAATAAATTCAATACATCATACATATATAAAAAAAAAACTTTAAATGAAATTAATTTGAAATTATGATTTTGTATTTAGGAAGAAAAAGAGGAAATATTAAAATCCTATATAACTCCCCTTAAAGATTTCATAATTATTATTGTTTTCAATTTAAAACCGTGTAATGAATAAGAAATATTAAAGTTACATTAATCGTGAAATCAATTTTGGAAAAAAAAAAAAAAAAAAAAGATAATAATAATAATTGAATATTCAATTGCAATTTCCCTCCAAAAAAAACTCACTTTCACATTTGACGATTTTGTTTTCAACGGAAAACATTATGAAGGACCAACTTTTACAACGTTTAAAAACAACTAAGACTACTTTTGCAATCAATGTGACCTAATCGAAATCTCCCATTACTTTTGAAATCAAATTTTCAATTTACTCGGACTCTTGACAAGGGGCGGAGAAAAAAAAAGGTCATGCTATTTAGATTTTGTTCAAAACTCTAATTTTTAACGACAATTGTGGTAATGTAATTGCACTCGAAAACAAAGGTGTTCTCCATTTCTTGTTAATCAGGAAAAAAAAAAAAAATCATTAAGATTTGAAATTTTTAACATTTGCAATTTTTGATAAAAAGTAGACTAAAAAGAAAACATTTTTGAAACATAAAAGATTAAAAGAGGTTGTGATTAGCTACGTACCTGGAAAAGCAGCGCTGGTTTTGGCATGCAATAAAGTAGTCCCTCCTTTAACTGATCCGCCATGTCAAGCAAGCTTGAGTTTGATTACCCCTTAATCATTATGGTTTCTCTTAACATTTGGTATCAATTCAATCATCAATTGTTGTCCGGCAGCGAGAGCGATAAATGAGATATTCCGGCGGTGGCGGATTAGGGCCGACGATAGATGGAATACCACCGGCGATTTATGCAGTGGAATCGCAAGTAAGAGTACCGTCGAACTGAATTACAGCCCCGGCATCAAGTGCGACTGCTCTTACAACGCTAGCACTATTTGCCACATTAAGTCCCTGTACGTTGCTTTCGACCTCTCTCCTTTTTGCTTATGCCATCACTAGTGTTTTGTTTATTAGTGATTGAGATTCAATTCTACACTGTTAATTTTTCACAGGAGGGTGTATTCAATGTCGGATTGGGATCCATCATCCAATGTTGCCGGTGCGCTGCCGGAGGAGCTTTGGGGTTTAACCTACCTCACTAATTTGTATGATTTAACGTTTTGCATATTGATAGAATTGTACTGAAACCTTTTGTATATTTGATTGGGGGTGTAGCCTGATGCTATGAACGTGCTCAAATTAAATTGCAGACATTTGGGGCAGAATTATTTGACAGGTACCCTGTCTCCATTTGTTGGCAATCTAACTCGGTTGCAGTACCTGTAAGTTTTCTCATTCATGGTTGATTCGACTGAATATGGCTGAGAGAGATGTTGAAGATTTGTAAATGACATTCCACCAGGGTTCTTGGTATCAATAATTTGTCCGGGGAGCTTCCGAAGGAGCTAGGAAACCTTGCTGATTTAAGATCACTGTAAGGCATATTAATTGTTGTTCTCGTCTTCTTCAACTATGATTGTACCAAAGGGAATTCTCAAAAAATTATAACAGCTTCCTGATATTCTCTTGCTTGTTGCAGGTCTATTGGTACTAATAACTTCTCTGGTCCTTTACCATCTGAACTTGGAGATTGCACAATGCTAGAAGAACTGTAAGTTCTAGTTATAATCTCTTATACGTCTGTAGACTTGTTAGAAACTTTCTAATGTCTTGCATCCATTCTTTAATCTTTAACATGTGAAAATTTGTGCTTACATGACTTGAGCTATTGTTTCTTAATGCTTCATTCAAGTCATTAAAGAGCTTCATAACTACCTTGTGTTCAGATTTCCTGATTCTTCTTTACTCTTCTTATGAGAACAAATTATTCTTTAAGAAAGTTGTATCAGTTTTTTTATTATGTTGTGGACCTTGCCAGTTGGATTGACAGCTCTGGAGTCAGTGGTGCAATTCCTTTGTCCTTTGCCAAACTGCAGAATATGAAGACTATGTAAGAGCTCTAAGACAAGCTATCTCTCTTTATTCAACTTAGATATCTGACAAATTGCATCAAGTAATTATTTGAGTTCAAGATCATGTATGAAACTTCTTTGGATTTCAGGTTTTCTTCAGACGTTGCATTTACGGGCCGAATACCTGACTTCATTGGCAGTTGGTCAAACTTAACTGTTCTGTGAGACAAATATCTAACTCTTTTGACTATCTTTCAAGATTATTGCTTTGGAGTTCAACTCTTCATTTTGTTGAGTCATCTCATACCAGAAAACTTGCAGCCGTAGTTCTCTCTTGCATTTTCATGACCCATTTTATTGTGGTACATCTGCAGAAGGTTTGAAGGAACCTCATTAGAGGGCCCAATACCATCAACCTTTTCCAATTTAACGGCTTTGACAGATTTGTGAGTGTTGACCATCTCTTCGTAATATCATGAAATTTCATATTACATGTTCATTTTAGGGAATAGTCAATATTCTTGATCATTTATGATCACAGGAGAATATCTGATCTGTCAAATGGGAACTCTCGACTAGACTTTCTTGCAAATCTGAAGAAGTTGAGTACATTGTGAGTAAACTCGACAAGTATTTTAAATCTCCAATGATATGATTACCTTGTTACTGTTACATTATCTACCTCCAACTCAACTCCTCTATATATTGCAGAGCTCTGAGAAATAACAACATTTCTGGTTCTATTCCTTCCAACCTCAATGAATATCCAGATTTGTCCTTGCTGTGAGTTCCCATGATTAAGAAAGATTTTGTACAGTATGTTGATATCCCATTATAGCTCCAGCCAGCTAAAATCCGATCCTCTATGCAATTCATATAACAAGTGTTTTCTCTGAAAAATCTTATCTGTTTCTTGAAGTTATTTTCAGAAGCTTGGTGATTATTTAAAGGCATAATGTTCATACCTCTCTATCTTACAAATCTGTTATTTGAACTTACAGGGATTTGAGCTTCAACAATTTCACTGGACAAATTCCAGATTCCCTTTTCAATATGAGTTCCCTCATCCACCTGTAAATCTTTATTCTTATTGTGGTTAACACTCCACCTCCAACAAACATAATGTTGCTTGTTATGAATGACTACCTTCTGCATTTTCAGGTTTCTTGGCAACAACAAGTTGACAGGTTCTCTGCCTGCCCAGAAGGCTCCACGCCTTCAGTTTATGTGGGTTATAAACCTATTATGACTTCTATCAGATTCAAAGTCAATGTGGCTTAATTTTTTCCCTAAAAGTTATGGCTCTTTTCTTTCAAATCATTGAACGCATTGTCAAAATTTTTAAATTTTTTCAGAATCTTTCCACTATAATATCTTGTGGAGTCACAGTACTGTGGTATAGTATGTTTGCCTTTCTTTGTAATGGAAAAAAATGATTTTATTATGAACAAATTATGTTTAAGATACAGGCTTTCAGTTTGAGGAATCATAAATCTTGGGAAACAACTGTTATTTAGTCTCTTGGTGTGTGAGTGGGTGTCTGTGTGGAATGCTAGATCATGCAAATGCAGAAATGTTGATTTTGTCAAAGGTTTGTGGTTTCCTCTTGGATTTGTTTGCACGTCTTTGGGAAATATGACATGTTACATTTTTTATGTTATATGTGGTGGCACATGTTTTTCTGTATATCAGATAAAAATGATTTTCATACAGAAAAGTTGATTTAGGATCAATTATACAGGCAACTGAATCTTATGAAACATTATTGGTTTAAGGCAATACACCTTCAGTTTGTACAGAAGCAGCTTATATCACAATTTTCTTTTCTTTTCTTTCCTTTACGCCTCAACACCGAAATCTGACTGTCAATGTATAAGAAAGAAACCGAATGTGATCTGAGCTTGGGTTTCCAGAAGAAGTTTCTTGTATCACTAGTGACTTATGCAAATAAACATTATTGCAATTATTTATCATTCATGTGCTGTAAAACAATAAAGATGTTATAGCACCGCAGTTTATTGGATCTTAAAAATATATATATATTGAAGAAAATTATGAAGGGCTTTTGGATTTCTATATCACAAATGACATTCTTATTCCATTTGCTTGCAGAGATTTGTCGTACAATGAATTATCGGGGAGCTTTCCTTCTTGGATAGACCAGCAAGATCTTCAACAGTATGAATAATTTAGTTTTGATTTTCACAAAAAAACATTAATACAGATTTCTCAAGAGATTGTAGCTTACTTGAGTTGGTTTGTTCCAAAACAAACTCAACTTTTGATACAGTAATTTGGTTGCCAACAATTTCACAATAGCAGGTTCCCATAGTCATAGTAGCAGGTTGGCTCCTCAGTCCTTTTGCAGTTTATTTCATTGCCTTACAGGCTTCACAATTGCATGTTCCACATTTTTTACTACCTTATAATAATAGTTATATATATATATATATATTATTATTATTAATTTTTGTTTTTAAATTTTGAACAGAACATTTTTACTTTTTTAAACATACATAGTACTTCTAAAAAATTTCAAGCTTCTTCATACGACTATCACATGTGATATGCTATGGCAGCCAGTCATGAAAACGTTCAGAGAAGATCTCTCATCTATATTATCATATTATATCATAATTCATTATTATTATTGTTTTTTTTTTTCAATTTGGTAACATGAAATATATTATTTGTTATTATGTGCATCCGTTGCACCGTTCTGAGTTTCATAAGGCCATACACAAAAGTAACTAGAGCGCAGCTCTATTCTGTTGCATAGATAACTATTGAAGAAGACTTTTTCAGAATTGAATTTATGACTTTAGGAGTGTCTTTCCAAAGATTGGCCATAATACTATTGCAGAATAGAGACTGAGATTATGTCGGATATTAAATAACTTCTGTATCATATTTCCAAAGAAAAAATCAGACATTTAGTACCTTCTTGTTGAAATAAAACATGTATACTTGCAAATCTTTGACCATTTAGTAATGTTTCAAAAACAATAGATGTTTGTCTCTTTTGAATAATTTGCAGCATCGACTTTGGAAACCTGATTCTTGATTTTCTGTCTGAAACATCTTTCTATTTCAGTGTTCTTGCATCTGGATTGAATTGCCTTCAGCGAAACTTTCCTTGCAACCGAGGGAAACCCCGGTGTATGTGACAGTATTCTGTACAAAAATTTGCTGCACGATGTTGACTGCATCTGAGATTTGGAACTCATTTCTGTTGAATGCTTAAATAAAGCCACAGTAGTGGTTTAATTTGTCTTTCAAAGGGAGTATAGATAATTGTATTTAAATACAATACTGCTCAAAAATATTGCAAGTAAAAATTACTAAGGGACTGTTGCACATTAGGCTATTGATTCAAGATACCCAATTTATTTTACTACAGTTTCTTACTAAGCTGTATTGACAACTGAAATATGACTTTGTATCCATTAATTTTCAGATTTCAACTTTGGAATTATATGCGGTGGTGAACGAATGAAATTGGATTCTGGGATTCTGCATGAGGCAGATAACGAGAATCTAGGTCCAGCAGCATATTATTTGACAAGAGAACAGAGATGGGCAGTTAGTAATGTTGGTCTCCCTTCTGGTAGCGAAAATCCAGAATATAATACTAGCATCACTACAAATGTTACAAATTCAAGGAATCCAGAGATGTTCCAGAATTCACGATTTTCTGCTGGATCGTTAAGATATTATGGCTTGGGCCTTGAGAATGGAGGTTATTATGTAACCCTCCAGTTTGTAGAGACAAAAATCGAGACTACTGGTTGGAAGAGCCTCGGAAGGCGCCTTTTTGATATATATGTTCAGGTGTGTGATATATAGAATTTTATATTCAACTCTTTCTTCACTATGGCCCTAGGTTTATCATAATCACTTGATCACATGGTTACAGAAGCCTTACCTTTCATGTTTCCATTTAGACCTTCATAAATGGATTTTATTTTATATTGAATTTTTTATTCGGTAATTATGGAAACTGTATGTAACCAGTCTGAGAAGTTTTTCCCTAATCTCCTTGCATAACAAAATGCTGGCTACATTCCATATTTCTCTGGTTAAATAGAGAGTTATCAGTTTTACCCTTTTTATATAGACATAAAATCCAACCATCAATCTGTTTTCTCCAGGGGAATCTCATGTTGAAAGATTTTGACATACAAAAAGAGGCTGGAGGCTCATATAGAGCTGTGGTGAAAGATTTTACTGCTCGGGTGACAGAAAACCACCTTGAAATCCATCTCTTTTGGGCTGGAAAAGGAACTTGCTGTGTGCCTGTTGGAGGTATATATGGACCTGCAATTTCAGCGATAAGCATCACCCCTGCAGGTATATATGTCCATTGGGAGCTTTTGTTATCGATCAGAATTCTGGAGTTGAATTCTCAAATTTTTGATGCCAATTCTAACTATAAATATTTTCTACAGATTTTATCCCTACTGTAAGTAACATGCCCCCTAATGAATCTGCCAACCAGAAAAATAGGACTGGCATGATCGTGGGGATTGTTGTTTCTGTTGGAGCCGTAAGCTTTCTTTCCTTACTTGCAATATATTATTCAGTTCAGAGAAGAAAAAGGCAGAAGAGATGTGAAGATGAAGGTAAGCAAAAAATTGTTATTATCGCTTTTTAGCACGAGTCTCTTGTTTCATGTATGAGACTTTCGTCTATTCACTGAAGTTCTTCCTTGGTTGACGAATGCAAATGAAAGCCATGTCTCAAGACAAAGTCAATTTGAAAAAGTGGCCAGAGTTTGAGATCACCATAAATTCTCAAAATAATTTATGTTACATTTCCATTTGCTTTGGTTCAAAGACATGATTGGGAATGGCATTTATCGAGTTTTTAGAATTGTCCCTCAGTTTGTTACAATTTGCATGCATGAATTATCTGGAAATAGAAAACATTTCACATGCATGTCGATTCCTACATTCTCGTGATGTCTCAAGTTAGACATTAAGCATATCGTAACATTCCTTAATTTGTCGTAGCTGTGATTATCTTTTAAAAAACTGAAAATGTTTCTGTCTTAATCCAGATTTCCTGGTGATGGAAGCCAAACCATACATTTTTAGTTATGCAGAACTTAGAGCCGCAACAGATAATTTCAGTACAGCTAACAAGCTTGGAGAAGGAGGATTTGGGCCTGTTTACAAGGTAACTTCTTTTGATGAAAGCATCATCACATGGTTGGTCTCTTCAAGTGGGGACTAATCATGGAGAACTGGCACAACAGGGGAGAATGATACGAGCACATCACTTTTCTACTTTTTAAGGTTTCCCTGACAGTTATGAAAGTCATTTCTCGTTTCTAAATTACAGCTCTTACACGTCAAGTAAAGCCTGTTCTGTAGCTCACTAGCATTTCCATAACTTTCTCTGTGTTCAGGGGACACTGGAGGATGGAAGAATTATTGCAGTGAAGCAATTGTCTGTAGCATCCCATCAAGGAAAGAGCCAGTTTATGGCAGAGATTGAAACCATATCTGCTGTGCAACATCGTAACCTAGTGGAATTGTATGGATGCTGCATAGAGGGAGAAAAATATTTACTTGTTTATGAATTCCTCCAAAACAAGAGTCTAGATGTAGCATTATTTGGTACGTGAGATATCATTTGTGTATTACCTGTTACTAATATGTCTAACTTTTATTGCACAATTCTGAAGCTCGTAATCACTCTTGCTTCGACGGAGCAGGAAATGAAAGTCTCCATCTCGACTGGCCTATACGATTTGATATATGCTTAGGAGTAGCAAGAGGTCTAGCTTATCTTCATGAGGAATCTCGACTTCGGATCGTACACAGAGATGTAAAGGCCAGCAATATCCTGCTCGACTCTGAACTGAAATCAAAGATTTCAGATTTTGGCTTGGCTAAACTGTTTGATGACAAAAAGACACATATGAGCACCCGCGTTGCAGGCACAATGTAAGATCCACCAAATCCGAGTGCATGGTTCTCACTTTCCTCTCTTTTAATCACAGTTCCATTATAAACGTAGACAAGTAATCATTATAAAATTGACAATATTCATGGTCGTTCATCCAGTGGGTATCTTGCTCCGGAATATGCTATGAGGGGCCACCTCACTGAGAAGGCTGATGTATTTGGTTTTGGGGTCGTAGCTCTAGAAATAGTCAGCGGAAGGGCAAACGCTGACTTGAGCCAGGAAGAAGATAGAGTATATCTTCTTGAATGGGTATGATCATTTACTTTCTCTAAAATATATTGCACATTGTGAAATATTTGTCCTGAGCTATCAAATTGCTGAATTTGCCATTCTTCTACACTTTTCTTCTCCTCTAGGCCTGGAGTTGTCATGAAAATAACAGGGATCTGGATCTGGTGGACAATAATTTATCCGAATTCAACAAGGACGAGGCACAAAGGCTGATAGGAGTCGCGCTTTTATGCAGCCAAACGTCCCCAGTGGTTCGACCATCCATGTCCCGTGTGGTGGCAATGCTCTCAGGAGATGCTGAGACTCCGGTTGTCACTTCAAAGCCCGGATACTTGAATGAATGGAACTTCAATGATATAAGCACGTTTGAAATGAACACCAATGATCTTGGAACTTCAAGTCTTGATGAGATCGAGCTTAGCTACGACACTTCATTGAGTACAACCCAGATGACACCTCTTCCATCTCAATCTCCCATTCCCATGCTTCAACAGGTCGGTGAAGTGGGAAGATGATAAGTGTATGAACACTTCCAAACAAACCAATTTGTGTTTACTGTTTAAGATCTTGTGTGTTGCTTGGAGTTTGTTGCAATATTAGTTTGTTGCACATTTGCTCCACTTAAAAAAATGCCTCATTCATTATTGTTTTCTCAAGCGCAGGCACAATCATTAAAGTTGTAATCTCATGAATGGTAGCAGTTTAAATACCAGAAAATAAACATTAATCAAATTGTACATTTAAAATTGATCAATATATATGTCAACCCAAGTAGATCATACATTAATGCTCACTTTTGCTCATGGCTACAGAATAATAACCACATAAGCAATGTACATCACCTATGCACTCTACTTTCCTACTCTCAAATTATGTCACTACATGACTTAACAACAATAAAAATACAAAATGCAGAAATCATTGTATCATTGTTTTACATTTGTCTGCAAATAAGAGCATCATCTCTAAAAGACATTTTTGTTGTTACTCAATCCTCTTACGTTAGAAAATCTGACATCTTGAGTGATCCCCGGAGCTGTTGTTTGTAGCCTAGCAGAAACAATTGGATTGGAAGAAGCACAAGTAATAATTGTATGCACTAGGAAAATTATTATTCAACTAACTATATACTTAAAAGATACAAAATATATCTTAATTAATATCTTATTATTATGAGTAGGCACACGATAAATAATGTTTACAAATGCAAAAAATTGTAAAATTTGGATTGCAAAACATTTAGTTGGACGGCCTAGAAAGAAAGAAATACGTAAATAGTACCTCACATAATCCTATTTTATTATTGTATTCCATCCTCCATCCGGTTGATAAGATGATATAAAAGTTTGATATAGATACAGAGATTGTTCAAGTCTCCAGTGACACGAGCAAACACCATTAATTCATGATTCAAACATATATCGCCCTTTGCTCCAAAACCCCAAAGGCCTGTTAGCACCTGACAAATTAACAGAATATTCTTCATAACCCATACTTGAAAACACTTTTCAGTTCCTAACATCGGGTAAACAACAACACAAAGCAACCCATCAAACTCCAAAATTTCCAGTAAATTACTTCCAACATCAACATTCTTCTTCGTTAGCAAAATCATAACACAAGATGTGGGGCGCAACACTAGATGACATAAACCAATAATGGCACCCATTTATGTAAACAGAATGGTGATCATGAGTGGGAAGAGCAATCTGATGATCAGGCAATTCCTTCCAGAAATCATTCTTGAATGAATACACTGGTGTGTCCGATCATATGTTTCCATGTTTCCAGATATACATTTAACAAAAAAGCATAACAATTTGTAGTCATTAAAAGTGGGATCAAATCCAAAACAACTAGCATCGTATGCAACAAAATGATCAGTAACCACAGGATGATTAGAAGTGACAGCGTAATCGGTGAAACGTGGAAGGACTCGGTAATTGCCTGTTAATGGATCCCAAACAACAACGTCACCGTTTCCATAATCTAGAGACAACAGTCCATTACAACTCATACTGTTCTCAATACGAGAAAATACATGGTGGATTCATACGGGAAACGTTAAGTAACGACGGATTCATACTTAACGGATTATTCCTACAAACGTACCTCGAAGTTTTCGAGAGGATCCCCATTTCCCCCTTGCTGCTTAATTCACCATTCCTTTTTCTTCTTAGGGTTTTAGAGAACGGGCTGGGCTGTGGTCCATTTATCCATCTTTTTATTTAAAAGTTTTTTTTGTTTTTCTAAGTATTGCAACTATGCTGTGTAAAATTGATGATGAGTGGAAAGAGCAATTTTTGAAATGAGTAGTATTTCATCCATTACAATTTAAAGCTCACGTCAGTAAAATTAACCTTAAAGGTCCAAAATCAAAAACTTGCGTGTGTTTCACGTGCAAACTCGACCAAATTGAACATTAATAGATTGAAATTGTGTAAAATTTGAGAAGCCCGAAAATATCAGACCTCTTAATTTAGAGGGGGGAAACTCTTATTGTAATTACTGAAAACAATCACAATATATTAAGCACAACCACAAAACCTCATGAGTAATATATCAACTAAACATATGTCCAGCCAATTGATAATCTTTGCTCATAATTTTAATACACAACTGATCAATATATGCTAACCGAAGTGGATCATACAAAGCTCAGTTTAGCTCATGGCTACAGCCTACAGACTAATTACCACAGAAGTAATGTACATGCACCGCACGTTCCCACTCTCAAATTCAGATCGATGTCATCACATGACTTAGAAAAAATAAAAGCAGGAACCCTTGTATCATTATTTTACATTTGTCTGCAAATAAGAGTATCATCTCCAAAACACATTAGGTTGTAGCTTGGTCCTCTTGCAGTGGCAAATCCAGCATCTTGAGTGATCCCACTACTGAGTCCTGGAGCTGTTATTTGTGGCCTAACAAAGACATTTGGATCGGAAGAAGCATCAGTAATTATTGTATGAACTAGGAAAATTACTATTCAACAAACTACATATTTAATTACAGAATAAGATACAAAATACATATATTATTACCTTAATTCTTATGAGTAGGGCACACTATAAATATTGTTTGCAAAATTTGGATTTTGAAACAATATTTGCAAAGAAAGATATATGTCAACAGTGCAACTAGGTCACAGAATATATATCCGCAAGTTTTGATGAACAGCATAACATATTAAACCAACATTGAGGAGCCACCAACTTCTTAACTAGCTTAATAATGACTAGCATGTGTAATAAATTAATTGTATTTACCTGATCAAGTTTGATCTGAAAGAGCAAGCGAGTTGTTAAGATGAGAAAAAAGTTTCATAGACCTGTCGGGATCACTATAGATATAAGGATACTCAAAGTTGGGACAACTATAGATACCAAGATTATTCAAGTGTCCAGTGACACGATCAAACACCGTTAGTTCATAATTCAAGCCTTGAAAAAACATATATCGCCCTTTTCTCCAAAACCCCAAAGGTCTCGCAGCACCTGACAAATTAACAGTGGCTTCCTTAACCCATGATCCTGTTGGATTAAATTGAATTTCTTGGAAATATTATTTTGTAGTCAAAGAGTCACCTTGTTCTTCAAAGAGTCTCTTTGTTTCTTGTGTAAAATTAAATAGACTCTCATCCATAAAAGGGAGTGCTAGATTTATATTTTGTAAGCAACTCCAGAAAAGCAATCAAAAAGCCAAAGGCTAAAGTTCAAAGTGTGTTTCATTTTTCTCTCCTTTCTACAAAACTTTCTATCCCAAATCGATCTTGGTGCCTTCAAATTGGCATCAGACCCCTCATTTCAATGGAGAAAAGTTCGACTATTGGAGTAACCTAATGAAGCTATGTCTTGAATCTCAAGACCTTTGGAGTATTGTTGAAGATGGTGTTGAGACTCCCGAAGATGAATCTCAACTGAATGATGCACAAAAGAAAAATTTGAAAAGCGAGAGGCAGAAGGATCGGAAAGCCCTTTTCCAAATATATCAAGCAATCGAAGTTCCAGTCTACGAGAGACTAACCAAGGCGAATAATTCCAAGGAGGCATGGGAGATTCTCCAAACTACTTATTCCGGTAAAGATCAAGTAAAAAAGGTACGTTTGTAATCTTTACGGGCTGAATTCGAGAAATTAGAGATGAAAGAGAATGAAAAGATTGCTGAATATTTTACAAGAGTCGCTACTCTTGTAAACCAAATGGCTTCGAATGGCAAAGTCATGGAAACTCAAAGAGTTGTCGAAAAAATTATGCGAAGTCTACTGGTAAAATTTGATCATGTTGTTGTGGCTATTGAAGAGTCACAAGACCTCTCATCCATGGCGTTGGATAGTTTACAAGGAAGATTGGAAGCACATGAAGCAAGAATTCTTCAAAGGAGTCCTCAACTTTCTTGTTCCGATCAAGCATTAAAATCTCAATTTACATCCACGGGAGGCCGAACTCTTTGTCGTGGACGTGGCAAGGGCCGTGGACAAACAAGAGGAGGAAGATTCCCGTCAAACAATCGTGGTCAAGCCAAATCAAATGAGGAGGCAAAAGATGAGGAGAAATCCTTTCCAAACAACTCTCATAGAGGGAGGGGGCGAGGATGAGGTACATATAAAGGTAAAATGCCCTACATTGAGTGTGACTATTGTCATAAATCGGGACACAAAATCAATGATTGTTGGGAAAAATATCCAGAAAAAAGACATAAGGCTGGCTATTTGCATGAAAATATTGCTGAAAATTCAGAGACTTTATTAATCGCTTCGAATGGAGACTTTGAAAATATTTGGTATTTGGATAGTGGTGCGAGCAAGCACATGACGGGAAATAAAAATCTTTTCTCAAATCTTGTCGAAGTTAACCATGGGCAGGTTACTATTGGGGATGTGAAGTCCTACAAAATTGAAGGTGTATGCGATATTGTTTTCAAGACAAAATCTGGAAAGGTCGAGAAAATATCTGAGGTATTTTATGTACCTGGCTTAAAAAGTAATTTACTTAGTGTTGGTCACTTGTTGAAGAAAGGATTTGATATTCGTTTTGTTGACAACACTTGCATCATGAAAAAGAAAGATCAACTCGTTGCAAATATCAGTTTAAGCTCAAACAATTTATTCCCGCTTAAACTTGATGTTTTGGATGTCTCTTGCTACCTAACTGTTAAAGAAGATGTTTCCAAGTTGTGGCATGACAGATTCGGGCATCTCAATTTTCAAAGTTTGAAGGAGTTATCGAACAAAACCATTGTTCAAGGGCTGCCAAATATCAACTCGACTGGCGGAATTTGTGAAGAATGCCAGTTGGGAAAGCAACACCGAGAGTCGTTTCCTTCCAAGTCAAATTGGAAATCAAAATCACCTTTGGAGCTCGTTCACACCTATCTTTGTGGACATTTTCGAGTTCCTTCTCTTGGTGGTAATCGTTATTTCTTGTTATTTGTCGATGACTTTACAAGAAAAATTTGGGTTCACTTTGTGAAAGAGAAATCTGAAGCTTTTGCTCATTTCAAAGATTTCAAATCTCGAGTTGAAAAATTCTCTGGTCTCAAAATAAAAAAAATTGAGGAGTGATCGTGGTGGAGAATATTTATCTTCTTTATTTGAAGAATTTTGTCGAACCCATGGGATTAGACATGAATTAACGGCTCGGTATACACCAACAAAATGGAGTCGCTGAACGAAAAAATCGGACGATCATGGATATGGTTCGATGTATGCTAAAAAGGAAAAATATGCCATCAGAGTTTTGGGTTGAAGCAGTGTCTTGTGTCGTTTATTTGATCAATCGATCACCTACAAAGAGCTTGGAAAAATCTACTCCAAATGAGGCGTGGTATGGTAAGAAGCCTAATGTTAGTCATTTAAAAACATTTGGTTGTCTTGCATATTCACATATTCCTGATGCTACAAGAACCAAGCTCGATGATAAATCTGAAAAATGCATCTTCATTGGGTACAGTGAGAGGACTAAAGCTTACAAGCTTTATAATCCTCAAACAAAGAAGATTGTGATAAGTCGGGATGTTCGTTTTGATGAAAAATCCTCTTATGATCTTTCAAAAATTTTAGACTCATTAACTTGGTAGATTCTTAATGATGAAGAAGGTGAATCTCAAACAATGCAGCAAAATGATGGTGAATATGAGTCTCCACAAAATTCACCATCACCCCCGGAAAGAAAGACGAGGAGTTTGAGAGAACTCTATGATGAAACAGAGGAGGTGAATGCAGCAAATCATATTTTTTTTGCCTTCTTTGCCGATGAGGATCCAATCTCATATGAAGAAGCCTCAAAAGAAGAAAAATAGAATCAAGCTATGAAAAAGGAGATCAATGCAATTGAAATAAATGAAACATGGGAGCTCACATCTTTACCTTCTCACAAATCTCCTATTGGTGTGAAATGGGTGTTCAAAACAAAGACAAATCTTGATGGCACCGTCAACAAATACAAGGCAAGGCTTGTCGCAAAAGGTTACAAGCAAAAGGAAGGAGAAGATTTCAATGAGGTATTTGCTCCTGTTTCGAGACTTGATACAATTCACTTGATTATTTCACTTGCGGCTCAAAGTGGATGGAAGTTGTATCAAATGGATGTAAAATCAGCCTTCTTGAATGGATTTCTTCAAGAAGAAATTTATCTTGAGCAACCTCCCGGATTTGTTAAAAAGGGCGAGGAAGAAAGGTGTACAAGCTCAAGAAAGCCCTCTATGGTTTGAAACAATCACCCCGTGCATGGTATGATCGAATTAATGATTATTTTCTGAATTTTGGGTTTGAACGTTGTCCTTTTGAGCACTCTTTATATCAAAAGGAATTCTAACGACAGTTTTATGGTAGTGAGCCTTTATGTTGATGATCTAATTTGCAAAGCTTCCATGATGAAAGAGTTTGAGATGACTGATCTAGGAGAGTTGCATCATTTTCTTGGCATTAACGTGCAACAATCGGAAAGAGGAATTTTTATTTCTCAAGAGAAGTATGCAACTGAAATCCTGAAAAAATTCAAAATGGAGAACTCGAATCCTGTTTCAACTCCTTGTATTACAGGATTAAAGTTGAGTAAAGAAGGTGAAGGAAAATTGATGAATCCAACCATGTTTCGAAGCTTGATTGGAAATTTGATGTATCTTACAGCCACTCGTCCCGATATCATGTTTGGTGTAAGTTTGATCAGCAGGTTTATGGAGAAACCATACTCAAACCATTGGGAGACGGCAAAAAGAATCCTTCGATATATCAAAGGAACCATTGATTATGGAATCTTTTATGAAAGAAACACTTCTGTTAAACTTGTTGGTTTTACAGATATTGACCTTGGTGGTAGTATTGATGACTCCAAAAGTACTTCTGGTTATGTTTTTACTCTCGGAAGTGGAGCAATTTCTTGGTGTTCAAAGAAGCAACCAATCGTAGAACTTTTTACTACCGAAGCGGAGTACATCGCAGCTTGTTCGGCAGGATGTCAAATTATGTGCCTAAGAGGAATTCTTGAAAATTTGAGTTTCAAGCAACATGGAACTACAACTCTATTTTGTGATAATAGCTCGGCCATTTCGATCTCAAAAGATCCAGTCCTCCATGGAAGAACAAAACATATTCGACTTTGTTTCCATTTCTTAAGGGAACTTGTTCATGAAGGAGAAATTTATCTTGAGTATTGCAAAAGTGAAGAGCAACTTGCTGATATCTTCACAGAACCACTTGGAGACCCTGTTTTCTCAAAAAATGTTGAAGCTTTGGGAGTTAAAAGCAAATTCAATTTACGGGAGGCAATGTTGGATTAAATTGAGGGGGTGTGGGGTGTTTCTACCCAATATACATAATATGAAATGAAAAATACCCACTTTCTAATAAAACAAGTTTTCTACCCAAAATGAAAGCAAAGTTACCTAAATGCCCTTAACATTTCAAATGGGAAAGGGGAAAAAAACAGTTGCACAAATTTGCTATGGGGAAAAAAACAGCAATTCATGATTTCGCCCCTTTTCGTGACTTGGGTTTGAGAACCGTGTGTTGAGGAGACCGGCGACTGTCGAGGAGGGAGATCGGTGAATGTTGAGGACGGAGGCGGCGGCACTTCGTGACTGCTGTGGAGATAAGTTGCTGCTCTTCGTGACCATTGTTGAAGAGAAGACGGTGGCGGCAAAAATAGATCTGGGTGACGAGGGATGAAAAAGTTGATCACGAGCGAATGACACAGTTGATCACGAGGGATTTTATCTCATGATCTATGACATATCTCGTGATCTATAAGTATCTTGTGATCTGATGGAAAAACAACCCTCGTGATCTATAACTATCTCGTGATCTATGAAATATCTCGTGATCTAATGAAAAAAAACCCTCGTGATCTATGAAATATCTCGTGATCTAATGGAAAAAAAACTCTCGTGATCTTTAACTATCTCGTGATCTATGAAATATTTCGTGATCTACCCTTATCTCGTGATCTGATGAAAAACAAAACCCTCATGATCTATGTATTCTGTCTCGTGATCTTCATAATAACTATGAAATATCTCGTGATCTACCCTTATCTCGTGATCTGATGGAAAACAAAACCCTCGTGATCTATGTATTGTGTCTCGTGATCTTCTTAATAACTATGAAATATCTCGTGATCTACCCTTATCTCGTGATCTGATGGAAAACAAAACCCTCGTGATCTATGTATTATGTCTCGTGATCATAATAACAATGTTTCGTTATCTTCAACGAGTAAACTTGAAATGTTTTTACTTCATTTTTTAGGTTTTCAAGCTCAATTTTACATAACAGATCCAAAAAAAAATTTGTTTCATTTAGCTCGTTTTCATACTAATGTTTATCTTACCTCAGTGAAACAACAATGACGAGAGGATCTTGAATTGAAAAGAGATTGATGAATTTCCTTGAATTGATGAAATTGATGAAAAGAGAGGATCGTAGCTCTTTTTCCTTGAATTGAATTCGGGTAAGTTAGCTCTCGTTTTCCTTGAATTGAATCTTCTCTCATAGGTAATAAATTGGTAGGTGGAATTCATTAAATGAAGTGCAATTCATTAAATAGGGTATAAGGGCATTTAGGACTTTTTAGCCCCAAATTGGGTAAAAAACATGTTTTGTTAACAAGTGGGTATTTTTCATTTTTTCATACATGTATTGGATAAAAAGACACATTTGCACTTAAATTGAATTTCTTGGAAATATTATTTTGTAGTCAAAGAGTCACCTTGTTCTTCAAAGAGTCTCTTTGTTTCTTGTATAAAATTAAATAGACTCCCATCCATAAAAGGGAGTGTTAGATTTGTAGTTTGTAAGCAACTCCAGAAAAGCAATCAAAAAGCCAAAGGCTAAAGTTCAAAGTGTGTTTCATTTTTCTCTCCTTTCTACAAAACTTTCTATCCCAAATCGATCTTGGTGCCTTCAGATCCATTCATCATTATAACCCATACGTGAAAACACTTTTCAATTCCCAACCTTGGGTAAACAACAGCACTAAGCAACACATCAAGCTCCAAAAGTTAGAAACAGAAGAAGTGACAAGTTCAGGGGTGCAACGTGGAATGAGTTGGTAATTGCCAGATGATGGATTCCAAACAACAACCTCATCCCGTCCATAATCTAGAGACAAAAGTCCATTACAACTAATACTACTCTTAACATGCTTTCTAGCCAGAGAAGGAACATGGGGTAGGTAAATAAATTATTTTGGTGAGAAGTTTTTGCCTTCTTCTGTTGACAGTGCAGTGAAACAATCGACGCCGTTAGCGTCACGACACTGGAGAAGAAGGTTAAGGTTCTCCGTTCTTGTCGTTGTTGTCGTCTATGTAACCACGTCGGGAAACGTAAAGTAACGACGTTGGATTCATACAAAACGACTTACTACAAACGTACCTCATTAATGAATTCGAGAAGATCCCCATATCCCCTAATTTGCTGCTTTCTTCTTTAGGGTTTTGGAGCTCTCTCTAAAACCCTGTGCTGTCCTAGTAAAGAGGCTAAACGGGTTGGGCTGTGGCCCATTTATCCATCTTCTTATTTAATAGTTTTCTTGTTTTTACCCTAAATAAAATTGATGATATGACACGCGCCGCTGCCCTCATGTCTCCTCGCATCCTGCTTTCTCCCCTCTCCACCCACCATGTCCGGTTGTGTCACTTAAACATGGGTGAGTCGATCTGTGCTTTCACAAAACGCATCTGAAAAACCTAGCAGGGGTTATTATGTTCAAAGTAGAGATCCTGTCTATCCCTACGCAACAGATAGATTGACAAAGAAAGAAAAGGGTGCTTGTGATGTCCGGAAACATTGAATGGTCTGGCGATGTTCATCGGAACAAACCACTCGTTCGCATTGCCAGCATCAGAGTATCCTGAATTGGACGACGACTGCATTTTGTACACGGATGAAAAGAGCCGGATTTTGACGTGTACAATTATGCACACCACCTTTTCATTTCCAAGGACTGCAGCGATGTATTTCGTAAGGGGTACAAGTACGCATATGTACTTATGATAGGAGAACCATGAAGACGACGTTAGTTTAAGGAAGTAGTTGTGTTGCATTTGGGTACAAGCAGTGGCGGAGTGGCGGACACACATGGTGGCAAGTGACACCCCTTTGTTTTTCATTTGAATTACCTAAAATGCCCTTAAAATGTTTTAAAATTAAAAAATACCTTAACTTTATACAAAATGTTTTCTCTTGAGTTTTCTCTTTCATATTTATTGTTGTTGCAGTGAAAACCAGCAAAATTAAAGTGTATATTGATGGATGGTGGCTCTCACCACCAGATAAAAAATAAAAATAGATATATAATAAATTCTAAGTTAAAATTTTCAATTGTTTTGTTGATTTGAACATTATTAGTTTGGAATTTTGATTAGTTGTTAGATAACATAGATGGATTTCTCAATTGTGATGAGTATCATGAAAACATGATTTGCAACCAAATGAGTGATGAATGAATGTCAATTATCTTGAATATGGTAAAATGTTGGGTCAATTGTAAATGAAATCACTTCATTTATTTTTTTGATTCAAACGAAATATATAAAATGAATCTTTGAAATAATTGTAAATTACATTTTGTACGGAAAAATTTGAATTTTTGTATATTACCTTTAATTGTGCCACCCCTTTGAAATTTTTCTGCGTCCACCATTGGGTACAAGAGTTTATCATGTAATGGATGTTTAAAATCTAATGCCTCATTTCAAACATATATACATGCTTCTTTTTCTGTTACTTGACTAACTTTATTTCAACCAAGAGCAAGTGTTTTTACTTTTATCCATGTCTCCAGAATTACGTCATAGGGAAATACATTCAAAAAATAAAATGCTAGACTGCAAATGCTAGTTTATCATCTTGTTGCTCAATATGGTGATTTTATATTAATGTCAAACTGATTTTTGGAGTTGGATAATTCATTCAACTTTAGGTCAAGAAGACATCAATGTTCTGCTTATGCAGAACTCAAAGCTTTTTTTTTTTTAACTTTAGTAGAAGCCGGCAATTTTGATTTATTCATTTAATAACTACTGCTGCTATTACGTAACAATCACAATTCTTTCTTTTCGATGGAAATAAGCATTACTTTTGACTTTTTCTTAAAAATGTTTTATCATTTATTCATGCCACTGGGATTTGATTATTAAAAGAAAGGGAAATGCAAACATTTACAAATGAGAGAGAGAGATAGAGATGGAAACGGAAATGATGCATCCCCCCATAAACTGAAAATCCATAACCCCAATTGCTACCCCACCCGTAGTAGGAGATGTAAGGATGGATACATACAATAAATTTTTATTTGATTGGTAACGCTATGGTTCGGAGCTTTAGCAGGCCTATTGATAGAGATTAATCATTTTTTCCCGGATGCACTAAGAATCGACTTGCTGAAATCCACCATTTCATATATCGGAAAAAGGAATGATCCGTCGGGCTTTATTCTCAATAATTTTAGTACTGATGAATCATTTGATTAATTTATTATAGGTTAGAATATGTGTATAGGATGATCATAACTTAAAGAGAAATAATACTTTTTACAATTCACACCTCTTTTTCGATCACTAAAAAACAAATCTCATAAGAGACTAAGATACCCAGAAAGTAATTTAAAGATTCTCCATGTTATAGTATGTGAAAATAATATTTCCTTATTACTACTAGTGAAATATATATATATATATATATATATATATATATATATATATATATATCACAATTCAATATACCAACTTACTTTTCTAACACCAAATATATAAAAACACACTTTTCTACCACAATTTAAAAAAATTAACAAATTTACTCCTAAATCCAATTCCGATAAAAAAGTTTAAAAAAATGTTTGATTTTTATCGATCATGTGGTGCAACGCATATGCATATTATGATGTAACTCTATTAAAAAAACATTGAAGTTTACATGCATGAAGTGGTGTAACGTATATGCATATTATGGTGTAACTCTATTAAAAAAATATTGAAGTTTTACACGATATGATCCATAAAATACGATACGAAAAAAATATCATATAAATCATATCGTAAAATCCTATTAAAAACCACAAAGATTACATAATGTGATCCACAAAAAATTACACGATATGATCAAATTGTATAACTTTATGAAAAAACATACTCCCTCCGTCCCTTAACACTTTGCACCCTTATTTGTGCACGGTTTTTAAGAAAAACTCACTATTTGCTTTATAAGTGAGGGTATAAGGGTTCATTCTACCATTTGCTTTATTAGATGTAGTAGGTTAATTATGTGAGAAAAAGTAATGACATTGTGTGTAAATAAGTGTGTATTGTGAGAGTAAGAACTGTGATAAAATTTGTCATTTTTTGGTGTGCAAAGTATTTGGGAACAAACTAAAAAGGAAAGTGTACAAAGTGTTAAGGGATGGAGGGAGTAATAACTTAAATGATATCCGTCACATGTCATTTCCAAAATCATTACTTCCATTTGAATCTTTTATTTTATTATTTTCTAAAATTATGGTAAAAAAAAAAAAAATTACATCCACTATATATTACGATAAAAAAAAAGTTAATTTTATATAAATTCGTGACATATACCATCAATATTTTTTCCGTAAGATGATATCCACTTTAGAAAACGAAAGAAAAAAAAGTGGTGTGGATAAGATATAAAACGTTGACCCATGAATTGACCTATAATCAATGTCTGGCAGTATATATGTACAGCTGAAACATCGGCATGTGTGAATGCTCCAACCATGGCAAACAACTACTAACATTAGAAACTGCAAAATGTAGCAAATAAAAAAATCAAATTTGATGAATATTTTATAAAATATACATGTATACATCAATGAGATTGAGATTAACATTAACATTAAAAATGGGCCCTTCCAGAACACCAGCACTAATTCTAGTTATAAGACACATTTCTATGAATAGAAAGTGACATATATAGAGAAATGGTTTACGCAGTAAATATGTATTTTCAGACCAAATTATTGATTAGTGATAGATTAAGCTTATTCAGATGGTCATGAGATATGATTGTAATTCTCAAATTTTTTAATGTTCGTTTTATATGGGTAACATATACTGCACTCTCAGTGAAAGCTCAAACCATCTTTAGAAAAAAGAGTGAAGAAAAATAAAAAAATGGTCATGATTAAAAAATTACATTATATCACCATTAAATTTGAGGATATTGATCATTTTTTCATTATACACATTGACAAAGCGGGGTGGCATAAAGTACCGTTTGTCCGCAATTTAATCAAGATGGTCAAAAATCATGTCCAAGATTCATCGTTTTCGACACTTTCTATCCCAATTGCGAGGGGAAAAACTTGATCGTTTCCATCTTTTGTCACAGCAACGAATCCAATCCCCTTGTACTGCCCCTTCAAATGGCAACCGTCCACTACTATAACAGGTCTGGAATATGCCTGAAATCCGGCAATGGATGCACCCAACGCAAAAAATGCATACTTGAATTTCTCATTACTCTGAGTGTCTAATGCGGTATATGTACCTGAATTGTGTTCCTTCAAGACTTGTAAGTAAGCTGGCAGCATGTTGAATGACGTCTTTGAATCACCGTATGCACTTCTCATTGCATGACGTTTTGCACCCCGAGCATGCTTGTAGCTCAAATTCAGTCCATGTCACTCGTTCATCTCTCGCATGATGTCCCTAGGAGCGATATCAGACTTATCTTTTCGGCCTCTGGACAAAATAATCTCCAATCAAAGTGGACGGAAGTCTGCGAGAAACACTAGCATTCAGTTGATATGAACAGGTGTGGGGCAAGACAACTTTGGTGATTTTTCAAATACCGTGTTTTTCTGATGTCGTGACTATGAACAAATAATTATTTTGATTGCACTTCACAGCCATCGGTGTTTGTCAAAGTGGTCCACAAGGAATTGGACTTGATTCTCCAGATGATAATACCCAACTACATTCTTCAGTTCAAATTTACTGTCAAACATCGTTCCTTTTTGCATACTAGTTGGAGCATGCTCAATCTCTGAAGTAGGGTTCTCGAATTCAGGTATGTCTGGAATGTGCCACTCAGCTCTCATTGTGTCATCATAGAATTGCTCATATGCCGCTCGTTGCTCCTCATCTAAGTTTGTCTCAACATCTTTGTTCAGTACAAAGTCATCTTCTTCATCGTTTGGATCTACCAAAAAAAGATATATATCAGCTTTTGTTAATTGTATACGCAAATTTACATATGATAAGTCCAGTAATACTTGATTACCTGTTCGATGATCATGGTTTTCTTGTTATGATCTATCTTCAGGTGTCGGTTCTTCAATTTCTTCAATTGGGGCCACATTCAGGTCTTGAAAGTTTAAATCATTGTACACAACACATCCAGATGAGGCCGGCCAAGGTTTCCACCGTTCATTTGAAGACGTTCCAACCAAATTGTCGTCTATACCCCATCTTGAATAAAAATCTTGGTCATCGTGTAGCCCTACCAGAACACGTGACCAATTCAAATTTCGAACGTCCTCACTGAACAGATTAAAACTTTGACCACCTACATGTGTCTCATCATCTACTGAAACACTGTTGTTCATGATAAGAAGATTCACCCGATACTCCGACGTTCATCCTTTTCAACGAAACGAAAATAACCAAAAGTCCATATTGCTCTGAAAAACAATCTTGCAAATCAAAATCATTTTTGATTTTATTCTTCTTCAATCTTTCATTCGTTTCCACTAGAGAATGGAACAAATACCCCCAACAATTCATATCGGCAAGCACGATCCCATGAACTGAGCTCAATAAATCTTGATATGTAAATCTTTCAAGATTTATCACTGTTTGAATACCATTTACATGTTGTAAACTTGTCAGTAACCTCCATACCATACTGCCACTGATAAAGTCATCTCTCTAATTAAATTGAAAAATATAAACAAAGGATGTAATGTGTTACAAAGTATACTAGAAGAGAAACAATTGAATACAATAATCCAAGTATAGTAGAAGATAAACAGTTGAATAATTCGCACAAATTACAGATTAGAAAATATAAATTCCTAGGGTTTAACGATAATTGGGATATTTTTGTTAAACCCTAAAAAATAAAGGTTTAACGAAAATTAAACCCTAATTTTCGTTAATCCCTACTTTTTAGGGTTTAACGAAAATTCAACCCCTTAACAAACATTATATAATTCGTGAAACCCTACAAATTTAGGGTTTAACGAAAATTAGTTTCGTGAAACCCTAATTTTTTATGATTTTACGATTATTAAATACTAATTCTTCGCAAAACCCTTATACTACGTCAAACTCTAATTGTATCGTGAAATATTTCATTTTGTTCATGAAATAACAATCAATTTGTTTCGTCAAAACTAGAATGAAAGAAAAATTACTCGTCCAATATTAACTAAACTATTCTCTACAATAACTAAACAAATTAAACTTTAAATAAACTAAACTATTCTCTACAATAACTAAACTACTGAATTTAGTTAAACGCTTACTTGATTTCAAGCTCGATGAATCCTCTAAATTTAGGGTCGGATGAATATTCAGAAACTTCAAAAATTTTAGAGAACTTTAGCGTGAATCTTGTTGAATGGTGAATTTTGTTGAATGAATGGAATTGTAAATTTCATGTCTTTTGAATAGATTCAAAATTGATATTTATTGCTTGTGAACGAATGATCAAATCACTAAAAAATAAAACAAAACATAAAAAAAATTGTACACAAAGTAAATGAATAGGACAAGTCACATGGTCTGTGCAAAAGTGAAAGCAATTATGTATAAATTATTAGTTTCACATGGTCTCTGTAAAAGTGAAAGCAATGATGTACAAATTATTAGTTTCAATCTAGTGAAGATAAAAATTGGGTATTTGGGGTAATACTTTATCTTAGATGGTATTTGGGGAGAGAAATTTATTGTATAGAGTATTAAAATTTATATCTTATACATATTTGGATATTTGGGGGTATTTTATCTAATAAAAAGAGTGACCAAACTTTCCAAATTTAGTGGTAATGTGATAAAATACGGCAGTTTTTGTATTTTCTAATGAAATTGGACTAAAAAACTTACGTCATTGAAAATAGAAATTTTATACTTTTCCAAAATTTGATAAAAATTAGACTCAAAGAAAACATAATCGAACATAGAAGATTAAAACTGAAAAAATTTGAAGTAAAAAAAGAGGGTGTGAGGAACATGTACGTAACCTGAAAAGCAGCTCTGGTTTTGGCATGCAATAAAGTAGTACCTCCTCAACTGATCCGCCATGTCTGCAAGCTTGAGTTTGATCACCACTTAATCATTGAAAGCCCTCGCAATATGGATTCTCTTAACATCTGCTATGAATTCTATTCAATCATCAGTTTAGCAGTGGGAATAATGTCAATTTATGCAGTGGGCTAACGACAGATGGAATACCACCGGCGATTTATGCAGTGGAATCGCCAGTGATAGTACAGTGCCCCTGGATTACAGCCCCGGCATCAAGTGCGACTGCACTTACAATGCTAGCACTATCTGCCACATTTATTCCCTGTACGTTTATTTCCCCCTTTCTCCTTTGGTTATGCCTTCACTAGTATTTTGTTTATTAGTGTTTGAGATTCAGTTGTGTTGGCTCTATACTTGTTGATTTTGGATAGGAGGGTGTATTCAATGTCGGATTGGGATTCATCTTCCAATGTTGTCGGTGCGCTGCCGGATGAGCTTTGGGGTTTAACCTACCTCACTAATTTGTATGATTTCACGTTTTGCATATTGATAGAATTGTACTAAAACCTTTTGTATATTTGATTGGGGGTGTAGCCTGATGCTATGAACGTGCTCAAATTAAATTGCAGAAATTTGGGGCAGAATTATTTGACAGGTACCCTGTCTCCATTTGTTGGCAATCTAACTCGGTTGCAGTACCTGTAAGTTTTCTCATTTGTGGTTGATTCTTGATGATTTGATTGAAGATAGCTGAGAGAGATGATTAAGATTTGTTAATGACATTCCGCCAGGGTTTTTGGTATCAATAATTTGTCCGGGGAGCTTCCTAAGGAGTTAGGAAACCTTGCTGATTTAAGATCACTGTAAGGCATATTAATTGTTGTTCTCGTCTTCTTCAACTATGATTGTACCAAAGGGAATTCTCAAAAAATTATAACGGCTTCTTGATATTCTCTTGCTTGTTGCAGGTCTATTGGTACTAATAACTTCTCTGGTCCTTTACCATCTAAACTTGGAGATTGCACAATGCTAGAAGAACTGTAAGTTATAATGCTCTGATGGATGGCTGAGAATTTTTCATCTCAATTCAATCTGCTATAGACTTAATCATATAATAGTTTTCTGCCTTTCCTTATAATAGTTTCATACTCTATAGCTATAATCTCTTATATGTGTGTAGACTTGTTAGAAACTTTCTAATGTCTTGCATCCATTCTTTAATCTTTGACATGTGAAAATTTTTGTTTTATGTTATTAAATTTCATTACTAATACAAATATTTAGATATGAGATACTACTCTATTTCATTTAATTTCTATATTTCATATTTTTTTTAATTAAACATTTTATAAATTTAAAATTGAATACTAGTTGAGATATAAAGAAAGAAAGATATCCAGATGGTAAAAACTGTGATTTAGTACGGGTCGAACAATTTGACACCAAACTTATTATTATTGTTGAATATAAAGTTATCTTGTATTTTCTACACTCAGATATGGCAGGCCCATCTTCATGAGTAGCCATGTTATTAGAGATAATTTTAATTGGCTCCATGTTAGATGATTTTATATTGATAGTTATGTTGACACCATAATATATATTTATGGACTTGAGATTCATTTTTAATCCATTCCAGCATTGACTGAGAAGAAGAAGCTGTACAAACAACTATAAGGGGATGTTTGGACTGGACTTAAGGTGGCTTGAGCAAATCTGGATTTTGGCTTGAGAAGGATTTTGTGAGTTTGAATTTTGAGTAGAATTATAGTTAAGATGTCATTTTCACATAGGGAATTGTAGAAAAAGTAGATGTTTTTTGTTGGGAGTTGTAGAAAAAGTAGATGTTTTTATTGAGAATTGTAAAAAGTGGATGTTTTTATTGGGAGTTGTAGAAAAAGTAGGATTTTGCAAATCCTTGTCCAAACATGGACTGGACTGAGTCCATCCAAAATCCGGATGTACCAAGTCCAGTCCAAACACCCCCTAATAGTATTAAACAATTGAAAAAAACAAATTAAATCTATGCCGATCTAAACTAACACCATAACAGAATTAAACTGAACAAATTCTATATATCAAATAGTTGTAATTGTAGTATATGATTTTAAAAAAAAGTTGAAATTTCTGAAATTGGAAAAATATACTGGAAGCCAATCTGATTTCTAAATATAATAATAATAGCAAAAAAATTCAGTAACCATCGATTAAATATTGATTGGGCCAAGACCTTACTTACACTGTGACAGGTTTGGGTCTTCAGTATAACTTATAATGGGCAGGCCCAGGCCCATGTCCAGGCCCGACTCTTATTAGTATAGTAATGAGATGAAAGAGAGTCCAGAGATTATAATTTTGAAAACGTTGTATTTTAAAAAATAGACAACCATTAATTTTTGTTTAAATGATTAATATATATTAATTTGTCTAAAAATAAATTTTAACTTAGTCAAATAAAACTATAAACAATCTTTGTGTTACATATTCTTTAAAATAAAACATGACAAACTGCAAAAGAATATTATCTAAACATAACATTTGTGAAAAATGTCATTAAACGTTTTTATTGTAAGAACTTATCACCGATGATTTCACACAACTCTACTTGGAAATCGTGATGATGATTACTTTTTTTTTTCCTTCATAAATTTAATAATGACTGAAATATTTGCATATGTATTTTATTTGTGCCATACATTTGTAAATAGTGGGTTTCAAATTTAGAATAAAGTTGAATTTAGGGCAGCAGGATTGATGTATTAATCCTATTAAATTTATTTTGAGGTCTGTAAAAGTTACAATTAGACCCTTTCAATGATTAACATTTTCGACATATAATCTTCTTAACTAAACTTAAGATATGATATATAATACAATATTGATGAAATAGAGTGTGTTCAAATCGATTTATTCATAGAAAGCAATTGAGAAGTGACCTCAGAATTGTTAATTTTTTCATAATTAAAAGATTTGTTGTAATTTTTACGAATGTTGAAATCCACTTTATAATTAATAAAAACTCATGTGAAACGGTTTTACGGATAGTTTACGTAAGATGGAACCCCATTACCCACAAACAACATGTGAATTGCAGGGTTTGAGTGGTGGATAATTGGGCTGTTGGTTGATCCGTCTCACGTAATGCATTAAAATTCCATAATACGGTCTTATAAGAGACTTACTTTTGATAATTTAACTAAATTTCGAGCATGATATATTTAATTCAAGTGAGAATAAAGAAGAAAAGAGGAAATTGATGAGAAAGAGATTCAGTTGTCTGTTAGAGATGGGATGAGGAATCCAATCAAGTTGCAGCCTTTTCACCTAAGTCTCTTTCAATTTTTTACTTTTACTTTTAATTTGGCAACTCTCTTTTTTTGAAAACAATCGTTTTTCTACTTGTTATTAGACGTGCTTACAATTTGCAAACCGCCGGTTCGGCAAACCACCAACCCCAAAATCAAAACCGAACCGTGGGGGTTACGATTTCGGTTTCGGTTCTGAACCGGCAATTAAACCGGAACCGCCGGTTCGGCTTCCGATTTTTTCATTATTATTATTTTTTCTGCAAAAATTGTTTAATAGTTCATAAATTCGAAAGAATTCATTAAACCCTATAAAATAAGGGTTTAACGAACAATACCCAATGAAAAATAGAGTATTGTTCGTTAAATCTTTATTTTATAGGGTTTAATGAAAATATCTCAATTAACATTATATTAACATATTACGTTTTGCATGATATAATACTTATTTATAATAATTTTCTTTATTTAGAATTTGATTATTAATTAGAGCATTTATATAATGTGGTAAAAATATGGTTATAATCACTTAATTATAATTTATAACCAATGCATAAAAAAAGTTATTAGATATATTACAACTTTATAAACATAATAAACTCATCTTTTCATTTATAAAATACATTCATTACAATTATTTACAAGTACAAGTAAAACATTACAAATGTACACAATTTACAACTTCAAATTTTTAAAAAATTACAATAAAACATATTACAAATTACAATTATAAGATTGAAGAAGAGGAATTTTTTTTTGAAAGAGCTTGAGTTTCAAACTTAGAATGAAATTGTCTACGTATCCTTTTCAAAATGAAGGAATCAAAGCTCACGTAGTTCTCTAACTCACCGAAACTTACCTATTCATTAGTTCCGGTAGAGGACGTGTTTGAGGTCATCTCCATCGGAATCTTAATTGGAGAGATCGAGATCTTGTTGACGATTGCTTACTCTCACCCAATCTTCAAGTAGAGTAATGTTTTGCACATTCTCTTTCGTCAACTTTGATCTTCTTCGATTCAACATATGTCCTCCTTTGGAGAAAGCATGTTCGACCGCAACGATTGAGGCGGGACATCCAAACACTTCTTTAACAATAATGGTAAGTATAGGATAAGTGGTGGTCCTTCCTGCCCGCCACTTCAATAAATCCATATGATGTTCAAATACGGTTTGTTCAAATGTTGCACCTAAGTAAGTATCTAATTCTTGACAGGGGTTACTACCTCTAGGTCTTTTTTGTGTTCTAACATCATAAAAATTGTAAAATTTACCAAGTGCTTGAGCCGGTTGAAAACTAGACGATTGACTACTACCTCATTCATTTTGTTCACTTGTATCATAACTACAATCATCACCTAATAATTGTTTATATTCTTTAAACAAATTATACAGAATTTTCTTAGTTCTACTTACAACTTCATTAGGGATAGGAATATAATCACACATATCATAATCATTTAATATCATATTTGGAAACAATGTATTATAATATATATTTAGTAATTCTTCTAATCCATCTTTTCTAATCCTAAGATCTAATAACTTAGCACATAAAAAAACATCGGGTATTTTATGAAAATAAAATAATCATTTTGTTTTCATTACTAAGACGGTTGGACCTAAAATTGGACATGTTGAATATAAATTTAAAATTAGAGCAATCTTAGCACAATTATCTAAAGCTATAGGAAAAGTAGGATAATAACATCCACTTAATTCTCTAGTGGCCTCTTCAAATATTTTTAAAAGTTGAATTAAATTAAAACATGCATCTCATGAAGTTTCAAATAAAATAACATCATTATTTGGATTTTCTAAATAAAATTCAAATAGCATTGATCTATATTCATACGAATCTTGAAGCATATAAAAAGTAGAATTTCAACGATGTTTAACATCAATTATAAATTTTTTAACTTCAAAACCATGTCTCTTACAAAATCTTGCCCATTTTTTATGCAATACCGTAATCTAGCAATTTCATAAATTACTTGTTTAATAAGTTTAATATATCGAAAATACTTTTCTTAAAATACCGTAATCATTTAAAACATGTCTCATTTTATGTGCAATGTGTTGTGCCGAATGTTTAATATCAAATTTTATATATGCAATTAAACGTTTTTTAAGATTACATGCATCATCTATCCAATGACAAGTAATACTCATATAATCATGTGTCTTATAAGGATCCTTTCATATATCATTACATATAGCAACCTTTTGTTTTAAATTTTTTAAGTCTTCAATTAATTTATATTTATATTTTAATACGGATTTTTCTATATCCCTAGTAACGGTGTTTCTAGAGATTTTTCTACTTGCCGGATTCATATATTTACTGGTGAATTTTTCATAAGAATCATCGATTGGAAAATTAAATGGAAAATGTTTTTTGGCTATGAATTCAACTACACCTCTCATAGTATTTAATTGACTAAATTTAAAAGTAACTTAATCCATACCTCCATCCTGAGAAGATCCGGTGAAGGCCCCCGAAATTGCGTTTGCCCTCAATCGAGCCCCACCTTGTCGGGATGCTTTTTGATCAAATGGTTGAAAAAAGTCTCGTAGCCTTCTCCATGCTTGAACTTGTACACCTTCGAATAATGGTTGCACGTCACAATGTAGTCGGTGACGCTATTCGATAATTTCTCATTCTTAAAATGGAAGGAGAAAATGTCACTCCGAAGGAAAGAAGATTGTCGAGGAGTAGTGGTTTGTGTAGTATTGCCACTCTCTTGCATTGCTCCCCTCGGCACCTCTTCTTCTTCGACAAAGGCGTCGGCGGTGTTAGGGCCCAACATCACCTCCATTTCTTATTGATTAAATCAAGATCTTCATCGTCGTAGAGAGATTGTGGTGGCGGCATCACACTTTTTCCCTTCCCACGAGACGAACCGATGGATGAAGCTCTTCGAGACATTTTTTTGTGGAAATTGAAATCGAGTTTCAAATTGAAGAAATACAAAAACTAAAAAAGAGAGACTAGAGAATGGAAATTATAGAATTGAGAGAGAGATTGATGTAGAAATCAAAGGGTGGAATGAGGGTATTTATAGATATACCATGAAAATTTCAAAAAAAAAAATGATCGGCTTGTACGAACGATCTGGGCCGTCGATCAACAACGATCGTTTGATCACGACCTTTGATTTCAAAATCATGTCCGAACCGCCGATGATCACAAACGACTCTTTAATCTGAGCCGTGCATGTGACATTCTCAATTAAAAAAAATAGGATAACCCGACGGTTTGTATATTTTGAAACCGAATCGGTTGGGGCCGCTTACCGATTCGAACAGGATCCAGGTCAACGATTCTGAAAACCGTTGACCGATCGATTCCCAATTTTTCAAACCGGGTGAGCATGTCTACTTGTTATAAAGTTTGGCTTATGGAATTGTGCATGAATTTACACAAAATAAAGAGAAAATGTCCCCCAAATTGAAGAGTCAGAGAGTTTATCTGACATTACGTATATAAAATTTTTTGATGCTTGCTCAATTTATTTTAAACAGCAAATTATAAATTTTTCCTTATCAATTATGCATTAGGTATCTTCAACCACGGATTACTTTCCATTATCTATTTTATGTTGGTAACTTTTGGATTAACTTTTTTAATGAATTAATACATTGAAAAAGGCCCAGCTCAAACTTGACTGAATTAATATAATTGAAAAAAATTCATTCCATCTCATTTATTTGAGGAACTAAAGTGATAAATCTAAAGTTCGAGAAGAAGATCCAGATAGAGTGAGGAGGAAGGTGAGAAGGACAACAATATTTTTTCGGGTTTATACCTACATTAAAGATTATAAAGTGGAATTTTGTTTTTAGGTTTGTTAAAAGGCTTAGGGTTTTGAAAAAAATCAATTAGTTTCTATGCTGAACGAGATTTGGAAATATTTTTTAGGAATATTTACTTCTCAAGTTTTTCAACCCGCTAGTAGAAGAATATTTAGGAATACCGTTACACGTGACATAGATAAAATTGTAGGTGAATATAAATATGCTTTAATTGAAGAATTAAAAATTTTAACACAACGAGTATCTATTTGTTGTGATGTGTGGAAAGATCCTTACGGAAACCATGATTATTTAGGAGTAACGTGCCACTAGATAGATGATGCATGGAACATGCAAAAACGATTAATTGCCTATGTCGAATTTGATGAAAAACATAGTTCTGTAGCAATTGCTAGAAAAATAATAAAAATTGTTAATGATTATGATATAGTTACAAAAATATTTTCGATTGGTTATGATAATGCCGCTCCTAACACCGCTAGTATACCCACATTAAAGGAATTTTTTAGGCCTCCAATAGATGGTAAACTTTTTCATATTCGTTGTGTACCCCATTGTTTGAATTTGTGTGTACAAGATGGTTTAACCGCTTTGCATGATAAAATTAAACCTATTACGGATGCAATTTATGAAATTGCCAAATCAACACAATACCATAAAAAATGGGCAAGATTTTGTAAAAATAATGGAATGGAAGTTAAGAAATTTGTGATGGACGTAAAACATAGATGAAATTCAACTTATTATATGCTTCAAGATTCTTATAATTATAAAGAATTGCTAATTGAATTTTATAAAGAACACCCATATGAATTGATATATTTGAATAGCAACTCTTGGGATGCATGCATTAATTTAATTCAACTTTTAAAAAAATTTGAAGAAGCCACTAGAGAATTAAGTGGTACTTATTATCCTACTTCTCCATTAGCCTTAGATCATTGTGTTAAAATTGCTTTAATTTTGAATGAATATTGTGCATGTCCTATTATAGGTGAGACTATTATAGCAATTAAAGCAAAATGGTTAAAATATTTTCACGAACTTCCCGATATATTTTTAATAGCTAAATTATTAGATCCTAGGATTAGAGAAGATGGTCTAATGGAATTATTACGCATGTATTATAGTGCTTTGTTCCCCCATTTTATTTTATCCGATTATGATGCAGTTGACTATGTTCCAAATTATGTAGAAGTTGCAACTAGAGCTAAAACATATTTGTATGATTTATTTAAAGAATATAAAACCTCATTAGGGGATGATTGTGGGGATAATTTAGGTGCTCAAAATGTAGGTGGTAGTAGTAGTTCTTCACATAATCCATATAATGTTAGTGGTCTTAGTGCATTTTATGATTTTTATGATAACCGAACACAAAAACGAGCTAAGGGGTCTAATCCCACACAAGAATTAGATACATATTTAAGTTGTACATTTGAATATATTGCTTTTGAAAACTCTGTGGATCTTTTGAAGTGGTGGTAAAAAAGGATCAACACTTATCCTATTTTAAGTCATATTGCAAAAGAGATTTTTGCAAGTCCCGCCTCCAACGTTTCCGTCGAGTGCGCCTTCTCCAAAGGACGACATATGTTGAATCCAAAAAGGGCAAGATTGACCGTAGAGAATGTTCAAAACATTACTCTACTAGAAGATTGGCTTCGAGCCAAGAAACGTCAACAAAATCTAGATTTATCTGTCTTTGATGACGATGGCCCCGACGAGTATGGCTACGATTCCAACACATCCTCCTCCACCGGAACTAATGGGTAAGTTTGAGGTAAGAGAACTACGTGAGCTTTGATTCCCTAATTTAATTTAGGGATACGTAGGCAATTTTATTCTAAGTATGAAATTCACTTTCAAACTTAGAATGAAACTCAAGCTCTTTCATTTTTTTTTCCTCACTTAATTGAAATGAGCAAGGAATGTTGTATGGTAAATGATAGTGTCTCAAACAAAGGAGGAGATAATGAGATGTGTCTTAGATGCACGTCTTATTATGTCCTCCTTTCTTTGAGACACATCATTTACCACACAACATTCTTTACTCATTACAATTAAGAGAAGTAGGAACTACGTGAGCTTTGATTCCCTAATTCAATTTAGGGATACGTAGGCAATTTTATTCTAAGTTTGATATTCACTTTCAAACTTAGAATGAAACTCAAGCTCTTTTTTTTTTCCCTCTTTCAATTTGTAATTTGTAAGTTGTAATTTTTTTTTATTGTTTGTAAGTTGTAATTTTTTTTAATTCAAATTTAGAAGTTTGTTGTTTGTAAGTTGTAATTTTTTTAAATTCAAACTTAGAAGTTTGTTGTTTGTAAATTGTAATATTTTTTTAATTCAATCACTAATTATTCGTTATTTGTAAGTTGTGATTTTTTTTAATTCAAATTTAGTGCTTATACTTTGTAAGTTGTAAATTTTGGATATTTATACAAAGTTGTATATTTTTTAACATAAATTATAAATACATTGTAAAAAAAAAAAAAAAAATCGAAAAACCGGAAAACCGGCGGTTAAACCGCCGGTTACAAACCGGAACCGGAACCGACCATACCCCGATTCGGTTTCGGTTAGACCCTCCCCGGTTTTCCAAACCGCCGGTTCGGAACCGGAACCGGCGGTTTAACCGAACCGGGCACCACTAATTCATATACTATATATAGATAATAATTTACAAGATTTTGTCAATATTATAAATGATATTATTACCATATATATAAATCATATTTAATACAATAAAATTAATAATTTATAATTTATAAATTATGAAATAATATGTATTTTTATTTTTGGGAGGTGGAAATGGGTGGGAAAATTTTAGCCATTTCTATTTTGAGGGGGTAATTGTTATTATTATATAATATATAATATAATATATATATGTATAATCATCATAATGAGATTCGATTTTTGTGGGTATATTCTTTAAGATATTTCTCAAATTGGAGATAATATTTGATTGAAATATCTATATATATATAATGATCATATTATTTAATGGATCGATTTTTTATACAAATTATGAGGTTAATTAATATTTTTAATTTAACTTACTTGGTAATATAACTTACTAAAATATCCAAATTGAATTTTTAATTTTACTTCATATGATGTGATTTACATACTATATATATATATATATGAATTTGAAAACGTTGTATTTTAAAAAATAGACAACCATGATTACTTGTTTAAATGATTAAATATATATTAATTTGTCTAAAAATAAATGTTAACTTAATCAAATAAAACTATAAACAATCTTTGTGGTAAATATTGTCATTAAAGTTTTAGTAATAGATAAATGCAGAGTTAATTTTGGCCTTGATCAGTCACGACAAATTAGGATGACATTTAATTGCAAAATCCAAACAATTAATGAGGTTATAGAACATATCAAAATGACTTGAAATTCATGGAAAATACAAAATCAAAGTCAAGAATCGAAATAGCAATAATTGGGTAACAGTGAGAAAATAGTGAACAATTAAATGCAAATATTGTCACATCAAACATGTAAATAACACACAAAACCCAACTTATCACAAAACCATATGTCCATTTAATACAAATCATAAATTAAATTTAGGATTGAAGAAACAATCCGACAATATAGGGGGTTGAAAAAAGAGGATGAAGGGAGCATAAAAGAAAGGCAACTGGGGTGTCCACATAAGTTTAGTTGATGAGTGGAAAGGTGACTATGAAACACCAGTGAGGTTGGGTTTTGCCTTTCAATGTAATATCACTACACCAAGAGCCAACTTCTTTTATAAATTCTACCATCACAATCTTGGTGGCATTTTCTTGCATAAATTCCTTTCTTTAACAACTTAAGTTTATATATTAGGCTGGGAAAAGGCAGAGAACGAAGTGGTGGCGATAAAACAGCTCTTTGCGTAGTCTACTAGCTACCACTGGAGTTAATACATTTCCCATTTCTCTCAGAAGCAGTGCATTGCTTCTGAAGCCATAGCTGATGTAGATTATGAGCACATTCGAGTTAATACATTCTCCATTCTCTCGGTGGCGATAAAACAGTTCTTTGCGTAGTCTACTAGCTACTACTGGAGTTAATACATTCTTCATTCTCTCAGAAGCAGTGCGTTGCTTCTGAAACCATAGCTGATGTAGATTATGAGCACATTCGAGTAGCTACCACTGGAGTTAAGACATTCTCCATTCTCTCGGTGGCGATAAAAGATTATGAGCACATTCGAGTAGCTACCACTGGAGTTAAGACATTCTCCATTCTCTCGGTGGCGATAAAACAGTTCTTTTTGCGTAGTCTACTAGCTACCACTGGAGTTAATACATTCTCCATTCTCTCAGAAGCAGTGTGTTGCTTCTGAAACCATAGCTGATGTAGATTATGAGCACATTCGAGTAGCTACCACTAGAGTTAAGACATTCTCCATTCTGAGACCATAGCTGATGTAGATTATGAGCACATTCAAGTAGCTACCACTAGAGTTAAGACATTCTCCATTCTCTCAGAAGCAGTGCATTGCTTCTGAAACCATTCTCCATTCTCTCAGAAGCAGTGCATTGCTTCTGAAACCATAGCTGATGTAGATTATGAGCACATTCGAGTAGAGAACAAACGGGTAATTTTTTGGCCCACCGCAGACTTTTATTTATATCCTCAGCAGTGTTTGATGAGATAATTCGATAATTCGTTGAAATATTTTTCCAAGCTGCGTGGGTGTCGGAATTGCGTATATGGCTCACAAATTAAAAATCCTCAATTAATAAAGTGAAATTGAGCTCTTGTGGAAAATTGGATTTGTCGTATCATTAATTTTGAATAAAAAATGATTAAAAAAATTATACTTTTTATGAAAAATAAAATTGAAAATTTTAAAAAAATTATACAATAAGCTATCAGGAAAGCTTCCAAATGAGATATGCTATAATACTCCAAGACTTGGAGCAATTTATCTTTCGGGGAATAAAGTAAAGGGGGAAATTCCAGGAAATATATATAGATGCAGAGAGCTGGAGGATCTTACCATCACAGCATTTACCATAAGATACCCAAAGATACCGATAAGTTGAGGAGTTGGCGATGACCCTTTTTGGTTACAAAATCACATGTGAAAAAAGTATAACCAAAATGGAAAGGAAATTAGACAGGGAAAATCTAGAACAATCAAACATTGGAAATTAGACATGGAAAATCTAGAACAATCAAACAGTGAATCTGAATATTTCAGAAAATCCTCACAAAAAACATTTATCAAGCAACTTCAATACAAAACAAAAGCACTCAGTACTTTGAAGAAAAGCAAATACTCCTAGTCCCTTGCAAGCATTACAGTTCAAAAAAACAAAAAAACAGCAAATTACTTCGACGGCCTGCAACTTATCCTTCTTTGGTGGCCCCTTCAGCTTCACCTTCTCCATGGATGAAATGAAAATATCTATCTGAAAATATCTTTGATATTTTCCCGATATTTTCATTTTTTTACGTGATCGATATAAAAACAAGTGCAATCGATATATCTCCGATATTTTCATTTTTCCACATAACCGATAAAGAAAAATCGATAATATATCAGCGAAATATTGATTTCAGTATCGGTGACTTCATCTCACAATTTGTAGGAAAATAGGTGAAATATCAGAAAAATATCAGCGAAATATCAATTTCAATATCGGTGACTTCATGGTATAATTTATAGGAAAATAGGTGAAATATTGGAGAAATATTGATAAATATCGGTATTGATTTCGATATCAGTGGTTTCATGGTACAAATTATATGAAAATTAATGAAATATCATAAAAATATCGATAAATATCAGTGGAATGTCGGGGAAATATCGGTAAATATCATTGAATATCGAAAAAATATCGATAAATTTATATATCGCTATTTCCACCGATATCAATATTTTCACGATATTTCCATAAAACTAAGATATCGATATTTTCATCGAAACCGAAATTTTCATCCCATTTTTGTTGGAAAATAGGTGAAATATCAGAAAAATATTAGCGAAATATCAATTTCAAATATTTCCATAAAACTAAGATATCGATATTTTCATCGAAACCGAAATTTTCATTCCATTTTTGTAGGAAAATAGGTGAAATATCAGAAAAATATTAGCAAAATATCAATTTCAATATCGATGACTTCATGGTATAATTTATAGGAAAATAGGTGAAATATTGGGGAAATATCAACGAAATATTGATAAATATCGGTATTGATTTCGATATTAGTGGTTTCATGTTACAAATTATATGAAAATCAATGAAATATCATAAAAATATCAATAAATATCAGTGGAATGTCGGGAAAATATCGGTACTATCATTGAATATCGAAAAAATATCGATAAATTTATGTATCGATATTTCCACCGATATCAATATTTCCACGATATTTCCATAAAACTAAGATAGCGATATTTTCATCGAAACCGAAATTTTCATCCCATTTGGTAGCCCATGTAGCTTCACCTTCTTTGTTCCATTTTTCAACTGACCAACAAAAGGAATAGGACAATCCATTGGAATTTTTTCAACTGACCAACAAAAGGAATAGGACAATCCATTGGAATAAAATTTTGGGAGCAACGGAACCTGTGTTAGTTCTCCGCCACTTCCGTAGTGACAAGATATCTGTGGAGTAGCAGTCACACCAAATAAGTAAACCTTCTGAAATGCAAATAAGTCAACCTTCTGAAATGTTTTATGATATCACGTGCTTTCATTTTTATGTTTGGAATCAGTCCAAGTCTTTTATGTTCTTCATTCAATCCCAAAGTAATGAACTAATTCGAGGTACCTCGGAGGATTCAAGTTCATTGCATAGTTAAGTCAACCTTCTGAAATGTTTTATCACATCACGTGCTTTCATTTTTCTTTTTGTTATCAGTCCAAGACATTTATCTTCATCGTTCAATCCAAAGTAAAGAACTAATTCGAGGTACCTCGGAGGATTCAAGTTCATTTGTGCGACGTGCTTGGCCCATTCACGACTGATAATATTTAAAACTGTCGATATTTGAATATTAGAAAGTGATAATATTATTTTTAAAAATATAAAAAAATATTGGTAGTCGTCATCTATTAGAAACTTAAAGTGATAATATTGTTTTTTAAAATATAAAAAAATATTGGTAGTCATCATCTATTAGAAACCTTCAATATTTGACAATCGTGCACATATTTCGTATATTTTAAATTGTCTATATTTCACAACATTGGAATATTGGAAAGTGATAATATTGTTTTTTAAAATATAATAAAATATTGAAAAATATTGATGACTACCAATATCAATAGGTTAAATATATTTTTATGATGTAATAGAATATTGAAACGATAAATATATTTTTATAAATTAACAATAGAATATTAAAAATTATTGAGATATCAATGTTTTAATATTGGTATCCATGTCTATCAATATAAATTGAATAAATGAATTATAATAGTTGTGAAAATAGTTATGATAGATTATTGATATTAACCCATCCATGTTTTTTTTATATGGAAAAACTCATTCTTTTTTATGATTGTCGAATAGTACAATTGGTACAAACTATTTAAATTCTTATTCATATTATCATTTCAATTGAAAAGTTTGTAGTCATCATCTATTAAGAACTTTCAATATTTGACAATATCAAAATATTGGGTAGTGCACATATTTCGTATATTTAAAACTGTCGATATTTCACAACATTGGAATATTGGAAGGTGATAATATTATTTTTTTAAATATAATAAAATATTAAAAAATATTGATATTGATGACTACCAATATCAATAGGTTAAATATATTTTTATAATGTAATAGAATATTGAAACGATAAATATATTTTTATAAATTAACAATATAAATAGTCGTTAATGGTGAAAACGTCGTGACTCGTATCATCACATTGCCTGGGATGGTCTCTGCTGGGTTGTGATTTTTGCACTACATTCTATTATTCTTTGTATTCTTTCTTAAATCTATGATCGAGTGAAGAGTATGTGAACAATAGACTCGATTGTTTAATTCGAATGTCATGTTTAGAAAACCTACTCTCTCGACCCCTTGAAACAGACGACAAAGAAGATGATGATGACGACGACGATGGATCAATTTGTGCTTGGTTTTGATAGGTTAAGATTTCTCTGTATATTAGTGAAAGCTTTATGCTTCATATTCTGTATCGTAGAATCGTTGAACAAAGATGTTGTAATGTTTCATATTTGTAATTTTGTTTGCCATTTCATTAAATAAGTTCAAATATACTTATATTTTTGATGAAATTTAGAGTTCAGTTTGTCTACAAGTAAAATGAGATTATGTTGGGATATTTCAGTAGTTATATCGATGAGACAAAAACAGTTTACTTGTTAAGACAAAACAGGTTGCTTAAGTTGTCAGCAACTAAGTTTCCATACTAACTAATATGATCTTAAGATAAAAGATCATGTTAGAAGTTTTCCAAGTGGCAAGGAAAACTTAACCTTAGAAGACAAATGACATCTTCTAAGAGTCAACAAGCTGTAGAAAACAGCATGCTAAAGGAAGGATCTGCATAAGAGCAGACAGGAAGCTGAAGACAGAAGACTGCATTAAGAAAAGAAGGAAGAAGGAAGCTGGAAGCTGCAAGCAGTGAACAACAAGCAAGATGCAGCAAACTATGAATAGCAGCAAGCTGGAAGCAGTATAGTAAAGACCATGAAGCAGCAAAATCAACTGACGAGTAACCGTTGCATGGACTTCAGCTCTGGACCCATACCGACTTGACTACTCAACAGGAATGTCAGAAAGGTTCAGAAGCAAATGTTGGGTGCATTAAATGTATATGTTAGAATCAACTTAGAAGCATTTAATGGGACCACAGAGAAAGATCTTGAGATCTTTGCTTGAATTCAAAATGGTGAAACATCTACCTTCAACGGATACTTCATTCAATGGATACATTCTCAAGATCTATAAATAGAAGGTGTGGCTAACTGAAGAACAAGCTGGACATGCTGCACAGAGTCGAGAGAATATTCAGAGATACCATATTCAACCACTCAACCTTCTAGGATCAGTCTACCTCAGCAATGGAGCTTTCATGTTCAAGACTGATCCATATTCGCAATAGTTGAAGAGAAACATTTTATCTTTTAATCATTTGTGCTGTGTGCGCAAGGTTTTTTTAGGTGTACTTAGTTGAGCGGATAGTATCCTTGCTAAGTTTAGTAGTCTAGAAATAAGCTACTTGCTCTTTGTGGAATTGTACCCATTATGGGTTGTGGTCTTCGACTAGAGTCTGGGATTCTAGTAGGCGTAGCTTGTTAGGAAGAGATTTGTAAAGTGGGGCTTGTAATTCGAACTGACCTAACGAAGTTCCTCCTTGTGAAAGAGTATAGTGGACGTAGAAGACTTACACCACCTTCAAACCACTATAAACCATAAGTGTTTATTTGTTTTCATTTACTTACTGCATTGTGCTTATTTTGTTATATCTTACTGATCATATCATAAGCATCCTGCACAAAAGAAGTTTATAAAAAAAAGCTGTTTTTCCAAAGAGAAACTCTATCGTGATTTATCTGCTGCGTACTAAGAAGCTGGTCAGAAACCCGAATCAGCATACTGACAGGTTTCTGATCAAGTCAGGTTGCTGTTTCATTTAAGAATTAGGAACCTGCATCTCTGATTGTTTTAAAGTCGAAAAATCGATAGAGATTCATTCATCCCTCTGAACCTCTGACCACTTGGGACCAACAGATTAAACTATTTGAATTCAATTCATGTTGGATTAAGGTAATGATAAACAAGTTCAAACATGATTTTAAAAGTTTAATGAAACATCAAATGAGTTTTTATATATGTACATTTATGTATATTACAACTTCAACATAATTTTTCAAAAATTAGTTATATAATAATGCAATTTGAACCACCTTCCTTTTTTTTTTTTTTTTGATTAGGTCTTCTGTGCAACTAGTGCATGGATATGAGATCCATGCACTCGGGTGAGGTCGGATCCGACCTGAATCCGCGCATTTTTTTTCCTGACCTTTATGTTAGTCATACTTTTATAATATATTAGTCATACATTTATGTTATATTAGGATTCCCTTACGTCCAGATTTCATATCCTTAGTGCAATATTTTAACTTTCAAAAAAAATTCGTTGGCCTTCATACTATGTTAATCATACATTTATGTTATATTAGCCATACATTTATATACAAATATTATACCTTTATGTAATACTTTAACCCTAAATCCTAATTTCGGCACAATAAACTCTAATTTCACCACAAGTTGTAGATGTTTATCTTTATGTGATATTACTCATATATTTATGTGATATTATTTATACATTTATATCAACATAAACATATATTTATATAATATATAAATGTACAACTAATATAATTAAAATGTATGACTAATATAACTAAAAGGTATGAAATGTATTAATAGTTATCTGAAAATATGTTAAGGTACATGTAAAAATGGAAAATGTATGACTAACATAACATAAAGGTATGTTTAACACTACATAAAGGTATGTCTAATACTACATAAAGGTATAACACTTGTGATCGAATCTGAGCGAATTTGTGCGCGACTTTGAGGAGCGTGTGGGCGCATGACTGCGCGTGGGATGTGAGTACACAGTTTCAGAACTGTGCACCAGGTGTATAAAAGTTTTTTTTTTTTTTTTTTTTTTGCAAAAGATTGTCAATATGTAAATTTATGCACCTTGGATGCAATTTTTTCTAATTTTTTTAGGAAGTAAAGAAAGTTTCTAAATGAGATAGTACAATTCGTGAGTTATTTGGGATCGATTCGAGAAAAAAAAAAATACGGTTCGAAAATATTTGTCCTTTACATATTATAGTATATTTTCTTCGTAAAGACGTGGTAAATTCTTATTTTTTTCAACTACACCGCTACAACCTAACTTAATGTTCTTCGAGAGATTTTTTAATAAATAATAATTTCTATTTCGAGCACAATATTTTTTAATCATCTGCAACTTTATATTACAAGTATATTTTTATGTCACATCCAAGTACACTAAAAATACATTCAGTTTTTATCTCCAATTTACATATCTCTAAAATACAAGCACAAACCATAGTCCACACAGCAAACTTGAATTTATTTTATTTATTTATTTTTGGTTAGCGTACGTATACTTAACCTCTCGGAAGAAGCAAACCAGCAGACATGCAGTTGGGTAGAAGAATGTTGAATGAGCTTGTGTTTCATAGTATTTAACTACTTGTACATATTTTCAATTACAATACTTCTTAATTATCCTTCTTTTTTTATCCCAACGAATAATACTTAATTTTTAAGGCAACTTATTTATAAAAAACACACAAATTATTATGAAATAGTTAGTTTTAAATTATATCACAATTATAAACTAAAGGCTATAATGGTTTATAAAATAATTTTATATATCCCGAGCCATTGTTGTACATAAAAAATTGTAAGCTAAACGAGTAATATTTTTACTTAAGAGAAAGTTCTCATTCTAGCTTGAAGTATATATGAATATATTATTATTATTATTAAAAATCTGAAATTCAAAATTGATCCTTCAAAAAAATAACAATTTAAAATTAAACCACAATATATTCATACATATTTAATCTAAAATATTCATAATTGTTAAAATTGTTGAGAAACCACCTTGAAATTTCCTGCTATGTCCATATCAACCAATATTCCTACCAAAAGCTATTGCAAATTTTAATCTAAATTAAAATTCCGATAATCATAATCTATATTTTTATAAATAAAAAGTATAAATTATAAGGTTAACAGTTAATGTAAAATAAAAAATAAAATAATAACACTAGTCCTCCTTCAATTATATTTCATTTTCTTTTCATTTCATATTTTGTGAAATAATTAATTACTGAAAAAGAAGTAAACATAAAGCAGGGTGTGAATTTTAATATTTCTTAATATACATACACACACCGTCGGAAACTCAAACACAGAGGGTACGGAAAGTGGGGCCCACTTAGTTGACGATGATGCCTGTATGGAATTTAATAACCGGCAGTGCCGTAGCATTTCCACCATGTGCCGTACGGTCATGTCGTACTCGCTACCGTACCCGTGGACACACGTTAAGATGAGAAATTCACTTTTCATATCATGCGAGATGTGATTAATACATATTATCGGTGGACATATTAAGAGTTGTCAATGATGAATATTTTATTATTTATATATATATATATATATAGTAATACGTTTTCATTTTTATTCTCTGAAAAATGTTTACTTTATGTTAATATATAGTGAAACTAGCTTATATTGTTTTTTTCATTTTATTCTATACATTTAATCATGTCCTTTTCCCCCTTGATTCGATTTTTTTATTTAAAAGATAAATCGTGTAAAATCACTTTATACTCCTAATGATCACTGAAATCTTCTTTTCTCTTTGGAGATAAATTTAAAGGGATTAAGTTATTATTGTCAAATTAATAAAACATAATTGGATTATAAAAAAAAGCATGTTACTCATCACAATCAGTTATGATTTTATAATTTATTTTCATTTTATAAATCATGAAAGTACTTGAAGCTTTTACCAAAGTGGGTCAAAACTCAATCTTTCCAACAGTAATGACTTTCAATTCCATTGAAATCACAGTCTTCTTCTTTTTTTCCCCATCCAATAAGGGGCCGTTTGGTACGCGGGTTGGGATTGTTTAGGTTGGTTGAGCTTTTCGGGCTTTTACTGTTCATTGAAGACAAAATAGCACTTTTTGAGTGTTTGGTAGGTGGGTTTTAAGATGGGTTTGAGTTAAATTTTGTGTTTGGAATGAATGTTTAATACTTTGCAAATATGAGTTTAAAGTAAAAATTGTGTTTGGTTTGTGGGTTAAGTTTGATAAAAAACCTGAAATTACCGAATTACCCTTAACATAAAATTGTATGCAATAATTGTAAATGGGAATTCTTAATATAAATAATATAAAATAATGTTTTAATTAAAAGACATAATATAAAATAATATTTTAATTAAAAGACATAATATAAAATAATGTTTGGATCCCTAAAATATCTTAATATAAAAAATAATATTTTAATTAAAAGATATAATATAAAATAATGTTTGGATCCCTAAAATATCTTAATATAAAAAAATAATATAAAATAATGTTTTAATTAAAAGACATAATATAAAATAATAAAAAATAATATTTTAATTAAAAAATATAATATAAAATAATATATTATGATATAAAATAATATTTTAATTAAAAGACATAATATAAAATAATGTTTGGATCCCTAAAATATCTTAATATAAATAATATAAAATAATATTTTAATTAGAAGACATAATATAAAATAATATTATGATATAAAATAATCTTTTAATTAAAAGACATAATATAAAATAATATTTTAATTAAAATACATAATATAAAAATAATATAAAATAATATTTTAATTAAAAGACATAATATAAAATAATATATTATGATATAAAATAATGTTTTAATTAAAAGACATAATATAAAACAATGTTTGGATCCCTAAAATATCTTAATATAAAAAAATAATATAAAATAATATTTTAATTAAAAGACATAATATAAACAAAATTTAATATCCCAAAATTTAATAATTTAATAATTTAATAAAAGATTAAAAAATAATTTAATATATGTATAATTTAATATCCCAAAATTTAATAATTTAATAATTTAAAAGATTAAAAAATAATTTAATATATATAATTTAATATCCCAAAATTTAATAATTTGAAAGATTAAAAAATAATTATATATATATATATATATAATTTTAATAATTAAAAATCCATGAATTAAATTAAAAGAAGAAAAAATGAGGGCATTTTAGGGAAATCGAAAAATAAAATAATAAACCCACCAAATATGGTGGGTTTATAAACCCACCATTTATCATGCATAATCATGCATAATCCCACAAATATACCCGGGCCGTATAAAAATATACCCGGGCCCAAAAACCAAATTCGGGCTCCAAACCCACCTACCAAACATGGATTTAGGTTGGTTTATAAACTCAAACCAACCTAAACCCATTTACCAAACGGGCCTAATAGTCTACATCTTGAAATTGACTATGTGAATAATTTTGAAATTAATTGATTTAGTCATGTTGTGTTGTAATCATTAAATGATAAAAGTGCTAATTAAAAATTGGAAATAGGTTGTTGATTGGTTGCTGGTGAGTTGAATGTGACATGGGATCAATTCAGACTAAATCTCAAGCCAAAAGATTTTCAGTTGTAAATAAATAAATAAAATTTAAAGGCCACATTACAAAGCATATCTTGCCCTCACACAAACATAAAAAGTCATTTTAACTGTTACTTTGCTTTCATTTTGTCCTTAACGCATTTTTATATTTTGTGAAATATTTACTTATATTTTCTGTATCTTGTTGATTGTAGTATTCACCACTTATATGTATGTGGTATGTGATGATCTTTTTATTTTTTTTGGAGAATGAATCATTCGAAAAAAAATAGATAAAGAAATTAGAGAAATAATTTTAATTGGCTCCATGTTAGATGATTTTATATTGATAGTTATGTTGACACCATAAAATATATTTATGGACTTGAGATTCATTTTTAATCCATTCCAGCATTGACTGAGAAGAAAAGGCTGTACAAATAACTATAATAGTATTAAACAATTGAAAAAAACAAATTAAATCTATGCCGATCTAAACTAATACCATAACAGAATTAAACTGAACAAATTCTATATATCAAATAGTTGTAATTGTAGTATATGATTTAAAAAAAAAAGTTGAAATTTCTGAAATTGGAAAAATATACTGGAAGCCAATCTGATTTCTAAATATAATGATAATAGCAAAAAATTTCAGTAATCATCGATTAAATGTTGATTGGGCCAAGACCTTACTTACACTGTGACAGATTTGGGTCTTCAGTGTATTTTATATAATGGGCAGGCCCAGGCCCAAGTCCAGGCCCGACTCTTATTAGTATAGTAATGAGATGAAAGAGAGTCAAGAGATTATTATTTTGAAAACGTTGTATTTTAAAAAATAGACAACCATTAATTTTTGTTTAAATGATTAATATATATTAATTTGTCTAAAAATAATTTTTAACTTAGTCAAATAAAACTATAAACAATCTTTGTGGTACATATTCTCATTAAAATTTTAGTAATATAATGCAGAGAGTTAATTCTGGCATTGAGTCTCGACAGAATATTTCATAGAGTAAGATACAATAATATATTATTTAATATGGTAAATGCACAAAATCAAAAACTTTTGAATTTCAAAATTAGAAAAATCAAAAAAAAAAAATATATCGATAATTTGGCTGACAATTTTTTTTTCTGAAAAAGAAAAATCCTTAAAAAACCATTTACTAGATATAATATTTGGGCATATGAAATCTCTATTTTTTGAAAAGCATTAATATTGACGGGCGAAAATGTTAAAATGCTTATCATGAGCAACTTTTAATATGTTCATTGATGATATATAATGATCTTATCTTTTTAAATTATGAAATGTGAAATTAATAAATATATTAGATATTTGACATTGTAAACATATTAATTTGTTCATGGTGGGTAAAAAAATAAATCCAAATAACTAATGGAATTGGAAGATTCATCCAACTTAGGTCAACATTTATCATATAATATGTAGATGATGGATAGAGTAACAAAATTGTATTGACAAAGTAAAAAATAAATCCAAATAACAAATGGGGTTGCAACTTGCAAGATTCATTCAACTTGGGTCAACATTGATGCCAATGTTCTTCTTGAGCAGAATTTAAAGCCGTGGGGTTTTACATTTTCGAAGCCGGCAATTTTGATTTGTTCTTTTATTAACTAATTAGGGTAAAATCATTTTTAGGTCCTATTCTGTAGGTCGTGTCTGATTTTAGTTTTTTTAATTACCGATTTTCAATTTTAATTGTGTAATTGAAAATTTTATCTAATTTCAATTATTTTTTCATCGGAATTTATATTTTTTGGTCAATTTTTGGCGAGTGACGTATACACCCCCAATTCCATGATTTCACACTTAGGTAGCAATTTTTTGTACATGTGATAATTCATTTTGCATTATTTGCTATCTAAAATGCCACATCATCATGACACGTCATTTAATGACAAAAATATAAATAAATAATAATTAACTCAAATTGAAAAACAAAATGAAAGAAAAATTCAATTACTTGTATTAGTAAATCCCCAAATCAGCCCAAGAACCCTAATCTCCAAATATAAACCCCAATTGCTTTAGTTGAAAGACATTCTTGAGCAATCTCAGGAAACGGCAATTTCTTCCAGAAATCATACACCTCCAAATGCTTTATCCATTTAGGTTTATACTCATCTTCAGTATCACAAAGTTGAGAACAAAATCTTAAGAATTTGTAGTGATTACATCTAGGATCAAACCCAAAACAACTGCAGTCAACAAACACAGTTGATGGATTCCAAATAACAATCTTTCCCCTAGGATAAGTTAGAGACAACAGTATCCACTAGCTTTCTGCTGCCCTGGCCACAGTGTCGCCATGTGGACTCACATTGGCATTAATTCTTGTTTCAACTATTCCGACATTGTTTATTCCCCTAGTCACAAACTTTTCTTGTTGTCGATAAGGAGTTTTTTATCTTGCAAATGGGCTTGTGGCTATACTAAATGAAGATTGATCCCTTGCCCCCAAAGGTTGGAGCTTCCAAGAGTATTTTTTGGGTGAGAGAAACTCATTCAAGGTCTTATTTATGGAACTAAAAAATACTTAATTAAGAGCTCCTCTTATACTTGTTAATTTGATGTGCATTGTTGTAAAAATGGTATCCGGATGATAATCCTTTGGTGGCTATTCGTTCAACGGCTTCTTTTCATGCGCAAGTAGATTTTATATTCATGTGCATTAAGCTGATTTTTTAATGTATAAAGCTTGTTTGGTTACATAGATATGTTTGATTGAGACAAAAGTCATCATCTTTCTTCTCGGTGATGAGGATATATATACCAGCTGGGATATTTCTCAAACGTTTATATTTAGATTGTCAAGAAGCATGACATCATACAAAATTGTTTATATGGGCTACAAGTATTGCACTTTTTAATTTGGTTCAAGGATGATTTCTTCTCTCTTCTTATTATATTTAGAAAACAGAACAAATTCCTTGATTTCCTTGTAAAAAAGTTTAGCATGTCATGCTTCTATAATTTGTGATTCTTTACATTTTGGAACATATCTGCCGAGCAATATCCCACTCGACTCTTAACTGAATTCATAAAATGATAGTAACATTAACAACATAAAATGTATTTTATGGATTTAAGATTCATTTTTAATCCCTTCAATCTGAACCCAAATACTCATTCGGCCTAATACATTTTGTGAGCCCACGTTTATATAACATCACCCATAAATAAATCTTCGAATTGATTTTATTTTTAGAAGGAATACATTTTTTATTAAAGTAGATCTAATTTTATACAGATCTAAACCAGGCCATAACATAATTAAACTGAACAAATTCTAATATCTAATAGTTGAAATTGTAGTATATGATATAATAAGAGAAAGTTTGGAATTTCAGAAATAGAAAAAATCTACTGATTTAGAAAAAAAATATATATAAATATGAACTTGAAGCCAATATGATCAATAAAAAAAAAATGAATTGACAACAAATTCTAGGAAACATCGCTTACAGGTTGATTTGGCCAAGGCCTAATTATTTACCTTGTTACAAGCTCCGGCCTTTGGTATAATTTATGGGTTATTCTATTCATAGCCTAATATTTCTCACTACAATCATTTATTTCAAAATTTTCAATTATACCCTTAAATTCATTTCTACGATCCTAATTTTAGATATGGTCTTTTCTTATTACAACCACCACCATTTTTCATTTTTTGTTCTTTTTTTTTTCCACAGTCATTATCTTTTTTAATTCGTAACAATTTAAAGCCTTCATTTTTTTTCTCTAAAAAAAAATATTCAATCTTTCATTGATAATAAACATATCTGAAAATTAAAAAATGATGACAATGTTTGACGAACATCGACGGAAATACAACATAAAATGATTGAAAATTGTAATTTTTGATTTCTAAATTGATATTTGAAAATTTATCATTGATTTATCATCATTACGCAAAAAACTTGGTATATTTTCATTGATGTTCTTTTGATATTTTTGTTATTGATTAAAAACTTATTGATTGACTGATATATTTTTCTTTCATATCACTGATTCTCAATTTTTGTGTTTGAAAAGTTAAAAAAATAGCCCGAACACCATTACTGTTCGTATAAAGTAAAATTCCAAGTGATTGGAAAACGAAAATGTGCGTTCTTTTCATAGTAGTTTTTTTTTTCCTCTTTTCCCTTCAAAAATTTTCTGATATGATGTGGGCCACCCTTTTCGACTCCACTTTTTGCTGCGAAAACGAAATTTTATGATTGCGAATAGGATTACCCATAATTTATATATAATGGGCAGGCCTAGGCCCGGTTATTTTTTGTATAACAATGAGATGAAAGAGTATCACTGTTAATCGTTTGGGCTATATAGACAACAATTATGCTGCTGTTAAAATTTCTAGTAACAAGGGTTTAAAACTTGTCTTTCTTAGAATAGATCAATGGATTATAATTTTAAACCATTATTAAAATTTGCCAATTTCCACTAAAATAAGAAAGATTGAAAAAAATATGAATTTGAAAACATTGTATTTTAAAAAATAGACAACCATGATTACTTGTTTAAATGATTAAATATGTATTAATTTGTCTAAAAATAAATGTTAACTTAATCAAATAAAACTATAAACAATCTTTGTAGTAAATATTGTCATTAAAGTTTTAGTAATAGATAAATGCAGAGTTAATTTTGGCCTTGATCAGTCTCGACAAATTAGGATGACATTTAATTGCAAAATCCAAACAATTAATGAGGTTGGAAGATTCATTCAACTTAGGCCAAGATCGATTTCAATGTCTACTTGCGCAAATTTAAAGCTGTGGGGTTTTCCATTTTCGAAGCTGGCAATTTTGATTTGTTATTTTAATAAATAATTAACTACTGCTATTGCCTAATCACAATAATTCATAACTTTTGACTTTTTTTATTTTTTATGTTTACGAATCATTTTATCATTTAAAAAAACTAATATGATTTAGTCTCACATCAGACTTTATATGACACATAATTTTATATAATTTTATGCGAAATTGATATTAATCGTATTGAATGAATTGATTCATTTTTATTAATTCATATGAACTTCTTTTCACTTAAAATCTCATATGAGACCATACAATATCTCAGATAAAACCTATATTTTATCATTTATTCATACACTATTTTGGATTTGATTAATTAAAAGAAAGGAAAAGGAAGAACGCACTATCGAGCAGATGGGATCCTCTATACCATAAGTTGTGTACCATTTCTCTGTCCCATTGTTTAAACCACGCCGTATCAGATTTAATTAATAAGATTGGTTAATTTGGATATTTTCGGCTCACCAGCCGCTCTAATCTTTTCTCCTTTCTTATTTAATATTATTATTATTTTTTTGCAATTATTTTCTCTTTCTGTAATATTTCTGTAGTTTTTTTTTCTTGTTTTATTATTATTGTTTGTTTGTTTGTTTTTTTTTCAATTCTTTTCTCTTTATCTCACGTCAACACAAGCCGATCTTCTCACCTCTATCGAACAGTTCTGAAATTTCTCACATCAACACACTCACAAACACACGCAAATCTCTTCTCCTATTAGTATAAATATTAGTACAAATTACAACATTTTTTTTTCTATTTTTCATATTTTCAAATTGATGCATAATAATTTCAGTATTAATATTTTTAGGTGCATCATTTTCAATGTATATTGTTAAATAATCATTCAATTGTGTATCACTCATTCGATTGCGAAAAGAATTCTTAATGATCTAAATTGTTGAAAAAAAAAACTCTTTCTACTATGGTAGTGACAATGGTAATATCAACTACAACTTAATATAGACCAATGAAAAAGTAATGTGTTTTCTTGACCATCTTTTGAGTAAGTTCTCCAATCCATTTATTTCAGAGAAATTTTTATCCAAACACACACAAAAACAAAGTTTTCAATGACTCTCAAATTTATATATAGCTACTATAAAAAAATTCAGACGAATACTATTTTATAAGACGAAGTAATTTTTTTTTTTTTCATAAACAAATTGTAGCATAATCTGATTAGAATGACATAAACTGATTGTAGCATTCAATTGCTTTGTGATCAATATATAATTTTTACAATGACATTCAACCTTATTTCTTTATTTTGAGAAGTAAAAATGACATCTAATACGACTTAAATCTTATATTCTAAATTTGTTTTTATGTTATCTCTTACAAAAATTGTAATAATTATTTTCAAATGGAGAGGTATTTGATAATAAATGGCATGAAGGTATTTGACAAATAAATTAGCAATAATGAAGATAAAAAATAGTAAAATAAAATAAAATTAAGAGATGGAGAATAAGGGAAATAGAGAACAAAACTTAAGGAGATGCTGTTGTGTGAGAGAAGGATAAACATTGCTGTACAAAATGAAATTTACATTTTTTTTTTATTAAATTAGGAAATTACAAAATACCCTTGAATTTTTTCAAAATTTCAGTGGGGCCAGTGCTCCCTTGGCCCCACCTCAGTCTGTCTCTGTATATAAATGCATAAGGGCATCCACATTGATGTTTTTAAATGTGTGTTTTTATATAATTAGTGTGTGTGTTAATAGGGCACACAAACCAATTCATTTTGAGGTGTTATTAATAAAAACATGTGTAGTGTTAATTAATGTGGGGATGTTTTTAAGTGTGTGTTTTTGTGTAAGTATGAGTGTGTTAAGATGTTTGAATAGCATTCTTGTCCCCTTTGTAATTATTTGCTAATGATTGGAAAGAGTGTGTATTTTAGTGGATAAAAATAATAGAATAAAATGTAGTTGATAATGGGACCCACATGTAATGATTGCATTTGTGTTAAAAAATGTGTAAATTTGTGATTAATTGATGTAGAGATGTGTTTTAAAATTGATAAAATTTAGTGGCATGTGGACCCCACACTAAAATGGTGTGCTAAAAACACTCAAAATGAATCAATGTGGGTGCCCTAAAAACGATTCCAACTAACACTTCTACGTGGCATAAGCTACTAACAAACTAATTCCACATGTGCGTACGCTTAATCTTAATCATAATATATTTTTTAACTATTATTATTATTATTATTATTATTATTATTATTATTATTATTATTATTATTATTACATCTTTCAACTCAAACTTGAAAAATTAATGTACTGACTCCTAGTCACAAACACGTACACATTTTTCCTCTTAATTTTCTAATTCAATTAATATTTATTTTTTAGTTATTGTTATTATATTTTATATTTTAGTTGTTATTATTATTAGTTTTTTCTCCTGATTTTTTATTTACTAATATGAAATAATCATGATAAAGATTTGTTCCAACTTTCTAATTTACCTATAATAATATTTAATTTTCAATTATTGTTTGTATTATTATAAATTTATATACCATTTAAATTAATAAACAATGAATAAGACTGAATTGATTATTTTTATTAGAAAAATCTCTATTTTCATTCCGTAAAGTTTAATCTTATCCATTTTTTACCATCGATTTTATGCATTTCTATTTTGGTCCTCTAAATATCACTTTTTTTTTCAATGTTTGGTTTGATTATGCTTGGAATGTCAATGTTTGCTTATGTGGATGTCATACTTGTAAAATCCACATCAATAATTCTTACTTCCACGTAAGCAAAACACAAAATATCAAATAAAAATTGAAAAAAAAAAAAAAGGTTAGAAAAAGACAAAAAAATTATGATTGCACCAACCAGAAGAAAAGACCTCATGATATAGTCAATATGCACCCCACCACCCATTAATGCATGGTGTTCTTGAACTAATTGTGATCTCATCTTTAATTTACTTTTAAAATTTCTTTAAGAATATCAATGCTATTTACTAAGAAAAATCAAGAAAGGGGTGGCGGCCGCCCATCGACTCATGGAGGAACAAGTTGCACCACCGCTGTCATGGTGGTTCGATGGCGGCAGAGCAGACAAGAAACTCTATTGTATGTGAAGGTGAAGATGGAAGATGTTACCAATTATGATTTTTTATCAAGATTTGACTAACATTTCGATCAACATGTTTACTAAATCTACGTATCAATACTTGTCACTTGATTAAACTAATTGGAATATTTTTTAATATTTATTTTTATTGGATCAGATTGAAAAAAGAAAATTAATTTTTTTTTTCATGGAATATTAGGAGATAGTAAAGCTGAGAAGTATGTGCTAGTATACCAAAACAAAGACCGGGATTGGATGCTACTCACATTAGAAACTGTAATATATAAAATCAAATGATCTGATGAAACATTTATAACACACAAAAAAAGTATATATCAGAGACAATGACAATATAACAAGACTTATAAAATGACAATATAATAAGACATAATATTACAAATAATAATATAAAGCTCACCCCAGTATTCTCTCTCTCTATATATACACACATGCTGTGTTGTTTCCCCCAACCTAATCAAGTTAGCATCCACTGTTTGGGTTGAATCTTTTGTCTGAAAAAACACGTAGGTGGTTCGATCCAACATGATGAAGGAGGTGGCGAGGCGGCCACGACGGTTGGAGATCGTCTTCATTATAATGATTGTCGGTGGCGGCGTTGGGGTGGCTGAAGCACAGAGAAACACCACCACCACACCCATCACCGATCCTTCTGAAGGTAAACCATCTTCATTTATATATCCTTTTCTCTTTCCTTAGTTTACTGGGAGTTTGATTTAAAAAAAATTATTTTTAAAGCTTATAAGTTTAATTGCGGATGTTTGGGTGAGTTTATGAACTTCTTAATACATCTTGTAAGATGTTAAGAGTTTACGAGCTCCTCAATAAAATATTTAGTTAAGTTTTAAAAATAAGATTTTTTTCATCAAAAAATAAGATGTAAAAAGTTTATAATTTTTTGTAAAAAGTAAGAGGATCCCAACTTATTTTTAAAATAAAATCGTATTTTTTAAAACATTTTCAAATTTGATCATTGAAATTACACAAATGTCATTATTAACATTTTATAAACTCCCCATTTTATTTATCCAAACACTTCACAACTTATTTTAAACTAAAATTTTACATTTTATAAACTCTTAAAATATCTTATAAGATATATGCAAGAGCTTATAAGCTCTAAAAATAAGTTTAGCCAAACACTCCTTAATTTAAAATAAGTTGTTGAAGTGTTTGGATAAATAAAATGGTGAAGCTTATAAGATGTTAATAATGACATTTGTATAACTTTAATAATCAAATTTAAAAATGTTTCAAAAAATAAGATATGAGTTTAGAAATAAGTGGAGATTCCCTTACTTTTCAAAAAAGAACTTATAAACTCCTTATTATTTTAAGATCTTATTATTAAAACTTATTCAAACACTTTTAAGGAGCTTATAAACTCTTGATATCTTATAAGCTGTTTTGAGGAGCTTATAAGCTCAGCCAAACACACTTTCTCACAATTTCATCTTCTTCATTTTCTTTGTTCAAGCCTTTTTTTGTGGAATTCTTTTCTTGTTATATTTCAGATAATAAGTTAAACTTGTATACACCTTTTGCCTAATTGCGAATCGTTGCATGAGTCAAAAGTTTTTTTTTCTAATTAATATAAAGCACCTCCATAAATTGAAAATAACATATACAGTGAAATGAATATATATATATATATATATATATATATATATATATATATTACTGCTTGTAGAGAAAAGTATGTAAGATCGTGGGAGGGTTGTGCTTAGTATCACCTCAACTTATAATGTGATAAACTGTATCCTTTATTTTAAGTTGGTGTTTCATTTTATATCTTATTATTTTAAATTAATATCATGTGTAAATTGATCATCTTTTACACTTAACATGTGGTGGTTATTTTGGACACCAAATGAAAGAATAGGAGGATACTATTTAGTGATCATGTTATTTAATATTAAAGAAACATTTTACTAAATTAATGAATGTAAAGTGAATTACATTAACGCTCATCTCACTGAGGTTGGCTGAAAGCCTGAAACTATGGAACAAATCTTGATTTTTACGAAAATTAATCAAATTTTCTTTTATCTGGTTGGATTTTCAACATACAGTCCATTTAATTGGATCAGAAAAATGGATACATTAGTACTAACAGTATTTTACTGTAAATTTGTATTTTCAGATCTCAAATTTTAGTCATAGATTAAGTTTATTCAGTTGGTCACGAGATTTGACTGTAACTCACGATTTCTTCGTTTACTATGAGTAAGTACTCATACACACCACGCTCTCGTAAAATGCTTAAACCATCTTTAAATAGCAATTCATATCTCTATTTTTATTTGTTATATATGTTGTTTATTTACTTATTTAATCAATCTAGTGGTGGAAAATTAAAAATATATCATTTAATACTCTAGATTGAACAGGTACAAGTACCTTAAGTGTACCACAGTAAGACTTTTGAGAGAAAATTGCAAATTTCGTTCCACTGATTTCATGGACATTTCAATTTTGCCCCATTAATTGATTGCAAAATTGGTTCCATTAAAAAAATATTGCTATAATAGCCCCGCATTTTACGAAAATTGCAAGATTGGTCCCACTCCCACCAAACTAGTTTGGAAGAAATTTTCTTTTGAGAATATTTTTGCAACACTTGAGACCAAATTGAAACGACTCTATGACTTATCAGATGAAATCTGCAATTTTTTTATGGTAAATTTTATTTTGTATTTGTAATTTATAAGGGAGTTTTTTTTTTCTTTTAAACAAATCAAAATTTCAAATTAAAAATTATTCATTTAAAATTTGTTTTCAATGCATGAGATATCAAATTTATCATTTATATAATTTTTAATCAGTTATTTAAATTGCATATATAAATTAGTTGACATTTACCTTATTTATTTATTTATATGCATTCAAAATCTTTACTTTTAATCTAAACTAATTTTTGACTTATTTGAGTAGATTTTGATTGCAATCTACTTTCACACCCTCAACCTCCTTAAAAGTTATAAATATGAAACAAAACTAATAATAAACAAAATTATAAATAATAATAAATTGAATACATCATGTAATAAAAATGAATTTAAAATGAAGAAGTTATTGAATTTTAAAGCCTAAACTTATAAATAAAATTACAATTAGTAATAATAAATTCAATACATCATACATATATAAAAAAAAACTTTAAATGAAATTAATTTGAAATTATGATTTTGTATTTAGGAAGAAAAAGAGGAAATATTAAAATCCTATATAACTCCCCTTAAAGATTTCATAATTATTATTGTTTTCAATTTAAAACCGTGTAATGAATAAGAAATATTAAAGTTACATTAATCGTGAAATCAATTTTGCAAAAAAAAAAAAAAAAAGATAATAATAATAATTGAATATTCAGTTGCAATTTCCCTCCAAAAAAAACTCACTTTCACATTTGACGATTTTGTTTTCAACGGAAAACATTATGAAGGACCAACTTTTACAACGTTTAAAAACAACTAAGACTACTTTTGCAATCAATGTGACCTAATCGAAATCTCCCATTACTTTTGAAATCAAATTTTCAATTTACTCGGACTCTTGACAAGGGGCGGAGAAAAAAAAAGGTCATGCTATTTAGATTTTGTTCAAAACTCTAATTTTTAACGACAATTGTGGTAATGTAATTGCACTCGAAAACAAAGGTGTTCTCCATTTCTTGTTAATCAGGAAAAAAAAAAAAAAAAATCATTAAGATTTGAAATTTTTAACATTTGCAATTTTTGATAAAAAGTAGACTAAAAAGAAAACATTTTTGAAACATAAAAGATTAAAAGAGGTTTTGATTAGCTACGTACCTGGAAAAGCAGCGCTGGTTTTGGCATGCAATAAAGTAGTCCCTCCTTTAACTGATCCGCCATGTCAAGCAAGCTTGAGTTTGATTACCCCTTAATCATTATGGTTTCTCTTAACATTTGGTATCAATTCAATCATCAATTGTTGTCCGGCAGCGAGAGCGATAAATGAGATATTCCGGCGGTGGCGGATTAGGGCCGACGATAGATGGAATACCAACGGCGATTTATGCAGTGGAATCGCACGTAATAGTACCGTCGACCTGAATTACAGCCCCGGCATCAAGTGCGACTGCTTTTACAACGCTAGCACTATTTGCCACATTAATTCCCTGTACGTTGCTTTCGACCTCTCTCCTTTTTGCTTATGCCATCACTAGTGTTTTGTTTATTAGTGATTGAGATTCAATTCTACACTGTTAATTTTTCACAGGAGGGTGTATTCAATGTCGGATTGGGATCCATCATCCAATGTTGCCGGTGCGCTGCCGGAGGAGCTTTGGGGTTTAACCTACCTCACTCATTTGTATGATTTAACGTTTTGCATATTGATAGAATTGTACTGAAACCTTTTGTATATTTGATTGGGGGTGTAGCCTGATGCTATGAACGTGCTCAAATTAAATTGCAGACATTTGGGGCAGAATTATTTGACAGGTACCCTGTCTCCATTTGTTGGCAATCTAACTCGGTTGCAGTACCTGTAAGTTTTCTCATTCATGGTTGATTCGACTGAATATGGCTGAGAGAGATGTTGAAGATTTGTAAATGACATTCCACCAGGGTTCTTGGTATCAATAATTTGTCCGGGGAGCTTCCGAAGGAGCTAGGAAACCTTGCTGATTTAATATCACTGTAAGGCATATTAAGTGTTGTTCTCGTCTTCTTGAACTATGATTGTACCAAAGGGAATTCTCAAAAAATTATAAGGGCTGCTTGATATTCTCTTGCTTGTTGCAGGTCTATTGGTACTAATAACTTCTCTGGTCCTTTACCATCTGAACTTGGAGATTGCACAATGCTAGAAGAACTGTAAGTTCTAGTTATAATCTCTTATACGTCTGTAGACTTGTTAGAAACTTTCTAATGTCTTGCATCCATTCTTTAATCTTTAACATGTGAAAATTTGTGCTTACATGACTTGAGCTATTGTTTCTTAATGCTTCATTCAAGTCATTAAAGAGCTTCATAACTACCTTGTGTTCAGATTTCCTGATTCTTCTTTACTCTTCTTATGAGAACAAATTATTCTTTAAGAAAGTTGTATCAGTTTTTTTATTATGTTGTGGACCTTGCCAGTTGGATTGACAGCTCTGGAGTCAGTGGTGCAATTCCTTTGTCCTTTGCCAAACTGCAGAATATGAAGACTATGTAAGAGCTCTAAGACAAGCTATCTCTCTTTATTCAACTTAGATATCTGACAAATTGCATCAAGTAATTATTTGAGTTCAAGATCATGTATGAAACTTCTTTGGATTTCAGGTTTTCTTCAGACGTTGCATTTACGGGCCGAATACCTGACTTCATTGGCAGTTGGTCAAACTTAACTGTTCTGTGAGACAAATATCTAACTCTTTTGACTATCTTTCAAGATTATTGCTTTGGAGTTCAACTCTTCATTTTGTTGAGTCATCTCATACCAGAAAACTTGCAGCCGTAGTTCTCTCTTGCATTTTCATGACCCATTTTATTGTGGTACATCTGCAGAAGGTTTGAAGGAACCTCATTAGAGGGCCCAATACCATCAACCTTTTCCAATTTAACGGCTTTGACAGATTTGTGAGTGTTGACCATCTCTTCGTAATATCATGAAATTTCATATTACATGTTCATTTTAGGGAATAGTCAATATTCTTGATCATTTATGATCACAGGAGAATATCTGATCTGTCAAATGGGAACTCTCGACTAGACTTTCTTGCAAATCTGAAGAAGTTGAGTACATTGTGAGTAAACTCGACAAGTATTTTAAATCTCCAATGATATGATTACCTTGTTACTGTTACATTATCTACCTCCAACTCAACTCCTCTATATATTGCAGAGCTCTGAGAAATAACAACATTTCTGGCTCTATTCCTTCCAACCTCAATGAATATCCAGATTTGTCCTTGCTGTGAGTTCCCATGATTAAGAAAGATTTTGTACAGTATGTTGATATCCCATTATAGCTCCAGCCAGCTAAAATCAGATCCTCTATGTATTTTCAGAAGCTTGGTGATTATTTAAAGGCAAAATGTTCATACCTCTTTATCTTACAAATCTGTTATTTTGAACTTACAGGGATTTGAGCTTCAACAATTTCACTGGACAAATTCCAGATTCCCTTTTCAATATGAGCTCCCTCGTCCACCTGTAATTGTTTATGATTATTGTGGTTAACACTCCATAATCCCCCACCCACCTCCAGAAACATAATGTTGCTTGTTATGAATGACTTCCTTATTCATTTTCAGGTTTCTTGGCAATAACAAGTTGACAGGTTCTCTGCCTGCCCAGAAGGCTCCACGCCTTCAGTTTATGTGGGTTATAAACTTTATATGACTTTTATCAAATTTAAAGTCAATGTGGCTTAATTTTTTCCTAAAAGTTATGGCTCTCTTCTTTCACATCATTGAATGCATTGTCAAAATTTTGAAGTTTTTCAGAATCTTTCCACTATAATATTTTGTGGAGTTACAGTACTGTGGTAAAGTATAGTTTGCCTTTCTTTGTAATGGAAAATAATGATTTTATTATGAACAAATTATGTTTAAGACAGGCTTTCAGTTTTTAGGAATCATGAATCTTGGGAAAGAACTGTTATTTAGTCTCTTGGTGTGTGAGTGTCTGAGTAGGATGCTAGATCATGCCAATGCAGAAATATTGATTTTGGCAAAGTTTTGTGGTCTCCTCTTGGATTTGTTTGCATGTCTTTGGGAAACATGACATGTTACATCTTTGATGCTATATGTGGCGGCACAAGTTTTTCTGTGTATCAGGTAAAGTTGATTTTCTACAGAAAAGTTGATTTAAATTACTTATCCAGTCAACTGAAACTTATTGCAATCACCTTCAGTTTGTACAGAAGCAGCTTTTATCACAATTTTCTTTTCTTTCCTTTACGCCACAGCAGCACCCAAAACTCATAGTAAATGTATAAGAAAGAAACTGTATGTGATCTCAGCTTGTGGTTTCCAGAAGAAGTTTCTTGCATTACTACTGACTTATGCAAATAAACATTATTGCAATTATTTATGCAATAATTTATCATTCATGTGCTGTAAAACAACAAAAGATGTTATAGCACCGCAGTTTATTGGATCTTAGAAATATATACATTTTGAAGCAAATTATGAAGGGCTTTTAGATTTCTATATCACAAATGACATTTTTATTCCATTTTCTTGCAGAGATATGTCTTACAATGAATTGTCTGGGAGATTTCCTTCTTGGATTGACCAGCAAGATCTTCAACAGTATGAATAATTTAGATTTGATTTTCACCAAAAAACATTAATACAGATTTCTGAAGAGATTTTAGCTTTACTTGAGTTGGTTTGTTCCAAAACTAACTCAACTTTTTGTACAGTAATTTGGTTGCCAACAACTTCACAATGGCAGGTTCTAATAGCAGGTCGGCTCCTCATTCCTCAATCCTTTTGCAGTTGATTTCAAGGCCTTACTTTTTAGGCTTCATTATTGCATGTTCTACATTTTTTACTACTTTATTATAATAATAATAATTATTATTATTCTTTTATTTTTATTTTTTAGTATTTTCTATTTTGAGCAGAACATTTTACTTTTTTACAAAATACAGACTACTTCCAAAAATTTCCAGCTTCTTCATACAACTTTCACATGTGATATGCTATGGCAACAAGTCATGAAATCATTCAGAAAAGATCTCTCAACTATATATTGTCATATTAATGATGAAGAATGACAGGGAAAAAAAAAATCAATTTGGTAGCAAGAAAGATATTAAATTGTTATAATGTGCATCTGTTGCATCTTCATTCTGAGGAGTTTCATGATGCCATACAAAAAAGTAATTAGAAAATAGCTCTATTCTGTTACATAGATAACTACCATGAGGAAGAGCTTTTTAGAATTGAGTTTATGACTTTAGGAGTGTCTTTCTGAATATTGGCCATAACTCTATTGCAGAAGTTAGTCTGATCTCGCTTAACTCTTTAACTAGGAGACTGAGATTATGCCTGATATAATTAAATTTCTGTTTCGTATTTCCAAAGAAGAAATTGGACATTTAGTACCTTGTTGAAATAAAACATGTATACTTGCAAATCTTTGACCATTTAGTAATGTTTCAAAACAATAGATGTTTGTCTCTTTTGAATAATTTGCAGCATCGACTTTGGAAACCTGATTCTTGATTTTCTGTCTGAAACATCTTTCTATTTCAGTGTTCTTGCATCAGGATTGAATTGCCTTCAGCGAAACTTTCCTTGCAACCGAGAGGAACCCCGGTGTATGTGACAATATTCTGTACAAAAATTTGCTGCAGGATGTTGACTGCATCTGAGATTTGGAACTCATTTCTGTTGAATTCTTACTAATAAAGCCACAGTAGTGGTTTACTCGTCTTTTAAAGGGAGTAAAGATAATTGTATTGAAATACAATACTGCTCAGGAATATTTCAAGTAAAAATTACCAACGGACTGTTGTACACTAGGCTGTTGATTCAAGTTACTCAATTTATTTTACTACAGTTTCATATTGAGCTGTATTGACAACTGAAATATGACTTTGCATCCATTAATATTCAGATTACAACTTTTCAATTAAATGCGGTGGTGATCAAGTGAGATCGGCTTCTGGGATTCTGCATGAGGCAGATAATGCGACTCTAGGTCCAGCAGCTTATTATTTGACCAGAGAACAGAGATGGGCAGTTAGTAATGTTGGTCTCCCTTCTGGTAGCCGAGATCCAGAATATAAAACTAGCTTCATAACATATGTTCCAAATACAAGGGATCCAGAGATGTTCCTGAATTCACGAGTTTCTGCTGGATCGTTAAGATATTTTGGCTTGGGCCTTGAGAATGGAGGCTATAATGTAATCCTCCAGTTTGTAGAGACAAAAATCGAGACTACTGGTTGGAAGAGCCTCGGAAGGCGCCTTTTTGATATATATGTTCAGGTGTGTGATATATAGAATTTTTATACTCAGCTCTTGCTTCACTATGACCCTAGGTTTATCATAATCACTTGATCACATGCTCACAGAAGCCTTACCTTTCATATTGCCATATGGACCTTGATAAATGGATTTTATTATATTGTGAATTTTTTATTCGGTAATTATGGAAACTGTATGTAACCAGTCTGAGAAGTTCTTCCCTTACCTTCTTGCATAACAAAATGCTGGGTACATTCAATATTCTCTGGTTAAATAGATAGTTATCTGTATTTTGTTTTCTGACTTCTAACTTATGCTATATCTGTTTCTTTGGCGTCAGTTTTTCCCTTTTTATATAGACATAAAATTCAACCATCAATCCATTTTCTCCAGGGAAATCTCAGGTTGAAAGATTTTGACATACGAAAAGAGGCTGGGGGCTCATATAGAGCTGTGGTGAAGAATTTTACTGCTCGGGTGACAGAAAACCATCTTGAAATCCATCTCTTTTGGGCTGGAAAAGGAACATGCTGTGTGCCTGTTCAAGGTGTATATGGACCTACAATTTCAGTGATAAGCGTCACCCCTGCAGGTATATATCCCTTGGGAGAGCGTGGTGTCTGTCAGAATTCTGGAGTTTAATTCTCAAAATTTTGATGTCAATTCTAACTATAATATTTTCTACAGATTTTATCCCTACTGTAAGTAACAATCCCCCTAATGAACCAGCCAACAAGAAAAATAGGACTGGCATGATCGTGGGGATTGTTGTTGCTGTTGGAGCCGTAAGCTTTCTTTCCTTACTTGCAATATATTATTCAGTTCAGAGAAGAAAAAGGCAGAAGAGATATGAAGATGAAGGTAAGCAAAAAGTGTTATTATTCTTTTTAGCATGAGTCTCTTGTTTCATGTATGCGACTTTAGTGTATTCACTGAAGTTCTTCCTTGGTTGACGAATGCAAATGAAAGCTGCGTCTCAAGACAAAGTCAATTTGAAAAAGTGGCCAGAGCTTGAGATCACCATAAATCCTCAAAATGATTTGTGCTCCAAGCTTTAGTTCAAAGACATAATTGAGAATGGCTTTTATCGAGATTTCAGAATTGTCCCTCAGTTTGTTTCAATTTGCATGCATGAATTATCTAGAAATAGAAAATTTTGCACGCATGTCGGCTCCTAAATTCTCGTGATGTCTCAAGTTAGGCATTAAGCATATCGTAACATTCCTTAATTTGCCATAGCTGTGATGATCTTTCAAAAAACTGAAAATGTTTCTGTCTTAATCCAGATTTTCTGGGGATGGAAGCCAAACCATACATTTTTAGTTATGCAGAACTTAGAGCCGCAACAGATAATTTCAGTACAGCTAACAAGCTTGGAGAAGGAGGATTTGGGCCTGTTTACAAGGTAACTTGTTTTGATTAAAGCATATCACTTTTCTACTTTTGATGAAAGTCAGTTCTGTAGCTCACTAGCTAAGCATTTCCATAACTGTCTCTGTGTTCAGGGAACATTGGAGGATGGAAGAATTGTTGCTGTGAAGCAATTGTCTGTAGCATCCCATCAAGGAAGGAGCCAGTTTGTGGCAGAGATTGAAACCATATCTGCTGTGCAACATCGTAACTTAGTGAAATTGTATGGATGCTGCATTGCGGGAGAAAAACATTTACTTGTTTATGAATTTCTCCAAAACAAGAGTCTAGATCTAGCATTATTTGGTACGTGAGATATGTTTTGTGTATTACCTGTTACTAATATGTCTAACTTTTACTGCACACTGCTGAAGCTTGAATCACTTTTGCTTCGAAGGAGCAGGAAATGATAGTCTCCATCTCAACTGGCCTATACGATTTGATATATGCTTAGGAGTAGCAAGAGGTCTAGCTTATCTTCATGAGGAATCTCGACTTCGGATCGTACACAGAGATGTAAAGGCCAGCAATATCCTGCTCGACTCTGAACTGAATTCAAAGATTTCAGATTTTGGCTTGGCTAAACTGTTTGATGACAAAAAGACACATATGAGCACCCGCGTTGCAGGCACAATGTAAGATCCACCAAATCCGAGTGCATAGTTTTCACTTTCCTCTCTTTTAATCACAGTTCCATTATAAACGTAGACAAGTAATCATTATAAAATTGACAATATTCATGGTCGTTCATCCAGTGGGTATCTTGCTCCGGAATATGCTATGAGGGGCCACCTCACAGAGAAGGCTGATGTATTTGGTTTTGGGGTCGTAGCTCTAGAAATTGTCAGCGGAAGGGCAAATGCTGACTCGAGCCAGGAAGAAGATAGAGTATATCTACTTGAATGGGTATGATCGTTTACTTTCTCTAAAATATACTGCACATTGTGAAATATTTATCCTGAGTTGCTAAACTTTCCATTCTTCTAACACTTTTCTTCTCCTGTAGGCCTGGAGTTGTCATGAAAATAACAGGGATCTGGATCTGGTGGACAATAATTTATCCGAATTCAACGAGGACGAGGTACAAAGGCTGATAGGAGTCGCGCTTTTATGCAGCCAAACTTCCCCAGTGGTTCGACCATCCATGTCCCGTGTGGTGGCAATGCTCTCTGGAGATGCTGAGATTCCGGTTGTCACTTCAAAGCCCGGATACTTGAATGAATGGAACTTCAATGATATAAGCACCTTTGAAATGAACACTGATAATCTTGGAACTTCAAGTCTTGATGAAATTGAGAGTAGCCACGACCCATCATGCATGAGTACAACCCAGATGACACCTCTTCCATCCCAATCTCCCATTCCCATGCTTCAACAGGTCTGTGAAGAGGGAAGATGATAAGTGTATGAACACTTCCAAACAAAACAATTTGTGTTTACTGCTTATGTATTTCTCTTTTGCATTTGAAGATCTTGTGTGTTGGTTGGAGTTTGTTGCACCTTTGCCCCACGCAATTATTGTAAATAATCACAATAAATTAAACACGACCACACAAGCTCATGGGTACTATATCAAAACATATGTCCAGCCACTCGAATATTTCTTCATCTTTGCTCATAATTTTAATACACAACTGATCAATATATATGTCAACCCAAGTAGATCATACATTAATGCTCACTTTTGCTCATGGCTACAGAATAATAACCACATAAACAATGTACATCACCTATGCACTCTACTTTCCACTTTCAAATTATGTCACCACATGACTTAACAAAATTAAATAAAAGAACAAAATGCAGAAATCATTGTATCATTGTTTTACATTTGTCTGCAAATAAGAGCATCATCTCTAAAGGACATTTTTGTTGTTACTTGATCCTCTTACGTTAGAAAATCTGACATCTTGAGTGATCCCCGGAGCTGTTGTTTGTAGCTTAGCAGAAACACTTGGATTGGAAGAAGCACAAGCAATAATTGTATGCACTAGGAAAATTATTATTCAACTAACTATATACTTAAAAGATACAAAATATATCTTAATTAATATCTTATTATTATGAGTAGGCACACGACAAATAATGTTTACAAATGCAAAAAATTGTAAAATTTGGATTGCGAAGCTGGACGGCCTAGAAAGAAAGAAATACTTAAATAGTACCTCACATAATCCTCTTTTATTATTGTATTCCATCCTCCATCCGGTTGTTAAGATGATATAAAAGTTTATTATTACAAGTACGCATATGTTTATGATAGGAGAACCATGAAGACGGCAAGCTTAGAGTTGGTTGGTGAGAGGTGTTAGTTGTGTTGCATTTGGGTACAAGAGTTTATCATGTAATGGATGCTTCTGCTGCATGTTTTAAATCTAATGCCTCATTTCAAACATACATGCTTCTTTTTTCTGTTACTTCTTACTTTTCAACACTAACTTAGTTCAACCAAGACCAACTGTTTTTACTTATTACGTCATAGGGAAATACATTAAATAAATAAAATGCTAGTTTTTATCATCTTGTTGCTCAATATGGTGATTTTATATTAATATCAATATTAATGTCAAACTGATTTTTGGAGTTGGATAATTCATTCAACTTTAGGTCAAGAAGACATCAATGTTCTGCTTATGCAGAATTCAAAGCTTTTTTTTTCTTTTTTTTTTTAATTTTAGTAGAAGCCGGCAATTTTGATTTATTCATTTACGTAACAATCACAATTCTTTCTTTTCGATGGAAATAATCATAACTTTTGACTTTTTCTTAAAAATGTTTTATCATTTATTCATGCCACCGGGATTTGATTATTAAAAGAAAGGTTAAAGCAAACATTTAAAAATGAGAGAGAGAGGGAGATGGAAACGGAAATGATGCATATATATATATATATACATATATATATATATATTCTCAATAATTTTAGTACTGATGAATCATATGATTAATTTATTATAGGTTAGAATATGTGTATAGTATGATCATAACTTAAAGAGAAATAATACTTTTTACAATTCACACCTCTTTTCCAATCATTAAAAAACAAATCTCATAAGAGACTAAGATACCCAGAAAGTAATTTAAATTTAAAGATTCTCCTTGTTATAGTATTTGAAAATAATATTTCCTTATTACTATTAGTGAAAAAAAAAAATCTACCACAATTCATATACCAACTTACTTTTCCAACACCAAATATAAAAAAACACACTTTTCTATCACAATTTTAAAAAATTGACAAATTTACTCCTAAATCCAATTCCGATAAAAAGTTAAAAAAATGTTTGATTTTTATCGATCATGTGGTGCAACGCATATGCATATTATGATGTACCTCTATTAAAAAAATATTGAAGTTTACACGGAGTGGTGTAACGTATATGCATATTATGGTGTAACTTTATTAAAAAAACATTGAAGTTTATACGATATGATCCATATGACATGATACGAAAAAAATATCATATAAATCATATCGTAAAATCCTATTAAAAACTACGAAGATTACATAATGTGATCGACAAAAAGTTACACGATATGATCATATTGTATAACTTTATGAAAAAACATAATAACTTAAATGATATCTGTCACATGTCATTTCCAAAATCATTACTACCATTTGAATCTTTTATTTTATATTTTTTAAAACTATGGTTAAAAAAAATACATCCACGATAAAAAAAAAAGTTAATTTTATATGAATTTGTGACCTATACCATCAATATTTTTTCGTAAAATGATATTCGCTTTAAAAACCAAAAAAAAAAAAAGGTGGTGTGGATAAGATATAAAACGTTGACCCATGAATTGACCTATAATCAATGTTTGGCAGTATATATGTACAGCTGAAACATCGGCATGTGTGAATGCTCCAACCATGACAAACAACTACTAACATTAGAAACTGCAAAATGTAGCAAATAAAAAAATCAAATTTGATGAATATTTTATAAAATACACTACATGTATACATCAATGCGATTAACATTAAACCACCACTAATTCTAGTTATAAGACATATAATATTACAAAGAATAACACAAAGTTGGCCCATTGACATCCTCTCTCTCTCTCTCTCTCTCTCTCTCTCTAGGCAGCTTTGTCTGCTGTTTCCTCGGACCTAAAAGTAAGCAGCCAGCAGCTTTGGTTGAATCTCTAGTCTGAAAAAACAGGATGAAGAAGGTGTCGGCGAGGCGGCGACGGAGACCGTCTCTGTTGGAGATTGTCTTCATTATAATCATCGCTGGCGGCGGCGGCGGCGGCGGCGGCGGAGGAGTGGCTGAAGCACAGCCGGCACAGAGAAATACCACCGCACCCATCACTGATCCTTCTGAAGGTACACCAACTTCATATACCTTCTCCTTATATATGTTTTTGTCTCTGTCACAATTTCATGTTCTTATTCATTTTCTTTGTTCAAGGTTTTTTTTTTTGGAATTCTTTTCCTGTTATATTTGTTTAGATAATATGTTAAACTTATACACCTTTAGCATAATTGTGAATGGTTGCATTAAGGATTTTTTTCTTTCTAAGTATAAAATCACATTTTTATGAATAGAAAGTGACATATATAGAGAAATGGTTTTTATGCAGTAAATATGTATTTTCAGACCAAATTATTGATTAGTGATATATTAAGCTTATTCAGATGGTCATGAGATATGATTGTAATTCTCAAAATTTTTAACGTTTGTTTAATATGGGTAACATACACTGCACTCTCATAGAAAGCTCAAACCATCTTTAGAAAAAAGAGTGGAGAAAAATAAAAAAATGGTCATGATTAAAAAATTACATTATATCACCATTAAATTTGAGGATTTTGATCATTTTTTCGTTATACACATTGACAAAGCGGGGTGGCATAAAGTAGCGTTTGTCCGCAATTTAATTAAGATGGTCAAATAATAAAAATGTGATCAAACTTTCCAAATTTAGTGGCAATGTGATAAAATACGGCAATTTTTGTATTTTCTAATGAAATTGGACTAAAAAGCATACGTCATTGAAAATAGAAATTTTATACTTTTCCAAATTTTGATAAAAATTAGACTCAAAGAAAACATAATCAAACATAGAAGATTAAAACTGAAAATTTTTGAAGTAAAAAAAGAGGCTGTGAGGAACATCTACGTAACCTGAAAAGCAGCTCTGGTTTTGGCATGCAATAAAGTAGTACCTCCTCAACTGATCCGCCATGTCTGCAAGCTTGAGTTTGATCACCACTTAATCATTGAAAGCCCTCGCAATATGGATTCTCTTAACATCTGCTATGAATTCTATTCAATCATCAGTTTAGCAGTGGGAATAATGTTAATTTTGCAAAAATTATTGTCCGGCAGCGAGAGCGATAGATGCGATTTTCCGGCGGTGGCGGATTAGGGCTAACGACAGATGGAATACCACCGGCGATTTGTGCAGTGGAATCGCCAGTGATAGTACAGTGCCCCTGGATTACAGCCCCGGCATCAAGTGCGACTGCACTTACAATGCTAGCACTATCTGCCACATTTATTCCCTGTACGTTTATTTCCCCCTTTCTCCTTTGGTTATGCCTTCACAAGTATTTTGTTTATTAGTGTTTGAGATTCAGTTGTGTTGGCTCTGTACTTGTTGATTTTGGATAGGAGGGTGTATTCAATGTCGGATTGGGATTCATCTTCCAATGTTGTCGGTGCGCTGCCGGATGAGCTTTGGGGTTTAACCTACCTCACTAATTTGTATGATTTCACGTTTTGCATATTGATAGAATTGTACTAAAACCTTTTGTATATTTGATTGGGGGTATAGCCTGATGCTATGAACGTGCTCAAATTAAATTGCAGAAATTTGGGGCAGAATTATTTGACAGGTACCCTGTCTCCATTTGTTGGCAATCTAACTCGGTTGCAGTACCTGTAAGTTTTCTCATTTGTGGTTGATTCTTGACGATTTTTGAAGATAGCTGAGAGAGATGATTAAGATTTGTTAATGACATTCCACCAGGGTTTTTGGTATCAATAATTTGTCCGGGGAGCTTCCTAAGGAGTTAGGAAACCTTGCTGATTTAAGATCACTGTAAGGCATATTAATTGTTGTTCTCGTCTTCTTCAACTATGATTGTACCAAAGGGAATTCTCAAAAAATTATAACAGCTTCCTGATATTCTCTTGCTTGTTGCAGGTCTATTGGTACTAATAACTTCTCTGGTCCTTTACCATCTGAACTTGGAGATTGCACAATGCTAGAAGAACTGTAAGTTCTAATGCTCTGATGGATGGCTGAGAATTTTTCATCTCAATTCAATCTGCTATAGACTTAATCATATAATAGTTTTCTGCCTTTCCTTATAATAGTTTCATACTCTATAGCTATAATCTCTTATATGTATGTAGACTTGTTAGAAACATTCTAATGTCTTGCATCCATTCTTTAATCTTTGACATGTGAAAATTTGTGCTTACATGACTTGAGCTATTGTTTCTTAATGCTTCATTCACGTCATTAAAGAGCTTCATAACTACTGATAGTCTTTTGTTCAGTCTTCCTGATTCTTCTTTAGTCATCTGAATTCTGATGAGAATCACAAATTATTCTTTAAGAAAATTTGTTAACTTTTATTATGCTGTGAACCTTGCCAGGTGGATTGACAGCTCTGGAGTTAGTGGTGCAATTCCTTTGTCCTTTGCCAAACTGCAGAATATGAAGATTATGTAAGAGCTCTTAGATATCTGACAAATTGCGAAGTAATTATTTGAGTTGACGATCATGTATAAAACTTTTCGGGATTTCAGGTTTTCTTCAGACGTTGCATTTACGGGCCAATTACCTGACTTCATTGGCAGTTGGTCAAACTTAACTGTTCTGTGAGACAAATATCTAACTCTTTTGAATATCTTTCAAGATTATTGCTTTGGAGTTCAGCTCTTCATTTTGTCGAGTCATTTCATGCCAGAAAACTTGCAGCCGTAGTTCTCTCTTGCATTTTCATGATCCATTTTATTGTGATGCATCTGCAGAAGGTTTGAAGGAACCTCATTAGAGGGTCCAATACCATCAACCTTTTCCAATTTAACGGCTTTGACAGATTTGTGAGTGTTGACCACCTCTCTGTAATATTTATGGAAATTTCATATTACATTTTCATTCTTGGGAATAATCAATATTCTTGATCTTTATGATCACAGGAGAATATCTGATCTGTCGAATGGGAACTCTCCACTAGACTTTCTCACAAATCTTAAGACCTTGAGTACATTGTGAGTAAACACGACGAGGATTTTAAATCTGCAATGATATGATATTATCTTGTTATTATTCTATTATCTAACTCCAACTCATCTCTTCTATATCCTCAGAGCTCTGAGAAATAACAACATTTCTAGCTCTATTCCTTCCAACCTCAATGAATATCCAGATTTGTCCTTGCTGTGAGTTCACATGATTAAGAAAGATTTTGTACAGTATGTTGATATTCCATAACAACTCCAGCCTGCTAAAATCCGATCCTCTATGCAATTCACATAACAAGTTTTTTTCTCTGAAAATTCTTATCTGTTTCTTGAAGGTATTTTCAGAAGCTTGATTTAGAGGCAAAATGTTCATACCTCTTCATCTTACTAATATGTTATTTTGAACTTACAGGGATTTGAGCTTCAATAATTTCACTGGACAAATTCCAGATTCCCTTTTCAATATGAGTTCCCTCGTCCACCTGTAATTGTTTATTCTTATTGTGGTTAACACTCCTTAACCCCCCCACCCACCTCCAAATGTTGCTTGTTATGATTGATTACCTTCGGTATTTTCAGGTTTCTTGGCAACAACAAGTTGACAGGTTCTCTGCCTGCCCAGAAGGCTCCACGCCTTCAGTTTATGTGGGTTATAATCCTTTTATGACTTTTATCAGATTTAAAGTCAGTGTGGCGTAATTTTTTCCTAAAAGATATGGTTCTCTTCTTTCGCGTCATTGGATGCTTTGTCAAAGTTTTGATGTGTTTCAGAAGCTTTCCATGATAATATTTTATGGAGTTACTGTACCATGGCATAGTATAGTTTCCTTTCTTCATAATGAAAAAGAATTTTTTTATTACGGACATATTATGTTTAAGATACAGGCTTTCAGTTCGAGGAATCATAAAACTTGGCAAACTTTGGTGTGTGGGGGTGTCTGTCTAGGATGCTAGATCATGCAAATGCAGAAATCTGGATTGTGACAAAATTTTGTGGTCTCCTCTTGGATTTGTTTGCATGTCTTGGGGAAATATGAAATGTTACATCGTTGATGTTTTAAGTGGTGGCACAAGTTTTTCTGTATATCTGGTAAAGTTGATTTTTATACGGAAAAGTTGATTTATGATCACTTATCCAGGCAACTGAATCTTATGAAAAATTAACGGTTTAAGGCATTACATCGCAATCGCCTTGAGTTTGTACAGAAGCAGTTTTTGTCAATTTTCTTTTCTTTGTTTTTTTACCCCACCTCAGCACCCATAACTGACTTTCAATGTGTAAGAAAGAAACCATATGTGATCTGAGATTGGGTTTCCAGAAGAAGTTTCTTGTATCACTAGTGACTTGTGCAAATAAACATTATTGCGATTATTTAACATGATAAAATTATGCATGTGCTTTAAACCATTATTAAAATTTGCCAATTTCCACTAAAATAAGAAAGATTGAAAAAAATATGAATTTGAAAACATTGTATTTTAAAAAATAGACAACCATGATTACTTGTTTAAATGATTAAATATATATTAATTTGTCTAAAAATAAATGTTAACTTAATCAAATAAAACTATAAACAATCTTTGTAGTAAATATTGTCATTAAAGTTTTAGTAATAGATAAATGCAGAGAGTTAATTTTGGCCTTGATCAGTCTCGACAAATTAGGATGACATTTAATTGCAAAATCCAAACAATTAATGAGGTTGGAAGATTCATTCAACTTGGGCCAAGATCGATTTCAATGTCTACTTGCGCAAATTTAAAGCTGTGGGGTTTTCCATTTTCGAAGCTGGCAATTTTGATTTGTTATTTTAATAAATAATTAACTACTGCTATTGCCTAATCACAATAATTCATAACTTTTGACTTTTTTTATTTTTTATGTTTACGAATCATTTTATCATTTAAAAAAACTAATATGATTTAGTCTCACATCAGACTTTATATGACACATAATTTTATATAATTTTATGCGAAATTGATATTAATCGTATTGAATGAATTGATTCATTTTTATTAATTCATATGAACTTCTTTTCACTTAAAATATCATATGAGACCATACAATATCTCAGATAAAACCTATATTTTATCATTTATTCATACACTATTTTGGATTTGATTAATTAAAAGAAAGGAAAGGGAAGAACGCACTATCGAGCAGATGGGATCCTCTATACCATAAGTTGTGTACCATTTCTCTGTCCCATTGTTTAAACCACGCCGTATCAGATTTAATTAATAAGATTGGTTAATTTGGATATTTTCGGCTCACCAGCCGCTCTAATCTTTTCTCCTTTCTTATTTAATATTATTATTTTTTTTTTGCAATTATTTTCTCTTTCTGTAATATTTCTGTAGTTTTTTTTTCTTGTTTTATTATTATTGTTTGTTTGTTTTTTTTTTTTTCAATTCTTTTCTCTTTATCTCACGTCAACACAAGCCGATCTTCTCACCTCTATCGAACAGTTCTGAAATTTCTCACATCAACACACTCACAAACACACGCAAATCTCTTCTCCTATTAGTATAAATATTTGTGGTATTTGATGTTATATTTTTGTTTTATTATTTTTCATCTACGACGTCAATATTATATAGGAATATGGTATGAAACACGTATTAGAATATAGGATCTCGTGTGATGGTATTGCAATTAATTATTAGATGTATTTTATTGGAATTTTGAAGTGAGCAGAAATTTCGCATTTCAACTTAAAATGTATTATGAGTAAATATCAATTAAAGACGATGAAAATTCGGGATAAAATACAAATCCTTTGTGATGGTAAGATTTTCCATATTTTCTACTTATTTTAAAGAAAAACATGCAAGGCTGACTAAAATCAGCACACTGATCTCTTTACGTCGAATGAACTAATGATGTTAATTTTTGTACATAGGTTTCAATTATATCCTAATACATCAAAGACTTGATTTGATATTTTTTTCAATGAATTAGAGGGAGTGGAAGGAAGAGAGACGATAAAAACTAGAAAACTTATGTGATCAGAGTTCGAATTCCGATCATCACAATCTGCACCTTATAAAGGCTTGATTTGATTTAAAGAGAATCAATGAACTATTATTTTTTTTTCTTTAGTCCTCTCGATTTTAATATTTCTACTATCTTTTTACAAATATGAACAATAATATTATTAAATTATAATTTACATTTTTTATTCTTCTTACAAATATGGACAATAAATATCTATTAAATTATAATTCACATTTGAAATTATCTAATAAAAATGACTATCAAAACTTTAAAAAAAAAAAACTTTCCCAATTACATTCTAAAATTTTAATTGATTTTAATAAATTAAAGCATTTAAAAAGATCTTGAATATGATTTTAAATAAACATGAAAATATAAAGAAATCTGAAAATTATAACTTAAAATTAGATTTTTCAAATTAATAAAAAATTCTAAAGTGCAAAATGATTGTAGAAATCTCAAATGAAATAAAATTAATATTGATTAAAAAATCCTTGTCTATACTAAAATTCTAAACCTAGAGATGGAATCTTACTTACATACTTTTACGGCTTAAAATCATTTTTCGTTTCATAACTATGATGTCGTATAATTTTAGTCCCATAAGTATTACGACTTTCAATTTAGTCCTACAATTTAAAAATATGTCTGATTTCGGTCTAATTTTAACTAAAATTTCAAATTTCATCGAAGAATGACTTTCTAGTGACCTAAAAGTGATATTACGACACTGTGTTTATTCATATGAGACCATACAATATCTCACATAAGACCTATATTTTATCATTTATTCACACACTGTTTTGGATTTGATTAATTAAAAGAAAGGAAAGGAAATAGCGCACTATCGAGAGAGATGAAAAGGAAATATCACACACATATTTTAATAAAGAAAGAAACTGTACTCTAGCGCTAAGATTCATCAAGCTAGCTATGAGGCTATGAAGAAGAAGAATAAAGAGGAAATACCCCCAAATACCCAAAAGTATAAAGGACTTGTACAAATATACCCACACAACTTTAATATTATCCCCAAATACTCAAAAGCACATTTATTCAGAAATGGTGCAGAGATTCTGTTATATGTCGGGTACAGTTTGCAGGAAATTAAAAAAACAATATATTGAAATTATCGTTAAACCCTATCAATTAAGAGTTTAACGAATAAACCCTACTTTTCGTTGAACCGTTTATTTTTAGGGTTTAACGAAAATTATTGTTTATTTTCGTTAAACCCTTAATTTTTTTGGTTTAACGACAATTAATTAATTTATTTATATTATTAAATAATTTTTGTTAAATTGGAAAAAAATGTCGTTATATTAATATCTAATTATCGTAATTATCAAATTATCTAATATGATTCATAATTAAATAATTGTCGTTAAATTATGAATGGAGTTTCGTTAAATGATTTCCTTAAAGGGTTTAACGAAAATAAACCTAATTTTCGTTGAACCCTTTATGTTTAGGGTTTAACGAAAATTGTTGTTTATTTTCGTTAAACCCTTAATTTTTATGGTTTAACGACAATTAATTAATTTTATTTATATTATTAAATAATTTTCGTTAAATTGGAAAAATATGTCGTTATATTAATAACTAATTTTCGTAATTATCAAATTATCTAATATGATTCATAATTAAATAATTGTCGTGAAATTATGAATGGAGTTTCGTTAAATGATTTCCTTAAAGGGTTTAACGAAAATAAACCTAATTTTCGTTGAACCCTTTATGTTTAGGGTTTAACGAAAATTGTTGTTTATTTTCGTTAAACCCTTAATTTTTATGGTTTAACGACAATTAATTAATTTTATTTATATTATTAAATAATTTTCGTTAAATTGGAAAAATATGTCGTTATATTAATAACTAATTTTCGTAATTATCAAATTATGTAATATGAACATTTATTAATTAATTTTCGTTAAATTATTATATTAATAACTAATTTTGTAATTATCAAACCATAATTTTGGCTACATTTTTAGGGTTTAGCTTTTGGTTTATTTTCGTTAACCCTGTTTAACGACAATTAATTAATTTTCGTTATATTACTAAATAAATTTCATGAAATTGTGAAATCAATTTTCGTGTTTTTCGTCTACAACTACATAAACTTTTTATGTAAAAATTTATTTCAACGAAAATAATTTTCGTAATGTACGCCTACTTTTTTGTTTTACAATTCCATTCATTACACCGATTTTCGTTAAACCCGTATAATACGAAATTTAGGTTTTGCTCTTTTTTTTTTTTTTTTACATTCACGAAGCAATAAATTTACAATTCCATTCATTCGATACGGTTGACAATTCAACAAGAATGTATAAAATATTTGAAGTCTGTGAGGAGTCATCCGAAATTTAGAGGATTCGTCAAGTGACAAACTTTTAGGACACTGAAATTATATATAAGATTATTTCATACAAGTTCAAAGTACTCTACTACAAAAAAAAATCAGGAGGTACGGTGTCACCATCAGTGGAGTTTGTGTAAACAACTAAGGCCATCCACTTCCTAACGCCGTTGATCCCCTTCTTGGTCTGAAGTGTGGTCCTTGGCCACTCCTTTATCATCCAACTCTCGATCGCAAGTAATGACCAAATCCCACATGAGTGGTGGTCCAGCTGCCTGTAGCATAGGTTTTCTTGTAATGTCATGACTGCGAACTCAGGGATACCCTTTGGAATTCTGCGGCCCTGCGCCAATACCTTCTCATAGAAGCCACAGTGCTCCAACACTCGTGGCAAAACTCGACGGAGTGGGAGGGTCTGTCTGATACGGAGTTGGATTAACTCAGGTTCGTTAGCATACCGATGCCTAAAGCTATCAGCCAAACAGATCCGCTGCTGCTCGAGATCTATAGCACATGCAACCCAATGACCGTCCAGGTTCATTATCGTCTGGACCTAAAATTTTGGCATTAACAATTAGATACCTAACCGATTATCTGAAAAATATAAAAAGAATACTAACTCGTTCGTATTAAGTACTTACCACTTGTATGTCATCCCACCATGGCTTAATAAAATTCCACTTCGGCCTCGACCCTCGTACATAGGGCGCAACACGCTCCAGTTGTTCTGTTGTGAACATCTCCATGGCCTCCGGCAAGTATTTGGATGCGTCATCCTCGCGGCATGCTTTGTTTTCCAAATTTCCTCGCATGTTTCCTACGTTTACGACAAAAACTTATCAGTGGTTATAGAACAAAAATTGAGTAATTACCATAACATTTTGATTAGAACTTACGAACAGATGGGTATCCACCAACTGGATTTTCCCGGGAAACTTGGAATGTATTTTGGCTGTTTCTGGGCAACTCTGTAGTACGCCGAGGTACGCATCAATGGCCTGTATTAGATAGGAATGACGTAAAAATTACACAATTTCGTTAAACCCTTCTTTTGTAGGTTTAACGATAATTAAACAAGTAATCTTCGTTAATCTATTTTTTTTTGCTACTTTTAACGAAATATAAACAAGTAATTTTTCGTTAAATTAAAAAACAGTTTTCAATAAAATCCTCTTAGAGTTCAACGAAAATTATTCACGGACAATAATTAACCTAGTGTGTTTGTGAACAGATTATTCCAAAATTATCATACCTATTTTTGTTAATCCATCATTTTTCCGGGAAAACACTAATTTTGTACTACATCACACCCTAATTGTTTCGTGAAATATTTCAAGAAATATATATCAATTTGTTTCAAGAAAAATTGATCATCCAACATTAACCAAAATTTTCTCTATAATGACTAAACAAATTAAAGTTTAAATAAACTCAACTATTCTCTAAATTAAATAAACTTTAAATAAACTAAACTGCACTTACTTGATTTCAAGCTGAATTAATCCTCTAAGATTGGTGGTGATTTCAAGCTCAATTAATCCTCTAAGATTGGTGGAGGGATCAATACTCTCAAACTTCAAAATTTTAAATATGAATGGTGAATGTTAGTGAATGAATGGAGTTGTAAATTTCATGATATTTACCGTGAATGAAAGATCAAATCACTGAAAAGTAAAAGAAAAAGTTTAAAGAAAAAGTGAAAAAATTTGTACACGTGAATGAATAGTATAACAAAAAGACAAAAAAATCATGAAAATAAATTGGAATGATATCAAATGACAAATACTTAACGAAAATAATTTAATAATATAACGTAAATTATTTGATAATTTAGCGAAAATTGTTTAACGAAAATAATTTAATAATATAACGTAAATTATTTGATAATTTAGCGAAAATTGTTTGATAATTGCAAGAAAAAATTAATAATATAACCAAAATTCATTGATAATTGAACAAAAATATTGTCATAATTTAACGAAAACTATTTGATACTTTAAACAAAATAATTTGATAGTTTAACGAATATTTTGTAATAATGTAACGAAAATTATTTAATAGTATAACGAAAAATAAATAATTGTCGTTCAACACATAAAAACAAAGGTCTAACGAAACAAACCATATTTTTCGTTAAACCCTAAAAATTAAGGGTTTAACGAAAATTAAGGTTTATTTTCGTTAAACCCTTAATGTCTAGAGTTTAACGAAAATATAGTATTATTTTACTTCATAAATATTTAATTAATTTAATAATATAACGGGATTAAACATTAATATTCGTTAAACCCAAAAAAAAAGGGTTTAACGAAAATATACCATAATTTTCGTTAAACCCTAAAAAATTAGGGTTTAACGAAAATTAAGGTTTATTTTCGTTAAACCCTTAATGTTTAGAGTTTAACGAAAATATGTTATTATTATACTTGATAAATATTTAATTAATTTAATAATATAACGGGATTAAATTAATTTTCGTTAAACCCTAATTTGTTTAGGGTTTAACGAAAATTAAGGTTTGTTTTCGTTGAACCTTTTATTTTTGGAGTTTAACGAAAATATAGTATTATTATATTTGATAAATATTTAATTATTTTAATAATATAACGGGATTAGATTAATATTCGTTAACCCAAAAAAAATAGGGTTTAACGAAAATAAACCATAATTTTCGTTAAACCCTAAAATTAGGGTTTAACGAAAATTATGGTTTATTTTCGTTAAACCCTTAATTTTCAGGATTTAACGAAATTTTCGATATATTGCATGTATGCAAGCCTGCTCATCCGTACCGACACTTAACAGTTTTATGCCCCACACCCTGCAAAATTTTACTTTTGGGTATTTGGGGATAATATTAAAGTTGAGTGGGTATATTTGTATAAATCCTTTATGCTTTTGGGTATATTGGGCATGGAACTCAAGAATAAATGTAGAAAGTATGTTATTCATACATTGTATATAAACAGTGATAGGTCTAGGATTTCAATTGAAGGAGGTTCAAGTTAATTAATAAAAATATATAATATTTTTACACTAAAATCGTAAAATATCAACAAATTACAACATTTTTTTTTCTATTTTTCATATTTTCAAATTGATGCATAATAATTTCAGTATTAATATTTTTAGGTGCATCATTTTCAATGTATATTGTTAAATAATCATTCAATTGTGTATCACTCATTCGATTGCGAAAAGAATTCTTAATGATCTAAATTGTTGAAAAAAAAAACTCTTTCTACTATGGTAGTGACAATGGTAATATCAACTACAACTTAATATAGACCAATGAAAAAGTAATGTGTTTTCTTGACCATCTTTTGAGTAAGTTCTCCAATCCATTTATTTCAGAGAAATTTTTATCCAAACACACACAAAAACAAAGTTTTCAATGACTCTCAAATTTATATATAGCTACTATAAAAAAATTCAGACGAATACTATTTTATAAGACGAAGTAATTTTTTTTTTCATAAACAAATTGTAGCATAATCTGATTAGAATGACATAAACTGATTGTAGCATTCAATTGCTTTGTGATCAATATATAATTTTTACAATGACATTCAACCTTATTTCTTTATTTTGAGAAGTAAAAATGACATCTAATACGACTTAAATCTTATATTCTAAATTTGCTTTTATGTTATCTCTTACAAAAATTGTAATAATCCTTTTCAAATGGAGAGGTATTTGATAATAAATGGCATGAAGGTATTTGACAAATAAATTAGCAATAATGAAGATAAAAAATAGTAAAAGAAAATAAAATTAAGAGATGGAGAATAAGGGAAATAGAGAACAAAACTTAAGGAGATGCTGTTGTGTGAGAGAAGGATAAACATTGCTGTACAAAATGAAATTTACATTTTTTTTTTTTTATTAAATTAGGAAATTACAAAATACCCTTGAATTTTTTCAAAATTTCAGTGGGGCCAGTGCTCCCTTGGCCCCACCTCAGTCCGTCTCTGTATATAAACGCATAAGGGCATCCACATTGATGTTTTTAAGTGTGTGTTTTTATATAATTAGTGTGTGTGTTAATAGGGCACACAAACCAATTCATTTTGAGGTGTTATTAATAAAAACATGTGTGGTGTTAATTAATGTGGGGATGTTTTTAAGTGTGTGTTTTTGTGTAAGTATGGGTGTGTTAAGATGTTTGAATAGCATTCTTGTCCCCTTTGTAATTATTTGCTAATGATTGGAAAGAGTGTGTATTTTAGTGGATAAAAATAATAGAATAAAATGTAGTTGATAATGGGACCCACATGTAATGATTGCATTTGTGTTAAAAAATGTGTAAATTTGTGATTAATTGATGTAGAGATGTGTTTTAAAATTGATAAAATTTAGTGGCATGTGGGCCCCACACTAAAATGGTGTGCTAAAAACACTCAAAATGAATCAATGTGGGTGCCCTAAAAACGATTCCAACTAACACTTCTACGTGGCATAAGCTACTAACAAACTAATTCCACATGTGCGTACGCTTAATCTTAATCATAATATATTTTTTAACTATTATTATTATTATTATTATTATTATTATTATTATTATTAGTATTATTATTATTATTATTATTATTATTATTATTATTATTATTATTATTATTATTAGTATTATTATTATTATTATTATTATTATTATTATTATTATTATTATTATTAGTATTATTAGTATTATTATTATTATTATTATTATTATTATTAGTATTATTATTATTATTATTATTATTATTATTACTATTATTATTATTATTATTACTATTATTATTATTATTATTATTATTATTATTATTATTATTATTATTATTATTATTATTATTATTATTATTATTATTATTACATCTTTCAACTCAAACTTGAAAAATTAATGTACTGACTCCTAGTCACAAACACGTACACATTTTTCCTCTTAATTTTCTAATTCAATTAATATTTATTTTTTAGTTATTGTTATTATATTTTATATTTTAGTTGTTGTTATTATTATTAGTTTTTTCTCCTGATTTTTTATTTACTAATATGAAATAATCATGATAAAGATTTGTTCCAACTTTCTAATTTACCTATAATAATATTTAATTTTCAATTATTGTTTGTATTATTATAAATTTATATACCATTTAAATTAATAAACAATGAATAAGACTGAATTGATTATTTTTATTAGAAAAATCTCTATTTTCATTTCGTAAAGTTTAATCTTATCCATTTTTTACCATCGATTTTATGCATTTCTATTTTGGTCCTCTAAATATCACTTTTTTTTTCAATGTTTGGTTTGATTATGCTTGGAATGTCAATGTTTGCTTATGTGGATGTCATACTTGTAAAATCCACATCAATAATTCTTACTTCCACGTAAGCAAAACACAAAATATCAAATAAAAATTGAAAAAAAAAAAAAGGTTAGAAAAAGACAAAAAAATTATGATTGCACCAACTAGAAGAAAAGACCTCATGATATAGTCAATATGCACCCCACCACCCATTAATGCATGGTGTTCTTGAACTAATTGTGATCTCATCTTTAATTTACTTTTAAAATTTCTTTAAGAATATCAATGCTATTTACTAAGAAAAATCAAGAAAGGGGTGGCGGCCGCCCATCGACTCATGGAGGAACAAGTTGCACCACCGCTGTCATGGTGGTTCGATGGCGGCAGAGCAGACGAGAAACTCTATTGTATGTGAAGGTGAAGATGGAAGATGTTACCAATTATGATTTTTTATCAAGATTTGACCAACATTTCGATCAACATGTTTACTAAATCTACGTATCAATACTTGTCACTTGATTAAACTAATTGGAATATTTTTTAATATTTATTTTTATTGGATCAGATTGAAAAAAGAAAATTAATTAATTTTTTTTCATGGAATATTAGGAGATAGTAAAGCTGAGAAGTATGTGCTAGTATACCAAAACAAAGACCGGGATTGGATGCTACTCACATTAGAAACTGTAAAATATAAAATCAAATGATCTGATGAAACATTTATAACACACAAAAAAAGTATATATCAGAGACAATGACAATATAACAAGACTTATAAAATGACAATATAATAAGACATAATATTACAAATAATAATATAAAGCTCACCCCATTATTCTCTCTCTCTATATATACACACATGCTGTGCTGTTTCCCCCAACCTAATCAAGTTAGCATCCACTGTTTGGGTTGAATCTTTTGTCTGAAAAAACACGTAGGTGGTTCGATCCAACATGATGAAGGAGGTGGCGAGGCGGCCACGACGGTTGGAGATCGTCTTCATTATAATGATTGTCGGTGGCGGCGTTGGGGTGGCTGAAGCACAGAGAAACACCACCACCACACCCATCACCGATCCTTCTGAAGGTAAACCATCTTCATTTATATATCCTTTTCTCTTTCCTTAGTTTACTGGGAGTTTGATTTAAAAAAAATTATTTTTAAAGCTTATAAGTTTAATTACGGATGTTTGGGTGAGTTTATGAACTTCTTAATACATCTTGTAAGATGTTAAGAGTTTACGAGCTCCTCAATAAAATATTTAGTTAAGTTTTAAAAATAAGATTTTTTTCATCCAAAAATAAGATGTAAAAAGTTTATAATTTTTTTTAAAAAGTAAGAGGATGTCAACTTATTTCTAAAATAAAATCGTATTTTTTAAAACATTTTCAAATTTGATCATTGAAATTACACAAATGTCATTATTAACATTTTATAAACTCCCCATTTTATTTATCCAAACACTTCACAACTTATTTTAAACTAAAATTTTACATTTTATAAACTCTTAAAATATCCTATAAGATATATGCAAGAGCTTATAAGCTCTAAAAATAAGTTTAGCCAAACACTCCTTAATTTAAAATAAGTTGTTGAAGTGTTTGGATAAATAAAATGGTGAAGCTTATAAGATGTTAATAATGACATTTGTATAACTTTAATAATCAAATTTAAAAATGTTTCAAAAAATAAGATATGAGTTTAGAAATGAGTGGAGATTCCCTTACTTTTCAAAAAAGAACTTATAAACTCCTTATTATTTTAAGATCTTATTATTAAAACTTATTCAAACACTTTTAAGGAGCTTATAAACTCTTGATATCTTATAAGCTGTTTTGAGGAGCTTATAAGCTCAGCCAAACACACTTTCTCACAATTTCATCTTCTTCATTTTCTTTGTTCAAGCCTTTTTTTGTGGAATTCTTTTCTTGTTATATTTCAGATAATAAGTTAAACTTGTATACACCTTTTGCCTAATTGCGAATCGTTGCATGAGTCAAAAGTTTTTTTTTCTAATTAATATAAAGCACCTCCATAAATTGAAAATAACATATACAGTGAAATGAATATATATATATATATATATATATATATATATATATATATATATATATTACTGCTTGTAGAGAAAAGTATGTAAGATCGTGGGAGGGTTGTGCTTAGTATCACCTCAACTTATAATGTGATAAACTGTATCCTTTATTTTAAGTTGGTGTTTCATTTTATATCTTATTATTTTAAATTAATATCATGTGTAAATTGATCATCTTTTACACTTAACATGTGGTGGTTATTTTGGACACCAAATGAAAGAATAGGAGGATACTATTTAGTGATCATGTTATTTAATATTAAAGAAACATTTTACTAAATTAATGAATGTAAAGTGAATTACATTAACGCTCATCTCACTGAGGTTGGCTGAAAGCCTGAAACTATGGAAAAAATCTTGATTTTTACGAAAATTAATCAAATTTTCTTTTATCTGGTTGGATTTTCAACATACAGTCCATTTAATTGGATCAGAAAAATGGATACATTAGTACTAACAGTATTTTACTGTAAATTTGTATTTTCAGATCTCAAATTTTAGTCATAGATTAAGTTTATTCAGTTGGTCACGAGATTTGACTGTTACTCACGATTTCTTCGTTTACTATGAGTAAGTACTCATACACACCACGCTCTCGTAAAATGCTTAAACCATCTTTAAATAGCAATTCATATCTCTATTTTTATTTGTTATATATGTTGTTTATTTACTTATTTAATCAATCTAGTGGTGGAAAATTAAAAATATATCATTTAATACTCTAGATTGAACAGGTACAAGTACCTTAAGTGTACCACAGTAAGACTTTTGAGAGAAAATTGCAAATTTCGTTCCACTGATTTCATGGACATTTCAATTTTGCCCCATTAATTGATTGCAAAATTGGTTCCATTAAAAAAATATTGCTATAATAGCCCCGCATTTTACGAAAATTGCAAGATTGGTCCCACTCCCACCAAACTAGTTTGGAAGAAATTTTCTTTTGAGAATATTTTTGCAACACTTGAGACCAAATTGAAACGACTCTATGACTTATCAGATGAAATCTGCAATTTTTTTATGGTAAATTTTATTTTGTATTTGTAATTTATAAGGGAGTTTTTTTTTCTTTTAAACAAATCAAAATTTCAAATTAAAAATTATTCATTTAAAATTTGTTTTCAATGCATGAGATATCAAATTTATCATTTATATAATTTTTAATCAGTTATTTAAATTGCATATATAAATTAGTTGACATTTACCTTATTTATTTATTTATATGCATTCAAAATCTTTACTTTTAATCTAAACTAATTTTTGACTTATTTGAGTAGATTTTGATTGCAATCTACTTTCACACCCTCAACCTCCTTAAAAGTTATAAATATGAAACAAAACTAATAATAAACAAAATTATAAATAATAATAAATTGAATACATCATGTAATAAAAATGAATTTAAAATGAAGAAGTTATTGAATTTTAAAGCCTAAACTTATAAATAAAATTACAATTAGTAATAATAAATTCAATACATCATACATATATAAAAAAAAAACTTTAAATGAAATTAATTTGAAATTATGATTTTGTATTTAGGAAGAAAAAGAGGAAATATTAAAATCCTATATAACTCCCCTTAAAGATTTCATAATTATTATTGTTTTCAATTTAAAACCGTGTAATGAATAAGAAATATTAAAGTTACATTAATCGTGAAATCAATTTTGGAAAAAAAAAAAAAAAAAAAAGATAATAATAATAATTGAATATTCAATTGCAATTTCCCTCCAAAAAAAACTCACTTTCACATTTGACGATTTTGTTTTCAACGGAAAACATTATGAAGGACCAACTTTTACAACGTTTAAAAACAACTAAGACTACTTTTGCAATCAATGTGACCTAATCGAAATCTCCCATTACTTTTGAAATCAAATTTTCAATTTACTCGGACTCTTGACAAGGGGCGGAGAAAAAAAAAGGTCATGCTATTTAGATTTTGTTCAAAACTCTAATTTTTAACGACAATTGTGGTAATGTAATTGCACTCGAAAACAAAGGTGTTCTCCATTTCTTGTTAATCAGGAAAAAAAAAAAAAAAAATCATTAAGATTTGAAATTTTTAACATTTGCAATTTTTGATAAAAAGTAGACTAAAAAGAAAACATTTTTGAAACATAAAAGATTAAAAGAGGTTGTGATTAGCTACGTACCTGGAAAAGCAGCGCTGGTTTTGGCATGCAATAAAGTAGTCCCTCCTTTAACTGATCCGCCATGTCAAGCAAGCTTGAGTTTGATTACCCCTTAATCATTATGGTTTCTCTTAACATTTGGTATCAATTCAATCATCAATTGTTGTCCGGCAGCGAGAGCGATAAATGAGATATTCCGGCGGTGGCGGATTAGGGCCGACGATAGATGGAATACCACCGGCGATTTATGCAGTGGAATCGCACGTAATAGTACCGTCGACCTGAATTACAGCCCCGGCATCAAGTGCGACTGCTTTTACAACGCTAGCACTATTTGCCACATTAATTCCCTGTACGTTGCTTTCGACCTCTCTCCTTTTTGCTTATGCCATCACTAGTGTTTTGTTTATTAGTGATTGAGATTCAATTCTACACTGTTAATTTTTCACAGGAGGGTGTATTCAATGTCGGATTGGGATCCATCATCCAATGTTGCCGGTGCGCTGCCGGAGGAGCTTTGGGGTTTAACCTACCTCACTCATTTGTATGATTTAACGTTTTGCATATTGATAGAATTGTACTGAAACCTTTTGTATATTTGATTGGGGGTGTAGCCTGATGCTATGAACGTGCTCAAATTAAATTGCAGACATTTGGGGCAGAATTATTTGACAGGTACCCTGTCTCCATTTGTTGGCAATCTAACTCGGTTGCAGTACCTGTAAGTTTTCTCATTCATGGTTGATTCGACTGAATATGGCTGAGAGAGATGTTGAAGATTTGTAAATGACATTCCACCAGGGTTCTTGGTATCAATAATTTGTCCGGGGAGCTTCCGAAGGAGCTAGGAAACCTTGCTGATTTAATATCACTGTAAGGCATATTAAGTGTTGTTCTCGTCTTCTTGAACTATGATTGTACCAAAGGGAATTCTCAAAAAATTATAAGGGCTGCTTGATATTCTCTTGCTTGTTGCAGGTCTATTGGTACTAATAACTTCTCTGGTCCTTTACCATCTGAACTTGGAGATTGCACAATGCTAGAAGAACTGTAAGTTCTAGTTATAATCTCTTATACGTCTGTAGACTTGTTAGAAACTTTCTAATGTCTTGCATCCATTCTTTAATCTTTAACATGTGAAAATTTGTGCTTACATGACTTGAGCTATTGTTTCTTAATGCTTCATTCAAGTCATTAAAGAGCTTCATAACTACCTTGTGTTCAGATTTCCTGATTCTTCTTTACTCTTCTTATGAGAACAAATTATTCTTTAAGAAAGTTGTATCAGTTTTTTTATTATGTTGTGGACCTTGCCAGTTGGATTGACAGCTCTGGAGTCAGTGGTGCAATTCCTTTGTCCTTTGCCAAACTGCAGAATATGAAGACTATGTAAGAGCTCTAAGACAAGCTATCTCTCTTTATTCAACTTAGATATCTGACAAATTGCATCAAGTAATTATTTGAGTTCAAGATCATGTATGAAACTTCTTTGGATTTCAGGTTTTCTTCAGACGTTGCATTTACGGGCCGAATACCTGACTTCATTGGCAGTTGGTCAAACTTAACTGTTCTGTGAGACAAATATCTAACTCTTTTGACTATCTTTCAAGATTATTGCTTTGGAGTTCAACTCTTCATTTTGTTGAGTCATCTCATACCAGAAAACTTGCAGCCGTAGTTCTCTCTTGCATTTTCATGACCCATTTTATTGTGGTACATCTGCAGAAGGTTTGAAGGAACCTCATTAGAGGGCCCAATACCATCAACCTTTTCCAATTTAACGGCTTTGACAGATTTGTGAGTGTTGACCATCTCTTCGTAATATCATGAAATTTCATATTACATGTTCATTTTAGGGAATAGTCAATATTCTTGATCATTTATGATCACAGGAGAATATCTGATCTGTCAAATGGGAACTCTCGACTAGACTTTCTTGCAAATCTGAAGAAGTTGAGTACATTGTGAGTAAACTCGACAAGTATTTTAAATCTCCAATGATATGATTACCTTGTTACTGTTACATTATCTACCTCCAACTCAACTCCTCTATATATTGCAGAGCTCTGAGAAATAACAACATTTCTGGCTCTATTCCTTCCAACCTCAATGAATATCCAGATTTGTCCTTGCTGTGAGTTCCCATGATTAAGAAAGATTTTGTACAGTATGTTGATATCCCATTATAGCTCCAGCCAGCTAAAATCCGATCCTCTATGCAATTCATATAACAAGTGTTTTCTCTGAAAAATCTTATCTGTTTCTTGAAGTTATTTTCAGAAGCTTGGTGATTATTTAAAGGCATAATGTTCATACCTCTCTATCTTACAAATCTGTTATTTGAACTTACAGGGATTTGAGCTTCAACAATTTCACTGGACAAATTCCAGATTCCCTTTTCAATATGAGTTCCCTCATCCACCTGTAAATCTTTATTCTTATTGTGGTTAACACTCCACCTCCAACAAACATAATGTTGCTTGTTATGAATGACTACCTTCTGCATTTTCAGGTTTCTTGGCAACAACAAGTTGACAGGTTCTCTGCCTGCCCAGAAGGCTCCACGCCTTCAGTTTATGTGGGTTATAAACCTATTATGACTTCTATCAGATTCAAAGTCAATGTGGCTTAATTTTTTCCCTAAAAGTTATGGCTCTTTTCTTTCAAATCATTGAACGCATTGTCAAAATTTTTAAAGTTTTTCAGAATCTTTCCACTATAATATCTTGTGGAGTCACAGTACTGTGGTATAGTATGTTTGCCTTTCTTTGTAATGGAAAAAAATGATTTTATTATGAACAAATTATGTTTAAGATACAGGCTTTCAGTTTGAGGAATCATAAATCTTGGGAAACAACTGTTATTTAGTCTCTTGGTGTGTGAGTGGGTGTCTGTGTGGAATGCTAGATCATGCAAATGCAGAAATGTTGATTTTGTCAAAGGTTTGTGGTTTCCTCTTGGATTTGTTTGCACGTCTTTGGGAAATATGACATGTTACATTTTTTATGTTATATGTGGTGGCACATGTTTTTCTGTATATCAGATAAAAATGATTTTCATACAGAAAAGTTGATTTAGGATCAATTATACAGGCAACTGAATCTTATGAAACATTATTGGTTTAAAGCAATACACCTTCAGTTTGTACAGAAGCAGCTTATATCACAATTTTCTTTTCTTTTCTTTCCTTTACGCCTCAACACCGAAATCTGACTGTCAATGTATAAGAAAGAAACCGAATGTGATCTGAGCTTGGGTTTCCAGAAGAAGTTTCTTGTATCACTAGTGACTTATGCAAATAAACATTATTGCAATTATTTATCATTCATGTGCTGTAAAACAATAAAGATGTTATAGCACCGCAGTTTATTGGATCTTAAAAATATATATATATATTGAAGAAAATTATGAAGGGCTTTTGGATTTCTATATCACAAATGACATTCTTATTCCATTTGCTTGCAGAGATTTGTCGTACAATGAATTATCGGGGAGCTTTCCTTCTTGGATAGACCAGCAAGATCTTCAACAGTATGAATAATTTAGTTTTGATTTTCACAAAAAAACATTAATACAGATTTCTCAAGAGATTGTAGCTTACTTGAGTTGGTTTGTTCCAAAACAAACTCAACTTTTGATACAGTAATTTGGTTGCCAACAATTTCACAATAGCAGGTTCCCATAGTCATAGTAGCAGGTTGGCTCCTCAGTCCTTTTGCAGTTTATTTCATTGCCTTACAGGCTTCACAATTGCATGTTCCACATTTTTTACTACCTTATAATAATAGTTATATATATATATATATATATTATTATTATTAATTTTTGTTTTTAAATTTTGAACAGAACATTTTTACTTTTTTAAACATACATAGTACTTCTAAAAAATTTCAAGCTTCTTCATACGACTATCACATGTGATATGCTATGGCAGCCAGTCATGAAAACGTTCAGAGAAGATCTCTCATCTATATTATCATATTATATCATAATTCATTATTATTATTGTTTTTTTTTTTCAATTTGGTAACATGAAATATATTATTTGTTATTATGTGCATCCGTTGCACCGTTCTGAGTTTCATAAGGCCATACACAAAAGTAACTAGAGCGCAGCTCTATTCTGTTGCATAGATAACTATTGAAGAAGACTTTTTCAGAATTGAATTTATGACTTTAGGAGTGTCTTTCCAAAGATTGGCCATAATACTATTGCAGAATAGAGACTGAGATTATGTCGGATATTAAATAACTTCTGTATCATATTTCCAAAGAAAAAATCAGACATTTAGTACCTTCTTGTTGAAATAAAACATGTATACTTGCAAATCTTTGACCATTTAGTAATGTTTCAAAAACAATAGATGTTTGTCTCTTTTGAATAATTTGCAGCATCGACTTTGGAAACCTGATTCTTGATTTTCTGTCTGAAACATCTTTCTATTTCAGTGTTCTTGCATCTGGATTGAATTGCCTTCAGCGAAACTTTCCTTGCAACCGAGGGAAACCCCGGTGTATGTGACAGTATTCTGTACAAAAATTTGCTGCACGATGTTGACTGCATCTGAGATTTGGAACTCATTTCTGTTGAATGCTTAAATAAAGCCACAGTAGTGGTTTAATTTGTCTTTCAAAGGGAGTATAGATAATTGTATTTAAATACAATACTGCTCAAAAATATTGCAAGTAAAAATTACCAAGGGACTGTTGCACATTAGGCTATTGATTCAAGATACCCAATTTATTTTACTACAGTTTCTTACTAAGCTGTATTGACAACTGAAATATGACTTTGTATCCATTAATTTTCAGATTTCAACTTTGGAATTATATGCGGTGGTGAACGAATGAAATTGGATTCTGGGATTCTGCATGAGGCAGATAACGAGACTCTAGGTCCAGCAGCATATTATTTGACAAGAGAACAGAGATGGGCAGTTAGTAATGTTGGTCTCCCTTCTGGTAGCCGAAATCCAGAATATAATACTAGCATCACTACAAATGTTACAAATTCAAGGAATCCAGAGATGTTCCAGAATTCACGATTTTCTGCTGGATCGTTAAGATATTATGGCTTGGGCCTTGAGAATGGAGGTTATTATGTAACCCTCCAGTTTGTAGAGACAAAAATCGAGACTACTGGTTGGAAGAGCCTCGGAAGGCGCCTTTTTGATATATATGTTCAGGTGTGTGATATATAGAATTTTATATTCAACTCTTTCTTCACTATGGCCCTAGGTTTATCATAATCACTTGATCACATGGTTACAGAAGCCTTACCTTTCATGTTTCCATTTAGACCTTCATAAATGGATTTTATTTTATATTGAATTTTTTATTCGGTAATTATGGAAACTGTATGTAACCAGTCTGAGAAGTTTTTCCCTAATCTCCTTGCATAACAAAATGCTGGCTACATTCCATATTTCTCTGGTTAAATAGAGAGTTATCAGTTTTACCCTTTTTATATAGACATAAAATCCAACCATCAATCTGTTTTCTCCAGGGGAATCTCATGTTGAAAGATTTTGACATACAAAAAGAGGCTGGAGGCTCATATAGAGCTGTGGTGAAAGATTTTACTGCTCGGGTGACAGAAAACCACCTTGAAATCCATCTCTTTTGGGCTGGAAAAGGAACTTGCTGTGTGCCTGTTGGAGGTATATATGGACCTGCAATTTCAGCGATAAGCATCACCCCTGCAGGTATATATGTCCATTGGGAGCTTTTGTTATCGATCAGAATTCTGGAGTTGAATTCTCAAATTTTTGATGCCAATTCTAACTATAAATATTTTCTACAGATTTTATCCCTACTGTAAGTAACATGCCCCCTAATGAATCTGCCAACCAGAAAAATAGGACTGGCATGATCGTGGGGATTGTTGTTTCTGTTGGAGCCGTAAGCTTTCTTTCCTTACTTGCAATATATTATTCAGTTCAGAGAAGAAAAAGGCAGAAGAGATGTGAAGATGAAGGTAAGCAAAAAATTGTTATTATCGCTTTTTAGCACGAGTCTCTTGTTTCATGTATGAGACTTTCGTCTATTCACTGAAGTTCTTCCTTGGTTGACGAATGCAAATGAAAGCCATGTCTCAAGACAAAGTCAATTTGAAAAAGTGGCCAGAGTTTGAGATCACCATAAATTCTCAAAATAATTTATGTTACATTTCCATTTGCTTTGGTTCAAAGACATGATTGGGAATGGCATTTATCGAGTTTTTAGAATTGTCCCTCAGTTTGTTACAATTTGCATGCATGAATTATCTGGAAATAGAAAACATTTCACATGCATGTCGATTCCTACATTCTCGTGATGTCTCAAGTTAGACATTAAGCATATCGTAACATTCCTTAATTTGTCGTAGCTGTGATTATCTTTTAAAAAACTGAAAATGTTTCTGTCTTAATCCAGATTTCCTGGTGATGGAAGCCAAACCATACATTTTTAGTTATGCAGAACTTAGAGCCGCAACAGATAATTTCAGTACAGCTAACAAGCTTGGAGAAGGAGGATTTGGGCCTGTTTACAAGGTAACTTCTTTTGATGAAAGCATCATCACATGGTTGGTCTCTTCAAGTGGGGACTAATCATGGAGAACTGGCACAACAGGGGAGAATGATACGAGCACATCACTTTTCTACTTTTTAAGGTTTCCCTGACAGTTATGAAAGTCATTTCTCGTTTCTAAATTACAGCTCTTACACGTCAAGTAAAGCCTGTTCTGTAGCTCACTAGCATTTCCATAACTTTCTCTGTGTTCAGGGGACACTGGAGGATGGAAGAATTATTGCAGTGAAGCAATTGTCTGTAGCATCCCATCAAGGAAAGAGCCAGTTTATGGCAGAGATTGAAACCATATCTGCTGTGCAACATCGTAACCTAGTGGAATTGTATGGATGCTGCATAGAGGGAGAAAAATATTTACTTGTTTATGAATTCCTCCAAAACAAGAGTCTAGATGTAGCATTATTTGGTACGTGAGATATCATTTGTGTATTACCTGTTACTAATATGTCTAACTTTTATTGCACAATTCTGAAGCTCGTAATCACTCTTGCTTCGACGGAGCAGGAAATGAAAGTCTCCATCTCGACTGGCCTATACGATTTGATATATGCTTAGGAGTAGCAAGAGGTCTAGCTTATCTTCATGAGGAATCTCGACTTCGGATCGTACACAGAGATGTAAAGGCCAGCAATATCCTGCTCGACTCTGAACTGAAATCAAAGATTTCAGATTTTGGCTTGGCTAAACTGTTTGATGACAAAAAGACACATATGAGCACCCGCGTTGCAGGCACAATGTAAGATCCACCAAATCCGAGTGCATGGTTCTCACTTTCCTCTCTTTTAATCACAGTTCCATTATAAACGTAGACAAGTAATCATTATAAAATTGACAATATTCATGGTCGTTCATCCAGTGGGTATCTTGCTCCGGAATATGCTATGAGGGGCCACCTCACTGAGAAGGCTGATGTATTTGGTTTTGGGGTCGTAGCTCTAGAAATAGTCAGCGGAAGGGCAAACGCTGACTTGAGCCAGGAAGAAGATAGAGTATATCTTCTTGAATGGGTATGATCATTTACTTTCTCTAAAATATATTGCACATTGTGAAATATTTGTCCTGAGCTATCAAATTGCTGAATTTGCCATTCTTCTACACTTTTCTTCTCCTCTAGGCCTGGAGTTGTCATGAAAATAACAGGGATCTGGATCTGGTGGACAATAATTTATCCGAATTCAACAAGGACGAGGCACAAAGGCTGATAGGAGTCGCGCTTTTATGCAGCCAAACGTCCCCAGTGGTTCGACCATCCATGTCCCGTGTGGTGGCAATGCTCTCAGGAGATGCTGAGACTCCGGTTGTCACTTCAAAGCCCGGATACTTGAATGAATGGAACTTCAATGATATAAGCACGTTTGAAATGAACACCAATGATCTTGGAACTTCAAGTCTTGATGAGATCGAGCTTAGCTACGACACTTCATTGAGTACAACCCAGATGACACCTCTTCCATCTCAATCTCCCATTCCCATGCTTCAACAGGTCGGTGAAGTGGGAAGATGATAAGTGTATGAACACTTCCAAACAAACCAATTTGTGTTTACTGTTTAAGATCTTGTGTGTTGCTTGGAGTTTGTTGCAATATTAGTTTGTTGCACATTTGCTCCACTTAAAAAAATGCCTCATTCATTATTGTTTTCTCAAGCGCAGGCACAATCATTAAAGTTGTAATCTCATGAATGGTAGCAGTTTAAATACCAGAAAATAAACATTAATCAAATTGTACATTTAAAATTGATCAATATATATGTCAACCCAAGTAGATCATACATTAATGCTCACTTTTGCTCATGGCTACAGAATAATAACCACATAAGCAATGTACATCACCTATGCACTCTACTTTCCTACTCTCAAATTATGTCACTACATGACTTAACAACAATAAAAATACAAAATGCAGAAATCATTGTATCATTGTTTTACATTTGTCTGCAAATAAGAGCATCATCTCTAAAAGACATTTTTGTTGTTACTCAATCCTCTTACGTTAGAAAATCTGACATCTTGAGTGATCCCCGGAGCTGTTGTTTGTAGCCTAGCAGAAACAATTGGATTGGAAGAAGCACAAGTAATAATTGTATGCACTAGGAAAATTATTATTCAACTAACTATATACTTAAAAGATACAAAATATATCTTAATTAATATCTTATTATTATGAGTAGGCACACGATAAATAATGTTTACAAATGCAAAAAATTGTAAAATTTGGATTGCAAAACATTTAGTTGGACGGCCTAGAAAGAAAGAAATACGTAAATAGTACCTCACATAATCCTATTTTATTATTGTATTCCATCCTCCATCCGGTTGATAAGATGATATAAAAGTTTGATATAGATACAGAGATTGTTCAAGTCTCCAGTGACACGAGCAAACACCATTAATTCATGATTCAAACATATATCGCCCTTTGCTCCAAAACCCCAAAGGCCTGTTAGCACCTGACAAATTAACAGAATATTCTTCATAACCCATACTTGAAAACACTTTTCAGTTCCTAACATCGGGTAAACAACAACACAAAGCAACCCATCAAACTCCAAAATTTCCAGTAAATTACTTCCAACATCAACATTCTTCTTCGTTAGCAAAATCATAACACAAGATGTGGGGCGCAACACTAGATGACATAAACCAATAATGGCACCCATTTATGTAAACAGAATGGTGATCATGAGTGGGAAGAGCAATCTGATGATCAGGCAATTCCTTCCAGAAATCATTCTTGAATGAATACACTGGTGTGTCCGATCATATGTTTCCATGTTTCCAGATATACATTTAACAAAAAAGCATAACAATTTGTAGTCATTAAAAGTGGGATCAAATCCAAAACAACTAGCATCGTATGCAACAAAATGATCAGTAACCACAGGATGATTAGAAGTGACAGCGTAATCGGTGAAACGTGGAAGGACTCGGTAATTGCCTGTTAATGGATCCCAAACAACAACGTCACCGTTTCCATAATCTAGAGACAACAGTCCATTACAACTCATACTGTTCTCAATACGAGAAAATACATGGTGGATTCATACGGGAAACGTTAAGTAACGACGGATTCATACTTAACGGATTATTCCTACAAACGTACCTCGAAGTTTTCGAGAGGATCCCCATTTCCCCCTTGCTGCTTAATTCACCATTCCTTTTTCTTCTTAGGGTTTTAGAGAACGGGCTGGGCTGTGGTCCATTTATCCATCTTTTTATTTAAAAGTTTTTTTTGTTTTTCTAAGTATTGCAACTATGCTGTGTAAAATTGATGATGAGTGGAAAGAGCAATTTTTGAAATGAGTAGTATTTCATCCATTACAATTTAAAGCTCACGTCAGTAAAATTAACCTTAAAGGTCCAAAATCAAAAACTTGCGTGTGTTTCACGTGCAAACTCGACCAAATTGAACATTAATAGATTGAAATTGTGTAAAATTTGAGAAGCCCGAAAATATCAGACCTCTTAATTTAGAGGGGGGAAACTCTTATTGTAATTACTGAAAACAATCACAATATATTAAGCACAACCACAAAACCTCATGAGTAATATATCAACTAAACATATGTCCAGCCAATTGATAATCTTTGCTCATAATTTTAATACACAACTGATCAATATATGCTAACCGAAGTGGATCATACAAAGCTCAGTTTAGCTCATGGCTACAGCCTACAGACTAATTACCACAGAAGTAATGTACATGCACCGCACGTTCCCACTCTCAAATTCAGATCGATGTCATCACATGACTTAGAAAAAATAAAAGCAGGAACCCTTGTATCATTATTTTACATTTGTCTGCAAATAAGAGTATCATCTCCAAAACACATTAGGTTGTAGCTTGGTCCTCTTGCAGTGGCAAATCCAGCATCTTGAGTGATCCCACTACTGAGTCCTGGAGCTGTTATTTGTGGCCTAACAAAGACATTTGGATCGGAAGAAGCATCAGTAATTATTGTATGAACTAGGAAAATTACTATTCAACAAACTACATATTTAATTACAGAATAAGATACAAAATACATATATTATTACCTTAATTCTTATGAGTAGGGCACACTATAAATATTGTTTGCAAAATTTGGATTTTGAAACAATATTTGCAAAGAAAGATATATGTCAACAGTGCAACTAGGTCACAGAATATATATCCGCAAGTTTTGATGAACAGCATAACATATTAAACCAACATTGAGGAGCCACCAACTTCTTAACTAGCTTAATAATGACTAGCATGTGTAATAAATTAATTGTATTTACCTGATCAAGTTTGATCTGAAAGAGCAAGCGAGTTGTTAAGATGAGAAAAAAGTTTCATAGACCTGTCGGGATCACTATAGATATAAGGATACTCAAAGTTGGGACAACTATAGATACCAAGATTATTCAAGTGTCCAGTGACACGATCAAACACCGTTAGTTCATAATTCAAGCCTTGAAAAAACATATATCGCCCTTTTCTCCAAAACCCCAAAGGTCTCGCAGCACCTGACAAATTAACAGTGGCTTCCTTAACCCATGATCCTGTTGGATTAAATTGAATTTCTTGGAAATATTATTTTGTAGTCAAAGAGTCACCTTGTTCTTCAAAGAGTCTCTTTGTTTCTTGTGTAAAATTAAATAGACTCTCATCCATAAAAGGGAGTGCTAGATTTATATTTTGTAAGCAACTCCAGAAAAGCAATCAAAAAGCCAAAGGCTAAAGTTCAAAGTGTGTTTCATTTTTCTCTCCTTTCTACAAAACTTTCTATCCCAAATCGATCTTGGTGCCTTCAAATTGGCATCAGACCCCTCATTTCAATGGAGAAAAGTTCGACTATTGGAGTAACCTAATGAAGCTATGTCTTGAATCTCAAGACCTTTGGAGTATTGTTGAAGATGGTGTTGAGACTCCCGAAGATGAATCTCAACTGAATGATGCACAAAAGAAAAATTTGAAAAGCGAGAGGCAGAAGGATCGGAAAGCCCTTTTCCAAATATATCAAGCAATCGAAGTTCCAGTCTACGAGAGACTAACCAAGGCGAATAATTCCAAGGAGGCATGGGAGATTCTCCAAACTACTTATTCCGGTAAAGATCAAGTAAAAAAGGTACGTTTGTAATCTTTACGGGCTGAATTCGAGAAATTAGAGATGAAAGAGAATGAAAAGATTGCTGAATATTTTACAAGAGTCGCTACTCTTGTAAACCAAATGGCTTCGAATGGCAAAGTCATGGAAACTCAAAGAGTTGTCGAAAAAATTATGCGAAGTCTACTGGTAAAATTTGATCATGTTGTTGTGGCTATTGAAGAGTCACAAGACCTCTCATCCATGGCGTTGGATAGTTTACAAGGAAGATTGGAAGCACATGAAGCAAGAATTCTTCAAAGGAGTCCTCAACTTTCTTGTTCCGATCAAGCATTAAAATCTCAATTTACATCCACGGGAGGCCGAACTCTTTGTCGTGGACGTGGCAAGGGCCGTGGACAAACAAGAGGAGGAAGATTCCCGTCAAACAATCGTGGTCAAGCCAAATCAAATGAGGAGGCAAAAGATGAGGAGAAATCCTTTCCAAACAACTCTCATAGAGGGAGGGGGCGAGGATGAGGTACATATAAAGGTAAAATGCCCTACATTGAGTGTGACTATTGTCATAAATCGGGACACAAAATCAATGATTGTTGGGAAAAATATCCAGAAAAAAGACATAAGGCTGGCTATTTGCATGAAAATATTGCTGAAAATTCAGAGACTTTATTAATCGCTTCGAATGGAGACTTTGAAAATATTTGGTATTTGGATAGTGGTGCGAGCAAGCACATGACGGGAAATAAAAATCTTTTCTCAAATCTTGTCGAAGTTAACCATGGGCAGGTTACTATTGGGGATGTGAAGTCCTACAAAATTGAAGGTGTATGCGATATTGTTTTCAAGACAAAATCTGGAAAGGTCGAGAAAATATCTGAGGTATTTTATGTACCTGGCTTAAAAAGTAATTTACTTAGTGTTGGTCACTTGTTGAAGAAAGGATTTGATATTCGTTTTGTTGACAACACTTGCATCATGAAAAAGAAAGATCAACTCGTTGCAAATATCAGTTTAAGCTCAAACAATTTATTCCCGCTTAAACTTGATGTTTTGGATGTCTCTTGCTACCTAACTGTTAAAGAAGATGTTTCCAAGTTGTGGCATGACAGATTCGGGCATCTCAATTTTCAAAGTTTGAAGGAGTTATCGAACAAAACCATTGTTCAAGGGCTGCCAAATATCAACTCGACTGGCGGAATTTGTGAAGAATGCCAGTTGGGAAAGCAACACCGAGAGTCGTTTCCTTCCAAGTCAAATTGGAAATCAAAATCACCTTTGGAGCTCGTTCACACCTATCTTTGTGGACATTTTCGAGTTCCTTCTCTTGGTGGTAATCGTTATTTCTTGTTATTTGTCGATGACTTTACAAGAAAAATTTGGGTTCACTTTGTGAAAGAGAAATCTGAAGCTTTTGCTCATTTCAAAGATTTCAAATCTCGAGTTGAAAAATTCTCTGGTCTCAAAATAAAAAAAATTGAGGAGTGATCGTGGTGGAGAATATTTATCTTCTTTATTTGAAGAATTTTGTCGAACCCATGGGATTAGACATGAATTAACGGCTCGGTATACACCAACAAAATGGAGTCGCTGAACGAAAAAATCGGACGATCATGGATATGGTTCGATGTATGCTAAAAAGGAAAAATATGCCATCAGAGTTTTGGGTTGAAGCAGTGTCTTGTGTCGTTTATTTGATCAATCGATCACCTACAAAGAGCTTGGAAAAATCTACTCCAAATGAGGCGTGGTATGGTAAGAAGCCTAATGTTAGTCATTTAAAAACATTTGGTTGTCTTGCATATTCACATATTCCTGATGCTACAAGAACCAAGCTCGATGATAAATCTGAAAAATGCATCTTCATTGGGTACAGTGAGAGGACTAAAGCTTACAAGCTTTATAATCCTCAAACAAAGAAGATTGTGATAAGTCGGGATGTTCGTTTTGATGAAAAATCCTCTTATGATCTTTCAAAAATTTTAGACTCATTAACTTGGTAGATTCTTAATGATGAAGAAGGTGAATCTCAAACAATGCAGCAAAATGATGGTGAATATGAGTCTCCACAAAATTCACCATCACCCCCGGAAAGAAAGACGAGGAGTTTGAGAGAACTCTATGATGAAACAGAGGAGGTGAATGCAACAAATCATATTTTTTTTGCCTTCTTTGCCGATGAGGATCCAATCTCATATGAAGAAGCCTCAAAAGAAGAAAAATAGAATCAAGCTATGAAAAAGGAGATCAATGCAATTGAAATAAATGAAACATGGGAGCTCACATCTTTACCTTCTCACAAATCTCCTATTGGTGTGAAATGGGTGTTCAAAACAAAGACAAATCTTGATGGCACCGTCAACAAATACAAGGCAAGGCTTGTCGCAAAAGGTTACAAGCAAAAGGAAGGAGAAGATTTCAATGAGGTATTTGCTCCTGTTTCGAGACTTGATACAATTCACTTGATTATTTCACTTGCGGCTCAAAGTGGATGGAAGTTGTATCAAATGGATGTAAAATCAGCCTTCTTGAATGGATTTCTTCAAGAAGAAATTTATCTTGAGCAACCTCCCGGATTTGTTAAAAAGGGCGAGGAAGAAAGGTGTACAAGCTCAAGAAAGCCCTCTATGGTTTGAAACAATCACCCCGTGCATGGTATGATCGAATTAATGATTATTTTCTGAATTTTGGGTTTGAACGTTGTCCTTTTGAGCACTCTTTATATCAAAAGGAATCCTAACGACAGTTTTATGGTAGTGAGCCTTTATGTTGATGATCTAATTTGCAAAGCTTCCATGATGAAAGAGTTTGAGATGACTGATCTAGGAGAGTTGCATCATTTTCTTGGCATTAACGTGCAACAATCGGAAAGAGGAATTTTTATTTCTCAAGAGAAGTATGCAACTGAAATCCTGAAAAAATTCAAAATGGAGAACTCGAATCCTGTTTCAACTCCTTGTATTACAGGATTAAAGTTGAGTAAAGAAGGTGAAGGAAAATTGATGAATCCAACCATGTTTCGAAGCTTGATTGGAAATTTGATGTATCTTACAGCCACTCGTCCCGATATCATGTTTGGTGTAAGTTTGATCAGCAGGTTTATGGAGAAACCATACTCAAACCATTGGGAGACGGCAAAAAGAATCCTTCGATATATCAAAGGAACCATTGATTATGGAATCTTTTATGAAAGAAACACTTCTGTTAAACTTGTTGGTTTTACAGATATTGACCTTGGTGGTAGTATTGATGACTCCAAAAGTACTTCTGGTTATGTTTTTACTCTCGGAAGTGGAGCAATTTCTTGGTGTTCAAAGAAGCAACCAATCGTAGAACTTTTTACTACCGAAGCGGAGTACATCGCAGCTTGTTCGGCAGGATGTCAAATTATGTGCCTAAGAGGAATTCTTGAAAATTTGAGTTTCAAGCAACATGGAACTACAACTCTATTTTGTGATAATAGCTCGGCCATTTCGATCTCAAAAGATCCAGTCCTCCATGGAAGAACAAAACATATTCGACTTCGTTTCCATTTCTTAAGGGAACTTGTTCATGAAGGAGAAATTTATCTTGAGTATTGCAAAAGTGAAGAGCAACTTGCTGATATCTTCACAGAACCACTTGGAGACCCTGTTTTCTCAAAAAATGTTGAAGCTTTGGGAGTTAAAAGCAAATTCAATTTACGGGAGGCAATGTTGGATTAAATTGAGGGGGTGTGGGGTGTTTCTACCCAATATACATAATATGAAATGAAAAATACCCACTTTCTAATAAAACAAGTTTTCTACCCAAAATGAAAGCAAAGTTACCTAAATGCCCTTAACATTTCAAATGGGAAAGGGGAAAAAAACAGTTGCACAAATTTGCTATGGGAAAAAAACAGCAATTCATGATTTCGCCCCTTTTCGTGACTTGGGTTTGAGAACCGTGTGTTGAGGAGACCGGCGACTGTCGAGGAGGGAGACCGGCGACTGTCGAGGAGGGAGATCGGTGAATGTTGAGGACGGAGGCGGCGGCACTTCGTGACTGCTGTGGAGATAAGTTGCTGCTCTTCGTGACCATTGTTGAAGAGAAGACGGTGGCGGCAAAAATAGATCTGGGTGACGAGGGATGAAAAAGTTGATCACGAGCGAATGACACAGTTGATCACGAGGGATTTTATCTCATGATCTATGACATATCTCGTGATCTATAAGTATCTTGTGATCTGATGGAAAAACAACCCTCGTGATCTATAACTATCTCGTGATCTATGAAATATCTCGTGATCTAATGAAAAAAAACCCTCGTGATCTATGAAATATCTCGTCATCTAATGGAAAAAAAACTCTCGTGATCTTTAACTATCTCGTGATCTATGAAATATTTCGTGATCTACCCTTATCTCGTGATCTGATGAAAAACAAAACCCTCATGATCTATGTATTCTGTCTCGTGATCTTCATAATAACTATGAAATATCTCGTGATCTACCCTTATCTCGTGATCTGATGGAAAACAAAACCCTCGTGATCTATGTATTCTGTCTCGTGATCTTCTTAATAACTATGAAATATCTCGTGATCTACCCTTATCTCGTGATCTGATGGAAAACAAAACCCTCGTGATCTATGTATTATGTCTCGTGATCATAATAACAATGTTTCGTTATCTTCAACGAGTAAACTTGAAATGTTTTTACTTCATTTTTTAGGTTTTCAAGCTCAATTTTACATAACAGATCCAAAAAAAAATTTGTTTCATTTAGCTCGTTTTCATACTAATGTTTATCTTACCTCAGTGAAACAACAATGACGAGAGGATCTTGAATTGAAAAGAGATTGATGAATTTCCTTGAATTGATGAAATTGATGAAAAGAGAGGATCGTAGCTCTTTTTCCTTGAATTGAATTCGGGTAAGTTAGCTCTCGTTTTCCTTGAATTGAATCTTCTCTCATAGGTAATAAATTGGTAGGTGGAATTCATTAAATGAAGTGCAATTCATTAAATAGGGTATAAGGGCATTTAGGACTTTTTAGCCCCAAATTGGGTAAAAAACATGTTTTGTTAACAAGTGGGTATTTTTCATTTTTTCATACATGTATTGGATAAAAAGACACATTTGCACTTAAATTGAATTTCTTGGAAATATTATTTTGTAGTCAAAGAGTCACCTTGTTCTTCAAAGAGTCTCTTTGTTTCTTGTATAAAATTAAATAGACTCCCATCCATAAAAGGGAGTGTTAGATTTGTAGTTTGTAAGCAACTCCAGAAAAGCAATCAAAAAGCCAAAGGCTAAAGTTCAAAGTGTGTTTCATTTTTCTCTCCTTTCTACAAAACTTTCTATCCCAAATCGATCTTGGTGCCTTCAGATCCATTCATCATTATAACCCATACGTGAAAACACTTTTCAATTCCCAACCTTGGGTAAACAACAGCACTAAGCAACACATCAAGCTCCAAAAGTTAGAAACAGAAGAAGTGACAAGTTCAGGGGTGCAACGTGGAATGAGTTGGTAATTGCCAGATGATGGATTCCAAACAACAACCTCATCCCGTCCATAATCTAGAGACAAAAGTCCATTACAACTAATACTACTCTTAACATGCTTTCTAGCCAGAGAAGGAACATGGGGTAGGTAAATAAATTATTTTGGTGAGAAGTTTTTGCCTTCTTCTGTTGACAGTGCAGTGAAACAATCGACGCCGTTAGCGTCACGACACTGGAGAAGAAGGTTAAGGTTCTCCGTTCTTGTCGTTGTTGTCGTCTATGTAACCACGTCGGGAAACGTAAAGTAACGACGTTGGATTCATACAAAACGACTTACTACAAACGTACCTCATTAATGAATTCGAGAAGATCCCCATATCCCCTAATTTGCTGCTTTCTTCTTTAGGGTTTTGGAGCTCTCTCTAAAACCCTGTGCTGTCCTAGTAAAGAGGCTAAACGGGTTGGGCTGTGGCCCATTTATCCATCTTCTTATTTAATAGTTTTCTTGTTTTTACCCTAAATAAAATTGATGATATGACACGCGCCGCTGCCCTCATGTCTCCTCGCATCCTGCTTTCTCCCCTCTCCACCCACCATGTCCGGTTGTGTCACTTAAACATGGGTGAGTCGATCTGTGCTTTCACAAAACGCATCTGAAAAACCTAGCAGGGGTTATTATGTTCAAAGTAGAGATCCTGTCTATCCCTACGCAACAGATAGATTGACAAAGAAAGAAAAGGGTGCTTGTGATGTCCGGAAACATTGAATGGTCTGGCGATGTTCATCGGAACAAACCACTCGTTCGCATTGCCAGCATCAGAGTATCCTGAATTGGACGACGACTGCATTTTGTACACGGATGAAAAGAGCCGGATTTTGACGTGTACAATTATGCACACCACCTTTTCATTTCCAAGGACTGCAGCGATGTATTTCGTAAGGGGTACAAGTACGCATATGTACTTATGATAGGAGAACCATGAAGACGACGTTAGTTTAAGGAAGTAGTTGTGTTGCATTTGGGTACAAGCAGTGGCGGACACACATGGTGGCAAGTGACACCCCTTTGTTTTTCATTTGAATTACCTAAAATGCCCTTAAAATGTTTTAAAATTAAAAAATACCTTAACTTTATACAAAATGTTTTCTCTTGAGTTTTCTCTTTCATATTTATTGTTGTTGCAGTGAAAACCAGCAAAATTAAAGTGTATATTGATGGATGGTGGCTCTCACCACCAGATAAAAAATAAAAATAGATATATAATAAATTCTAAGTTAAAATTTTCAATTGTTTTGTTGATTTGAACATTATTAGTTTGGAATTTTGATTAGTTGTTAGATAACATAGATGGATTTCTCAATTGTGATGAGTATCATGAAAACATGATTTGCAACCAAATGAGTGATGAATGAATGTCAATTATCTTGAATATGGTAAAATGTTGGGTCAATTGTAAATGAAATCACTTCATTTATTTTTTTGATTCAAACGAAATATATAAAATGAATCTTTGAAATAATTGTAAATTACATTTTGTACGGAAAAATTTGAATTTTTGTATATTACCTTTAATTGTGCCACCCCTTTGAAATTTTTCTGCGTCCGCCATTGGGTACAAGAGTTTATCATGTAATGGATGTTTAAAATCTAATGCCTCATTTCAAACATATATACATGCTTCTTTTTCTGTTACTTGACTAACTTTATTTCAACCAAGAGCAAGTGTTTTTACTTTTATCCATGTCTCCAGAATTACGTCATAGGGAAATACATTCAAAAAATAAAATGCTAGACTGCAAATGCTAGTTTATCATCTTGTTGCTCAATATGGTGATTTTATATTAATGTCAAACTGATTTTTGGAGTTGGATAATTCATTCAACTTTAGGTCAAGAAGACATCAATGTTCTGCTTATGCAGAACTCAAAGCTTTTTTTTTTTAAACTTTAGTAGAAGCCGGCAATTTTGATTTATTCATTTAATAACTACTGCTGCTATTACGTAACAATCACAATTCTTTCTTTTCGATGGAAATAAGCATTACTTTTGACTTTTTCTTAAAAATGTTTTATCATTTATTCATGCCACTGGGATTTGATTATTAAAAGAAAGGGAAATGCAAACATTTACAAATGAGAGAGAGAGATAGAGATGGAAACGGAAATGATGCATCCCCCCATAAACTGAAAATCCATAACCCCAATTGCTACCCCACCCGTAGTAGGAGATGTAAGGATGGATACATACAATAAATTTTTATTTGATTGGTAACGCTATGGTTCGGGGCTTTAGCAGGCCTATTGATAGAGATTAATCATTTTTTCCCGGATGCACTAAGAATCGACTTGCTGAAATCCACCATTTCATATATCGGAAAAAGGAATGATCCGTCGGGCTTTATTCTCAATAATTTTAGTACTGATGAATCATTTGATTAATTTATTATAGGTTAGAATATGTGTATAGGATGATCATAACTTAAAGAGAAATAATACTTTTTACAATTCACACCTCTTTTTCGATCACTAAAAAACAAATCTCATAAGAGACTAAGATACCCAGAAAGTAATTTAAAGATTCTCCATGTTATAGTATGTGAAAATAATATTTCCTTATTACTACTAGTGAAATATATATATATATATATATATATATATATATATCACAATTCAATATACCAACTTACTTTTCTAACACCAAATATATAAAAACACACTTTTCTACCACAATTTAAAAAAATTAACAAATTTACTCCTAAATCCAATTCCGATAAAAAAGTTTAAAAAAATGTTTGATTTTTATCGATCATGTGGTGCAACGCATATGCATATTATGATGTAACTCTATTAAAAAAACATTGAAGTTTACATGCATGAAGTGGTGTAACGTATATGCATATTATGGTGTAACTCTATTAAAAAAATATTGAAGTTTTACACGATATGATCCATAAAATACGATACGAAAAAAATATCATATAAATCATATCGTAAAATCCTATTAAAAACCACAAAGATTACATAATGTGATCCACAAAAAATTACACGATATGATCAAATTGTATAACTTTATGAAAAAACATACTCCCTCCGTCCCTTAACACTTTGCACCCTTATTTGTGCACGGTTTTTAAGAAAAACTCACTATTTGCTTTATAAGTGAGGGTATAAGGGTTCATTCTACCATTTGCTTTATTAGATGTAGTAGGTTAATTATGTGAGAAAAAGTAATGACATTGTGTGTAAATAAGTGTGTATTGTGAGAGTAAGAACTGTGATAAAATTTGTCATTTTTTGGTGTGCAAAGTATTTGGGAACAAACTAAAAAGGAAAGTGTACAAAGTGTTAAGGGATGGAGGGAGTAATAACTTAAATGATATCCGTCACATGTCATTTCCAAAATCATTACTTCCATTTGAATCTTTTATTTTATTATTTTCTAAAATTATGGTAAAAAAAAAAAAAATTACATCCACTATATATTACGATAAAAAAAAAGTTAATTTTATATAAATTCGTGACATATACCATCAATATTTTTTCCGTAAGATGATATCCACTTTAGAAAACGAAAGAAAAAAAAGTGGTGTGGATAAGATATAAAACGTTGACCCATGAATTGACCTATAATCAATGTCTGGCAGTATATATGTACAGCTGAAACATCGGCATGTGTGAATGCTCCAACCATGGCAAACAACTACTAACATTAGAAACTGCAAAATGTAGCAAATAAAAAAATCAAATTTGATGAATATTTTATAAAATATACATGTATACATCAATGAGATTGAGATTAACATTAACATTAAAAATGGGCCCTTCCAGAACACCAGCACTAATTCTAGTTATAAGACACATTTCTATGAATAGAAAGTGACATATATAGAGAAATGGTTTACGCAGTAAATATGTATTTTCAGACCAAATTATTGATTAGTGATAGATTAAGCTTATTCAGATGGTCATGAGATATGATTGTAATTCTCAAATTTTTTAATGTTCGTTTTATATGGGTAACATATACTGCACTCTCAGTGAAAGCTCAAACCATCTTTAGAAAAAAGAGTGAAGAAAAATAAAAAAATGGTCATGATTAAAAAATTACATTATATCACCATTAAATTTGAGGATATTGATCATTTTTTCATTATACACATTGACAAAGCGGGGTGGCATAAAGTACCGTTTGTCCGCAATTTAATCAAGATGGTCAAAAATCATGTCCAAGATTCATCGTTTTCGACACTTTCTATCCCAATTGCGAGGGGAAAAACTTGATCGTTTCCATCTTTTGTCACAGCAACGAATCCAATCCCCTTGTACTGCCCCTTCAAATGGCAACCGTCCACTACTATAACAGGTCTGGAATATGCCTGAAATCCGGCAATGGATGCACCCAACGCAAAAAATGCATACTTGAATTTCCCATTACTCTGAGTGTCTAATGCGGTATATGTACCTGAATTGTGTTCCTTCAAGACTTGTAAGTAAGCTGGCAGCATGTTGAATGACGTCTTTGAATCACCGTATGCACTTCTCATTGCATGACGTTTTGCACCCCGAGCATGCTTGTAGCTCAAATTCAGTCCATGTCACTCGTTCATCTCTCGCATGATGTCCCTAGGAGCGATATCAGACTTATCTTTTCGGCCTCTGGACAAAATAATCTCCAATCAAAGTGGACGGAAGTCTGCGAGAAGCACTAGCATTCAGTTGATATGAACAGGTGTGGGGCAAGACAACTTTGGTGATTTTTCAAATACCGTGTTTTTCTGATGTCGTGACTATGAACAAATAATTATTTTGATTGCACTTCACAGCCATCGGTGTTTGTCAAAGTGGTCCACAAGGAATTGGACTTGATTCTCCAGATGATAATACCCAACTACATTCTTCAGTTCAAATTTACTGTCAAACATCGTTCCTTTTTGCATACTAGTTGGAGCATGCTCAATCTCTGAAGTAGGGTTCTCGAATTCAGGTATGTCTGGAATGTGCCACTCAGCTCTCATTGTGTCATCATAGAATTGCTCATATGCCGCTCGTTGCTCCTCATCTAAGTTTGTCTCAACATCTTTGTTCAGTACAAAGTCATCTTCTTCATCGTTTGGATCTACCAAAAAAAGATATATATCAGCTTTTGTTAATTGTATACGCAAATTTACATATGATAAGTCCAGTAATACTTGATTACCTGTTCGATGATCATGGTTTTCTTGTTATGATCTATCTTCAGGTGTCGGTTCTTCAATTTCTTCAATTGGGGCCACATTCAAGTCTTGAAAGTTTAAATCATTGTACACAACACATCCAGATGAGGCCGGCCAAGGTTTCCACCGTTCATTTGAAGACGTTCCAACCAAATTGTCGTCTATACCCCATCTTGAATAAAAATCTTGGTCATCGTGTAGCCCTACCAGAACACGTGACCAATTCAAATTTTGAACGTCCTCACTGAACAGATTAAAACTTTGACCACCTACATGTGTCTCATCATCTACTGAAACACTGTTGTTCATGATAAGAAGATTCACCCGATACTCCGACGTTCATCCTTTTCAACGAAACGAAAATAACCAAAAGTCCATATTGCTCTGAAAAACAATCTTGCAAATCAAAATCATTCTTGATTTTATTCTTCTTCAATCTTTCATTCGTTTCCACTAGAGAATGGAACAAATACCCCCAACAATTCATATCGGCAAGCACGATCCCATGAACTGAGCTCAATAAATCTTGATATGTAAATCTTTCAAGATTTATCACTGTTTGAATACCATTTACATGCTGTAAACTTGTCAGTAACCTCCATACCATACTGCCACTGATAAAGTCATCTCTCTAATTAAATTGAAAAATATAAACAAAGGATGTGATGTGTTACGAAGTATACTAGAAGAGAAACAATTGAATACAATAATCCAAGTATACTAGAAGATAAACAGTTGAATAATTCGCACAAATTACAGATTAGAAAATATAAATTCCTAGGGTTTAACGATAATTGGGATATTTTTGTTAAACCCTAAAAAATAAAGGTTTAACGAAAATTAAACCCTAATTTTCGTTAATCCCTACTTTTTAGGGTTTAACGAAAATTCAACCCCTTAACAAACATTCTATAATTCATGAAACCCTACAAATTTAGGGTTTAACGAAAATTAGTTTCGTGAAACCCTAATTTTTTATGATTTTACGATTATTAAATACTAATTCTTCGCAAAACCCTTATACTACGTCAAACTCTAATTGTATCGTGAAATATTTCATTTTGTTCATGAAATAACAATCAATTTGTTTCGTCAAAACTAGAATGAAAGAAAAATTACTCGTCCAACATTAACTAAACTATTCTCTACAATAACTAAACAAATTAAACTTTAAATAAACTAAACTATTCTCTACAATAACTAAACTACTGAATTCAGTTAAACGCTTACTTGATTTCAAGCTCGATGAATCCTCTAAATTTAGGGTCGGATGAATATTCAGAAACTTCAAAAATTTTAGAGAACTTTAGCGTGAATCTTGTTGAATGGTGAATTTTGTTGAATGAATGGAATTGTAAATTTCATGTCTTTTGAATAGATTCAAAATTGATATTTATTGCTTGTGAACGAATGATCAAATCACTAAAAAATAAAACAAAACATAAAAAAAATTGTACACAAAGTAAATGAATAGGACAAGTCACATGGTCTGTGCAAAAGTGAAAGCAATTATGTATAAATTATTAGTTTCACATGGTCTCTGTAAAAGTGAAAGCAATGATGTACAAATTATTAGTTTCAATCTAGTGAAGATAAAAATTGGGTATTTGGGGTAATACTTTATCTTAGATGGTATTTGGGGAGAGAAATTTATTGTATAGAGTATTAAAATTTATATCTTATACATATTTGGATATTTGGGGGTATTTTATCTAATAAAAAGAGTGACCAAACTTTCCAAATTTAGTGGTAATGTGATAAAATACGGCAGTTTTTGTATTTTCTAATGAAATTGGACTAAAAAACTTACGTCATTGAAAATAGAAATTTTATACTTTTCCAAAATTTGATAAAAATTAGACTCAAAGAAAACATAATCGAACATAGAAGATTAAAACTGAAAAAATTTGAAGTAAAAAAAGAGGGTGTGAGGAACATGTACGTAACCTGAAAAGCAGCTCTGGTTTTGGCATGCAATAAAGTAGTACCTCCTCAACTGATCCGCCATGTCTGCAAGCTTGAGTTTGATCACCACTTAATCATTGAAAGCCCTCGCAATATGGATTCTCTTAACATCTGCTATGAATTCTATTCAATCATCAGTTTAGCAGTGGGAATAATGTCAATTTATGCAGTGGGCTAACGACAGATGGAATACCACCGGCGATTTATGCAGTGGAATCGCCAGTGATAGTACAGTGCCCCTGGATTACAGCCCCGGCATCAAGTGCGACTGCACTTACAATGCTAGCACTATCTGCCACATTTATTCCCTGTACGTTTATTTCCCCCTTTCTCCTTTGGTTATGCCTTCACTAGTATTTTGTTTATTAGTGTTTGAGATTCAGTTGTGTTGGCTCTATACTTGTTGATTTTGGATAGGAGGGTGTATTCAATGTCGGATTGGGATTCATCTTCCAATGTTGTCGGTGCGCTGCCGGATGAGCTTTGGGGTTTAACCTACCTCACTAATTTGTATGATTTCACGTTTTGCATATTGATAGAATTGTACTAAAACCTTTTGTATATTTGATTGGGGGTGTAGCCTGATGCTATGAACGTGCTCAAATTAAATTGCAGAAATTTGGGGCAGAATTATTTGACAGGTACCCTGTCTCCATTTGTTGGCAATCTAACTCGGTTGCAGTACCTGTAAGTTTTCTCATTTGTGGTTGATTCTTGATGATTTGATTGAAGATAGCTGAGAGAGATGATTAAGATTTGTTAATGACATTCCGCCAGGGTTTTTGGTATCAATAATTTGTCCGGGGAGCTTCCTAAGGAGTTAGGAAACCTTGCTGATTTAAGATCACTGTAAGGCATATTAATTGTTGTTCTCGTCTTCTTCAACTATGATTGTACCAAAGGGAATTCTCAAAAAATTATAACGGCTTCTTGATATTCTCTTGCTTGTTGCAGGTCTATTGGTACTAATAACTTCTCTGGTCCTTTACCATCTAAACTTGGAGATTGCACAATGCTAGAAGAACTGTAAGTTATAATGCTCTGATGGATGGCTGAGAATTTTTCATCTCAATTCAATCTGCTATAGACTTAATCATATAATAGTTTTCTGCCTTTCCTTATAATAGTTTCATACTCTATAGCTATAATCTCTTATATGTGTGTAGACTTGTTAGAAACTTTCTAATGTCTTGCATCCATTCTTTAATCTTTGACATGTGAAAATTTTTGTTTTATGTTATTAAATTTCATTACTAATACAAATATTTAGATATGAGATACTACTCTATTTCATTTAATTTCTATATTTCATATTTTTTTTAATTAAACATTTTATAAATTTAAAATTGAATACTAGTTGAGATATAAAGAAAGAAAGATATCCAGATGGTAAAAACTGTGATTTAGTACGGGTCGAACAATTTGACACCAAACTTATTATTATTGTTGAATATAAAGTTATCTTGTATTTTCTACACTCAGATATGGCAGGCCCATCTTCATGAGTAGCCATGTTATTAGAGATAATTTTAATTGGCTCCATGTTAGATGATTTTATATTGATAGTTATGTTGACACCATAATATATATTTATGGACTTGAGATTCATTTTTAATCCATTCCAGCATTGACTGAGAAGAAGAAGCTGTACAAACAACTATAAGGGGATGTTTGGACTGGACTTAAGGTGGCTTGAGCAAATCTGGATTTTGGCTTGAGAAGGATTTTGTGAGTTTGAATTTTGAGTAGAATTATAGTTAAGATGTCATTTTCACATAGGGAATTGTAGAAAAAGTAGATGTTTTTTGTTGGGAGTTGTAGAAAAAGTAGATGTTTTTATTGAGAATTGTAAAAAGTGGATGTTTTTATTGGGAGTTGTAGAAAAAGTAGGATTTTGCAAATCCTTGTCCAAACATGGACTGGACTGAGTCCATCCAAAATCCGGATGTACCAAGTCCAGTCCAAACACCCCCTAATAGTATTAAACAATTGAAAAAAACAAATTAAATCTATGCCGATCTAAACTAACACCATAACAGAATTAAACTGAACAAATTCTATATATCAAATAGTTGTAATTGTAGTATATGATTTTAAAAAAAAGTTGAAATTTCTGAAATTGGAAAAATATACTGGAAGCCAATCTGATTTCTAAATATAATAATAATAGCAAAAAAATTCAGTAACCATCGATTAAATATTGATTGGGCCAAGACCTTACTTACACTGTGACAGGTTTGGGTCTTCAGTATAACTTATAATGGGCAGGCCCAGGCCCATGTCCAGGCCCGACTCTTATTAGTATAGTAATGAGATGAAAGAGAGTCCAGAGATTATAATTTTGAAAACGTTGTATTTTAAAAAATAGACAACCATTAATTTTTGTTTAAATGATTAATATATATTAATTTGTCTAAAAATAAATTTTAACTTAGTCAAATAAAACTATAAACAATCTTTGTGTTACATATTCTTTAAAATAAAACATGACAAACTGCAAAAGAATATTATCTAAACATAACATTTGTGAAAAATGTCATTAAACGTTTTTATTGTAAGAACTTATCACCGATGATTTCACACAACTCTACTTGGAAATCGTGATGATGATTACTTTTTTTTTTCCTTCATAAATTTAATAATGACTGAAATATTTGCATATGTATTTTATTTGTGCCATACATTTGTAAATAGTGGGTTTCAAATTTAGAATAAAGTTGAATTTAGGGCAGCAGGATTGATGTATTAATCCTATTAAATTTATTTTGAGGTCTGTAAAAGTTACAATTAGACCCTTTCAATGATTAACATTTTCGACATATAATCTTCTTAACTAAACTTAAGATATGATATATAATACAATATTGATGAAATAGAGTGTGTTCAAATCGATTTATTCATAGAAAGCAATTGAGAAGTGACCTCAGAATTGTTAATTTTTTCATAATTAAAAGATTTGTTGTAATTTTTACGAATGTTGAAATCCACTTTATAATTAATAAAAACTCATGTGAAACGGTTTTACGGATAGTTTACGTAAGATGGAACCTCATTACCCACAAACAACATGTGAATTGCAGGGTTTGAGTGGTGGATAATTGGGTTGTTGGTTGATCCGTCTCACGTAATGCATTAAAATTCCATAATACGGTCTTATAAGAGACTTACTTTTGATAATTTAACTAAATTTCGAGCATGATATATTTAATTCAAGTGAGAATAAAGAAGAAAAGAGGAAATTGATGAGAAAGAGATTCAGTTGTCTGTTAGAGATGGGATGAGGAATCCAATCAAGTTGCAGCCTTTTCACCTAAGTCTCTTTCAATTTTTTACTTTACTTTTAATTTGGCAACTCTCTTTTTTTGAAAACAATCGCTTTTCTACTTGTTATTAGACGTGCTTACAATTTGCAAACCGCCGGTTCGGCAAACCACCAACCCCAAAATCAAAACCGAACCGTGGGGGTTACGGTTTCGGTTTCGGTTCTGAACCGGCAATTAAACCGGAACCGCCGGTTCGGCTTCCGATTTTTTCATTATTATTATTTTTTCTGCAAAAATTGTTTAATAGTTCATAAATTCGAAAGAATTCATTAAACCCTATAAAATAAGGATTTAACGAACAATATTGTTCATTAAACCCTAAAAATTATAGGGTTTAACGAACAATACCCAATGAAAAATAGAGTATTGTTCGTTAAATCTTTATTTTATAGGGTTTAATGAAAATATCTCAATTAACATTATATTAACATATTACGTTTTGCATGATATAATACTTATTTATAATAATTTTCTTTATTTAGAATTTGATTATTAATTAGAGCATTTATATAATGTGGTAAAAATATGGTTATAATCACTTAATTATAATTTATAACCAATGCATAAAAAAAGTTATTAGATATATTACAACTTTATAAACATAATAAACTCATCTTTTCATTTATAAAATACATTCATTACAATTATTTACAAGTACAAGTAAAACATTACAAATGTACACAATTTACAACTTCAAATTTTTAAAAAATTACAATAAAACATATTACAAATTACAATTATAAGATTGAAGAAGAGGAATTTTTTTTTGAAAGAGCTTGAGTTTCAAACTTAGAATGAAATTGCCTACGTATCCTTTTCGAAATGAAGGAATCAAAGCTCACGTAGTTCTCTAACTCACCGAAACTTACCTATTCATTAGTTCCGGTAGAGGACGTGTTTGAGGTCATCTCCATCGGAATCTTAATTGGATAGATCGAGATCTTGTTGACGATTGCTTACTCTCACCCAATCTTCAAGTAGAGTAATGTTTTGCACATTCTCTTTCGTCAACTTTGATCTTCTTCGATTCAACATATGTCCTCCTTTGGAGAAAGCATGTTCGACCGCAACGATTGAGGCGGGACATCCAAACACTTCTTTAACAATAATGGTAAGTATAGGATAAGTGGTGGTCCTTCTTGCCCGCCACTTCAATAAATCCATATGATGTTCAAATACGGTTTGTTCAAATGTTGCACCTAAGTAAGTATCTAATTCTTGACAGGGGTTACTACCTCTAGGTCTTTTTTGTGTTCTAACATCATAAAAATTGTAAAATTTACCAAGTGCTTGAGCCGGTTGAAAACTAGACGATTGACTACTACCTCATTCATTTTGTTCACTTGTATCATAACTACAATCATCACCTAATAATTGTTTATATTCTTTAAACAAATTATACAGAATTTTCTTAGTTCTACTTACAACTTCATTAGGGATAGGAATATAATCACACATATCATAATCATTTAATATCATATTTGGAAACAATGTATTATAATATATATTTAGTAATTCTTCTAATCCATCTTTTCTAATCCTAAGATCTAATAACTTAGCACATAAAAAAACATCGGGTATTTTATGAAAATAAAATAATCATTTTGTTTTCATTACTAAGACGGTTGGACCTAAAATTGGACATGTTGAATATAAATTTAAAATTAGAGCAATCTTAGCACAATTATCTAAAGTTATAGGAAAAGTAGGAAAATAACATCCACTTAATTCTCTAGTGGCCTCTTCAAATATTTTTAAAAGTTGAATTAAATTAAAACATGCATCTCATGAAGTTTCAAATAAAATAACATCATTATTTGGATTTTCTAAATAAAATTCAAATAGCATTGATCTATATTCATACGAATCTTGAAGCATATAAAAAGTAGAATTTCAACGATGTTTAACATCAATTATAAATTTTTTAACTTCAAGACCATGTCTCTTACAAAATCTTGCCCATTTTTTATACAATACCGTAATCTAGCAATTTCATAAATTACTTGTTTAATAAGTTTAATATATCGAAAATACTTTTCTTAAAATACCGTAATCATTTAAAACATGTCTCATTTTATGTGCAATGTGTTGTGCCGAATGTTTAATATCAAATTTTATATATGCAATTAAACGTTTTTTAAGATTACATGCATCATCTATCCAATGACAAGTAATACTCATATAATCATGTGTCTTATAAGGATCCTTTCATATATCATTACATATAGCAACCTTTTGTTTTAAATTTTTTAAGTCTTCAATTAATTTATATTTATATTTTAATACGGATTTTTCTATATCCCTAGTAACGGTGTTTCTAGAGATTTTTCTACTTGCCGGATTCATATATTTACTGGTGAATTTTTCATAAGAATCATCGATTGGAAAATTAAATGGAAAATGTTTTTTGGCTATGAATTCAACTACACCTCTCATAGTATTTAATTGACTAAATTTAAAAGTAACTTAATCCATACCTCCACCCTGAGAAGATCCGGTGAAGGCCCCCGAAATTGCGTTTGCCCTCAATCGAGCCCCACCTTGTCGGGATGCTTTTTGATCAAATGGTTGAAAAAAGTCTTGTAGCCTCCTCCATGCTTGAACTTGTACACCTTCGAATAATGGTTGCACGTCACAATGTAGTCGGTGACGCTATTCGACAATTTCTCATTCTTAAAATGGAAGGAGAAAATGTCACTCCGAAGGAAAGAAGATTGTCGAGGAGTAGTGGTTTGTGTAGTATTGCCACTCTCTTGCATTGCTCCCCTCGGCACCTCTTCTTCTTCGACAAAGGCGGCGGCGGTGTTAGGGCCCAACATCACCTCCATTTCTTATTGATTAAATCAAGATCTTCATCGTCGTAGAGAGATTGTGGTGGCGGCATCACACTTTTTCCCTTCCCATGAGACGAACCGATGGATGAAGCTCTTTGAGACATTTTTTTGTGGAAATTGAAATAGAATTGAAATCGAGTTTCAAATTGAAGAAATACAAAAACTAAAAAAGAGAGACTAGAGAATGGAAATTATAGAATTGAGAGAGAGATTGATGTAGAAATCAAAGGGTGGAATGAGGGTATTTATAGATATACCATGAAAATTTCAAAAAAAAAATGATCGGCTTGTACGAATGATCTGGGCCGTCGATCAACAACGATCGTTTGATCACGACCTTTGATTTCAAAATCATGTCCGAACCGCCGATGATCACAAACGACTCTTTAATCTGAGCCGTGCATGTGACATTCTCAATTAAAAAAAATAGGATAACCCGACGGTTTGTATATTTTGAAACCGAATCGGTTGGGGCCGCTTACCGATTCGAACAGGATCCAGGTCAACGATTCTGAAAACCGTTGACCGATCGATTCCCAATTTTTCAAACCGGGTGAGCATGTCTACTTGTTATAAAGTTTAGCTTATGGAATTGTGCATGAATTTACACAAAATAAAGAGAAAATGTCCTCCAAATTGAAGAGTCAGAGAGTTTATCTGACATTACGTATATAAAATTTTTTGATGCTTGCTCAATTTATTTTAAACAGCAAATTATAAATTTTTCCTTATCAATTATGCATTAGGTATCTTCAACCACGGATTACTTTCCATTATCTATTTTATGTTGGTAACTTTTGGATTAACTTTTTTAATGAATTAATACATTGAAAAAGGCCCAGCTCAAACTTGACTGAATTAATATAATTGAAAAAAATTCATTCCATCTCATTTATTTGAGAAACTAAAGTGATAAATCTAAAGTTCGAGAAGAAGATCCAGATAGAGTGAGGAGGAAGGTGAGAAGGACAACAATGTTTTTTCGGGTTTATACCTACATTAAAGATTATAAAGTGGAATTTTGTTTTTAGGTTTGTTAAAAGGCTTAGGGTTTTGAAAAAAATCAATTAGTTTCTATGCTGAACGAGATTTGGAAATATTTTTTAGGAATATTTACTTCTCAAGTTTTTCAACCCGCTAGTAGAAGAATATTTAGGAATACCGTTACACGTGACATAGATAAAATTGTAGGTGAATATAAATATGCTTTAATTGAAGAATTAAAAATTTTAACACAACGAGTATCTATTTGTTGTGATGTGTGGAAAGATCCTTACGGAAACCATGATTATTTAGGAGTAACGTGCCACTAGATAGATGATGCATGGAACATGCAAAAACGATTAATTGCCTATGTCGAATTTGATGAAAAACATAGTTCCGTAGCAATTGCTAGAAAAATAATAAAAATTGTTAATGATTATGATATAGTTACAAAAATATTTTCGATTGGTTATGATAATGTCGCTCCTAACACCGCTAGTATACCCACATTAAAGGATTTTTTTAGGCCTCCAATAGATGGTAAACTTTTTCATATTCGTTGTGTACCCCATTGTTTGAATTTGTGTGTACAAGATGGTTTAACCGCTTTGCATGATAAAATTAAACTTATTACGGATGCAATTTATGAAATTGCTAAATCAACACAATACCATAAAAAATGGGCAAGATTTTGTAAAAATAATGGAATAGAAGTTAAGAAATTTGTGATGGACGTAAAACATAGATGGAATTCAACTTATTATATGCTTCAAGATTCTTATAATTATAAAGAATTGCTAATTGAATTTTATAAAGAACACCCATATGAATTGATATATTTGAATAGCAACTCTTGGGATGCATGCATTAATTTAATTCAACTTTTAAAAATTTTTGAAGAAGCCACTAGAGAATTAAGTGGTACTTATTATCCTACTTCTCCATTAGCCTTAAATCATTGTGTTAAAATTGCTTTAATTTTGAATGAATATTGTGCATGTCCTATTATAGGTGAGACTATTATAGCAATTAAAGCAAAATGGTTAAAATATTTTCACGAACTTCCCGATATATTTTTAATAGCTAAATTATTAGATCCTAGGATTAGAGAAGATGGTCTAATGGAATTATTACGCATGTATTATAGTGCTTTGTTCCCCCATTTTATTTTATCCGATTATGATGCAGTTGACTATGTTCCAAATTATGTAGAAGTTGCAACTAGAGCTAAAACATATTTGTATGATTTATTTAAAGAATATAAAACCTCATTAGGGGATGATTGTGGGGATAATTTAGGTGCTCAAAATGTAGGTGGTAGTAGTAGTTCTTCACATAATCCATATAATGTTAGTGGTCTTAGTGCATTTTATGATTTTTATGATAACCGAACACAAAAACGAGCTAGGGGGTCTAATCCCACACAAGAATTAGATACATATTTAAGTTGTACATTTGAATATATTGCTTTTGAAAACTCTGTGGATCTTTTGAAGTGGTGGTAAAAAAGGATCAACACTTATCCTATTTTAAGTCATATTGCAAAAGAGATTTTTGCAAGTCCCGCCTCCAACGTTTCCGTCGAGTGCGTCTTCTCCAAAGGACGACATATGTTGAATCCAAAAAGGGCAAGATTGACCGTAGAGAATGTTCAAAACATTACTCTACTAGAAGATTGGCTTCGAGCCAAGAAACGTCAACAAAATCTAGATTTATCTGTCTTTGATGACGATGGCCCCGACGAGTATGGCTACAATTCCAACACATCCTCCTCCACCGGAACTAATGGGTAAGTTTGAGGTAAGAGAACTACGTGAGCTTTGATTCCCTAATTTAATTTAGGGATACGTAGGCAATTTTATTCTAAGTATGAAATTCACTTTCAAACTTAGAATGAAACTCAAGCTCTTTCATTTTTTTTTCCTCACTTAATTGAAATGAGCAAGGAATGTTGTATGGTAAATGATAGTGTCTCAAACAAAGGAGGAGATAATGAGATGTGTCTTAGATGCACGTCTTATTATGTCCTCCTTTCTTTGAGACACATCATTTACCACACAACATTCTTTACTCATTACAATTAAGAGAAGTAGGAACTACGTGAGCTTTGATTCCCTAATTCAATTTAGGGATACGTAGGCAATTTTATTCTAAGTTTGATATTCACTTTCAAACTTAGAATGAAACTCAAGCTCTTTTTTTTTTCCCTCTTTCAATTTGTAATTTGTAAGTTGTAATTTTTTTTTATTGTTTGTAAGTTGTAATTTTTTTTAATTCAAATTTAGAAGTTTGTTGTTTGTAAGTTGTAATTTTTTTAAATTCAAACTTAGAAGTTTGTTGTTTGTAAATTGTAATATTTTTTTAATTCAATCACTAATTATTCGTTATTTGTAAGTTGTGATTTTTTTTAATTCAAACTTAGTGTTTATACTTTGTAAGTTGTAAATTTTGGATATTTATACAAAGTTGTATATTTTTTAACATAAATTATAAATACATTGTAAAAAAAAAAAAAATCGAAAAACCGGAAAACCGGCCGGTTCAAACCGAAACCGGCGGTTAAACCGCCGGTTACAAACCGGAACCGGAACCGACCATACCCCGATTCGGTTTCGGTTAGACCCTCCCCGGTTTTCCAAACCGCCGGTTCGGAACCGGAACCGGCGGTTTAACCGAACCGGGCACCACTAATTCATATACTATATATAGATAATAATTTACAAGATTTTGTCAATATTATAAATGATATTATTACCATATATATAAATCATATTTAATACAATAAAATTAATAATTTATAATTTATAAATTATGAAATAATATGTATTTTTATTTTTGGGAGGTGGAAATGGGTGGGAAAATTTTAGCATTTCTATTTTGAGGGGGTAATTGTTATTATTATATAATATATAATATAATATATATATATATGTATAATCATCATAATGAGATTCGATTTTTGTGGGTATATTCTTTAAGATATTTCTCAAATTGGAGATAATATTTGATTGAAATATCTATATATATATAATGATCATATTATTTAATGGATCGATTTTTTATACAAATTATGAGGTTAATTAATATTTTTAATTTAACTTACTTGGTAATATAACTTACTAAAATATCCAAATTGAATTTTTAATTTTACTTCATATGATGTGATTTACATACTATATATATATATGAATTTGAAAACGTTGTATTTTAAAAAATAGACAACCATGATTACTTGTTTAAATGATTAAATATATATTAATTTGTCTAAAAATAAATGTTAACTTAATCAAATAAAACTATAAACAATCTTTGTGGTAAATATTGTCATTAAAGTTTTAGTAATAGATAAATGCAGAGTTAATTTTGGCCTTGATCAGTCACGACAAATTAGGATGACATTTAATTGCAAAATCCAAACAATTAATGAGGTTATAGAACATATCAAAATGACTTGAAATTCATGGAAAATACAAAATCAAAGTCAAGAATCGAAATAGCAATAATTGGGTAACAGTGAGAAAATAGTGAACAATTAAATGCAAATATTGTCACATCAAACATGTAAATAACACACAAAACCCAACTTATCACAAAACATATGTCCATTTAATACAAATCATAAATTAAATTTAGGATTGAAGAAACAATCCGACAATATAGGGGGTTGAAAAAAGAGGATGACGGGAGCATAAAAGAAAGGCAACTGGGGTGTCCACATAAGTTTAGTTGATGAGTGGAAAGGTGACTATGAAACACCAGTGAGGTTGGGTTTTGCCTTTCAATGTAATATCACTACACCAAGAGCCAACTTCTTTTATAAATTCTACCATCACAATCTTGGTGGCATTTTCTTGCATAAATTCCTTTCTTTAACAACTTAAGTTTATATATTAGGCTGGGAAAAGGCAGAGAACGAAGTGGTGGCGATAAAACAGCTCTTTGCGTAGTCTACTAGCTACCACTGGAGTTAATACATTTCCCATTTCTCTCAGAAGCAGTGCATTGCTTCTGAAGCCATAGCTGATGTAGATTATGAGCACATTCGAGTTAATACATTCTCCATTCTCTCGGTGGCGATAAAACAGTTCTTTGCGTAGTCTACTAGCTACTACTGGAGTTAATACATTCTTCATTCTCTCAGAAGCAGTGCGTTGCTTCTGAAACCATAGCTGATGTAGATTATGAGCACATTCGAGTAGCTACCACTGGAGTTAAGACATTCTCCATTCTCTCGGTGGCGATAAAAGATTATGAGCACATTCGAGTAGCTACCACTGGAGTTAAGACATTCTCCATTCTCTCGGTGGCGATAAAACAGTTCTTTTTGCGTAGTCTACTAGCTACCACTGGAGTTAATACATTCTCCATTCTCTCAGAAGCAGTGTGTTGCTTCTGAAACCATAGCTGATGTAGATTATGAGCACATTCGAGTAGCTACCACTAGAGTTAAGACATTCTCCATTCTGAGACCATAGCTGATGTAGATTATGAGCACATTCAAGTAGCTACCACTAGAGTTAAGACATTCTCCATTCTCTCAGAAGCAGTGCATTGCTTCTGAAACCATTCTCCATTCTCTCAGAAGCAGTGCATTGCTTCTGAAACCATAGCTGATGTAGATTATGAGCACATTCGAGTAGAGAACAAACGGGTAATTTTTTGGCCCACCGCAGACTTTTATTTATATCCTCAGCAGTGTTTGATGAGATAATTCGATAATTCGTTGAAATATTTTTCCAAGCTGCGTGGGTGTCGGAATTGCTTATATGGCTCACAAATTAAAAATCCTCAATTAATAAAGTGAAATTGAGCTCTTGTGGAAAATTGGATTTGTCGTATCATTAATTTTGAATAAAAAATGATTAAAAAAATTATACTTTTTATGAAAAATAAAATTGAAAATTTTAAAAAAATTATACAATAAGCTATCAGGAAAGCTTCCAAATGAGATATGCTATAATACTCCAAGACTTGGAGCAATTTATCTTTCGGGGAATAAAGTAAAGGGGGAAATTCCAGGAAATATATATAGATGCAGAGAGCTGGAGGATCTTACCATCACAGCATTTACCATAAGATACCCAAAGATACCGATAAGTTGAGGAGTTGGCGATGACCCTTTTTGGTTACAAAATCACATGTGAAAAAAGTATAACCAAAATGGAAAGGAAATTAGACAGGGAAAATCTAGAACAATCAAACATTGGAAATTAGACATGGAAAATCTAGAACAATCAAACAGTGAATCTGAATATTTCAGAAAATCCTCACAAAAAACATTTATCAAGCAACTTCAATACAAAACAAAAGCACTCAGTACTTTGAAGAAAAGCAAATACTCCTAGTCCCTTGCAAGCATTACAGTTCAAAAAAACAAAAAAACAGCAAATTACTTCGACGGCCCTGCAACTTATCCTTCTTTGGTGGCCCCTTCAGCTTCACCTTCTCCATGGATGAAATGAAAATATCTATCTGAAAATATCTTTGATATTTTCCCGATATTTTCATTTTTTTACGTGATCGATATAAAAACAAGTGCAATCGATATATCTCCGATATTTTCATTTTTCCACATAACCGATAAAGAAAAATCGATAATATATCAGCGAAATATTGATTTCAGTATCGGTGACTTCATCTCACAATTTGTAGGAAAATAGGTGAAATATCAGAAAAATATCAGCGAAATATCAATTTCAATATCGGTGACTTCATGGTATAATTTATAGGAAAATAGGTGAAATATTGGAGAAATATTGATAAATATCGGTATTGATTTCGATATCAGTGGTTTCATGGTACAAATTATATGAAAATTAATGAAATATCATAAAAATATCGATAAATATCAGTGGAATGTCGGGGAAATATCGGTAAATATCATTGAATATCGAAAAAATATCGATAAATTTATATATCGCTATTTCCACCGATATCAATATTTTCACGATATTTCCATAAAACTAAGATATCGATATTTTCATCGAAACCGAAATTTTCATCCCATTTTTGTTGGAAAATAGGTGAAATATCAGAAAAATATCAGCGAAATATCAATTTCAAATATTTCCATAAAACTAAGATATCGATATTTTCATCGAAACCGAAATTTTCATTCCATTTTTGTAGGAAAATAGGTGAAATATCAGAAAAATATTAGCGAAATATCAATTTCAATATCGATGACTTCATGGTATAATTTATAGGAAAATAGGTGAAATATTGGGGAAATATCAACGAAATATTGATAAATATCGGTATTGATTTCGATATTAGTGGTTTCATGGTACAAATTATATGAAAATCAATGAAATATCATAAAAATATCAATAAATATCAGTGGAATGTCGGGGAAATATCGGTAATATCATTGAATATCGAAAAAATATCGATAAATTTATGTATCGATATTTCCACCGATATCAATATTTCCACGATATTTCCATAAAATTAAGATATCGATATTTTCATCGAAACCGAAATTTTCATCCCATTTGGTAGCCCATGTAGCTTCACCTTCTTTGTTCCATTTTTCAACTGGCCAACAAAAGGAATAGGACAATCCATTGGAATAAAATTTTGGGAGCAACGGAACCTGTGTTAGTTCTCCGCCACTTCCGTAGTGACAAGATATCTGTGGAGTAGCAGTCACACCAAATAAGTAAACCTTCTTAAATGCAAATAAGTCAACCTTCTGAAATGTTTTATGATATCACGTGCTTTCATTTTTATGTTTGGAATCAGTCCAAGTCTTTTATGTTCTTCATTCAATCCCAAAGTAATGAACTAATTCGAGGTACCTCGGAGGATTCAAGTTCATTGCATAGTTAAGTCAACCTTCTGAAATGTTTTATCACATCACGTGCTTTCATTTTTCTTTTTGTTATCAGTCCAAGACATTTATCTTCATCGTTCAATCCAAAGTAAAGAACTAATTCGAGGTACCTCGGAGGATTCAAGTTCATTTGTGCGACGTGCTTGGCCCATTCACGACTGATAATATTTAAAACTGTCGATATTTGAATATTAGAAAGTGATAATATTATTTTTAAAAATATAAAAAAATATTGGTAGTCGTCATCTATTAGAAACTTAAAGTGATAATATTGTTTTTTAAAATATAAAAAAATATTGGTAGTCATCATCTATTAGAAACCTTCAATATTTGACAATCGTGCACATATTTCGTATATTTTAAATTGTCTATATTTCACAACATTGGAATATTGGAAAGTGATAATATTGTTTTTTAAAATATAATAAAATATTGAAAAATATTGATGACTACCAATATCAATAGGTTAAATATATTTTTATGATGTAATAGAATATTGAAACGATAAATATATTTTTATAAATTAACAATAGAATATTAAAAATTATTGAGATATCAATGTTTTAATATTGGTATCCAAGTCTATCAATATAAATTGAATAAATGAATTATAATAGTTGTGAAAATAGTTATGATGGATTATTGATATTAACCCATCCATGTTTTTTTTATATGGAAAAACTCATTCTTTTTTATGATTGTCGAATAGTACAATTGGTACAAACTATTTAAATTCTTATTCATATTATCATTTCAATTGAAAAGTTTGTAGTCATCATCTATTAAGAACTTTCAATATTTGACAATATCAAAATATTGGGTAGTGCACATATTTCGTATATTTAAAACTGTCGATATTTCACAACATTGGAATATTGGAAGGTGATAATATTATTTTTTTAAATATAATAAAATATTAAAAAATATTGATATTGATGACTACCAATATCAATAGGTTAAATATATTTTTATAATGTAATAGAATATTGAAACGATAAATATATTTTTATAAATTAACAATATAAATAGTCGTTAATGGTGAAAACGTCGTGACTCGTATCATCACATTGCCTGGGATGGTCTCTGCTGGGTTGTGATTTTTGCACTACATTCTATTATTCTTTGTATTCTTTCTTAAATCTATGATCGAGTGAAGAGTATGTGAACAATAGACTCGATTGTTTAATTCGAATGTCATGTTTAGAAAACCTACTCTCTCGACCCCTTGAAACAGACGACAAAGAAGATGATGATGACGACGACGATGGATCAATTTGTGCTTGGTTTTGATAGGTTAAGATTTCTCTGTATATTAGTGAAAGCTTTATGCTTCATATTCTGTATCGTAGAATCGTTGAACAAAGATGTTGTAATGTTTCATATTTGTAATTTTGTTTGCCCTTTCATTAAATAAGTTCAAATATACTTATATTTTTGATGAAATTTAGAGTTCAGTTTGTCTACAAGTAAAATGAGATTATGTTGGGATATTTCAGTAGTTATATCGATGAGACAAAAACAGTTTACTTGTTAAGACAAAACAGGTTGCTTAAGTTGTCAGCAACTAAGTTTCCATACTAACTAATATGATCTTAGGATAAAAGATCATGTTAGAAGTTTTCCAAGTGGCAAGGAAAACTTAACCTTAGAAGACAAATGACATCTTCTAAGAGTCAACAAGCTGTAGAAAACAGCATGCTAAAGGAAGGATCTGCATAAGAGCAGACAGGAAGCTGAAGACAGAAGACTGCATTAAGAAAAGAAGGAAGAAGGAAGCTGGAAGCTGCAAGCAGTGAACAACAAGCAAGATGCAGCAAACTATGAATAGCAGCAAGCTGGAAGCAGTATAGTAAAGACCATGAAGCAGCAAAATCAACTGACGAGTAACCGTTGCATGGACTTCAGCTCTGGACCCATACCGACTTGACTACTCAACAGGAATGTCAGAAAGGTTCAGAAGCAAATGTTGGGTGCATTAAATGTATATGTTAGAATCAACTTAGAAGCATTTAATGGGACCACAGAGAAAGATCTTGAGATCTTTGCTTGAATTCAAAATGGTGAAACATCTACCTTCAACGGATACTTCATTCAATGGATACATTCTCAAGATCTATAAATAGAAGGTGTGGCTAACTGAAGAACAAGCTGGACATGCTGCACAGAGTCGAGAGAATATTCAGAGATACCATATTCAACCACTCAACCTTCTAGGATCAGTCTACCTCAGCAATGGAGCTTTCATGTTCAAGACTGATCCATATTCGCAATAGTTGAAGAGAAACATTTTATCTTTTAACCATTTGTGCTGTGTGCGCAAGGTTTTTTTAGGTGTACTTAGTTGAGCGGATAGTATCCTTGCTAAGTTTAGTAGTCTAGAAATAAGCTACTTGCTCTTTGTGGAATTGTACCCATTATGGGTTGTGGTCTTCGACTAGAGTCTGGGATTCTAGTAGGCGTAGCTTGTTAGGAAGAGATTTGTAAAGTGGGGCTTGTAATTCGAACTGACCTAACGAAGTTCCTCCTTGTGAAGGAGTATAGTGGACGTAGAAGACTTACACCACCTTCAAACCACTATAAACCATAAGTGTTTATTTGTTTTCATTTACTTACTGCATTGTGCTTATTTTGTTATATCTTACTGATCATATCATAAGCATCCTGCACAAAAGAAGTTTATAAAAAAAAGTTGTTTTTCCAAAGAGAAACTCTATCGTGATTTATCTGCTGCGTACTAAGAAGCTGGTCAGAAACCCGAATCAGCATACTGACAGGTTTCTGATCAAGTCAGGTTGCTGTTTCATTTAAGAATTAGGAACCTGCATCTCTGATTGTTTTAAAGTCGAAAAATCGATAGAGATTCATTCATCCCTCTGAACCTCTGACCACTTGGGACCAACAGATTAAACTATTTGAATTCAATTCATGTTGGATTAAGGTAATGATAAACAAGTTCAAACATGATTTTAAAAGTTTAATGAAACATCAAATGAGTTTTTATATATGTACATTTATGTATATTACAACTTCAACATAATTTTTCAAAAATTAGTTATATAATAATGCAATTTGAACCACCTTCCTTTTTTTTTTTTTTTGATTAGGTCTTCTGTGCAACTAGTGCATGGATATTAGATCCATGCACTCGGGTGAGGTCGGATCCGACCTGAATCCGCGCATTTTTTTTCCTGACCTTTATGTTAGTCATACTTTTATAATATATTAGTCATACATTTATGTTATATTAGGATTCCCTTACGTCCAGATTTCATATCCTTAGTGCAATATTTTAACTTTCAAAAAAAATTCGTTGGCCTTCATACTATGTTAATCATACATTTATGTTATATTAGCCATACATTTATATACAAATATTATACCTTTATGTAATACTTTAACCCTAAATCCTAATTTCGGCACAATAAACTCTAATTTCACCACAAGTTGTAGATGTTTATCTTTATGTGATATTACTCATATATTTATGTGATATTATTTATACATTTATATCAACATAAACATATATTTATATAATATATAAATGTACAACTAATATAATTAAAATGTATGACTAATATAACTAAAAGGTATGAAATGTATTAATAGTTATCTGAAAATATGTTAAGGTACATGTAAAAATGGAAAATGTATGACTAACATAACATAAAGGTATGTTTAACACTACATAAAGGTATGTCTAATACTACATAAAGGTATAACACTTGTGATCGAATCTGAGCGAATTTGTGCGCGACTTTGAGGAGCGTGTGGGCGCATGACTGCGCGTGGGATGTGAGTACACAGTTTCAGAACTGTGCACCAGGTGTATAAAAGTTTTTTTTTTTTTTTTTTTTTTTGCAAAAGATTGTCAATATGTAAATTTATGCACCTTGGATGCAATTTTTTCTAATTTTTTTAGGAAGTAAAGAAAGTTTCTAAATGAGATAGTACAATTCGTGAGTTATTTGGGATCGATTCGAGAAAAAAAAAATACGGTTCGAAAATATTTGTCCTTTACATATTATAGTATATTTTCTTCGTAAAGACGTGGTAAATTCTTATTTTTTTCAACTACACCGCTACAACCTAACTTAATGTTCTTCGAGAGATTTTTTAATAAATAATAATTTCTATTTCGAGCACAATATTTTTTAATCATCTGCAACTTTATATTACAAGTATATTTTTATGTCACATCCAAGTACACTAAAAATATATTCAGTTTTTATCTCCAATTTACATATCTCTAAAATACAAGCACAAACCATAGTCCACACAGCAAACTTGAATTTATTTTATTTATTTATTTTTGGTTAGCGTACGTATACTTAACCTCTCGGAAGAAGCAAACCGGCAGACATGCAGTTGGGTAGAAGAATGTTGAATGAGCTTGTGTTTCATAGTATTTAACTACTTGTACATATTTTCAATTACAATACTTCTTAATTATCCTTCTTTTTTTATCCCAACGAATAATACTTAATTTTTAAGGCAACTTATTTATAAAAAACACACAAATTATTATGAAATAGTTAGTTTTAAATTATATCACAATTATAAACTAAAGGCTATAATGGTTTATAAAATAATTTTATATATCCCGAGCCATTGTTGTACATAAAAAATTGTAAGCTAAACGAGTAATATTTTTACTTAAGAGAAAGTTCTCATTCTAGCTTGAAGTATATATGAATATATTATTATTATTATTAAAAATCTGAAATTCAAAATTGATCCTTCAAAAAAATAACAATTTAAAATTAAACCACAATATATTCATACATATTTAATCTAAAATATTCATAATTGTTAAAATTGTTGAGAAACCACCTTGAAATTTCCTGCTATGTCCATATCAACCAATATTCCTACCAAAAGCTATTGCAAATTTTAATCTAAATTAAAATTCCGATAATCATAATCTATATTTTTATAAATAAAAAGTATAAATTATAAGGTTAACAGTTCATGTAAAATAAAAAATAAAATAATAACACTAGTCCTCCTTCAATTATATTTCATTTTCTTTTCATTTCATATTTTGTGATATAATTAATTACTGAAAAAGAAGTAAACATAAAGCAGGGTGTGAATTTTAATATTTCTTAATATACATACACACACCGTCGGAAACTCAAACACAGAGGGTACGGAAAGTGGGGCCCACTTAGTTGACGATGATGCCTGTATGGAATTTAATAACCGGCAGTGCCGTAGCATTTCCACCATGTGCCGTACGGTCATGTCGTACTCGCTACCGTACCCGTGGACACACGTTAAGATGAGAAATTCACTTTTCATATCATGCGGGATGTGATTAATACATATTATCGGTGGACATATTAAGAGTTGTCAATGATGAATATTTTATTATTTATATATATATATATATATATATAGTAATACGTTTTCATTTTTATTCTCTGAAAAATGTTTACTTTATGTTAATATATAGTGAAACTAGCTTATATTGTTTTTTTCATTTTATTCTATACATTTAATCATGTCCTTTTCCCCCTTGATTCGATTTTTTTATTTAAAAGATAAATCGTGTAAAATCACTTTATACTCCTAATGATCACTGAAATCTTCTTTTCTCTTTGGAGATAAATTTAAAGGGATTAAGTTATTATTGTCAAATTAATAAAACATAATTGGATTATAAAAAAAAGCATGTTACTCATCACAATCAGTTATGATTTTATAATTTATTTTCATTTTATAAATCATGAAAGTACTTGAAGCTTTTACCAAAGTGGGTCAAAACTCAATCTTTCCAACAGTAATGACTTTCAATTCCATTGAAATCACAGTCTTCTTCTTTTTTTCCCCATCCAATAAGGGCCGTTTGGTACGCGGGTTGGGATTGTTTAGGTTGGTTGGGCTTTTCGGGCTTTTACTGTTCATTGAAGACAAAATAGCACTTTTTGAGTGTTTGGTAGGTGGGTTTTGAGATGAGTTTGAGTTAAATTTTGTGTTTGGAATGAATGTTTAATACTTTGCAAATATGAGTTTAAAGTAAAAATTGTGTTTGGTTTGTGGGTTAAGTTTGATAAAAAACCTGAAATTACCGAATTACCCTTAACATAAAATTGTATGCAATAATTGTAAATGGGAATTCTTAATATAAAATAATGTTTTAATTAAAAGACATAATATAAAATAATATTTTAATTAAAAGACATAATATAAAATAATGTTTGGATCCCTAAAATATCTTAATATAAAAAATAATATTTTAATTAAAAGATATAATATAAAATAATGTTTGGATCCCTAAAATATCTTAATATAAAAAAATAATATAAAATAATGTTTTAATTAAAAGACATAATATAAAATAATAAAAAATAATATTTTAATTAAAAAATATAATATAAAATAATATATTATGATATAAAATAATATTTTAATTAAAAGACATAATATAAAATAATGTTTGGATCCCTAAAATATCTTAATATAAATAATATAAAATAATATTTTAATTAGAAGACATAATATAAAATAATATTATGATATAAAATAATCTTTTAATTAAAAGACATAATATAAAATAATATTTTAATTAAAATACATAATATAAAAATAATATAAAATAATATTTTAATTAAAAGACATAATATAAAATAATATATTATGATATAAAATAATGTTTTAATTAAAAGACATAATATAAAACAATGTTTGGATCCCTAAAATATCTTAATATAAAAAAATAATATAAAATAATATTTTAATTAAAAGACATAATATAAACAAAATTTAATATCCCAAAATTTAATAATTTAATAATTTAATAAAAGATTAAAAAATAATTTAATATATGTATAATTTAATATCCCAAAATTTAATAATTTAATAATTTAAAAGATTAAAAAATAATTTAATAAATATAATTTAATATCCCAAAATTTAATAATTTGAAAGATTAAAAAATAATTATATATATATATATATAATTTTAATAATTAAAAATCCATGAATTAAATTAAAAGAAGAAAAAATGAGGGCATTTTAGGGAAATCGAAAAATAAAATAATAAACCCACCAAATATGGTGGGTTTATAAACCCACCATTTATCATGCATAATCATGCATAATCCCACAAATATACCCGGGCCCAAAAACCAAATTCGGGCTCCAAACCCACCTACCAAACATGGATTTAGGTTGGTTATAAACTCAAACCAACCTAAACCCATTTACCAAACGGGGCCTAATAGTCTACATCTTGAAATTGACTATGTGAATAATTTTGAAATTAATTGATTTAGTCATGTTGTGTTGTAATCATTAAATGATAAAAGTGCTAATTAAAAATTGGAAATAGGTTGTTGATTGGTTGCTGGTGAGTTGAATGTGACATGGGATCAATTCAGACTAAATCTCAAGCCAAAAGATTTTCAGTTGTAAATAAATAAATAAAATTTAAAGGCCACATTACAAAGCATATCTTGCCCTCACACAAACATAAAAAGTCATTTTAACTGTTACTTTGCTTTCATTTTGTCCTTAACGCATTTTTATATTTTGTGAAATATTTACTTATATTTTCTGTATCTTGTTGATTGTAGTATTCACCACTTATATGTATGTGGTATGTGATGATCTTTTTATTTTTTTTGGAGAATGAATCATTCGAAAAAAAATAGATAAAGAAATTAGAGAAATAATTTTAATTGGCTCCATGTTAGATGATTTTATATTGATAGTTATGTTGACACCATAAAATATATTTATGGACTTGAGATTCATTTTTAATCCATTCCAGCATTGACTGAGAAGAAAAGGCTGTACAAATAACTATAATAGTATTAAACAATTGAAAAAAACAAATTAAATCTATGCCGATCTAAACTAATACCATAACAGAATTAAACTGAACAAATTCTATATATCAAATAGTTGTAATTGTAGTATATGATTTAAAAAAAAAAGTTGAAATTTCTGAAATTGGAAAAATATACTGGAAGCCAATCTGATTTCTAAATATAATGATAATAGCAAAAAATTTCAGTAATCATCGATTAAATGTTGATTGGGCCAAGACCTTACTTACACTGTGACAGATTTGGGTCTTCAGTGTATTTTATATAATGGGCAGGCCCAGGCCCAAGTCCAGGCCCGACTCTTATTAGTATAGTAATGAGATGAAAGAGAGTCAAGAGATTATTATTTTGAAAACGTTGTATTTTAAAAAATAGACAACCATTAATTTTTGTTTAAATGATTAATATATATTAATTTGTCTAAAAATAATTTTTAACTTAGTCAAATAAAACTATAAACAATCTTTGTGGTACATATTCTCATTAAAATTTTAGTAATATAATGCAGAGAGTTAATTCTGGCATTGAGTCTCGACAGAATATTTCATAGAGTAAGATACAATAATATATTATTTAATATGGTAAATGCACAAAATCAAAAACTTTTGAATTTCAAAATTAGAAAAATCAAAAAAAAAAAATATATCGATAATTTGGCTGACAATTTTTTTTTCTGAAAAAGAAAAATCCTTAAAAAACCATTTACTAGATATAATATTTGGGCATATGAAATCTCTATTTTTTGAAAAGCATTAATATTGACGGGCGAAAATGTTAAAATGCTTATCATGAGCAACTTTTAATATGTTCATTGATGATATATAATGATCTTATCTTTTTAAATTATGAAATGTGAAATTAATAAATATATTAGATATTTGACATTGTAAACATATTAATTTGTTCATGGTGGGTAAAAAAATAAATCCAAATAACTAATGGAATTGGAAGATTCATCCAACTTAGGTCAACATTTATCATATAATATGTAGATGATGGATAGAGTAACAAAATTGTATTGACAAAGTAAAAAATAAATCCAAATAACAAATGGGGTTGCAACTTGCAAGATTCATTCAACTTGGGTCAACATTGATGCCAATGTTCTTCTTGAGCAGAATTTAAAGCCGTGGGGTTTTACATTTTCGAAGCCGGCAATTTTGATTTGTTCTTTTATTAACTAATTAGGGTAAAATCATTTTTAGGTCCTATTCTGTAGGTCGTGTCTGATTTTAGTTTTTTTAATTACCGATTTTCAATTTTAATTGTGTAATTGAAAATTTTATCTAATTTCAATTATTTTTTCATCGGAATTTATATTTTTCGGTCAATTTTTGGCGAGTGACGTATACACCCCCAATTCCATGATTTCACACTTAGGTAGCAATTTTTTGTACATGTGATAATTCATTTTGCATTATTTGCTATCTAAAATGCCACATCATCATGACACGTCATTTAATGACAAAAATATAAATAAATAATAATTAACTCAAATTGAAAAACAAAATGAAAGAAAAATTCAATTACTTGTATTAGTAAATCCCCAAATCAGCCCAAGAACCCTAATCTCCAAATATAAACCCCAATTGCTTTAGTTGAAAGACATTCTTGAGCAATCTCAGGAAACGGCAATTTCTTCCAGAAATCATACACCTCCAAATGCTTTATCCATTTAGGTTTATACTCATCTTCAGTATCACAAAGTTGAGAACAAAATCTTAAGAATTTGTAGTGATTACATCTAGGATCAAACCCAAAACAACTGCAGTCAACAAACACAGTTGATGGATTCCAAATAACAATCTTTCCCCTAGGATAAGTTAGAGACAACAGTATCCACTAGCTTTCTGCTGCCCTGGCCACAGTGTCGCCATGTGGACTCACATTGGCATTAATTCTTGTTTCAACTATTCCGACATTGTTTATTCCCCTAGTCACAAACTTTTCTTGTTGTCGATAAGGAGTTTTTTATCTTGCAAATGGGCTTGTGGCTATACTAAATGAAGATTGATCCCTTGCCCCCAAAGGTTGGAGCTTCCAAGAGTATTTTTTGGGTGAGAGAAACTCATTCAAGGTCTTATTTATGGAACTAAAAAATACTTAATTAAGAGCTCCTCTTATACTTGTTAATTTGATGTGCATTGTTGTAAAAATGGTATCCGGATGATAATCCTTTGGTGGCTATTCGTTCAACGGCTTCTTTTCATGCGCAAGTAGATTTTATATTCATGTGCATTAAGCTGATTTTTTAATGTATAAAGCTTGTTTGGTTACATAGATATGTTTGATTGAGACAAAAGTCATCATCTTTCTTCTCGGTGATGAGGATATATATACCAGCTGGGATATTTCTCAAACGTTTATATTTAGATTGTCAAGAAGCATGACATCATACAAAATTGTTTATATGGGCTACAAGTATTGCACTTTTTAATTTGGTTCAAGGATGATTTCTTCTCTCTTCTTATTATATTTAGAAAACAGAACAAATTCCTTGATTTCCTTGTAAAAAAGTTTAGCATGTCATGCTTCTATAATTTGTGATTCTTTACATTTTGGAACATATCTGCCGAGCAATATCCCACTCGACTCTTAACTGAATTCATAAAATGATAGTAACATTAACAACATAAAATGTATTTTATGGATTTAAGATTCATTTTTAATCCCTTCAATCTGAACCCAAATACTCATTCGGCCTAATACATTTTGTGAGCCCACGTTTATATAACATCACCCATAAATAAATCTTCAAATTGATTTTATTTTTAGAAGGAATACATTTTTTATTAAAGTAGATCTAATTTTATACAGATCTAAACCAGACCATAACATAATTAAACTGAACAAATTCTAATATCTAATAGTTGAAATTGTAGTATATGATATAATAAGAGAAAGTTTGGAATTTCAGAAATAGAAAAAATCTACTGATTTAGAAAAAAAATATATATAAATATGAACTTGAAGCCAATATGATCAATAAAAAAAAAATGAATTGACAACAAATTCTAGGAAACATCGCTTACAGGTTGATTTGGCCAAGGCCTAATTATTTACCTTGTTACAAGCTCCGGCCTTTGGTATAATTTATGGGTTATTCTATTCATAGCCTAATATTTCTCACGACAATCATTTATTTCAAAATTTTCAATTATACCCTTAAATTCATTTCTACGATCCTAATTTTAGATATGGTCTTTTCTTATTACAACCACCACCATTTTTCATTTTTTGTTCTTTTTTTTTTCCACAGTCATCATCTTTTTTAATTCGTAACAATTTAAAGGCTTCATTTTTTTTCTTAAAAAAAAAAGTATTCAATCTTTCATTGATAATAAACATATCTGAAAATTAAAAAATGATGACAATGTTTGACGAACATCGACGGAAATACAACATAAAATGATTGAAAATTGTAATTTTTGATTTCTGAATTGATATTTGAAAATTTATCATTGATTTATCATCATTACGCAAAAAACTTAGTATATTTTCATTGATGTTGTTTTGATATTTTTGTTATTGATTAAAAATTTATTGATTGACTGATATATTTTTCTTTCATATCACTGATTCTCAATTTTTGTGTTTGAAAAGTTAAAAAAATAGCCCGAACACCATTACTGTTCGTATAAAGTAAAATTCCAAGTGATCCGAAAACGAAAGTGTGCGTTCTTTTCATAGTAGTTTTTTTTTTTCCTCTTTTCCCTTCAAAAATTTTCTGATATGATGTGGGCCACCCTTTTCAACTCCACTTTTTGCTGCCTCTCTCCTCCACAACAATTCTAGTTGTTTTTTCTTCCTAAAACTTGTTAGGCCAATTTTTTTGCTTCCTCAACTTTTCAGTTTATGTTCCTCCTTTCTTTTAAAAATTGTTGGATCCCGTTTGTAGCCACTATCAAGTATAAAAGAGCGAATGTTGTAAATTATTATGAATTGAGAAGATGGTGATTAAGAAGATGGTGATTGAGAAAAGGAAAAAAATTAAGATGAAAAGATGGTGATTAAGCTTTTTAAAAGGAAGATATAAAGTTAGGGTTGTAAAATTGAATTTTAAGGATAAAATAGATATTTTAAGTGTCAAATGTCTGTAATGAGAAATTTTATGAGTGCGAATAGGATTACCCATAATTTATATATAATGGGCAGGCCTAGACCCGATTATTTTTTGTATAACAATGAGATGAAAGAGTATCACTGTTAATCGTTTGGGCTATATAGACAACAATTATGCTGCTGTTAAAATTTCTAGTAACAAGGGTTTAAAACTTGTCTTTCTTAGAATAGATCAGTGGATTATAATTTTAAACCATTATTAAAATTTGCCAATTTCCACTAAAATAAGAAAGATTGAAAAAAATATGAATTTGAAAACGTTGTATTTTAAAAAATAGACAACCATGATTACTTGTTTAAATGATTAAATATATATTAATTTGTCTAAAAATAAATGTTAACTTAATCAAATAAAACTATAAACAATCTTTGTGGTAAATATTGTCATTAAAGTGTTAGTAATAGATAAATGCAGAGAGTTAATTTTGGCCTTGATCAGTCTCGACAAATTAGGATGACATTTAATTGCAAAATCCAAACAATTAATGAGGTTGGAAGATTCATTCAACTTAGGCCAAGATCGATTTCAATGTCTACTTGCGCAAATTTAAAGCTGTGGGGTTTTCCATTTTCGAAGCTGGCAATTTTGATTTGTTATTTTAATAAATAATTAACTACTGCTATTGCCTAATCACAATAATATAACTTTTGACTTTTTTTATTTTTTATGTTTACGAATCCTTTTATCATTTACAAAAAACTAATATGATTTAATCTCACATCAGACTTTATATGAGACATAATTTTATGCAAATTTGATATTAATCGTATTGAATGAATTGATTCGTTTTTATTAATTCATATAAACTTCTTTTCACTTAAAATCTCATATGAGACCTTAAAATCTCATATGACACCATATAATATCTCAGATAAAACCTATATTTTATCATTTATTCATACACTATTTTGGATTTGATTAATTAAAAGAAAGGAAAGGGAAGAACGCACTATCGAGCAGATGGGATCCTCTATACCATAAGTTGTGTACCATTTCTCTCTCCCATTGTTTAAACCACGCCGTATCAGATTTAATTAATAAGATTGGTTAATTTGGATATTTTCGGCTCAACAGCCGCTCTAATCTTTTCTCCTTTCTTATTTAATATTATTATTATTTTTTTGCAATTATTTTCTCTTTCTGTAATATTTCTGTAGTTTTTTTTTCTTGTTTTATTATTATTGTTTGTTTGTTTTTTTTTTTTTTTCAATTCTTTTCTCTTTATCTCACGTCAACACAAGCCGATCTTCTCACCTCTATCGAACAGTTCTGAAATTTCTCACATCAACACACTCACAAACACACGCAAATCTCTTCTCCTGTTAGTATAAATATTTGTGATATTTGATGTTATATTTGTGTTTTATTATTTTTCATCTACGACGTCAATATTATATAGGAATATGGTATGAAACACGTATTAGAATATAGGATCTCGTGTGATGGTATTGCAATTAATTATTAGATGTATTATATTGGAATTTTGAAGTGAGCAGAAATTTCGCATTTCAACTTAAAATGTATTATGAGTAAATATCAATTAAAGACGATGAAAATTTGGGATAAAATACAAATCCTTTGTGATGGTAAGATTTTCCATATTTTCTACTTATTTTAAAGAAAAACATGCAAGGCTGACTAAAATCAGCACACTGATCTCTTTACGTCGAATGAACTAATGATGTTAATTTTTGTACACAGGTTTCAATTATATCCTAATACATCAAAGACTTGATTTGATTTTTTTTCAATGAATTAGAGGGAGTGGAAGGAAGAGAGACGATAAAAATTAGAAAACTTATGTGATCAGAGTTCGAATTCCGATCATCACAATCTGCACCTTATAAAGGCTTGATTTGATTTAAAGAGAATCAATGAACTATTATTTTTTTTCTTTAGTCCTCTCGATTTTAATATTTCTACTATCTTTTTACAAATATGAACAATAATATTATTAAATTATAATTTACATTTTTTATTCTTCTTACAAATATGGACAATAAATATCTATTAAATTATAATTCACATTTGAAATTATCTAATAAAAATGACTATCAAAACTTAAAAAAAAAAAAAAAAAAAACTTTCCCAATTACATTCTAAAATTTTAATTGATTTTAATAAATTAAAGCATTTAAAAAGATCTTGAATATGATTTTAAATAAACATGAAAATATAAAGAAATCTAAAAATTATAACTTAAAATTAGATTTTTCAAATTAATAAAAAATTCTAAAGTGCAAAATGATTGTAGAAATCTCAAATGAAATAAAATTCTAAAGATCACTGTATAAATACTAAAAATTTACAAGAAAAGTTTAGAAAAATATATTGAGCTAGGAAATTGAAGAATAAAAACCTAAACATACTAAAATTAATATTGATTAAAAAATCCTTGTCTATACTAAAATTCTAAACCTAGAGATGGAATCTTACTTACATACTTTTACGGCTTAAAATCATTTTTCGTTTCATAACTATGATGTCGTATAATTTTAGTCTCATAAGTATTACGACTTTCAATTTAGTCCTACAATTTAAAAATTTGTCTGATTTCGGTCTAATTTTAACTAAAATTTCAAATTTCATCGAAGAATGGCTTTCTAATGACCTAAAAGTGATATTGCGATACTGTGTTTATTCATATGAGACCATACAATATCTCACATAAGACCTATATTTTATCATTTATTCACACACTGTTTTGGATTTGATTAATTAAAAGAAAGGAAAGGAAATAGCGCACCATCGAGAGAGATGAAAAAGGAAATATCACACACATATTTTAATAAAGAAAGAAACTGTACTCTAGCGCTAAGATTCATCAAGCTTAGCTATGAGGCTATGAAGAAGAAGAATAAATGTAGAAAATATGTTATTCATACATTGTATATAAACAGTGATAGGTCTAGGATTTGAATTGAAGAAGGTTCAAGTCAATTAATAAAAATATATAATATTTTTAAACTAAAATCGTAAAATATCAACAAATTACAACATTTTTTTTCTATTTTTCATATTTTCAAATTGGTGCATAATAACTTCAGTATTAATATTTTTAGGTGCATCATTTTCAATGTATATTGTTAAATAATCATTCAATTGTGTATCACCCATTCGATTGAGAAGAGAATTTTTAATGATCTAAATTGTTGAAAAAAAAAAACTCTTTCTACTATGGTAGTGATAATGGTAATATCAACTACAACTTAATATAGACCAATGAAAAAGTAATATGTTTTCTAGACTATCTTTTGAGTAAGTTCTCCAATCCATTTATTTCAGAGAAATTTTTATCCAAATACACACAAAAACAAAGTTTTCAATGACTCTCAAATTTATATATAGCTACTATAAAAAAATTCAGACGAATACTATTTTATAAGGCGACGTAATTTTTTTTTTTATCATAAACAAATTGTAGCATAATCTGATTAGAATGACATAAACTGATTGTAGCATTCAATTGCTTTGTGATCAATATATAATTTTTACAATGACATTCAACCTTATTTCTTTATTTTGAGAAGTAAAAATGACATCTAATACGACTTAAATCTTATATTCTAAATTTGCTTTTATGTTATCTCTTACAAAAATTGTAATAATCCTTTTCAAATGGAGAGGTATTTGATAATAAATGGCATGAAGGTATTTGACAAATAAATTAGCAATAATGAAGATAAAAAATAGTAAAAGAAAATAAAATTAAGAGATGGAGAATAAGGGAAATAGAGAACAAAACTTAAGGAGATGCTGTTGTGTGAGAGAAGGATAAACATTGCTGTACAAAATGAAATTTACATTTTTTTTTTTTTATTAAATTAGGAAATTACAAAATACCCTTGAATTTTTTCAAAATTTCAGTGGGGCCAGTGCTCCCTTGGCCCCACCTCAGTCCGTCTCTGTATATAAACGCATAAAAGCGATTCCAACTAACACTTCTACGTGGCATAAGCTACTAACAAACTAATTCCACATGTGCGTACGCTTAATCTTAATCATAATATATTTTTTAAGTATTATTATTATTATTATTATTATTATTATTATTATTATTATTATTATTATTACATCTTTCAACTCAAACTTGAAAAATTAATGTATTGACTCCTAGTCACAAACACGTACACATTTTTCCTCTTAATTTTCTAATTCAATTAATATTTATTTTTTAGTTATTGTTATTATATTTTATATTTTAGTTGTTGTTATTATTATTAGTTTTTTCTCCTGATTTTTTATTTACTAATATGAAATAATCATGATAAAGATTTGTTCCAACTTTCTAATTTACCTATAATAATATTTAATTTTCAATTATTGTCTGTATTATTATAAATTTATACTAGTATAAGTCTCGTGCGATGCACGAACATATAAATTTCACTATTTATATATTTTAATATGAAAATGTTGAACACAAAAAATAATTTTTTTTTTGGAGAATTTCAATCTGATTTATTACTTGTGTGACTCACGACCATAAAATCTAAATATTTTAAGTTTGATGTGAAAATTTTAATTTACAAAAAAAAAAAAAATTAAGTTCTCATAATATTTCAATCTCATTTGGTATACCCGTGTCCATGAGTATGGACAAATAAATTTGAAGTGTTAGTAATTTTTTGATATAAAAATGTTGTTCAGGAAAAATAATATAATTCTTCAAAGTGTTTTCAATTTAATCTACTACCTACATAATTTATGAATTTAAATATTTTTTATTTTCATCATACGTTGTCGCACTATTGGCCTGAAACAAACTTATGCAAATTTATGTGCAATAATTTATTCATAATGAGTATAAAATGGTGATATTATTGAGCATTATAATCAAGTCTTGATAATATTTCAACCTCATTTGGTATTCGTGTGATGTAGTAAATAAATTTCATGTGTTAGTAATTTTTTGATATAAAAATGATGATCATGAAAATCATATAGTTCTTCAGAGTTATTTCAATTTAATCTACTACTCATATAATTCATCTAAATATTTATTATTTTCATCATATGTTGTTTAACTATTTTACTACTTGTTCTTGTCACAATTGGCCTAGAAAATACTTGCATATGTTTAACAATTTATTCATAATGAGCTTAAAATATTGATATTATTGTATATTACACCAAAATAAAATTTCTAAATTTAACATACCATCAAAAAATTTGTATAATTATTTTTTTCAGATATCTTAAAATCAAAATTTATCTATTAGAAAAATCATATTGGAAAAAAACATTTCAAAATTTGATAAATCTAAAACAATGAAACTATATTACAACATAAATTAAATATATTTTATCATTGTTCTGTGAACTTCATGCTACCATGATAGTGAAATTTTAGATTTTTATTACTTTTTAATCAAGGAGGAAACATTATTTATTCTTACAACAAAAAAAATGATAAATTTTTTCGTGGATATATAAAATGATTTAGATTAAGGTACAAACTTTTATTTACAACTTTTCATGACATGATATTATTACCATATATATACAAATCATACTAACTTTATAACATATCAAATACGATCATATTTTTTTCCTCAATTATCGTATATATACAAAATAATTTTCATATCATGAATATACATAAATTATGAAAAACTAAATATTTACAATTTATAAATTTATAAAATAATGAATATTTGTATTTCTACTTAAAAAAAATAGAAATTAAGTTAGTTGGTTTTTATATAGATGACAATGAAATTTCATAATAAAAAATTCAAAGTATTTAAAATATATATGTAAAAATTCTTCATCTACGTATTATCACTCTTATAAATAGCATCGACTATCTATTCTTCAAGATTAATAATGAAGATATATTTATATAATTCAGCATTATGAAATAGAACATATTTTTTATTATTTTTTATAAGTATAAGTATAAATGATATATTTTTTTAATCATTTTTTATACTTAATTTGTAATTTTTAATAGAAAGTATATGAATTCATAAATTTTATACTTCCAAAATATTATTGTGTGCAACAATATATCATATGTATATTTTTTTATTATATTCAAGATATATTACAAATCTTTATGATTTTTAATAAGAATTAATATGGTATAATAAAATAAAATTATGTAAACACTATGTTATATTATTAACATTGTTACATAGAAGATATATAAAATTGGAGCATTGTATACGACATACTTGTCAAATAAAATTGTGTGATGTTTATAATAATTTTACAATACATATTTCAAATATAGTAAATAATGATAGTTAATTTACGTTGTTTTATATATGTTGATTGACTTGATTAATAACTCACCTCATGGTCTTCGACCCCCTCAGTCACTACGAACACCCCCGATCAAGCAATGATATATTTATTGAGGTGGTATATGTGTATGTGGGGTACAATATTAGAGATAAAAAAAATACTTTGATAATTTATAGTTCTTGAAATCCGATCATTATGTTATTTTAATTTATTCAACAAATATATATTTAATCTTTGATTATATCAACAATTAAAAAAATTATTAGATGAGATCATATTAACATTCATATACCATATATATATATAATAATTTCCAAGATTTTGTCAATATTATGAATAATATTATTACCATATATATAAATCATGTTTAATACAATAAAATTAATAATTAATAATTTATAAATTATGAAATAATATGTATTTCTATTTTTTGGAGGTAGAAATGGGCGGGAAAATTTTAGAATTTCTATTTTGAGGGGGTAATTGTTATTATATATATATATATATCATTTAAATTAATAAACAATGAATAAGACTGAATTGATTATTTTTATTAGAAAAATCTCTATTTTCATTCCGTAAAGTTTAATCTTATCCATTTTTTACCATCGATTTTATGCATTTCTATTTTGATCCTCTAAATATCATTTTTTTTTTCAATGTTTGGTTTGATTATGCTTGAAATGTCAATGTTTGCTTATGTGAATGTCATACTTGTAAAATCCACATCAATAATTCTTACTTCCACGTAAGTAAAACACAAAATATCAAATAAAAATTGAAAAAAAAAAAAAAGGTTAGAAAAAGACAAAAAAATTATGATTGCACCAACTAGAAGAAAAGACCTCAAGATATAGTCAATATGCACCCCCACCACCCATTAATGCATGGTGTTCTTGAACTAATTGTGATCTCATCTTTAATTTACTTTTAAAATTTCTTTAAGAATATCAATGCTATTTACTAAGAAAAATCAAGAAAGGGGTGGCGGCCGCCCATCGACTCATGGAGGAACAAGTTGCACCACTGCCGTCATGGTGGTTCGACGGCGACAGAGCAGACGAGAAACTCTATTGTATGTGAAGGTGAAGATGGAAGATGTTACCAATTATGATTTTTTATCAAGATTTGACCAACACTTCGATCAACATGTTTACTAAATCTATGTATCAATACTTGTCACTTGATTAAACTAATTGTAATATTTTTTAATATTTATTTTTATTGGATCAGATTGAAAAAAGAATTTTTTTTTTTTTTCATGGAATATTAGGAGATAGTAAAGCTGAGAAGTATGTGTTAGTATACCAAAACAAAGACCGGGATTGGATGCTACTCACATTAGAAACTGTAAAATATAAAATCAAATGATCTGATGAAACATTTATAACACACAAAAAAAGTATATATCAGAGACAATGACAATATAACAAGACTTATAAAATGACAATATAATTAGACATAATATTACAAATAATAATATAAAGCTCTCCCCATTATTCTCTCTCTCTATATATACACACATGTTGTGTTGTTTCCCCCAACCTAATCAAGTTAGCATCCACTGTTTGGGTTGAATCTTTTGTCTGAAAAAACACGTAGGTGGTTCGATCCAGCATGATGAAGGAGGTGGCGAGGCGGCCGCGACGGTTGGAGATCGTCTTCATTATAATGATTGTCGGTGGCGGCGTTGGGGTGGCTGAAGCACAGAGAAACACCACCACCACACCCATCACCGATCCTTCTGAAGGTAAACCATCTTCATTTATATATCCTTTTCTCTTTCCTTAGTTTACTGGGAGTTTGATTTTAAAAAAATTATTTTTAAAGCTTATAAGTTTAATTACGGATGTTTGGGTGAGTTTGTGAACTTCTTAATACATCTTGTAAGATGTTAAGAGTTTACGAGCTCCTCAATAAAATATTTAGTTAAGTTTTAAAAATAAGATTTTTTTCATCCAAAAATAAGATGTAAAAAGTTTATAATTTTTTTTAAAAGTAAGAGGATCCCAACTTATTTCTAAAATAAAATCGTATTTTTTAAAACATTTTCAAATTTGATCATTGAAATTACACAAATGTCATTATTAACATTTTATAAACTCCCCATTTTATTTATCCAAACACTTCACAACTTATTTTAAACTAAAATTTTACATTTTATAAACTCTTAAAATATCCTATAAGATATATGCAAGAGCTTATAAGCTCTAAAAATAAGTTTAGCCAAACACTCCTTAATTTAAAATAAGTTGTTGAAGTGTTTGGATAAATAAAACGGTGAAGCTTATAAGATGTTAATAATGACATTTGTATAACTTTAATAATCAAATTTAAAAATGTTTCAAAAAATAAGATATGAGTTTAGAAATAAGTGGAGATTCCCTTACTTTTCAAAAAAAAACTTATAAACTCATTATTTTAAGATCTTATTATTAAAACTTATTCAAACACTTTTAAGAAGCTTATAAACTCTTGATATCTTATAAGCTGTTTTGAGGAGCTTATAAGCTCAGCCAAACACACTTTCTCACAATTTCATCTTCTTCATTTTCTTTGTTCAAGCCTTTTTTTGTGGAATTCTTTTCTTGTTATATTTCAGATAATAAGTTAAACTTGTATACACCTTTTGCCTAATTGCGAATCGTTGCATGAGTCAAAAGTTTTTTTTTTCTAATTAATATAAAGCACCTCCATAAATTGAAAATAACATATACAGTGAAATGAATATATATATATATATATATATATATATATATATATATATATATATATATAATACCGCTTGTAGAGAAAAGTATGTAAGATCGTGGGAGGGTTGTGCTTAGTATCACCTCAACTTATAATGTGATAAACTGTATCTTTTATTTTAAGTTGGTGTTTCATTTTATATCCCATTATTTTAAATTAATATCATGTGTAAATTGATCATCTTTTACACTTAACATGTGGTGGTTATTTTGGACACCAAATGAAAGAATAGAGGATACTATTTAGTGATCATGTTATTTAATATTAAAGAAACATTTTACTAAATTAATGAATGTAAAGTGAATTACATTAACGCTCATCTCACTGAGGTTGGCTGAAAGCCTGAAACTATGGAACAAATCTTGATTTTTACGAAAATTAATCAAATTTTCTTTTATCTGGTTGGATTTTCAACATACAGTCCATTTAATTGGATCAGAAAAATGGATACACTAGTACAACAGTATTTTACAGTAAATTTGTATTTTCCGGTCTCAAATTTTAGTCATAGATTAAGTTTATTCTGTTGGTCACGAGATTTGACAGTAACTCACGATTTCTTCGTTTACTATGAGTAAGTACTAATACACACCACGCTCTCGTAAAATGCTTAAACCATCTTTAAATAGCAATTCATATCTCTATTTTTATTTGTTATATATGTTGTTTATTTATTTATTTAATCAATCTAGTGGTGGAAGATTAAAAATATATCATTTAATACTCTAGATTGAACGGGTACAAGTACCTTAAGTGTACCACAGTAAGACTTTTGAGAGAAAATTGCAAATTTCGTTCCACTGATTTCATGGACATTTCAATTTTGCCCCATTAATTGATTGCAAAATTGGTTCCATTAAAAAAATATTGCTATAATAGCCCCGCATTTTACGAAAATTGCAAGATTGGTCCCACCAAACTAGTTTGGAAGAAATTTTCTTTTGAGAATATTTTTGCAACACTTGAGACCAAATTGAAACGACTCTATGACTTATCAGATGAAATCTGCAATTTTTTTATGGTAAATTTTATTTTGTATTTGTAATTTATAAGGGAGTTTTTTTTTTTTTAAACAAATCAAAATTTCAAATTAAAACTTATTCATTTAAAATTTGTTTTCAATGCATGACATATCAAATATATCATTTATATAATTTTTAATCAGTTATTTAAATTACATATATAAATTAGTTGACATTTACCTTATTTATTTATTTATATGCATTCAAAATCTTTACTTTTAATTTAAACTAATTTTTGACTTATTTGAGTAGATTTTGATTTCAATCTACTTTCACACCCTCAACCTCCTTAAAAGTTATAAATATGAAACAAAACTAATAATAAACAAAATTATAAATAATAATAAATTGAATACATCATGTAATAAAAATGAATTTAAAATGAAGAAGTTATTGAATTTTAAAGCCTAAACTTATTAATAAAATTACAAATAGTAATAATAAATTCAATACATCATACATATATAAAAAAAAAAAAAACTTTAAATGAAGTTAATTTGAAATTATGATTTTGTATATAGGAAGAAAAAAAGGAAATATTAAAATCCTATATAACTCCCCTTAAAGATTTCATAATTATTATTGTTTTCAATTTAAAACCGTGTAATGAATAAGAAATATTAAAGTTACATTAATCATGAAATCAATTTTGCAAAAAAAAAAAAAAAAAAAAGATAATAATAATAATAATAATTGAATATTCAGTTGCAATTTCCCTCCAAAAAAAACTCACTTTCACATTTGACGATTTTGTTTTCAACAGAAAACATTATGAAGGACCAACTTTTACAACGTTTAAAAACAACTAAGACCACTTTTGCAATCAATGTGACCTAATCGAAATCTCCCATTACTTTTGAAATCAAATTTTCAATTTACTCGGACTCTTGACAAGGGGCGGAGAAAAAAAAAAGGTCATGCTATTTAGATTTTGTTCAAAACTCTAATTTTTAACGACAATTGTGGTAATGTAATTGCACTCGAAAACAAAGGTGTTCTCCATTTCTTGTTAATCAGAAAAAAAAAAAAAAATCATTAAGATTTGAAATTTTTAACATTTGCAATTTTTGATAAAAAGTAGACTAAAAAGAAAACATTTTTGAAACATAAAAGATTAAAAGAGGTTGTGATTAGCTACGTACCTGGAAAAGCAGCGCTGGTTTTGGCATGCAATAAAGTAGTCCCTCCTTTAACTGATCCGCCATGTCAAGCAAGCTTGAGTTTGATTACCCCTTAATCATTATGGTTTCTCTTAACATATGGTATCAATTCAATCATCAATTGTTGTCCGGCAGCGAGAGCGATAAATGAGATATTCCGGCGGTGGCGGATTAGGGCTGACGATAGATGGAATACCACCGGCGATTTATGCAGTGGAATCGCAAGTAATAGTACCGTCGAACTGAATTACAGCCCCGGCATCAAGTGCGACTGCTTTTACAACGCTAGCACTATTTGCCACATTAATTCCCTGTACGTTGCTTTCGACCTCTCTCCTTTTTGCTTATGCCATCACTAGTGTTTTGTTTATTAGTGATTGAGATTCAATTCTACACTGTTAATTTTTCACAGGAGGGTGTATTCAATGTCGGATTGGGATCCATCATCCAATGTTGCCGGTGCGCTGCCGGAGGAGCTTTGGGGTTTAACCTACCTCACTAATTTGTATGATTTAACGTTTTGCATATTGATAGAATTGTACTGAAACCTTTTGTATATTTGATTGGGGGTGTAGCCTGATGCTATGAACGTGCTCAAATTAAATTGCAGAAATTTGGGGCAGAATTATTTGACAGGTACCCTGTCTCCATTTGTTGGCAATCTAACTCGGTTGCAGTACCTGTAAGTTTTCTCATTCATGGTTGATTCGATTGAATATGGCTGAGAGAGATGTTGAAGATTTGTAAATGACATTCCACCAGGGTTCTTGGTATCAATAATTTGTCCGGGGAGCTTCCGAAGGAGCTAGGAAACCTTGCTGATTTAAGATCACTGTAAGGCATATTAATTGTTGTTCTCGTCTTCTTCAACTATGATTGTACCAAAGGGAATTCTCAAAAAATTATAACAGCTTCCTGATATTCTCTTGCTTGTTGCAGGTCTATTGGTACTAATAACTTCTCTGGTCCTTTACCATCTGAACTTGGAGATTGCACAATGCTAGAAGAACTGTAAGTTCTAGTTATAATCTCTTATACGTCTGTAGACTTGTTAGAAACTTTCTAATGTCTTGCATCCATTCTTTAATCTTTAACATGTGAAAATTTGTGCTTACATGACTTGAGCTATTGTTTCTTAATGCTTCATTCAAGTCATTAAAGAGCTTCATAACTACCTTGTGTTCAGATTTCCTGATTCTTCTTTACTCTTCTTATGAGAACAAATTATTCTTTAAGAAAGTTGTATCAGTTTTTTTATTATGTTGTGGACCTTGCCAGTTGGATTGACAGCTCTGGAGTCAGTGGTGCAATTCCTTTGTCCTTTGCCAAACTGCAGAATATGAAGACTATGTAAGAGCTCTAAGACAAGCTATCTCTCTTTATTCAACTTAGATATCTGACAAATTGCATCAAGTAATTATTTGAGTTCAAGATCATGTATGAAACTTCTTTGGATTTCAGGTTTTCTTCAGACGTTGCATTTACGGGCCGAATACCTGACTTCATTGGCAGTTGGTCAAACTTAACTGTTCTGTGAGACAAATATCTAACTCTTTTGACTATCTTTCAAGATTATTGCTTTGGAGTTCAACTCTTCATTTTGTTGAGTCATCTCATACCAGAAAACTTGCAGCCGTAGTTCTCTCTTGCATTTTCATGACCCATTTTATTGTGGTACATCTGCAGAAGGTTTGAAGGAACCTCATTAGAGGGCCCAATACCATCAACCTTTTCCAATTTAACGGCTTTGACAGATTTGTGAGTGTTGACCATCTCTTCGTAATATCATGAAATTTCATATTACATGTTCATTTTAGGGAATAGTCAATATTCTTGATCATTTATGATCACAGGAGAATATCTGATCTGTCAAATGGGAACTCTCGACTAGACTTTCTTGCAAATCTGAAGAAGTTGAGTACATTGTGAGTAAACTCGACAAGTATTTTAAATCTCCAATGATATGATTACCTTGTTACTGTTACATTATCTAACTCCAACTCAACTCCTCTATATATTGCAGAGCTCTGAGAAATAACATCATTTCTGGCTCTATTCCTTCCAACCTCAATGAATATCCAGATTTGTCCTTGCTGTGAGTTCCCATGATTAAGAAAGATTTTGTACAGTATGTTGATATCCCATTATAGCTCCAGCCAGCTAAAATCAGATCCTCTATGTATTTTCAGAAGCTTGGTGATTATTTAAAGGCAAAATGTTCATACCTCTTTATCTTACAAATCTGTTATTTTGAACTTACAGGGATTTGAGCTTCAACAATTTCACTGGACAAATTCCAGATTCCCTTTTCAATATGAGCTCCCTCGTCCACCTGTAATTGTTTATGATTATTGTGGTTAACACTCCATAATCCCCCACCCACCTCCAGAAACATAATGTTGCTTGTTATGAATGACTTCCTTATTCATTTTCAGGTTTCTTGGCAATAACAAGTTGACAGGTTCTCTGCCTGCCCAGAAGGCTCCACGCCTTCAGTTTATGTGGGTTATAAACATTATATGACTTTTATCAAATTTAAAGTCAATGTGGCTTAATTTTTTCCTAAAAGTTATGGCTCTCTTCTTTCACATCATTGAATGCATTGTCAAAATTTTGAAGTTTTTCAGAATCTTTCCACTATAATATTTTGTGGAGTTACAGTACTGTGGTAAAGTATAGTTTGCCTTTCTTTGTAATGGAAAATAATGATTTTATTATGAACAAATTATGTTTAAGACAGGCTTTCAGTTTTTAGGAATCATGAATCTTGGGAAAGAACTGTTATTTAGTCTCTTGGTGTGTGAGTGTCTGAGTAGGATGCTAGATCATGCCAATGCAGAGATATTGATTTTGGCAAAGTTTTGTGGTCTCCTCTTGGATTTGTTTGCATGTCTTTGGGAAACATGACATGTTACATCTTTGATGCTATATGTGGCGGCACAAGTTTTTCTGTGTATCAGGTAAAGTTGATTTTATACAGAAAAGTTGATTTAAATTACTTATCCAGTCAACTGAAACTTATTGCAATCACCTTCAGTTTGTACAGAAGCAGCTTTTATCACAATTTTCTTTTCTTTCCTTTACGCCACAGCAGCACCCAAAACTCATAGTAAATGTATAAGAAAGAAACTGTATGTGATCTCAGCTTGGGGTTTCCAGAAGAAGTTTCTTGCATTACTACTGACTTATACAAATAAACATTATTGCAATTATTTATGCAATAATTTATCATTCATGTGCTGTAAAACAACAAAAGATGTTATAGCACCGCAGTTTATTGGATCTTAGAAATATATACATTTTGAAGCAAATTATGAAGGGCTTTTAGATTTCTATATCACAAATGACATTTTTATTCCATTTTCTTGCAGAGATATGTCTTACAATGAATTGTCTGGGAGATTTCCTTCTTGGATTGACCAGCAAGATCTTCAACAGTATGAATAATTTAGATTTGATTTTCACCAAAAAACATTAATACAGATTTCTGAAGAGATTTTAGCTTTACTTGAGTTGGTTTGTTCCAAAACTAACTCAACTTTTTGTACAGTAATTTGGTTGCCAACAACTTCACAATGGCAGGTTCTAATAGCAGGTCGGCTCCTCATTCCTCAATCCTTTTGCAGTTGATTTCAAGGCCTTACTTTTTAGGCTTCATTATTGCATGTTCTACATTTTTTACTACTTTATTATAATAATAATTATTATTATTATTCTTATATTTTTATTTTTTAGTATTTTCTATTTTGAGCAGAACATTTTACTTTTTTACAAAATACAGACTACTTCCAAAAATTTCCAGCTTCTTCATACAACTTTCACATGTGATATGCTATGGCAACAAGTCATGAAATCATTCAGAAAAGATCTCTCAACTATATATTGTCATATTAATGATGAAGAAGGACAGGGAAAAAAAAAAATCAATTTGGTAGCAAGAAAGATATTAAATTGTTATAATGTGCATCTGTTGCATCTTCATTCTGAGGAGTTTCATGATGCCATACAAAAAAGTAATTAGAAAATAGCTCTATTCTGTTACATAGATAACTACCATGAGGAAGAGCTTTTTAGAATTGAGTTTATGACTTTAGGAGTGTCTTTCTGAATATTGGCCATAACTCTATTGCAGAAGTTAGTCTGATCTCGCTTAACTCTTTAACTAGGAGACTGAGATTATGCCTGATATAATTAAATTTCTGTTTCGTATTTCCAAAGAAGAAATCGGACATTTAGTACCTTGTTGAAATAAAACATGTATACTTGCAAATCTTTGACCATTTAGTAATGTTTCAAAACAATAGATGTTTGTCTCTTTTGAATAATTTGCAGCATCGACTTTGGAAACCTGATTCTTGATTTTCTGTCTGAAACATCTTTCTATTTCAGTGTTCTTGCATCAGGATTGAATTGCCTTCAGCGAAACTTTCCTTGCAACCGAGAGGAACCCCGGTGTATGTGACAATATTCTGTACAAAAATTTGCTGCAGGATGTTGACTGCATCTGAGATTTGGAACTCATTTCTGTTGAATTCTTACTAATAAAGCCACAGTAGTGGTTTACTCGTCTTTTAAAGGGAGTAAAGATAATTGTATTGAAATACAATACTGCTCAGGAATATTTCAAGTAAAAATTACCAACGGACTGTTGTACACTAGGCTGTTGATTCAAGTTACTCAATTTATTTTACTACAGTTTCATATTGAGCTGTATTGACAACTGAAATATGACTTTGCATCCATTAATATTCAGATTACAACTTTTCAATTAAATGCGGTGGTGATCAAGTGAGATTGGCTTCTGGGATTCTGCATGAGGCAGATAATGCGACTCTAGGTCCAGCAGCTTATTATTTGACCAGAGAACAGAGATGGGCAGTTAGTAATGTTGGTCTCCCTTCTGGTAGCCGAGATCCAGAATATAAAACTAGCTTCATAACATATGTTCCAAATACAAGGGATCCAGAGATGTTCCTGAATTCACGAGTTTCTGCTGGATCGTTAAGATATTTTGGCTTGGGCCTTGAGAATGGAGGCTATAATGTAATCCTCCAGTTTGTAGAGACAAAAATCGAGACTACTGGTTGGAAGAGCCTCGGAAGGCGCCTTTTTGATATATATGTTCAGGTGTGTGATATATAGAATTTTTATACTCAGCTCTTGCTTCACTATGACCCTAGGTTTATCATAATCACTTGATCACATGCTCACAGAAGCCTTACCTTTCATATTGCCATATGGACCTTGATAAATGGATTTTATTATATTGTGAATTTTTTATTCGGTAATTATGGAAACTGTATGTAACCAGTCTGAGAAGTTCTTCCCTTACCTTCTTGCATAACAAAATGCTGGGTACATTCAATATTCTCTGGTTAAATAGATAGTTATCTGTATTTTGTTTTCTGACTTCTAACTTATGCTATATCTGTTTCTTTGGCGTCAGTTTTTCCCTTTTTATATAGACATAAAATTCAACCATCAATCCATTTTCTCCAGGGAAATCTCAAGTTGAAAGATTTTGACATACGAAAAGAGGCTGGGGGCTCATATAGAGCTGTGGTGAAGAATTTTACTGCTCGGGTGACAGAAAACCATCTTGAAATCCATCTCTTTTGGGCTGGAAAAGGAACATGCTGTGTGCCTGTTCCAGGTGTATATGGACCTACAATTTCAGTGATAAGCGTCACCCCTGCAGGTATATATCCCTTGGGAGAGCGTGGTGTCTGTCAGAATTCTGGAGTTTAATTCTCAAAATTTTGATGTCAATTCTAACTATAATATTTTCTACAGATTTTATCCCTACTGTAAGTAACAATCCCCCTAATGAACCAGCCAACAAGAAAAATAGGACTGGCATGATCGTGGGGATTGTTGTTGCTGTTGGAGCCGTAAGCTTTCTTTCCTTACTTGCAATATATTATTCAGTTCAGAGAAGAAAAAGGCAGAAGAGATATGAAGATGAAGGTAAGCAAAAAGTGTTATTATTCTTTTTAGCATGAGTCTCTTGTTTCATGTATGCGACTTTAGTGTATTCACTGAAGTTCTTCCTTGGTTGACGAATGCAAATGAAAGCTGCGTCTCAAGACAAAGTCAATTTGAAAAAGTGGCCAGAGCTTGAGATCACCATAAATCCTCAAAATGATTTGTGCTCCAAGCTTTAGTTCAAAGACATAATTGAGAATGGCTTTTATCGAGATTTCAGAATTGTCCCTCAGTTTGTTTCAATTTGCATGCATGAATTATCTAGAAATAGAAAATTTTGCACGCATGTCGGCTCCTAAATTCTCGTGATGTCTCAAGTTAGGCATTAAGCATATCGTAACATTCCTTAATTTGCCATAGCTGTGATGATCTTTCAAAAAACTGAAAATGTTTCTGTCTTAATCCAGATTTTCTGGGGATGGAAGCCAAACCATACATTTTTAGTTATGCAGAACTTAGAGCCGCAACAGATAATTTCAGTACAGCTAACAAGCTTGGAGAAGGAGGATTTGGGCCTGTTTACAAGGTAACTTGTTTTGATTAAAGCATATCACTTTTCTACTTTTGATGAAAGTCAGTTCTGTAGCTCACTAGCTAAGCATTTCCATAACTGTCTCTGTGTTCAGGGAACATTGGAGGATGGAAGAATTGTTGCTGTGAAGCAATTGTCTGTAGCATCCCATCAAGGAAGGAGCCAGTTTGTGGCAGAGATTGAAACCATATCTGCTGTGCAACATCGTAACTTAGTGAAATTGTATGGATGCTGCATTGCGGGAGAAAAACATTTACTTGTTTATGAATTCCTCCAAAACAAGAGTCTAGATCTAGCATTATTTGGTACGTGAGATATGATTTGTGTATTACCTGTTACTAATATGTCTAACTTTTACTGCACACTGCTGAAGCTTGAATCACTTTTGCTTCGAAGGAGCAGGAAATGATAGTCTCCATCTCAACTGGCCTATACGATTTGATATATGCTTAGGAGTAGCAAGAGGTCTAGCTTATCTTCATGAGGAATCTCGACTTCGGATCGTACACAGAGATGTAAAGGCCAGCAATATCCTGCTCGACTCTGAACTGAATTCAAAGATTTCAGATTTTGGCTTGGCTAAACTGTTTGATGACAAAAAGACACATATGAGCACCCGCGTTGCAGGCACAATGTAAGATCCACCAAATCCGAGTGCGTAGTTTTCACTTTCCTCTCTTTTAATCACAGTTCCATTATAAACGTAGACAAGTAATCATTATAAAATTGACAATATTCATGGTCGTTCATCCAGTGGGTATCTTGCTCCGGAATATGCTATGAGGGGCCACCTCACAGAGAAGGCTGATGTATTTGGTTTTGGGGTCGTAGCTCTAGAAATTGTCAGCGGAAGGGCAAATGCTGACTCGAGCCAGGAAGAAGATAGAGTATATCTACTTGAATGGGTATGATCGTTTACTTTCTCTAAAATATACTGCACATTGTGAAATATTTATCCTGAGTTGCTAAACTTTCCATTCTTCTAACACTTTTCTTCTCCTGTAGGCCTGGAGTTGTCATGAAAATAACAGGGATCTGGATCTGGTGGACAATAATTTATCCGAATTCAACGAGGACGAGGTACAAAGGCTGATAGGAGTCGCGCTTTTATGCAGCCAAACTTCCCCAGTGGTTCGACCATCCATGTCCCGTGTGGTGGCAATGCTCTCTGGAGATGCTGAGATTCCGGTTGTCACTTCAAAGCCCGGATACTTGAATGAATGGAACTTCAATGATATAAGCACCTTTGAAATGAACACTGATAATCTTGGAACTTCAAGTCTTGATGAAATTGAGAGTAGCCACGACCCATCATGCATGAGTACAACCCAGATGACACCTCTTCCATCCCAATCTCCCATTCCCATGCTTCAACAGGTCTGTGAAGAGGGAAGATGATAAGTGTATGAACACTTCCAAACAAAACAATTTGTGTTTACTGCTTATGTATTTCTCTTTTGCATTTGAAGATCTTGTGTGTTGGTTGGAGTTTGTTGCACCTTTGCCCCACGCAATTATTGTAAATAATCACAATAAATTAAACACGACCACACAAGCTCATGGGTACTATATCAAAACATATGTCCAGCCACTCGAATATTTCTTCATCTTTGCTCATAATTTTAATACACAACTGATCAATATATATGTCAACCCAAGTAGATCATACATTAATGCTCACTTTTGCTCATGGCTACAGAATAATAACCACATAAACAATGTACATCACCTATGCACTCTACTTTCCACTTTCAAATTATGTCACCACATGACTTAACAAAATTAAATAAAAGAACAAAATGCAGAAATCATTGTATCATTGTTTTACATTTGTCTGCAAATAAGAGCATCATCTCTAAAGGACATTTTTGTTGTTACTTGATCCTCTTACGTTAGAAAATCTGACATCTTGAGTGATCCCCGGAGCTGTTGTTTGTAGCTTAGCAGAAACACTTGGATTGGAAGAAGCACAAGCAATAATTGTATGCACTAGGAAAATTATTATTCAACTAACTATATACTTAAAAGATACAAAATATATCTTAATTAATATCTTATTATTATGAGTAGGCACACGACAAATAATGTTTACAAATGCAAAAAATTGTAAAATTTGGATTGCGAAGCTGGACGGCCTAGAAAGAAAGAAATACTTAAATAGTACCTCACATAATCCTCTTTTATTATTGTATTCCATCCTCCATCCGGTTGTTAAGATGATATAAAAGTTTATTATTACAAGTACGCATATGTTTATGATAGGAGAACCATGAAGACGGCAAGCTTAGAGTTGGTTGGTGAGAGGTGTTAGTTGTGTTGCATTTGGGTACAAGAGTTTATCATGTAATGGATGCTTCTGCTGCATGTTTTAAATCTAATGCCTCATTTCAAACATACATGCTTCTTTTTTCTGTTACTTCTTACTTTTCAACACTAACTTAGTTCAACCAAGACCAACTGTTTTTACTTATTACGTCATAGGGAAATACATTAAATAAATAAAATGCTAGTTTTTATCATCTTGTTGCTCAATATGGTGATTTTATATTAATATCAATATTAATGTCAAACTGATTTTTGGAGTTGGATAATTCATTCAACTTTAGGTCAAGAAGACATCAATGTTCTGCTTATGCAGAATTCAAAGCTTTTTTTTTCTTTTTTTTTTTAATTTTAGTAGAAGCCGGCAATTTTGATTTATTCATTTACGTAACAATCACAATTCTTTCTTTTCGATGGAAATAATCATAACTTTTGACTTTTTCTTAAAAATGTTTTATCATTTATTCATGCCACCGGGATTTGATTATTAAAAGAAAGGTTAAAGCAAACATTTAAAAATGAGAGAGAGAGGGAGATGGAAACGGAAATGATGCATATATATATATATATACATATATATATATATTCTCAATAATTTTAGTACTGATGAATCATATGATTAATTTATTATAGGTTAGAATATGTGTATAGTATGATCATAACTTAAAGAGAAATAATACTTTTTACAATTCACACCTCTTTTCCAATCATTAAAAAACAAATCTCATAAGAGACTAAGATACCCAGAAAGTAATTTAAATTTAAAGATTCTCCTTGTTATAGTATTTGAAAATAATATTTCCTTATTACTATTAGTGAAAAAAAAAAATCTACCACAATTCATATACCAACTTACTTTTCCAACACCAAATATAAAAAAACACACTTTTCTATCACAATTTTAAAAAATTGACAAATTTACTCCTAAATCCAATTCCGATAAAAAGTTAAAAAAATGTTTGATTTTTATCGATCATGTGGTGCAACGCATATGCATATTATGATGTACCTCTATTAAAAAAATATTGAAGTTTACACGGAGTGGTGTAACGTATATGCATATTATGGTGTAACTTTATTAAAAAAACATTGAAGTTTATACGATATGATCCATATGACATGATACGAAAAAAATATCATATAAATCATATCGTAAAATCCTATTAAAAACTACGAAGATTACATAATGTGATCGACAAAAAGTTACACGATATGATCATATTGTATAACTTTATGAAAAAACATAATAACTTAAATGATATCTGTCACATGTCATTTCCAAAATCATTACTACCATTTGAATCTTTTATTTTATATTTTTTAAAACTATGGTTAAAAAAAATACATCCACGATAAAAAAAAAAGTTAATTTTATATGAATTTGTGACCTATACCATCAATATTTTTTCGTAAAATGATATTCGCTTTAAAAACCAAAAAAAAAAAAAGGTGGTGTGGATAAGATATAAAACGTTGACCCATGAATTGACCTATAATCAATGTTTGGCAGTATATATGTACAGCTGAAACATCGGCATGTGTGAATGCTCCAACCATGACAAACAACTACTAACATTAGAAACTGCAAAATGTAGCAAATAAAAAAATCAAATTTGATGAATATTTTATAAAATACACTACATGTATACATCAATGCGATTAACATTAAACCACCACTAATTCTAGTTATAAGACATATAATATTACAAAGAATAACACAAAGTTGGCCCATTGACATCCTCTCTCTCTCTCTCTCTCTCTCTCTCTCTAGGCAGCTTTGTCTGCTGTTTCCTCGGACCTAAAAGTAAGCAGCCAGCAGCTTTGGTTGAATCTCTAGTCTGAAAAAACAGGATGAAGAAGGTGTCGGCGAGGCGGCGACGGAGACCGTCTCTGTTGGAGATTGTCTTCATTATAATCATCGCTGGCGGCGGCGGCGGCGGCGGCGGCGGAGGAGTGGCTGAAGCACAGCCGGCACAGAGAAATACCACCGCACCCATCACTGATCCTTCTGAAGGTACACCAACTTCATATACCTTCTCCTTATATATGTTTTTGTCTCTGTCACAATTTCATGTTCTTATTCATTTTCTTTGTTCAAGGTTTTTTTTTTTGGAATTCTTTTCCTGTTATATTTGTTTAGATAATATGTTAAACTTATACACCTTTAGCATAATTGTGAATGGTTGCATTAAGGATTTTTTTCTTTCTAAGTATAAAATCACATTTTTATGAATAGAAAGTGACATATATAGAGAAATGGTTTTTATGCAGTAAATATGTATTTTCAGACCAAATTATTGATTAGTGATATATTAAGCTTATTCAGATGGTCATGAGATATGATTGTAATTCTCAAAATTTTTAACGTTTGTTTAATATGGGTAACATACACTGCACTCTCATAGAAAGCTCAAACCATCTTTAGAAAAAAGAGTGGAGAAAAATAAAAAAATGGTCATGATTAAAAAATTACATTATATCACCATTAAATTTGAGGATTTTGATCATTTTTTCGTTATACACATTGACAAAGCGGGGTGGCATAAAGTAGCGTTTGTCCGCAATTTAATTAAGATGGTCAAATAATAAAAATGTGATCAAACTTTCCAAATTTAGTGGCAATGTGATAAAATACGGCAATTTTTGTATTTTCTAATGAAATTGGACTAAAAAGCATACGTCATTGAAAATAGAAATTTTATACTTTTCCAAATTTTGATAAAAATTAGACTCAAAGAAAACATAATCAAACATAGAAGATTAAAACTGAAAATTTTTGAAGTAAAAAAAGAGGCTGTGAGGAACATCTACGTAACCTGAAAAGCAGCTCTGGTTTTGGCATGCAATAAAGTAGTACCTCCTCAACTGATCCGCCATGTCTGCAAGCTTGAGTTTGATCACCACTTAATCATTGAAAGCCCTCGCAATATGGATTCTCTTAACATCTGCTATGAATTCTATTCAATCATCAGTTTAGCAGTGGGAATAATGTTAATTTTGCAAAAATTATTGTCCGGCAGCGAGAGCGATAGATGCGATTTTCCGGCGGTGGCGGATTAGGGCTAACGACAGATGGAATACCACCGGCGATTTGTGCAGTGGAATCGCCAGTGATAGTACAGTGCCCCTGGATTACAGCCCCGGCATCAAGTGCGACTGCACTTACAATGCTAGCACTATCTGCCACATTTATTCCCTGTACGTTTATTTCCCCCTTTCTCCTTTGGTTATGCCTTCACAAGTATTTTGTTTATTAGTGTTTGAGATTCAGTTGTGTTGGCTCTGTACTTGTTGATTTTGGATAGGAGGGTGTATTCAATGTCGGATTGGGATTCATCTTCCAATGTTGTCGGTGCGCTGCCGGATGAGCTTTGGGGTTTAACCTACCTCACTAATTTGTATGATTTCACGTTTTGCATATTGATAGAATTGTACTAAAACCTTTTGTATATTTGATTGGGGGTATAGCCTGATGCTATGAACGTGCTCAAATTAAATTGCAGAAATTTGGGGCAGAATTATTTGACAGGTACCCTGTCTCCATTTGTTGGCAATCTAACTCGGTTGCAGTACCTGTAAGTTTTCTCATTTGTGGTTGATTCTTGACGATTTTTGAAGATAGCTGAGAGAGATGATTAAGATTTGTTAATGACATTCCACCAGGGTTTTTGGTATCAATAATTTGTCCGGGGAGCTTCCTAAGGAGTTAGGAAACCTTGCTGATTTAAGATCACTGTAAGGCATATTAATTGTTGTTCTCGTCTTCTTCAACTATGATTGTACCAAAGGGAATTCTCAAAAAATTATAACAGCTTCCTGATATTCTCTTGCTTGTTGCAGGTCTATTGGTACTAATAACTTCTCTGGTCCTTTACCATCTGAACTTGGAGATTGCACAATGCTAGAAGAACTGTAAGTTCTAATGCTCTGATGGATGGCTGAGAATTTTTCATCTCAATTCAATCTGCTATAGACTTAATCATATAATAGTTTTCTGCCTTTCCTTATAATAGTTTCATACTCTATAGCTATAATCTCTTATATGTATGTAGACTTGTTAGAAACATTCTAATGTCTTGCATCCATTCTTTAATCTTTGACATGTGAAAATTTGTGCTTACATGACTTGAGCTATTGTTTCTTAATGCTTCATTCACGTCATTAAAGAGCTTCATAACTACTGATAGTCTTTTGTTCAGTCTTCCTGATTCTTCTTTAGTCATCTGAATTCTGATGAGAATCACAAATTATTCTTTAAGAAAATTTGTTAACTTTTATTATGCTGTGAACCTTGCCAGGTGGATTGACAGCTCTGGAGTTAGTGGTGCAATTCCTTTGTCCTTTGCCAAACTGCAGAATATGAAGATTATGTAAGAGCTCTTAGATATCTGACAAATTGCGAAGTAATTATTTGAGTTGACGATCATGTATAAAACTTTTCGGGATTTCAGGTTTTCTTCAGACGTTGCATTTACGGGCCAATTACCTGACTTCATTGGCAGTTGGTCAAACTTAACTGTTCTGTGAGACAAATATCTAACTCTTTTGAATATCTTTCAAGATTATTGCTTTGGAGTTCAGCTCTTCATTTTGTCGAGTCATTTCATGCCAGAAAACTTGCAGCCGTAGTTCTCTCTTGCATTTTCATGATCCATTTTATTGTGATGCATCTGCAGAAGGTTTGAAGGAACCTCATTAGAGGGTCCAATACCATCAACCTTTTCCAATTTAACGGCTTTGACAGATTTGTGAGTGTTGACCACCTCTCTGTAATATTTATGGAAATTTCATATTACATTTTCATTCTTGGGAATAATCAATATTCTTGATCTTTATGATCACAGGAGAATATCTGATCTGTCGAATGGGAACTCTCCACTAGACTTTCTCACAAATCTTAAGACCTTGAGTACATTGTGAGTAAACACGACAAGGATTTTAAATCTGCAATGATATGATATTATCTTGTTATTATTCTATTATCTAACTCCAACTCATCTCTTCTATATCCTCAGAGCTCTGAGAAATAACAACATTTCTAGCTCTATTCCTTCCAACCTCAATGAATATCCAGATTTGTCCTTGCTGTGAGTTCACATGATTAAGAAAGATTTTGTACAGTATGTTGATATTCCATAACAACTCCAGCCTGCTAAAATCCGATCCTCTATGCAATTCACATAACAAGTTTTTTTCTCTGAAAATTCTTATCTGTTTCTTGAAGTTATTTTCAGAAGCTTGATTTAGAAGCAAAATGTTCATACCTCTTCATCTTACTAATATGTTATTTTGAACTTACAGGGATTTGAGCTTCAATAATTTCACTGGACAAATTCCAGATTCCCTTTTCAATATGAGTTCCCTCGTCCACCTGTAATTGTTTATTCTTATTGTGGTTAACACTCCTTAACCCCCCCACCCACCTCCAAATGTTGCTTGTTATGATTGATTACCTTCGGTATTTTCAGGTTTCTTGGCAACAACAAGTTGACAGGTTCTCTGCCTGCCCAGAAGGCTCCACGCCTTCAGTTTATGTGGGTTATAATCCTTTTATGACTTTTATCAGATTTAAAGTCAGTGTGGCGTAATTTTTTCCTAAAAGATATGGTTCTCTTCTTTCGCGTCATTGGATGCTTTGTCAAAGTTTTGATGTGTTTCAGAAGCTTTCCATGATAATATTTTATGGAGTTACTGTACCATGGCATAGTATAGTTTCCTTTCTTCATAATGAAAAAGAATTTTTTTATTACGGACATATTATGTTTAAGATACAGGCTTTCAGTTCGAGGAATCATAAAACTTGGCAAACTTTGGTGTGTGGGGGTGTCTGTCTAGGATGCTAGATCATGCAAATGCAGAAATCTGGATTGTGACAAAATTTTGTGGTCTCCTCTTGGATTTGTTTGCATGTCTTGGGGAAATATGAAATGTTACATCGTTGATGTTTTAAGTGGTGGCACAAGTTTTTCTGTATATCTGGTAAAGTTGATTTTTATACGGAAAAGTTGATTTATGATCACTTATCCAGGCAACTGAATCTTATGAAAAATTAACGGTTTAAGGCATTACATCGCAATCGCCTTGAGTTTGTACAGAAGCAGTTTTTGTCAATTTTCTTTTCTTTGTTTTTTTACCCCACCTCAGCACCCATAACTGACTTTCAATGTGTAAGAAAGAAACCATATGTGATCTGAGATTGGGTTTCCAGAAGAAGTTTCTTGTATCACTAGTGACTTATGCAAATAAACATTATTGCGATTATTTAACATGATAAAATTATGCATGTGCTTTAAAACAATAAAAGATGTTATAGCACTGCAGTTTGAAGCAAATTATGAAGGGCTTTTGGATTTCTATATCACAAATAACATTCTTATTCCTTTTGCTTGCAGAGATTTATCGTACAATGAATTATCTGGGAGCTTTCCTTCTTGGATCAACCAGCAAGATCTTCAACAGTATGAATAATTTAGATTTGATTTTCACAAAAAAAAAAAAAAATACAGATTTCTGAAGAGATATCAGCTTACTTGAGATGGTTTGTTCCAAAACTAACTCAACTTTTTATGCAGTAATATGGTTGCCAACAATTTCACAATAGCAGGTTCTAATAGCAGGTCGGCTCCTCATTCCTCAGTCCTTTTGTAGTTGATTTCAAGGCCTTACTTTTTAGGCTTCATAATTGCATGTTCTACATTTTTTACTACTTTATTATAATAATAATTATTATTATTATTCTTTTATTTTATTTTTTATTATTATGAATTCTGAGCACACCATTTTACTTTTTTAAACATACATAGTACTTCAAAAAATTTCCAGCTTCTTCTTACAACTTTCACATGTGATATGCTATGGCAACAAGTCATAAAATCGTTCAGAAAAGATCTCTCAACTATATTTTCATATCATAATGAAGATTGACAAATATATATATATATATATATATATATATTCAATGTGGTAGCACAAAAGATATTAATTTGTTACTATGTGCATCTGTATCATTTTCGTTTTGAGTTTCATGATGCATCCAAAAAAGTAATTAGAATAGAGCTCTATTCTGTTACATAGATAACTACTATGAGGAAGAGCTTTTCAGAATTGAGTTTATGACTTTAGGAGTGTCTTTCCAAAGATTGGCCATAACTGTATTGCAGAAGAGAGTCTGATATCACTTAACTCTTTAACTAGGAGACTGAGATTATGTCAGATATTATTAAATTTCTGTTTCATATTTCCAAAGAAGAAATCGGATATTTAGTACCTTGTTGAAATAAAACATGTATACTTGCAAATCTTTGACCATTTAGTAATGTTTCAAAAACAATAGATGTTTGTCTCTTCTGAATAATTTGCAGCATTGACTTTGGAAACCTGATTCTTGATTTTCTGTCTGAAACATCTTTCTATTTCAGTGTTCTTTCATCAGGATTGAATTGCCTTCAGCGAAACTTTCCTTGCAACCGAGGGGAACCCCGGTGTATGTGACAATATTCTGTACAAAAATTTGCTGCACAATGTTGACTGCATCTGAGATTTGGAACTCATTTCTGTTGAATACTTACTAATAAAGCCACAGCAGTGGTTTACTTAATCTTTAAAAGGGACTAAATATAATTGTATTGAAACACAATTCTGCTCAAGAATATTTTCAGTAAAAACTACGAAGGAACTGCCGTACACTAGGCTGTTGATTCAAGTCAATTTATTTTACTACAGTTTATTATTGAGCTGTATTGACAACTGAAATATGACTTTGTATCCATCAATTTTCAGATTCCAGCTTTGCAATTAAATGCGGTGGTGAACAAATGAGATCGGCTTCTGGGATTCTGCATGAGGCAGATAACGCAACTCTAGGTCCAGCAGCTTATTATTTGACCAGAGAACAGAGATGGGCAGTTAGTAATGTTGGTCTCCCTTCTGGTAGCCGAAATCCAGAATATACAACTAACTTCATTACAAATATTCCAAATACAAGGGATCCAGAGATGTTCCAGACTTCACGAGTTTCTGCTGGATCTTTAAGATATTATGGCTTGGGCCTTCAGAATGGAGGCTATAATGTGATTCTCCAGTTTGTAGAGACAAAAGTCGAGACTACTGGCTGGAAGAGTCTCGGAAGGCGCCTTTTTGATATATATATTCAGGTGTGTGATACGTAGAATTTATATATTCAGCTCTTGCTTCACTATGACCCTAGGTTTAATGTAATCACTTGATCACATGGGGGGGGGGGGGGGGGAAGAACTAAGGCGGAAATACATTACCTTGATAACTGGATTTTATTTTATTGTGAATTTTTAATTCGGTAATTATGGAGACTGCACGTAACCAGTCTAAGAAGTTTTTCCCTAATCTCCTCACAAAACTAAATGCTGGCTACATTCAATATTTCTCTGGTTAAATAGAGAGTTATCAGTATTTTGTTTTCTGACTTCTAACTTATGGTATTTCTGTTTCTTTGGCATCAGTTTTGCCCTTTTTATATAGACATAAAATTCAACCATCAATCCGTTTTCTCCAGGGGAATCTCACGTTGAAAGATTTTGACATACGAAAAGAGGCTGGAGGCTCATATAGAGCTGTGGTGAAAGATTTTACTGCTCGGGTGACAGAAAACCACCTTGAAATCCATCTCTTTTGGGCTGGAAAAGGAACTTGCTGTGTGCCAGCTCAAGGTATATATGGACCTGCAATTTCAGCGATAAGTGTCACCCCTGCAGGTATAACATTCATTGGGAGAGCTTGGTATCTGTCAGAATTCTGGAGTTGGATTCTAACTAAAAATATTTTCTACAGATTTTATCCCTACTGTAAGTAACAATCCCCCTAATGAACCAGCCAACAAGAAAAATAGGACTGGCATGATCGTGGGGATTGTTGTTGCTGTTGGAGCCGTAAGCTTTCTTTCCTTACTTGCAATATATTATTCAGTTCAGAGAAGAAAAAGGCAGAAGAGATATGAAGATGAAGGTAAGCAAAAAGTGTTATTATTCCTTTTTAGCATGAGTCTCTTGTTTCATGGATGCGACTTTAGTGTATTCACTGAAGTTCTTCCTTGGTTGACAAATGCAAATGAACATTATGTCTCAAGACAATATCAATTTGAAAAAGTGGCCAGAGTTTGACTCGGAGATCACCATAAATCCCCAAAATGATTTATGTTCCATTTCCAATTGCTTTAGTTCAACGACATGATTCGGAATGGCATTTATCGAGATTTCAGAACTGTCCCTCAGTTTGTTTCAATTTGCATGCATGAATTGTTTGTAAATAGAAAACATTTTGTATGCATGTCAGTTCCTACATTTTTGTGATATCTCAAGTTAGACATTAAGCATATCGTAACATTCCTTAATTTGTCATAACTGTGATTATCTTTTTAATAATGAAAATGTTTCTGTCTTAATCCAGAGTTCCTGGGGATGGAAGCCAAACCATACATTTTTAGCTATGCAGAACTTAGAGCCGCAACAGATAATTTCAGTACAACTAACAAGCTTGGAGAAGGAGGATTTGGACCTGTTTACAAGGTAACTTTTCTTTTTAATGAAAGCATCATGACATGGTTGGTCTCTTTAAGTGGGAACTAATCTTGGAGAACTGTCACAAACAGGAGAGAATGATAAGAGCATAGCAATTTTCTACTTTTTAAGGTTTCCTGCCTCTTTTCTCCTGCATGCAGTTATAAAAGTCATTTCTTGTTTCTAAATTACTGCTCATACACATCAAATCAATGCTTGTTCTGTAGCTCACTAGCTAAACATATCTACACTAAATCTGTATTAAGGGAACATTGGAGGATGGAAGAATTGTTGCAGTGAAGCAGTTGTCTGTAGCATCCCATCAAGGAAAGAGCCAGTTTGTGGCAGAGATTGAGACCATATCTGCTGTGCAACATCGCAACCTAGTGAAATTGTATGGATGCTGCATAGAGGGAGAAAAACGTTTGCTTGTTTATGAATTCCTCCAAAACAAGAGTCTAGATCTAGCTTTATTTGGTATGTGAGATATGATTTGTGTATTACCTGTTACTAACATGTAAACTTTTTTTTGCACACTGCTGAAGCTCGAATCACTTTTTCTTCGATGGAGCAGGAAAAGGTAGTCTCCATCTCGATTGGCCTATACGATTTGATATATGCTTAGGAGTAGCAAGAGGTCTATCTTATCTTCATGAAGAATCTCGTGTTCGGATCGTACACAGAGATGTAAAGGCCAGCAATATCCTGCTTGACTCTGAACTGAATCCAAAACTTTCAGATTTTGGCTTGGCTAAACTGTATGATGACAAAAAGACACATATGAGCACCCGTGTTGCAGGCACAATGTAAGATCCATCAATTCCAAGTGCATAGTTTTCACTTTCCTCTTTTAATCATAGGTCCAATCTGAGCATAGACAAGTAATCGTTATATTATGGACAATATTCGTGGTTGTTCATCTAGTGGGTATCTTGCTCCGGAATACGCTATGAGGGGTCACCTTACTGAGAAGGCTGATGTATTTGGATTTGGAGTCGTAGCTCTAGAAATCATCAGTGGAAGGGCAAACGCTGACTCTAGCCAGGGAGAAGGCAGAGTATATCTACTTGAATGGGTATGTACGATCGGTTACTTTCTCTAAAATCTATTGCACATTGTGTAATAATATGTATCCCAAGTTATTAAATTGCTTCAAGGGAAAAGCTAAATTTGCCATTCTTTTACACGTTATTCTCCTGTAGGCCTGGAGTTGTCATGAAAATAACAGAGATCTGGATTTGGTGGACAAGAATTTATCCGAATTCAATGAGGATGAGGTACAAAGGCTGATAGGAGTCGCACTTTTATGCAGCCAAACGTCCCCAACGATTCGACCATCCATGTCACGTGTGGTGGCAATGCTCTCTGGAGATGCTGAGATTCCGGTTGCCACTTCAAAGCCCGGATACTTGGCTGAATGGAACTTCAATGACATAAGCACGTTTGAGATGAACACCAATAATCTTGGAACTTCAAGTTTTGATGGGAGTAGCTACGACCCATCATTGAGTACAACCCAGACGACGCCTCCTCCATCCCATTCGCTCGTTCCTGCCTCCGAGTCCATGCTTCAACGGGTCGGTGGAGAGGGAAGATGATAAGTTCATAAACTTCAAAACAAAACAATTTATGTTTGCTGTATTTGTTATGCATTTGAAATTCTTGTGTGTTGGTTGGAGTTTGTTGTAATAAAGTGAAAATTAGGTGATATGAAATAGTTAGTTCTCTGTCTGATGATAATACCAGAGTGTGTATGGATTTTCAATTCAACCTCGTTATTTCTTCTTTTCTCCAACACTAATTAAAAAAACCTTTTCACCCAGAATCTCATGTTCTTCTTCTCCATCTTTAATCAATCTTCTATAGCAAACAATTAATAAAATAATTAAAGAGCGAATCATAATAAATAGAGCCAGAAATACACATTAAATATGCAAATCAACATTTTATCGAATTTTTCTGCAAATGAATCTCGTGCAAGAGCAAAACAGAGTTCTGCCACTTCCCTTACCAAACATATCCTTCACACAAAATATGCAGATCATAGCATCATCATCTGCGTTACAATAAAATAAAATAAAAAATTACAATCTAACTGCATAAAATGACCCTGGTTAGACCCAACACACAACAAGAAACAGAGAAGAAGAAGAGGGTCACGAAATCCCGACCCGACCATTTCCGAACCGGTTTGGACTCGACCCGCAGACTCTTAGCCCGGCGAAGCGCATCAACCTCCTTGAGCAAATCGAACTCCACACCTTTCCTCCTCAATTCCTCCACACACTTAGCCAAGAGATTGGAGTCCTCTTTTTCCCGATCCAACATCTTCTCCAAATGGCATTCCATGTCGGTTTTGTAACGGATCGCCCACACGAATCCCAGAGAACAGAGAAGAGAGCAGAGAGATGGGATCCATGATTTCCTGCACAAGTGGGGCCCGCTCTGGTGGGAAGCGGCGGCGAAGAGGAGGAGGAGGGCGGTGGAGTGGAAGAGGAAGAAGAGGCAGTAGAGGTGAGTGATCTCTTTACGGGTCGAGTCGATCTGGGTCTCTTTGAGAGAGAGACGGTTGAGGATGAGCTCTTCCTCTTTCAGCCATTGTTTCAGGAGAAGCTTGTGGGTTGGGGTTTCTGCAATCTGGTGGAGTGGATGCACAACCTTTGACTCCATTACTGATGATTTCTTCTCGTTGCTGCTGCTGTTCTGATCGCCCATTTATTATTGATTGAATATATGTGTTTATATATTTTTTTAATTTCTCAGATTGATTGCAGAGAGAGAACGCGTTTAGAGAGAGGGGGAGGAGATTTGGAAAAGCTGTGAATAGAAGGCGTTTTTGTATCCAACTGTCGAATTCTATATTTTGAATTTGTAACGGTCGAATCTTGGGTGAGCAAGTCGGTGATTTATTTTTTCCTTTTAATAAAGATATGTGATAAATTATGTCTTTCCATATTTGAAATCATATATTATATATTGTTAAAAAAAAAAAATCTTCATCTCAAAAAAAAAAAAAAAAAAAAAACTATTCTCATATAAAGAATGAGTATCCATAGGCTTAGCAAACTTTTCTTGAAAAATTAAATAAAAAAGCTTATGTTCATATTCATTCTAATCGCATCATAAAATGCATGTTAGTATCTTCATTCTTCTACGCCACCCCCTTTAATTCACTTTGATTTATTTTCATGAAATTCTATATTAATATAAAGCACTTCAATAATTAACATCGTTGGCGGATCCAATACAAGGGTACAATTGTACCCCAATTTCATAAAAAAATATATATTTTAGAAAGAAAAAAAAAACCCTAATATTAATTTAAATTACAAATATTGTCATTACTTATTAAACAACAAAGAAACCTAACAGTTCAAACCTTCAACCAAAATCACTACAGTTTTCCGACTTAAATTTCGGGACTTCAATTGCCAAGTAATTTTTCTCTCTTTTTTTACTTTTTAAACACATTTTGTCAATTAAAAATTTAGCATTATTCATATTTATTGTTTGATTTAACTTATTAATTAGTTAAGTTGACATTTTTTTGTTCATAAATTAGGATTTATGTTTTTTTGATGTGCATGAAATTTATTAATTTTTGATTAATCGTTTCTAAAAAATGAAGACTTGATGGATCAAATTGAAGAGTTCACTACATGTGTGAAATTTCTAGACCAAATTAGTAAATTTCAATGCAAATGGTCACATTGAAAAGAGTTCAATGCAAATTTACTAGGTTTTGTACTTGAACTTATAGTCTAGAAAAGGTTTGAATTTATTAATAAATGTTATATTTTTTATTATAATATTACAATATTTTGATCCGCGAATTAAATTATGAATCGGTAGTTATAAAAATTTGGACACGTCTAATATCATTCGCTTCATACAAATGGTTTTGGTAAAAGGTGAGAAACCAAACTTAATTGGTATACAATATTTAACGGAAATTAATTAAAAGTGTTGGGTTCTTACGAAATAAAATTCTGTTACGTGTTCTCATAAACATGTCATAAAATATGGTTATAAAACATGAAACTGGCCTGTGAGTTTACTTAGACACATACATAACTGCCTCATTCATACATTGCTTTTATAGTAGAGAAAGAAGCTCAGAAATATAGCACAATGATGCAAGAAGCAATGTACGTTGCAATTCTGCTCATTAGTTTTTTCACAATAGTCATACGTTACAAAAAATCGAAAAAAACATCATTACCAACAAATTGGCCAATACTAGGCATGTTGCCAGGCCTGGTGGTCAACTTGGGCCAAATCCACCATTTTGTCACCAAAATGCTTCAACAGAGTGGTGGCACTTTTTTGTTCAAAGGGCCTTGGCTCACTAACATGGAGATGTTGATCACTTGTGATCCTACCAATATCCATTACATATTGACCAAGAACTTTCCCAATTTCCCAAAGGGCCCCGATTTCAAGAAGATGTTCAACGTTCTTGGAGATGGAATTTTCATCGCAGAAGGTGAGTCGTGGGAGAATCAGAGAAGAACTTCCAAGTCACTGATAAATCTCACCACCTTTCAGGAGTTTGTTGCCGCGACTAGCTGGAACAAGGTGGATGCCTCTCTTGTCCCCATTCTGGAACTTTCTTCTGAAATGGGGACACAAGTGGATATGCAAGAGTTGTTCAAGCGCTTCGCGTTTGATGCTTCTTGCATTGAGGTGTTAGGCCATGATCCAGGCTCGTTGTGCCATGAATTACCACATATACCCTCGGAGAAAGCTTTTGTGGATGCTGAGGAGGCTGTCCTTTATAGACATATACTCCCTGAATTCCTCTGGAAGCTGCAAAGCCGGCTGCGAATTGGGAAAGAGAGAAAGCTGAGCCAAGGTAAGGAGGTGGTTGATGGATTCTTGAGCCGTTGTATCTCAGAGAAGCGCGACAAGTTTAAGACAACGACTGGGAAGACAGAGCACGACATGTTGGCGTGTTACATGAGAGCAGTATCGGAGAAAGGCGAAGCGTCTAATGTTTCAGAAGAAATATGGAGAGACACGATGTTGAATTTGATATTTGCTGGCAAAGACACGATAAGTGCATCTCTTACCTGGTTCTTCTGGCTCGTTGCAACAAACCCTAGTGAAGAAGAGAAGATTCGTCAAGAAATGTTGACGAATCTTCAATTCGACAAATCTGGAAAATGGAAGTATGATAGCAACAACATGGAAGAGATAAAGAAGCTGGTTTATTTACAGGCTGCTCTATGCGAAGCTCTACGCCTTTTTCCGCCAGTCCCGTTTCAGCACAAAGCTCCGGTTGAGAAGGATATACTGCCAAGTGGACATAGGATTAATGCAAATACCAAGACAGTGATATCTTTCTACTCAACGGGGAGAATGGATTGGATATGGGGGAATGATTGTCTGGAATTCAGGCCAGAGAGATGGATATCTGAGGTCGGAAGAATTAAGGTGGAGCCGTCGTTCAAGTTTACGGCGTTTAATGCGGGGCCCAGGAGTTGTTTGGGGAAGGAGATATCCTTCATTCAGATGAAGATTGTGGCAGCTGCTATTATTACCCGCTTCAGTATGAAGGTCGTTCAAGGACATCCTATAAACCCAAGTACTTCTGTTATACTTCATATGAAACATGGTTTCAAGGTTAAGGTTTCCAAGTTTGCTTGAGAGATATATACATGTACTGGATCTGCATTTGTGCTGTAATATTTGTTGTATAAAATAAATGTAAAGTGTTAGACTATTAAGAGAAATAAGATAATGTTCATGAATTACAATTGTAAGGTTTTCCTTTTGTGCATATATATATTGCATCTGCATTCACTATTCAGTTGTGTTGGGCTAACGTCAATTCTGTAGTATTTATTTGTGAATCTACTCTCACCCTTGATTGTGATCATAAGTAGGATTAATATTTGACTACTTTATTGGATTCTTCGTTTTTAATGTTGTCTGAATTAAGTAAGAATTTCCATATCCTTTGATAAAGAACCACATATATCTACTTCAATAAAATTCAGATTAAATCTTTGTTACACTCGATGAAACTGTAACATCTCAAAAACCGGTAAATAGCATGATACGGGTAGATAAATGATCATTTATATATATCATCTTACAAAAATATACAGAAATTATAAATAAATAAATAAAACAATTCAGCAAATTGGACTGAATAGCTCGAAATTATGGCTTGATTGTCCAATCTGAGCTCAATTTGGCCTAAATTTTCATATTTCCGAAAATTAAAGGATAAAATTGCCGGTCGAAAAGTTAATGGTTGGAACTTGGAATTGCTAGACCTCATAAATTACCGGGTAAAAAAAAAAACTCTATATGAATATGTGAAAATGAGTTCTGTTTGTAGATAATGAGGTTCTAACTTATGGTAACTATTAGTGAGACTGTCTCATATAAATTTTTTTGATATATAGATATTCAATATTCAAAAATTAGCTTTTCAGCTCATGAGTAGGGGAGACTAGATAAGTGTAAACTTAAGTTTTAATTATATATATATATATATATGTATATATATACAAGGACGGAACCAGGAACAAAAGTTGAGGGGGGCCAATTATAATAAAAAAAATTGATGAATGTAAAAATTATATATTGAAAAGTAAACAAAAAAAATTTAAGGGGTAAAAATATAATTTTTAAAAAATTGGGGGGGGCCAAGGCCACCCTCCCCATGTACATAGGTCCGTCCCTGTATATATATATAATATTACGAATAAATAGAAAAATTTGATAGCTTTAACAAGCTTACGCACCTGTTTGTGACAGATATTTCACCGTATTTTGATAGAATCTTATAAAATACGATGTTTTATAAATTTTGGTATAAAAGTATACTATTTTGATTAAAAAACTAGTATTTATGTTTTTTTCGGGTTTCTTTTCTTTTCTTCTATTAGCAAAAATATATGCTAGATCTTTATATTGAATTAAAATCTAGAATTGGCCATTCGGACCATTCCAATCAACCCAACTTAATCTGATGGGTCAATTGACATAATCGGGCCCAATCCAATTTTACTTGGATCAACAGATCAAATTGACCCACACCCCTAGTAATTTTTAATTATTGTTAATTAATTAATATTGTGAGATCAAAGTACAAAACTAAGCAAATAAATAATATGTTAACATATTATATACACAACTATACATACAAATAACCACTTAACAATAGCTCGAAGTCAATACTCATCACAAAAAATTTAAGTCATCAATACTTATCATAAACATATATGAGTTTTGGTTTTTTTTATGAGTAGTAAGTTTTGCACTTAATGATTTAATGGATTGATATAATGTGTTAGCTTTTTCATTATTGAAAACAAATAAAAAAAAATGTGGGACTAATGAGCCAACCCAAGCCCAACACGCTAATTTAGCTCAATCCCATTAAACTCGTGTGATTGTTTGGACCGGTTTAAATATTTTCAAACCGTTATATTTATAACCTATTAACCAATTTTATTTATAGTGGTTCGAACTAGCTAACGTATCGGGTCGGACTCAAATTAATTAACTGACTCTATTAAAATCTATCATATTATACTAGCATGATCAATATTATTGTTGAATAGGTGTTCCACTAATAGCCAGTGATGCTCCGTAGCTCATGAGTGCTTTAAAGATTCTGCCCCTCCATTGAGCAAAAGTTGAAGTTGCAATCAATAGAAAAGTACGAAATAAAATAGAGAGGTAAAAATAAAATAAAATAAATTAAAAGGGAGGGACAAAAATATTTACTTTAAAGTGCAAAAGACAAGCACTAATTAACTAAATTAGAAGGGTAGGGGGAGGAATATTCTTTTTGTTTTTTCTTGGCATATGAAATGCATTGATAATTAATTACGTCTTATAGGAATATAAACTTTAGAAATCATATTTAAAATAGGGTTCATATATGTGAGGGAGACACTTCTCATTTTTTACAACCAAGTATTCATTTTTTAATTGTAATTCTTTATGTTTTAATTTTTTTCAATTTAGTCCTAATTTTTTTTATTAGAATTTTCAATATCACTGGCGTGGCTGTCGCAATTTGACTACCACGTCGGAATTCTCGATGTCCATGTCAGAATTCTCGACAGTCACATCAGTAATTTTAAAAATTCCAATCAAAATAAATTAAAATTGGAAAAATTTAAAATATAGATGACCAAAATTAAAAAAATGGATACTTTATTGTCAAAAAATGAAATTTATCACACAAACAGAATCAAAATTGAAATTATATCTTTATAGTTAGAGTAATTCAATTAGCACAACTAAAAAGCAACTATTCTAATAATTTATTCCTCCTCTTTCAAAGTAATCATCACTCTACAAAATAATTTTATTTCAATTTAAATGTAATTATTAGAAGAATCAACAATTTTTTTCCAACTTTATCATTTTCTTTTTGCTAGACTTTTATTTAATGAAATACATTAGTTATGTCTATTATTATAACCGAACCAAACTGACACAATTTAGTTTGCATTATAGAAAAAAAAAAAAAATTCAATTCAGCCTACTTTAATCATAATAGTGATTGTTAAAAAAATAAAAAATGAACTATCTTCATACTTGAAAAGATAATACATTTCTTATTTGCACATTGATTAAAATATATAATCAATGCATTTTGAAATTAGTTTTTTATTAAATAAAGAATTTCACTCATATTCATGATGACTTCAACTTCGGGTGGTAGCACTTTTTATTATCATTAATAAAATTTATTTATTGAGTTGTATATGTTATATTGGCACAGTTTGAATATTCTGTTCTATACGATGTTTTTAGTATGTATTTAATTATATCAATTTACATTATGCATTAAATATAATATTATCACTTTAGACATTGAGTGAATTGATGGAACAAGCTATAAAAATGAAATAACATAATTGGACATTGAGTGAAGTGATGGAAACAAGCTATAAAAAAGAAATAAAATAATTAGACATTGCATGAATTGATGAAAAAAACTATAATAATGAAATAGAATAAATACAAATAAAAGATGTCGTTAACATATGCAAGTACTATTTGAAATCATCACATGATTCAGATCATATGATCCAAATTTAACCTTTGCAAATGCCTAATAATTGTCATCAAATGAAAGTTTTTTATTGGTGATTGATTGGAATAATTTACAAAGTAATTCTTAAAGAAAAACATTGGTCATGAATTTGAACATGGAGTCCAGAAAAAAAGTTTAATTCACATGCACTTAACTTAGAAAAAGATTGAAAAATCGTTCATTTCAGTTGAAGTTATATATATATTTCTATTCCAACATTACAATATCTCGATCAATGGAACAAATCATAAATGAGTAGTTATAAAAATGGACATATGTCAAATTAAATGGGTAGTTATTAAAATGAGAATACGTCTGATCATGCTCTATATACCTAATATTACATGGTTTTTTTTTTTTAATGAGTTAGAAAATTTGCATGATTTAGATTTGAATCCTGATAGGTGGATATTACTTGAAGTACAATGAATTTGTACTATAATGGATACCAATTATAATACTATAATGGATACCACTTAAAATGGAACTTATGCAAAGTCTTGTGTAAGACGGTTTCATCGATCCAATTTCGTGATACGGATAAGATTTGACCTGGTCAACAATAAGTGGTTCAAAGACGACGGTCAACGGGTCAAAATCAACGGTCAAAGACAAAGTCAATAACCAATGATCAAAGTCAACACACAATCAACAAAGTCAAATGTAATATTTTTATGTATATTAGGTAATAAGTACTATATAATATATTTTATGTGTATAAATTAACACTTTTGAGAAATTATATTTTGACAAGTAATACTATGTAATACTTTTTGTGTATATCATGTAATATTTTTATTCATATCATATAATATTTCCATGAGTATCATGAAATAAGTTTGTTTTCAAGATTCTAAACCATAATTAATTTGAAAATTATATTTTGATCAATCTATGTGATACTTTTGTTTGTATAAAGTAATACTGCTATATGTGACGAGTACTACTTTTGATTCTATAACTTCAAATCAATGTAATTTAATAGTAATATTTTTATATATGTAATATGTAATACTTTTATGTATATCACGTAATATTGTTTGAAAGTATCACATGATACACTTAAAAGTATTACGTTATGAGAATAAAAGTATTATATACATTATGAGAATAAAGTATCATGTACTACTTTTATGTATATGATATCATATAATACTTTTATGAATATCACGTAATATTGTTTGAAAGTATCACATGATACACATAAAAATATTATGTTATGAGAATAAAAGTATTATATTATGAAAAATAAAGTATCATGTAATACTTTTATATATATCATATAATACTTTTTGGTCAACAACATTGACCAACCGTTGATCGTCGTTGACCGACCGTTGATTGACATTGACTATTTATCATTGACTTTTAATTGTTGACTATTGACCGAATCGAATTTATTTGTTTTATGAAATGAGATTCGTAAGATGGTATTGCATAAAATTTATACTTTTCTAATAGATTTCAATAATTATTTTCTGGGGAAGATTTTGGGAAACGGGTGGGATTTGATTTAGAGATTATTTTCAGATTTTTTTATTGATGATCTGGCACATAAAAAATTGTGCAAATGATTTTTTTTAATGGTTAACAAATAGAAAATGTCACGAGATGCCACGTCATTTAAGGTAGTTGGAAAGCCTGAGTGACATTTTTTACTTATCAAAATTGAATAAAAATCAAGGAATGTTTTGAGTTAGAAGACTAAATAGAAAAATACGATGGTTGTGGAACCAATAGTGAAAATTATAGGATGAAAACTAATTTTATCCCTAAAATGTCGAATTGGATACACTATTTTAATTTGGTTTTTCATTTTTTATTTCATTATTTTTAATTCACACTATGTATAGTGGTTATTTTAAAATATCAGATGAAACACCAATACGAAATAAATGATTTTGTTTGCTAAAATACCTCTATATATAGAACATAAAACCCGAGTTTATTCACATACACATACAATGATGCGAGAAGCAGGCATTGCATTTCTGTTCATTATAGTTTCCTCAATAGTAATATGTTACAAAAAATTGAAAAAATCATCAATACCAATAAATTACCTAATCCTGGGCATGTTGCCTGGCTTGGTCGTCAACTTGGGCCAACTCCATCATTTTGTCACCAACCTGCTTCAAGAGAGTGATGGCACGTTTTGTTCAAAGGGCCTTGGCTCACTAACATGGAGATATTGTTCACTTGTGAACCCGTCAATATCCATTACATATTGACCAAGAATTTTCTCAATTTCGGCAAAGGTCCTGATTTCAAGAAGATTTTCGATGTTCTTGGAGATGGGATATTCATTGCAGAAGGTGAATCATGGGAGAATCAGAGAAGAGCTTTAAAGCCACTGATAAATCTCACTAGCTTTCAAGAGTCGGTTGCCACGATTAGCTGGAACAAGGTGGATGCTTGTCTTGTCCCCATTCTGGAGCTTTCTTCTGAAACGGGAACACATGTGGATTTGCAAGAATTATTAAACCGTCTCACGTTTGATTCTTCTTGCATAGAGGTGTTAGGCCATGACCCAGGCTCATTGTGCCATGAATTACCTCATATACCCCCCCAGAAAGCTTTTCAGGACGCTGAGGAGGCTATCCTTTAAAGGCATATACTCCCTGAATTCCTCTGGAAGCTGCAAAACCGGCTTCAATTTGGGAAAGAGAGAAAATTCAACAAAGATATGGAGATTGTTGAGAGCTTCTTGACTCGTTTTATCTCAGAGAAACGCGAAAAGTTTAAGACAATGGATGGGAAGTGGGAACACGACATGCTGGCGTGTTACATGAGAGCAGTAGTAGAAAAAGGCGAAGCATCCAATGTTTCAGAAGAATATTTCTGGAGACATATGACGCTGAGTTTGATCGTTGCTGGCAAAGACTCCATAAGTGCAGCTCTTACCTGGTTCTTCTGGCTCGTTGCAACAAACCCTAGTGAAGAAGAGAAGATTCGTCAAGAAATGTTGACAAATCTACAGGTGGATGAATCTGGGAAATGGAAATATAACAAGAGTTGTATAGAAGAGTTAAAGAAACTGGTGTATCTACATGCTGCTTTATGCGAAGCTCTGCGCCTTTTTCCACCAGTCCCGTTTCAGCACAAAGCTCCGGTTGAGAAGGACATACTGCCAAGTGGACATAGGATTAATGCAAATACCAAGACAGTGATATCTTTCTACTCAACGGGGGAGAATGGAGTCGATATGGGGGAAATGATTGTCTGGCATTCAGGCCAGGGAGATGGATATCTGAGGTCGGAAGAATTAAAGTGGAACCGTCATTCAAGTTTCCGGGGTTTAATGCGGGGCCCAGGAGCTGTTTAGGGAAGGAGATATCCTTCATCCAGATGAAGATTGTCACAGCTGCTATTATTACCCGCTTCAGTTTGAAGGTGGTTCAAGGGCATCCTATAAACCCAAGTATTTCTGTTGTACTTCACATGAAACATGGTTTCAAGGTTAAGGTTTCAAAGATTGTTTGAGAGATATATACATGTGTTGGATCTGCATTTGTGCTGTAATATTTGTTGTAATGTAATAATTTTTAAGTGTTAAAGTATTAAGAGAAATAAGATAATGTTCATGAATTACAATTGTACGTATGCTTTTGTGCATTGCATCTGTATTCACTATTCAGTTGTATTGTGCTATCGTCAATTCTTAATTTATTTGTGAATCTCACCCTTGACTGTTTGATCACAAACGTTGAATTAATATTTGACTAAGTTACTGGATTCTTCAACCATATTTTGATAGATTACAATGTTTTCAAAATTCTGGTATGCAAATACTCCCCATGTTTCAAAATAAGTATCATTTTTGAGTTTTAATTCGAGTTTTAGTCATAAATTAAGGAACATAAAAATGAGACAAATGTATCTTTAATCAATTAAAGCATTTCCGAATAACATTACATTAAAGTTTAAAACAACACAAATTGAAACAAAATTTAAAATTTAGAACGACACTTATTTTTGAAATAGAGGAAGTATAATATTTTGATTAAAAGACCTTTCAACTAGCTTTTATGTTTTTCTCGGGTTTCTTTTCTTACTCATAAATTTGACATAACTTCCGGACTTTAAATGAAATTTTAGCTTCTATAAACTATATATAGACCGGATATTTATATTAAGTTAAAATCTAGGGTGCAATTCGGGCCGTTGGAACCAACCCAACTTAATCTGATGGGTCAATTGATATAATCAGGCCTAAACTAACCTTACTTGGGCCAACGAACCAAATTGCCATACCTCTAATAATTTTTAAATATTGTTAATTTATTAAAATTGTGAGGTTACACGTATACAAGAAAATATTATCTCACTTCAAATTCACGTTTAAAATTACAAAATTAAATATATATATATATATATATATATATATATATATATATATAAGGTCAAATGCACAAATATCATGATGGGGCAACATATTTGTTCAAAGGGCCCTTGTTTACGAAAATGGATTTGTTGGTCACTTCTGGTCCTGCTAATATCCATTACATATTGACCAAGAACTTGCTCAATTTTCCCAAAGTCCCGGAATTCAAGAAGATGTTTGATGTTCTTGGCCATGGTATACTCATTTAAGAATCATAGGAAAAGTGTAAGGAAAATTAGTAAGTCACGTTATGAGTCTTTCCAGCTAATTCCAAGCGTTCATTGCAATGACTAGCTGGAAGAAGGTCCAAATTAAAGAGGTCTATTCCCAATCCATGCAGTATCCTAAATTTGTTTGTCTTTTGCAGGGATTTTCATTCAGTTCAGTCTACTTTAATCACTTACTGTTAAAATAAAATTAAAAATAAACTATATATCTTTGTACTCCAAAAAGATAATACATTTCTTATTTGCACCTTGATTAAAGAATATAATCAATGTATTTTGAAATTCATATTTTGCCCTATATTAAGTTGTTAGACGAAGAATTCACTCATATACATGTTTACTAGAGCCTAAAACTTAATTCAGGTAGTAGACACATTTCATTATCATTAGAGTACCATGTTTAATTCATTTATTGAGTTGTATAAGTTGTATTGACGTAGTTTGAATATTTTGTTCTATATGGTGTTTTCGGTATGTATTTGAATTTATCAATTTACGTTGCACATTAAATATAACATTATCAATGTAGACATTGAGTAAATTAGTGGAACAAACTAAAAGAATGATATAAATTAGACATTGAGTGAATTGATGGAACAAACTAAAAGAATGAATAAAAGAAATAGACATTGAGTGAATTGATGGAACAAACTAAAAGAGTGAAATAAAATAATTAGACATTGAGTAAATTGATGAAACAAACTATAACAATGAAATAGAATAAATGAAAGTAAAAGAATTCGTATAACATATGCAAGTATTATTTGAATTCACAGATCCAAATTGCATTTGAAGTTTTACCTTGGAATAAAGACGACTTATTTTGCAAATCCCTATAAATATTGTCATCAAATAGTCGAAAGTGTTTATTGGTGATTGATTGGAATGATTTGCAAATTTCTTTAAAAAAAAAAAAACATTGGTCATGAATTTGAACATGGAGTCCAGAAAAAAGTTTTAATTTATTCACTTTTAGTCTTAGCTTAGAAAAAGCTTGAAAAAATGTCCATTTCAAATAAAGTTATATTCTATTCCAATATTACATTATATCAATCAATAGATCAAATCATAAATGGGTAGTTATATAATGGGCATACGTCTGATTATGCTCTACGTCTAATATTACATTAACACTTCATTTGAGTAGTTTAGATTTGATAACGGTGAGAAACAAAATTTCATATTGGCAATTTACAGAAATTAATGGATGGAATAATATTGAAATAAATCGTTCGTGTTCTTATAAATATTTTTAAAGAAGGAATTAATTAAAAAAGAAAAAGAAAAACTTCAATTCCATATAAAATACTTGGGATAAAATCATACAATCATTTTTTTGCCAGACAATTTTTTTCATAACAATTGTATTTTTCAATTTAGTCTCTTAATTAAAAGCATTGCTCAATTTTATTCTATTTTGCTCGAAAAATTCAAAATCAGTTGGAAATATATCACAACATTGAATGAGTTGGCACCATGTGGCACATTTCCATTGGATGACCATTAAAATTTTAAAAAAAAGCATTTACGCCTCACTTTTTTATGTGCCACATCATCAGATAAAAGAAAAAAAAAACCCCAAAATCGAAGAACCCTAATTCCGAACCGAAGACGGAAGAACCCCTCTCTTTTTCTCTGTACACAAAGTGAAAGATTCACTGCAAGAACAGCAGCAAACCAATCTACATGAATCTCTAATGTTGAGCTTGGTTTGCCCTCAAAACCAACGTCAATGAGAAAACCCACTAGAAGATCTAAAATCAACCCTGCCTTACACACTTCCACCCTCCCTGGACGCAGTCGCCGACGCCGGAGCCGCCACAACTGCCACGGTGGAACTTGCTACACAGAGCCGCTGGCTACCAAAACGTTAGATGCAGAGAAATCGCTGATCCACGTGTACAAATCCATTTTAGGGATTTGCTAAGAGATTTAAAAAATTTATTGTTTGGGGGAGATTTTGCGAAACGGGTTGAATTTATTTTCAGGTTTTTTTTAATTGATGATCTGACACATTAACAGTTATGAGTAAATGATTTTTTTAATGGTTAACAAATAGAAAAGTGGTGCCACGTCATTTAATGTCGTTGGAAAGCCCCAAAATTAACACCATGTATAATTGCCAAAAAAAAAAATATCTAATTAAAATTGGATAAAAATGGAGAAATGTTTTGAGTTACACGATTAAATGGAGAAATGTGATTGTTATGGGACCCCTGGTGAAAATTATTGGATAAAAATTGATTTTATCCCTTAAAATCTCTCTATGTATAGGGCATGAAACTCGTGGTTTAGACACGAGTGCCTAATTCATTCATTCATACTATGATGTCAGAAGCAGGCATTGGAATTCTGTTCATTATAGTTTTCTTAATAGCAATATGTTACAAAAAAATTGAAAAAATCATCAATACCAACAAATTGCCCAATCCTGGGCATGTTGCCAGGCCTGGTGGTCAACTTGGCAGTGACGGAGCTGGGGGGATTGGTGGCGGCCGCCGCCCCCCTCAAATTTTCTGGCCGAACTATTTATATATACGTATATAATGTAATTGTAGTTAAAAATATGGATTTTGTCCCTCTCGAATTTCAAAATTTTGATAAATATCCCAAAAAAAATATTTCGCCCCCCTCGTTACCAAATCCTGGCTCCGTCCTTGCAACTTGGGTCAACTCCATCGTTTTGTCACCAACATGCTTCAAGAGAGTGATGGCACGTTTTTGTTCAACGGGCCTTGGCTCACTAACATGGAGATATTGATCACTTGTGATCCTTCCAATATCCATTACATTTTGACCAAGAATTTTCCCAAATTCTCCAAAGGTCCTGATTTCAAGAAGATTTTCGATGTTCTTGGAGATGGGATATTCATTGCAGAAGGTGAATCATGGGAGAAGCAGAGAAGAACTTTAAAGACACTGATAAATCTCACCAGCTTTCAAGAGTTGGTTGCCACGATTAGCTGGAACAAGGTGGATGCTTGTCTTGTCCCCATTCTGGAGCTTTCTTCTGAAATGGGAACACACGTGGATTTGCAAGAATTATTAAAGCGTTTCACGTTTGATTCTTCTTGCACAGAGTTATTAGGCCATGACCCAGGCTCATTGTGCCATGAATTACTTCATATACCCCTTGAGAAAGCTTTTGAAGACGCTGAGGAGACTGTCTTTTATAGGCATATACTCCCTGAATTCCTCTGGAAGCTGCAAAACCGACTTCAACTTGGGAAGGAGAGAAAATTCAGCAAAGGTAAGGATCTTCTTTATTGCTTCTTGACTCGTCGTATCTCAGAGAAGCGCGAAAAGTTTAAGACAACTGCTGGAAAGACAGAGCACAATATGTTGTCATGTTACATGAGAGCAGTGTCGGAAAAAGGTGAAGCATCTAATGTTTCAGAAGAGACATGGAGAGACACAATGTTGAATTTGATATTTGCTGGCAAAGACACGATAAGCGCAGTTCTTACCTGGTTCTTCTGGCTCCTAGCAACGAACCCTAGTGAAGAAGAAAAGATTCGACAAGAAATATTGACAAATTTACAGGTGGATGAATCTGGGAAATGGAATTATGGAAGTACAACAAGACTAGTATAGAAGAGTTAAAGAAACTGGTGTATCTGCATGCTGCTTTATGAGAAGCTCTACGTCTTTTTCCACCAGTCCCGTTTCAGCACAAAGCTCCGGTTGAGAAGGATATACTGCCAAGTGGACATAGGATTAATGCAAATACAAAGACAGTGATATCGTTTTACTCAACAGGGAGAATGGAGTCGATATGGGGGAATGATTGTCTGGAATTCAAGCCAGGGAGATGGATATCTGAGGTCGGAAGAATTAAAGTGGAACCGTCATTCAAGTTTCCAGCGTTTAATGCGGGGCCCAGGAGTTGTTTAGGGAAGGAGATATCCTATATTCAGATGAAGATTGTGGCAGCTGCTATTATTACACGCTTCAGTATGAAGGTGGTTCAAGAACATCCTATAAACCCAAGTACTTCTGTTATACTTCACATGAAACATGGTTTCAAGGTTAAGGTTTCCAAATTTGATTGAGAGATGTATACATGTGCTGGATCTGTATGCATTTGTCCTGTAATTGTGATGAAATAAATTCAAGTGTTAAGTATCAAGAGAATTAAGATAATGTTCAATTACAATTGATTTATGAATTCACTCTCATCCCTTGATTGTGCGATCATAATTCATAGAAGTTGAGTTTTTCTTTAATCCACTCTTATACAACTACAACCCAACCCAACCTTACTTCAACCAACGGGCCAAATTCACACTCTAAATATTTTTTAAAGTATTGTTAATTAATTAAAATTATGAAATCAAATAACAAAAATGAGAAAATAAATAATATAGCAACATATTATGTATACAAATAAATACTTAACAATTGTTCAAAATCAATATTCACCACAAAAATTTAAGTCATCATCACTCACCATAAATGGATTATAAGTTTTTTTTTTATATAGTATGTTCTATTGTCAACGATTTAATGGATTGACATAATGTGTTAGTTCTTTCTTAAAAAAAAAAAAAAAGAAGTAATGTGTTAGGCTTTTTATTATTGAAAAAATTCAAATATGTAAAATATGGGTCCAATATTGGGTCAACCCAAGCCTGACAGCGCCACTTGGATTGGGCCACATATTTTTCAGACCGCTGTATATCTAGCCCAATTCAACCTTTTTTATGGGCTGTTGGAGCTAACCCATTAGATTGGGCTCAAATTAACCGACACTATTAAAATCTCTCATATTATACTTGAATAATCAATATTGTTTTGAATGTGTGTTGCACTAATAGCCATGTGATGCTCCGTAGAAAAACTTCAAGCTGCAACTTGCAAGCAATAGAAAAGTACGAAATAAAATGTAGAGGTAAAAATAAAATAAAAAATTAAAAAGGAGGGGCAAAAAAAAGTTACAATAAAGTGCAAAAGACAAATATCAAGGACATTAGAAGGGTAGGGGGAGGAATATTCCTTCTTTTTTTTTTTTTGGCATATGAAATGCATTGATAATTACATCTTACAAGAATATAAGCTTTAAAAATCATATTTAAAATATTTATAATTAGAGTAATTCAACTAATATAAATAAAAAGCAACTATTAATCTAAAAAGTTGTTCCTCCTATTGCAAATAATTATCACTATACAAAATAAATTTTATTTCAATTTAACTGTAATTATCAGAAGAATCAATAACTTTTTCCAACTTTTATACATTATTTTGTGCTAGATTTTTAGTTAATGAATATATTAGTTATGCCTATTAAATAATAGGTAATATGATCATTCCAGACACATAATTATGTATATGAAATATTTTTCCAATCTTGATGAGACGGTCTTAAACGAGAGTTATTTTGAAACAAATATAATAAAAAAAATACTAGTATTGTTAGCTTAAATAATCTCTCTCAAGTTATTTAGAATATGTTCTCAACTCCTAAGTAGTAAACACTCCTGATATATTATTAACTATACTATACAAATTCAATGGACTGCCACACAAGATTGAAGCAGATATAAAGCACAGGCACAATCATTCATGTTGTAATCTCATGAATTCTAGCAGTTTATATACCAGAAAACAAACATCCAAATTGCACTTTCCAAAATTGGCCCGAAACCACGCGCCAATGCAAAACAACATGGGTGATTCCTACTTAATTACTGCAATTACTGAAAATAATCACAATAAATTAACCACTACCACAAAACCTCATGAGTACTACATCAACTAAACAAATGTCTTCCCACTTGAATAAATCTCCATCTTTGCATAATTTTAATACACAACCGATCAATATGCCAACCCAAGTAGACTACACATTAATGCTCACTCTAGCTCATGGCTACAGACTTATAACCACAGAAGCAATGTACACAACAATCTTGTTCATCATTGTTTGCCTATCAATTGTTGTATGCTATGCAAGAAAGCAGAACACCTATCAACCCACAAACTGGCCAATCATTGGTATGATGCCTGCTTTGTTCCTAAACTTTGGGCGAATCCACAATTTCGCTACAGAGATTTTAGACCATAATGGGGCCACATTTATGTTCAAAGGGCCCTGGTTTACTAAAATGGATATGCTGATCACTTGTGATCCAGCTAATATCCATTACATACTGACCAAGAACTTCCTCAACTACCCCAAAGGCCCCGAATTCAAGAAGATGTTCGACGTTCTTGGCCACGGTATATTCATTGCAGAATCAGAGTCATGGGAAAAGCAAAGGAAAACCAGCAAGGCCCTAATAAATCTCTCCACCTTCCAAGAGTTCGTTGCCATGACTAGTTGGAAGAAGGCCGAATCAGGCCTGTTTCCAATCCTGGATCGCGCTTCGGAGTTGGTTAAGGTGGTGGATATGCAGGATTTACTCAAGCGTTTCACCTTTGACTGTTCTTGCATCGAGGTACTAGGCTACGATCCAGACTTGTTGTCCCATGAATTAATTGATTTCCCACCTGAGAAAGCCTTCGAAGACGCTGAAGAAGCAATCCTGTATAGACACATACTCCCTGAATTCTCATGGAAGCTCCAAAACTGGCTACGGATTGGGAAAGAGGGAAAATTAACCAAAGCTAAGGAGATTGTTGACGGGTTTCTAACGTATTGCATCACACTGAAGCGCGAGAAGTTTAAGACAACGGCTGGAAAGACAGAACACGACATGCTGGCATGTTACATGAGATTGGTGGCAGAAAAGGGCCAAGCTTCCACTGTTTCCGAAGAAATCTGGAGAGACACGATGTTGAATTTGATCTTCGCTGGCAAAGACACGATAAGTGCAGCTCTCACCTGGTTCTTCTGGCTCGTGGCAACAAACCCTAGTGAAGAAGAGAAGATTCGTCAAGAAATGTTGACGAATCTTCAATTCGACAAATCTGGAAAATGGAAGTATGATAGCAACAACATGGAAGAGCTAAAGAAGCTGGTTTATTTACAGGCTGCTCTATGCGAAGCTCTACGCCTTTTTCCACCGGTCCCATTTCAGCACAAAGCTCCGTTTAAGCACGATATACTGCCAAGTGGACATGAGATCAGATCTGATACGAAGACGGTGCTGTCATTCTACTCAGTGGGGAGGCTGGAGTCGATATGGGGGAAAGATTGTCTGGAATTCAGACCAGGGAGATGGATATCTGAGCTCGGAAGAATTAAGGTTGAACCATCGTTCAGGTTCACGGCGTTTAATGCAGGGCCCAGAAGCTGTTTAGGGAAAGAGGTGTCGTTTCTTCAGATGAAGATAGTGGCAGCTGCTATCATTACTCGATTCCATTTACAGGTGGTTGAAGGCCATCCCATTTCTCCCACCACTTCGGTTATACTTCACATGAAGTATGGTTTCAAAGTTAGGGTTTCTAAGTTGAATCTTTGATGTTCATGTACTAATAACATTGATATTTATACTATCAAGTTTATTTAAAGAGAAATCAGATGATCATGATTACTTGATTATTACTGTATATGTGATTCTCTGTTCGTGTTCAACATCGAGCAAATATATTTAATTTGACAGAGTTTCTCTTCTCGCGGATTAATATTTAAGTTTCTCGCAAGAATTTAAAAGACAAAATCTTAATTTTCGTTATATTATTAAGATATTTTTCGTTTTTTTAGATCAAAGAAGTCTAATAAATTAAGGAAAGATCTAAAATAGTCAAAACATTAAATATAGCCAAAATTAATGAAATAGGGTCAAGCTCATAAGGAAATCAAGCAAGGGGAAGGAAGAGGCCGAATTGTACGTAGTTTTTGTCCAAAACACATTTTTGACTAAAAATACATTTTTTTTTTTATAGACTTTGCTAGAATAATATTTTTATTATCTTACATGGTTATTTATACTCATTATCACTTTTACATATTAAGATTTTGGCCATCTAGTTATCCATTTTTTTTTATCAATTTTTGATCTATTTTTGGTCTGATTATGTTTGGAATTGAAAAATCCACATCAACCATTCTATACATCCATACAGTGACATCAAAATTTCGACGAAAATTGGATGAAAATTGAATAAAGTAATAATTAGATTACAAAAATTAAAATATATTAGTAAAATTGATGGTGAAAAATGGACATGATCCAAGTTATAGGACAAAAAATTGCAATTTTATCAATTTATAATATATATCTTGTAAATTCTTAAATTACTTTGAGAGGTTTAGGTGTGGCATTTTTTTAGAAGAAAAAAAAAACACTAAAATAAAACGAGTAAATATATTTCTCACATAATAAGTTTATCTTCTTACTTAATTACTGTAAGTTTAAAGACGTGCATATTCTGAGAATCTGATGTACAAATATAAAACGGCAAATAACAGATTCATCTCAATCCTAGCTATAGAACATATATATTAAGAGTATGATCAAAATATAAATATACACCATCTTAATGCATGAACTCTACTATATATGATCACATATTTCTCTTGGATAATCTCACCTTCAATCCATGTGTGGCTCGAAGTATGATGGAGGCACAAGGTGAAACTGGATGAGATTCGACAAGTTTAAGGTTGTAATGATATATGATTGTCTGAACGAAAGCCATCTCTTTGCCCGGACAGGTTCTTGGCCCTGCATTAAACGCTGGAAACTTGTAAGAAGGCTCGTGCCTGATTCTCCCTTTCTCTGAAATCCATCTCTCGGGCTTGAATTCCAGGCAGTCTTTTCCCCACACACTCTCCATCCTTCCCACTGTATACACAGATATTATTACCTTTGCATCCTTACAAAGGCTATGACCACTTGGAAGAACATCGGCCTGAATTGGAGACGTGTGCTCCAATGCCCCTGGAGGAAATAGCCTTAGAGATTCACACAATGCTCCATGGAGATATACTAGCTTGCGCGACTCTTCCCCATTGAACAACCTCCACTTTTTACCCTGCTTTGGAGCAATTGGGCCTTGATTTCTTCTCGAATCTTGATTTCTGTTGAAGGGTTTGTAGCAATCAGCCAGAAAAGCTATGTGAGACAAGTGCTTGTGGTGTCTTTGCCTGCAAACATGAAACTTAACGAAGTGTCCCTCAAGAAGACTCTCAAACCTTCACGAGAACCAATCTTTTCCTCTTCATACACCTTTTCATAGGTTTTCAAAAGACTATAATCATTCTCCGCCTGCTCTCCTTTGCTAATGTGCGCGTAGATGAATTCATCAAGAGCCTCCCAAGCATCCATTATCTTCTTCTCACCACCGATTTTGAGCCATTTTTGGAGCTTCCAAATGCTTTCAGGGATGATGTGCCTGAGAAACAGAGGCTCATCGAGTTGACTGAAAGCCCTTTCACAAGGTATATAAGGCATTTCAATAGACAAACTGCATGGATCATAACCCAATACCACTTTGCAAATAACATCAAAAGAGAACTCTGGAAAATTTCTTGCAAATCAAAATCAGTTCCCAGTTCACACTTCACAGAAATAATCAAGGAGTGGGAGAAGGCCTGTTTCCACCTTATTCCAAACACTGATTTCCAATGATGTGGAAAAATTGGAATGATTGAAATGGGAAAGTATTGTTTTCCTATGAATTTCCCACAACTCAAAATCCGAACGGAAAACCCCATCTCCAAAATTTCGAAAATCTTCCTGAATTCAGGACCCTTTGGATAGTTCGAGAATCTTTTGCTTAAAATGTGGTGGATATTAACAGGATCACTGGTGAATACCGTGTCTAAGTTACAAAACCAGGGGCCTTTAAACTCGTAAGTGGCACCACTACATTGAGTTAAAACCTCTGTGATATAATCATGGCCGCGGTGCAGATTGTGAAGAGCCCGGCAGCATCCCCACCAGAGGCCAGTTCGTCGGCTCCGACTTTGTTTTCCCCCTTCTACTTACAAAGTAAATTAGGTAAACTATCCAAGGGATTATCAAGAAAAGCTCTGGATAACCAAACATGGCAGCCACAATTCTCGCCAAAGCATATTGATGTTCTTATTCTGGTTTTGTTTTTGGCAATAGCAGGGTTAAAATCATTTTGTTGTCTCATAACTTAATTTATAGTGTTTGATTTTAATTTAATTTTACTCGAAAATTTTGAATTTTTTTGAAAAATGTCACGTGTCATATTCTTATTAGGATTTTCATGATTTTGACATTTCATTAAGAATTTGACACGTAATATTTTTCGGCGAAATTCATCAAATTTGGATTGAAACCGCACAAATTTTTAAATTGTAGGATTAAATTGAAAATTGTGATAATTATGGAACAAAACTCGAAAGATACGAGATCAAAAATAACTATAACCAGCAATAGCATGTTCTTTCATATCTAAAATAAAATGAAAATGTCTTCAACTACCCATTTTTATAGGGGTTTAATTTTCTACTCATGCTTATATTTAAAAAAAATATAATATTTACTTTGTGGTTTAAATGTTTAATCATCCTTAATGAATAGTGATTTTACCCTACAAAGATAAAAGAATATTTTTATAAGGATTTTTTTGAAAAGTGAATAATGATTTTGCTAAAAAATAAATAGAAACGTTATTTTTTATAACTATGAATAGAAAAATATAATGAAAATGGGTAAAGGAAATGTGGGTAAAAAAAAAAAGTGATCCTATTATTAATATGTATTGATAAAATGGCTCCCACCAGTCCACCACAAGGTGCTGGCAGACGAGATTATTTATTTACGTGGGTCTGAACAACATATATAGAAATAACGTGATGATTTTTATTATCATCAAATAAGTACATCAAAATTTTAGCTTGAAATATATGTTTTGAATTTTGATAGTCTGAGACTGAGTTAGTATAAACAGCACGGATAAGAATGATAAAAAAAAATGGCTAAAATTTTGATTGGAAGTTGCAAATTGAAAAATATGGATGGTATAAATTGTAACACAAAAAACTCATGTAAGACGGTCTCATAGATAGTTTTTGTGAGACGGAGCCCCATCATCCACAAACAACATGTGAATTTTAGGATTTGGGTGGTGGGTAATTGAGTTGTGGGTTGACCCGTTTCACACAATGCATTAAAATTCCGTGAGACGATCTCATAAGAAACTTACTCAAGTTGTAAAAATACAAACAAAAAGAAACCCTTCAAATCAGAGTTTAGTGAAAAAGTAGTCGGAAAAAAAAAAGATTTTAGATTACATAATGAAAAAAAAATTGACTACACAGGTTTCTATTAGGAAAAAAAATTGTAAAGTGAAAAAGAAAATGATAATAAGGATTAGAAATTGAAATAAAACCTATTTGTATACACACAATACCATATGTATTATTATCAAGAAATCTCTATCTAATGCTCTAGGGGAAACGTAAGGCTTGTGATGATGTATGAAAAAATCTTTTATTAACACACATTAAAATCCCTGTATGAGATAAATTTCCACTAAAATATTGTAGGACGTTTAACATGAGATTTCTATTTTGTTGGTTCTCTTCCATATGTAGAAGATCCAAAATATCTTTCAGTGTTTTCTTTTTCTTCTATGACTTCACATGGCAATGTAATACGATTTAATATAACAAGGAGATATGAGTATTATATGAAAATGAGGATAATCTTCAAATTAGGAAATTCATAGTAAATCATACTCTTTTCATAATGATCAAGAAAAATAAATAACTACACATTTAAAGAAGGTAAAATTCCAGAGAAAACTATGGAACTTAGCCATTTGTGGGGAAAAATAAAAGCTATTTTATTTTACTCAGACTTCTAGCCACAACCCAATTTTTTTTTTTTTTTTAATGCTTGCCCAACTATTTTCTATATCCTTTCATAATTAATTTGTGTTACGGGCTATGGATGAGCTCCAACAAGTTGAAAGTTGGTAATGATATGTGATTGTGGCCCACCATTTTCATTTGATTGAAGCCATTTCTAAGGTTTTTTTTTTTTTAAAATGAGATGGGTGAGTGTAAGGAAGAGAATAAAAATTAAAAAATTTATATGATTCAAATTCAAATTATAATTATTACAATCTTTACATTTGAGCTATAAGACTTGTCGTAAAGTCATTTCTATCTCGAATAGTTTATTTTCATGTGCTAATAAGATTATTAGTTTCAAGAGAAATAAGATTAAGGTGACATTTTAATTTGTGAATTTCTCATAAATAATTATGAGTGGGAATAAAACTATACACCACTTTCCTAAAAGAAAAACCTGTATTTTCACTAATTTGAAGAAGAAAATATAAACAAAATCATTTATTTTCAAGGAAAACCTATAGTGTTTGAAAAGAAAAGAAATAAAATAAAAAACCTACCCTTTTTTTCTTCTTTTGCCTAATCTTGAAAGTAACATGTTAAGATAAACAATTACCATTTATAGTCAAAAGTCTGAAAAATATATTTACTAACCATATTAATTGCAGTGTCCGTAATGAACTGGTCCGCCAACCGACCCTTTACCGACGTTTTACAATTGCCCAAAATTTACCATTAATAATCAAACATATTTTTTTTCTTTTTCTTGAAACCATAATCAAACATATCTTTTGGATAACTGATAACATAACCATAATTTAGATCAACTCCACAAATTGATTGGACCTTCATTGGTAGGAAGAAGAAAATGATATGGTACCGATTTGGATGTGACCATCCCCTCCCACAGTTAATTCTCTCCACAAAATCATTGCTTCTCACACTTAGTTTCTTCCATTTCTAAATGTATATTCACAATCAAACATATTTATGTGAAATAACCTTAGTCAAACACACTAGAAATCTTGTCCAAATCCTCAACTTATAAGTACTCATATTAACTAGAAGTTAATTTGTCTGTTTTTATAACAGTATGAAGTTAGATCTTACAAAACAGGGGAACTTTATATATCATATATATTAACTAGAGTAAGACAACATGCGTTCATTCTGATATAATACAACAAAGTAAACTTGTACAATTCTTTATTCCTTCATATACTTGGTACTAATAATTATTACCAGAGATGAGAGAAGCAAGTACAATAGTTACACTTGTCATACATTCTTTCTTTCTTTAACAATTAATCAGACATATTTCTTTTGGACAATCTCACCTTCAATCCATGTCTAGCTTGAAGTATGATTGAGTCGCGCGGAGACACTATATGACCCTCAACTAGTTTAACAGTGTAATGATATATGATTGTGGCAGCCACCATTTTCATCTGATTGAAAGCCATCTCTTTGCCCAGACACGTTCTTGGCCCCGCATTAAACGCTGGAAACTTGTATGAAGGCTCGTGCTTGATTCTCCCTTTCTCTGAAATCCATCTCTCAGGCTTGAATTCCAAGCAGTCTTTTCCCCACACACTCTCCATTCTTCCCACCGAGTAGAATGATATTATAAGCTTTGCATTCTCATGGAGGTGATGACCACTTGGAAGAATATCAGGTCTAATTGGAGCTTTGTGCTCCAAAGCAACTGGAGGGAATAGCCTCAGAGACTCACATAAAGCTCCATGGAGGTATACTAGCTTCCATGATTCTTCCACATTGAATCTCTTACCCTTCTTTAATTGTAGTTCCCTTTCAATCTCTTCTACAATATTCATTTCTGTTGATGGGTTTTTAGCAATCAGCCAGAAAAGCCACGTCAGACAGGTGCTTGTTGTGTCTCTACCTGCGAACATCAAACTTAAAGCTGTGTCCTTCAAGAAGTCTCTCAAACCTTCAGATGGGCCAATCTGTTTCTCCAAGTATACTTTCTTGAAAGCTTGTAATAGATTTAACCCATCATTCTCTTCTTCTAGAAGGCCAACACGTGTATAGATGAATTCGTCGAAAGCCCAGGAAGCTTCCATCAACTTCTTCTCACCCCCAATTTTCAGCCATTTTAGAAGCTTCCAAATGCTCTCAGGGATGACGTGTCTGTGCAACAGAGGCTCTGCAACGCTGCTGAAAGCCTTCTCACAAGGAAGATAAGGCAAACCAACAGACAGGCTACAAGGATCATAATTCAACACAAGTTTACATATGTTATCAAAAGCCAACCTCTGGAAAACATCCTGCAAATCAAATTCATTTCCATGTTCACAGAAATGTTCAAGAAGTGGAAGGAGACCTGTCTCCACCTTGTTCCAAACAGTCCTCTCCAAATAACCGGAGAACTCAGCATGAGTCAATAGTGAAAGCGTCGTTTTCCTATGGATTTCCCATAGCTCAAAATCAGCACTGAAAATGCCATCTCCCAAGATATCGAAAATCTTCCTGAATTCAGGACCCTTGGGATAGTTGGAGAAGTTTTTGCTGAAAACATGGTGGATATTAGCAGGAACACAGGTGAAAACCAGGTTCGCGTTGCAAAACCAGGGGCCTTTAATCTCGTAGGTGCCACCAGATTCACCTAAAACCTCAGTTGCATAATCATGTCCACGTTGCAGATTCTGAAGAACAGCTGGCAGCATCCCGAGCAGAGGCCAGTTCGTGGGCTCCGAGGTTGTCTTCCCCCTTCGGCTAAGCGAGTACAAAAGGTAGACTATCAAAGGGATGATCAAAAATAACTCAAAGATGGCCATTTTTGTGATGACAGTTGCTCTCGCTATGTATGATTATATGTATGTGATGGATCCTCTATGGAAAGTTTGGCATCTTTACTTTTCCTATATCTTAGTTCAAACCACCAAACCTTCGGCTCATCATTATATAGGCATGTTCTGATGATTTTCACTCCTTTTTTTTCGAATTTACTGGCATATGATTATTGGGCCCCACCAAACCGACCCAGCCTAGGGTCCGGCCCAAGTGGGGACCAGAACCGGCCAGAAGGTCAGGTCCGACTCGTGAGAAGGTCAAAATTAGCTAGGATGGAGACCAAGTCGGTCGAAAGACCAGAACCAGCCAGGAGGCCAGAATACCAGAGCCAACCAGACCGTTGGCTTGGGCCTGGGACCGACCCAACCAAAACCTGGCCCAGGGGCCCGACCAGAGATTGGCCGAGTCGAGCCGACCGAGATCGTGCTTAGTCAAGTAGTTGCTAGTCAACATGGTCCGGCAGTATGATTACTCAATGTATTTCTGGAAAATCAAGTAGAAGGCCAGAAATCGAGGTCATCGTCATAAGAAGAGCAGGAAAGACTTAGTTTATTTCAAGAAAGAGTTTTTAAAAAATGAAACAAATCAAGATCAAATCGTATCTCATTTAGATAAATTTTTAGCCGATTTTTCCTTATCTAAACCCTAAAATCGGGGAATTTGAGTCTTATTCACTAAATTTCGTATCATTACATTTATCCTATAAATAGGGCCTTAATTATCATTTAAAAGGATCGAATTCTAGGTTCCGAAATCATTGTATTCAAACAATTAGAAAAAAAATTTCTCTCAATTCTTATATAAAAAACGTTATGTCCGGCCAGAATTGATCAACCAGAACGAGCCGAACAAATTTGCCCGAGTAGGCACCGGGCCAGTCTTTTTCTTATTATTGTTCGATTTTCATACTTTTTATTCAGTTCGATTTATTTGAACCGGGTCTATATTTTTTGTGTTTGGCTAAGATTTTGTGCTCTACAAAATCTGACGTCAACAATGATAAAGATATTTGAAAAAAAATTCTATGCCCCAGATTCGTACCCCCAACCCGACCTGGCGCGTGGACCGCTCCCACGCGCCCTTGCCGTGCGTCCACGCATGCGCACATGTTGATATCACACATTTGTTCTAAAGGTATCACATATGTGTAATACTTATAGAACAAATGTGTGATACCTCAAAACTGCGCGTCCACACCGTGCGTCCACACCGTGCGCCCACACCCACCACGCGCACCTCACAAGTCTAAAGGTATCACACATATATTCTTCAAGTATCATATACTTTTAGTTCATGTTTGTAATACCTATAGGACAAATATGTAATACATCCCATACTGCACCTCACAAGTCTAAAGGTATCACACATATATTCTTCAAGTATCAAATACTTTTAGTTCATGTTTGTAATACCTATAGGACAAATATGTAATACATCCCATACTGCGCGCCCACACGCCGTACGCCCACACCGCGCGCCCACACGCCGTGCCCACCTAACAGGTCTAAAGGTATCACACATATACTCTTCAAGTATCAATACTTTTAGTTCATGTTTGTAATACCTATAGGACAAATCTGTAATACCTAAAAAAAAAAACTGAGGACATGAATATATGCGCGGGTCAGGTCGGATTGAGATACCTCAAGATATTTTTATGTAGGTACATAAGATAAGATGTTTTTAGCCATTTTCCAATTTTTAATCAAAAATTCTTCAATTTGACTTATAAAAAGTACAAAGAAATATGTTTTAATCAATTTTAGGAGTATATTAACCTTTTAGATGAAAAATGGATATAATCATCTTTTATTATGCAAAAGTGAAATTTGTTAACATTTCGCAAGATAAGTAATATACGCTTTGCCTTCTTTATGTTATTGATAATTAAATACAATTTGTTTCATTTTATTTATGATCATGTGTAGATTAACATATCGAGTTAAAGTTGTTAGAGTTTAATTTGTTAAACTCTTATTTTATTTTATTTTGCATTTCTCATAAAACATAATATTTGGTATTTTTTATCCAAAACAAATTAATTTTCCAATTAATTTGTTTGGAGTGATTTTATGGTTGAGATATTCAAGGGATTGCATGATTGGATAATTTGAAGTGTATCTAATAAGAGATTTACTTGTTGAAGAAGTGCTAAGGAGTTTAACGTTTCTTTTCCTAGAAATAGGACTTCTTGTTCTCTTTGTATCTCTTTTATTTTGCAGAAACGTGAGTTTATAGGACGAAAGAGGACGTGACTCATAAGAGAGAAAGAAATAGAGAACGTGGAGAGAGAGAAGACGTGGAGATCATGGTAGAAGAAGCATGAAATGGAGTTCATGGAGTGATTGGAGTACAAGATGGATTGTGCATAAAGTGGAGATCATGGAGCACTATGATCATGGTGAAGACTACAAGATCATGGAGCGTCATGAGATCTATAAATAGATGAATTCATTCTTGAACAGATACACAGATACAAACCAGAGAGCAAGAAGAGAGTTATACCTCGAGTCTTATAGTCTGTGAGATCTATAAATAGATGAATTCATTCTTGAACAGATACACAGATACGAACCAGAGAGCAAAAGAAGAGAGTTATACCTCGAGTCAGATATGAACCAGAGAGCAAGAAGAGAGTTATACCTCAAGTCTTATAGTCTGTGAATGTTGTCTTCTATGTTGGTCACATAGCATACAACACTTCTGTCTCTTTTCATAAAAGACTTAGAGTTTGCATACTCAAGTCTTCTTTTCTTAGATAGGGTGTCTTTGAATGATCAACTGAGTGTACACGTCCTTAGATTCTCTTAAATACATATATATAGGACGTGTTGAGTATTTTAAAGAGATTCTTCTCAAACAGATCTCTTCGTGTCTTTGTAGTTACAAGATCAAATCAATAAGACATATTTTACCCTGTAATCATTCCACGAGTATCATTATATACTCGTGGATAATTCTCTTATCTTCTGATTATTTCTGATTTTTCCGTTGCGTGTCGTTTGTAGTGTCAACAACATTACAAACAATATTTTGTTTCTATTTATTTTTTTCTTGCACGAGCATACGAACATACTTTCAAAAATCTTTAACTTCATTTTACTCCTATCTTAATTTTTTTAATATAAAAATATGGGTCACTTTGCATAAGACATTCTGAGATCTGTAAATTGGGTCAAATGAAGCCCCAAATGAAGACGAGAAGCTAGACAAAAAACAGATTAATATCTAAATCAATATTCGAAAATTTGTAAGGTATTAACGTGGCACTTGAGTGACGCTTAGCACGTGTAATATAGTTTAATGATTTCTTATAACTTCAACTATTTTTCTTAACTAGTTTAATGAATTTTGTCATAAATAATTATGAGTGGAAATAAAACTATATTCCACTCTCCTAAAAGAAAAACCTATATTTTCACTCATTTTAAGAAGGAAAAAACAAATTCATCGTGTCATTTCTTTTTCAAAGAAAACCTATCATGTTTGAAAAGTTTAGAAAAAAAAAAGAAGAAGGAAGAAAAAATCTACTCTTTCTTTTCTACTTTTGCCTAATCTTTGAAAGTTAGGTTAAGATAAACAATTACCATTTATAGTCAAAAGTCTGAAAAATATATTTACTAACCAAATTAATTGCAGTGTCCATAATGAAATGATCCACCAACCGATCCTTCACCTATGTTTTACAATTGCCCAAAATTTAGCATTATAATAATCAAAGATATCTTTCTTTTCTTTTTTTAAATCAATAATCAAACATATCTTTTGGATAACATAATCATAATTTATGTGACTTTGGTTTGTATCATTCATCAACTCCACAAATTGGTTGGACCTTCATTATTAAGCTTGAGATAACAAGTAATCCTCTGTTAGGAAGAGAAAATGATATGGTTCAGATTTGGATGTGACCATCCCCTTCCACACTTAATTAATCTCTCCACCAAAATCATTGCTTCTCACACATATTTTAATTCTTCCATTTCTCAATGTATGTTCACAATCAAACATATTTATGTGAAATAACCGTAGTCAAACACACTAGAAATCTTGTGAAAAATACTCAACTTATAACAAGACATGAGATTATAACCAAGTACACTAGTTACACTTCTCATACATTCTTTCTTTCTTTATCACTTAATTAGACATATATATTTCTTTTGGACAATCTCACCTTCAATCCATGTCTAGCTTGAATGATGATTGAATCACGTGGAGACACTATATGACCCTCAACAAGGTTAACACTGTAATGATATATTATTGTGGCAGCCACCATTTTCATCTGATTGAAAGCCATCTCTTTGCCCAAAGCGGGAAACTTGTACGAAGGCTCGTGCTTGATTCTCCCTTTGTCAGAAATCCATCTGTCAGGCTTGAATTCCAAGCAGTCTTTTCCCCACACACTCTCCATTCTTCCCACCAAGTAGAATGATATTATAAGCTTTGAATTCTCATGGAGGTGATGACCACTTGGAAGAATATCAGGTCTAATTGCAGCTTTGTGTTCCAAAGCAAGTAGAGGGAATAGCCTCAGAGACTCACATAAAGCTCCATGGAGATATATTAGCTTCCATGATTCTTCCACATTGAATCTCTTACGCTCCTTTAATTCAACTACTTCCCTTTCAATCTCTTCTAGAATCTTGATGTCTGTTGATGGGTTTTTAGCAATCAGCCAGAAAAGCCACGTCAGACACGTGCTTGTCGTGTCTCTACCTGCAAACATTAAACTCAAGGCTGTGTCCTTCAAGAAGTCTCTCAAACCCTCAGATGGGCCAATCTTTTTCTCCAAGTACACTTTCTTGAAAGCTTGTAATAGATTGAGCCCACCATCCTCTTCTTCTAGAAGGCCAACACGTGGATAGATGAAATCGTCGAAAGCCCTGGAAGCTCCAATCAACGTCTTCTCACCCCCGATTTTCAGCCATTTTAGAAGCTTCCGAATGCCCTCAGGGATGACGTGTCTGTAAAAGAGAGGTTCTGCAATGCTGCTGAAAGCCTTCTCACAAGGAAGATAAGGCAAATGAACAGAGAGGCTACAAGGATCATAGTTCAACACCAGTTTACATATGTTATCAAAAGCCAACCTCTGGAAAACATCCTGCAGATCAAAATCAGTTCCATGTTCACAGAAACGATCAAGAAGTGGCATGAGCCCTGTTTCCACCTTGTCCCAAACAGTCCTCTCCAAATAACCGGAGAACTCTGCATGAGTCAATAATGAAAGCGTCGTTTTCCTATGGATACCCCATAACTCAAAAATCAGCACCGAAAATGCCATCTCCCAAGATATCGAAAATCTTCCTGAATTCAGGACCCTTGGATAGTTGGAGAAGTTTTTGCTGAAAACGTGGTGGATATTAGCAAGATCAGAGGTGAAGAGCATGTCTAAGTTTCAAAACCAGGGGCCTTTAAACTCGTAAGTGGCACCACTACATTGAGTTAAAGCCCGAGTCATGTAATCATGGACGTTGAGCATATTGACAAGAGCCGTGGGCAGCATCCCCACCACAGGCCAGTTTGTGGGCTCCCACTTTTTCCCCCCTTCTATCTACCAAGTACAACAAGTAAACTATCAAAGGGATGATCAACAATAACTCAAACATGGCCATTTTTGTTGCTCTTGCTATGTATGGTTATCTGTATTTGATGGATCCTATATGGAAATACTCCACTGCTTTATTTGAGTTGAATCAATCAGGTGGATTTGAGAGTCTTGGGATTGTCCTACAAAGTAATTGGCAACTTTTTATTATATATATAGGCATGTTCAGAAGATTTTCTCTTCTTTCTTTTTTCGACCACAAGATTTTCCATCTATATTAACATATGATAAAGATATTTTTCAAAAATTCTTCAATTAAAAAAAGTACAAAGGAATATGTTTTAATCAATTTTAGGGGCATATTGGCCTTCTAGATGAAAAATGAATAAAGCATCTTTATTATGTAAAAGTGAGATTTGTTAACATCTCGCATGACAAGTAAAATACGATCTGCATTTCATTCTCCATAATATTTATAAAATACAGTTTGTTTCATTTTATTTATGATCAGAGATTAACAAGTCGAGCATTAGTCTTTCATTTCATTTTACTCATATCTTAATTTTTGCATAAAAAACTATAGGTCACTTTGGGCTACTGAGATCTTTAGATTGGGCTAAATGAAACCCCAAATGAAGACGAGATAAAAGATAAACAAAGGATCCAATGTGAAAAGGCTAGACAAAAATGGATTAATATTTAAATCAATGTTAAAAAATTTGTTTGGTATATATTAATGAGGCACTTGATTGACGCTTAGCACGTTTAATATAATTTAATTGTTCTTATAGCTTTATATAACTATTTTTCTTAATTTTGTAATATTTAAAAAATAATTTTGGACTCTTATATTATAATATATTTTGAGAATAGTTGAGGATAAGTAAAAACATAATATACTATTTAAATCATATTTTTATATGGAATTTTTCAACAATTATAAAATAATTTTTTATTTGCATTTCTCAATTTATTAATTTTATATCTCTATCTATATAAAATTATTTATAGAACCAAATATAATACGATAAGAACAACACCGTTTTGCTTAAAATTTTAAAAATATATACATTTGGTATCTAGGATTGCCTAACAACATTAAATCTACGTAGGATTATATGATGCCTTAGGCCCTAACGTGAATTAAAAGAAAGTTAAATAATTGCATCACCTAGGCCCACCTAGTAGATATCCAAACAAGATTCTCTATTTCACATTTGTGTTTCAATATAATCACCACACACGTCAAATTTAAAAGATGAAATCATTAATTTACACATGTCTATGAATTAAATACAATGAAATACAAGATGGAACACCGAATTAGAATAGATGATACAATTCGATATATATCAAATAAGCTCTGTCTAGCCCTACTTACGTCAGACACCTAAAGTTGGTGTTGATAGGTGTCGCATAGCTTCTACTTGGCCTGATTTTTAGAGCATTGGAATTGATATCGCTAGGCGATAAAATTATCTTAATTTCCTTTCTAATCTTACTAATTAATACATGTGATAAGTTAGAGTCCATCCTATGAGAAATGATGGAATTAATTATTTCTCCCATATTCAATTCAATTGAATAAGAAAACTAGCAAAAATGGAGGATTTCATGTGTAATTAAAATTATCACAAAGTAACCTATTTTCTATCTATCAATTGTAGTAAAAATGTTTCATTGTTACCAGATATATTGTGGTCTATGCATAGCATATGGTATTAATTCAAAAATATATATAATCTCATATACTAAAACAGTTTGGAATGGCAGAACTCGATGCATACATATATAATCTCCAAGAAGATCAAATATTGTACTTAACAATCAAATAGCTAGAAACCAATCAAACCAACAAGTTTCAGGACCAACTTAAACATTACAACATATCCCAAGAAACCATTCAACCATTTTATCAGCAGTCTTTATTTCATTCATGAATATAATAACATAGTTGATATTTACAAGTCACAAATTTAAAATAGCTAGAATTGGCAATACCAAATAATTACAATTAGATCAATTTCTTTTGGACAACTTTACCCTCAAACCATGTTTGGTTTGAAGAATGATGGAGTCCTTAGGAGCCACAGTAAGACCCTCCACTAGTTGAACTCTGTAATGACATATGATTGTGGCAGCCACCATTTTCATCTGAATGAAAGCCATCTCTTTGCCCAGACACGTCCTGGGCCCCGCGTTGAAGGCCGGAAACTTGTACGAAGGCTCGTGTTTCATTCCTCCTTTGCTGGAAATCCATCTCTCAGGCTTGAATTCCAGGCAGTCTTTTCCCCACACACTCTCCATTCTTCCCACTGAGTAGAATGAAACTATAACTTTACTGTTCTCTTTCAGATAATTACCACTTGGGAGAATGTCAGGTCTAATTGGAGCCTTGTGCTCCAACGCCACTGGAGGGAACAGCCTCAGCGACTCGCATAAAGCTCCATGGAGGTATATCAGCTTCCGCGATTCTTCCACATTGAACAGCCTCCAGTTCTTATCCTGCTTTAGATGCAATTGTGTTTCAATCTCTTCTCGAATCTTGATTTCTGCTGAAGGGTTTCTAGCAATCAGCCAGAACAGCCACGTGAGGCACGTGCTCGTCGTGTCTCGGCCTGCAAGCATCAGGTTTAGAGCAGTGTCTCTCAGGAACTCTCTGGAATCAGTTTCTTGATGATATTCCTTTCTGAACAATGCTAACAAGCTGGAATCGTCTTTCTGATCTGCCTTATCCACGCACGGATATATGAACTGATCGAAGGCCTTCCAGGCTTCTCTAAGCCTCTTCTCTCTCCCAATTCCAAGCCATTTTTGCAGCTTCCAGATGCTCTCCGGGACCACGTGTCTACGCAACAGAGCTTCAACGACGTCGTTAAAAGCCTTCTCGCATGGAATGTGAGGCATGTCAACACACAAGCTGCGAGGATCATAGTCCAAAACCAGCTGACAAATACTATCAAAAGTAAGCCTCTGGAAAACATCCTGCAAATCAACATCACTTGATCCCTGTTTGCAGAAATGATCAAGAACAGGCAAAAGGCCCACTTCCACCTTGTGCCATACTGCTTTCTCCAACAAAGTATAGAACCTGGAATTGCTCATGAAAGACAGCGTGGTTCTGCGATGAAACTCCCACAGGTCGAAATCGGCATTGAAAATGCCATCTCCCAAGATTTCGAAAATCTTTCTGAACTCAGGGCCCTTGGGATAATTGGAGAAGTTTTTGCTGAAAATGTAGTGAATGTTGGATGGATCACTAGTGATAAGCATATCCATGTTGCAAAACCAGGGGCCTTTCCACTCGAAAGTGCCCCCGCTTTCGGTTAAAAGTTGGGTTGCGTAATCATGGATCCGATGACAGTTCCGGAGAATTTCCGGCAGCATTCCGACCACCGGCCAGTTCGTCGGCGAATTGCTGTTTTTCCGGCGTGTGCTTTGCCAAAGATAAAGGAAACTTAATATGAGGATGAAGAAGAGAATCTCGGGATATTCGAAGATGGCCATTCACGTGGGATTCTTGCAGGCTTTTTAGTTTGATAGAGAAGTGCAATTTTCTTGCAGTTCCGCTCCCTTATATAAAACAGATTTAATAAGTTGTATTCAAGGACGAAAATGTCAATATATGCAATGATATAGATATTTTAATTTTACAAAAATATTTGAAAAAATATGGGTATCTATATTCATTTCAGTAAAATTTTGAGAATGATGGAAATTATATTAAAATTTTATAACAAAAGTAATATGAGATTTTAGTGAATATTATTAAAAATATTTTTACCCTAATTGAACTTATAATACTGAAATTTTGATATGTTCATGATGAACATGTAGATATATAAATAATATAAATAATTTATACTCCTTCGTTGATTGTTCAAGATTACTCATATATTGCTAATTTGCCATTAGAACCAAAATTAATGATGTACGAGTTTTATTGCTACAACTGAGATGTTTCATTCTGTAGCATATCATCATTAATTAACATATTATGTACATCAAATGTAATAAAACATATATGGTAAATAACAATCATAAAATATGTATAAATTAAGGGGTAATCTAGATATACGCTGTGATTATGTGATTCGACGTTAATGACTATTCAAAGTTCTGGTTTTTATTACAATTATTATTATCATTTTTTTTTTTGGAAGCGATTACAATTAATATATGTACATATCAAGTAAAATATAAAACATTTAAATTGGATATATTAATTTAAATTGTGACTCACTGAGCCATCAGAAAAGGGTGGGCCTCAATGTTATTTTTCATATTTTGGCGTTTTGAGCACACCACTGCAAAGTTAGAAAGCCTGATAAGGACACTCCATCTTTTTATTGATCTTTCTTTTAGGTACGTCTCATCATTATTTTTCTCCCGGCTTTTCTTCAATAATAAATGTATTGTCTCAAAATAAGTATATAACCTGAAATCTTTTTTCTTCACCTAACATCACATAATTCATATTGCGGCGAAATTGTAAATTTTTTAGAGCAACATGAAAACACATCACATAAAATCAGCATATCTAGTAAAATCATTGTCCCTTTTTTTTTTGACAGCAATCATTGTGCCATTCAGGATATGTGAGGTATTATTGCCGTGTAACATCTTGATTACTAATCTAATTAAATAATTGCATTCATTTTCTCCATCATTGATCATTTAAGAGAATAATCTCAATTTATACCATACCATAACAATAAAGGTTTCTATTTTTTATAAAGATTTCCAAATGGGGAATTTTAAAGTCATGATTTTGTGAATCACATAAATCAATTTCAATCCTGAATTCCTTTTAAGTTAACACAAAAACTTATATACAATTATCGCACGATGTAAAACGCATATTTATAGTATAAAACTCATATTTATACTATTTTGCCTAAAAATAAAATCGCATATTTATAGCTGTACTACGTACATTTATACCGATAAAACATATACTTCAACCTCATTGCACGTTAGACGGTCTCAAAGGACAACGGTTAAGATAAGGACTTTTCATTCTCTCTATTATATGTTTTATAACATTGCATCTTCTAATATAGACTTTTTCATTAAAAAGTAATCCAAACACATAATAACTAACACTACTATATATGTCAACCTCTCCGTTTAATGGTGATAGGAAAAACTAATAAAACTCTACCCTTTTAAATTTCATTTCTAATTACATGCTAAGTTAACTGTTAACCTTTACTTCCGGGAAAGTGGATTGTATCTTGGCAAATAAAGATGACAAAATAAATAGTTAATCATCAAAATGGGTAATTCATAATTATAATTATAATTATAAGAAGTTGAAAAGTGTCAAACTAGCTAACATACCATAAACCTACAATGTTAATATTGCAATGACTGGTCCCGGCGTCAGGTCAAGCAATTATCATAAATTGAGTACGGTATATCATTCGATCAATGCCTAAATTTTTAGTTCGACATTTCTATTGCAATTGATATTTTATCTCGTATTTCATTATTTTTAATAGTAGATTTAATTGAATATTTTTTCCAAAAGTTGACAATCTTAAAGCAAATGGTTATAATAGAAAAGTTATGTGAAGTTTTGGTTTTTTTTTTTTTCGCAATTAAGCCTTAATACTATTATTTGTTACGTGAAACCTTTGAATTGTTTCAATTTCACAATCCAAACTGCCATCATTTTACGAAATTAATTTTATCACTAAGTTAATTACAAAAATACTAACAAAAAACATTACAAAAATACTAACAAAAAACAAAAAGCGGCAGATGTCAATATTATTTAGTTTAAAATTGGGAAATCTTAATTTTCATCATGTAATTTAAGTATTATTCATTTTTTTATCATCGATTTATATATTCCAATTTTGATCTTTTAACTACTGGTTTGATTTTATTTAAAATATCAATTTCAACGTAGTGAACATCAAAATTGAAAAATTCAAGTCGACAATTTCATCATCCATGTAAGTAAAAATGAAATTTGAACAAAATTAGATGAAAATTAGAAGAAGAAAAAAAGTGATAATTAGGATCAACATTAAAATACATGAAGTTGATGATAAAAAAAAAAAAAGGATAAGACCTAAGTTAGAGATTACAATTTTTCCCTTATATTTTTAATGAGTTGGGAGAGTAGAGGAAATTAAGACAATAAAAACTGAAATAGTTAGTTGATTCGGGATTCAAACTCTAAATAATAAATCTGCACATTTATAAAAATATGGATTCATTTAAAGTATAAGGCTCGTGTTGCATTTCCTTTATAATAATACAAAAAATTACTAGAAATAATAGTACAGAAAGAATGGAAGTATAAAAATTGATATGGACAGAGCAAAATGTTTCAGAAAAATACAAAGTGCATATAATACAAAATATGTTTCAGAAAAATACAAAATATATCTGTGGAGTAAAGTAGAGATAAGATGAGGATGTTAAAAGACTTGTTGACAATCTTACCCCAAGTGGTGGTCAACCTGCTGACAATGGTTTCATGACTTTCATCCATTATTGTGGTTCATACTTGACACATCAACAATTTAGAAACATTTTTATTTTAAAAATTCACAATTACATCAATTTAATATTAAAAATAAAATACATCTTCTTTTCTCTCTCCTATCAACAATTTAGAAACATTTTTATTTTTTAAAATCACAGTTACATCAATTTAATATTAAAAATAAAATACATCTTCTTTTCTTTCTCTCCTATCAATAATTTAGAAACATTTTTATTTAAAAAAATCACAGTTACATCAATTTAATATTAAAAATATAATACATCTTCTTTTCTTTCTCTCCTTTGTCCCTTCTCTCACACATGCTCTTGATGTTTTTGATGTAAAACATACAAAAAAAAAAAGAAAAACTCCTAAAAAACACACATAAAAACATATACACAATAATTAACTAAATTATGTTTTTGCGAATAACACTCACAATAACATAGTTGTGGCTGCCCACATATTTCCACAAGAACAAATATATCTATTATCTTAAAATATTTTTTTATATTATAAATATATATTAAAGTAAATTATATTATTGATTGAATTACATGGATCACCCTAAAATTTTAGCTAGAATATGAATGATTTCAATATCTCTGAACATTACACGTTGATCCTTTAATTATTAAAAAAAATGTTACAAAATGTTTTGGTTGCTTTTTATGGATAAACTCGAACTTGCTTATCTTTTACTGATATCATAGTATAGTTTTGTATTCTAAATTTTAAAGGGTCATATACGTTGAAAATTTGATTATTCAAGTGGTTTAATATTATTTTTACATATTTCGTGAAAATCTGTTTGGTAATTTGATTGAAAATTAAAGATGATGTATATAGTTTACCCTATATTATTTTTTCACAAAATATGATCATATCACTGAATTCTTATTTTCACAAAAATATTTGATAAGTAGTAATAAAAGGAACATTAAAAAAGAGAGAGAAAGAAATTTTGAAAATTAATTTTTTGTTCAGAAAACATGGAATAAATGTAGTTTTGCCATTCACTCAAAACTAAAATGGTACTCCAAAATTGCACATTTGTTAACTAGAATAGATCTTTTGTAATACACAAGATCTAGAAAAAAATAAAAAATAAAAAAGCAAGTTGAAATAAGATTTGTAAATGAGATTAATAAATAATAATAACAATTAGTAAAAAAATAGTGTAATCTCATTTAATATTTAAATATAATATGATTTGATACGTGAGTAATGTTCGTAACCATGTATTTTATGAAATTTGTCAAAAGAATAAATTTACATAATGGGTATAAATAGATAAATAATATAAATTAATAAAATAAAAGTAAATTTCTCTTAGTTAATTTCAATAACAAAAATTAATAAATAGATAAATTAGAGACAAGTGTATGGCTAGGAATAAATTACATTTAGGTGGAAAATGATTTAACCATAAGTTTGACATTTGTCAACTATGTATAATTTCTCTTTTATTATATACTTAAAGATTATAGATTAAAAAATCTATATTTCAAAATGATTATATCATATATATATATATATATATATATATATATATATATACAGGTGGAATATTGGATATATTTTACCACAAAAACTGTTTCTAGTAACTTTATACATATTTGAGGATTGGTGTTTAATGTGATTTTGAAGTGTTGTGGGATATAATTAGTAACTATATATAGTACTGGTCCATTGATGTGATGATACGTCCGTGGTTGTAGATAAGATAGACACATGGGAAATTAATGATACTAATATGCACATAATAAACCTAAAGTTTAAGGGCACATCACCTAACTTATCATTAATATGCTACTCCATATATTACTCCATCTAACTTTTCTACATACAATATATAGCTGATTCAATCTTTTTTAGGGATTTTAAAAGTTGAGTATGGAATTGTATCACAGAAGAAGTTGAGCATGACTCGAATAAGATCATCTCAGGAATCTTCTTCTATGAAATGAGTTAACCTATATAATTCATAATTTATTTGAATTTGTAAAAATTGGTGTGATTGGTGGATAATAAAACTCCATTTTACGAGATACATATATATATATATATATATATGACTGTCTTATAAAAGTTTTTATGTTAATAGTTTGACAAAGGTAATTACACATGTCAATTATTATAAAAATAAGTTTGAAAAAGAAAACTACAATGTGTTATGTATTTTTATTTGTTTTGTAAATATTAGATCATACGTAAACATAACACATGCATATATGTTGGTGATAAAAAATGGATATTGATTCATTGAAGATTTTACCTCAACAGAGATACCTTATATAGAGATCTGTTTGAGTTCCAACAAGAATCCTAATGAAACTAAAAAAACGATAGGGCCCAAAATAAATTAACATCAATTATTTGTGATATATTGTACAAAATTATTAAAACAAAATCTGAACATTATGCAGCGACAAAAAAAAATTAATTAGAAAGTAAAATAGTATAGCAAAATAAACGGTAGTATATCCACACACTGACACACACACACACACACATATATATATATATATATATATATATATATATATATATATATGTGTGTGTGTGTCCCAATTTAGAGTGGGCCAATATCAATGTATTATCATAAAATATAGTATTTTAAAACAATTATAAAAGTATTACTTGTTCAGTCTAACGCAAAATATATTTGTCAATTTAGACAAAGTTTTAGATTCGACTCTTTCCATCCACAATTATAATTATAAAAAAAAAAAAATCAACATTTGCAACAAATTACGAGTTTTGTAGCTGAAAAAAGATTATAAGATAATTGCTAAGAAAAGAATGTGTGCTTGAAATTAGAACTTGATAATGAGTCAGTTGATCACTTCCACACGATTATTTTCTTATCCACCTAAACATTAGTTGCTTCTAGATCAAGAATTTTAAACCCCGGTCCCGCTTCTTTTTTATTTTTTATTTTTCCTTAACACCTACGATTACTACTTTATTTACTAATATATTATTTTGGATTAATTTCAATTTTGTTCTTATATTGTATGTAAGACATTTTTCATTTTTTAACAATTAAGTAACTATTTTTCAATTTTGGTCATTTATATTTTAATTCTTTTTTTTTATTTCAGTCCAATTGTGATTGAAATTTTCAAAATCGCTGACATAACCGTTTGTAAATATGACATGAGGGTCAAATTTCGGTGATTGCATCAGCGATTTTGAAAACTATTCAAAATTGGACTGAAATTGCATAAAATTACAACATAGAGGACCAAAATTAAAATATGCATACTTTATTGCCAAAAATAAGAAAGTGTCTTGTATACAAGATCAAAATTGAAATTATCCATTTTTTTATTAAAAGATATAATATTTTTGACGATTTTGACTTCAGGGATGATATGATTTTTGTTTCTGAAAAATAGTTACTCACTTTTTTTCAATAAAATAATCTGTATATAATAAAAGTATGACTACATGTGACACGTGTTAATACTATATTTTTTTACATTAATTTCTTATTTTTTTATAAATTAAATATATAATAAATAGAATTATAAAGCTAGTTAATTAGACTAATTAATATATCAAATTTAATGTTCATATTAAACATTATTAAATAATATAATTCTTTTTAATAAAATTGTTAAAATAACACATGTTAGACTTCAAATACGAAAATCATTTATATATTTGAAAATTTTTAGTTAAAAAATTTAGAGAAAAATATAAATAAATAAGAAAAAAACTAAAATAAAGACAGGTTAATTAAAAAAGATTATTCAAACTATTAAATCTTTTGAAACTTATTAATTTATGTAATTGAATAATTTTTTACGAATATGTGTTTTAAATAAACTATGAATTTTTTTTTGGGAAATATTAATTTTCATTTTTTATCATTAAATTCAAAATGAAAATTGAGGGTATTCTAAATCTTAGCAATTAAAATCAACTAAAATAATAGTGGAAATGTTGGATATATGATAGACATAACACTACATATTTTTTTCAAAATAATAAATAAAAACTAATCATATTCCTTTACAAATGCAACATATAATTAAACAATTAAATAATATATTAATCTGACACTATTATATTTAATGCTAAATTATGCGATGTGTATCTCATACAACCGTAAATATATTTTTTCTCATATAAATATTTTTAATTTTACTAAATTTAATTTAATTTTTTTTAAAATCTATATATTACACGAGTACTATACTAGTTATATACACACTAGAAAACTATTTTAACCACGGTAGGATATATTACAAAGCAAAACGTAACAATCACAATATTTCTGTTCATTTATTTCTATAAAGATACCATTAATACAAAGATAAATTTGAATGAGAAGTCACTAGATGGATCCTGATCCTACCCATTAAGAAAATATTTGTTTTTCAAACTTTTTTCCCAAACTCAAAGTTCATCATGCAAACACACCCAAGTTGATGATGATTGACGTGACACATACGGTATAGAAATGCAGTTTAAATTCATTTTATGCATATGGATGTTGAGCTGTCACTATAATATTCCTGCAAATTACATAAACGCTGGACAATTCAAATTTGTGTTGCTTCTTTATATTTGTTTTGACTCCAGCTTTCGGTTCCAATTATTTGTTAACTAATAATTGTTCTTGAATAGTGTGATGATAATTCATGTGTAGATAATATATTGAATGAAATATTGTTCTTTTTCTTTTTTGGTATTTTTGTCAAATCAATTCCTAATAAATAGAAATATATCATTTTGGAGGGAGAAAACTTTAATGATTTAGAAACAATGTTGATAATGTAGAGGTGTGGGGCTCATCCAATGTTTTAGATGATCAAAGTTGTAAAACCTATTATAACCCATTTATAATTTTATATCAAATATAATAAAAGAAACTCGTGTTTACATCTCACAAATCATAATCCAAAACAGAGTCAGAATCAGTCAATGTCCTATTAACTTGGTCAACATGTCAGTGATCAATATTTCAAATGATTTAATATTATGTAACTTAGATTTTTATAGAAAGTTATTCATATATCAAAATACACTTGGGTTGGGACAAATAGACACGTGTTTTTTTTTTTTTTTGCCCGTTAAATTAATAGTCCAATCCATCTTGATCTTTATTAAACTCAAATTTCCGCTCTAGTTCGAGACAAAATATAAATTGAATATGATTTTTTTTCCCTTGATAATAATTGAACAAGATTAATAATTGTGTTTATTTTAGTCAAAGGGAAACGGCCCAACCAAATAGTTTGGGCTTTGAAATGTGGGCCGAAGGCCCGAAACATTCGTAATTGAAACATCAAAATCAAATTTGTAATAACTCGAGCTAGGGAGCCCCAATGGTGGCCTCCCGCCCCAATTTTCCGTTCCATTATTTCTCCTCCCAGCCTACCAACATCCTTCTCTCCCCTTTCTTATCCTTTAATTCAATGCTGTTTTTAAATTCATCGTTTCTAAATCTTGACTCTTCAATCCCCTTATCAATTTCTCGATTTATTTGAATCCCATTTGTGTATAATTTTTGCATTTTTTTAGTCTTTGTGGATACTTTCGATTGAAGGTCTTTCCTCGCCTGGAAATCAACGTTTTTTGTGTTGATCTGCACGGATTGAGCTATTTATTACTGGTGGATTAGTGATCGGACATGGCGACGATGAATAAGATTGAGAGGGCGCACCAGATGTACAGAGAAGGTAAGTACGCGGAAGCACTGGATTATTACACCGACGCGCTTTCCGTCGCTAAGACCGTTCCTCAGAAGATTGCTCTCCACAGCAATCGCGCCGCTTGTTATCTCAAACTCCACGATTTCAACAAGGTATGCGCTACTTAGGTTGAAATTACTTGTGATATAGTTTTAATCTTGTGTTTAGTTTATCAGTTGAAGATGTTAGTTTTTTGGAAGCTTAATTGGGAGAATTATTATAATTGTTGGAGAGAGTTATGGTGTTTTTAATCAGTTGAAGTGGCTATGATCACTGCAATTATTGTGTAGTACAATATGGTATGATATTGGAAATCTTTGAAGTTATTGTGCATGATTTGCTAATTTCACTCCTATGAAGGTCATTTATAGATGGTAGCCCAGTATAATTCAATACAAATTTGAAATTTGGTGCCCTTGCTCACTCATTGTTTATCTGGTGATGGATAGTAAAATATTAAGTGAAAAAGTGAATTGCTCCTATTGTTAACTATTACTCCCTGCCTCCCAAAAACAGAGTCAGGTAACATAATGGATGTCCTGGGAAGAAATTTGACCTGTAAGGTACTAATGTGATTTTTATAGGTTTTCTGGAATCTCTTGTGCATGCCTTAATTTTTTATGTATGTGATGAAGTGAGGAAAAATATAGAAATACTGTAGTACTGCTAGAGAAGATTCATAAGTTATTAGACCTTGATTCTGATTATGGATTAGTGTTCCCTTCTGAAATATTGATGAATACTGGTCCAAAAATATAAGAAAGTTTTAAGAATACGAAACGTGAGTATACTTCTGCAAAGATTGATTTGTTAAATTGCTCGCACCATATTAAGTAAGAAGAGAAGAACGAAGAACAACTCAACAACAAAAAAAGGTTAAACTAAAGGGAGTAAAATACGTGGGTTATGCAGAGGGGGTGATCAGAATGGCATGGGTAGTCAAGCTCCACCAGCAGATTTAAAATTTTGTCTTTTGTGTAAACCCAAAGTTCCAAGTATTTTTCACTCTCAAAATGAAGTTCAGACCATTTTTACATTTTTCCTAACAAACACGTCTGTAAGTCTTAAAAATGTGTTTGGGGTTGGAGGGTGGCCTATGAATAAGAGGTGTGGCTGTGGCATGCCCCAAAAACACGAAAAAGGTCCGCTCCCCATGAACAACGGCCACCTCTTGCTTGTAGAGGCGCCACAACCTACACCTTCTATGCCACGTGCTCCTAACCACTATGGATACTGGTGCTCTTCTTTAATGCAGCTGGCTATTTCAAAAGGTTTATTCAATTTCATCATTAATGCAGCATTCATTTGTTGAAATCCTTGCAATAACTTATACTGAGCATACAATGCCAAGTATCCTTGTATAAATGGAATATTGAAACTAGAAATTTGTTGTCATTTCTTGTAGTTGATTGAAAGTGAATTTCATTGGGAATGTCTAAGATTAGGCCACTGCAGCATTCACGAATCATGGAAGATAGCACATGTGACTTGAAGAATCTTCCGCTGGTGCCTTGTTTTGTGTGTTTTTTATTAGAATGTTGGCCAGAGTGAATGTTGATGATCTATGATTCATAGCTGAAAGGCTAGTATGTGCTGTCCTGTGGCTGAATGCCTGCAAGAAATAAGAATTAGGAGAATCCCAAACCTGAGACTCAGTTATCTGATTTTGGACAAGGTTGGTTCTAAATGAGGTAATTGAATATGGTCCCTGTCTGAATCCAATAGACATTAGGGAACTCTGATTGTAGATTGTAGTGAGCTTTTGGTAGTCCCATTACTGTCTCTCCAGCATGTCTATGTGTGGGTTTGCATGACTTTTTAGGGTTGGCTTGGTGTACTGACTTAAATGAAAGCAGTGGAGCTAATGATAAGGAGCTAAAGGCTCACATTCTAGTATACCAGGATTGTCCCAAGTGAGTTGGCGAAGGATTAACTATGAAATGTATGGTCTAGTATATAATTTATTCAATTACCTTTTGGTACTTAAAGTTGAGATTATGTTGATGTTAACTTGTTTACCCTTAAGAAAGTAACACCATAAGACTGGTAAGAGTACGCCAAAGATAGTATTTGAGGACAGTCTATTGGACATTTACTTTATGAATAATTTACTTTCTTCTTTGTGCAGTGTGCTGTTTAAAGTATTTAATTGTAGACTTGTCAGAGTGATCAAGAAAAGAATAATGAAACAGAAGTTAAAAAAACTTCTCTATAAAAAAAAATAAAAATTGGCCGTGTTAATATTGAAGTTGATCCTACTGTATTAGTGCAGGCTGCAGAAGAATGCACCTCGGTTCTGGAACTTGATCACAAGCACACCGGAGCACTGATGTTACGTGCTCAAACTCTGGTCACCTTGAAGGAGTATCATTCAGCACTGTTTGATGTCAACCGGCTCATTGAGTTGAATCCATCATCTGAAGTATACAGAAACCTTTATACCCGTCTGAAGACACAACTGGTAGTTACTGCTTTTTCCTTCATTATGCTTGCTCGTAGTTTATGATTCCACTTCCAATGAGGCATGGTACCTTGTTTTTGCTTCTCTGCATTGTCCCATTGTTTTTTTTATTGGAATAGCTTCGAAGATACATGTATTTACAATACAGTTAGTTCCTTTTATACATCAGATATTGAGTTGATCCCATGTTGCTCTGGAATGTTTACTAAAAGGACTGTACATTTCACTTTTTTTAACCTTCTTTTTTATCAATCTTTGTGCTTTGCCAATAAGTAGTTTATCCTTTGTTCAAGGAAAGTCACTTGCTCCAATACCCGAGGATGAAGCTGAGTTCGAAGAAGATGATGACTACATAGATGAAGTGAAACAAGAAGGTAATGGGGAAGAAGAACAATACAACGAAAAGGTGGAAGAAAACGCAAGTAGAGAAAATGACAAGACTCATGATGCCACAGAAAACAATGAAATAAATAGTTACGAAGATGTCAGTCTAACAGATGAAAGACAACCACAGACCTCAGGTTGGCGGACAATCCCAAAACCGAAAGGACACTCTCATCTAGACTACTCGAGGTGGGACAGTGTTCAAGATGACTCAAGTGAAGAAGATGACGATGATGATTCTCTGCCCCAGTATCGATTCCGTGTTAAGACAGTTGGTGTAAGGGCTGTTAAATAACTACCATGAGATTTAGACAGTGTTAGAATGTTGGTCAGCAAAGCTTCATGTTGACTCGTTTCCAGAGTTAGCCATTGGAAGCATAAAGAGCAACTGAACCTGTGGAGAATGCAGTCCAAAATTTTGATCTATGTAATGAAGCATTTCCTATCGTCGCTCTCCACCAGAGACGAGACGTGCTTCCCTGGCCTCAGGTATGCTGCTCGCGACTCTGAAGTGATTATAAAATGGTCGGACTTTTTTTTTTTTTTTTTTTTTGCATACAGATAGCCCATCAAGCATGTATCCATTTTTTCTGATTTCAGTTGTCTTAAATGTATGTAAGAGTTAAGACCTTTGAAATGTGACTCACACTCACATACTTATGTGTCTGTATACAGGACAATTATCGTACTGTATTCTTGGTATAAATAACATGTGAATTTCCTATACATATGGATGGAGTGGTATATTATTTTCCTTCATATAATGATATATAGCACTGCCAGCTTGTTGCTGAACAGAACTGGAACGTGATACAGAAAGATGCAACATTCAATATAGGATTAATATAGGATTAGTAAGTAGTACTACTATGTTTTTAACCTACAAATATAAGGAAACATCGATGTAAGGAAGTATAAAATATATGTACGGGTTGAAACATTATTAGAATAAGTAGCACTACTATGTTTTTTACCCACTAATATAAGGAAACTTCAATATAAAAGATTTGATGATCTCTCTTTTGACCCATTTTAAACTAGTAGATTAGTTTTATGATTTTAAAAGTTTTCGAATTAAATATAATTCTTTAAAATATCTTTTTTTAATTTTAATAATTTGAATAATATATGGTGTTTTGTAAAGGTAATCCGAAGATTTGACATCGAAAACACGAAGTACAATAATTTACATGATTTAATGGATTATATATAGCAAAATAAAAATTGATGGATAAAATACAAAAATTTGAATGGTTGGTCTCTATATATTTATTCCAAAGCTTTCTGGCAAGTTTTGATTATTTTAATACCCTTGGTTTAATATTTTAATTTTTCTAAGTTTTTTAAATTTAATGTGTCACCCTCTTGTTGGAAGTTGCTGAATGTCCACTAACTTGTTGGATTTTACCAGTCAGCGACATTAAGGCTATGTTTGGACTGGATTTGGTCAATCCGGATTTTGGATGGGTTGAGTCCAATCCATGTTTGGACAAGGATTTGTAAAATCCTACAATCCCACCCTACTTTTCTTTTTTTTTTTACAATTCTCAATAAAAACATCTACTTTTTCTACAACTCCCAACAAAAAACATCTACTTTTTCTACAAATCTCTATGTGAAAATGACATCTTAACTATAATTCAACTCAAAATTCAAACTCACAAAATCCTTCTAAAGCCAAAATCAAGATTTGCTAAAGCCACCTTAAGTCTAGTCCAAACATACCCTAAAAGAAAGAAGCAGTAGTGTTAAAAAATTTAAAGCTCGTTTGGTACACATTTTGTTTGGACTGACATAAAGTAATATAAATTAATAAATATTATAAATTAATTGTGTTGGGTCAAAAATAAAAGTGTTTGCTCTAGTGGTTCAATTTTGAATACTGTTTGAAATAAAGTCCCTAGACAGTTTGGTTTAAGTTTTAAATAAAAATATTTTAATTTTCACAATTCAATATGCAAATTAAACATACATGAACCAAAAAGGCCATGAAAAAGAATCTAAGGCTTTGTTTGATTTACAATCTCCTGGATTCTTTCAATTATTTGTTCCCTACATACAAGTACAACCAAATATATTAATATCTTCTATTACATTTTACAAATATAGTATCATATACTTTTTTAAGACATGAAATGTTTTTCTCAAAATATTATCCACCAAACACGCCCTTCATAATTTGGAAAAAATATAGTTGGAAAATGACATGTTAGAGGAGGGAAAACCCAAAAATTCAAAACCCAGACAAACCCACCGCATTCCACGTATTCTCTCTTACCAAATACGGCATGACACTATAACAAATTAAATTTCATTAATTTCTCAAATCCATTATTCATTTCAACATTGAATTCTCCGACGTCGTCTAACACGTCTGTTCCACCTTCCTTTGCCCTTTCCCTTTCTTTTGCCCTAATAATTTCTCATATCGTAATTTGTCGAAATTAAGGGTTTTATTTGGTGATAGATGGCGCACGGCGGCGCGGAGGGGAGCCGGATCGGGCCGGATTTCGATTTGCCGGACGAGATTTTGTCGGTGATACCCACGGACCCCTACGACCAGCTGGATCTGGCGCGTAAAATCACGTCCATGGCAATCGCGTCGCGCGTCACGAAGCTCGAGACGGAGGCGGGGAGGCTCCGGCAGAAGCTTCTCGAGAGAGACCGCCAAGTTGAAGAGCTTGAGGATAAGGTGTCTCAGCTCGAGGGCAACTATCAGGACGCCGAATTCCGGTTGAAAATCACGCGCGAAGATAATGTATGATTATTTATTGAGGATTTTTTTTTTTTTTGGGTAGTTTTAAGTTAGATGATTGAGGATTTTTTGACAAATTGGGAATGCAGATGAAGCTATTGAAGGAGAGAGACTCGTTGGCTCAGACTGCAAAGAAGCTCACTCGTGATTTGGCCAAGGTAATTACATTTTTTGTATTTGGTTTTTCTGTAATAACATTTAGGTTTAATCATGGGAACCATATTTATATTCAGTTTGATGTGAGATTTCGAATTGCAGTTGTTTATGTTTCATACTTTAACTTCCTATTGAGGATGAGTTACTGATGCATTAATTAGACTGGTCCCTAACATTGTAATGATATGGCTGAAGAGGAAGTGAAAATTTGCCAAATAAAAGGAATTATATTTGTTGCATATGAGGATATACAATGCTTTTGTGCAACTCTTTTATGTGTTGAATTGATAATCACACCTCAAATTTTCTAGTTTTCAATCATCACTTATCCCAGGAAAAAAGCTATTTAGCTCTTGCACTTCCTTGACTTTGTCATTATATTTGATATACAAAATATTTGGGTGATATATCTATTTTTCATGTCTACGTTTGGTGATTGGAATTTTTTTGTTTGGGTTATTTGTCGCAATTATGTTTGGAGTGTGGTTTATCCACACCCCAAAAATGAATTTTTATACCTGATTTAAAAAATAAAAAAAAATTGGGGAGTCCTACCCTTATGTTTGATGACCAAATCCATCTTTTAGTAGCTTCTAGTTGTACTTTTGTGTCAACTTTTGTTCTGCAAAACACAATTTGGTACTCGAATTAGAACTAAAACTAGTTGTTTCCTAATCTGATTACTTTTCACACATTTCAATTCCAAGATTTTCTGAGCCCACAAATATAACTGCCGGATAGTAGGGCAAATTCAGTCTTCTGTGGCAACTCACTCTTTTCTTGCTGTTTTTTGATAATATTTTAGTGACTTCATCTTTCAGCTTTGCATGGTACATCTGAGAACAGTGTCTAACTTCTGCTCTTTTGACAGCTCGAGACATTTAAGAGGCAGTTGATGCAGTCATTGAATGAAGATAATTCACCTGTACGATTCAATAACCTTTCTTCTATTTTATCTTATTGTTGAGTGTTTCCACTTATGTGCCTAAAATCAAGATTGTTATCATCATTTCAAAATGGCGGTTATTATTGCACTAATTTCAAGGCTAATCGTCCTTTTACTGGACCAGCAGACAGAAACCGTTGACATAGGAACTTATGACCAATCGGTTTCCAAGGCCTATTCCTCAAACGGTAATATTATGTTCTAATGACTTGTCTTGGCATGTTCTTAAGATGTGACATTGATTTTCCAATTGGCATCTGCGATTATCTAATAGTATTTAATTGTTTTATTTTCTAGATGAGTTGAATGGTTACACAAAACACCATTCTTATGGCAGTGACAATTCAAGCTTAAATGATGAAGGTACTAGAAGTAAATGTTGCTTCCCTCGATTGCCTTTCGAAGGCCGTGTATTAGTAATCATCATAATTCATATCTGTTGATTATTTCTTGGTTTCAGTTTCAAAGCAAGCAGGGCAAAAATATTCTATCACACCATATACACCCCGTCTCTCTCCTACTGCAACTCCAAAGACAATATCTGCTAGTGTTTCCCCAAGAAGATACTCAACTGCTGTCTCTCCTACAAAAAACTCGGGTGCTACATCTCCCACATCCCTTTACGACGGACGAGGTTCTGTGTCGTCATGGTATCCATCCAGTCAGCAATCATCGGCTGCCAACTCTCCTCCACGTGGACGTCCACTGCCAGGTCTATAAAATTTCGAAGGATTTGTAATTAGTATATTCAATGGATTCCGTAATTGACTTAGAATCTTCGTATCATTCACTAAGCCCGTTCTTTTGTTAAATTTTGTAGGTCGCACTCCTCGAATTGATGGAAAAGAGTTCTTCCGTCAAGCAAGGTGAGTTCGACATATGATATCTTTGATATTGTGACTGAAAATCTTCAAAGGGTTGCTTTACCAATGTTGTTAAATGCAGGAGCCGTTTATCACTTGAGCAATTCAGCGCGTTTTTGGCAAACATAAAGGAGTTGAATGCCCAAAGGCAATCTCGTGAGGTGATTGACAAATTCCTTGATGAAATTCCATATTATCTAAATGCTTGAAGAACTCTTATATTATTTCTTAACCCTCTTTACCTTTGACAATTTCAGACGACACTGGGAAAAGCGGAAGAGATTTTTGGGATGGAAAATAAAGATCTCTATATATCATTTCAGGGGTTGCTCAACCGCAACATGCACTAGGATTATGTTTTATTATTACAAGGAGTGTTCATGCTTCTGACCTGTTAAGTTGTGCTCTTAGATTGGCTCGGTGTAAACTGCATTCTTTTCCCTTTTCTTGGGAGATGTGCTGTCGAATTTAGTATGGTCCATTGGAAGCTATATTGGTGTCCCAGGCTAAACAAACAGGTTCCTTCATATAATTGTTCCCAAAATTTGTTCTTGATAATTTTGTACAATGTTTATTTGTAGGACTTGATGTGATAATCAACTTAGTAAAGCCAAACATACTTTTTTCCTTGAAAACCTCCCTGTATTTCTATTAATGTTAGGCACATGTAAATAATGACATTTTTATTGTTGCTACTTCATATTATATCCTTCACATTCTAATACACTTTGTCATTTTAGCTAGTACTGTCAAAATGGGCCGGCCCGCAATTCCCCTTAACACACTCATTGGTGGGATGGGGTGGGCCGGCCCGCAATTCCCCTTAACACACTCATTGGTGGGACGGGGTGGGCTTAAAATATGGTGGGCCTCCAAATTCCAATTTAGCCTAACCCATTGACGGGCTAGGTGGGCCAACTCACTTGAATTTTTTATTTTGTAATTTTTTTTTTTTTTTTTTTTTCTAAAAGAAAAAAGATAATATTTATAATATTTTTTCCTCTTTAATCAATCTTATATGCATTGAATTATATGTAAAATAAGTAAAAAAAACATTATAAAAATTAGAATTTTTTTTAAATTTCTTTCATTAATATAAATAAGTGATCAAATTTAATATATTAAACATCATTATTTGCATTAGTTGGTAATTTGTGCTATTATTATGCATACTAGTATAAGTCCCGTGCGATGCACGGATATATATAAATTTTATTAGAATAATTTCAATCACATTTGTTAACCATGTGATGCACAATCATAAAATATTTCCAAACTGATGTAAAATGTTAATTTAAGAAAAAATTTAATGTCATTTGGTACCCATATAATGCATGGGCATATAAATTTATAAGTGTTGTAATTTCTTGAATAAAAAAATTTTCATGATAAAACAATATAGTTATTCAGAGTTATTTCAATTTAATTTATTGCATATGTGATTTACGAATTTTAAATATTTCTTATATTCATCATACGCTGTTAAACTACTTTATCAAAGATAATGCTCACATGCCCACCATGAACATATTATAATATGTCCACCACTGTTGTGCAAATATTTCATTCCTTTAAAATTTGAGATATAAAATTAATAGTTGTGTTAGATTTTTGACATCAACGGTGTGATCATGTGCCCAACGTGGGTAGGTTAGCTAAGCTCATTTTACCAAATGTACTTGTCACAATTGGTCTGGAAAAAAATTATGTAAATATATGTTCAATAAGATACTCATAATGAGTATATAAAATGGAGATATTGTTGTATATTATTCAAAAATAAAAAATTTAAATTTAACATACTTTAAAAAAAAATTATATTAATTTGTTCATAAAAATCAGAGTTTCTCAATTACAAAAGTTTTTTGAACAAAAATATAGATCACTTTTCTTGAATTTTGTACATTATTTAAAACGAAAATGTGTAAAAGATAAGTTTAAAAAGTCAATACAAAAAAGTTTTTAAGATAAATTTTAAATTAGTACTTTTTATTTAGAAAGAACATTATATATATTATAGGGTTAATTGTACTTTAATTACAACTTTAACTAAATTTTTTGGTAATTTTAAAACAAAAATAACATTTGATACATTGTGTAATTATCATCATTGGGTAAACTTTGACTTTATCCTTGTTAATGTGTCCAGATAACTTGATAAAGTAAAGTTGAAAAACATATAAAAATATTTCGATCAAATTTTTGTAAATTTTATATTCAAGATTGATCAAATATTTAGATCATTTTTTTATCATTTTTAATTTATAATTCTTATTAAAAATAATAAATTATTGCATTTCTACTTTTAGACAGTTGACATGAGCAAGAAAAAATAGTTTCATTTCCACTTTTAAGAAGATAATTGTTATCATATGGTAAGTATTACCATAATTACTACATAATTAATTATACCAAAGTCGTATATCATTTGATTATCAAGCATATTTATTTACCTTTATCAATTATCAACAAAGTGTTAATACATTTTAAAGATATAAAAAATATAATTATATATGATTCTATAAGATAGTTTAAATTTCTTAATGAATTAAAATTGGAAATCATTTTTCCATATTTTGAAGATTTTGATTTTGAAAATTCTTTGTATTACATAATTTGTTACATAAAAACATTCAATTTCAATACTCATATTAATTTTTACAAATATTGAAAAATATAGATTAACTATGCAAAGATTTATCATTTTAAAGGATTGTATCACTTGATGCATTACATTCATAAAGATTTATAAGATTTTAAATTTATTGTATTTTATGTTAATTATAAAAATAATATACTTAAATCAAGATTAGTCATATATATGTTAAATATATACATATTTGGAATAGATATCTAAACAACATAATGTTAAAATATAAATCAAGTTACATACAAATATCTATCTAATCATGATGACCATTAGATTGTAAAAAGAAATGTACAAAAAATATTCATATCTAATAAATTAATAGAGAAATAATAAATTACATAACTTAAATTTAATTATTTGTGTTATGGTGATAACTGATTCAATATTTTTTGGCATAACATAAAATACACTACATCCGTACGATGTATGGGATTAATTTTTTTTAAATGTAATTATAATAAATATTAAATATATATATACATATATCATGTATATTTAAAATATGTGAATTAAAAGTGACAATACATAAATTTAACAATAAGTCAACTCTAGATTTTTTAATTGCACAGTTAGTGTTGGAAATATTCACTTCACTTTTATATTAATATTTATACATATGAAAAACATATATATCAAATAAAGGAGATAAACAAAACAATATTATTTCTCTATAATCTGAAATGCATGTATAATTAATTACCTTTTCTTGTTTTAGCTCGACACATTTGCAAACAAAAACAATGTAAACAGACAATCCATTGTTTAATAAAAGGTAAATTTTATCTACGAAGTCATCCCATAAAGTGCACATAGTTTGACATTTCCTAAAGATAATAACAGAAAAAAAATCAAATATTAATAAGAATCAAAATACTTTACATGTAATAATTCTGAAAAACACCAAATATAAATAAAGAAGATACTCTGTAGGTCTTCATGAATAATCTTCATTAGTCTCTTAGGACGATCTATCAATCTCTTGATTTGCGGTGGTTAAATAGCAACCAATTTATTAATTATATCTGAAATATGCAAATAAATATTTTATTAGCAAGAAAATTCGAACATCATTTCTTTATAAATATTAGATGGTTGCAATAATACTATAGATTTGATATAGAATTTACTAAAAATACGTCTTTATTATATCTTTATTTTATTGTAATAATAAAAAAAATAGTCAAAACACTTATTTATTTTATAATCAAACAATTTTATTTTCTTTGATTTACAATTAAATCTTTATCTCAAATGACACAATATAATCAATGTAATCTAATGATAGAATAAATATATATATCAAAAAAATACTATAACTCATAATAGATAGATAACGTCAAGCCTTTATTTACGGAAAATTAATTCCCAAATCTCAAATTAAAATTAATATTTTGGTGAATACCAATTACAACAATTACCACAGTCATTTATGAATAATCAATACCTTACTGAAATCAATTATACTATTCCATTTAGATCATATCACCACTTTTAAATGAAAACTGTTTTCATAATTTATTACATATAGATGGATGAATGGATTTTTTTTATCACATAATTTCACAATTTTTTATTTTTCATTCATTATTTCCATATTTAGGATGGGGCATTTGGATGGGAAATATATAAAAGATAAAAAATTATAAACAATAAATTAATATCTTTATCATCCATATATTATCAATGAACCTTTTTTTTTTCAAACTTCATTAAATATATATAGGATGATAGATTTGTTTTTTTATTTTATTATCAATTTATTGAGTAAGTTCTTAAATTTTAAAAAGATATGCCTTGTCAGATGATTAGTATTTGATGGATAGTTTTCTATTGTAATTGAATATTAGATATGTAGCTGATATATTGTAATTGATATATATCTTTAAAATTCAATATAATTTGGTACATTATTACAGAAAAGGAAATAATCTTTATATAAAAAAATCACAACAGGAAAACCAATCAATTACATTGTCTTATATGTAGAATGAATAATTCAACTCATTACATAATCTTGTTATCTCTAAAAATAATAAATTATATGACAAAAGGCTCAAAAAAATAAAAACAAATTATAGGATTCATTTTTAGAAATTTCTATCAAAAAAAACAAATCCATCTTATAATGTATAAACTTTTAATCTTCAAAATCTTTACTACTTCTCCAGAATTAGAAGTTGTAAATCCGATTTCTTCACTGAATTCCTTCATAAAGTAAAAAATATATATATTACATTGCAATAAGAATAATCCATATGCATCCACAATAAAATAAAATACTCTAAATAATTCATCTCCAAAATATGAATAACAATATGAACTTACATTGTTCAAAAGTGAATGATAAAGTCACACAATCCGGTTTCTTCACCGAATCCCTGCACAAAGTAAAAAAAAATTACATTGCAATAAGAATAATCCATATACAATATCAATGAAATAAAACATACTCTAAATAATTTGTCTCCAAAATATGAATAACATTAGGAACTTTAATTATTCAAAAGCGAACAATAAAGTCAAACAATTATTAATCATCCATCCAAACTATAAAGTATCTCAAATAAAATTCACAACCAAATTTTAAAAAACCAAAAAAAAAAACACACACACACACAATCCATGGTAACAGAATGTTTGGAATGCAGAGAATTTGAGAAATTGTGAAGAGAGCATGTGAGTCAATTCCAAGTTTGTTCTTTCATATTTATAGTGTATAATTTGTTTATTAGATATGAAATTAGTGCATTATGTATGACATAAATGTAGTTGTTTCCTAATTTATAGATTTTGTTTCCAAATATATTGTCTTCAAATAATGATCATTTTCTACTTCATATTATATGAAATGAAATCACATATAAAACAATAATGGGTTTAATATTTATAAAGCATGTAAACGGACTATTATACATTTAATATTGTTTATTTTATTATTTTTTAATTTCTAATATATATTAAGATTATACCAAAATCTCATTTTGTTTTCTCATATTGTGATATTCAATTTTAATGTTGCTATGTATTTAGTAGATCATTATTCATATTGCCAAACCTATTATTGTGTTATTACCGTATCTTATTCAATGGATGAAAATTATGCATATTTCAACAACATCAACATCTATTATCTATTATAATTTTAAAAAGACATTTCTAATTATGTAAGTTTCAAAAATAAATCACTTTTTTTTTATATGAAATCAATATCAATTTAATACAAAATAAAATTTTCATTGAAGAGAAACAAAAATCGATTTTCCTAATAAATAATACATTGCTTGGTATATAGGCGGAAACATTGACTTCCATATTATTTGGATAAATTTCAGTATATAAAGTCAAGCTTTTCAAAAATTTATTCCTATTAAGCATATGAAATATTATGATTCCAAAAAAAAAAAAAACCATATGAAATATTTACCATTTTGTAAATTTTGGTTTGAGATTTAAATTTCAAAATAATTTTCTATAGTGTAAAACGTTTTCCAAAAATTATGGGTCAACAACAATCATATTTAAGGTAATTAACATAAATGTTCAATTATAAATATCATATTTATCACTTCATATTATAATTTGATAATTTCTTTATTTATTCCATATTTAGGATGTGGTTTTTAGGTGGGAAATTCATTGTTTTTCTATTTTAAGTCTTTCAATAGTTGACTTAATATATTATAATTTAGATTAAATCCATTAAGATTAAATACTTATTATTTTATTTTTAATTCATTTCATTAGCTACGCACAATATTTTAATTATTGTTATTCTTCAAATTAATATTGTGGAATGTATTATTTCATTAGTCTAATTAAATTATTCTTTGAATTTCAAGTACATTACATTATTGAAGTTGTCATTTAATTATCTATGTATATTAAAAAATTGAATTTTTAATTTTACTTCATATATTATGATTTACATACCATATATATTTTTTACTTCATATATTACGATTTACACATACCATGTATATATTTTACTTCATCTATTATAGTAAGGTTTATATACCATATATATTCATTATACAAAATCAATATTTTTGAAAATTACCATAAATTCAACTAATATCATATAAAATAAACTAATTAATAATTAATGAAATTTCTATTATTAGAAAGTGAAAATGGGCGGGAAAACTTTTGGCATTACTATTTTTAGGGGTAATTATTATTATATATATATATAGATATAGATTCCATACATGTATAAAATAAAAAAATTTAATTTTTTTTAAGGCATGCTAACCTGTCAAAAGCCCATCAATGCTTAGTCCAACCCTTCATTTTGATGGTGTGGGACCCATTTTGACGGCTCTAATTTTAGCACTCTCCATTTTGATGGTGTGGGACCCATTTTGACGGCTCTAATTTTAGCCAGACACTTATGACATCCCAATTGGATAGATTTGTGAAAGCTAAATGAGGTGATATTCATGTTGTGGTTCTTGGAAAGTGCTTCTAGTGGACTGTAAAGCTTACTCATATCTTATGTTTATTCTTCATATCTGTGATACCTTCCTTTTTTCATGATGTTACGACTAAAAATCGACCAAGATAAAGTTTTAACCCCCCAAAATACTCTTGAATTTTTATTTTTATTTACATGGAGAAATCTTTTAAATTTTAACTTTTTTTTTTTATGTCCATTTTATTTTTTTTTAGTTTTCTAATTTTAATTTTATGCATGTATTAGTTTTCGTTTCACTGTATGACTACATTATAAGTTTATAATCCTAAACCTTGATTTATATTTAATGCAATTACCCCGAGCATCATGTAAAAATCAAACATTTAAAATATATAGACTCCAAAATATCTCATTTAAAAGTACCCAGACAGGTTTTCAAACCCTCTCTGAAAAAAAAAAGTTTTCAAACCATGTTTCATCGAAAGAAGTCTAAATTCGATTCTCTGATAATACTTAATTCGTAAATGACCATATTAGAAAAAAATGATTACAATTTACAATTATGCCACAAAACTTGTCTATTCTTCCCAAAACAAGCAAAACTGTAATAATATTTGTTGTATAAATTTAGGCACATTGTTTTTACCACAAACAAACAGACATAAAAATTCTGAGAAAGAATAACACAAGTTCAAATCAGTCATTTCTCATAGCATGTGAAGCAAACAACATTTTAGAGGTTAGATCCTGTTTTGATTGACGGCTGGGATATGATTGGCCTGGTGATATGAGAACAAAGAATTATTTATGTTGAATAAAAGAATGACAAATCCATGAGCCACAGATCTCTGTTTGTTTGGCTAACTCAATCTTTGTACTATATATCTCTCAGAATACTTGAAGATTCCTTATTTTTTTGGTAAGAACAAGTTGTTATAAATTCTCTAGTCATTCTGTACTCTATAGACTATTTATACTATTATATTATACGCTCAAAAATCTAAGGTGGGCTTTACATGATCTACCACCAACATGCAAGAACATGATCTTGTTCCCATATATTGAGATAAGCAATCTAAAAAGATGGAGCCAAAGAATTCTTGATTTACTTGTGTTTCCTTGAAGATTAAATTTGAAGGAATCGTTTTTTTAACACGTCGCGATTTTGTTAAATTAGGTTCTTATCCTTGAATTCGAAGAATAATATCGATGTTAATCTGATTACTTTGATTAGACTCGAGTAGGACTGTCAATGGAGGTTGTAAACAAATCAATGTTTTGTGATTGTCCGATAAATTGATAAAAACTCATTAAAATATCCCGAGTCTCACAATATTTGGTTTGTAAACTTGTGAATTAACTCATAAGGAATAATATTAATTGTTAACTCGACATTATGTTTGATTTTTGCACTTTAGCTATGATAAATATATAGTCTATAGACATCTAATTTAATTTATTTGTTAGAATAAGATTTTAGTATGTATGTTGTATTTTTTTTCAGAATATATATATGTATTTTATACTTTTTTTTACAATGAATTGATGAGTAATCTTTAATATAATATATTTATTAAAAGGTTTAGACTTTGAATAAGTTCATGAGTCATAAATATAGTTATTGAAGTTAAACTAACACTTGACTTGGCTTGTGAAATCAGTAACTATTCTTATTGGGACACCTATTCAAAAAATTGCGAGTAAATGTTGTAAAAGTCTACTAAGTAGACTTACATATGTTCAATTAAATGTGTTTGTCTTAAAATTCAACTTAAAAGTGATGTATTTATTAAGGTATAATTTTGTGTGAGAGAGAGGGGAGAGCTATCCAGCTGTACGTAGTATAATTAAGGTATACTAAGATGTTTCTTAGGCATGCATGTTTTTTGTGGAGAACAGCCACTAAAAAGGTTTCTCAAAAAGGGAAAAAAAAGAAAAAAAGTCACAGAAAAGATACATATATAAAGTATTGTATAAGAAGCATAGTTATATGTATTCCCTGACATGAAATCAGCAGATTATATTCCAAACTCACCCTTTTTTCCGTTTTAAAATCCATAAACTTCAACCAAAATTAAATTTGATCGAACAATAACAGATAAACACAAATAATGGAGTCAGCACAAGCATCCTTCTTTAATTTCCTGCTTTTGGTCTTATATTCTTGTTTTGACCATTTATTTTATCTTGCAAAAGTTACAATTAATTAAATAAATTATAACTATATTCTTAACTTCTATTTTTTTACAATTTTCGTTTTCAAAAAATCACTATAACACAATGTGTATTTATAATATATATATATATATATATATTAGAAAAAAAGATTGAGAAAATAGGTCATTTTTTAACACGTTTGGGCCTAGAAGTGGGTAAACGTGTGATGAAATGAATCCAAACATAGAATACACATGTTTATGTATAGGGATTTTTATTAAAAAAAATTAAGTTTCGGACTTGTGTTAAATCTTGTCACGTTTTTCGAAATAAATAATCAAAAATCGACAAGGAATGTGTTCAGAATTAAATAATCAAATAAAAAAAACTGGCACGATGGCGCATTGCACAGATTGGTGTTTAGAATTAAGGTTGGTACTCCTGTCGTTCAAAAATATATAAATCATTTTTTTTTCTTAAATCTAACATTTTATTTTAGAAAATTGAATGAAAGTGCATTTTATTAATTCCAAATATGTATTGCCAGTGATACTTTAAATACAACTAGAACGGATATTTTAAGGAAATACTTTATCATATAACAAATAATATTATTAACATATAACTGATAATTAATATAATCAATGATCATACTTTAATATATATTAAATGATAATTTAAGCAGTTCGAATATATATGATATTTTTAACTATATTGACAGCAGATACTATATTGAATGTGTTGACTGATCATTAATTGATCGTAATACGAGGTTATATCTCATGAACTATTGAAACTCTTAAGTAGGAAATTAATTTATCTATTTTTAGATATAAATGTGAATAGTAATAGAGAGTGAATGTTGATATTGTATAAAAGTATTGGGCTAGTTGGGAATGAAATAGAGTAGCTGGTTCGTATCATAGATTCGTAGGCTAATATATAGGTCAGATCTTCAGTAGAATACATATCAAAGCAGACACCTTTAAACAGTAGAGAATAGTATGCACATGAACTGCGATCGCCCCAATCTCTCTCTTTCTCTCTCTTTTAGCTTTTAAATTTCTAAAAGAAAACGATGCTTATGTGCCCACCGTGGATATATCTTAATATGTTAAGTAAATATCGTATCCATTTATAATATGTGATGTGAAATTGGGTTAAAATCATTTTTCGTCTCATAACAATATATAATGTCTTCCCATTTTAGTCTCATAATTATTATAATTTTCAATTTAGTCTCATAATTTAATAATTTTGGATTACGATGACCTAGTAATGATGTGGTGACACATGTCAAATTCTTATTGATTGACATTTGTCACCATGTCATTTCCGAAAAGCACCAATACACATTATTTTCCAAAGAAATTCGAATGTTTCGATCAAAATTGGATCTACCGAAACAGACCGATCTTAAATTGTGGAAACTAAGTTGAAAATCATGATACTTATGAGACCAGAATTGAAAAACACATAGCTATGAAATGAAAAATGATTTTATTTGAAAGTAATAGTTAAGTTAGATTTGTGACACATAAACAGTTAACACATTAATATATATTCATGGTGGATAGGTTAGTAGACATTTTCTAAAAAAATCATTTGTTTACCAACAATTCTTCTCTATATTGTTAGTTTATTCTTTACAAATACAATTCATTAGAAAACTAATCAGGAACAGGGATACCAATACTAAATTAAATATAAATATTACTGCACAAGCTAAGAATAGCTAATATAAATATTTCCGATAATTTTAGATACAACTTTTGTATTTTACAATTAGGATTTATTTTGTGACAAGTTGGAGCTAGCTAGGTAGAGATAAAGGATTGATGTAAAATCTGCTCAATATTAATCACGAATTAAAATAGGCATTACTTATTACACCTCGTTATACAAATTGAGTTTCACACGAGGCCCAAAAAACAAAGAAAAAAAAAGCCATTATTAATAGAGTAGAATCCAAAAGCCACTGAAAAGACAATAGTGGAGGCATATATACATAGTGAATAAAATTGGGAATTGGGTAATCAATCTCATCAAATCACGATAATTAATTACGTAAAATATTGTCGACATTACATATTAAAAAGCAAGCTAGCTTTAATTTCTATTATTTTCTTCACATGTAAACGAAAAAAAAAAGTGTACATTTGAATATTTGATAGGATCAGAATTAAGATAAAAGGAATTACTAAATTGATATATTCTTAATTCTTTTGCATCACAAAATGATGAGTTCTCAGAGATGCATGCTCTATATTATTATACTTTAAACAACCCATGATTCTGCTTTACTTGTGAATTAAACATAAATATAATAATACTTGTAAATGTTAAAAGTGTGTGCACTTAATCCTCGTACACAGTTGCAGATTTTGTATGCATTAATATATGATAATATATGATAATAAAACCTAAACCAAGATATAGACAGAAAGATAGAGGGACCAAGCCAACATGTATAAAGCTCTTTATGCTATAAATAGTTCTTAGCACCATATTCAGTTTCTTCACACACACCAAATTACACACATTCATTGATAATTCACTATAACAAAACTTCTTCTTCAATGGCTTCTTCAATCCCTCATCACTACTACTCATCCTCTGATTACTCAACTGAAGTACTTTGCGGAGCCTCCAACATGTTGGATAATAATGGAGCATTAATCAACGTTAATGTTCCATTATTGAACTACGACATTAATTCCCCAGTTTCAGTGGCTTCATTTCCCGACCAGTACTTTAGGGTTTCGGATTGCATGGTGATGTCTGAAATCGAGATGGGGTTTCGTGATTTTTCTGTTTCATCATGTGATAATTACCAGCATCATCAATATCATCAATTTTTTGAGCCTGGAGATGACTGCACTGGATTGGTGCCTAATTTCTTGTGGCCTCATTATAATCCCATGGTTTCTGAAAATTGGGTATAATATATTCTATATATTCTTACCAAACTTGGGATTACATTACATTATTTCATAATGCATTTAGACATGGGATTATAATTTTTTTTTTCTAATAAATTGTTATATATGTTTAAATTCAGGCAATGGAAGGGAAACCAGTGACGAAAATGGAAGAGACTGAGGTGAAAGTGGGACGATATTCAGTTGAAGAAAGAAAGGATAGAATTCTTCGATATCTAAAGAAACGAAACCAGAGGAATTTTAACAAGACCATCAAGGTATATATACAATCTTTTTAATTATTACACTATTAGAAATTAAATAAATTCCAATAGATTAATATAAATTAATTCTGGTTTTGCAGTATGCTTGTCGAAAAACCTTGGCAGATAAGCGTGTGCGAGTACGTGGGAGATTTGCCAAGAACAATGAACCCTGTGAAGAAGAGATATCAATGAACACAAATCATCAAACATCTTATCATCAACAAAACAATTTATTTTACGATGATTCCTTTCATGAGGTAATTTTAATTTGGACTTATAATTAATATATGGCTCTATTCTTTAATCAATTTTGGTTTGATGACATGTTTGAATTAATTAATATTTGATTTTTATTTATTTTGGCAGATGAAATACGATGAGGATTATTGGTTGCAAGCAGCCATGGATAATCTTGTACACTTGCCTTATTTAGCTAGCTAGCTAGCCATTGGAGACAGTGGAAATTAATTAATTATAATATTATTGTAGAAATATTTGTATAAACTAAATTCAATTCAGCTGTTTCCAGGTCAACTATATCTATCAGACAATGATTAAAACTGCAGTAGTCATGATTCGAAAAATTATATTGTACCTTTTCTGGCTTAATTATTTGAATTCTGAGAAAGTGAATTATTATTATTCCAGTTACTCTTTACTTTAAGACAGCATATATGTAAATTGTAAAGTAGTCTTTGATGGAGTTGTTTTTGTGGTTGTGCTAATTATTAAGTATTTAATTTACGCAATAATATTCACTTACCTGTATATCTATCTTTCTACCCTATTTTAAGTATCCTCAAAAGATTCAAAGCCAAAAAGGACAAGTGAGCAAATTGAGGCCAGAGAATTAAGCCCTCTATTACAATTGCTTAAAAGATGTGGAGCCTGCTTTGACAATTAAAACTAATCATTAAAGGAATTGAAAAGGGAAGAATTAAGTTGAAGAAGATCGAAGAAAATTCTCTGCACCGAATTTTTTATTTTTTATCGTAGTTTGTTATGCGTGTGATTATAATGTAATATATGTTGGACAAGTATTGTATATCGATAAAATAAAATATAAATTTATATTTGGACGGATTTGGGTTAATTAAGGGACAACTTTTGACGGTTTTCTTTTCTCTACTAATGCGTTGAGAACTAGTTTTCCCAGTCATTCCGGGTTCAGTGTCTCTTACACTAATTAGTAATTAGTTACATATACAAAGAAAATCAGATAAAAAAAAATTGACAGAAGAAAATCAGATAATTAAGAAGCAAATAATGAAAAAGAGAGTTGGAGGATGCAAGTGCTTAATTTCATATCGTATATATTGTAACCCTTTCATAGTTGCTTAAACAAATAAGAGAAAAAAGAGAAACACACAGACACACAGAAATTAATATACATGTTATAGAATTGAAAGATCAAAAAAGAAGATTGAAAATGATAATGCCACTGCACATCTCAAGAGGTGAATAAAGAATAATTTATATGTGAAGGCAAAAGAGAGAATACAAGTACAAAGTCACTGTCAATCGCCATGTTACATATATATATATATATATATATATATATATATATATATATATATATATATATATATATATATGGTTGGAAGTAAAAATAAAAGTCTAGCATTACACTATTTTCCAGCATTTATGCTTTTCCCAAAAGTCAAAAGTCAATTAAAAAAAAAAAGAAGAAGAAAGAAAGAAAAACTAAAAAACACAATTTTCCCTTATGTTCTCAAATCTCTTTGACAATTTAGTGCTCTCTCTCTAAAAGAGAAAATGGGTTGCCCCAAGCATGCATTCTTTCAAGCGTAAGAAGCCACTAATAAAAAAAATGAAGTGACTACAACATCTGTATATATATCCCTTTCAAATTTTTAAGTGTCCCCATCACACTACATGGATTACTGAACAATCATGTTAGTTACACACAAATCATGTTATATACCATTTGACTATTTAGTACAAGTACTATTAGTAGTATTTGAAATTGATGATCAGTGAATTCCCATGAAGGAATTTTGTGATGATTAAAAATGGGGAATATAGTAACATTATTATTATATATGGTCCAATTCCTCCTCCTCCAAAGTAAATGGAGCAAGAGTGAAGTCCTTTTCAGAGCAACAGTATGCACATATATAAAAAATTCAAGAAAATAAAATAAAGGAAGCACCACAAAGACGTTGGAACCCCATAACTGTCCTTTGAGGTGAGGGGGGGCTATGTCAAACTGGTAATAATTTCCAATCTTTGTGCAACTCTTAATGCTTCATCAATATATGATCCTCAAACATCCTTATAAAGATTTGTCGGTAATTAAGGAGCTGAGTTGTAACCATTTTTTATCAGAAGCCACCATTATCCATCATCCATATATACTCAAATGATCATCAACAAAATGACAGCAAATTGGTTTTTTTCCAACCAAAATCTTGAATCTTTGCTCGTCTTAACGAAAATGAAGTTACAGCGAAAATCCCACCAAGGAAAGGAGGAGATTCTATGGTTCCACATGATCAATCACCATGTAGAAATGTACATATTAATCCTAAGTTGACTATATATATATATGAATTGTGAAAATAATTGAAGCGATGAATGTGATGGTGACTTGTGTATTTATTCCACTAAAACAGAGTCTAGATTGGTCCCTCAAGTGCTTGATATCAATTTATCATGAAGAGCTAAGTTTCAAATTCACGTGATACCTTCACACATAGCCCTGAACTAGTATGGCTCCACCTATAACCTATATATAAGATTATATAATTAATTCATTCATTGGAAAATTACTTGCACTTTCATTGATTTCCAATCAAGGTTGCAATGCCAAGCATATCTTCAAGAATTAATCGAGTAAGGCTTGGATATGATCCCCTCGACTATTTTATAGTCCATGAATCAGCTTCTCAATTGATCCATAAATTCCCAATAATCATAAAAAAATTAAGTTATAATAGCATTAGCGATCAATATACATTTTGCATGTCACTCTAAAACAATGTATTTGACATGTATTTGTTTCATGGGATGCCAAAAAAATAATAATTCTAATTGATCTATTAGGATGGCTGAAGGTGTATGGCGGGTGTTTCTATGCAAAACATACAAGAGTAAATAAACCAGAGACGTCATCTACGATGTGGACAACACTACGGATAACATGCAGTGGAAAATTAAATAACAAGAAGAGAAACTTTTAACCACAAATATAATAAATACTCGTGGAGAGCCAGTAGGGCAAAAACTCTTATAGTTATATCTTATCAGTACAAAGACACAAAGAGATCTTTGGAAGACTCTCTTTGAAAACACTCCATACGTCCAATTAATATTCCTATATTCTTATCAGATCTAAGGAAGTATACACACAGTTGATCACTCAAAGACACTCTATCTAAGAAAAGAAGACTAGAGTATGCAAAACTCTAAATCTTTTATGAAAAAAGACATAAATGTTGTGAACTACAATCTGTTTAAAACTCGATTTGTATTTCACTCTTCTTGCTCACAAATCCCTCCGATCTTCAGTCTGGCTTCATCTATTTATAGATCTTGGATGAACACCATGATCTCATACACTTATCCATGAGTCTAATAACTTTATGCTCCATATTTTTTACCATTCATGATCTATCTTCATACTCTTCATGATCCATAATCTCTACTTGACTTAATCTTTTCTCTATTAAGATCTTCACTCCACATTCCATGCTCCACTTCTTATGGTTAGTTATTATGAATAAATCAAACCTTTTTTGAAACCCTGGATTAGTTGTTTTGAATAAATCAAACTCATAGTTTTTGATTCTGCAAAAAAACACGTGAGTTAAAAACAATCTCCTAAAATCTCTCCAACTAAATATCAATTGATTTAAATAAAAAATAAGAAAAAGGAAAAACTAATTAATGTTGAAAAATCAACATTAACAATGGCTAAACATATATACAACCTATGGGAGATGTCAGCAAGCCTTTTCTTTCAAATGGAAATTTGAGGGCTTTAGAACTTTTAAAAGGTATATTTTGAAATGTCTTAAATGGGTGTGTTGAGTTCCTAACGATATGAAATTTTGCGATTGAGAAATCTTGATAAAAAAAGATAGTAGAAAAATGAAAAAACTAATCAATAATCGGCCAAACTTGGTCAAATAAATCGAAGTGAGCTCTCCAATCAAATTATATAAATTTTATGACTAATTGAAAATAAATAACAATGACTTTTTCCTTTTTAGGGGAGTCAAGTCTCAAAATATTATGAAAAAAAAAACTCGAACATTATGATTGAGAAAAGTGGGCAACTAAAGGCCCATATGTCGAAATCGGCCCAGGGCCATTAGTGAAACGGGCCAAAGCCCAGAATGAGAGCTGAATAAAACCCCCATATATTGAAACAGGCCTAGGCCCATATTCAAATGGGACGGGCCTATTTAAGAAACGAGTATAGGCGGAGAATAATCATCGCCATTATCTGTAACGGGCCTGGGCCCATTAATTAAACGGGCATGAGCCTAATCAAGAAAAGAATTATCACCGACTCAAGGCCTACTATTTATAGCAGTTTATTCCAAACATAATTCTTACTGTATTATTTTGAAACTTCAAAGTGGTTGAATGGTTTCTTTCCCAGTTTCCTGTGTTAACGAAACTCAGTAGAGACATTTTCGAGTGTAGTGAGAGTTGATTCATGGGCGACTCCGAGAAGGAACGGTTCTTGAAGGAGTTCGGTCAAGATTATGGGTATCCAAATGCACCCAAAACCGTTGATGAGATGAGAGCAACTGAATTTAAACGATTAAATGGTTTGGATTTTCCCTTTGATGTCTTTTAGGTTTTAATAGGTGAAATAATTCACTATCAAGATTCTTGAATTTAATCAAGACTCAAGAAGATACAATTCTTGTGTGCCAACTAGTTCCAAGTAATATGAATTATTGATTTTGAACAAGAAAACCAATTAAAGAAAAGAAAAAAGAATCTTGATATTATCATGGAAATCTTGCTCTTGGATTTGAAATTTCTTTTCTGGTTCTTGATTGAGATATTGTGATGTTGGTTGTGCTGTGTAGATGTAGTGTACTTGGACCATGCTGGTGCAACTTTATACTCTGAATCTCAGATGGAGGATATTTTCAAGGATTTGAATTCTACTCTCTATGGAAATCCCCGTATCCTAACTGTATATCCATTTTCATTTCAATAATCATTGTTTAGTTTTCTCTTTACAACTTGAATTGGATATAATTGGATATAATCATATAGAAATGTTATTCTTAGTTGAAGTTCTATAGATAGCCAGAGCAACTGCAGCCTGATGGCCAATGACGTTGTGGGGGAGGCTCGTCGACAGGTGAGATGTTATCTTGATCATCTTTCTTTGCATAATAAGTGACCTTTAGTTCCATTGGAATATCTTACACTGTCGATGTCTTGTTTCTTGGAGAACCATATGAGTGTTTCTACATGGTGATTAGTTTTGCCTGATGAATAAAAAGACTGAATAGTATCTGTTTGTGAAATAGTTGCATGTGTTGAAGGATGGATTTTGATTGGTTCAGGTCCTTAGTTTCTTTAATGCATCTCCTGGAGAGTATCACTGTATATTTACCTCGGGGGCAACATCTGCGTTGAAGCTTGTTGGTGAGACATTTCCATGGAGCAGTGAGAGCACTTATATGTACACAATGGAGAACCACAACAGCGTTCTTGGGATCAGAGAGTATCCTTCTCATTGAATGATTTAAATAATGAAGATCAAGGATAATAAAGTGTTTTTCTTAGATTTTGAAAGGATCTGAGTAAATGATGATGCTTGTTTATGCTGCACTTTATGTGTTCCGGGACCATGCTCTCATGAAACTTGTGTTGCAGATAGTTTCTTCCTTAATCTTGTTTTCCAGGTATGCCCTTGGTGGAGGAGCTGCTGCAGTTGCAGTAGACATTGAAGATACTGCTGATCTTGATCAAAGGAGTGGTGGGAAATCTGTCATTAAGATTGTACAGCGCTCTGTACAAAGGAGAGATGAAGTTGTGAGCACGAAAAAACACCAAACCAGTTGAGTTATTTGTCACATCTTCCCTGCAAAACACTCAAAATTATTTTCTATATTATTTTTCTATAATGAATGCAAATCTCTTCTTTCTCTAACAGTTTGATATGGTGTCTTTTGTAGTAGGAGGAAATTTTATTATCTTGGTAATCCTGTGGATTAGAGCTAACCTGCACAAAAAATCCTTAATTGTTTTTGAAGCAAAAACCCTTGTGTACTGCGTTTCAACCAATATGTACTATTTATCAGAATGAGGTTTTATGCACCAACATATAGATTTGTAGAATTGTCAAATTGGTTTTTTATCCTTGGTATGTTCTAAATCTTCTAAACGTCAGGCAGGGGCGGATCCTCATGTGATGAGAGGGGGGCTTTAGCCCCCCCTAACTTTTTAAAAAAATTTAAATATTATATATATTTATTAAACTAAAATTAATTTTATATCAATTAAGCCCCCCCAAAAATAATTCATTTATAATAAAGGGACAACCACAAGTAAGATTTATTATTATATTATATATAAGTGGTCTCAATCTATCCACATTATTATTGTTATTTGCTATTTTTAATAAATTTCTCTCTTCTCTTTCAAAGAATTTTGTATGAGAGATTATTGCATTTTTGAATATTAAGCATATATATCCAAGTCATTTTGTTTTTTTCTCTTTAGCCCCCACAAAAATATGAGTCTAGCTCCGCCCCTGACGTCAGGGGAAATGCTATTGATGTAGTGGAATAACAATTATATGTGCCTTAATATCATATAATGTGTCCAAATTGCATTTTACAGGTGATACATACAATTTATTTGCATTTCCATCAGAATGCAACTTCTCAGGCCTGAGGTTCAACCTCAACCTGGTTAATGCTATAAAGGAAGGTTCATATGAAACGCCTGGAACTTCTCCACCTCATAGGTATATAAACATTTTATGACTAGGTAGTAGTAGCATGCAATGAGATGAGCCAGTCTTATCATGATAGTCATATGGAGCAACAATTAGTACATGGTGTGTGCCTTCGTTGTCTATCAACTTGCTATATTAAAGATGATTTATTGTGCTCTTATTATCCTTGCTGAACTTTGCGTTTTATGAAATGGGCAAAGTTGGTTATTGTATTTGATTTAGAGATATTCTATTAACTGTTATTAATTCAATGTATTATCTGCACATGCTGTTTGGAATGAAAAAGTTCTATAGCTTGAATATCCCCTGGCTGAATATCTGTGAACAGTGGTCAGTGGATGATTTTAATCGATGCCGCGAAAGGAAGTGCAACATCTCCACCTGATTTGTCAAAATACAAGGCAGATTTTGTTGTTGTCTCATTTTATAAGGTATTTTTGCAAGATTTTTCTTTGTATTCGTGAGACTGCTACTTATCCATTATTATCATTGTTCCTCTAGATATTTGGCTACCCAACTGGAATTGGAGCTCTTATTGCTCGAAATGGTAAACTTCTTCCTGAAGGGTGTTTATTTTTTTGACTTTTATTGCTATGTGGCAACAAACTAACATCCCCCCCCCCCTAAAAATTAAATAAATTGATACAGAAGCTGTTAAGTTATTGAAGAAGACATATTTCAGCGGAGGTATAATTTTTAACATATTTCTCTAAGTTATTAACACATGATAGCTATGCTCTAACTTTGAATTGTTTCAGGCACAGTAGCTGCATCAATTGCTGATATTGACTTTTTTAAAAGAAGAGATGGTATTGAAGAATATTTTGAGGATGGCACCTTATCATTTGTGAGCATTGCATCCCTTCATCATGGATTCAAAATTCTCAATGCATTAACCATGCCTGCTATTTCCAGGTGCCACAGAACTTCCCCTTGTCACCAAGACTAGTATACACACATTATTGCTGGCTAATCTTAAAAGTAGAGTCAAATTGGTTATGTGTCAAATGATATTTTGACAGTAAACCAAATAAGAACTTTGGAGATAACTTTTGTATCCTATTTTATTACATTCATTCTTGGTTACCCACATAACAACAACATTCTTCATAATTATACATATATACTGCTATTAGTTGAACTCTATCTTTGGATCACTTTGATATTTGAAATTCGGGCTTATTTTATGATCAGGAAATAGGTTTGTGGTCTGCACTCAGAGTTCATGCTAATGTTAAGTTTTCAAAGCCCATATGCAATTTCTGAAAGTAATAATCAAATTTTCAGCATATTTTGTGTACAGTTGACAGTGTGAAGCTTCTTGATTTTTCATTTACCATGTGGAACAAAGGAAGAGGTTCCCAGATTCCCCCAACCCTACCCCCACCGCAGTCACAAAAATCAAATCTGGAACATATCTGAATAACTTTCTCCACCTATAAATGTCTTCTTCTGTTTTATTGTGCTTGCATACCTTACTGGCAGACTGATGTTCTAATCGGGTTTTGATTTTGAAGGCACACAAGCTTGCTTGCTTCTTATCTTAGGAATACATTGTTGAATCTGAGGCATGTAAATGGAAACCGTGTGTGCACACTCTATGGCTTTAAAAGTCCTGAGGTTTGTACTACACTCTTATATGGTCTCTATAGAAGAACTATTTCCATTACTTCAAACATCACTTTCTGCTTTTTACTTTCAAAGAATTGTCAAGTACTATGCTGCGCAGCATGAAATTCAGATTTTTTTTATCATAGTTTTTGACTTTTGTGCCTTTACTTACTTTGACTGCAATGTTCTTCCTTCAGTCAACATGCAATGCAATGGGTCCTATAGTTTCATTCAACCTGAAAAGGCCTGATAGATCTTGGTTTGGCTATCGGGAGGTGGAAAAAATGGCATCCTTGTCCAACATCCAATTGAGGGTAAGATTTCATCCTTTGTATGAGGCAACATGTGTTTTTTCTCCCTTCATTGTTTGCATTAATCAAGAAGTCCTAGTTTTGATGGATTTGAAGTACACCAATATGTTCCTCATCCTTTTCATTTTATTATCGTCCAGAGTCCATTAGTTGCAATGATAGAACCTTTTCTTTCCTGTTTACCATATGACTAACATGGTGTATGCGTGTAAATTGTTTCCAGCACACCAACTATGCCACTGATAGTACCTGTAAATTATTTTGGACATTTCTGTTATATTCTCTTCAAATTGAGTTCCTACACTTTCATACACGATGTCAAAATTTTCTTGGATAAATTAAAGTTGAAGCATGGAAGAATATGGCAGGGGATTTTAAGGCCACAGAACTTGATGGGCAATTTTTTTTCTTCTCCATTAATATCCAATGATCGCAGGCACATGTAACCTTGCATTATTTGTCTTTGGCAAGTTAAAATGTTATCTACTTAGTTGAGCGTTTCTCTAGTTTTTTGTTTTTCTTTCTTGTGGATGGTGAAGATCTAAACAGAAGAAATTATAATTTTTGTTTCCAACATCAACTACAGCTCAGTTCTTTTGTTCCGTGTGCTTTAAACATGTAAATCTCATAACCTATTGAAGTGTCTCTTGGTTGTATAATTACTGTCGGTAAGGAACACGTGTTTGCTTGGAACTCAATCTCCTTTGAAAAGCTCTGATGTGGTTTTATCTCTTTTCCCCCTGTCCTCATGCTTAGACAGGGTGTTTTTGCAATCCTGGTGCATGCGCAAAACATCTTGGTTTGTCTCATTCGGATCTTCTTTCTAACATTGAGGTAAATCTTGTCACTTGATCAGTTTTAATAACAGATAAAATAATTTAAGTCTAATTGGAGAGTGTAAATTTCCTAATTCAGGCAGGACATGTTTGCTGGGATGATCGTGATATATTGCACGGAAAACCAACAGGAGCAATTAGGGTATCATTTGGTTACATGTCAACATTTGAGGATGCCATGGTATACTTTTATTCTTCCAATCAAAAATTATTCTTGGTCTCTTGGTTTTTAAGGGTATTCATGTGGTCCATTGGTTTATCTGTGGTTTCTTGTTTTAACTGAAGAAACTGTTATTGCAGTTCATGGTTGAGCCATTATTGTTTGGTTTCAAACCTATGTTCTGGCTTTTATGGTCTTAGGATAAGTGATGATACTTGAAATGATAACTGATATACTTGTACTCTGCTTATTAACCTAATGCCTTAATCAATACAGTTATCGATTTGGTTCTCCTGTTACATCCTATAGATTAACTTGTTAATGATGAAATTATGACACCACTAAATGGTTCTTATTTAGTGTCAGATAGTGGTGATCAACATATCAAGTTTTTGAATATGGACCAATTGTCTTTGTCTTTTTAATCCCCTTAAAAATTTCTCTTATACTGATGTGCAGAAGTTGATCAAGTTCATCGAGAGTTCATTTGTGCCCCAACTCATGCATCTTGATTTATCTATAGAAAAGCTTCTTCCTCCTGTAACTGAAGGTTATTGTAAAGAAAAGTTTACTATTGATAGGTGACTTGTACCACTTCCATTTGTGTTGACTGTTTCTTAGCATCTGCACCTTTTGCAATTGCAGGGGTTCAGAGGAAGACTACGAGATCTTTTCTCAAATCAATCACTATATATCCAATAAAATCTTGTGCTGGCGTCAGTGTGGAGAGCTGGCCATTAAGCAATACTGGTATTATGCTTAAACTTATTATAGACGGAGGCAATTTTATACTATAATATGGCCTCATTCTGTTTATAAACATGTGGTAATATGTAGATGGGAATAGAAATATGTTATTCTTAAGAATTATTTAATTGGCTTTAGAAATCTGCAAAATGAATTTTAGGGTTCAGTTCCTATGCGAATTCTCTTATTTGTTTATGCATTTGCTGCTGGAGAACTTCTGAACCTGATACTTCATGACAAAGTAATTCGATATGGTTAGTTTTTTGTGTTTCTTGAGATATACTTTCTGTCTTTTCTTGGTTAGGATGCTGCAGATGGAATTTAACATATTTGTTCATTTAGTAATTCAACATATATGGTTTAAGTAATTGCTAGGATGTCATAGGTTGAACGTTCTATAGGATGGCATCATCTGGGTTATATTATTTTGAAATCTGACATTATTCACCCTGAATAGCTCTGTTTGTATGAATTAGCAGGGAAAAAGGTTGATTAGGGTTGAGAATAAGTTGGAAAGCATTGTATGCAAATTCAACAAGACTACAATCAACTAATTACCATTTGATCAAATTTTACAATTATGTTGTGAATGATTCCAGAGTCCCTCATTAAAGTTCCATACTTACATTACAAGGCCTCTCTCAGAGTTGGGTTTTTTTTTTTTTTTTTTTTTTTTTTTTTTTTTTTGCTGCTGCTGCAAGTTTACTCTTCATAGCATTGGTATGGTGGAACTGTAATTGTTTTGTTGTTATTGACTCAAATAGAGTGCCTATTAGACAGTTGTCAAACTGTGAATGGAATTGGTATGTCTCAGTTTCTGGTATTTCTTGTGGATTATTTAAAGCATTAGTTAAATATTTGATTATATACATCAGAAACAGGAGGGAGGGAATGATACCTTCAAAAGCTAGTCGGTTCTCAATTAGATTGTGATACCTTCAAAAGCTGGAATTTTCTGTATGATACCGTAGTTTTTAAGCAACTTTTCAGTATGACATTTTGCTTTACCACAATCATCACCAATGAGGAATTCTACTTCTTTTGTTATCAATATACGTGTACCTTTTATAATGAAAACTATACTTTAGTTGGGTTCACGAAATCTGTTTCAGATTGAGGCATTGTGTGTTCTTACAATGATTTATCTGTTTTTATTCTCTGATTTGCACTATATATTTCCACTTTTCATGATGAATCCTTTTTTTTTTTCCTTCTGTGAATTAACAGGATAATAATTTGTTGCTTTTACAGATAGAATAGAATTATCAGATTTTATTTCATGATTATGATTTTTTACCTCCTACAAATTTCAGGATTGTTGCATGATAGAGAATGGCTTCTCAAGAGCTTGAATGGGGAAATATTGACCCAAAAGAAGGTGATATAATCTCATAGGGGGTGTGTATTTAATGTGGGCTCATAGGTCATACTCCGATCCTTCCCAAAAAAAAAGTCTTATTTCTTTGAAGTACAACTTTTTATTTTCGTTCAACTTAACAAAGGTACAACCATTTTACAAGTCATTAGTTCTCACTCATGTCCCTCCAGTTATTTGTTGGGTCAACACTACAGATTCTTCTCTATTATCTTCAAGTACTCTTATCATGTCCCTTCACTCCAAAGATTTAAAAAAGTAGGTCATTTGCTGTTGTGGATTTTTGGCTGATTTGCTTTGATGAGAAAATTATTCATTTTGGAGATGACCATAACAAGTCTCTGAGCATGATGTTTCAGTGTTGATCATTACCATGTTTAATTAAATTCCAACAAATTATTTAATTTTAGGTTCCAGAAATGGGCTTTATTTCTACACTGGTTGATCTCAAATTGGGGATACTTGTTGTTGAGTCGCCCCGTTGCAAAGAAAAACTGCAGATTGAACTGACATCAGGTCAATCTATTGGTGAAAGACAGGTGATGGAAATACATTCTCAAAGGTAAGGTTTTGACATCGTTGTTTTTTATTCTCTCGCTGCCTGCCTTGAAAAGTATGCTGAAGGATATATTTTTAATAACTTCATTGATCTTGCTTGGTTTCTAAATGAGGCTGTTTTGAAGAAATTATGTGGAACTAAGTGGTGTAATTTAGCATCTTGCCCGGACTTGAATATTGTCTTCACTTTCTTATTTCTTTCTCCATGTCTTTTTGTATCTTATTTTGCTTTTTCTCTTTTTCTCTTTTTCTTCTCTCATTGTTCCTCTTTTTTTTTTTTCTTTTTTTTAGTGTGTGTGTGTTCTGTGGGTTTCTTCTCTCTAAATTTCCTTTCTTTCTCTTATATTTTTGAAAACATGCTTATCCTTCTCTCATTTCTCCACTACTTTTTCCATTATTAGCCTTAGAGGGTGTTTGGCTAAGCTTATTTGAAAGAGATTATAAGTTCTTACATCTTATAAGACGTTTTTAGAGCTTATAAGTTGTTTGATTTAAGTTTAAAAATAAGTTGTTGAAGTGTTAGGGCAATTGCATAATTTAAATGATCAAATGTGAAGGTGTTTTTAAAAAATAAGGTCTTATTTTAGAAATAAGTTGGAATCTCTTACTTTTCAAAAAAAAAGCTTATAAGCTCCTTACTTCTTGTTTTAGGATGAAATAAGATCTTATTTTTTTAACTTAGCCAAACACTTTTGAGAAGCTTAAAAGCTCTTAAACATCTTATGCGATGTTTAAGGAGCTTATTAGCTCACCCTAACACTGTCTTAGTCACATCCATGGCCATAGAGACTCCATCTCTCCTTCATTATGGCGCCGTGCACTTGGGCTAAAATGTTTAATCTTCTAATTGCAGTTGTCATTGTTTAAAATAATCAATGACAACTGCAATTAGAAGATTAACCTTTTTAGTCCAAGCGCACGGCGTCGTAAACTCAATTACTAAAATATCTCATAAGATTCTCCTACGGAGGCTACCTCCTTTTATTCAACTAATCGATATTGGCCATTCACAAAGCCCATAAATCTGCTAACTAAGAGTCCAATGCGAAAATAATAATTAAAATACGAAATACTAAAACAACTTCAGACATGAGAGACTCAAACAACCCCATTATTTATTCCCCAATGTAAATGTGGCTTTTTTTTCCAATTACATTGTACGGGAATCTTCTTCATGATGGCACCATTTTCCTTATTAACAATTTAATTTTACACTTTTACTCTTTTTTTGAGTCCTTAACTTTATATGTTTTGAATATGTATGCATAAGCCGATGGGATAAACTTGAAATATTCTGTAGTTGGAGAAGCTTGATTTGTGTTATCTGTTCTATCCATAGGCTTATTTTGTTTAGTATTCACTGTTTGTTTTCAACTATTACAAGTCCAATATCAAAGCACAACACCTCCCCCCCCCCCACACACACAAGAAAAAGGAGAAAAAATAAAAGTGAAAACCAAAGGACTATGTAAATCATCAATGATGTAATCAATTTCTTGAATAGATATGAAGTCAGAGGCTACCACAATGATATCGACATTTGGTTTAGCAATGCTGTTGGCCGACCTTGCACCCTTGTAAGGAGTTATCCCTTTGAAAACCACTTGTGTTCAGATAGGGATCAAAGTATATTAGGGATGTGCAGGGATGTGGAGACCAGATTGAATTTTGTCAATGAAGCTCAGTTTTTACTAATATCGGAGGAAAGTGTTGCAGATCTAAACAACAGAATACGATCAAGTATGTCGCTGCACTTCCTTTTAGAAAGTTCAAAGTTTCGATATTTGTGACAATTCATTACTCGTTTTCAATCATAAAACGTGAAAATTTGCTTAAACCATGAGTATGTTCTAATGGGATCTAATCGCTTTGATTTCTACTAGAGTTGAGTAATGGCTCACATAACCAGCCTACTGAAGTTAATGCAATGAGATTCCGTCCAAATTTGGTTGTCTCTGGTGGCAAACCGTATGCAGAAGATGAATGGAAAAGTCTGAAGATCGGAGACAGTAATTTTACGGTTAGTTTTGGTGTATTTTAGTTTACACACTTTGAAAATTATAGTTGGTGGCCCAATATTTTTGCTTTCTCCAGTATTAAGATCATTCTTATTGCACTAGTTTATGTATTAGGCCGATATTCCTCACGCTATTGAGTTCTTGTTTGCCCCTTGAAGAAAATTAAAGTTCATGAATCTGAATGGTTCTTTGTGAGGATTCGTTTGCTCATGTTATTTGTTTTTGCAGTCATTGGGTGGTTGCAACCGTTGTCAGATGATCAATATGACCCACTTGTCTGAGACGGTGCAGAGATCCAACGAACCATTAGCCACTTTAGCATCTTACAGAAGATTAAAGGTCAGAAAAATTAATTCTATAAAGCAAAATCTATGTCTTGTTTTAGTTACATGATTAACATCTGGTTTTGCAATTTCAATGAAACAGGGGAAGATATATTTCGGAATGCTGTTAAAATTGTCCGATGAAGTCGACCAAGATGCATGGCTCTCTGCCGGACAAGAAATATTTGCAAACGAGGACTAGCTTTGGGAGTTAATCTGGTAATGTAGCCATCCTCTGCATGTTCTTATGGTCAGTATAGTCATTTCAAGCAGTTGGTAGATACAGATATTGACAACTGTCTTTATTATGGATATTCCTTAATAAACCTTAAACACACTTAATGTATCAATCATTCTACAATATATAAGTGGCATGTATAAGCAGGGAGATTTGAAGTGTCGATCTAGACCATTATCCGTTACTCATAGAATGGACCAAGTCCTTTAAACCTTGACCGGGCTTATTATATATATATGTGCATAGATGATAGTAGGATCGCAATTAAGTATGATGATGACATAAGGGACTAGTTTATTGCAGGCCTAGGATGTGGTCGAGTAGGAGGCGGACCCGAGTTTAGATTATTGCTTGACTCAATGCTTTTGTTGGTAAATAATAGTGTAGTTGAAATATATATATATATATATTAGTTAAGTTGAGGGAATACCTAGTATTCTTGGAATAATTATTATTATTAGTATTGAGGATGAGCAAGAAAGGTGAATGTTGTTTGACATTTCCTGCAAGAGAATTTGGGGTGTGAATATTAAACTTATGTGAAAGAAATTGAAAATGATGATAAATGGTATAGAAAATGCAATAGTTTACTTGTCAGTTTATAATAAGATCCATCTTACGTGTAGTGGAGCAAGGACCACAGACTTTGACCTTTTCCTTTTATTTTCTTTTCTAAGTTGTGTGTTCCATTATAATTTGTTGAGGTGTGTTTCAAATTTTAGAAAAAGTAATTTAAGCAAAATAATTGTTATTATTAATTTAGAGAGGATGAGTGGATTAATATATAGGACGTGGAAGCAGGCAAAAAGTCTTAGCACGAGATTTATTGTCCTTCTATAATTGCGTCTCCTTCTGACATTTTCTTTGTAATAAAGGAATATTTCTACACTTAAAGAAGAAGCTCTTCTTGATTTGTGTTTATGTTAGATACGTGTGTTATGAAACAATAGTTATTAAAATATTAAAGTTAAATGCAAAAATTATCCTAAAAAAGAGACTTTTTTCACTTTTGTTTTTATCTGATTGTAAACTTAAAGTTTTGGAGTTTATCAAAATGCAAAATGGAGATTACTTGACTCGCATGTGATATCATTTTTTTAATTTGTAACCTAAACTTTTTTTTTTATACAATTACAACCTCAAATATCAGAATGTGTCTTAAATTAGATGTTGTAATTGAATAAAAAAAATTAGGTTGAAAAGTGAAAAGAGTCATTATTTTAGGTTGATTTTTGCATTTAATTCTAATATTAAAGAATGGTTCTAAAATCTGAGCGTGCTAGAGTTATAAACAATGGTTTTATTTGATTATAAATATTAAATAATGAAGTATCTCTGAAAATGCTGAATAGTTACTACGTAATCCTTAAAAATAATGGTGGTTACATATATAGTTATTTTATTTAAGTTGATAGCTTCTGGTCTGCGTGAACCTGATATGTATGTATTATCAAAGTCTGCGTGAACCCGATATGTATGTATTATGATAGGGCCCGGCTATCTGCACCCTTAAATTCTCTAAACACACCCCATTTTTAAAAAAAATGATTTAAAAAATTTTAAAAATGACAAAATTATAATTTTAATCTTATGAATTTAAAAAAAATCTAATTTTTTTTCCAAATTTCTTCTTCCCCTGCCCGTTTGGTCTCTTGCTTCTCCCTCTTTTTTTTTTCTTTCTTTTATTCCTCAAATCTTGATATTGTAAGGGATAACGTATGAAAAATCATTCTACGAGTTAACAAACTATATAATAATCGTGTGAAATCGTGTAAAAAGAACGAAAAAATAACAAATTTGGGACCCGTTCGACCTGGTTGATCGAACACAAAGAGGTGTGTTCGATTGGTGGTTGAACACACATTTTTGTGTTTGACAAACCACCTCTTTGTGTTCGACTTAGTGGTCGAACACACATCTTTGTGTTCAACAAACCAGGGTCGAATGGATCTCATATTTGTTGTTATTTTTTCGTTCTTTTTACACGATTTCACACGATTATTATATATTTTGTTAACTCATAAAATATTTTTTTCATATATTATATATGTTGTTATAATAGGTTTGAGGATTGAAAGGAGAGAGAGAGGAGTAGCCAGACGGGAGGGGAAGAAGAAATTCTCAAAAAAATTCATTTCTTTTTTAATTCATAAAGATAAAATTGTATTTTTTGAATTTTTTAAATTAAAAAAAAAAAAGAGGTATGTTTAGAAGAAATTGAGGTGCGGATAGCCGGGCCTATTAATGGGTTTGAAATATGTACTTGATTATTTTCAGACCAGTTATTATATTCAATGACTGCTGCCACTTGTCCAAGAATGATTCGCAATAATAAACCAAAAGGTGATCGTCACAAGTCTTTGTTCAACCCAAAAGATCTGAATATATTTAAAAGGGAAAAGAGAATTTTTTTATTTTTTATTTTAATAAAATTGTGTTGGTTTCAAATTTGATTTTTTCTTAAATAAATTGACGTAACGTTGACCAAAATCTGGTTATATTACCTGTGAATGTACGTTTTTTTCCTAAAAGTTTTATACCAAAAAAAAAAAAGAAAAAAAACAAGGAAAATGAAAAAATAATCTCTAATATTGTTTTTTTAAAAAGACAATCAAGTTTTTATTTAAGTACGAAAAGCTTAATATATAATGAATACACCAGGCCAGCTCCCAAATCTCCATTGCTGAACAATCAACTTGCCCTTCTGCAACAATATTTCAGTTTTCATACTTCGTAACTCTACGAAAAATCATATTGTGTAATATCAACTAAAAAATAATTTTTTTTTACTTTTATCAGAAAAACAAATTTGCCAGATTTCCTGAATTATAGTAAAAAAGTAATAAAATTATCTTTTATGGTAGAAAAATAATCTCTTATTCTCTATTTGTCCTACAAAGATATGACTGATTACTATTTATATGTGTCCTACAAATGTTAGTATTATATTCCTCATATGTCCTTAATTAATTTACATTGATATTAGTATATTACCTCACTTCATATGTTATTTTTTGAAAAAATATTTCATTCAATGTGTATCTCAATTAATGAAACGTAAAAATATAAATGGAACTCCAAATATTTTAACTATATAAACTACTTTTTTTTTTAAATGTATTTGTAAATAACTATTAAGTCTATCTTCGTGGGATAAAAACAATATGATTACGCTAATAAATCCATCAGACTCCTCATTCATTTTGCGGCACATCTCTTACATCTAAAATCAATTAAAATTACTTTAATTTCGAAATAATTTCATAATTAAATGTTGAGAGTTGGAGGATTAATGACTATAATTATGAGAATTGTGCTGAAACTTATCCAGTTCATGATATCGACCTTCTTCTTTTTATATAACTGAATTAGGGTTATTTCACTTTGAACCAAGTCATGTCATGCATTAATCATTCTTCTCTCTTTCTTCTTCTATTAATTAAAGTTATCTTTTTAACAATACTTTTATGTGGGACTAGCTAGAACCAAGTCAGATATGGTCGAATAATGACAATGAATTGGAATTCAAAATTAATAATGTACGAGGAGATCATACTATTTCAACTCGACCTTCCTGACAAAACCCATAACTTCAGTTTTTCATAATTATGTAAAATTTAATAATGTAGGAAGGTTTTCATATCTATATATTAATTTTTACAATTTTATTTTTATAATAATTAATATTTATAATATATATATGTATATATATTAATTGTGTTGTTATATTAGATGAAATAATATTCACAATGCACTGTTTATAATTAATGGGTCCTATTGAGTTGGGATCCATTGGTATTTTATCTTATACACGAAACAAATAATATATGTCAATCTACTGATAATATTATTTGATATGTTTATAATATTAAATTAAAAATTTGTCTGTGATAAATAATTTAGAATATTAGAAGAATCCTTGAAAAATGGTAAAGCCAAAATTGTCAAAGAATTAGTACAAGAGTGTTACGGACTTGACCAAAGGAGCTTTGATGTTACTCTGAATCCATCTCATTATTCATTAATTCATCTTTCTTTGCATTTAATTTTGCAGTTATTAAAATCGACATCTTCCGGTCCTACAATTTTATAAGATTCTCTGCGTAGTATCTTCTATTGTGATTTTTCTTTCATAAATAAATAACTATACATCATTGTCAAAAATTTATAACTATACATTAATAAAATAGATTAGATATACATATTTAACAAATTTAGCATACCCATGCAATATGCCTGAAATTAAAAGATTAGTTGTATAGTATTAACTGATCTAACTTAATTTGTTTTCTTACTGATTACAGCAATATAGTGGAATATAAATAATATAAATTTGTGTGAGTATGTAATTAAAATTAGAGAAAAAGAAACATCAGCATCAGCAAAGAGACTTTCCTAAAATTTCTTATATATCCCTCTTATGCATCGAACATGCCACGATCGACGTACTAGGACAAATATTTACATTATGAACAATATTTCCTCCCTCGAATGTGAACAATATTTCCCATTCTTTGCATGTCCTCCTCATATATATATATATATATATATATATATATATATATATATATATATATATATATATATATATATCACTTTCATCTTTTAAACCACTCTTATTAAAGACTCTTAATGTGTATTCGAAGGAGTGCAATTTGTTTGAAAAAATCCTCTCATTTATGGACATTTAAAGTTTTCATATGAGCATCTCTAGATGATAATGTCATGCATCCCCATTAATTAAAATCAAAACAGATTGTTTACTAATTTTGTGCAAATAATAATTGAGGTCCTGAAGTTCGAACAAAGTAAATCTTTAAGATATATGGATTTTGCAGGTTCATTCATGATTTCATGTCACAATAATAATAATAATAATAATAATAATAAAAAAAAAAAAAAAATTATTGAATGTTTCATATGATCATCTAATTCTCTCCACATTCATATATATGAATGGTTGGTTATTGTATAAAATCAATGTACATGTTTAATAGTGACTGCAAATTTCGTTATCCGAGAACATAACAAAAAGACTATTCCTTTAATTTATCTTGACAAATTTAGAGAGAGAAAGAGAGAGAGAGCTAACAAGTTTCTACTAAGAAGACCAAGGGCAAGCATCCTGGTCCAAGGGGAAAAGGTAAGTCAAACATGTTGTTCTTGACTTTGACATTATCGTATTTAGTTTGACTTTTCCCTTTCCTTTATATGTGTGCCCATCACAAACATGAAAATATCATCTCTTACCAATACTAATGTCTCTAAATAGACAATATATATACATATATTAGAGTACATGCCCATCAATGAGAATTGTATGCTAACACTCTCTTGGTCAAAATATTGTGCGCCTTCTCGAATCCCTTGAAAAATATGCGAGTTTAATCATTTTTTACCTATGAAATTAATAATACCTATTTATTAATTATTTACATTCATAATGTGTTGTACATGTTATAATTCACGATCCACAATTCCTCATTTCTGCTAATAACTTATTAGAATTAAAGTGCAGAAACAATTTTTTTATTTCCAATACCCTTAGCATATTTGGAGCTTGACAATTCAGTAATCCACGGCATTCAATCAATCGTTTGTAATTTTATTCAACATTTCATTGTTTAGGCCACACCATACCTTTTATCTTAAGTATTTTGTGTGTCATGATAGTTAATTAATTAATTAATTACTCTAATTGTCTCAAAATAAATGTTGCTTTAAAAAATATATATAATTGTTCAATTTATTTGTCCATTTTTTTATTATCAAGAAGATAATTATTGTATTTTTTCCAACTTTGTCTATATCTTGTTTTTATACTAAATTTTTACTAATTATGTTTATTAAATATTAGGTAATGTTATTATTTGACACGTATAATTATATCAATTAAATATTTTCTTAATCTTTTTTTAAAAAAATAAACGACAAATATTTTGAAATGAATGAATTTTTTTTATTTTTTTGGAAATAGAAATAAATGAAGTTAATAAGAATTGTATATGGTGGGTTTTTTTTTCCCCTTCCAAATAGAGCGTTAAATGTCATTATATTAAAGACGACAGTGACATATTTTCCCTTTTGAATTGTTAGCCACATGTATGTGGGAATAATTGAATTGCTGTTTTAGTTTCATTCAGATCTATTATATACTTACTAACTTGTGCTTCATTTCAATTCAGGAAACAGTAATTCAATTAACTATTAAGCTTTGAATAATATATTTTCTGTTGCATTTTAATATATAGTATTATACTTATTTGGGAAAATTGTATTTTTAGTCCCGTAATTTGAGGATGTTGACTTTAACTCATAAATTTAGGTAATTTTGATCCCATATCTTAAAAACTGTGCGAGGACAAATTGGCGTAAAATTGCTATTTTAATTTCTTTTCATTAATTATTAAATTTAGGAATTAACTTTATGTGATTGACTTCTAACTACTCTACAATAATTTCAGATGTTGGAATAAATAAAAATGCATAGTTATAATTTGAAAAATTATTTAACAAATAAAATAAAAATTAATAATCTAAACCATTTAATAAATAAAAAATACCCCAAATGTCAAAATACTATTTAATTAAAATTCCAAAATTATGTAGTAAATTCAAGAATAACTACATTAAATCTATTGTTCTTGCCTGGTCTTTCAAGACTAATAGAAAACAATTAATTTCCCTGTCGGAAATCAACACTATTATATTGCTCAATTGTCTTAAATGATTGAGCACTTTTTCAATCTTTCTAGGTTAGTCTTCTTAAGTTTGGATTTGGAATTTAGCTGGATTTTGTGATTATGAATTTTGAAAATTTTGTAATTGTTTTGAGATTCGATTGGGTGTGATTATAGTTTATAATATATCATTTTTCACATTGATATTTAAAATAAAGTAGATGATTTTTGGGAATTGTAGAAAATGTAAATGTTATTATTGAAAATTGTAGAAAAAATAGGTTAAGATTATAACATTTTACAAATCTCTCCAAACATTATCTAGACTGAGCCTATCCAAAATTCGGATTGACCAAATTCACTCCAAACATAACCTAAAGGAAAACAACACAGTTTAAAAGAACTTACAAATTGATATCCAACTATAAGAGCAATAAGAGGAGACATTTTTAAATTCTAGTACTTAATTTCAATTTTGGTCATATATGTAAGGCACTTTCCATTTTTTAACAACCAAATATCTGTTTTCCAATTTTGGTCATTTATGTCTTAATTTTTTCCAATTTCAATCTTCTTTTGTCAAAATTTTTAAAATTGTTGAAATGGCTGCCAAAATTAATTTGGATGTCACATCAGAATTTCCGACGCCACATCAGAATTTCTAATTGTCACGCCAGCAATTCTGAAAATTCTGACAAAGAAAGACTGAAATTTAAAAAAAATTAAAATATAAAGGATCAAAATTAGAAAATGGATATTTGGTTGTCAAAAAATGAAAAGTATCTTACATATATGACCAAAATTGAAATTATCTCTTAGTTAAATATCAGTGAAAATGTAAAATGTCTTCTAGAGTTTCTTAAGTGTTCATTTGGATATGTGGATTTGATGAGTGATTTGAAATCTATGATAGTAAATTCATTGGTAGTATTTGGATAGATGTGAATTTAAAATTCATTACTTTCATTTTAAACTATTTTTTGAGTCAATTGACTGAATGTCAAATTCATTCCAACTTAAGTGGATTTAAAATTCATTCATTTTAAATTTTAAATCACCGTATTAAACACAACCTTATCATTTTCAAGTTTAACCTTTGATTGCTCGAATTTGATTTGTAAACGTTCTTCATATAATTGTGGATCTTCCTTTTATAGGTAGACTAAATTCAAGATTGTTAATGGATGAAATCTTAAATTGAATAGTTTTAGATCAATGGACAACAATTATTTCTGATTATCAACGAAGTCGTCGGACGATGTAAAGATCCCTGGAAAAGTTGTCTTTAATTTCTACAAATTGATTGTTATTTGATTAGGCATTTATGTCCTGGCAGCTTCTCATTGACAGAGTAAATTAGAAACAAATCATAAAAGCTATTAGTTAGTCTTAATTAGAACTAAAGATACCTTTTTAGTTATTTAAAAAAGAAAAAAGAATTTATACTATCTAGTTCATTTAATTGGAGGTTATAGATAATGCTACTTTAAAAAAAAAAAAAAAAAAAAACATGAATTCCAACATTTGTTATTTTGGAAGGTCATATAACCATGGTTTCTAGAGCACCACTAGAAAAGAATTGGTTGACAGTTTCTGCAATAAAAAGAATAAAATATTAATATATAATAATAAAATTAAAATGGGAAAGAATTATCAAAACTTGAAATTTTGGAGTAATGCCAGAAAACGTCAGCAATTGTTTGAATTAGTAGCACCCAAGATCTTTATGTTGTTTCAATTTGGATTTGATCATAATTTCTTGGTATAAAATAATGTGGTAAATGGAATATTAAAACCTAGTTTGGTGAGGTAATAAAAGACTGAAGACTTGTTCCAGTTTCAAAAATCAAAAACTTCATGACCCCAGAAACGACAAGTCAACACTCTTGACTTGACCAAATAAATTATAGGCTCTCATATGATCAACTCTCTTGCATACATATACATGCATTATATATATGCATATATGTATGTTTGTATGCACTATATATATAATTCTATCAAGAATGTTCTTCTTTCAAAGGTGCATCTCAAGCATCAAACCCTTTTCACACTGAAAAAAACCAACAGAAAAAGGTGGTTTTTATCTATATATTTTTGGGAGTTAAGTTGAAAGGTTGCAATAATGGAAGTGGAAAATATGAGCAGCACAGTTACAAGTATTAAGGAGGAAGAAGATGATGTTCCACTCCCTGGTTTTCGATTTCATCCAACAGACGAAGAGCTCGTAGGGTTTTATCTTCGAAGAAAAGTTGAGAAGAGACCAATTAGTATCCAACTTATCAAGCAAGCTGACATCTACAAATATGATCCATGGGATCTTCCAAGTATGAATTCTACTCATGATCCATTTAGTATATTATATTTTCATATTTTGTGTTATGGTTTAATTCTGTTTATGGTCAGATTACAAAGAATTGTTTAGCTTCATGTGATTACAGAAAGAATAAGTTACATGAAATCAAGATTCAGTATGGTATCTCATCTTTATAAAGATGCAGATTGTGATGATAAGAGTTCGAATCTTGATCATGCTAATCTTAATTCTCTTAATTCTTTCCACTCCTTCTAGCTCATTAAAAAAAAGATTCAATACTGAACTCTTGAGATCAAATTTCACATAAAATAGTGTTCAAATTCGTCACAAAATGACTTGATCATCAAAACCTATTTAGAAGCATCATATTAAGATCTATTAGTATAAAATACATGTGATCTTATTTATATGACTGTTTCCTTAAAATTCAACAGATGATCATGAGATAATGTCAATTCTAAATAATTTTTTTTTTTCAGAGTCGAACACAGTAGGGGACAAAGAGTGGTATTTCTACTGCAAAAGAGGAAGAAAATACAAGAACAGCATAAGGCCGAATAGAGTAACGGGTTCGGGTTTCTGGAAAGCAACGGGCATCGACAAGCCAATATACTCATCCAAGCCCACCGGAGAAGGCGGGCGTGAATGCATCGGCCTCAAGAAATCTCTGGTGTACTATCGTGGCAGCGCCGGAAAAGGCACCAAAACCGACTGGATGATGCACGAGTTCCGGTTACCAACCTCCCACGACAAAAGCACCAAACACATGGACACTAAAGCCATCGCCCAAGAAGCTGTAAGAATACACTAATCCTTGTCTCTCTGCTTCAAGCTTGATGCGTGATAAAAGATAATTACAATGCGTTAGATTCTAAAAATACTGGAAAGTAATAACAATTTCGAAGAAAGCTGCTTTTTTCTTATTTCATATATCATTCAACTGTCTAGAATAATAAAGACAACTCCTGTTTATACTAATATAAACCTAAGATCCTAAAAGATAAAGATAAAATATATCTAATCTCCATTCTCCATCAAAGCTTCAATAATTAAACATGCATTATTAATATTAATGATAATGGTGATGAATATGCAGGAAGTTTGGACACTTTGTCGAATACTAAAACGCGACGTTTCATACAAAAAATGTGTGCCGGATTGGAGAGAAACGGGTGCAGCTAAGAGGGTGAATCCTGCGAGCAGTGTCGAGTCGTGTGATCATCAGAATATTAATGAACAAAGAAGCTATATTAGTTTCAGTGCACCTAAGCAGATAGAACAATATCATGAGAAGAAACTGTTGTATAATTCTGGGAATGTTGAAAGCTATGGAAATCAAGAACATGAGTTTGTGGGCCATTTCAGCTCATCGTCATCAGTAGTGTCCCATCATCATCATCAAGCTCCATCTCCTGCTGCGACATCGTTTCAGAGCTATCTGTGCGGCGACATTAATGAGCTGCTAAGGCATGCAGATTGGGAGGATCTTCGAGCCATCGTTGACTGTGCTTCTGCTGCTGCTAATCCTTTGTTTTTGTGAACACTTCTTCATTAATTATAAATGTTAATGGGTTGATTGTGTGTAGTATATACACACCAGACTTGATCAATTGGAATAACATTATGAGGCCTTGAGAGTTGGATATATATTAATTGTAGCTCATATACATGTATAGTTTGTTTGTTAGGCCTCACTTATATATAATTGTGTTTTCTTTTGTTAATTTGCTGAGTGTTGGTGCTACTTTAGGGTTTATCATATGCTTATTACCAGACTATGTAGGTGTCTAATTTTGTATGTTTAACCATGTATTTCTTCGCAGTTTCATTTCTAACCATTTGTGGGAAAAAATAAATCTCTAGCTACAACTCAACATTTATTTATTTTTATCAAATTTAGACATTTTACTCTTTTAACAACGGATCATCTATTTAACATGTACTATAACAATTTAGGTCATATCATTTTCTTTTGTACCATCAAATCGGGGTGTTCTATTAACATTAGTTCATATCATCCAAATTTAGATTGTATCAGTCTATCTCGGATTAATATAATCAAATGTTTTCCTTTTTATTAGTTCATACCATCCAAACTTAGATCCAACTGTTATTTCGAATTAAAGGTATAATTGATCAAAACAGTTAAAAAGAATTCTTTTTATAGGAACCTAAGAATTGGGGTTCCACTCTCTTTTTCTTCGGACTCATTTTTCACATTTTATTTTACACAAAAACTCATGTGAGACGGTCTCACGGATAGTTTCCGTAAGACGGAGTCCCATCACCCACAAACAACATATGAATTGTAGGGTTTGGGTGGTGGATAATTGGATTGTGGGTTGACCCGTCTCACACAATGCATTAAAATTTGATGAGACGGTCTCACAAGAGACTTACTCTTTATTTTATGCTAATTTCAAAACTAAATATTGCTAACTTTTTACGTATAATAATTATTTTCAAGTTATTAAGTGCTATAGTATTTATTACAGAAACTTGCATGTTATACAACTTTCACTTAAGTAGGGTCTTTTTCATTTTATCAAACAGTTTTGATATTCAAATCAAAAGATTGATGCAGGTTGAGAGTTCATTCTAATTAGATTTGATAAACATTAGAAATAAACTCAAATTAATATTCTTTTATGTTTGGCAAGATCTCAAAATTGTTGAGCTCGATCGAGCTCAATAATTGAAAAGGCAATTATATATACAAACATTAACATGAATCTACGATGAATATAAAAAAATACTATTGTTCTAATAAATAGTATCTTATAAAAGGGCCCGACTATCCGCACCCCAAAATTTTCTAAACACACCCCATTTAAAAAAAAATGATTTAAAAATTCAAAAAATGACAAAATTACAATTTTAACCTTATGAATTAAAAAAAAACTAAAAAAATTTCCAAATTTCTTCTTCCCCTGCCCGTCTGGTCTCTTGCTTCTCCCTTTTTTTTTTCTTTCTTTTATTCCTCAAATCTTGATATTGTAAGGGATAACGTATGAAAAATCATTCTACGAATTAACAAATTATATAATAATCGTGTGAAATTGTGTAAAAAGAACGAAAAAATAACAACAAATTTGGGACCCGTTCAACCCTGGTTGATCGAACACAAAGAGGTGTGTTCGACCCTGATTTGTCGAACACAAAGAGTTGTGTTCAACAAACCAGGGTCGAACGGATCTCAAATTTGTTGTTATTTTTTCGTTCTTTTTACACGATTTCACATGATTATTATATATTTTGTTATCTCATAAAATAGTTTTTTATACATTATATATGTTGTTATAATAGGTTTGAGAATTGAAAGAAGAGAGAGAGAGAGAAAGGGAGAGAAGAGTAGCAGACGGCAGGGGAAGAAGAAATTCTCAAATTTTTTTTTTTTTTTTTTAAATTCATAAAGGTAAAATTGGAATTTTGTCATTTTTTGAATTTTTAAAAAAAAAGGGGTGTATTTAGAAGAAATTGGGGTGCGGATAGCGGATCCCCTAAAAAAAACAACCACTAAAAATACTGAAATCCATTAAATATTTATATGCGACTTCATTGAAAGTGGTCGAACTATCTGATGTGTCGCCACTTAGTGTGTCTAAGATCGTTCATTAACTTAATTCCCTAATCCTATCATTTGATAGGAATTATAGTTTGAATGGATCACATTCAATTTTTTAAATTGGGTCAATTTTGATGAGTAAATTAAAGTGTTCCATTTCAATTCAAACTTGGCGGAACCAAACTCTTTTCTCCCACTCTTAATGATGATGTCAACTGTGAATTTAAATTCTATATTTAGTATATTTCTAAAATAATTAATATATCATTAATTAGTATAATGTTTTTATCCGAAGATCGTATGCTTATTTAAAAATAAAAAATAAAAACTATAGAATAAAATCATTTCTCTTCTTAGTCACGTCCACGGGCCCAGAAGCCCCAAAAGATAAATAAGGAAAGTTGGAGGAGTTGAAAACAAAAAATAGAGACAGTTTTTTTTGGTAAGTGTGAGGTGTCCAATGCCGCCATAATTCAAGGGGTGGAAGAAGTGGCAATGAGTGAAGTGGCCGATTATACGCCTTTCTCTTCTTCTATTTCCACTCTCTTCGCTCTTTCTCTTCAATTTGTTCCAAATATTATCAGCTCCTTCGAAATTCTGTGAAATTTTGGAATTTCATCATCATCAAACTGGTATGTAATCTACATTCTTCTCTGCGGTTTCACTCTTCTATTTCCCTATCGATTTTGAGCGGTTCGTTTCCATATATAAGCATTTTAGTGAATAATTCATTTTTTCTTTTTTTTTGGTGGTGGGATCTTCATAGATTTCAATGTAATTTGTGCGAGTTTCCTGTAATTTTGTAATGCCAATGCGATATTTACAATTGAGCTGCTCGATGATAGAGTTTTCGTTGTCTACTTTGAATATTACTATTTTGCTGTTGAATTATCGTAATGGATATGGTATGGAAATGTTATCCAGTACTTGATGGATTGAGATTAAAAGTGTAGTTGAAAAGGTTTTGGTAAATAGAATTTTGCTGATTGCTTGATTAATTAGCTGTAGTTGGTTCTTATTATCTTGATATTTCTTTTTCATTTTAATGTCAGCATGAAATAAATGATCACTTTCTCTAGGAGGTACTATTGCTTGATCTTTTTACAATGTTATGTACTCTGAGCAATTAATTTTAGCTAATTGTATAAACATTAGGAATTAAACCAATAAGGACTGTCATCAAATCAAGTATCATGCCTTAACCTCGGAGTGAGTCTTCAATTTTATACTTTCTTTTAAATATTGGCAACTACTTGATTTGTCCATTTTTCTTTCCAGATGGCCAATTGTTACTGGATATTTCGTTTTATGGTGTTCTCTTGCCTTGTTAGAGTTTATGAAGCCAGTTCTCGTGATTCGGACCCTTCTTATAGGTAAACTTCTAGTTCGTATATTTAAAATTTTATAGTTCTTGTTGCTTCTTAGTTTCATGAGGAAAAGAAAAGGGTTCATATGTCAGTAACTGTTAGCTTCAATATGGAAATAACTTGTGAATACATTTTTCAGTTGGCTCTACTGATTTTCTGGCCAAGTTTTCCTTCAATACCTTCAGTAGAAACTGATAATGAACCCCATCTCATAGAAAACCATATTTGCTTCATTTTTGTAAGTTATAATAACTTGTCGTATATGAAGATTGCAAGCTCTTCTGCTCGATATGAAAACAAAATACTTAAATAGGTTGACCTTCTGTTTTTGGTTGATGATTAGGGCTTGTGTGAAACAATGTGAAAAGACTGGTTGTGTTGGTGAAAGATGCTTCTCAAGTTGTGAGTTCTCGCCAGATGGTTCTTCCCTTGATGCTCCTTGGTATATGCCTCTTCTCTTGCGGTGGAAGCAATCAGATTGCAAGAGCAATTGCCGGTATCATTGTATCTTTGACAGTGAAAATGTAAAGGAACTTGGTCAGGGGCCTGTTTTATATCATGGAAAATGGATCTCTCAACACCACCTATATGGAATCCAGGTTGCATGAATTAACCAAGAGTGTCTTTCTTGTACCATTCTTTTGACTCATTTTTTAGCATGTTCCTGATGTAATAATGCCCCATGATTTACTCAGGAGCCGATTTCTGTGGCCTTTTCAGCTCTAAACCTCCTGATGCATTTTCATGGTTGGCGTTCCTTTTCCACCCTTCTTTACTATAGCTTGCCCTTGAAACCAGATAAGGTGCCGTTTTATGATTATTCCGGCCTGTTTAACATCTTCGGCATTTTGTCTATGAATGCGTGGTTTTGGAGTGCCGTCTTCCATAGTCGGTAAGATTTCCTCATTTCATTATTCATCTATGTTTGTGATATACTACTATTTCTTTTAGTTTTGGCCCAAGGGAGATAAGTTTATTACAATCATTAAATGCAGAGATATGGACTTGACAGAAAAGCTTTACTATTCATCTGCGGTTGTTTTGCTTGGATACTCAATAATGTTGTCAATAATAAGAAGCTTCGGTTTAAGGAATGATGCTGCTAGAGTCATGGTTGCTGCTCCACTGATGGCATTTGCAACTACCCACATTTTGTACCTTTGCAACTATGAGATGGACTATGGTATCATCATTCCTACTTTATCTTCATTTTTTTATATCTTCTTAGAATAGAATTTCTGTTTGAATCAAAGGCATTAATCTCTTCCTGAAAAGGGTTGAACCTGTATGCATCTTTAGATAACCACATCAAGAAATGTTGTGTCTCAACATGCTCAAATTTTCTGAACTCACTTTCTCCCCATTAGGCTAGTTATTTCCTCGGCAAAAACTAATTTTCTTTTCTACTTGTGACCTCTATATTTTTGACAGAATGGAATATGAAAGTGTCTATTGTCATGGGTATTGTACAACTTATCACTTGGTCAAGCTGGACTGTTATCACTCGTCATCCTTCTCGATGGAAGTTGTGGATTGTTGTCGTGGGAGGCGGCCTTGGCATGCTTCTAGAGGTTTTGAACTTCCCCCCGTATCTAGGATTAGTAGATGGGCATGCTCTTAGGCAAGCTTCATCTATCCCTCTCACTTACATGTGGTGGAGTTTTATAAAGGATGATGCTGAATTTAGAACAGCCGATCTCTTGAAGAAGGTACGATAATGTCAAGTCCAAAGCTCAAGCTATTTTTGGAGCAACCTTACCTTAGGCAATCTCAGTCTACAGAGCTTTTGAAGTCAGCATTTTTGTAGATAAGGTCCTCATAATTCATTGTTTTGTATTGGCTTATTACGTACATTCTATCACCAAAGTATTTGAATTCTCAATAACCTTAGTTTATGAATCATGAAGAAAATTTTGTTTGCTTGTATTGGCATTGCTTTTTGTCATTTCAGTAGGTGGTACAGAGAAAAAGATTGCTGTCCGATAATTAAACATGACTGATAGGATCCTAATATAGGAAGGCAAATCGAATAAAAGAACAAAACATAAACATGCACCACTTGATTGTTCTAAGAACAAAGCGCAAAATAAGCTAAATGTGTATTTAAAAAGAAGTAATAGGATACTAAATGTTAATGATTCGGTACAATATATTTCAATAGATTAAATAGAGCATAATAAATAAGAGACTACAGAACCAAAAGATGCTAATGGTGAAACCAGGGCAAATTCTTGTTCTAATAATACTCAACAACAGAATTCAAACAGTAACTCAGCATATTCTCATACACGAAAAACAGAACCCACTAAAATAAAAATAGAGCAACAATAAAGAGACTCCCAACAGAAAATTGTCCATACATATTTTAAAACTCTCATGGCTCACAGCTTATCCTCAAAATCAGACAATGGTGTCATCTGCTCCTTGAGACCCTTCCTCTTACGAATATCAGCCACTAAAGTAGCAGCTTGAGATCCAGCTTCAAGAGGATCAGAAGACATCATGTCCCAGTGATCAAACACGCACTGTGGAAACGCCTGCCCAGATGTTGCAGCTCTCAAAGTGCTGGAGAATCCGAATGATTCAACAACAGGGAGGTATGCCTTGATGTTGTAAAGAGGTGTGCCCGGCCTCTGCATTTCTTCAAACACGTGTCCACGTTTCTGATTCAGCACACTGTAAATTCCACCAAGAGCTTGCTCAGGTGCTTGGATCTCCACCATGTACACTGGTTCCATAAGGCGAGGCTTCGCAGTAAGCTGCGACGCGTAAATGACCCTCCTCGCTGTTGGAATAACCTGACCACCTCCTCTGTGAATTGCATCTGTATGAAGAACCACATCGCATACCTCAAAGCATATGCCTCTCATATTTTCTTCTGCCAGCGGCCCTTCCTTTGAAGCCCATTGGAAACCTGCAACAACCGAATCCTTGATTTCATTCAAATACTGCACTCCCTTACACATATCAACCACCATGTTTGGACCAGTTGTTTCCGGACCGAAGCACCAAATTTTCTTGGCCAGCTCCTTGTCCCACCCAAACTCCTCTGCTAAGATCTTTGACCGAATCTTGGGATCATCCCTTGGACCAATACGCCCATCATCAATGGCCTCAGCAAGTCCCTCTTCCAATGGCCTGGCTTCCATGTACAGACGATTGTGCTTGTTAGGTGATTTGCTCATTACTATACGACAAGACCTCTCAAGAACAGTTTCACGGAAGGAAACAACTGGATCGGATTTTATGATCTCAGCGCCACCCATGAAATCATCCTGCAAGTCCTTCAAGCAGATCTCAAGATGCAATTCTCCAGCACCAGCAACAATATGCTCTCCAGACTCCTCAATGGTACACACAACCATAGGATCAGATTTGGCCAGACGCTTCAAACCTTCCACAAGCTTTGGCAGGTCTGAAGCAACCTTGCACTGCACAGCAACTCGCACAACAGGAGAGACAGAGAACTTCATTGCTTTGATCGGATGAGCATCAACTTCTTTCTCGTTTGTCAGTGTAGCGTTTTTGGTGATGTATTGATCAAGACCAACCAATGCAACCGTGTTACCGCAAGGAACATCTTCAACAGTTTCTTGCCTTTTGCCCATCCAAATAACAGTTCTCTGGACACTCTTGGTGTACAAGTCCTTTTTCTCACCAGGAACATAGTTCGGGCCCATGATTCTGACCTTCAAACCAGTAGAGACCTTTCCAGCGAATACACGACCAAAAGCAAAGAACCTACCCTTGTCGGAGGCTGGAATCATCTTAGAAATGTAAAGCATGAGAGGTCCCTCGGGATCACAGTTCCTGATAGCATTAGCATAAGCGTCATCAAGAGGGCCCTCATACAGGTTCTCCACACGATATCTTTGGGCCTTACTGGGTGAAGGAAGATGGAATATCATCATTTCCAATAGAGCAGTACTTGCAGGAAGCCAGGTTTGCATAACACGCTTCATCAAAGGTTTCCCCATCAAATCCTTCTCATCCGACTTCATTGTGATGCCAAGCTTTGTCAGCATAGGCCACAATTTGTCCTTCTGATCATTCATGCAGGTGTTAATGATCTGCTTGATGGGCTCATAACAGAACTGAACGAATCCACGTTTGCATGTAGGAGAGCCGGTATTCTTGCTAGTCCACTTCTTAGTGGCAGGATCAAAAAAGTTCTCTCCCCATAGCCTTTCCATCATCTTGGACTCATCAACGCCAAACTTTGAGGCGTACATCTTAGCGAAGTTTGTCAATGTAAAAGCCCAACCATGCAGACCAGCAGAGAAAGCAACAGTACCTTTCTCTGGGTAAACCTGAACATCACCCAGGAGGGGATCCTCATATGTGGCCATGATCACGTTAGCATTTTCAATAACCCTCTGAAATGTTTGGTAGGCTTCCTCTCCATCCACTTGCAGCTCAAGGAAACACCTGTCCATCTTGTTAACGGTCAGCACAGGACGGATTCTTTCACCGAGAGCCTGACGGAGGACAGTCTCAGTCTGGACACATACCCCTTCAACACAATCCACCACGACAAGAGCACCATCAGTGATTCGAAGAGCAGCCGTGACTTCAGAAGAGAAATCGACGTGCCCAGGTGAATCGATGAGATTGATGAGGTACTCATTGCCCATTCGCTCTCCCTTGAAGTTCTTCAAAGACTCATCAGTCATTTCATAATACAGTGAGATACCAGTTGATTTGATAGTAATACCACGTTCTGCTTCATCAGCTCTTGTGTCCGTCATTCTAACATCCCCAGCAACTTCTTGGGCAATAATCCCGGCGGCCGCAACAAGAGAATCCGTAAGTGTTGATTTTCCTGCCAGAACATTGTAATATCAATGTTAGTTCATGCTTCAAACTAAAAGTCTCAAGTCTGACTATTCATCCTAAAAGGAAGATGATACTAGCATGTTAAATCATAACATCTCCAGCTGTCTTACCATGATCCACATGGGCAATAACAGACATATTACGAATGTTGTGTTTGAGATCCATAATCCTACGGAGCTCATCTGCTGTGAACTTCACCTGAAACCACAAAACAAATACCACTGTTAAATCCAATTAATTATTCCAATGACGGTATTAAAACATCAAATGAATCATTATCCTTACCATTTTGACTAATTCTAAATTTTCAGCAATCAATAAAGTTTAAAGGCTGATTTCCTGCAGAAATTCCTGCAATGGTAATCATCAGAAAATTATTAAGATAGCTCTTCAGAAATACAGGATATGTGTAATAGATCATGCTGTTAGGTAAAATTCACACCAAAAATTAACATCTGCATGAGACTAAATCATATGATGCTAACAGTTTATGATCCATGATTCTAATGGCTAATTTGAAACTCTATAGTACATGGAAACATTCTTATAACACAGTGATAGTTTCCATACACTGATACACATAATACCATGACAAACGAATTGCAAGAATTTAGAAGCCTAAAATATTGAAACTCAAAAAGATGAAAATCACATATTGGAGAAAGACTAAGTAACATAAACACTAGAAATCTATAATTACACAGCCACCATGACAGCCTTAATTAAGAATTCCCAGAAAAGCACATGGCATATTTTGTTCAATAATTCCTATATTCATCTATGAGCTGCCTAAAACATATTCTTTAGTAAAGCAATCGATTATCTAACTATAATTCAAATCATAAACACACGCCATTTGCGTATATACATAAATCCAAATTGATTGCATAAATAGTTCAAAGGCAGTATCTATCAGAGTCAGTTGATGGAAACAGATCAAGTAAAATTTTGATAACATTTTATGCTAACCATCAAGAATCAAGCAAGCAAATGCAAACATACAGATGCATAGATACAGAGAGAGAGGGAGAGAGACTCACTGCAGATTGGGGGAAGAAGAAAATCGGGTGGCTGCACTTCAAGAAGGGCAGACCGCGAGAGATATGAAATGAGAGGCGCAGGCAGGAATACTCAAACCCTAATATAAGGAAATATTGCACTTACCTCCCCCAAATATGTACTATTTACACTGTGCTTGATACTTCTGAAAATTGACACAATGATCCCTTCATAAATGCTCTTACAAAAATTTTAAGCAATTTACTTAAAATGTATTTAGACTCTATTCGAATAAAATGATTTGAAATGCAAGTTTTAAAAAAAATCTCAAATTACTTAAAAATTAATTTAAAATGAAACTGGTGAATTTCAAGTTTACATTTATCCAAACAATACTGATGAGTTTCTGATGAGGAATTTCAAATCCCTCAATTCAAATAGAGTCTTAAGGTTTGTGAAAATTAAAATTATATTCTTTAAAACTAATAAGTTCGAGTAATATCTTGATCTTTTCATATGAACAATTTAATTTGAACTAATTTGTTTTTATAAATCATATTTTAATTTTTTAAGAAATCACATATCTTTATCTTTATATATATAAAAGTAAGACCAAAAGATACATGTCAATCATACATCATTCTCACATTAAATATAATTAATTAATTACTTCAATTTTTATGTTATTAAAAAACATTAATAAATAAAATAGAAATATTAATTAAATTTATCTAATTAATATATGCTAAACTTCAATACTATAAGTTATTTACATATTTGAAATTTAAAAGTTTAGAGAAAAAATATAAATAAAAAAGAAAAAAAATTAAAATAAAGGCAAGTTGATGGAACACGATTGTTAACACTTTTCAAACTTATTAATTGATCATGACATTGAATAATTTTTTTTGAATATGTGTTTTAAAATATATTATAAAATTTATTTGTAAAATTTTGACTTTCATTTTTTATCATCTAATTGAAAATAAAAATCGAAGGTTGTTAGAGACGTTAAAAATAAAAATCAAACCAGAAAAATGGTGGGTGTTATATAATATACTAGACTAACAATATTTTTTTTTTTCAAAATAAAAATAAAAAATTATTTATGATCCTCTACAAATGCAACTCATATTTCGACGATTAAATAATTATTTAATCATATTATGTTATATTTAGTGTTAAATTACACGATATGTATTGCACAAATCATAAATTTAATTTTAATGTATAAATAATATTTAATTTTTTTAAAATTTACCCAAGTTTAATTTATTTATTTTTTTTATAAAATTTCGTGTATTACACAGGTCATATACTAGTATATATATAAAAGTAAGACCATTAGGGACACTTGGCAAGCACATATAATTTTTACATTAAATATGGTTGATTAATATTTTCAAAAAAAAATTGCTAAGAAACATTACTCAATAATATATAAATGTTAACTAAATCTCTCTAAATAACATATGCTAAGTTTCAATAATATAAATTATTTATATATTTAAAATTTATTAAATTTAAAATTTTAGAGTAAAAATATAAATAAATATGACATAATAAGCATAGTAATATATATTGTTTTCAAAATGATAAATTCAAAATTATATATGATCCTCTCCAAATACCAATGCAACATGTATTTCGACAATTAAATAATTATTTAATAATTTTATATTATATTTAATGTTAAATTAATCGATATGTATTACACAAATCATAAATTTAATTTTACTGTATAAATAATATTTAAAATTTTATAATTTTACTAAGTTTAATTTATTTTCTTATAAAATTCCATATATTTACATGGGACCTATACTAGTTGAAAAATATATCAATGAAAAGGTGTTATTATAATTTTCTTAATTCCCAGAATTAGTTTAGTAATTTAACCAAGTTACGAGAATAATATAATATAAGTGGGGTGTGCGTATGTGAAATTATTAGCATGTAAAACGAGTGCCCCAATGGTCTCTCCCAAGTCCCAACTTCAATTTACAAAACTAAAACTAAAGATAAATAATAAAGATAAATTATCATATTGTATTCTGATAGCTACAGCCCACTAGTAGGCAGTAGCAGTAGATATTTTTGCTGCTTCTGCCAGATAACTAACAAAAGTCGTGGCCTCATTGGATATAAAGGGATATCCAGATTTCAGATTCATGGGTTTTTAATCTACATAGGCTTTTCTTGGCCCATGTAAATCGAAACCAAAACATATTCAGAAAACACGTGCAAGGCAAAAAAGAAAAAAAACATGAAATTCAATTGGACTGTTTGGCTTGTGTGACAAAATTTTCTAACGAACAAACGTTTAATCCCAAGTCAAATTTAAGTATCTGAAATGAGATTAGATTCACAGTTCTCAGGAATACTTCAAACTGGAGGCAAACAGTACTGTTGAATCCACTATAAATACAGAACGCTGCAGTTTCTTGAGTATTTATGTCCTGCTACAACAGATCTCTCATATTACAAACGAATCGTAAAGGATCAAGAGTTCTTGGATTTCCACTTCGTGGATGGCGCTGCAATATACATAGCTGCATCTATCTTTTCAGCAGATTTTTGCCTCCCAAAATCCTTTGCTTTTTTCTACAAAACAGAAGGAATTAAATAAACCACAGCTCACGGTTGATGACTCAGTTAGCTGGAGAAATTATTTCCAGGAACCAATACCCAACTCAAATCATATTATCATTGTATTTGTCTCAAGAAAAAACATGCCAATGTGTGTACATGCAGTTCTGACCCTTTCACTGATATATATAAGGTTTCGTTACCAGTTCTAATTGATTTTCAGAAATTGCTTATACCCAACCATAATCCCAATTCTACAATAAAAACCTTCAACCTTGCAAATATATATATTTATCTTGTTCAAAAGAGCCCCGTTGAAACCTCATATTTGCTTTCATCAGAAGTGAAGAGAGTCAGGGAACTTGGATTTGGTTATATCCTATTTAATTCATTCATCATCAAATTAAAATATGTGTCTGATCCAATGGATGTTAAACAAATTTGGTTTGTCTTACCTTCAAAGACAACGTAAGGGCAGCCACATCATTCTTGTCATCAGTATGAGCATTTGGATCTTGTTTGGTAGGTTCCTAGCAAACCAGAATTCTCCATTAGAAAAAATAATAATAATAATAATAATAATAATAATTGTAAAACCATAACAATTAAACCAAGGTATTGTATATCGAACCTCTGGAGGAATAAATGCCTCTTCTCGTTTCTTTTTGCTTTCAGCTATTTTTGCTTCTTGTTTCTGTTGCTTCTCCTGCCACTTCTTCGCTTTCTTCTTCTCGTCACTTAAGAAATATTCTCCACTTGCCAGTTGTGTATCAATCTAAAATTATTCAAAGTAGAATGAGAGAGAATGAGATTTACCTTGAACCCCCATGTGGACAAAACATAAAAAGGAATGCATATACACATTTAGGCAGAGAGGAGTGAACTCAAAATCAAAATTAAACTCTTTTCTCATGGTGCATTGTCTTCATAGCCTCAGAGATCAAACTAATAACAGCCATCCCAAAATATTGACAATAAAGGAGTTCAAGAAAGAAGTTGGAGCACCAATTCCTACAACTACAATGTAGTATTTGATAGCAGGAAAACAAGGAGATTAGAACCACAACCTAAATCATGAAAATAGCAACACCATCTCCCCAATGCTAATTCAGTATAGAAAAGCAATAAAGCAGGATATCAGACAGGTTACACATAGCAAGTTAACAATAATAGGTTAAGACTAAAAATGTCCAGCAGCAATTGAATTTTATTTCATGCTAATACAATGGTTAGTTCATTGTTAAAAAGTGCAAGACAAGGGATAGCAGTAGAGTTCTCCTTCATGCTATGCAAAAGGAGATAGTGTAATAACTTCATGACAGGGGATGACTATTGCAATGTCAATAATCAAGTAACAGAAAATGATAAATCACCTTGCTAGGTTGCTGTGGTGGAGGGAACGGTGTGTAAGGTTTCTTCTCTTTAGATTTAGGTTTCCTCTGTTTGACATTTTTCCTGGGAGTCGAAATAAAAGGAAACTGTTATTCCCACAGCAAAGCAAAATGTACAAGTTAAATGGGCATATGGATATTCAGGTGCATACTTTTTAAATTTTGGAAGAAATCTGTCCCAATTCTCATTTGCAAGTGCAGGATCTTTAGCAAGTTCTCTCTTCATCATTAGGATCTTTTGTCACAGAAGCAAGTGTATAATTTCACAAAGAGGACATCAGATCTTTTAATCCAACAAACCAAAAAAGCTGAAAGTTCATCAATTTCACCAGCATATTTGACCATTCACCTTGATGTTATATACTGGATGCATTTTATTCAGAATACACTCTTCAACAATCTTCCTCACTTGTTTAAGACCTTTAAATGAACCCATTGCTGCGACTGTGTTCCCCTGCTCATGTAACAGATATCAATTCATGACTTGCAATTTACTTCAATTAATAAAATAAAAGGTGCAAAATCATTAATAGATGACTAATAAAAATATGAAGAAAAGAAATCATAAAGGTGTACCTGAACAAGAATGTAGCAGCCAGTTAAAATTTCAAGTGCCTGCATTTCATTGCCCATATTCAGATGTCAGGCTTAATATACTCGAAATAGAAAACCAAAGGAAGATATCAATGTCACAAACATCAACATTCAAGGTAGGTGAGTAGGTCGAACAAGTTAAGAAGATACACAGTACTCTTTGACCTATGTTCTATGCTGTTATCTAGTCTCAAATATTCTGATCATTTTTTTCTTTCTAGTGTAGCACTAAATTAACAATCAAAGTACAAACCTTCAGAGTCGAGGAATTGGGTCCGACTAAGTGCTGTCTTCTTTTCACGAAGCGTTCCTGCAGGCAAAGGTGTCCTTATATCAATTTCAAGTTTCACAAAGTTTCGGCTGACAGAGACTCAAAAAAAATGTCTTCCCTGAAGTTTCTTAACCTCTTTTGTGTGTTACATAAAGCTATTCCCTTTTTGAATGGTAAAGTTTTGCTGACAAAATCACCCAAACCCCAAAAGAAGTATGGAAGGTAAGGACACACACACATATACATCTGATTATTTTTACAAACATGCACTCTTTAAAGTGATCCCTGTGGTTAACAAATTCTACTCGATATCTGAAGGGCATATGTTTTAAATATCATACTTCAGCTCAATGCTATCTATGGAACAAGAATTGATTCTTAAAGTGATTAGACTTAAATCATACCTTGTTGCGCACCAAGTTCCCAACCTTGATTATGTCACACTGCATCTCATCATTAAGGATCTTTATTGCCTGTAATAAAACCTATATAAGCACAAAGAAGAAATACTAAAACAGACAAGTCCAATATGAGCTAGGTAAGATCCTTGAATAACTACCAAGAAGAACTTTAGGTCCATAAAATATAACTGATAACAAACATCCGGACAGGAAGAGAGCAAATAACTAAGAGAGAGAGAATCTAGAGAGATGCAACCTGAGGAGCAGGAACACTTCTTGATAAAAGCTTAATGAGATCTCTAGCCTTCACTATTATATACGGATCCCTGGTCTTCCTGGTTGTTGTTACTGTCATGCATCCTTCAACCTAACAACATGTAAGCCATCAAATCAATAACTCAAAACACAATTGAGAAAAATGAAACAAGTATATGTAATAGACCTACCAAGTTTAACTCACAAGCAATCCCATGCTCTTTCAATGCACCTTTTACTATAGGCCAGCACTCTTGCAGATATTTTTCTAAAAGAAAGTAGACAGTATAGAAATGACATCAGCAAGCTTGAAGTACTGAAATTGGATTAAAACATTAGTTAATAATCCAATCAATTTGAGAATACACATGAGTCATACATAGGTGTAGACGGGGCAATCAGATTAGCAATTTAAAAGCAGGGCAATCTGATGCGTCTGAGTACCAATGTAATCAAGTGTGCATTGATGAGATTAACATTGCTTTGAGTGTGTGAGTTCAGTTCAATAGCACAAGAATTCTCTACAAACAAGAACAGGCTATCCATATCCAAATTATAAATATGTTCAACATAATCATGCTGAATGTTAACTCACACAACAAGCTGCAGAAAAAATCCCTGGCTCAAGCTTTTACTCCAAGGTAGGGGCAGATCCTCATTAGGCAAGAGAGGGGCTCGAGCCCCCTCAACCTTTTGAAGAGCCCCTTATACTATACATAGTTTATTTTATTAATATTATTCCTATACTAATTCAGTCTCCCCAAATTTATAGTGAAACTCGCTTGTAAAATAAAAAACATAAAAAACAACATAACTTATTTTCCTTTCTTATTTATTCACTAGAAAACTATGGTCTCCACCACCATTGATAATTGAAATATCCTCAATTTCTTTTCACCTGCTCGGAGCCAGCTTACGGCTCCTCACCAAGGTTTCTAACACTAAACTCTGCTCTAATAATTTGGCAGCGATTTAGTTGTCTTAGTCTAGTGAATAAATCAAAATGAAACTTCAGAAATTCAATGGTGTGTTTCTTGCAAATAACTTTCTTGCTTACTTTTAAAAAAGTATATATATTGCCACACTACACTAAGTCTACTTTTAAACTTTCACCATACTTGATAATAGCTGATTTTGAATTAATGAAGAAGATTGTGTGTTCGCAGGTTCAGATGATGGTTTTGTTTTGTTCTTAGCCTTCGATAATATTCGATATTCTTGTAGCTCCACCCCTGCTCCCAAACATCTTTTCTAAAATTTAAAATAAATTGTGAAAGTCTCTTAATCACTTTCAAACACTGATATATCAATTGCACCACATATGATTTCACTAATTAAAATCAACACTTCTTAGTGGTTCATCATCCCGGCTCATGCAAGTCACTGTTGTTTATAGGAAAAGGCAAATTCATATACGTAACAGAACACGGTTCATATGTGTTTGCATTTAACGCTTGTGAAGCATTCTGAGCGCAAACACCCAACAATTTGCATCAGAAAATATTTAAAAAAAAAAAAAAAGGAATAAGATGATAGAAATATGGAAATAATTAGGAACCTCTGTATTGGGGGAAAAGAGTAGAAAACGAGCTAACTTCTAACATGCCGCCTTCGTTCCATGACGGATCAAATTTCTCGATTGTCCAATGATCGATACTCGGATCATCCCAGGGCTTATCTTTGTCGTGCTTTCCCTTATGCCTAGTCAGCTGCTTCTTCTCCCCTGTTTCAATTTCATCGGCATTGTTGTTGTCGTTCTCTTCTCTATCATCCGCCATTTTTTCCGTCGTGAAAAGCTGAGAGGGAGGCGAAGAAAAATCCTTACAAGTTACAGGGTTTATTGGGCGTATTAGATTTTTGAGGGTTTTATTTATTAGTAGTGGACTGTGAGACTGGGCCTTCATAGCCCAAGCCCAAGCCCAATCAGATTTAAAATATCTGGACTTTCCAAGCTACTCTCAATGCAAAAAATCAAGCACCTTCACAAGACACGGGTCATTGCAATTTAGTCTAATCAAGATAGTCCCATACTAGTATACGTCCTGTGCGATACACGGATATATATAAATTTTACCATTTTAATATGAAAATATTGAATACGAAAATAATAAATTGTTTTAGAGTAATTTCAATCTCATTTGTTAACCATGTGATGTGCGATCATAAAATTTAAATATTTCCAAACTGATGTAAAATGTTAATTTAAGAAAAATTTTAATGTCAATTGGTACCCATATAATGCATGGGCATATAAATTTATAAGTGTTGTAATTTTCTGAACAAAAAATGTGCATGATAAAACAATATAGTTATTCAAGAGTTATTTCAATTTAATTTATTGCATATGTGATTTACGAATTTTAAATATTTCTTATATTCATCAAACGTTATCAAACTACTTTATCAAAGATAACGCTCACATGCCCATCATGAACATATTATCATAATATGTCCACCACTGTTGTGTAAATATTTCATTCCTTTAAAATTTGAAATATAAAATTAATAGTTGTGTTAGATTTTTTACGTCAACGGTGATCACATGTGCCCAAGGTGGGTAGGTTAGCTAAGCTGATTTTATCAATTGTATTTGTCACAATTGGTCTGGAAAAAAATTGTGTAAATATATGTTCAATAAGATATTCATAATCAGGATATAAAATGGAGATATTATTGTATATTATTCAAAAATAAAAAATTTAAATTTAACATACTTTAAAAAAAAATTATATTGATTTGTTTAGATGCCATAAAAATCAAAATTTCTCAATTACAAAAATTTTTTGAACAAAAATATAGATCAATTTTCTTGAATTTTGTACATTATTTAAAACGAAAAGGTGTAAAAGATAAGTTAAAAAAAGTCAATACAAAAAAGTTTTTAAGATAAATTTTAAATTAGTACTTTTTATTTAGAAAGAACATCATATATTATAGGGTTAATTATTGGAAAAATTACGATATTAACTTTAATTACAACTTTAACTAAATTTTTTTTGGTAATTTTAAAACAAAAATAACATTTGATACATTATGTAATTATCATCATTAGGTAAACATTGACTTTATCCTTATTGATGTGTCCAGATAACTTGATAAATAACTTGATAAAGTAAAGTTAAAAAACATATAAAAATATTTCGATCAAATTTTTGCAAATTTTATATTCGAGATTGATCAAATATTTAGATCTTTTTTTTTATCATTTTTAATTTATAATTCTTATTAAAAATAATAAAATATTACATTTCTACTTTTAGACAGTTGACATGAGTAAGAAAATAGTTTCATTTCCACTTTTAAGAAGATAATTGTTATCATATGGTAAGTATTACCATAATTACTACATAATTAATTATACCAAAATCGTATATCATTTGATTACCAAACATATTTGTTTACCTTTATCAATTATCAACAAAGTGTTAATACATTTTAAAGATATAAAAAATACAATTATGTATGATTTTATAAGATACTTTAAATTTCTTAATGAATTAAAATTGGAAATCATTTTTCCATATTTTGAAGATTTTGATTTCGAAAATTCTTTGTAGTACATAATGTGTTACATAAAAACATCCAATTTCAATACTCATATATTAATTTTTACAAATAGTGAAAAATATAGATTAACTATGCAAAGATTTATCATTTTAAAGGATTATATCACTTAATGCATTATATTCATAAAGATTTATAAGATTTAAAATTTATTGTATGTTATGTTAATTATAAAAATAATATACTTAAATCAAGATTATTCATATATATTTAAAATATATATATATTTGGAATAGATATCTAAACAATGTAATGTTAAAATATAAATCAAGTTATATACAAATATCTATCTAATCATGATGACCATTAGATTGTAAAAAGAAATGTACAAAAAATATTCATATCTGATAAATTAATGAGAAATAATAAATTACATAATTTAAATTTGATTATTTGTGTTATGTTGATAATAGATTCAATATTTTTTTGGCATAACATAAAATACACTACATACTTTTATGAAATTTTAAGTACTGAGACTTGTAAAATTCAATCTGGTCTTGTAGTTGAGAAAGTTTGTATACATATAATTCGGTAGATACATGGAATTTATATGTCAACATGGATTTGTTTAGTTGATTTGATATATTATAATTTAGATTAAATCCATTAAGATTAAATAATTATTATTTTATTTTTAATTCATTTTTTATTAGCTATGCACAATATTTTAATGATTATTATTCTTCAAATTAGTAATGTGAAATGTATTATTTCACTGGTCTAATTAAATTATTTTTTGAATTTCAAGTATATTACACTATTGAAGTTGTCATTTAATTATCTATGTATATTAAAAAATTAATTTTTTTATTTTACTTCATATATTATGATTTACATACCATATATATTTTTTACTTCATATATTACGATTTACACATACCATGTATTACAATATTGAAATTGTCATTTAATTATCTATGTATATTAAAAAAATTGAATTTTTTATTTTACTTCATATATTATGATTTACATACCATATATATTTTTTACTTCATATATTACGATTTACACATACCATGTATATATTTTACTTCATCTATTATAATAAGGTTTATATACCATATATATTCATATGCAAAATCAATATTTTTGGAAATTTACAATAAATTCAACTAATATCATATAAAATAAACTAATTAATAATTAATGATATTTCTAATATTAGAAAGTGAAAATGGATGGGAAATTTTTTGGCATTTCTATTTTTAGGGGGTAATTGTTATTATATATATATATATATATATATAGAATTTTTCGAAAATTGTGAAATTGGTATTAATCAAACTAGAGGTGGATATATGAAATAGACCCTTGGCTCAGCCATATCATTTATTTTTATGTATATCTTTGTTGATAAAGTAGTATTTTAATAATAAAATAAATGTAATTTGTTTTAGAGTGTCAGAGTTTTCCTGAACGTTTTTAAAAGAAAGAATGAGTGGAAAATACTATCAAATTGATCCATACATAATAACTAATTCCTTTTCAAAATCGAATTTAGTTCTAATTTTTCCTTCATTTCTTCTACAAACTATTTGAATAAATGGGGAATCTCAATTTATTCTACAAACTGTTTGAGTAAATGAAATTCGACGATGATGGTGAGGTTCAAACAAAAATCAGATTTATTTACCATTGAATATCCCTGAAGAACCAAATTTACCCATGTCTTAGAAGTGCAAATGATGAATATAACTGTTAGTTAGTACATGAAAATCACGTGGGCCCTTTCTCACTAAAAAATATTGGTCGGAGGTTGCAAAATAAACAACACGTGTAGCATTGGTTATGATTGAAGAAGAAAAAGATAGTTTACAATTTAAAATTAAAAAACTTATGTAATACAGGTTGGAAAATGAAATTAACTCTTTATTTTATAAATACATTTTTGGAATCATATCTTGCATGAATAATAATTCAATATTTCTACTGCATTCTTCCAATTTTATTTTACTAGTATATATTGTAATAGTTCAAATCAACATACACCAATATGTAGTTTGATCAAATAAATTATTGAATGGACACTAAAACTTTGAATAAGATGAGCTTATGAAACATATGTCTACGAAAACGAAGACTATCATTAATAAATTGAAGTGTCTTGCTATTTCATAACGAGAATACATGAATGATTGATAGAGCAAATTGAATAGTTCACGTAAATTATATAAGGGATAGTATATAAAGATCATTTAATAAACAAACTCATTAAATGATAATTATTTCTTATAAAAACATGCTACACTTTAAATTAGAGTAAACAAGTATGGCTACATATTGAGCTTGAAAACCCGATTTATTTTGAATTTTAAAACATTATAAGAAAACTTCACACAATTTAGTCACATTGGAGTCATTTTACACTTCTCAAATCCCAATACTTCATAAGCTCATAAAAATTCAAATGAAAAATCTTTTACTAAAACAAAATAAATTTTGCTATGGTTGTAGTATTTAATTAATAAATTATAAGAACCAAAGTATGATTTTACAGACATTCAAAGTTTATTAAGTGCGAGCTTATGATGTTAATATTTATAATTTTATTATGAAAAAAGGAATGAAGTTTTTTATTTTATTTTTGACACTAATGCATGTGTTTAATAGTGAATATTTAAATATTTGTTAAATTCTATACCTATTTGCTTATAGATATACATTTATGTGGATTTTTTAGATAAAAAATTATGTGTTTATATAGACACACACATATGATATATAAATAAATATATATATATATAATATTATCATACTTTAAATTTTATATTTTGTTTGTTCAAGGACCTTATTTATATGTTCAAGGACCTTAATCTCAATTCTTACAAATCTAAGGACTGATATAATAGTTTGAGATACTAAATGCAAGTCGCCGTTAATTTTTGTTAATGGGATGGTATTTTCGTCATTCCACAACAAAAATATGCTTGCAATTAGTATATATTCGGGGGAGGTGACTGCAAATCTTCACTCATATTAGGGTTTGGGCACTGCAACGAGTTTCGCCGTTCACTTTACCATCCATCTCCTACGGTCTGCTCGTCTCGTATGTTCCGCTCCACTCTCTTTCCTCACCAGTCCGTGTAGATTGTCTGGTTTACATATATAGATTTCTGCGTATTTTCGCTTGATTGAGAACGTTCTCATATTGATCGAGAAATCTGAAGTTTATGGATTTTGATGCATTTCGATTGTTTTGCTTGTAGTTTTTGTTTGATCTGGTTCCATCAGATGACTGAGATGAATTTTTATGCAATCATTCCAACGATTTCTTCGGATTAATATTTCATTATTGCGTCATCGAGTGCTTCATCTATGAACCAATATGTTTTAGGCGGTTCAGAATATAATTTGAGCTGTTGTTTATTTATTTATTGAATATACATATGCGATCTACCACTTCTGGGTATCATTGTTCAAGTTCATCAAAAGCATAGTCAGTTTTACTTTTAGTTATGTCAACACTGATTTCCTATAATGAAAACTTTTAAACCCGTTCTCTAACTTGTGATTGATATGTTTTGGAATTTCATTTATTCAAGATATGTATGGTTCAGTTCTTATGTTACTACGTGCAGAATTCAGATCTCTTAAATTTTAGTATCTGTCTCCTATACTTTTAGTTTGACAACGATCTTGATTCTGTTCTTGTGCTGCCAATTACAGATAATTTGGCTAACTTGGGAGTTATTTACAACAAGTAAAAATGGTAAACGCACTGCTCTGGTTTTTTTTGTAATTTTATCATCAGATTATATGGTTGGATTTAACAATGAGTACTGTTTTATGGTTTCAGGTGAAGTTCACAGCAGATGAGCTCCGTAGGATTATGGATCTCAAACACAACATTCGTAATATGTCTGTTATTGCCCATGTGGATCATGGTAAGACAGCTGGAGATGTTATGATTTAACATGCTAGTATCATCTTCCTTTTAGGATGAATAGTCAGACTTGAGACTTTTAGTTTGAAGCATGAACTAACATTGATATTACAATGTTCTGGCAGGAAAATCAACACTTACGGATTCTCTTGTTGCGGCCGCCGGGATTATTGCCCAAGAAGTTGCTGGGGATGTTAGAATGACGGACACAAGAGCTGATGAAGCAGAACGTGGTATTACTATCAAATCAACTGGTATCTCACTGTATTATGAAATGACTGATGAGTCTTTGAAGAACTTCAAGGGAGAGCGAATGGGCAATGAGTACCTCATCAATCTCATCGATTCACCTGGGCACGTCGATTTCTCTTCTGAAGTCACGGCTGCTCTTCGAATCACTGATGGTGCTCTTGTCGTGGTGGATTGTGTTGAAGGGGTATGTGTCCAGACTGAGACTGTCCTCCGTCAGGCTCTCGGTGAAAGAATCCGTCCTGTGCTGACCGTTAACAAGATGGACAGGTGTTTCCTTGAGCTGCAAGTGGATGGAGAGGAAGCCTACCAAACATTTCAGAGGGTTATTGAAAACGCTAACGTGATCATGGCCACATATGAGGATCCCCTCCTGGGTGATGTTCAGGTTTACCCAGAGAAAGGTACCGTTGCTTTCTCTGCTGGTCTGCATGGTTGGGCTTTTACATTGACAAACTTCGCTAAGATGTACGCCTCAAAGTTTGGCGTTGATGAGTCCAAGATGATGGAAAGGCTATGGGGAGAGAACTTTTTTGATCCTGCCACTAAGAAGTGGACTAGCAAGAATACCGGCTCTCCTACATGCAAACGTGGATTCGTTCAGTTCTGTTATGAGCCCATCAAGCAGATCATTAACACCTGCATGAATGATCAGAAGGACAAATTGTGGCCTATGCTGACAAAGCTTGGCATCACAATGAAGTCGGATGAGAAGGATTTGATGGGGAAACCTTTGATGAAGCGTGTTATGCAAACCTGGCTTCCTGCAAGTACTGCTCTATTGGAAATGATGATATTCCATCTTCCTTCACCCAGTAAGGCCCAAAGATATCGTGTGGAGAACCTGTATGAGGGCCCTCTTGATGATGCTTATGCTAATGCTATCAGGAACTGTGATCCCGAGGGACCTCTCATGCTTTACATTTCTAAGATGATTCCAGCCTCCGACAAGGGTAGGTTCTTTGCTTTTGGTCGTGTATTCGCTGGAAAGGTCTCTACTGGTTTGAAGGTCAGAATCATGGGCCCGAACTATGTTCCTGGTGAGAAAAAGGACTTGTACACCAAGAGTGTCCAGAGAACTGTTATTTGGATGGGCAAAAGGCAAGAAACTGTTGAAGATGTTCCTTGCGGTAACACGGTTGCATTGGTTGGTCTTGATCAATACATCACCAAAAACGCTACACTGACAAACGAGAAAGAAGTTGATGCTCATCCGATCAAAGCAATGAAGTTCTCTGTCTCTCCTGTTGTGCGAGTTGCTGTGCAGTGCAAGGTTGCTTCAGACCTGCCAAAGCTTGTGGAAGGTTTGAAGCGTCTGGCCAAATCTGATCCTATGGTTGTGTGTACCATTGAGGAGTCTGGAGAGCATATTGTTGCTGGTGCTGGAGAATTGCATCTTGAGATCTGCTTGAAGGACTTGCAGGATGATTTCATGGGTGGCGCTGAGATCATAAAATCCGATCCAGTTGTTTCCTTCCGTGAAACTGTTCTTGAGAGGTCTTGTCGTATAGTAATGAGCAAATCACCTAACAAGCACAATCGTCTGTACATGGAAGCCAGGCCATTGGAAGAGGGACTTGCTGAGGCCATTGATGATGGGCGTATTGGTCCAAGGGATGATCCCAAGATTCGGTCAAAGATCTTAGCAGAGGAGTTTGGGTGGGACAAGGAGCTGGCCAAGAAAATTTGGTGCTTCGGTCCGGAAACAACTGGTCCAAACATGGTGGTTGATATGTGTAAGGGAGTGCAGTATTTGAATGAAATCAAGGATTCGGTTGTTGCAGGTTTCCAATGGGCTTCAAAGGAAGGGCCGCTGGCAGAAGAAAATATGAGAGGCATATGCTTTGAGGTATGCGATGTGGTTCTTCATACAGATGCAATTCACAGAGGAGGTGGTCAGGTTATTCCAACAGCGAGGAGGGTCATTTACGCGTCGCAGCTTACTGCGAAGCCTCGCCTTATGGAACCAGTGTACATGGTGGAGATCCAAGCACCTGAGCAAGCTCTTGGTGGAATTTACAGTGTGCTGAATCAGAAACGTGGACACGTGTTTGAAGAAATGCAGAGGCCGGGCACACCTCTTTACAACATCAAGGCATACCTACCTGTTGTTGAATCATTCGGATTCTCCAGCACTTTGAGAGCTGCAACATCTGGGCAGGCGTTTCCACAGTGCGTGTTTGATCACTGGGACATGATGTCTTCTGATCCTCTTGAAGCTGGATCTCAAGCTGCTACTTTAGTGGCTGATATTCGTAAGAGGAAGGGTCTCAAGGAGCAGATGACACCATTGTCTGATTTTGAGGATAAGCTGTGAGTTTGGAAATTTAAGAAGTTTGTGATTGCTAGAACTATTCCTATTCTGGGTCGTACTTTTATTTTTACTCAATTTTGACGTTAGTGTTTTTTATTCGAATTCCAGTTTTCCTTGTTACTACGAGGATGGGTCGCATCTGAATATTAATTATGTTGAGTATTTTACATGCACACATATTCCTACTTTTAACTTATGCCTTTGGCCTTCTGTCTTTTTCACCTATGCATATTTTATTCATATTATTGTTTATTTTCAAATAGAGTATTTAAACAGGGCGCATTTACACTTGTCTAGTTTTAAGCACTCAATGTCCAGATTTAGCTGGCAATGCATTGCCTAGATCACAAATCTGCTCTACCATCCACTCTCACTAATCTCACTTTACAGAATGTGCCAACCTTAACTTTATTCCCAATAGCCAATAGGGAGAGAAGAAACTTCTCTTTAAGACAGTATCTAGCCTTAACCAAGATTAGCCAAAATATCTCATGTTTGATCGATGTTCCCTTTTTAATTTGTTGACTTTTGGCCCATCACTTTGTTCTTGTCAGAATGCCCATTTGGCTTCTACAACATAGAAATGGGATTGAAAATTCTACACACTCCTTAAGACGAATTCATTACTATAAAATATGAAAAATGTAGGCCAGCTTTACAAGGTGAAATATATAAGTTGGTGAAAATCAATTCAAATATCCTCGATTGTTGCTTTAAACCATGAAAACGAAAGGTCAGTTTTCATGCTTAATTTTTACGTTGGTTTCATTTCTCTTATCTTATGGTGTGAAGTGTTTTTGACCTTTTTTTTTAATGTGAAATGAGAAAACTATACAGCATGTGCATAATTTTAAATGATTAAATATGCCACATAGAATATATCTCAAACTTCAATCGAAGTTAAATGTAGAAAAAAATATGTTATCTATTTGTTTGAGTGAAATAAATTTTTACTGTAAGGATAATATGACAGACAATAGGTTATCTCAAAACTTAAAGCTGGTAATAAGATGGACATAGTAAGCAGTATGGACATGAAGGTCGTCGATGAAGTGGTTTAGGCTACATTTATCGGTGATTTCAAGGTTGAGTAATAAAATAAGATGAAACTAAATATATATAAAAAAAAAAAAAAAGGAGAAAAGGCCATGACCTTAATTGGTTGCCCAACCTTGAGTCGCAACTCATTCATCAACCGTATCCTTTCCTTTTTTTTTTTTTTTAACGCTTGTCATATATCAATTGGTGGGAATAGATTCTTTATATATATATTTTTTAAATTGTTGACATTGAAGATGATATTTATTAATTTTCTTAAATTATAAAAATTCGTATATTTTTTCTCTACAAATAGAACGAAATATTGATAATTAAATATATAATTTGTATTTTATATATTTGTAATTTAGTATTTCATGCATCTATTGGTAGCTTGATTTTTTTTTTCAATTTTATATTCCAACTATTGTAATTTTAATTTAGTTAATACGTTAGTAGCTTATTTTAAGTGTATGGTAAAAAAATTCATTATTATAATTACAAAATTAAAGTATCAAATATTTTTTTTATCTATTTCTTACACCGTTTAAATATAATAAAAAAAAAGTATCTCAAAATAATATGCAATTACTAAGTAATGAGACAAAATTATTTTAAAGATTGAGTTGGTGTTACTAATAAAATATAAAAAAAAATTGGAGTTGGATTGAATTATAGATTATATATGTGAATGAGAGACAAATGAATTTTTTTATTAAAATGTTGGGTTGAGTTGGATTTCTTGATAAACATAGTCTTGTATGATGGACACACATCTCTATTGTTCATTAAGTGGTTATTTATTGTCTTTTTATTATTTTTATATTATATTATTGTAATATATTATTATTGTTTTTCTATGGCTCGATATCTTGATTTCTATTTTAATTCATCTATATTAGTGGGTTTTTACTATAAAAAAGAAGTTCTAAAAGGAGTATTAGCAGGTTAAAAAGAAAGGAATACTCTTGGGAGAAAAAATGAGAGAGGAAAAGCTCATTAACTTAAGTTTCAAGAGGGCAGTAATAAAATACGGGGCTTCGACGAAATGATAATATACTTTTTTAATGGGTGGTTCTGTATAGTTAAGAAATTTCTCAATGCACCACAATAAAAATAAAATCTCAATTTTATCCTTATTATTGATTTTTTCTAGTTTTTCTTTTTTTTTTTTTGAAAATATTTTTTAGTTTTTAGAGCAACATTCTTTTTTTTTTTCTCTACTCTGCACAGCCTGTCTAGCGTTTTTCTTTTTATTCACAATTCACACAACCATTTTTATACAAACTAAAAGATAAATTTTATTGCCCAACCAAATTATTGGGAGTGAAAATTTGAAGAGAACCCCAAATCTTTGATCATATGCAGCCGTTGAAAAAGAAGATTATTTTTGGAGAACAGATTTTTGGAGAACTCCAAATTTTTGATCATATACAACCATTGAGAAAAGAAGAAGATTTTTGGAAAACAACAAAACTCTAGTTTGGAGAACCACATATCTGATGATATGTAGCCGTTGAAAAACCCCCAAATCTCTTTTGGAGAACTTCAAATAAGATTTTTGAAGAGAACCTCAAATAAAATTTTTGATGATATGTAGTCGTTGAAAAACCCCAAATCTCTTTTGGAGAACTTCAAATAAGATTTTTGGAGAGAATCTCAAATAAAATTTTGGAGAACTCTATCTCTGATCATAATATGCCGCCGTTGAAAAAAAGATGAAGAAAATAGAGGTAGAGAAAAAAACATTGTTGTTTAGAGTCTTCCCTTTTTTCATTAAGGCTTTGATTTATATTGGTGTAATATTTTCGAATATAAATGATAGATCAACTTTTCGATTATTATACAATAGAAAAAAAGTAGCATAGTAATTTCAAGATATTTGAAATTCGACATAAAAAAATTCAAAGTTATTTGGAATAATCATGAAAAAATTTAAATCCACTTCAAATAATGATTTTTTTTTAAATAGTAGGATCGAAACTTGATTGAATATACAATGTCTATATAAAAAAAAAAAAAAAAGCAGCAGAAAATTTCATAATGAAAATGAAGAGTAAAATTAAAATTTCAATTCATGATAGTTGTATTGAAAAATTTGACGGTTATGTATAGAATCATCCTTTTTTAATAACCAAATGCAAGTATACAACTTTTAAGTTTGGGCTAATAAAAGCCCATTGAAATGAAAGCTCAATGGGATAACCTAATGACTCGAATATTCCCAGGAAGAAATCCAAATTCCGAAGAGCGATTGATGGCTTCTTTTATGTCGTACGTGGCGTCCAAGATATCTCCACTAATTTATAGAAGAAAAAGAAGTGGAATTTTCCGTTACCTCTTTTATTTTTAAACCCATAATTACTTAAATATTACAAAACCACCCCCTTCCTTTTCAAAGAGAAATTTGGATATGTGACGTTTTAGGCCATTTCATTTGTAAAGATAGTGCTTCAATTTTTTTAATAGAAATGTCACCAATCTATTTTATATTTCACTTTATCATTACTTTTATTCTAAAACACGAAAAACGAATTTTATTGATTTAGAAGGATCAGAAAAAGAAAAACAGAAATTTCGATTTTATCATCTTTCTTTCCAATTATAACACGCAATAAATTACTTGTCACGAATCGTCGTCCACCAATAATTGTTCCTTGCCACCATCGACAACTTTCTTCAATTAGGATAATTTTTTCATTTATAATTTTTTTAATCTTACCTATTCGAGTAGAATTGCAAACAGATGTTTTTATCGATTGCACATGCATGGGCACTGTTATCTATACTAATATCAAGACAGTTGAAAATAATTTCAGAATTGCCACTTTCCCGTTAAAAAAGTCACATCATAATGTTGACTGTGTAAATAACTTCTTTTCTTTTTAATTTCATTTTGATTTTCTAAATAATTTTAAGTCAGACTTCCTCTTCAAGTCATTTGAATGAGATTTTCTCTCCAAGCCATTGTACTATATAAGTTCTAAGTAGTTGATTAGAATACGCATTGAATAATTGAACAAGAAAAGAAATAATGGAGATTGATATGGTCGAACTCCATCGAACCGGGCCTTTGATTGAATTAAGTCGAACTGAGTCTTCCTCTTGAAAACCGAAATGAAGTCAAAATTGCGTATCTGAAGGGTTTTAAGAATTAAACAGTTCGGACACCGTTGACGCGAACTGAGGAAACGCAAACTAGGGTAGTCTTGAAGTACAGTGACGAACTGGTCGATCATGGAAAGTAACGAACAGGATTTGAATCCAACTAACCCCTATTTTTAAGGAATCCGTGACTCATATCCCACGTTTTATGGGTAAAACTCAATCCACATGTATTCCAGGGAGTCTATATATACCTCTTCTATTCATTCTTTTATTTTTTTCAAGCACAATTATATTAAATACATACGCATATTATTTGAGAGATTTTTACTTAGCAAACCTATTGACTTGAGCGTCGGAGTCCCATCGCCGGAAATCCCTCCCGGTGTTTATTTTGCAGGTAATCAAGTTCAAGGTTTCGAGTTTTTGACCGGAGAAGAAGAGTGTTGGATCGGAGCAATATCAATTGGCGCCGTCTGTGGGAAATCATTAGAGTTTTAAGACGTTAAAGTATTGAGGATGGTGAATACTAGAGGATCTAGGAGGAGGAAGAAAGTTGGTGATTCTTCTAGAAGATCTGAAGATAGAGATGGTAACAGGAGCCCCACTCCGGTGGAGCTCCCTCATACCATCACTCTAACGCCGGAGAAGCTTGTAGAATTGGTGGAAGCGGCTGTTCAAAAAGCTTTGGGAAAGCAAAGGGTTGAGTCGCAACAAGACGATGTTGGTACTAATCGAGAAAAAGAAGCAAACGATGATAAATCACAAATAGGGGAGATGGAGAGCCAGTTTGATCACCCTCGAGGTCAGAATCGGGAGCATGACGAACTGTCGGAGAGAGTTGATGATTTGAAGAGGGAACTGCGGGAAGTCCAGCAAAATATCCGACGAGTTCCAAGGAGCTCAAGAGGAAATCCCTTTTCGGAGGAAGTGATGGAGGATGAGTTACCGGCCTCTTTTCGGCCGGTGAATTTTGATTATGATGGTACCACCGATCCGTGGGATCATCTGTGTCGGTTTGAAAACACCGCCCTCTTACATCGGTACTCAGACGGTATTAAGTGTAGAGTGTTTGCTACTACCCTCACCAAGGCAGCTCAGACTTGGTTTAGTCAATTAAGTAATGGAGTCATTCATGATTTTGCCCAGTTATCCGAGTTGTTTTTGCATCAATTTGTGAGTTCTAGAAGACAACGACGATCTACACAAACCCTGTTCGGGGTAAAGCAGAAGGCGGAGGAAACGCTGAGGGAGTTCGTCAAAAAATTCACAGCTGCAACTTTGGAAGCTCCGGAGGCTTCCGATGATCTGATAGTTAATGTCTTCATACAAGGCTTGAGAGAAGGTGATCTTCATACTTCTTTAGTTAAGAAAACACCCAAAAATTTTGACGACTTGTTACAGCGAGCCACTAAGTATATTAATTTAGAAGAAGCAGTTCGAATCAAGAAGGGTGAGGGCTCTAGCCAAGCGAACAAGTCACAGGGGCAAGAGGCTACGAGGAAGAAAGAGATAGGTGAGTCACGAACGAAGTTCGCACCCCCTCCCTTGCGAGATAACAGGGCTGGAAGGAGGTATGATCAGTATACACCATTAGCTATTTCTCCCGAACAGGTGTTGATGGAAATATGGAATTGGCCTCAATTGAGGTGGCCAGCGACTTGGAGTTCGACTCTTTAAGAAGCCGTCTACCTTTGGAAACGACAAACTTTGTCGATTTCATAATGAATACGGACATAGTACTGATGAATGCTTGCACCTGAGGGACGAACTGGAGAGGTTAGTTAGAGAAAACAGACTTGCTCGGTATGTTCGCCAACAACGACAGGACAACAGAGGGCAACAGAATGCTCGAGAGGAGCCTAGAAGGAAAATAGGACAGGAGCGACCTGAATTACCTCCACCTCCGCCATTCCCACCAAGAAATAGGTCTGAAAGGGAAGAAAGACATACTATTCACATGATTATGGGAGGACCAACAGATGGAGATTCGAACAGAGCTCGAAAAACAAGATTGAATTCAGTTCGACAGAAAGGAGATGAGGTTCAAACAATTTTTGAAGAAGTATTAGTGGAGTTCGGGGCTCGGGATAGAGTGGCTATCCAAAGTCCATAGTTCGATGCTATGGTAATTATAGCTGAGATATGAGGTTTTAATGTTGAGCGAGTATTTGTCGACATAGGCAGTTTGGTGGACGTCATGTTCATGGATTGTTTCAGAAAAATGAGATCGTCGGTTGAGGTCAAGCATGTAGAAACTTCTCTTTATGGCTTTACAGGGGAAGCAGTGACGGTATTCGGCAAGGTGCAATTGCCTATGGTTTTGGGAGAGGGGGAATGGAGACAGAATAAGACAATAACTTTCTTACTGGTGGATGCACCTTCGCAATACAATGTGATATTGGGTCGTCCATCTTTGAGTACTTATGCGGCGATCATCTCGCCCGTACATTTGATGATGAAGTTCCCTGTGGAGAATGAGGAAGGACGAATAACAGGAGTGAAAGTAGTTCATGGGGACCAACTCGACGTTGCTATGTCGCTGTAGTTCGTCATTCAGAGTCCCGAAAGCATCATCCCGAACAAAGAGACGATGCTGATCGAGAAAGAGACCAAAGCCGGAAAAAAGGGAAAGAGGCGAACACAGCAGAATTTGAAGAAGGAGAATTGATGAGTGTCGAACTAATTCCAGAACAGCCTGGACATTTAGTGCGTGTAGGCAGCCATTTATCCGAGCCAATCCAGAAAGAGATAATATGGGTGTTGAAAGAAAATGTAGATTTGTTCGCATGGAAGCCCGAGGATATGAAAGGTATAAATCCGGACGTAGCAGTGCATAGGTTGAATGTTAAGCCGGAAGTTCGACCAGTTAAGCAGAAGTTGAGGCACTTTGGGGACGAACAGAACAAGATAATAGAAAAAGAAGTAGAAAAACTGTTGGAGATAGGGCATATTGAAAAAATTCAGTACCCTCAATGGTTGGCTAATGTAGTGTTGGTGCCAAAACCAGGAAATAAATGGTGAATGTGTGTTGATTTTCAGGATTTGAACAAAACATGCCCAAAAGATCATTACCCGCTTCCCCGAATTGATAAGTTGGTGGACTCAACAGCCGGTTGTGAGCTTTTTAGTATGATGGATGCTGCACAAGGGTATCACCAAATTTTATTACATCCGAAAGAAAAGCCTAAAGTTGCTTTCATCACTTCGTCAGGGACATACTGTTATACAGTAATGCCATTTGGGTTGAAAAACGCAGGAGTTACTTATCAAATGATGGTGGATAAAGTGTTCAAGGATCAATTAGGTCGGAATATGGAGGCTTATGTGGATGACATGTTGGTAAAAAGCATTCAAGCAAACAGTCATGCAACAGACTTGATGGAAACTATGACAACAGTTCGACGGTCCAGAATGAGGTTAAATCCGACAAAGTGTTCGTTTAGAGTAAAGGCATGGAAGTTTTTGGGGTACATGGTTACAGAGAGAGGAATATCAGTTAATCCTGCAAAAATTCGAGCTATATAAGAAATGTCCCCTCATCGAACTATAAAAGAGGTACAGACGTTGACTGGCCGTATGGTTGCTCTAAGCAGGTTTATATCAATGCTAGTGGATAGAGGTTTGTCGTTCTTCAAAATTCTGAGAAAAAGTGGTCAGTTCGGTTGGAATGAACGGTGTTAAAAAGCATTTGAGGACCTAAAGGTTTTTCTATCTTCGCTTCCATTATTGAAACAACCGATACATGGAGGCACGTTGGTGGTATACTTAGCAATTGGCAAAGAATCAGTCAGCTCGGTTCTTGTGCGAGAAGAAGGAAAGGACCAGTTCCCTGTCTATTTTGTTAGTAAAGTTCTTCAAGGAGCCGAAACTCGCTACACTGAGATTGAAAAGGTGGCCTATGCACTCGTTACTGCAGCCAGAAGGTTGCGACCGTACTTTTTGGGTTATGCGATAATCGTGCGAACTGATTATCCATTGAATATTATTTTGGGAAAGCCTGATGCGTCGGGAAGGTTAATCAAGTGGGCTGTCGAACTGGGTCAATTCGATATCAAGTACGAGCCTCGAACAGCCATTAAAAGTCAAGCCTTGGCGGATTTTATTCAAGAGACAACTAGGGTACAGGAAGAAAATGAAAGAGAATTATTCGTAGATGGATCCTCATCTCGTCACGGAGCTGGAACAGGAATATTGCTGATCAGTTCGAAAAAAGATGGATTACAGTTCGCTGTAAAATTCTTGTTTAACGTATCTAACAATGAGGCTGAATATGAAGCTTTTTTGCAGGGCCTGAAAATAGCCGAACATGCTGGAGCTCGCTATTTAATAGTAAAATCAGACTCACAGTTGGTAGCACAACAACTTTGAAATGAATGTGAAGTCAAAGATGACAGGATGATTTCCTATGTGAACAAAATCAGGGATATGGAGAACAGGTTTGAAAAGCTGCAGATCGAACAGATTCCTAGAAGTGATAATCAGAAGGCCGATTTTTTATCAAAGATAGGCAGTTCGTTACAGGATTGTTCGTAAAGAACTATAACCGTGATGGGCGTCGGACGAGAAAATGAAGTTGCGAGTGTTGACAAGGCAGAGTCCGATTGGAGAACTCCTTTCTTGCAGTTTCTGGAGGGTAAAAAGGAGGGAACAACAAAAGAATTAGAAAGGTTAGAAAGACAGGCTCGCTTCTATTATGTCATTAATGGATTGTTGTATAGAAAAACTTTTCTGCCAACGGATGCAAGGTGTTTATCGCAAGAAGAAGAGATTAAGGTCCTGAAAGAGGCTCATGAATGAGGATGTGCCGAACACGCAAGAGCGAGGGCCTTAGCTCGAAAAATAGTACGAGCTGGTTTCTATTGGCCCATAATTAAGAAGGATGCTGAAGAGTTAGTTAGAAAGTGTGAATCTTGCCAGAAGCACGGATGGAGAATTCACACACCGGCTACAGATATGTTGATGGTTTGTTCGTCTTGTCCCTTTGCCAGGTGGGGAATCGATATAGTTGGTCTGTTTGTTAAAGTTAGAGGGAATAAACAATTCTTGGTGGTAGCGGTGGACTACTTCACTAAATGGATCGAAGCAGAACCCTTAGTTAAGATTACGGAAGTTGACATGATCCATTTTATTTGGAAGAATATATGTTGCAGGTTTGGTCTGCCTAGAATCCTGGTATCCGACAATGGAGCTCAATTTCGAGGAAAGAAAATCATGGGATGGTGAGAAGAGATGAAAATTCGGCAAGTATTTACCGTTGTTGCACATCCACAGGTGAATGGGCAGGTCGAAGTGGTAAATCGGATTATATTGGACGGGCTCAAAAAACGGCTTGAGTCTGAGAAATCGAACTGGATGGATGAACTTCCATCAGTACTGTGGGCCTATCGAACAACATCCAGATCGACAACAGGAGAGAGTCCTTTCAGCTTGGCGTTCGGGATGGAAGCAGTTGTTCCGACGGAAATTCAAGGAGAAGCATTGCGGATCACCAATTTTGATGTACAAGAAAATGAAGAGCTAATCAAGACTGATTTAATGTTCGTAAATGAACTGAGGGATGATGCCCGAGTCCGTCACGAACTTTATAAAAGACGCACCCAAACAGCGTTCAATAAGAAAGTTTGGAAAAAGGGATTCCAAGTAGGGGATATAGTGTTAAGACAGTCTGATGCCTTGGTCGAAATCGGAAAACTAGAGGCTACTTGGGAAGGACCGTATATTGTTTCGAAGATTTTAGCAGGAGGATCCTACAAACTAACAAATAAAGAGGGAAAGAAGCTGCCAAGACCGTGGCATGTGAGTCATTTGAAGAAATTTTATGTTTGAAGGACTATCATTCTGTATGATATCTAGTACTATTTTTTTTAATTCCTGTTAATAAAATGAGACATTTACTATCCGTGGACGTAGGTCAATTTGACCGAACCACGTTATATCGTCGTATCACCTTTTTCCTTACTTTATTTTTATATTGCTGTTATACTTCCTGATTAAGCGAACTACAACATTCCCTCGGAATGTAAGCACTCCCTCGGAGTGTCCTGATTAAGCGAACTACAACATTCCCTCGGAATGTAAGCACTCCCTCGGAGTGTCCTGATTAAGCGAACTACAACATTCCCTCGGAATGTAAACACTCCCTCGGGGTGTCCTGATTAAGCGAACCGCAACATTCCCTCGGAATGTGAACACTCCCTCGGGGTGTCCTGATTAAGCGAGTTAAAATATTCCCTCGGAATGTCATATCAAGCGAACTAGAATATTCCCTCGGAATGATTCGATTCAAACGAAACTAGATTAAGCCAGTTGAAGCTTTTTTATGAATGATTGGATTCAGCGAACTATAATGAAGATTATAACGGAGTACAAATACAAATATTTAGCATTGATTAACATTCAATTCGAATAAAGGATAGTTACAAATATAGAGGAAAATAAAACATTCAAAAGCTAAGGTAGAGTAGGAGGTTCTTCAGGAGGAATTGAGGAAGAGGGATCAGCAGGGGGTGGAGGCATAGGAGTGAACATGTCGTCTGACAGATCAGTGATCAGGTTCGAAGTCATTTACCCGATCTGAATCGAACTGGTACTTGGATGGAGGATCTCTGAAATGGCTTGCTCTAAAAGGCCGGCCCACCATTTGGCATCAACAGGCTCGTTCGGATCTCCGCACCAGCCAGGAGGAATGGGGAAGGATTGTTTTAACTTCCTACCCAGCGAAGAGAGACGGAAGCGGAAAGGGGACTCGGGCATAACTTCAGTTACCTCTTCCTGGCATAGTCGAACGCCCTCTTTGAAATAAGCCTCGGCCATGGGAGCAGCTTTAGAGAGAAAGAGGACTGAGTTCCATAGGCGCCTGAAGAGACTCTCACGAAACTCTTCAGCTATCAGCTCCATCTCTGGACTCCGAACAAATCGATGAAAGCCCTCTATAATTCCAGCTCAGAAACCCTCCTCCCTTTTATCTTCCGCAAGTTGAAGCCGCATATTCTTTTCCTGCTCCAACTCCTCCTTCAGCCTCCTAATTTCTGCCTCAGCCCCGAGGAACTCTTTCTGTTTCTCCATGGCAAATTGCTCTTTTGCCACAAGCAGTTCCTCTCTTTTCGATACCTCGGATCGAGCCGTAGCGAGCTTGATCTCGTATTGCTCTAATTGAGCAGATAACTCAGTAGCTTGGCCGGAGCGGATAGCCAGATCGCTCTCTAGGGCTTTTTTCTTCTCCTCCCTCTCCTGCACAAGGTCGCGATAATTTCACGTCTGATCTCGCCGCCGAAGGGCCCTTTTGCTTAAACCCTAAAAAAATTTCTTTGCGTTGACCAAACACGTAAGATTCAGTCGGATCTCCCTTTCCTCGGCATCCTCCTCGGCCTCTGCCGATTTCCTCTTCTGCACCGTCGCCTCTTTTGGAACCGCCGAAGTCACTGGTAGCTTCTCAACGGTCTTCTCTTTTTTGCTTGCGGACCGTTGCGAGCTGCCAGACCCCCTCTTTTTTCTGTTGGCGAGAGGAGCTGGTTCTCAATGCCTCTCCCGCAGCGTCTTCAGTTAGATCTACAGGCTCGGATGAACAAGCCGTGCGCAGAGGTGAACTGGCGGGGGCTTTGTCGGCAAGTAGTATGGCAAGAGGGGGGGAGTCGACAATGCAGTCTCCGATTCCCCAGGGAGAACACCCTCTTCCTCATGAACTACTTGCTCAGTCGAACCAGGGGTTTTATTGGCCAGCTCGACAAGGTGAGCTTCCTCCGATTTCTTGTAGGCAGTGGCCAGGTCGGAGTTCACGCAATGTTGGGAAGACGAGTATGGAGTCCTCTCGTCATCAGAGACCTCGTCTGTAAAACTGAAAAATTGATTCATCTTTTTATCTGCGAAAAGAAACAAATGGGGTAAGCCATCAGGTATAAAAGCACGTCCGAATTAATACTGAAAAAGATAAGAAAAAGAAAGATCGACCTAAATTAAAACGAGAAGAAACACGACTGTTCGGATAAAACCCCCAGAAGGACAGTAGCGACTCGGAAGAGCTCAATTGGATGATATCGAACCACCCATTCGCAAAAATTCTGTTCAAAACAGAGATCTGGAAATCCGGGGGAGGAGGAGGTTTAGACTGAATAGCGTTTTGAACCCAAGGGAAAGAACAGAAGGATTGGTTCGCTGGTCCGCGAACAAAAAAATAGTATCGCTCCCAAGCGCTAACATTCTCGTCACCAAGGGACTAAAAAACAGCTCGTCTCGCACCCCCACGAGGGCTTAAATAAAAATGAAAAGGATTGCTGTTTTTAAGAATAAAACAAGAGCGAAACCGATCGAAAGAGGGTTCGACCCCCATCCACTTACATATCATGTAGAAAGATACTATATAGCTTATAGAATTTGGGTGTAATTGGTTCGGGCATATTCCGAAGCCCGAACCAATTTCCGAGAAGAAAGGGTGAATGGGAGGAACTAATCCCAGGGTGACATGTTTCAAAAACCATGTCTGATGATCAAGAGGAGCTCTGTGGGGCCGATCCTCGGGATCGGGGATTACAACAGAATAACCACCCACCATAAGTGAACTAAGGAGGGTTAGATGGGTTTGGGTGGTTTTAGTGGAAGAAAATACCGTGTCTACAGTTTTTCTCCTAGAATTCTTAGAAGCTTGAGTCACGGGACGAGAAGATGCCATTGGAAATATAAGGATAAAAGAAAAGAAGATGGGTACCTGATATGACTGAAGAAACCTAGATATTGGAGAAGAAAGATCATTGATTGATGAAGAGAAAAACTGTGTAAATGTAGCTACAGTGATTGGTTGCGCAATAAGTGTTTCTGATGTGATGAAGGAGATATATATAGAGGGATGGTTCCTCGATTTTGGGGGGAAAAATGAAAGGTCGCGAATTCTCGGCTATTAGATGCAAGAAAATCCAACGGTGGAAGACGAAAGAATACTGAGCGGGAAATCCACTTGGCCACGTGTCGCGTAGGGGAGACTTAGCGTAGTTGAGAAGACATCTCGCCTCGAAAAGGTGCGCCAAGTGTTCGGATAACATGTTAGCGAACTGCACTAGTGCATGTAAACATGCACTTCAAAGGGGGGGAGTCCTTGATATGGTCGAACTCCATCGAACCGGGCCTTTGATTGAATTAAGTCGAACTGAGTCTTCCTCTTGAAAACCGGAACGAAGTCAAAGTTGCGTATCTGAAGGGTTTTAAGAATTAAACAGTTCGGACACCGTTGACGCGAACTGAGGAAACGCGAACTAGGGTAGTCTTGAAGTACAGTGACGAACTGGTCGATCATGGAAAGTAACGAACAAGATTTGAATCCAACTAACCCCTATTTTTAAGGAATCCGTGACTCATATCCCACGTTTTATGGGTAAAACTCAATCCACATGTATTCCAGGGAGTCTATATATATCTCTTCTATTCATTCTTTTATTTTTTTCAAGCACAATTATATTAAATACATACGCAGATTATTTGAGAGATTTTTACTTAGCAAACCTATTGACTTGAGCGTCGGAGTCCCATCGCCGGGAATCCCTCCCGATGTTTATTTTGCAGGTAATCAAGTTCAAGGTTTCGAGTTTTTGACCGGAGAAGAAGAGTGTTGGATCGGAGCAATATCAGAGATGAACATTAAGCTAAAAATAAGAAGAAAATTTGTGGGGCCTCAAAATGTCAAAATAAGAAGAAAAATTAGAGATGGAAGCTGCAACATTAAACAAAAATTATTTTTGTTTCATTTTGGTAACTTGAACTCATATACTTGAGCTTGAATAGAGAGTTTTTCAATACTTCGCAGCACATCCCTCACAATCCAAGTTGGCGACTCACTCCATCATCTACATATCAACTAAAAAAAAACCATAAATTGTAATAAATAGTGTATATTATTAATATGCAAAAAGGAAAAGTTGAAGAGGAAGAAATGAAGGAGAAGAGGAGAAGGGTTGTGGGAGAGGGGCTGTGGTGGAATGAGGCAAAGGCCGGCGAAAAAGAGAGAGATGAAGAGGAGCGAGGAAAGGCGGAGGAGGCGACAACAAAGAGAAGGGATGGTGGGTTAGAGTTTTGTTTCCATTGTTTCTTCTATATATATATGTGTGTGTGTGAGAATATATGTGTTGGAGATGAAGAGAGAATTTAACCTAAATGAGAATGGGTCTAATAAGATTGGGTCTTGATGGCAAGATTAAAAAAAAAAAAAGTTTTTCTTTTTTATTGAGCTTTTCTAAGTAATGAAATGAATGACAATATTGTTTATTAAACTAGGAACATAATACACACATAAAAAAGACGTAAAGAAATATGGAAAAAATATCTAAAAATCTGATAAAATCTTCAATATAAGTGTATAACAACAAATAAAATATGAGATAAAATATATAAAATGTTATATGATTTTATAAATGCTATATGAGATAAAGTATATAAAGTATAATAGATATAATAAACGATATTATTTTTGTTTCACGTGCTTATTAAATGTATTTGTTTTCATATTAAAAAAATTATTAATTATATACATTGTCAAAAGGAATATATTAATTAATTACAATGTTTACAAATAATTAAAACTTGATTTCCTTTTCATAAAAGATCATAGTTTAAAATATATACACAATCTTTTAGTATAATAATTAAAATTATAATTTAATTAAAAATATAACAATTCGTACAATACACGGGTGCACTGCCATTATATTAAAATGATTTTGTTATATAACAATACGCGCAACGCGCGGGTACACTGCTAGTTAGAGCAATATGACTTTTAGAAGGTTGCTGACACTTGTAAACTATCTTTATTAATTTTGAAAAGGTAAAAAATATATACATGAAGATTATAAGAATACGTGTGTCTGGGTGAGAAAAACAAACAAGTTAACTATTAATGATTTCTTGAAAATGAGTGCTTAAATTTAAGAGAAGAAATAAAAAATTATATAAAATCAAAATTTGCAATCAAATTTATTATTTAGATCGCTGATTTAATTGGGATTAGTCACAATTTTGATTCCATATTCAAAAACAAATATACATTTATATTATTCACATTTACTACAAAATCCAAAATTTTATAATTATTATTTTCACTAATCTACTTGGAACCTCTCCAAATAAATCAACTCGACTCAAGTGGATGTGGAGCCCTTGGAGGTATTTTTGACAATTCTGAATGAGTTTTCGGATCGATTTGAGAATAAGAACATATTTCGGGGGAGGTATGTGCAATTTAAAAAATTCTCCCCATTTTATCATTAGGGTTTGAGAAGTGGACTTTATATCTGCAACTCGTCTCTGAAGTGCCGCCTCCAGACTATCTTCCATCTCCAATCTGTGGTGAGCTCTCTCTCTCTCTAAACTTTTACTCGTTTAGGAAGCTTAGTTTAGTTTAATTTGGTGGATAATTGTAACTGTTGCTTCACATCTTTGTCATTGTTTTGGATGATAAAGTGTTTTAAATTAGTATAGGAAGAGTAAGAACAAACACAGGGAATATTATTTGATGATTGATTTCAAATGAAGCATATCTCTCTCTATATATATCTATCAATCTATCTATGTCTGCGCTCTCTTGTTTGATTCTTGTTGTGTCGACATAGATGCCTTTGAACTATTTATACAATTAATTGGGATTTATGTACATATGTCTCAGTGTGCGAGTATTTATGATATGAATATTAATCGTATGTTTTGCTAAAAAAATATGTTTTAGGCAGCTATTAGATGTATGAAGGAATTACTGAACAGAACTTGCCATGTGCTGTTCTGGGAATTCTTAATCTAGTAATAACAAGGCTGCTATAGTGGTTGTGCTAATTACCGTTTAGCCAAGAGAATCATGCATCAATATCTGTTAACATCATTTGATTCACCGTATCATGCCAATGTTAATTTTTGGTGTGAATTTTGTTATAAAGTTATCTTTTTTAAACATTCAAACATGATCTATTTTACATATATATTTTTGAAGATCCATCTTAATTTTTTTTTCTAATTATAATTGCAGGAATTTCTGTTGGAAATCGGCCTATAAATTTTGTTGACTGGTGAAATATTTAGAACCAGTCAAAATGGTAAGGATAATGATTCATTTTCTGAGTCAATAGTGTCATCAGAGTATTTAATTGTATTTTAACGTGAGTACTGTTTTATGGTTTCAGGTGAAGTTCACAGCAGATGAGCTCCGTAGGATTATGGATCTCAAACACAACATTCGTAATATGTCTGTTATTGCCCATGTGGATCATGGTAAGACAGCTGGAGATGTTATGATTTAACATGCTAGTATCATCTTCCTTTTAGGATGAATAGTCAGACTTGAGACTTTTAGTTTGAAGCATGAACTAACATTGATATTACAATGTTCTGGCAGGAAAATCAACACTTACGGATTCTCTTGTTGCGGCCGCCGGGATTATTGCCCAAGAAGTTGCTGGGGATGTTAGAATGACGGACACAAGAGCTGATGAAGCAGAACGTGGTATTACCATCAAATCAACTGGTATCTCACTGTATTATGAAATGACTGATGAGTCTTTGAAGAACTTCAAGGGAGAGCGAATGGGCAATGAGTACCTCATCAATCTCATCGATTCACCTGGGCACGTCGATTTCTCTTCTGAAGTCACGGCTGCTCTTCGAATCACTGATGGTGCTCTTGTCGTGGTGGATTGTGTTGAAGGGGTATGTGTCCAGACTGAGACTGTCCTCCGTCAGGCTCTCGGTGAAAGAATCCGTCCTGTGCTGACCGTTAACAAGATGGACAGGTGTTTCCTTGAGCTGCAAGTGGATGGAGAGGAAGCCTACCAAACATTTCAGAGGGTTATTGAAAACGCTAACGTGATCATGGCCACATATGAGGATCCCCTCCTGGGTGATGTTCAGGTTTACCCAGAGAAAGGTACCGTTGCTTTCTCTGCTGGTCTGCATGGTTGGGCTTTTACATTGACAAACTTCGCTAAGATGTACGCCTCAAAGTTTGGCGTTGATGAGTCCAAGATGATGGAAAGGCTATGGGGAGAGAACTTTTTTGATCCTGCCACTAAGAAGTGGACTAGCAAGAATACCGGCTCTCCTACATGCAAACGTGGATTCGTTCAGTTCTGTTATGAGCCCATCAAGCAGATCATTAACACCTGCATGAATGATCAGAAGGACAAATTGTGGCCTATGCTGACAAAGCTTGGCATCACAATGAAGTCGGATGAGAAGGATTTGATGGGGAAACCTTTGATGAAGCGTGTTATGCAAACCTGGCTTCCTGCAAGTACTGCTCTATTGGAAATGATGATATTCCATCTTCCTTCACCCAGTAAGGCCCAAAGATATCGTGTGGAGAACCTGTATGAGGGCCCTCTTGATGATGCTTATGCTAATGCTATCAGGAACTGTGATCCCGAGGGACCTCTCATGCTTTACATTTCTAAGATGATTCCAGCCTCCGACAAGGGTAGGTTCTTTGCTTTTGGTCGTGTATTCGCTGGAAAGGTCTCTACTGGTTTGAAGGTCAGAATCATGGGCCCGAACTATGTTCCTGGTGAGAAAAAGGACTTGTACACCAAGAGTGTCCAGAGAACTGTTATTTGGATGGGCAAAAGGCAAGAAACTGTTGAAGATGTTCCTTGCGGTAACACGGTTGCATTGGTTGGTCTTGATCAATACATCACCAAAAACGCTACACTGACAAACGAGAAAGAAGTTGATGCTCATCCGATCAAAGCAATGAAGTTCTCTGTCTCTCCTGTTGTGCGAGTTGCTGTGCAGTGCAAGGTTGCTTCAGACCTGCCAAAGCTTGTGGAAGGTTTGAAGCGTCTGGCCAAATCTGATCCTATGGTTGTGTGTACCATTGAGGAGTCTGGAGAGCATATTGTTGCTGGTGCTGGAGAATTGCATCTTGAGATCTGCTTGAAGGACTTGCAGGATGATTTCATGGGTGGCGCTGAGATCATAAAATCCGATCCAGTTGTTTCCTTCCGTGAAACTGTTCTTGAGAGGTCTTGTCGTATAGTAATGAGCAAATCACCTAACAAGCACAATCGTCTGTACATGGAAGCCAGGCCATTGGAAGAGGGACTTGCTGAGGCCATTGATGATGGGCGTATTGGTCCAAGGGATGATCCCAAGATTCGGTCAAAGATCTTAGCAGAGGAGTTTGGGTGGGACAAGGAGCTGGCCAAGAAAATTTGGTGCTTCGGTCCGGAAACAACTGGTCCAAACATGGTGGTTGATATGTGTAAGGGAGTGCAGTATTTGAATGAAATCAAGGATTCGGTTGTTGCAGGTTTCCAATGGGCTTCAAAGGAAGGGCCGCTGGCAGAAGAAAATATGAGAGGCATATGCTTTGAGGTATGCGATGTGGTTCTTCATACAGATGCAATTCACAGAGGAGGTGGTCAGGTTATTCCAACAGCGAGGAGGGTCATTTACGCGTCGCAGCTTACTGCGAAGCCTCGCCTTATGGAACCAGTGTACATGGTGGAGATCCAAGCACCTGAGCAAGCTCTTGGTGGAATTTACAGTGTGCTGAATCAGAAACGTGGACACGTGTTTGAAGAAATGCAGAGACCGGGCACACCTCTTTACAACATCAAGGCATACCTCCCTGTTGTTGAATCATTCGGATTCTCCAGCACTTTGAGAGCTGCAACATCTGGGCAGGCATTTCCACAGTGCGTGTTCGATCACTGGGACATGATGTCCTCTGATCCTCTCGAAGCCGGATCTCAAGCTGCTACTTTGGTTGCTGATATTCGTAAGAGGAAGGGTTTGAAGGAGCAGATGACACCTTTGTCCGACTTTGAGGATAAGCTTTGAGTTATGAGTGTGTTAAACACATCTGGGAGTAATCCCAACATCACCTGAAGGCAGTAAATTTTCTTTTACTGTGTTTTTATTTTAGTCTGTTTTTTCAATTTTCCATGGATTATGTTGATGAGTCACTGTCTGGATTATGTTATTTGGGGTACCATAACAAGAACATGAACGTCCTATTGTTTAGCTGTTGCAACTTCACTTTTTTAAAGATATTTACTCTAATTTGATTTCTTTCTAGACATGTCTGTTTGGTGTTTATTTCTAGTCTGTAGAAGGATTTACACGTTTTCTATCTGTGTTTGAAATGTTGCCTGATATTTGATTCCGTGATTCTTGATTTTGTTTGATCTAATTTCCCCAACCGAATTTTCTTAAATACTTTGCTTGAGTCTTTGAACTATGGTCAATGGGTATGTTTTTAATCGTATTGTTTTTATAAAAATCAGATAATGGTACCGTGTATAGTTTTTGTTAAATTAAATTTAGACATTATCTCAATGTAAATTCTCCGGATCCCAAGTTAGTGTTTTGAAGAATTGTGAGTGGTAAAAAAGTTGCCTTATTAGATCAGAAAATATATTGTTTCGGTAAAATCGATTTCTGAAGGCTGGCAAAACCTGTATATCTCAATCATTAAGCACTTCATTGACAAACACGAAGGCCTCGTTTGGTTTAAAGGACGAGATTAAGCACATATGTGAGGTTAGGTAGAAATAATGAGATTGCATCGTTCAGAAATTTGAATCAATCTTGTGTTTGGGAGGATGCATTAAAGGCTAGCAAAATAGGATGGGATGGGACTGATCATGTTTGAGATTAAGTTTCCAATCCTTCAAACGAAACGAGGCCAAATAGATTGGGACTTGATCGTTCTTTTGATTGACAAGATTGTTGCAACATTCTTTCAACAATTGCAGCTAAATTACACTTTTGCAGAATACATTGATTGATTGACAAGAGAAGGCGACCAATATTGCTTAATGATCGAACAAAGCAGTTGGTCGATGCAAATGTTACCCCAAAATATATAATGATACAAACAATAAGAATTGGGCAACCAAAATTTATCCTCACTGCAGTTAATAGTACAAAATGGACGTCCTAACAGCTAACCTCAAATAACAAATCACGATTCTTAGACCTCGTGTTATGCCTCACTCAACCACTTACTGGTTGAAGAAACCAGGACCAGCTCGTGAGAGAAGTTCCTCACCAGCATCCACACCCATCTTCATCATATCATCATATGCATATGGACCTCTTCGTGAGGTTTCAAGTACTGTATGTTCAATAATATAAACAAGTTAAAACATCACTTTCCAATTGAAGAAGTAATATCATCCATGTTTTGTTATTGTATTAAGTTATAGTTCCAAGTACCTTGGGTTCCATCAGGGGATGCCACCAATGCTTTGAAAATACAATTTCCATCCTCATCTCGAGATGCATATCCAGCTATTGGAGTTCTACAAGATCCCTCCAATTTCTCAAGGAAAGCTCTCTCACAAGAAACTGCTAACCTGGTATCCTCATGATTCAAGGATGCCAAATAAGTAATCTGGATGGAGGAGAAATATTCAATCAGATAACATGGAAATCCGTGAGAAACTCTATGATATTTTACCCATTGACAACATAAGGAATGTGTACCACAACTAATTCTTGTTCCCAGTGCAATGAAAAGATAAAGTAAAAGAACTCGGTCGAAAACTATGGTAGAGCAGAATATGACATACCATCTTTTCATCATCACTTCTGCATGCAATCCCAATAGCCCCTTGAGCTACGGCAGGAAGCATGTCATCAATGGACAGTATAGCAGTGACGTTTTCTGTCATGTTTAGGCGCTTCAATCCTGCTAATGCCAACAGCGTTGCTTGGACCACCCCCTCACTTAATTTTCTCAACCTTGTCTGTACATTACCTCGGAAATTCTCCACCACCTGCAGAATATTAGCATCAGAATAAGTGTGAGTGAGAGAAAAACATATATTGCATTCCCATTCAACTCCTGAGAAAAATCTTTGTCCTTTATATCTATGAGTTAGAAGTCATGAAATTGTGAGAATGCCAGATCAAGACACTCCAAAAAGACAGTAAAGAGTACATAAAGCTAAAAATGGCAATAAATTAGCTTGAACGCGGATAACTGAATTTATCATTAAGAGCCACCATGACTTTGGAACATTAGATTACATAGAGAAAACCTCTTGACTTGGACCTCAACAGTTTCCCAATGATCTTTTTCATAATGAATGACTGTACAGCAACACATGGACAGACATCTACACAAACTAAAGGGGCAGCAGCTGGATAGAGTTTCTTCTTGATGGATACTGTTAATAACCATCTGGAAAACCGGCAACACTTACCAAACAGGAAAAGGGATTATGCCTGGTCCCTGACATGTCGGAAATGAACAAATTCTGGACAAATATGATGATCTTTTATGTCTGGTGCTGATTGAAAATCACAAGTTGAGAGTATGATTACATCAAGTACATAGAAAAAAATTACAATTAATTTATATTAGAGGCATAAAGATGCAAAAGTGAACACATGTGGCCAACACCAAAACTTTTACATGCAAAGTTAAAATAAAAAGTTCTGTGCTAATAATCAAATTATATATGTAGAGGTTATGGCAGAAATATGCAGTTTTTAATTCACGCACACAACAAAACAAACTAAGCCTTAATCCCACCTTGTGGGATCAACTATATAGATCATATTTCGCCATCACTTTCCCACTCAAGACACATCTCATTTATATTTAAACCCATACACACAAAATCTCAGACTAAAGAAGGCAAAATGAGTAAATACCATATCATAAATTCACCTTCAGTGTTGGATATCTGTTGAGAAGTTGTGATTTCCTTCTCAATGAAGCAGTGCCTACAATGCTTCCCCCAGGAAGCTCAGCCAGAGAAGCTGCAGTCAAGCAAATAAAAGCATCTCTGACATCCTCCCTTGGGAGATTACAAGGTAATATTGTATTTTCTGGAAGATAAGTTGGAACATCCTTCATCGAATGCACGGCTATATCAATATCACTATTAATGAGCGCCTCATCTATTTCTTTAGTGAACAAACCCTTTCCACCGATATCTGCCAATGGCTGATTCAAAATTTTATCACCAGTAGTTTTAATGATCACAATTTGAATTGCTCCCTCCTCAGCTAAATCAGGATGTGACTTTATCAGTTTATCTCGGGTTTCATGAGCTTGAGCAAGGGCGAGTGGACTGTCCTAACCAAGAATTATATAATTAAATCATCCAGTGACAAATCGAATTCTTTTCAAACATCATATGAAATTCAAAAAGACGCCCTTCAATCTTCCTAATCACAAATTATATAAGTTGCTTTTGACTGTAAACTGAGAAAAAATTAGGGCAAACGCCATTAAACATGCACATTTTCTTCTTTCCAGGAAAACTCAAAAAATCAAAATCAAAATGCAGCAAAATAAGTAAATTCCCTAATTTAGAACAGAAGATTAGTCAATCGTGAAAAATTGAAGCTGAAGAAGCATTCCTTAAGCGAAGCATTCCAACTCCAAATGCATCAAATCCGATAAGCAATACGCAGAAAACGCAGAAAAAGAGAAACATTACCTCCCCCTAGTGCCGATTCTGATAACAGCAGTCCTAGTTTGAGTCTTCTCCTCGACAGCGACGGAAGCCCTTGTGAGTAAACTTCTGCCGCGCGTGAACGCCGGAGATTTAGTGTTGCAGGGAAGAGAAACCCGAAGAGCTGAAACGGAACCAGCAGTGAAATTACCAGAAAGGGGGCGCGTTTTCATGCAAAATTGAGCTTGATTAACTCTGGCTATGGCGGCAGCCTCCATTGCTGATGGAAGGGCGATGTGAGTAAGGATAGCGTTGACAGAAATCTCTTTAGGAGTTTTTGGATTTTTTTTCAGCGCCTTTTTCCATTCGTTATCCTACAGATTTTAATCTGATTTTGATTGGGCTTCCCAATTATCCACTGTTATCCTCACTCTTGTCCGCACTTCAATGTAATGGGCCAACTCCTATTTATTTGAGCCCATTTACACTACTGACATTAATTAAAAATAAAATAAAATAAATTAAGAGGTCAAAGTTTTTTTTTCTTAAATTAAGAGGTCAAAGGTTACACTCATATTCCCATGACCTGAATTCAAGATTTAAGGTTTGATAACAGGCACTTTTATTTTTGGGCTCACACACTAAATCATTAATGTGGGAAAATCTTTGAATATGTTGTGAGTTGGACACTTGTTCATCAAATCCATGCAGCTCAATACGATCCAAATCAACAATTCGTTTATATATAGGTTTTTCTACTTTTTTTTTTTTATTGCATATAATAACATATTAACATCCTCTCCTCTACCTCTTCTTCTTTCTTCTTACATGTTTGTTAGAATACAAACATAAGTAAAAATGTGGGTGTTGACAGTTTGACATGTGTAAGCGTGTGACATATAAAAACGGGTCGGATTGAAATTTTATGAATTCTAAACCATAGTGTAGTTGTAAAAAAGTTTTTATCTTGTAATAAAAATGTAATTAGTAGAATCAAAGTATGAGTGGGTCATTTTTAGTACCTGATCTTCTTTATGTATTTGTATTATATCCTATTACTTGATTTTCTGCACTAGACCGGACTCGAGTGATATTGATGAATGCAATCCATATTTAAATTTTATTAGATGAATTAACTCGCTTGGCTTGACCTGCCAATTTGAACAAAATATATACAATATATGATTTTATTTCTTTTCATTTACATATGCATGTTAATATAAATAAATCAAACTTTCTCGAAACTTATCTTATCGTAAATATTTATAATACAAATCTATATAAAATTATCTTATTGTATACATATTTCAAACCTATCACATTAAAGAAAGAAATAATACAACACCCAATATAAAAGGTACATCATATGACTAATATTCATACACTTAATTAGGGATCGAATTGGATAAAAAGGGATCTCATATACTTGCACATAGTAATATATCTATTGAGCAGTGAGCAAATACTCAGATCATACTTAACTTTATTGATCATTTACTTAAAGTGTAACTCGAATTGTCAGGATTAAATTTACAATATATACACTACACTATATAATGTTGATTTTTAAATCAGCGAAAGAAAATCAAGAAAATAAAATTTGCCCTAGAATTTCTCTTTATCGATAAATATTTTTGAAGCTGTAGAACAAACACAATAATATTATTGGAGGATATAAATAGGCAATCACATTAGAAGGGAAAAAAAAAGGTTTAATAACGAAACTAATAATTATGACTTATGGGGTCATGGCCCATTCAAGCTATATAAAACTCTCTTATGAAATACTAATAATAAAGCCCACGGGCCAAGTGGACCTGATACAATCTGACAATTTTAGGCCCGATATAGATCCCTTAACTAGAAGGCCTTTGGGCCCTCTCAATTGGACCAGGTAAGACTCGCTTCATGTGGATTGAAGCCGACTTTGTGATTGCCTAATATTTAGTTATGGGCCTTGGAAAAAACGACATCTCACATCTACAAAATTTCGACTAGATAATGAAATTATTCAAGTTTGGATAATACTAGAAATGTCATGCATATAGTTGAACAAAAAAAAATGTTCTTGTAAATCATGATGAAAGTTATTAGTGTATTGGTCATTCATAAATTCTACTAGTGTAATTTAGAAGTATCAGATTGTTATTAGCGATTAATCATGCATAACCTAAAATTACACTAATAAAGACCTATAAACGCGTTTTGTCTCTTTGATGATCCATGATAATTTTGGTAATGTGTATATATGTATGAAATGGAAATACCGATACAGAGATCACCATAGTTCGATTAATTAGTTGAACGGAATCAAGATGGAATAATTTTTTTAAATATTTTTATTTCTCATCACCATCAAATCAAATAAAAAAAAACATATTTACTAAAATCATTGATTAAATAAGTAAAAATACAAAATTATTAATTGAATACGTAATCATTGATTTTATATTTTACTAATCAACTCATAAATTTACTTATGAATATATGTACAAACTAACGAGTAAAAAACATTTAAGTTTGAGGTTAACTTATTTATTTTAGACACAAACATTTGTGCATCTGGTGCATGAATCCTAGATCTATGCACTCGGGTCGACACGGTCCACCACGCATCCATACACGCCATCAGATCGCAGACAAAATCTACCCAAACATGCTCTTAGGTGTCAAACCTTTATGTTATGTTCATACATTTTAGTTATGTTTGTCATACATTTTGTAAGACTAGTTATACCTTAGTATTTTTTTTAGACATACATATTAACCTTTCATTCCTTTTCGTTATAACAATCATACATTTTAGTTATGTTAGATATACCTTTTAGTTATGTTAGTTATACATTTATATATTATATAAATGTATGACTATGTTGATATAAAGATATAAGTAATATCACATAAAGGTATGAGTATTATTACATAAAGGTAAACATGTACAAATTGTGGCGAAATTAGGATTTTTAGAGTTAAAAATAATAAATAAAAGTATGATATATGGATATAAATGTATGACTAATATAACATAAAAGTATGACTAACATAACATAAATGTCAGGACAAAAAAAAAAACGTGGATCTGGGTCAACTCACATCCAAACCCTATCCAAATGCATGTATATCAGGTGCACAGGAATGTTATTCTTTATTTTATTTTTATTATGATTCATAAAAAGATACCAAAAATTGACATTAATTTACCTAAAATAAAAGAAAGTGGAGGAGTAGAATGGTAGTGAATGGGTGGCCCACAAAACCCCATGAAAACAGAGCACCACTATCTCTCCAACCCAACGGTCAAATTTGTTTGTCAGAGATGTAAAAGCTATTATTATTATTATTATTATTATTATTATTATTATTATTATGTATCTCAAGTTTTGTAAAGATATCTCAAACAAAAAAAAAAGTTTTGTTTTAAAGTTTACCACACCATAAAAGTAAGGTATTATCGCTTTTCCAAATTGCTAATATTTTGAAGTTATTTTCGTCTAAATAATGAGACGTATCTGAATAATTTGTTTTCTAAATTGGTTCGCTGACATCACGAATGAGGTCTTATAATAAAACAAATGAATTTTATTTTATTTTAAATTCAAATTTCAGGCTATTAGCATTCAGCATGACTTGCAATCCCTTTTTTATCATTCAATTATATCTGAATTTTTTTAATACAATATCATATGTAATATGTATATATGTGACCCCTCATCCTCAATGAAACATCAACATACACTAACTTGTGCAACAACTTTCAACATCAATATTTATTAAAGGCAAAAAGATGTGGAGTCAAGTACTGTTCTGTCATTTCCCTCTTTTATATTTTTGCTTTTCTTCTTTGATCGACGTTTGCTATCAAAAAATAAAAATGATAGGTATATAAATGTTCATAGAGATGCCATAGTGATAAACATAAGTGAATAACATTGAGTATTGAAATTTCTATAGAGCAAATAGCACTCAGTACCACAATTGTTATAAGATATCCCTTGAATGCCACCAAGTATAAATTTTATACTTTTTTATCACAAAATATAAGGATTGATTCCAAAATACCACAAAAATTGACCGGTCTCAATTTAAATAGTGTTTGATGGGATTGAAGACTGATATCATATCAGTGTCTCAATGTACATTAATGTCACATGATATATGATAGTGGTAGTTTGAGAAATTTAATTGCCTCTATTTAATCACACCAACATACACGAATATCCCTGCATTCCCCTTTCAAATACACCAATATACATTGAAAATTTTCATTTTTTTCTATGATAAGAAGTTATTTGAAGCGTAGCTTTGGGGAGCTTGAGTTGAAGTATTTTTCATTGCTAGGTATGTATATCATTAGATTAATGTTACACGAATATTTTCATAGATTATTGTTAAGTGTAGTCTTGCAATGCAAATTTTCTTGTAAATGTGTATATTTTATGTTATCATTGTCATAGTTTATTGTTGACAAATATTCTTTGTGTAAATGTATGTATGTATCTAACATATTCATAGTTTATTGTTAATTATTTATTTTAGTTTAATATAGTTACTGTATTCTTTTATTTTCGTGTAACTATCTATATATATATATATATCGAAGACAATAAGAATAGTATGAACTTAGATTAAGATTTTGGTTTATTAAAGGCTTTACACGAAAATTTCAGACCTTCAAATCATAATAGGCTTTATTGAAATTTTCCTTCATTACAGGCATTACACGAAATTTGTATTGTGTATAGGGTAATATCATTAGATTAATGTTACACGAAAATTTGCATAGATTATTGTTAAGTGTAGTCCTCCAATGCTAGTTTTCATGTAAATTTGTATATTATGCTAATATTGTCATAGTTGAGTAATTTAATTCGTGTAAATGTATGTATGTATGTAACATTTTCATAGTTTACTGTTAATTATTTATTTTAGTAACTGTATTCCTTTATTTTTATGTAACTACATATATATCGAAGACAATGAGAATAGTATGACCTTACAATAAGATTTTGGTTTATTAAAGGTTTTACACGAAAATTTCGGACCTTCAACCATTTGCGCGAAAAATATCATAATAAGCTTTATTGAAATTTTCCTTCATTATAGGCATTACACGAAAAAAAAAATGTATACTATTACACGACATTTTTTTGTACATTATTACACGAATTTTTTTGTTTACATTATTACATTAATTTTTTTTGTATATTATTACACGAATTTATTTGTTTTCATTATTACACTAATTTTTTTTAACATTATTACACCCTTTTTTTTCATTATTACACGAAATTTATTTTTTTACATTATTATACGAATTTGAATTTTGTAGATTATTACACGAAAATATCATTATTATAGGCTTTCACGAAAATGACATTATTTACACTAATTGCGATATTAAATTTATTTTTGTGAATATTTCGCGTAATGTTTTTTATATTTTTATGTTATCTATTACTATAGTAAAAATCGTAGTCATATTATCAATTAATGCTTGATATGTTAGTTGATATATTAAAAAATAATAATTTATTCTCATTATTTAGACAATTGTCTTGTAAGATTTAATATCATGGTTCACTCTTTTAGACCTAATAATTGAATATGATAAAAATTTGACTCATTTTTTAAACAAAAATTAGACATGGAATATTCATCTAAGAATTTTCGTGTAACAATACATAACTCAAGATACATTACACATTTCCAAATTTGGCTTCAATTCATTTAAGCATACACGAAAATTATGAAACTTCCACAAACCCAAACATGCTTCAATGAAATTTTCAAATAAAAAGGAAACATTTACACAAAAATGTAAGGTTACTAACCTGAATCTGCCCGCTAACGCTCGAATCCATGGATTCCAATTTCAATTTCTCCCCAAATTGCGTCGATCGAGCCCTAATTTTCACCCTCCTCTTCCAGTCGAACACTTCAACAAATTTTACGCTTTTTTTTTTGTTCTTGTTTCCACGAATTCCACCCCAAATTCAACCCACCCTTTCCACGAAATTTTTCTCCTAATTTTGTAAACCCTTAAACTAATTTCATCTCTCTACAAAAGTTGTGTCTTCTTACATGAAAAAAATTGTGTGGTTTGGAAAAATAGGTTTTTGTCTTTATTTTATTATACGAAAATCCACCTGTGATCTACTATGATTTGATTGTTAGTTGGACATTCATTACGTGTCTCTTCAAACACAGTAAAAATGGGACATATATGTACTTTTATGTCATTTATGGTATTTTTGTAAATTTATTATAACTAGTGGTAGAAAAGTTATTTCTTATTTCTAATGTGGTATATCGAATTGCTATCCCTAATTTCTATATGTGTGAAATAAACCAAACTCTCTAAATAAAAAAAATATTTGAATAGACAAAATTAAATATTTGGGTGCAGTTGGGATTCTGCTGTAAATAATACTGTCTATTAAATTATTATTTTGTGAATAAAAACAGAGAGTGGCAGTAAAAGTGCGTGAATTTGACTGACATAAATGTTGGTCCAAATCTGAGTGAAATAATTATCGCTTTGTATTGTGAATTTTTTTAATATAAAGAAATTAAATTTCTGGTTCAGATAAGTTGTCTGGCTAGTTGGTGGCCTCCCTCATTGATTATGATCAATTTATGGGATACTTTTTCAATATATTTGGGGAATCTAATCATCCATATATATACCACCAAAATACAAAATGGAAATGAATAAATAAAGAAGCTTTGAATCTGTCAGATAAACCATTTAACTGGTAAACCCATATTTAGAGAGAGAAAGGAAAGGCTTGGAAGTCACATGTAGAATAATCACATACTACTACTACTACTATATGTTATAGTGCAACTTTAAGTTGAATGTAACGTAAAGGGGAAAAAAGATTGGAAAAGGAAAATCCAACAAGTCAAGCTCTTTCATTTGCCCTCAAAAGAGGGGAGCACAAACACACATGCTTATGTATAATGTATTCCTCTCTCTCTCATCTCTTTTTAGTCCTTTATTTGTGGTAGTAATCCAATACTAATATTTCTTGTGACCCACCACCAACTTTTAATTTAATTATCATCTTTGTCATTTAATTTTTGTAATTAAAAGGAAAAAGTTAAGCTTAGTGATGTTTGGATTTGGGTGGTGGTTAAAGGAAAGTAGGAATTGATGTGGTTGGGTTGGGTTGATGAAAGCAATAATAGAGTGGAGAAAGAGATGAAGAAAGAATTTATTTATTTTCATTGGGGAATCCACCAATCCATCTACTTTACCTCTTCTTACTTTTTTTATTTTTCATTTTAATAATTCAACTTAAAACTAATTTTGGAGTAACAGTATATCATCTTTTAAGTTGTTATCTGATAAATTATAAAATTTGGTTAAATGATCTAATTTTGAAGTTGAATCGACTTATATCACGTCAAAGTGCAACGTTAAAAGAAAAGAAAAAAAAAGTTATTTTACTTTTTCATTATTCAAATCCTCACTCTTAACCTCAAAATTATTTACCATCATTGGAATGCGATTGCAATTTCATCATCATTGTCATCTTCACTTTTTTCCTTTTTATTGTAACGAAAATAAAGCCAACTGGAATACGGTGGTAAATTATTTGAACTTATGGTTATTTATTAACAACACTGTTTTTTCATATAACCCATATCTCATCAAGTGTGACAAAATATTTCCTTTATTGTATTTGGCAAATTTTTTATTAGAAAATGATATGATTACATGTTTTTTTCTAGAATTTGACAATTAAACCTTTCAAGCAATTTAACAAGGAATCGATCGCGGACTCAATTAATAAAATGCCGAAAAATGAAAAAAAATTAGTAGTTGAATTGGAAACCAATTTTTTGAATTACAATTATGGAGGGGGCTCGAACTTGAGACATTGCTCAAGGTGAGTGATGTACCTATTGCTAGGCTAAGCCTATAAGTACAATTGGAAACCAATTTTATTCATTATTATGTATATCATTTCATATAATAAGCATTTAGTAGATCATACAACCTACTACATTATCATTTCATGTAACAGAAAAATGTGATTATTTTTCAGTAGATCAATCATATTTTAATGTTTTTGTTATTAATTTGTCCTTAATTTGTGTATATTTTTACTCAATCCTTAAACTTCTATATATGTTTCATATTACAATGTCCTTTAAAAAAAAAAAAACAACTATATGCATATAATTAACACTTGATATTGTAAGTGATATAGAAGCAACACTTAAAAGTATAGGAACCTTTTGAGGGGGAAATAAGAGTAAAGAATAGAACAAGGCAAACACACTTTCTTGTAGGGACATAACAATATGATATTAAATATTTACAGTAGGTTAGGGGAAATAATCATATATCACCTATGCAAATTAATAATTCCTTTCATGTTTTATATTATGAAATGTGTAACAGAAATACATCTTTAGATTGATAACCTCGGGGCCACGAAGTTTATTAATTAAAAGAGGCATTAATTAATCAATTTACATATGCTTTAAAAAAAAAAAAACAATGTACGTACGCTAAATCAATTAAAACATCATTACTTATATGTTATCAATTTAAGTAACTGAATATGGCTTAATCTAATTAAGTACATTTATAATTCAATAAATATATATTCGATCAATTAAAAAAGTTAATATATCTTATCAATGGCTAAAAGTTACGTTATATACAAACCAAATAATTATCACTCTCGAATCAGTTTGACTTAAATAAAATGCATTCACTGAATTAGATTGAAAACAATCTTTCTCTGTAAGAATATTTCATTTTAGAAACATTTGACTAATAGGCAAGTTTACAATACTAAACATTTAGAATTAATTGTAGGTAGTGACATTCTTTAATCAATTGATTTAATTTAAGTTACAATTAATGAAATACTTATTAAAGTGTAAGAACCCAACTTACAACTACAAAACTTATTTACTTAATTATACAAAATGTGATCTACACATTTATTTTTCAGAAGCTAGATTGCCCTTTGACACCATGCCTGTAGGGCCTCAAACCAATAATCCCACACCCCCTATATTATTATTATCATCGTCGTACTATATTATAAAACACATGATAACTTCCATAGCCATGTGGGTTTATGATTATTATTATTATTACTATTAAGGAAAAACAAAATAATAGACAATAAATAAAATAAATAGTTGAGAACAAGAGAGGCGATTAAATAACAAAATGGGTGAACCGCCTAAATAAAGAAATAATGGAAGGCCTGCTATAATTGTGTCCTTAATTGCAGCTAATGTGTCTGAAAGAGGAGCATAAAGAGGTAAAACAGAGAAAGATGCAGAGGATAATTACCTCGAAAGCATCTCTATCTTATCATATCATGTGTAAATATTGGCCTTTTGCTTTTGTCTTTATATTTAGAGCCACACCTACTTCTACTTAACTCGGTGGTCTTCTGTTGCTGTTATGATGATAAAACCCAGGCCTTGACCCACCCCATCCTGCTAGCAGGCCACCATTTCTCCTTTTACTTTCTCTTCTTCATACATGCCAATTCAATCTAGGATCAATATTGAATATCAAACTTGAAGTTTTTTTTTTCTTTTTTTCGAATGCACCTAAAGTTCACGATTTTTTAAGACAATTTAGACTATTTTCCGATTATTTTTCCGCCATAATCGAATTTGATTAGGCTTGGTAATAGGGCGTGGCGGGGGATAATCCCTGTTCCCCTTAATTTAGCAGGGACCAAGTTTTCCCCATTCTCCACTTGTGTGGATCCATCCCCACATGGAGTCCTAATTTTAAGTTTTTTTCTAGTATCCTAATAAATATTTAAAAAATCCCATAAAATTACATTAAAAAATATGACTTATAAGATATCATCAAAATACATTGTATAATGACTTACTGTAAATGACTTATAATCGGACTAACTTATGAAAATACAGGGTATAAAGTATAATACGATTAAAACATAATGACAAATTAATCAATTACATTTTGATAAATATTTAATCAAATTATTACAATTTTATAAGGTAGATATATATATATATATATATATATATATAATCTCCGAAGGGAACAGGGATTTCCTATCAATATATCACACTGTCAAGCCTAAATTTGATGTCCGATTTTTTTTGACCAAAATATATGCAACTTATGTCAAAACGCTCTACATTTCAAATTTAATGAAAACTTCAAATCAAACTCAATTTTTTTTTTTTTTACCGAAAATGATCCTATATTGCAATTTGAAAAAAAATTGAACTTTAGAATACAATTAAAAGATTTTAGGTTATAAGTTGAAAAAAATGATCGCACCTCAAATTGATTTTTGTATTAATCCTTAAATTGAATACCAAATTATTCATAAAGTATAATTAAAGTATATCTATATTATTGTTTGTTGGATTCGGGCTAATCGCAATCCCAATATTATATTATAATAAGTGGACAAATAATTGTTTGTTGTGGTAAATGTTTCTCACTAATGTTAATTGGTGAATGTTATTAAAGGAAATAAAAAGAAGCACGCGTTATCAGCCTACTTATAAAAATCTCGGAGCGTTGGCAAGAAACCAATTTATAATTTAAATAACTATACTATAGAAGTTACAATCAATAATTTGGATTATAATTTTCAAGCAATCCTTTAATATGTATGTGGGAAGTGAACAGGTTTTAATTGCTGCATACGTTTTTTAAGTTACTTTTGCAGATTCATTGATGAATATGGCAGAGGATTAAAGAAGCCAGCAAAAATAATTAGATGCTTTGTATTGGCTCGTAACGGTAATAATTATTTGACAATTTTGATTTTGAAATGTTTTAAAATTTAAAATATATGAAGGTTTTTTTTTTCCTTTTTTAATTAATTATGAAAGGTGGATTTTTTTTTAATAACTCAAATCTTATTTATTATCAAGATTTGAGTAGGAGTCTATAAAACGTGTATCTCCATAATCTGGAGATTCTATTCAAGTAAAGGCTAACATAATTAAGAATAAGAAGTCTTAACAATAATATAAGTTATCTTATTCATTTACCTACAAACAATGTAAAATGAAAGAAAATAAGAGTGTGACATTCATATTGTCTTACTCATGTAATCACAACTTTCTTGTTGAATTCAGCAATATTATATTGTCAATGGATTCATCCATCTAAGATGAATGCTACAAAACTTCGAATATGTTATTAATGAATCAATAAAAAAATAAAATAAAAGAATGTAATGTATTTTGAAAATGAGGTTGCAACAAGAATGGTGGGGCAAACCTACCCGGCCCATGAGGCATGAACTATTCTTGTATCATTTAACATGCAACTGTCTTAATTTATATAGTAGGCTCACATTTTATGGCTGAAAATTTCAAGTTTATCCAAAAGTTAATTCATACAAAAATCACTTTCAAAATTATCTCATTCGTTGATGTTATTTCGAAAAGAATCAAATTTCAAAACTATGAATAAATATTAAATGACTTTCATTGTAATGATCCAACCTTTTAATAAAGACTAACATTACAAAAACGACATCCACACATGGTGAATATTATGAACATATTAATTCGTTAGTTTCTGCTTCTTTTTTTTTTTTTCGGAGATAATTTTACTTTTCTCAAATCAATACAATTTGAACCTTCGAGTCTCATTCTCTTTAAATTTTTCTATATCGATCCAATTACAAAAGGATTAACTATGTAAAAATACTAATTTGGGCATTGTTATAACATATTGTACACATTAGATCAAAATGTAGGAGATCCTAGCCTATTCACACAAAACTCACCATGCATATGAAAGTTAATCTTTTGATTTTGAACCATTTTTTTTGATTTTGAAAAAAAAAAAAAAAAGAAGAAGAAGAGAAAAAGATAGAAAAGAAGGTGGGTGTTGAGGTTAAAGAAGAGTCACGTAGAGTGTAGAGTATGATCTAATACCCCATCCCACCCCACACACCTCTACGTATTAAACTTGTCCTCAATTGCAGTGCACTCCAACCAACAAAACTACACCCTCCTCCTCACCCTCATTTTTCACGTGGGTCCCCTCCCCCTCGCACGTGCAATTCTGCCCCTTCTCACACTTATTCTTATTTCACAATTAATTAATTAAAAATAATTAAAAGGGAAGAAAAGAATGGCTGGAATAGCCCCCTGTAATTAGGGCGGAGCGATCCGATCTCTTATCCCCTCTTATAGCTATGAAATTAGGAGTCAATAGTATAATGAGAACCCAACAATCTCCGGAAAATGTACTCTAATCCTTCCTACAAACCTAAACAAACAAACAAACTACTCTCTCTCTCTCATCCCTTTAAATACTCCAAAACAAACATCTTTTCACAAACTTTTCTCTCTCTATACTTGATGCCAAACCAAACCCTTAATAAACCCCACCCATTTTGCATTATATATATTCGTGTGCCCCTCCCCATTTCACTTTGCTTTTCATTTCTCTCTCTCTACATTCTTCCTTTCTCAACCTCACTCCCCATCTCGATGCTCTCTGTCCACAAACCAAATTAAGCAAACACTCAAGGGTGCATAATACTGCTCGGTGATATGGCCGTTGAAGCTCGCCATCTAAATCTCTTTTCTCCGCAGATTCTAAGCAATAGGTAGGTTCTATTTTTCATGTTTTTTTTTTTCTTATTGATTGATTTGGTGCGAGATGCATCATGGATTGAATAGGAATTGATCTTCTTTGATCGGTTGTGCAGAGGCTTGATGATCAATAGTATAGAAGGCATCGACAACGTGTACGGCACTCCGATGGGGTACGGAATGTTACCTCCTCTATCCGGAACGACCACGACGGAAACTGCGATTCCGACGTACGGTTCCGCGTTGACGGAAACGTTCGTCGGAAAAACCGCGGCGATGAAATCCGATAGTGGTTTGACATACGCAGTCCCTGCTTCGAGGAAGCGCTCCAGAGATGCGGTCAATCCTCCTTTTTCGTCGGCGTTAACGAACGGCGTTTATAATAATCCGATTGCAAATAGTCGTTGTGGTTCCTTTACTTTTCTCGGCGAAGATTTGTCGCTTCATTTCCAACAGCAACAATTGGAGATCGATCGCTTCATCGAACAACATGTACGTGAATGATAGTTTTAAAATCCTTGCAATTCTCAAATATCATTTTTATATAAATAAATCGTGAAAGTATCAGTTACTGATACCTCGTTTGGATGGTACAACAGACGGAAAAAGTGAGGATAGAAATCGAAGAGAGGCGGAAGAGATACTCCCGGAGAATCGCGGCGGCGGTGGAAGAAAACGTAATGAAGAGACTGAAGGCAAAGGAAGAAGAGATCGAAAAGATTGGGAAATTAAACTGGGCGCTTGAAGAAAGAGTGAAATCCTTGTGCGTGGAAAACCAAATATGGAGAGATGTGGCTCAAACAAACGAAGCCACCGCAAACGCCCTGAGATGCAATCTCGAACAGGTCCTCGCTCAAGTCCAAGACGAGCAACAGCCCCGCCGCGGTGCGGCGGCGTTGATGGACGACGCGGAGTCTTGCTGCGGCAGCAACTTCGAAGAAGTGGGCCCATCGGAGAGCCCCTCTGGCGATAACGACGGGTGCATTGGACCGAGGAACAGAATGTGCAGGAGCTGTGGGAAAGAGGAATCGTGTGTGTTGCTTTTGCCGTGTAGACATCTCTGCCTGTGTACTGTTTGCGGGTCGTCTCTTCATACTTGCCCCGTTTGCAACTCCACCAAAACCGCTAGCGTTCACGTTAATCTCTCTGGTTCATGAATTCGGAACTCGCCGTTGAAACTACCTGAAGTTATAGAAATTCGGTATTATCGGGGAAAAAAAAAAGCAAAGGAAAAGGGAAAAGGTTTCAGATAGAATCAGTAGATATCTTTTTTTGTTTTACATGATGACTTTTACTAACTTGTTAATTCTTCCATTAATCAATGTAATTACTGTTTCTTTTCAATTTCCTGATTTGATTAAGCATGCATTTTTCTTCGCTCTTCTATCATCCCTTTCGTATTCATCATGCGGCAAATTTGGCGGGGTTTTGGTGAACATGCGTAAGATAGCAACAAGCGGTGGTTTACGGAGGAGCGTACGTGGCAAACGCGGAGGGAGCGTGAAGTCAACTGCAAAGTGGTGATGGTGACACGTGCAGCGTAAAGACTGACACGTAGGACTCGCGCAAATGTCGCTGTTGTGGCACAGTGGAGTGGTATAGAGTTAAAAATGAATTAAAAAAGAAAAAAGAAAAAGGAAAAAGAAGGTGGATATGGCCACTAAGCAACCCCTGACCTCATTTGATGTGCCAACTGTAAAAATTGGCACCGATGCGCACGGCAGAGGAGAGAGAAAGCAAGGAAAGTGTGTGCAGTCTCCTTCTCTTTCTGTACTAACTTTTTTATTACTGGGAGAGGACAAAATACGGAAAATATTGAAAATGAAAGTTGGAACAACCAAAAGGTACGATGCCTACCGTATTCTTCGCTCCATTGCGTACAATACACGGTGCTATTCTCATGTTGATTACCCCAATATGATTCTCATGCCAATCTTGATTTTTTTACTTACCCTAATTGCTAATGGTTTCACTTTTTATATTTACTAATTACGTTAGCCAATTACTAGAATTAAAAATATATTCTATGATTATGAGGATGGATTTTTGGATATTGTTTTGTTTGTATTTGTTTATAACATGTGTTTTAATTATGTAAAATTAATACAATATTGGTTTGTTTGTATTTGTTTATAACATGATACAATATTGGTTTGTTTGTATTTGTTTATAACATGTGTTTTAATTATGTAAAATTGAGTTCTAAATTCTTGATTAGTTAGGTGTTCAATTCTTATATTTTTTTAATTTATAACAAAAAAAAATTTTAGAATGGCACTGAATTGAAATCAGAAAGAGTAATTAATAATGAATTACTTTATATTTATCAAGTAGTATTTTCTAATTACTTTGAGTATAACAACTCAACTGATTTCATTGTCCCATTGTTATCATTAACAAATCAAGTAATAAAGCATTATCTTAATAAACTAAGCAATGTAAAAGCTTCTAATTGATGATTGATCGGTGATGAACAAGCATGGAATACGACAAAAGAGTCTTTTGTCATTATTCAATTAAAGGCCATTAGACCAATTTGAATCAACACAATGTATAAAAGTTAGAGATGACTCTTAATTCAATAAATGAAATCAACCAATCTGGATCTCAGTTTAATTTCGATTTAATTAATAAAATAATGAAAGCAAGAGTAAAGATACAAAGAAACGTTACCATAAACCTATAAATTAAATTTTGAAAACAAGAAGCATTATCATTTTTTTTCTTTTTTGGGAATTTAGTAACGCGTTGTCATAATTAATCTAAGAAACGTAAAAGCATCTGATTGATGATTTCCTTTTCAGGGGAGTAGAACTTTATTTACTCAATTGAAGACAATTTTTCACATGTTTCAATGCAATAGGATTTACGTGCAAAGCCACTTGTTAAGTGTTTCGAATTAGGGAGTATTTGTAAAATATATATAAAATAATGATTTAATTCATCGGTTGTTGAAGAATTGCTTCATAATAAAAACAGGAAGTGCTTGAAATAATAAGTAATTATTTACATAAAAAATGATATTGGATTGTTCAATAAAAAATTAATTAAAAATAGAAAATTTGTATACAAAACACAATGTAATTTAGATTCTACCATCGAATTATGGCCTATTTCATACTCCATATTTTTTCTGTCAGATTGTTGCATCAAAAATTGAGATTGAGTGGAATCTAAATAGCAGTAGTAATTAGTTAAAGTATATGCAGATTTAGAAAATTAAATAAGAATGCAAATAAATAGGAAAAAAAAAAAAAAGGGATGGTGGGTGTAGGTATAGGCGTAGGGGCGCGTAGTAGGCACGTTGGTTGGTCTATATATCTGAAGTCGCTGTCGAAGGGAGGGACAGGGTACCAGGATTAGGCTACATACAATAATGCTGTCTTAATGATGGATGAATACTATTTTTATTTTTATGTAGGCGTGGGGAGTGGTTAAAAGTTAAATCTCTAGATATGCTTCTTTCTAGGGTAGGGGTAATAGGCTATATAGGTCCCTATTATTTTTATTATTATTAAATGAAAATGAAATTACCTTACCTGCTGAAGCCCTTTGATTTCCCTATAAATAGATTCCGTCTGCCATTTTTGGCACTGTACAGACAATGTTTCCATTAAGGATTGATTGTTGGGCCGTGTTTGGCTTTACCCTTTTGCTTTTCTGTCTTTTTTTTTTTTTTGGAATTAAGACGTTGGAATATTTAAATAAAAAGATATGGGGTTTAAAATTAGTAGTAATAGTAGTACTGTAGTAGTAGTAAAATTTGGATTAGTAACATTTATTAGAAATGAAGATTTTTTTTTTTTTTGATAAGTTTTTTCAACATTTTATTTTAGAAACTAATTAATGCTTTCCTGAAATTTCTGACAAATACATGTAGGACCACATATAAGATGTTATAGAAAATTACTACTGTGGTAATGATTATTCTTACATACTCCACTTGTTTTTAGATTAGGTTTTCCAAGCATAAGTTATATGATATTTTGTTCTTAGTAATTTACAATATTATTTAATTAAAAAAATGTAAAAATAATGATTAGATTTTAAGTCATAATAAATAGTTCTCAATATTCTGATACTAATTTAGATGGATACATAGCATTAAACTTATTATTTATCTGAAAAGAATCATTCAACTAAATATTATTAATATATTTCCATGAGAATATAAACAAGTGACCAAGTTCAAAGTACAAGTAAATAACTTGGAAGAGGCAAGGCTAAGGATGGGTCATTCACGTGGAATCAGTAGGATATGTGCTATATTTTTGCAGCAACCAATTCTTGGAAATGGTAAAATTCTTGCATCATCAATCACCTACTTTTAATTAATTTTGTTTTTTTCAGAAGAAAAAGACGAGGCCACAAATATGCCAAACATAATATTAAATTCTCCATCTACACAAATATGTGCAACTATGCCTGCTTTGATGGGTTCAGCAAAAAGAATGATCTCCATCTACACAAATATGTGCAACTATGCCTTGTTTTGATGGGTTCAGCAAAAAGAATGATGGGTTGCCCGTGGAAAATGAGTTCGTAACGCATAGAAATAATTGAAAAAAAATAAAAAATTATTTTGATATGCGGTAAAAAAAAAATCATTTATTTTAATATGGGTGGTTGGTTTGATGTTTCAAGTTAATCGTCACATGCTCGTGTTAAATACAATGAAATATAAAATAAATGTCAAGATGTAGTAGAGAATCTAGATCGAATAGTTGAGGAGGCAACCAATTATATTTTTATAATATTATTATAATTTAGAAAATGGTACAATAGAATAGAAATGGTATATATTGTTTGAAAGATACCTGCAAGATAATAACTATAAGAAGGGGCCCTGGGGTAAGAGGAAATGTATATATTGGTGGACAACTTAGAAGAGAAGAATATGAGCAGCTGTGTGATAGATATGTATGACTTATCTACAACTATATACTCTTTCTTTTTATGTTTTTTTGCATCCCTAAATTTAGATCTATTCTTTGACCATTTGCTTAGTTAATAATAATTAAATTAGGTACATGTTTGGGGAAGTTTTTTTTTAACAAGTTAGTTTCATCGTATGATCATAAAATACAATAAAAATAAATTTATATGGTAACATGTCAAAAACTCATATAATTCAGATGACAAAATTCAATTATCACTTAAGTGTGTAATCTAAGTTTATCAGTATATATTACAAGAGATTACATATATATATATATATATATATAAATCTTATATTTATAAAACTAATTAAGATAGAAGTAGCTGGTCATATCACATATGATCATATGTTATTCTCATCTCAAGTGTGATTGTTTAATGAGCTGGCCATGAACATGCATTTTTGTCATTTCCTTTTGTATATATTGTTCCTACATAAATTGTTCCTAGTTCATATAAAAGCTACATCTAGAACTAGAAGTTATTATGGTTTGAATTATGGCTAAAGATTGACAGCGATTAGTTGATTTCCTAGTTAATTTGTTTTCTTTTGTTTATTCATTTATTTAAGTTTTAAACTTTTAGGTAGAAGTTGTTTTAAAATTTTAAATGTGTTTATATGAACTAATTTGGGTGTTGCATTAATTAGATAGAATTCAACATATTATAGAATTGAAGATAGATGCTATACATCGAGCAAAATTATATAATATCTTTAAATTTGAAAGTGTGTACTTCAAGGTTATGATCAACTAGATCCTACGTATTTTTTTAAGTTTTATTTAGTAATAATAGTACATTTAATTTACTTAACAAGAATCATTAATGCTTGAAGTTAAAATTATATTGTATTGAATAGTATTTAATTTTTACTTGGATGACATAGTTTTAGAGCTATTCTTACTTGTATATGTTGATGTAACTTATTTTCTCAATTAAGGCGAGGTACTGTATAATGAATAATGAAGAAAATGATTTAACTCCAAATTCGTAATGTAAAATAAGAGATGAAAATTAAAACATAAAAACTATTCATTAATTAACAAATATATAGGATGAGTCAAGAATAAACTTATCAGATTTTTGTAACGCTCTATATCCACAGTAAATTAATAAACTATTTAGTCCTAAAAGCAAATCCCATAGCATCAATGCTCCATTCTATATAAGTTTATTCAATTTGATCTTATCCAATTTTGAATTTTATCTTAACAATAATAATTTGAAGGCTTGACAGCTAAATTTAAAATTAAATGAAACTTCAATAGTTTAATTGAATAATATGCTGATTATATCATTTAATGTAAACTGATAATAAGATCTTAATATATGTAAAATGATATAAATAATCAAAAATAATATTTACAATATCATGTAAGTTCAATCATCTATAAATAAATTCAAAATTCAAATTATCAAATCATAATCCGACTATTCAATTCAATTACAACCGCTTATAAAATATGAAATAACATATTATTGAAAGAAAATTGACTAGTCATCATAGCATGATGGCGGACCATAAGTTGTTACATAGCATTACATTTGTCGTGTTATTCCAAAATAAGAAAATAATAATAATAATAATACAAATCAATCAATTTGGGTGGCTAAAATCAAATTGGATTAGTGAGGATACAGAAATCCTAAAATAGACATCTGATTTGTCCAACCAACCCTCTATGTGCCACCACCTAAATTTAAATCATATAAGTATCCATCTCATCAATCAACATCATCAATAATATATACTTTTATTTATTCACAATATTTTAATGATTCATGATTGCGATAAAAAATACACGATACCAATGCTATCTAATATTTTCAAACTCTTAACATAAATTCACTTATGTGGATTTATTTAACTACGAAAAATATTGTCCAGAAAAATGAAATCACATTAGTGTCTTACCCATATGTTCTCTATCACAAAATTGACCTTTTTTTGTGTGTGTGTGATTAGAAATTGTTAATATAACATTAAAATTATTACTTTCAAAATTATTTTTTACAAATAAAATCAAAACTGTTTGCTTTAATTTTTTAATTAGAAGTCAATGTTCTATTTAAGTTAGATAGGAGAATTGGATGGCATGTCAACCAAGAGATTATGGGAATAGCTGATTGGACTTATTAAACTACCTAGTTGAATTTTTCATTATTTATACTCATAATTATGTATTGCTTCCGTCCCATATAGGAATAATGTTTCAAATTAAAATTTAGTCCTAAAAACAAATTATATTTCAAAAGAATTTAATTGAAAAACCTAAAATACCCTTATAAATAAGTTATGATTAGTTAAAATAAATTTTGAATGATGGAGTTATGAATAAATAGATAGTTATAAGTAAAATTTCATGTATTACAAAATATTGTATATTTTCAAATAAAAAGAAATTATAAACTAGAAAAGTCTAAAAGAAAATTTGTGAGGCAAAATTTCTATTATAAATCTTGTATTTTACCTTATTCACAAGATTCCAAATAGATGTTTTAAATATTACATCCAATATAATATATTGAAGAAAATAATTGTACTCACTCACAAATGTGTGTGAAAATTTTGTCAATGAGACGGATTCACGAAACCAATCGCGAGAGATGAAGCACTACCATCTATAAGATAATAACTTAAACTAATTCTTAAAATCAAACTTTATTTTATAGGTTTTGTTCTATAAAATTAGATTTATAAAACCAAGTAGAGAAATCTAGAAATAAAAATAAAGATGGTATAAAATAAAAATATTAGATAGGGTAGGAAAGAGGAGGTGAGGGTGGGGCCCATGATACGGCAGGTACAAAGGCCAAAAAATAAATGCAAAGTGCAAACACGGAAATAATAGAGAGGAGATTCGTAAGCGCAAAAGGACATAAGTGGGTCCCACAGTATCAGGACCATCTGTCGCTTTATCACCGGCATCCCCCTCGCCACCCTTGCACGTGATTTCATTCCCCCTATCTTTTTATTTCTTTTGTCTTATTTTGGATAAATTTCAAGATCTAATTGATAGATTACTTGTCAATTGTAAAATCAATTTTTTAAGTTTCTCAATAAACATTCAATTTAACATTTTTTATCAATTTAAAATTTGAAATTTAGATTGAGTTTTCAATTCAAAATAAAATTTCATTTTCATTTTCTTTTTTCTTTTATTACATTCATAGATTCATTAGTATTTCAATATGTATTTATATTTAAAATAAATTATAACAAGTTAGTGTAATTTTGTAACGATTTACATCCGACTTGTATTAATTTATATATATATATATATATATAATTAATGCAATTCATAAAATTATGATTCTTTTTATTTTCTTAATTTTATAAATAAAAGTACAGAAGCCCAAATTTAATATTAATCAATTTAATATAATTTAATTTTATAAATTGAATTAATTATATTTTTCTTTCTTTCTTTATATAAATTAATATAAGTCAGATGAAGATCGTTTCCGAATTGGACTAACTTGTTTTAATTTATCTAAAATATAAATACATATAAAAATATAAATAAATTTATAAATATAATTAAAAAGAAAAAAAGAATTTTGTCTTGAATTGAGAACTCAATCTAAATTTCAAACCTTGAATTGAGAAAAAAAGTTAAATTGAGCCCCTTATTGGGAGATTTTAAAATTTTGGTCTAAAATTAAGAAATAAACTATAAATTGGGTCTTGTTATGAAATTTATCCTATTTATTTTTTTATCTTATACTCTCTTCTTCAACAATATTTAACTAATTTAAATTTGGGTAATAAGTGATTAAAATCTAATAGCGAGCTAGATGAATTGAATTGTAAAGTTTTTATTTTAAATTATTTAAAATTAATTAGATTTGTGAAATTTATCGAATATTGCTTCTGAATGATCTTATCAAATTTTCAATTTACTTATTTTCTCTTAATATATTTGAGTACATATATGTTTAGTTGAGTCAATTTTTATGAGATTTTTTCTATTAAATTAGAGTTGATCTAATTAAGTTGTTAAGTGAAAAAATTAAGGTTGATCGAACTAAATATAGTTGATTTTTTTTTGTTTTAAGTTTTATTAGCATATATTATAAATATAGAAAAGTAAAAAAAAAAAGTTTATTGAATGTATAATTTAAAACTTACCCCTTTATAATGAGGTTGGTTACCATTCTTTAATATTAAAACTTTAATACTCGATCAATTTGAATGGACAAAAGATAGTAAAAGAGAGATTATACTTTATCCACACCTATTTAATTATATTAAATAAATTATCTTCAGTAAAATTTACAATTGATTAATAAAATATTATAATTTAAATTATATGTATTAAATTATCTTATATGAAATTATCTCTCTCCCACACACACATGACAACTTTATTAAGAGACATGATGCTATTAGCTATATATGTTGCAAATAAGTTACCCTAAAAATGTGGGATCAAAACCAAAATATAAGACATCATGAAATGTTGCACCATACTATCCATTATCCATATTGTGATAAATTTTGTGCAGTACAATTTTCCCCATTTTTTTCCCCTTTATTGTAATTTTTGTACTCTTAAACTAAATTAATACCCAGATGCTGACAAAATTAACATTTAATATTAGGTAAAAAGATATATAAGAGAAATAAAGTTGCAAGACACCATTATACATTTAAACTAAACAAATGGCCAAAAAATCAACACCAAACTGTGGGGAATTAGGCAAATATATTTGGCAAATGTCATAAATTTTGGAATTTATTGTTTTAGGGAAAAGTCATATTCACAATAATAGTAGTCATGCGCTCCATGTGCATTATTTTTGTGAGGACTTTAGGTTAATTAATTCACATATCTAGTCCTATTTATTAGGCAAATTTTTTTTTTTGGACATATATAAATTGGTTTGATTTGGACATGAAAGTAAACTTAGTTCATATTTAAATACTTGTACAGTTTCTTTGCTTTAGGGGCAACCATTTTGTAGCAATCGTAATTCATTGTATAGTCTACTTTGTCTAAATTGGAATATGTTTTGTGTGTGTGTACATATTATATATAATAAAAATCTAAAATATTGGTCATTTTCAAATCCCCACCCTATATATAATTGAGTTTGGTTTGGATATTAATACTACTTATAATACATGATTTTGTCGACCTGCATTGTTGTTACTTATATTTCTCTGAGTCCATCATTCAAAAAGAGGTTTCACCTTCAAGTTGTTGATATGAAATTTTATACCCCATTATTTAGTAGTCAAATCACAATTATTATTTCTACTTTTAGTATAGAAATTAATGATCCACAAATAAACATATTTGCATATATAAAAACAAAAGATCATGTAGGAAAAAAGAGAAGGTAAATTTAAAGTTGGTGATGATAATATATTTCAATCAAGAGTTTAAAAACCCAATATTGAGCTCTATATTACTTGTTTGAGTTCTATCTGATAATATATTAAATAGTATTACGTTAATAAACTAGTTGCTTGTTGAACTATCTCTTTATGATAATCCTTTGTTACACACACTTAAACAATGTAGAGATGACTTAGAAGGAAAGAAAATTGACCAATTTTGCCTAAAAAATGAAAATTGACTAAAATAAAAAATGTTGTTGTTTCCAAGTGCACCTCCATTTCCATGGTATTGTCTCCAACCAAAAGAGATAAGTCTTGAACCAATATTATATAATAATAATAATAATTACATATATATTTATCCCACACCTGTCTTCACCACTAATTCAACAAGCACTTGTCCTTATCCTCAATTTCATCTAATCAACTTCTCTCACCCAATTTGGAAAAGGAAAATAAAATTTAATTAATTGGGCGTCGACGTCTCAAATACTTTCTTTTTAATTCTCATGCGCTTTTCTGCTACATCTAATTCCTCTATTTTTATCCTCCAAATATTTTATCCCCATTATATTTATCGAATGATAATACAAATTCGATAATATAAAAGTATTGTTCTAAAATTTTTGTTATAGATTATTGAATAATTTTTTTGATAAATATACTTTCAACTAATCAAGTAATTTCAATTTATTATCATAGATTAAGATAAAAAAAAACTGAACAAAATATATCCTTAACTAATCAAAGAATTTAAAATCAAAATTGGAAAGAGATATTAATTCCATAAAAAAGATCCAATCAAATTTCTAAATTTCAAATTTTAGCTAATTAATGGTAATTGGGAATCTTAAAATAAAATTATATACATAACTACAAAGATAAAATAATTGAAAAAGAAAAAAGACATTTAATTGAAATCGAAGGAAGTATATATTTTCTCACACAAAATGTACTCAAACAACTACATCTATTATATCGAAACTCATTGTGCATGGATCGATAAAGAAAAGTAGTTTCAGCATATAAAAACAAAATTTAAATGGTGCCAATGGATTATCTATCAGTACTACACATACTAACATCAAAACTGTAAACTAGGCTGAGATTAATGGGATTTTATATGGTAGAAAATCAATAATTAATTTTATATGTATGAATTCAAATGTTGATAATGGATATCCACTTGTGTGTGTGTATATATATAATATGAAAGAAGATGCATGATATGATATGGTATCTCAGAACAACATCGGATTATTATTATTTGGGTCCACAGAGTTGTCATCATTTTCCATAACTTAATTAGGTTTTGACTGAGAATAAAAAAAGCATATTTTTGGTTACCGTCCTCGTTAGAGAAAATAAAGTATGAAAAGGAATGGAGACATTAATTGGAGGGGATGAGCTCTCTAATGAATTCATCATGATCACCATTAAAACCACTCGTGACACTCAACACCCAATCTACATCCATCTCTTATTTATTTATTTATATACATCACACTCACTATGCCATTTTCTTCTTTTTTTTATTACAAGATTTTATTGTAATATAAAATGGTATCTTTGAGTGTTAATTTGGGATTGTCAACAATAATGTATTATTTCATTACAAGTTTAAATATTGTCAACAACAAATGGGGTTGGTGTTAATTGGTTGGTTGAGTCATACATTGACATTGGAATCTCCATCCCATTTTCCCAATATCCCTTTCTTTACTAACATAATAATGACAATAATAACAACAATAATGTATTTTATTGTTAAGATTATTGTTTTCGTTTGTGTGTTTGTGAATTTTATTAGTAGTGAATATAATAGTAAAATGCAACTTAATTAGCATTTGATGGTATAATGTAATTGGTTGAATAAAATTGAAATTAACAAACCAAATTGTAGTTGGCTTTAGTTCCCTTCACGCTTCTGTTTGTATTAATTGGTGAGCCCTACCATGCTTGCCCTCAAAAGAATGAAAACTAATTAATTCTTGAATTAAAATCTATATCAATATCAATATCAATATCAAAGTTAGAAGCTTATCCTTAAATTGCGTTGAAATTGCACCATTTACGGTTCAATTACTCTAAACTTGGCTATTTATTTTATTTTCCTCCATACATTAACTTCCAATACGTCACGATTGGTACTTGAAATTTAAAAACCTTGATAATCAATGCAACTAATCTAAAGACTAATTCAATGAAAAGGATACCTATACAATATTACAGATTAGCGCTCCAACTATTGAGAACTTTGAAATTCACGTTAGTTTCATGACAAGTACACCAATATTTAAAATGTTATAATTTTGCTTGATGAAATTCAAATAGTCAGTATTATACATTATTGTATGAATACACGCTACATAATGAATGGAACCTAATTATGTGTGGATACGCAAGAATATGGGGATGAATAGGAAAATGAGAATGGCATATTTTTGGGGGGAAGAGAAGGAAAGGGTGAAGTAGCTAGGGCCATGCCATGGTAGTGCTTTTTCTCTTCACTTTTATAATCTTTTTGTACAAGGCATGTAATGTAAGGCCATGGAAATGTGTTCATCACACCACCATTTGTCCACCTTTTGTGATATATAATAAGGTTCCATATACCAAAAAAATCAGCTAAAGTGGGGCTACAAAATAAATAGATAGTTGGAAGCATATAAATATGGATCCAATCAAAAAGGGATGGAGGGGCATGATAGCACCCTCCCAACTTTCTACCCTTGTGAAAGGGGGGGAATCATTTACAACTCCTCCATCTCATCTCATCTCTATAGGATCTCATTTTACTCTCTCTCTCTCTCTCTCTCTCATTAACATCTTAACTTTTAAAGAAAGGGACCACCAAACATCATTCTTGCACACTACAAAAGATTGAAGGACCCCTCCATCCTGTCAAATTAAGGTTCATGTTCTACTCCAACACCACATTTTGGTTCCATTGCAAGTCACAATATTTGATTGGAAAAAGACAAGAAATATGGTGCCACTCCAATTATTCTAGAGGCTTGAATATGATGGAACTAAGAAATGGGAAAGGTGCTATGAAATTAAGCCATACATTTCACATTTGTGATGATCCTAATTCCTAGCTAGCCAATCATGGAGATTGTGTACTTAAATATCAAGAAAATGGATGTATCTTTCTTTCCTCCCACTAAAGCAATAATTAATTAAGAGTAAATTGAGAATGGTAAATAGCCTAATGCAAAAAAGCCCATCTTTTGTAAAAGTCATATGTGTGGTAGGTCAAGATAAGAATCCAAAATGCTGAAAAGAGGAGAAAAGTGGGCATAAACCATTCACCTTGAAATCATATCTTACAGAATGAGTTTTAGCTTTATGCGAGAATTTCTATGTTGTTGTCATCACCTCACTTTTCATGAATGGGTTTGGTTTTATCTTGGAGTAAGGCTAAAGATAAACAAGTGTTTTATTGCAGATTTGAATTGAAAACCCCCCCAATATGATGTGATGATTAGAAAAAAGGTACATAAACAAATAGTAAAAAAGAAAGAGCACAAGAAAAGAAAGCAGAGATGTTGCAGTATCTATTCCTTTATGCAAGTGATGGTGATAGATTAATGAGCATCATCACCCACTAAATCACCAAAACACATGTGCTCAGGACTATTTAGACTTACACCCATCCCATTAAATGGAGATTTTGGTGGCAAAGCCAACTCCCCAATATCTTTGATATTCATAATTATGTCTATGCTAAACTACACTACTATTCTATCTATCTATCTATCTATCTCTCTCTCTCTACCCCACATTGCTCAACCAAAAACATGAATCATTTAAGTGGGAGAACTTTTTCAATGGTGCCAAATGTAGACAGGAAAGCACACATGATATCTAACAGAGAATGGATTTTCTATGTGGATGGATAATATATGATGTGGGGCTTAAGCTATTAGATTGGTTGGGTCATAAGTTAAAAATACTGGTGAAAAGAAAAGGTATTCCAAATGCAATTATAATCCCTATCAAAGACAAGTGGAGATTGATACATCATACTACATGTCCTATGTTCTTCTTTTCCCTTTACTTTTTGAAAAATTAAAGAAAAGAAAATAATCCCTGGCATAATATATAGTATATTATTATTTCTCCCCATCTCTCTTTGTTTGAAAGTCGCACATTCCAACAGTGAAGCAGACAAGGATTGGAGAGATGAAAGTGACAGAAGCAAGAATCTGCCATCACTTTTGAACCAAGTAAATTTGTACACAACTTTTGGTAACCATTCACCAATATAGGAAATGGCATTATGTTAGTGTTGTCAACTGCTCTACGAGAAAATGCACGAATACTTTTTCCCCACTTTGCTGGACCATACCCTAAGGATCTTTCATCACACTAAAATCAACCCCCACCAACTTGCTTATACAATTTCACATCAAACTATTCCTTTTTCACTTTACCCATCTTTCTATTCTATTTTACCTTCCACTATTTTTTTTTTTTACCATAACATCCATGTTTACCATGCTAATAAGATAAACACACCCTACATGATGATTTCTATGCTTCTAGATAGATTAGCATGCTAAGTTTATGAATTGTTATCTCATTTGTACTTATATGGATTCTATGTGTACCTAACAAGTAATGCACAGAGCAAGTAAAACTTGACTAATAAATAAAAAAGCCACATGATGAATGGTTAAAAAGCAGAATTTTATGAAGTTGCTTACCTCGTATAGCAGAATTAGCCATATACTTGTTCAAGCAGCTTGCACAAGTCTACTGCAAATATTTATCAGAATCTATCAGTCTAATCAAGAATGTAAATCAAACATAAAAAATCAAAGCATTTTTTGAACTTGATCCTAATTTAATTTAATGCTGATTATCATATCATACACACTTTGGGCATCTGAAATGGTCTATGGTGCACTCCACATGGTCTGCATTGTATGTGGTTCATGACAACAACCAAAAAAGTACTATACTCTAGGGCCTTGTTTACGTTGCAGGATTAGGCAGAATGGACTAAATTATTCCATAGTATCCAATGTTAGAACTATGAAAGGCTGGATTTTGCGTGGCACATGATAAATGTGAATTTTTGGGCTAAGAAGTGAGGATCCTAATTCCATCTCGATTCCAAGTATAAAGTTCCTGGCATGTAAATTCCGTTTTTTGTTCACATTCCACACTCGGACCTGTGGAGTAATTAATTCAGGAGTATGAATACAAATGTATTCTTATCCCTCATATTATCCGTAAAGTAATCAATATATGAAGTAAACTATAGAGGCAATTTGTTAGAAAAGTGTGAGTTAGGGTAGAAGTTAATTAAAGGTATGAGGCAATGGAGAAAGAAAAGGTAAATGTTATTGCTAGCCCTCATAACAATTATATCACATTGAATAATGGGCATTGCCATTATAGTTGTTGTAAGGGCCCCAAAGCCATAATTCACATCAGCTGATCATGTTATAAGAGCCCAAAGTTTTTCCAGGTTGTTATCAGAAACCTGATCTTGTCAGAAGAAAAACAGGGTCATATGCAACAACAGTAATGTCACTGGGCCACCTGGACACACCAATCATCAACTGCAAGCCTGTTTCTGCAAGTATTCAATACCCCCATTAATTGAGTTAACCAAATCTGATATTTTTGGGCTTTATGATGGACAGAGGCTTCAGGGCCCACCTTTGCCAATAGAGGTGAGGGCATTCATTTTTACATTCACACAAACATGCATGGATATTTCTTACATTAAATACTCAATTCATTTCACCAACGTGAATTATAGGTGGGGATTGTCCTTTTTTCCTAGTTTGTGGATCACATTGTGGGGGGTGGGGTGGGTAGGGGAAAGAGACCATACATTAGAATACTTATAATGGTTGTTTCTTTGTTCATTGCTTCTAAGATGCTCAATACATGATAGAATACTAGTACCCCTTTATTTGGGCAACGTTTCAGGGATACATTATTATTTACTGCATGGGAGAAACACTAGCATCATGCAAACTCCAACATTTGGAACTTTTACCTTACAGGTGTTATCCACAAAAGTGTCGGTCGTTTATGTTCACCTCAAAATTAACTCCATAATGCTTTTATAATTAGGTGCGTTTAAAATGTAAAGTGAAGGTAAACAAAGCATGAATTATTATCACGTTGCTTGCTTGTTTCTGTGTGAAACATTTGCCATCAATGACTAGACTGAATCGTATTATTATATCTTAGGATTATGTTTTACTTACTTGTCCCTACTGCTCTCAACCTTAATCAACAATTACTTTTCTGCGATAGGATTCTTGGGACAAAAGGAAGATATAAGGAAGCTCATTTCATGATTGTTACAATGGAGTGATTGACTAAGTTCACTGCCAGATTAAGGAAATCTGACAAGGCTGATCAAGTTCACTACTTCACCAAGAAATAAGGAATCTAACCTTTTACTGACTCACTTGATATGCTCAAACAGCCAGCTTTACTGACTCACTTGAGCATAAACAGTGAAGAGAAATACCAGCAAAATGATTTAACTTCATACTTGAAATTGTGCAAAATGATATCTCAAGTAAGCTACCATCTCAGAAATGTAATGTACTCACCAATTCAGAAAGTTCAACTCAACAAACTATTATTTACAGAAAAAATTAAATAACTTCATGAATTATGTCATTAGTTTCGTAAATAAAATCTATCTACTATTCTTTATTCTTAAAAAATGTCATTTTATTGGCACCAAAGTCATTCCTCGACACTATTATCAGCTGCACTATTGACTATGTTAATGTTGTCAGATGAATTAAGCCTGTTTACAAAACGGTTGTGCAAAATTAAATAATTAATGAAGGGGGTCCGTAGTAAATTTCGGAAGATCAAAGTTATGATTTCATCGGGGACATCACTTCTGCTTTCCATAAATAGGAATGACAATTTGATGGCGTGAAACAGGTACATTATTCGAAGTTGCTAGCTATCCTACCCATCTTGATTCTGATAATTTTCTGATTGGTGATCCTCTTCATACAAATTAATACAGGTGACCCACTATTGACAATCAAGGGCTCCAAATCAGTGTACAAAGAATCTCTGATATCTGATTTTACCCTGCTTCAGAAACAAGCATTATGATTTACGAGCTACATGACTTCACTAGTATAGTAAATTACCATTCTATCCAAAATGAAAGGACTGAACTAGATGACTGTCCATTGTATTCAATATTAGTAAGGACTTTATGCTCATGAATGAAAGGACCTTAGATCACATTGTTCTCATAGATCTAACTGCATTCATTTAATGAATAAAATGGAATCTTAATATAAAGTCTAAAGCACAAATCTCTGTGGGATGCATCTATGTAGTCTAAACTCCATAACTCAACAAGAAAATTCGCAAGTTTTTATCTTAATATAATGCCGAGAGCTATAGAAATACTACATGTAAAATAGCTTGCAAATAACAAAGTAATAGAGAGTGATATGAAGTTGACAATTCATCAAGTGAAACCAGAACCCCACTTAATAATTGTATGGAGAGTAACTGAAAATCAAGTATAAAGCCCGGAAAGATCGCATGTTTTTCAGGGCCCATTTGATGCTAAAAGAATAGTATGATATTAAAAATCATCATGATGCTAAGTTATCATCAAAGACAACAGATTCAGTACATGTTAACAAGCATAATTCTACTAATCTACACAGATTGGTAGTGCCAGAATTCAGTGCAATCAGGAACTTGAGAAAGAAATACAGTGAAGGCAAGAAAAAAGATGCAGCAAATGAAAGAAAACTGTAATTCTATCACCATATTTACCTCAAAAACTAAGAAATTACTGTAGAAGCTCTGGACGAGCCAGATGAACATCCCAAGTCCATAATCTGCATCAAACACCAATCATTGGATAAGAATAAGAAGATTTGTTAAGATTCTTTTCCTTCCAAAAAAAATGTCAATCTCATGATCAGCAGCATGGATTGGGGATGCCACCCAGACTTATATCGTTAAAAATGTCCATTACTTCATAAAATTTCCATCCTTAGAATGGTACACGATACCTTTCCATGTAGTGATTCAATGTTGAGGGTTGATCTGATTAAAGACATTTTCATAAATTCATTAATAGTTGCTCAAATATAATGAATTTTCTGAGGAACCAACCGTCGAACAGGTAGAAGGCGTGATGTCTCTAAACTTCAAACAATAAACCTACTCTTCCATCAAATTAGACGCTTAAACTTAAACTTTATACCCATTAAGGAGCAGCTTAATCATCTACCACAAACGAATACGAATGCTGAGTTTGAGTTTGTTAAGCGAGAGCATGATACGCAGTTCTCAATCTACTGATCAATAAGCGAATAATCAATTCTCTAGTCTCGAGTCAACTCTCATTTGATCAATCTATTGAATTAAATTGGATAAATTTAGGGCGTAAGCGAATTTGCTATCAACTGAATGAATTTGAAAGAATTTTACTCAAGGCTCGAGTCAATTCGAGTACAGATTTTCTTTATTATTATTATTTATTATTATTATTTTTTGTTATTGACTGGAGCTTGAAGTAATCTAAGAATTAATTTTTATATTTACTCAATCGAATTTAAACTATTGATTAATGAATCAATGATAGATATCAAATTAAACATCAAATCTATTGACTTAGGATAATTTATCTGATGTTTATTTTGATGGAAATATAAATCCGGGTTATCCCTTCTATTTGGGATAAATACCAAAATCAAAATAATAATTTGGATAATAATCTAGGTCACCCCAGGATAGTTTTACCCAAAACTTAAGATAACATTGGGAAATTACATTTTTATCTCTAGTAAACATTAAATATTTACATAAAAAAGGACATTTAGATAATATCCATATATTACATAGTAAATGATGGATAAAGATAGTTAATATTTTTATCTAAATATTATATGTTAGAGTAAATATTGAAAATAGATAACAATTTATATATTATCTTATGAAATTAATTAACCTATCTTTATTTACAAAGCCTAAAAGGTTCGATTTTAGTGATTTCTTAAAGGGTTAATTTCATATTCCAACCTATACTTTGCGCGTTTTTTAATTTTGCAATCCAAACTTTTCTTTTTTACCGATCACATCCTGAACTTAACGTTTCCTTAATTTTTACAACTTCCGGCCATTTTTCCAGATGAAAAGTGTGTCACGTGAGTTTCACGTGGTATTTGAGGGGTAGATTCGTCATTTTAGGTGTTATTAACTACTCTCCCTCCAAAATGTAACTTAACCCTAATTTCCCCTCAATCCCAAAAATAAAACCCTTAATTGCAAAGCCAATTCTACTCACTTCATCCTCACTGTTGTTCAATCTGCCTAACTCATCTTGAATATGATTGACACGTCGTAATAGGCCAGGTATTATCTGTCTAGCTCTCTCACCCATTGGTGGATCAAGCCAGAAGAATAACCACACCCATTTGCTGTCTAGTCCATTTTCAACAAGGAAAAATCGAATTCAAGGTTTCAAAAATCACACTTATATGTAATCTGGTATATTTTCAGCAAACAACATTAAAAAAATAAGAGTTTCAGATTGTAAAATCATACACGAAATCGTTCACAACAAGCATACCGACGCCCAGGGTTTAACTCCGTCCAAGATGATCTCTCAGGATTCGTTTGCTTCGTGTGTTTGGTTTATTTAGGGTGGTTTAAATTTTCGGGCTTTTACTGTTTGAAGAAGACAAAATAGCACTTTTTCGATGTTTGGTTCGTAGGTTTGGTTGTAGGTTTAAATCAAATTTTGTGTTTGGTTTGAATTGTTATGGGTTTGTAGTTGTGGGTTTATTTTGCATTTTTTGTTTGTTTTGTTGGTTTATTCATGTACAAAGAAAATGAAATGCCTATTTTACCCTTCATTAAAAAAAATTGTAATGTCATCAAAAATTTAAAAAATTCATCAAAATGACAATGTTACTGTGAGAAGATTGGGGGAAGAAGCCGTTTATGTACCTTTCCAGACTTACCACGCAAATTGGAATTGCTTACAAGAAATTCACGGTCATAAACACAAGAATGGTTAGGGTGAATTGAAGAATTTCATCATCAATTGATCTTCACCACTATCATCGAACACGCTCCTAGCTTGGTGGATTGAATCGGCTCTTCCAAATGTAACCTACGTTTTTCATTTAGGTTACACTTCTATTGAAACATTAGCATTGGAGTTGGAGATCCGCAAATTTTGAAGAGGTTGTACAGTCTATACGAATCTGCCCGTGATTTGGAAAAATGTCGAGCAGGTAGTAAAATGTCGAGCTTATCTTTTGCATGATTGAACAAGATTGTTTTGGAATCATGATTTATTGTTGTTTTGTTAGATTTACACATGACAATTTTGTTGGTTGTTTGTTTGGTTATTTGGTGGAGAACCCATGTGTATTTTGAAGAGGGTGTTCTGTAAATTCAAGTATTCCTTGTAGATCTGATTTTTGAGAGAGTTGAGATCTACTATTTTGTCAGTGTTAGCTTCCCAATTCAATTAATACACGACTACATTACAAAGACTGTGCAAATGCAACATGGAGTATCAAAACCCCCTAAGGTTGAAAATTACACTAAGATAAGTGTATTTGGAATCATGTTTCCCAATTCATTTTTTTTGAAACTGTATAGTCCTTTCGTTTGTGTACGATCCTTTTTTTTGCGTGATAAATTCACCCATATTGTATTGCCGAAATATAGTTCATCTTCATTTTACGAAAAAGATAGGCCTAGGAATTCAGCAGCATAAGAAATGATCGACCACTGTTGACATTCCATTCCAATGTGTGTCCAAACCTCCATGTCACAAAAAAACCCGATGCGACGTTTTAAGGCATGTCCTTTTCGAGGGGTATGTTCTTTAATTTGTATTTATTTTCCCATAATTGAACATGATTTGTGGTTTTAATGTGTCTTCAATCCTAATTTGTTTGTGACGTAGAGGTTTGTGTTTGTGTTGTTGAAAAGAGTGACTCTTGTGGACTATTCATTTGGTTGGAGCCGCCGCTTGATGGTCGTGCTAGAGAAGCGGCTCTCGACTGCATTGAAAAGATTGTGAGGTTAAAAGCCGAAGTAGCGATGATGAGAACTCGTGAGCAGGGTTACAAGAAGTAAGAAAGATTGTATTGCGTAGTGTTTGTCTCAATGCTCGTCATCTCGCAGTGGATTTTGCAAAAAATGAACACAAAAGGAACAAACGAACTTTGTAAGTTGTAACTTAGAGTAATTAGAATGATTTGGAAGGTCGATGATATGTTCATCCTTTGCTGGGGCCACTAGTTATCATGTTCAATTGGAGCTTCTTATGTTTTGTACAATGAGTATGATTTGTGTGTTTGTGAATTTGAAGATGGTACGGTTGCAAATTCGTTATGCAGTTATAATTAATTAGTTGAAAATGATGCATGTCCTCCGTTATTAATAATATGTTGTATTATGCTCATTTGAGATATAAATACGCACCAATACTTTGTGGAAAGAATGACAACTAGTAAGTGGCACAGTGGTTCAATTGTTTTCTTATTACGATATTGAAGTGTTGCACGGTGGCCGCTCATCAGTTTATATATCGTGTCGTCTAAATATATAGGTTATGATAATTGAAAGTGTCCCTAGTGTTATGTTCTTTTATTTGTGAAATATATTTGACATACTACAGTGTCTAGAGCTTTTTTCTAATGAACTGTTCATACCATATAACAAAATACAGATCCCAATGTCTCCACTTACATGTTTGTTTCAAAACATAATTGGGATACATTAGCAGTATTGAGATCAATCCACTTCTAAATAGCAGACATTGTAGGTTGGGTAACTAGCCCATAAACCCAAGCAAAATGTCATATGTTTGTCCCCAAAAGAGTGGCAATATCATGTGCCTTAGAAAGCCTACGGCAAATTCAAAACAGAAAAGAGGATGGCTATACATATTTGCCCATGGATAATCACACCGATTTGTTTACAAAATGATTTGCATGGGACTCTTGCAAAATGATCGCTTCCTACAGATGTGTCACTTTACTCGGATGAATTGGTGTCTTGTTGATTGCATGACTCCAACAGCGGTCTCAAACGTCGACTGCCTCGGTGTCAAATGGCTCATCCTTTACGACGATGGGAATGTCCATCGAAGAGCCTGTCTTCCCAAACATCAGCTCTCCCGGATTATGAGCTTCAATTATCTTTGACCAACTCGGGAAGTTTGGGAACCCGCACTCCCTGAAGAGCTTCTGTGATGGTGTCTTATGTGGGAATTAGATTTAAATGCAGTTATATTCTCATTAGATGATAAGTTTGCTGGAAATTTGAATTTTGCAAGTGATTTATATTCAAAAATAGAATAGAATTGTCTGTGAGAGGGGTTCCAAAAACCCAGGCTTGAAATAAAAGTAAAACACTTAGAATGTTGCAGAAGGTAATATCAAAATATGAAGATACATGTGAGTAAATGATATCTTGCATATGTAGTACCAGTACTCGACCCCGATAGATACTCGATTCTTTTTTTTCGTTATACTTCACCCCAACCGTGTCGTTCACGTATTTGAGGAATTCTTTGTACAATCTTATGTTGTCGGCAACGAACCTTTTGACACTTAGCTCATTGTAGCGTACCGAACATGTTTCCTTCCTAAGTGAAATTGCAATATCCGATAATACGGTCGTGAGTATCTTCTCATCCGCAATATTTTGGGCCATACATTGTCGGTCAAACCTAGTAATGATCTCATCGGCCTCCTCATATGTGAATGTTTGGTAAAATGCGGCGAGGAAATGATTTCTTTTCGGCATTTTCCTGCAAAACATATACATGATATGATATTAATTACAAATCTCAAGGTTAGATGGTTGCATCAAATTTAAGAATGGCTGTTGGAATCACATGTTTCTATGTTTGTGTTTGTTTGTTGAAGATGACAAATTAGTTAAGGCAAATTATTCGATGAGTACATTTCCTAATATTTTCGAATTCAATAATGAGTTATTTATAGGATGATCATTGATCTTAAGGCAAATACAACATCCAGTGCGACATACTCATTGTTGACTAGATGAAATCCATAACATGACAACATGATTACATTTACACTAAAATGCTCAGTTTAGAAGTTAATTGGCATGTTGTTTCACTAAAGTGTCTAATTATCTACTGGTCATCCATGTTTGCATTATGGTATAGACTAACATGGGGAGAAACATGAAGTTTACTGCTAGATGTACTATGCCTGAAATGCTTAGCTGTGTTTGCATTAACATGATATTGATGTTTGCAGATTTGGTAAATTTCAATATTAGCAAGCATGACATTAATTGGATACTTTGCATGTTTCCAAGATATTTTGCTGTATACAATTTTGAGTCATGTATGATAAAGTATTTTGTCTTGCATGTTTTTTGAAGATGCAACATAAAAACAATTTATGGCAGTGGTTGTTTTGTTATTAGTATGATGAAAAGATGAAGTGCAAATTGCAAGACCAATTCAATGGACATGTTTGATATAAATGTAATAAGGCTTCAGTCAACAACTGCATAATATTTTGGGGCCCATTCTAGGACTTGTTTGACAATTCACTAAAAAGGCTTTCAATGTGGCAGGTGTTTTTCTGTTCTAATAGGTTAAGCCACTATAAAGTGAGGGTTAAGTTTAATTAAAGAGTGCATATTCATGTGTGCTCACAGTTAGCAGTTTGAGGATTAATATTTACCTTTCTCATCATCCAATTCTTTCTACTGTCTTAGTTAGCATTTGCAAAACATGGTTGGGAGAGAGAACGAATTGGTGCAAGAGGACTATATATACACTTTGGAATGGGATGTAAACGTGGTGACTCTTTTTTGTGAGGTCTTGGTCGATCAAGCCCGAATGGGAAACTTCACTAATTCGGGAAATAACAAACACGCAATCCAAACCGCACAGTATGTTGTGAACAAAATTTTCAACAAAAACTTTGAGCTAAGTGAGTGTCTTAGGCAAGTTCGTATGCTACGTCAACGATATTCGAGTTTAGGGGCAATGATGGTTCGGGATGATGTTGCATAGTCAGTGGAGACCAATTCGATTGACTGCATGCCCGATACGTGGAAAGACATCGTGAAGGTTAGTGACCCATCTGCATATTAAAACAACTAATCGGTTTTTATTCTCGTAGGTTATGCTTACCTTCACTCTTATGTGCATTGCATCGTAGAAACCGTTTGGTATGCTTCACATTATTGTTGTTCTTATGTAGAGAGATCCGTTTGCATGGGCGTACGCAAAATGTGGTGATCCGCATTAAGAGGATTTGCAGGTGATATTCGGTCCTCCGAAGGAGTTGGATTTAGGAGCCCTTCAAGGAGTTGCTGACAAAAAAGTGATCGTCCTGGATGACGACATCCCCAAACTTAACATGGCCCAAGGGTACACCCCTTTGAACGAAGTTATCACAATTTCAAGTGATAAGTTCGGGAGCCTGTCAACTAATTTTTAGAGAGAACTTGAGCAGCTAGAGAACTCTTCTGATGATAAAGGATCCTTCCGATCTCCGTCTGTGAAGACGGAGATGAGATCATCCAACTCAAACATGAAGCAGAGAGCCAAAGGTAAGAACACAATTACGGACAATATTTGCATGAAGTTTTACGGTGCCTCTTATGTTTCCTCTTCAACCAACACCTTCCCAAAAGGTAAGAGATGAGCTCTCACGATATGGGGTGGTCACCGGACGGATGATGGTCCAAAGAAGCCTCTTTACCACATGGAGACATGTTTAGGATTTCTTTGCTTTTTTTCTTGGTTGTGTAATGGATTCTTAGGTATTTGTTGTGTTGGTCTGTAATCCTAATTCCAGTAGCTTTTCTGAAACTCCTAAGATTCTGTATGCTGGGTACGCTTCACCATTGTACCCAACTTTTGTGTTTCAATGAACTCAAGGTTGTTTTAACATTGTTTTCAGTTCTTCAATTGCATATTTAGTAACTTGTTTTGACAGCTTTAACTTAACATTAATTCTACTGGTTTTGCATTCATTTCAAAATTACACATCCTTCAGTGCAATAGTCCTGATTTTTTAAAACCATAAGTGCTACGTAGGTACATATGCTTACCACGGATGTTCAAAACAGATTGTTGAAATTACATTACATATGTCTCTTCAACTAAAAAGTTGGATTGTTAAGCAAAAACAACTCTTTGCAGACTACTCCAATGTGTTGTGATAAGATAACTAAGAGTTAGTTCATATCTTTTCCATGATGTCTGAAATCAACACAATTCGAGCATCATCCGGCAAGCTAAAAAATAAGTCCAAATCATTCTCATTGTTGCATAGGTACCTAGCCACATGCACACGAACCTTCAGGGTTGGGATTTCAAATCCGTCTAGCATCTTGTACACTTTCATCATCTTCTGTGTCGGATCTAGCTTGGATTTTTTTCTATTGGCGATGTCTCCAATGTTCGTAGCAATATCACTCATCTGCTGATCATTGTGCTCACACAACTCTTTGATTTGGGTCATAAAATCATCATCGTCCTTATTTTCGAACCTTTGAAGCTTGGTCTTACCACATCGCTTGGAATTATTGTAGCTATCGACATTGTTTTTCGAAGTGAAGGCCATTGAAGTTGCTTCGTTTGTGGAATTGGAGTTCGGTGGGAATTCGGTCTGAATTGGTTTGGTGTTGCCCGTGTTCAAAATGTCATTTATGGCATCCGCAAAACCTTGGGTACCTTCTCCAGTGGCTCGATCCTTGCCAAAGATCTCGACTCAATCATTGTAATATGGTCAGGTCTTGTATCGCATTGTTCGTATTGATTTGTCTCTCTCATTCCGCCAAAATTTGAAATTTGTGTAATCAAATAAAATCTAGTTAATGAAAGTTGCAGGTGTTAAGGATTGTGAAGGGTTATTACATGAGCAACTCCAAGTGGAGAATATTACCTTGATGTAGTTTTCCCAGACCTCGTCCTAGACATCTATCATGAAAGTTGGTCCAAACCCAAAGCCACTGGTCCCAAACATCTTTGCTAACGAGATGTAACTTTTCTTCCAATTATGAATTTTGCAAGCAATATGTGGCTCTGCCTTGATGTCGGTCCCGAGAAAAACCTGTCTTAAGTATTGCTCAACGAGTTGAAGATAACCCGTACGAACCCATTGTCGGACTTATAACCCCTGACAAGCATTTCCTTAAGGCCAATAATGAGTTGTTGTTCCTCATGGGCACTCCAAGTCCATCTTGTTTGTGGGGTTGATGTCTTTTTTACAAACGTAGATGTGTTGTTGTCCATGACTAATTATTTGAGACCTTCATAATTAACGAACAGAAGTCACAAAACAAGCACATGATATCCGTGCATAATAGTAATACTGGACTTTAAATAGTTATTTTTGCAGATGAAGTAAACAGTGAATTGGAAGTGTTTTACAACAAGCGAATAAAAACTAGCACATGAAGTCTAACTAAGAAATGAAAAGGTTTTTGCAAACATTGCAACAAATATTTGCAATTTGGCTGCAAGAATGATTATCCGTACAGAAAAATAGATTGTATTTAGGAATTCCTAGAGTTCCACATTTGCGTTGTTATGTTATTTCTCCATGAGATCCAACCGGGTGAAGACTCCACTTGGTCGATGTACACTGTGTCTTGATTAGGCTGGAAATTAGGATCACTATAGATATCCGACACTTCACTCTCAATCGGGTCGATCGATGCATTGGTACGTATAAAGTTATAAAGCAAGCAACATGCAAGGATGATATGATTTTGTGTATTTATTGAGTAATAAGAGTTGCTCCTAAGGATACCCCAACGTGCCTTCAAAACACCGAATGATCTTTCAATCACATTACGGGCTCTAGCATGCATCAAATTAAAATGTTCTTCGTAATTTTGAGGAGATTGGGACACATTATTCCACTCTTGCAAATGATATCTGACACCCCTATACGGTGCTAAAAACCCATTCTCATTTGTGTATCCTCCGTCACACAGATAGTAATTGTCTATCAAAAGAAAACCAGCAATTTGGGATTACCAATTTGTTTGGGGAAAATTCTACATGTTATGACCATTACGTAGTCGGTTTACTTAAGTACTGCAGAGGACAAATATTGTGATGTAAGTAATGATATTTGTAGAATGTACCAATTGGGACTTTCAACCTGTTTGGTCGGGAAATGGCATCACGCAACACCCTTCCATCGGCTGCTGATCTTTCTCATCCAACTAACATAAAGATGAAGTTCATGTTATGATCGCAAACGCCTAGGACGTTCACGGAAACAAAACCCTTTATGTTCCTATATCTGGGTTTGTCAATGAGGGGTACTCGTACAGGAACGTAGGTGTCATCGAGGGCACCTAGACAACCCTACAATTTCATTGAGAACAATTAGATTGAAATGAACAATGACAATTTCAATGTTACTGTTGCATATTCTTCCATTTTGGAAAATGTTCTTTAAATCATTTAAGGAAAAAAAAACTAATTCTGAGTCTTTTGTGATAAGATTGATACCTTAAATTTTTTCCACCGTTCATTGGTCTCATCGTCTTCAATAGGCTTGGGTTGGATGTGAAGTACGGTGTATAAGTTTAACACACACTTGAGGACGACATTGAAGTGTTTGCTAATTGTGAATCCACTTCTACTAAAATTATCCTTCACCACTTTATTTTTTTTGTGATGAGACAGAATTGACAAAAAAATAGCAACTTGTTCAGGTATTGATACATGCCTAGTAGGTTGCAGACCTCCTAAGTGCTCCAAAAGATAACATAGCCGAGTAAAAGTATCACGGCTCATTCAAAGGTGGTTGGTGTATGTTTCATCACTTAGTAGGGTAAGGCTACGCATGTGGTCCAATTGACGGGGTATTTTTAACGAAAGATTGTACTTTTTCGCTATCCTACTTGGGGTCCTTCTTCTCCGGGATGATACACGGGAGCTTAGGTATGCTATAGCCATCACTTTCAAAAAAAGTTTGAAAGAAGCATTCATTGCTCGGACACCACCCATGATAACATCCCAATCTGTGTATTCTTCCATATTTTTGGACTATTAAATAATTCAAACAGATCATTGTTATGTTTCAAATATAGGTCATTCAACTACACTTCAACTTGACTCAACCGAATTCATGTAGTAGCATGTCAACTATACAGTAGTTTTAATTCCTATGGTGTCTTATTTGTTCTTTTCAATACATCCCAAAATTCGGGTAAATGTGTGTGACTCACTGCAACGGATTAGTGCAAATATCGCATTGTCCACCTATAAAGAGTGAGTCACAGAATTTACCCTTACTCAGATAAGATTGAAATGGATCAACCATTAATTAATTTTTTGTACATGTAACAAATTGTCATCGTCTTATTGGCAGTCAAGTGCACAACGAACATTCGTATGTGATATGTTTGCAGTCATCAGATTAGTTTGTAGGGTCCAAATGGAAAATTTATGTTTTTTAAAGTGTTGTATTGTTTACACTAAATCAGCCACATCATTAGATTCTACACGATTGTTAAAATAAACAGACTACAATTTTCTATAGAAGTCTCAAATATTCCTCATGTTCAGGTTAGCAATTTTAAGGGTATATTTTTTTTGTTTGCAGAAGTAATGTGAATTTTAGTAACCCTCTCAACATAGATTGTTTTGGGAATTTGTAGGTTGCGGTTTTGTTTAGGCTGATTGTTGGGATGTTTATATTTGTGATAGATTTGCAAAATAAAAGTAGGCAGGGCTCAGAAAATTCACACAGGGGCAAAGTGGTGCCATACAAAATGTATACACATTAACATGTAGTTTTCATGCACGCGAGTATTTGCGATACGTTAAAAATGGAAAATGACATCATCTAGTTAGGATCTCCTAAACTATTTTCAGTTCCAATTACTTTGATCATAAGGAACATATTATAAAGTCGCAGCAATTAATCATCCAGTTAGGATCTCCTAGTGACTACATTATCATTAGTTGTGTATCATTAGTCAATGCATGCTCAAAACAACACATCCTTCAACAAATGTTCTCACAAATAATCATACAGCACACAAGTCTTAAATCTACAGCAACAATCCCAACAAACAATCGCATACATATAATATTCTATACAACACTTGCAATAAAGTACAGTATTAGTGGCTCGCGGGATAACACTCATTTTTTTCTTGTGTCTTTACTTTCTTTTATTTTCAACAAACAGTGTAAGCACTGTTTCGTATATCACTGTTAACTGCTTCGTATATAAATAAATGAAAAGGAACATACATATTTGACACACATATATTGGAATCATATATATAAACATGTTATCATCTTCGATTACATATGTTGCTGTGAATGTTTTCATCTGATTTTAATTCATCGTGAGCTTTGTTTATACCAAACAATCACCCTATACTAACTGATTTTACAGATCATTGTTGAAACTCAAAACATGCCGATCACAACAAAAAAACAACATTTTTTAATCTTATTTCATGTTTCCTTTCATTCTATATCAGACACACTTTAAGTTTTGAAGATTGCACCAACTAACATACTATACCAGGTTTGCTTCTTCTTAAATATGGTTGAAAATGATGCATTTCTCACTTAATAAAAACAATACAACACTTTATTTCATCAGTAGCATTGGAGTAAAACATTTGTCTAAGGAGTGTCATGAGTTAAAAGTGTTCCAACAGAAGATAGGACTTCGATATATGTGAACAGAATAAAAAGATACTAGATGTCTTCTAATTGAATAACTCTACACACATATGAGCATCTCAAATTGAAGGAATGAACTGCACATATTAGGCTGATGAATATGGATTTTGTTCTCACATGGGAAACCTTTTTTTAACAGAATGACAACTACGGTGTTTGTATAGATATGAGGTTAGTGAAGACATTTATCAATAAAAAAATCAGAATAATACTACCTACTAACTACTATACGATTCTTTGTAAAAATTAGTAATACCTGCTACCAACTACATTACATACTGCTCAAAAAATTAAATTATAACATGAAATAACATTTTTACTCTTTATTACTTCAGACCAAGTTTGAGGATCAAGTTGGATATCTTCTGAATTAATAGGATTTTGTTCAAAACGATGACAACCTAAACTCTATTTTATAATGTCCTAAACTAAAATATTAACATAAAATTTTTAAATGGGACAACTCCATATCTGCCTTGGAAGACTTCACTTCTATTCAAGGACTAGGAGGCTCTATTTTCTTTTATGCAAGCAAATATTTATATTATATAAAGTGATTAATTTATAAAGGTGAGGTAATATTTGATTAATTTGATCTTATATGCAACTTTATTTTACAGAAAAAAACAAAAAATATTATCTTATAAAATTGGGATGTTGGGATATTTCTGTAGTTATATTAATGAGACAAACAGGATGCATGTCAAAATAGGATGTATAATAAGATAATGAAAGTTGCTAAAAGAAGTTTCCACGTATTACATGATCATAAGCTTATCTGTCAATGAATAGGATCATGAAACGGTTTTCCAAGGTATAAGGAAAACCAACCTTAAAAGAAAAAGGAAGAAGTCTTCTAAGGGTCAACAAGCTGTAGGGAACAACAAGTTGAAAGGAAGAATCTGCATAGGAAACAGATAGGATACTGCAAGAAATAGACAGCATGCTGAAAGAGCAACATAAAAAAGAAAAGCCTCAAGCAAAAAGCTGCACCAAAAGAGAACCAAACTTAGAAGATTAAGGAAAATCTTCTAAGAGCAGGAAGCTGGAAGCTGGAAGCTGATATAGAATAGTGGATGCTGCAATCAGAGAAACAGCAAGCAGCGACAGGAAGAGCAGAACAACAAACAACATACAACGACAGGAAGCTGGCTACAGGTTTAGGAACAGGAAGCTGCTGTGAAACAGAATCCTGAGTACAGAACAGGAAGCAGCATACTAAGTAGCAAGCAAGGAGGATCTACAAAAAGAGCAGGAAGTAGCCAACGGATTTGTTAAAAGATAAGTGTTACTCCCTCTCATGCAGTATCAGGAAGAGCATGCAGCGCCAAGAGAATCAGAGCTAACTGACTCCAAGTAGCCGTTGCATGAACTTCAACCTTGGACCCATACCGACTTGACAGGTCAGCAGAAATGTCAGAAAGGTCAAAAAGTAAATAGTGGGCGCATTAAATGCTCATGTCAGGAACAGCTCAAATACATTTAATGCGACTACAGAGAAGATCTTGGAGATAAAGCTTAAACTTAAATGAGAGAAGGATCCCTCTTCAACGGATACTTTTCAACGGTTAAAACTCACAAGATCTATAAATAGAAGGTGTGGCTGATTGAAGAAATTTGCTCGGGTACTTTCATACTTACATACTTATAAAACTCACAAGAAACTTACATACTTTCCAAAGCTTCGTAAAACTTTCACATGTTCAACAACTCAACCTTCTTGGAGCAGTCTACAACAACAACAGAGCTTTCAGAGATCAAGACTGCTTCACACCAGTTGAAGAAACATTTTCTTTTAACCACTGTGATGTGTGTGCTAAGTTGTTTTATTTGGTGTACTTAGTTGATAGGATTATATCCTTGCTAAGTTTGTATAGTCTTGTGTAGGCTATCTTTCTCTGTGTGAGAGTGTGTCTATGTGTGGGTTTAGACCTAGGAATCTGGGATTCTTGTAGGTATAACTTGTTTTGGAAGAGGTTTGTAAAGACGAGTCTTGTAAAGCAAACTGACCATAACGAAGTTCCTCCTCAGAGAAGGAGTAGAGTGGACGTAGAAGGATTACACCACCTTCAAACCACTATAAGCCATACGTGTTTACAGCTTACTTTAATTACTGTATTGCTTTACTTGCATATCTATTGTGGTGTATCTCTTACTAGCATACTGTTAAAACGCGTGTTACAAAATCATACTTTGGAAAGAAAACTGGTTTTCATTAGAAACTCTATCAAGTCTATTCCGCTGCGTTGCATTCTGATACCGGGACAGTAACCTGATTCAGCCAAGGGCCAGGTTGCTGACTCGAGACAGGATAATATTCTCCAAGTGGGACAGAAACCTGTTATTCAGTTATATGTTTTGAAAAGTTTAAAAAATCGATAGAGGTTCATTCACCCCCCTCTGAACCTCTGACCACTTGGGACCCAACATGGGAGCACGGTATAAAATATGTTTGTAAAAGTAATAACTGCATATTTCTCAACCAGGTCTTCCAGTGAAATAACCAGGGATTCAAGAATTGGAGAAATGTAGTTTTCAATTTCTCAGATTTATGTACTTCTTAGTTCTTCCAAATGATTAAATGAGTAATTCTCAGAAAAGTTGTAGTCAAGATTGGTCATATGTTTCGACGCATAATTTCATCTTTTATGAGCTCTTTTATATATCAAGTCTAGAATTATAATTTTCAAGTCGTATCACCACTTTTTTTTTGAAGCAGTAAGGAAATAATCAGTCGAAATGAATGAAAACAGATAAAGTAAACAAATAATAAATGGAATTACAAAATAATTTCCTAACCAAAAAACAATTCTTAATGATAAAATAAAAGATACAGAATGGATAAGCTAAAATATAAACCTTATATCTCCTGCTGTAGATCCTGAACTAATCAGATAATGCACTTAAATTTACACAAAACTAGAAATGAGATTATAATTAGAAACATAACCAATCTTAAGACCCTTGACCCTCACGCAATATTGTTCTCAAAGCTTTCTTTGCAAAACCAGTGTCTTGCATCATTGCCACAAACTCACTGTAACCAATCCGACCAAAACGATGACAACCTAAACTCTATTTAATTTTTTCGATAAAAAAATAATTTCGAAATAACTGACATTAATCAAGTTGGCAATGATTTTTTTTGAACAAATATGCACATTTCGGGTGTTTATTTGAAAATTACTTGGAATCGCAACAAATGGATTCAAACAACTTTACAATCGTATATACCCAGAATGCTAAAATATTCAATCAACCAAAATATTAAAACAGTGCACATTTCAGAGTAAAGTAAACCCTAATACCCAAGCATATACTAGATCTACATACCTGTAACTTCTTCTACAACTTTTGAACTATGAATCGAGTACCTGTCAAATGCGTCTTCCGCTAAGCTCGATCTTTTACTGGTTTCACATCCTCTTTAGGCTTTCTCCATGGCTTCCTCTTTAGGCTCGATCTCGAGTGTTTGATTGAAGATTACCGGGGTTTGCTTAGGCGCTGTTGTCGGCTTCGACAGCGTACGTAAGATGAGAATGGAATCGTGGTGCAAGATGGTGACAAACGACTAGGGTTTTGTCTCTTTGCAATGTACTTCAAATATCTTTTATATGAGTGGCAATTTTGTAAATGCGAGGAAGACTAAGGACAAAGTGGACAATTTGCTCCATAAAGCGAGGGCAGAATCGATGTTCCTCAAAATTTACTGTTCACAAAAAAATAAACCCACCAAAATTTCGGGGTTTGTAAAACACCATTTAAGAGAGCCTAAACCAGTAGAAAAGCCCGGGCCCAATGTTTTTTTTCGAGCCTTAAACAGCCGAAGCAAACGAAAATTTAGGGTGGTTTATAAATTCAAACCACCCTAAACCGGCGAAGCAAACGAGGCCTCAATGGCAACAACCATTAACTTCTAGTTTGAGGTGGTTTGGGAGATGATTATAGGTTGACTTTGATTTTCTCAAGTGTGAGACTGATTTTAATGTGGAAGATGACAGATGAAGATGATTTGAGAGGTGGACTTCCCGTGTGGCTTTGCAATTGAGGGTTTTATTTTTGGGATTGGGGGAAATTAGGGTTAAGTTACACTTTGGAGGGAGAGTAGTTAATAATTCCTAAAATGACGAATTCACCCCTCAAATACCACGTGAAACTCACGTGAAACACTTTTCATCGGGAAAAATGGTCGGAAGTTGCAAAAATTAAGGAAACGTGAAGTTCAGGATGTGATCGGTAAAAAAAAAAGTTCGGGTTGCAAAATTAAAAAATGGACAAAGTATAAGTTGAAATATGAAATTAACCCTTACTTAAATGGTCAGAATTATATGATTCCTATTTCCTACTAAACTATAGTATCAAAATTCAAAAAATTGTGAAGTCAATTAACAAAAAGATTGTGAAGTTTTTTTTTTTTTTATTCGGAAAAAGAGCAAGGAATTTTTTGTGGGTTGCAACCCATCTCGGGCCTGCAGAAATATTAATGGGCTATACACTGATAATAGACTAAATAATGGGCTTTCTTGATCAAAGAAAATAAAATAATGGGCCTTCTTTTTTGGATACTATTTTATTTCTGGCTTTAGGCCGGCTATGGTCCTGCAGCTACACATTAATTTTTCTAAGCTATATCTACATCCCTAAATAGAAATAAAATTTCTTTACTAATAATATATGTGAGTTTAAACCCATTTTAATTTATTTCAAAATTGAGCCTCACAAGTAATATTGCAACAAACCTAAAAAAATCTTACTTTATATATATCATGGATGAAAATATTCACATATCTGCGATATTTCCCTGATATTTCCATTTTTTCACGTGACTGATACAAAAATGATGTGGAATCGATATATCTCCGATATTTTCATTTTTCCACATAACCGGTAAAGAAACGAGAAATTTTGTCAAAATATTGGTAAATAAAAATCGATTTCAATATCGATCGATATTTTCATTTTTCCACACAACCGATAAAGAAATGAGAAATTTTGTCAAAATATCGATAAAATATTGACGAAATATCGATTTCAATATCGGTGACTTCATAGTACAATAGGAAAATAAGTGAAATATTGGGAAAATATCGATAAATATGGTATCAATTTCGATATCGGTGGTTTCATGGTACAAATTATATGAAAATCCATGAAATATCATGGAAATATTGGTAAATATTTGTGGAATGTTGGGGAAATATAGATAAATGTCGAAAAAATATCGATAAATTTATGTACCGATATTTCTATCATACCAATATTTCCACGATATTTCTTTAAAACTAAGATACTCATATTTCCATCAAAACCGAAATTTAAATCCTTGATATATATATATCTCGTAAAAATTAGATGAGTGTGATGAATTCGTAAAAGTCATTCTCAAGATCTTACTGGATGAATAAAAATAAAAATTACATGTATGGCAACATAAAGTTTGGAAAATTCGTAGAAAGAGGTGAGGAGGAATAGTTGTAGAAGGACACGGTTTGTTGAATAACTCAGAATCTGAATTTTCTTAAGCGTGTTGTGACCGAAGCCGACTTTGCCATATTTTCATACTTCAACAGGCATCTATATATCCCCCATTTCTATTTGTCATTTATTCACTGCATCCACCATTTAAACACACACTAAACACCATTACCATTCACACTTAAACCTCTCTTTTTTCAAACCCTCATATTTCATCTGAGAAAGACCCTCATATTTCATCTGAGAAAGACATGGCACAATACGATCAACAAAATCAACTTCCAGGTACGTTATATATTTGTGTTTTAATCATTGGTTGCTTGGTTTTTATAGTTAGTTGTATTGAGTTACGTTCGTATTTTAATCATTGGTTGCGCGGTTTTTATAGTTAGTTGTATTGAGTTACGTTCGTGTTTTAATCATTGGTTGTTTGGTTTTTATAATCATTGGTTGCTCGGTTTTTAGAGTTAGTTGTATTGAGTTACGTTCGTGTTTTAATCATTGGTTGTTCGGTTTTTATAGTTAGTTGTATTGAGTTGAGCTATCGGTTTCTATAGTTAGTTGTATTGAGTTGAGCTATTTGACACAGTAGTTAGTTGTATTGAGTTGAGCTATTTTGACACAGTCGCGCATCTACCATCAGTTAGTTGTATTGAGTTATGTTCGTGTTTTAATTATTGTATTGAGTTGAGCTATTTTGACACATTAGTTAGTTGTATTGAGTTGAGCTATTTTGACACAGTCGCGTATCTACCATCAGTTAGTTGTATTGAGTTACGTTCGTGTTTTAATCATTGGTTGCTCGGTTTTTATAGTTAGTTGTATTGAGTTGAGCTATCGGTTTTTATAGTTAGTTGTATTGAGTTGAGCTATTTTGACACAGTCGCGTATCCACCATCAACGAACGCCTATAATGGTCCATATGTGGCGGCACCACCACCCATGGGTTATCCGACCAAGGATGGTGAGACTCAAGGTCATGGACAGGTGGAGACCAAAAGCAGGGGAGATGGCTTTCTCAAAGGATGGTAAGGATCTCTACTTATTTAATGGAGGATAATGTGATTGTTGAAATTAAGGATTGTTTGAACTGATAATATCAAATATGATTTATTTTTTTTCAGTCTTGCTGGATTGTGTTGCTGCTGGTGTCTAGACTGTTGTTTCTGATTGAAACTAGAAGATTTCGATTGATTGTAATAAAATGAGCTTCAACCCATATAGATTTGTGTGAGATTATTTTTTTATTGACTAGGATATATACAGTTTATGTAATAGATTATAGCATGTATTTATAAAAATATATATTGTCTACATTTTGATTCTCTATTCAGCTATTATTGCTTCCCATATTTCTTGATTCTCAGAAGAAATTGGAATAACGATTACACCTAAATTTGTTATTTTAAGGAGTTGGAATTCGACAAGTGAAACAAACCATTAGAGTTACAAACACAATTCCACAATGAAGAAAGTTAACCTATATGATTTTAAGACATTGCAAATCTCATCTGCTTGAGCATTTTTAAGAAAAATATATGCTTCATGGAGAATTAAACAATCAAATATTGCCTATAGTGACCTGCATGAAAACGTCCCCAGTGAACATGAATAACACTTTCAAACTGGAAAATTCCCAACATGGAAATGTCGATTCAACGAGACTCTAATCCATTCCATTCAATCCATTCCATTCAATCGCAGAACGGGCAAATCCAAATAGAAAAACTCACATTGGGTTTAGGGATAATCTGGCTCAAAACGAATGAATTCAACCACATTATGGTTACATTCTAAAGCGGACTTGTAAATCCCTTCCTAATCATATTAAGTGGGGACTAAATGACCAAAGCTAAAGCCACTATATTCTTGAACCTGAACATCCCATCCAAGAACTTGGGCTTTCTTTTCCTCTATTCAGATATGAAAAGAATGGTCAAATTTGGATTCAACCGTCAATTGCAAAGATTTATGGAGTTTTCCAATGCCAGAAACCAACTAAAAAGAGAACGCCAACAAATCGACATGGAAACAAGTGGCAAAATAAGTCACCTAGACAGTATTTCTGGATTGTATGGATTCAAAACCAGCTCTAGGTTAATGAGGGCTACACTAACTCTCAATTAGAAAATTGAATCATGTAAATTTACAATCAAATAATTTGCAGGTGTCATATGAGAAATAAAGAGAATCAGAAGCTGACATCAACAACAAAATTTCATGCTTGAAAGAACAAAATGTTGAATTGCAAAAGTATTAGTGAACATTTTGATATTAATTTAACCATTGTCATACGAATTTAATTGAAACAACTTCATCGAGCGCAAACTACATAAGCAAACGTAAAAGAAACAAAACAGCAAAGTATCACCATCAAAATAGCTTCCACTCAGAACCTGAGCTTCGAGAAGAACCAACGGTTCTTGCCGGACTTGAACCTGTCCTCAAACTTAGACTTGATCTCCTTGCAAGCCGTCACCTTCTTGTCACGCGACACGAGCGCGTCGGCGGACACAACATCCTTCAGATCGACGTCGAGCGTGTAGCGGGTGGGCATGATGTGGTTGTAGTTGACGAGCTTAACGAAGGCCTTCACGCGCGATTTCTTCGCCTGCTTCTTAGCGGAATCCTTGCGGATGACCTTGCTCGGGTACTTGGCGACGCCGGCGACGAGGCAGTGGCCGTAGGGACGGTCGCGGGTACCGTCATCGTAATTCTTGACGATGGTGGCCTTGTGGCCGGCGAAACGACCCTGCAGGAGGATCACCGCCTTGTTGGGTTTCAGAAATTTCACCATTTTTAGGGATTGTTTCTGTGTGAGTGTGCGATTTGTGCCAAGGCGATGGTGAATTAGGGTTTTGATGCTGATTTCATTATATATGTTCGTGTTTTAGTTGGGGAAAGTCTAGGGTTTTTGTTAATGGGCCTCAAAAAATGGGCCGACAGATCATCTAGCCCAACACGAAAAATAGTGTCTGAATGAAGATTATATCTTGTTTAGCCCTAAAATATCTTTACTACTTAAAATGATAATTCTATTCCATCTTATTATATATATTAGATATTCAATAAATATTTATTAAAATTGTCATTTGTGGGGATATAAATAAATTTTTACAAATATACAAACATATTAATTTCTCATTTTCCAGTGTTAATTAAATTGATTATATTTTTTCCCTGTAAAGTTTTTACCAGGCAGAGAATATATAATGCGAAAACAAAATAACAAAAAATGCAAAAAAAAAAAATCTATATATATATAATAACAATTACCCCTACAAATAGAAATGTAAAAAATTTCCCGCTCATTTTCACTTACTAAATATGTAATATATTAATAATTAATAATTGATAATTATTAAATATAGAAAATATATTTTGTGTGATCTTCTACATATAGAAATTACACCTATCATTAATTATCTCATATTAATCAATCACACATTTTCCTTATTTAGTGGCAGTATATCTAAATTTAAGTATTATTTTTCTCCACTAATTTATCACCATATATATATATACACACACATACACAATTGATGAGTAGTAATTAATTAAATTATATATATATATATATTGATTGAATAATAATTACAATTAAATTCAATTAAAAAAAACTCGACTTTTATACATAAAAAAGTAACTAAATAGCAATAAATTGATGATTATGATATAATTTATAATACATAGATTGGTAAACTTTGATTGCATAACTACATTTCAATATGAGAGATCAAAAAATTCAAGATTAATATAAAATTAGTTGAAACATGTTTGATTAATACACTAAATAACAAATTAAATGATACATGTTTTTTATTTTCAAATGTTTTAAATAATTTGTATATGTCATTCGCAACCAATTTCTGGAATAAAAGCAACTTCTTTTTTATTTAATTTTTAGCAAAAAATATTTTAAGTAATTTTTTCAATCCATTTAATATTTTTAAATGTCACAAATAAATGGAATTATAACAGAATAAACAACTTACCTATTTTATTATTTTAATACATTAGTTTTAATTTGTGATGTGTATATAAACAAAAATAAATTAAACAAATAAATTTGAACAATTAATATGTTCTTCGGAAAATATCTTAATATTTGAAAAATGTAAAATAATTGAGTACACTTATGAACTTAAAAAAAAATTAATATTTGATGGAATCTAATAAAAAAACTAACTGTGAACTTTAAAAGAAATAATAATACTTGATGGAATCTAATAAAGAAAATATACAAACTAAAAAAAGTTAATATTAAAATTTAAGATACCCTTTTATATTTTAATTTATGCAATTGTATAGCTCTAATTAAACTTTTAATAATGAAATCAACAAATATATTCTAATAGGGTTAATTACATTTTTCAACCTGTACTATGCATCTTTTTTAATTTTGCATCCTAAACTATTTTTTTTCTCCGATCACATCATATACTATACATTTTGTTTACTTTTGCAACCTCCGGTCTATATTTTCCGGCGAGAAAGCATCCACGTGATTTTCATGTGCTATTTGAGGGTTATTTTCATCATTTGCACTTCTAAGACATTAGTAAATTCAATTCATCAACTATTTTCAATGATAAAGAGATCTAATTTTTTGTTTGAACCTCACCGTTAATCTTCATTTGCTCAAACAATTTGCAAAAAAAAAAATATAGGAAAAATTAGGGCGAAATTCATTTTTTGAGGGGAGTTAGTTAATGACCTAGAAAATGACGAAAATAACCCTCAATTAGCATATAAAAATCACGTGGGCATTTTTTCGTCGGAAAGTATTGGTCGGAGGTTGCAAAAGAAAATAAAACATGTAGTATGGGTTGTGATTAGAGAAAAAACATAGTTTAGGATGCAAAATTAAAAAAACGTGCATAGTATAGGTTGGAAAATAAAATTAATCCATTTGAATATATAGTGAAACACTTATTTAATATTTTCCATCAATTTGTTATAAGTTTGTTCCTTCAGTAGATCGTCAAGATTTATGACAATATTATGACTATGAACATCATACTCAAGTTTTCAAGTGAGAATATTAAAAAGTTAAACTATGTCGAAATAGTGACAAATATATGAAAATTCATTGGGGGGTTGATAGAGGGATGTAATTGGAGAATGAATGTTATTTGGCATTCTACTATATATGGCGATGTGATGAAACTTTTTTGAAAAAAAATATTTAAAAAAGGTTTGTTATATCTAAAAGATATTCTAAATAATCAAAGTTTGTTTTATATAGTCAACATATCAATATCAAAAAATTACAACACTTGAAATTTATATACCATGCATCATGCTGGTTATCAAATGAAATTGAAATATTATCAAGAACTTGATTTTTCTGTAAATTGACATTTTCACATTAAACTCGAAATATTTAAATTTTTTGGTCATGCATCACACGGGTATTATATAATATTGAAATTAATCTCAAATAATATATTATTTTGTGTTCAATATTTTCATATCAAAACACCAAAATAATAATTTTTATATGCCAATATGACTAAAATTTATTACCCATGTTAAAAAATATATCATCTAATCCGAAAATATAATATGTATTAAGAATAATTAATCTTTCAATTTGGTATCTAGATCATTAAATCAATTTTATTTATTTGATGAAATTGATTTCAAATCTTAGCATGTCAATTAGAAAATAAATTCAATTTTGTTGATATCATTATGAATCTGACACCTTTTTTTAATTAGAAGAAAATTGTTATCACAAATGAGTGATAAAAAATGTAATTAGAAAATAATGATAAAGAAAATGATTTTTGAAGTTGATCACATCATTATTTCCCAAATGTTCGTTCAAATATCAAGCATGCAATGATTTTTTTCCCTATATAGATGATAGATCTCCTTCAATACATTAATAATATGTGATTTAATTTTCATTTTCTTTTATTGTGGATTTTGTATCGATCATTAATTAAATATTATTAATTTATAAAACTATTATGTGTATTTAATCTTTGTACATCAATTAATTATTAATCTTTGCATGTCAATTAAATGAATAATTATCTATCTATTTGAATTTGCGCGGTTGTATTGAATGAATTTTGAATAAATTACATGAAATTATTGCAACATATACACTTTCATATGAAAATTTTAGTAATTGTCTAAATATATTTTACATAAATAAAAGATATTTTGCTATTTATTATTTTTAAATAAAATTTCGAATTTTGATATGTATATTGATTTACACATATTTATAGGATAATATTTTTCTATAATATACCATATGTATAATATCCTATTTCATATACCAATCTATTGTTCATATACTTGGAGTATACTTTATTTTGAGAATATAACCATCTTACACAATCGGCCAGAATATCACCAAAATATTACACACTAATATGATATTATATATATATGATAAAATCTATATATAAAATTTAAGATGACCTTTATATTATGATTTATGCAATTTTATAGCTCTAATTAGAATTTTATAACGAAATCAACAAATATATTCTAAATAAATACAATGAAACACTTATTTAATATTTTCCATCAATTTGTTATAAGTTTGTTCTTTCAATAATCGCTCAAATTTATGATAATATTATGACTATGAACATCATACTCAAGTTTCCAAGTGAGAAATATCATAAAGTTAAACTATGTCAAAATGGAGACAAATGAAAAATTCATTGGTGATTGGAGTTTTATTTGTAGAGAACGTAATTGGAGACTAAATGTTATTTGACAATCTTCTATAGTGCTGTGTGATGAACATTTTTTTAAAAGGAATATTTAAATAAATGTTTGTTATATCTAAAAAATAATCAAAATAATCAAGGTAATATTTCTCTTTAACAATAAGAATTTAATTGTATATTGTTTTTTTATTTTTTTTTCTTATTTGCATCACATCATATTTTCACTTGATTTTATGCTCTCTGATCGTTGAATTGTTGTCAAATGTTACTGAAAGATCTCATTCTATTCAAAGTTAGAGAAATATTTATCCATGTAATTCAATGAGGGATTCAATACAAACTTTTATCTGTCAATATTTATTTTGCCTCTGGTGACATTCTAATTTGAAAAGAACAGGTACGATAAATCCTATATCTATTTTAAATCATTTATAATAAAATAATTATAGTAAATTTACAAGAGAAGTATAAGTTTTCGTTCCTACAGAGCTTTGGAGAAAACTTTGTTAAAGAATTTCAATATAAAAATATTTTAAAACATAAAAGTTGATAGTAATTTATCAAACATATAAATTTATACTTGCATGATATGTGTATATAAACATAGAAGTGATCATTTTATTAATCCACGAGTATTTGAGCTATAAAAGTACCATATTTTAAAATATAATTATTTATTTTTTAATATTTGACAAATTATAGGTTATAAAGGTTTCATGTTTATTTTTTCTTCCAAAAATTCTATATATATATATTTTTTTTTTTTTTTTAAATTTTAAAATCATTTATTATTTTATTCAAGAAAAGCACAAATATCGGGATTTATTTTAAAAATTAAATTATTATTAATAGTTTTCCCAATCTAATATTCAAATCTTAAATTGAGGTGACCTTTTAAAATCAGAATTTCTTTTTTAAAATTTCATAATTATAGGGAGTTTTCCAAATTTAATCTTATAGCTTATCATATTTATAAATTTAGTAAATCATTTTTATTTTGTGTAATATTTTATCACATTTCTATTCTTTTATTTTTATATAAACCATAAAAATGAATAGTGGTGAAATCAAAACGTCATGGACACACACATATTTATATTATTATTTCCTACGTTTTACATAAATAACCAATTTCTATATTTTTGTTTAAAAACATATTGTAAAAAAAAATTTAACAATTTTAAGACATTTAAAAAGATACAATATAGAATTCTTCAATAGTATGATAAATTTAGAAATTCAGTACAATATCATAATTTTTTCCCATTATGAATATTTTATTAAGCATATATTTGCATAATTTTTTCACATTAATTATGACAAATACAATTAGTAAAATAGTTATATAATGTATGCTGAGTATATGAAATATTTAAAATTAATAAATTATATGGTATTATATTAAATTGAAATAACTCTAATGCACTATATTGTTTTTCTTGGTTAACATATTTATATCAAAAAATTACAACACTTTAAATTTATATACCCAATCATCACACGGTTACCAAATGAGATTGAAATATTTTTAAGAATTTGATTTTTTCTTAAAAACTAACATTTCACATCAAATTCGAAAATTTAAATTTTATGGTCATGAATCATTGAGTGACATATTAGATTGAAATTAGTCTAAAAAATTTATTATTTTATATTCAACATTTTCATATTAAAATATTAAAATAATAATATTTATATACCCGTGCATCGTGCGGGACCTATACTAGTGTATATATATATATATATATATCATTGTTTTATCAGATTGTGCTAGAAAATTGGGCCAATATATTACATGGGCTTGACCCAATCCAGTTATACTGGCGCAAACAGAAATCCAATTCGACAGATTGTTTTTGAAATTATGGGATTAGATTTTTAATAAGAAACTGAATTTGGGACGCAATTCTATCTTCACTCTCAAACTCTGTTGCACAGTGCAATAAATTCATTTTTGCGGCTGCAATTCTGCACATTGATGCTCTGACTTTGTGAAAAGCCATAGTCGGGAATGATTATCTCCTCCGGCTCCTTCCGCTGCACTCTTTCTTGCACCAAAACTCCGATTTCCGGCGACCAATTCCGGCGAGAATGTGAACTCTTTCAGACAACCAGAAACCATTATCTATCTAACTTCACTGGTCGCCAATCTCTACAAATGCGCGGCTTTAAGAAGTCTTTGCTTCCACGTATGGCGGTCGGCTCGGTAATAATTCCTTTTTATTTTGTTGAAAATTTCGCATTACTTGTAATTTTGATTGAAAATTTCAATAATTTTTAATCTTGTGGGAAGTTGTGGATTTGAAGGTAGTTTATTTATTTTGCAGACTTTTTTGGAAGTATTGTTGTTTTGAATTGATAGTCAGCTAAGCTAAAACCAAACTATTGTAGATGATATATGGAATTAGATTAATGTTACTTTCTTTTTTAGTTTGTGAAAATTTTCCATTGGAAGTGTTAGCTAGTTCAAACAAAAGTAGATTTTGAGTTGTTTGTTGTTTGGTGTTTTTACATTATATATTACTGACTTTTAACCTTAATCTCAATACTGGTAAACTTGTTGAGTGATCATATGCATTGTCATCATTGTTATTGAAGTTGCAAAAGTAGTTGATACGCTACTAACATTCCTGCAGAATGTGAGTGAAGATACAGACGACATGTACGATGATTTGTTCAAAAAGTATGGGAAGGTGGTGTTTAGACGAAAGGACCAAAAGTCTGCTATTGCAGAGGTTGATGATGATGCCGAATGCTTGTCCTGTAAGTTCTTCCTACTTATATATATGTTGATGCACTGATGTATGCCTTGTTCTATCTTACCTTACTCCTCAAAATAAAGTTGTTGCCATGTTTACACCCTCATGGTATTGTTAGGTTATAGTTATTTTGTGTGATTTCTCATGAAATTGTACAAGCTTTGGTGGACACTGTTGCCAGTAAGTTCTAATATGGATCTTGAAGTTAGTATTCTGAAGTATTGAGTGATCTAAATTAATATAAGTTAGAGGAATGTGTGTGTGTGTGTGTGAGAGAGAGAGAGAGGCACAAGACTTTCTGTTTTTGATAGCATACCGTATCTTATTCACATGCAGATTAATTGTGGGTTATTTTCATCTCGTTTACATCATCCTGGTTCTGTGGAGAGATTCATGACCTAGATTCATGAGACAATTCCATACTCTTTCTTTGTGAACACAAATCTCTAATTTGCATTGGCTACAATGTTTATCCCAATAAATGCATTGATCGAGGACTGTGTAGTGACCTCTCAAGATAGAAGTTTAACAAAGTAATGCATTTGCTGTTATGCATAGCCAGTTTAACAGATCGATTTCTGTGGTTGATGCAGTTGCCATGGCATTGGCTAAGGTTGCAAGTGACGTCAAGGCAGGAGACATAAGGCTTCTCTTTGTGAAACCTCTGGTTTACTGGACTCGGTTTTTTATCATCGCCACTGCTTTCTCTCGGCCTCAAATTGATGCTATTGGGTAAGGCAGATACTTTGGCTTCTGATTTTTGCTGCCTCGTACATTTCAGTTAATTTCTTTCTCATTTGTTTCTTACTATCTCCTACAAAGATAAAAGTGAGTGTTTCATGTTTTCATAGGACGAGAATTAAAGATTTAGCAGAAACACAATATGGGAGAACTGCCACTGGGGATTCTAAGCCCAACTCTTGGACATTGTTGGACTTCGGTAAGTATATCTGAATCACTAGGATGATTCAAAACGAAATGTGATATCAAGAACTTACAAGACTAACTCAGATGTGCTAGTATAAGAGAAACTCAAACTATATGTGCCTTCATCTGCCATCGCATTGTACTTCTGCTTGCGATTCTTAACATAGTTCGGTTCCTATGTTCTTGTTTGTAGTTGACACTCTTGTTTACGGAAGTTGGTCCATTAAATTATAGATCTTTGACTAGATTAGACAGACTCTAGATATTATAATCTACATACTGACAGCCATTATATTAACTTGAGTTCACTGCTGTGCGTGTACTAATTTCAGGTGATGTGGTAGTACATATATTTCTTCCTCCACAAAGGGAATACTACAATTTGGAAGAGTTCTATGGCAATGCAACGTCTATCGAGTTACCATTTGAGGACCAACCACCTTTTCGCTAATGAAATTGCAGAGTGATAGACACTCAACTCTCATTTCAATAATGTAGTGGCAAAACATGACATGGTGCATCTTCCTATGATCGTTAGATTCATGATCGAGTGACCAAAATTGTCCAAAGAAAATGTAACGTCCCTTTGTTGTAATTTATTGATTGGTAACAATAGCTGTTTCAAGAAGTTAGATGTCATTTGAAGTCATTCAGGATTATGTGCTATGTTGCTTGTCGTGATGGAAACTCAAATCAACCATTTAGAGACGTGCTCCAACTATTTAAATGATGTTTCAATAAGCATATTGAAATAGAGAGATCAACGCGTGCAGTTTACAACTTTACCAAATTTCCTCTAGTACACATCATTTTAAAGAAATGATATACAAAAAAATCTAAGTACCACAGGCTTTGAAAAACTATATGGTCTGAGAATCAGGAGTTGAGAATAATTACTTGAGTTCAAATCAAATTTTCCACTAATTTCAAATAATTCACTAAAAATCACAAAATAGAGCAATCTATTCTGATTAATTACTCATTAGTGAATCAGGAGTTGAGAATAATTACTTGAATAATTAGAAGTTGAGAATAATTACTTTTGAGTTCTAATCCGATTTTCTACTACTCATTTCGAATAATTCACTAAAAATCATATAGAGCAATCTTCCCCTGTAATTGATGTCACAGGGAATACAAAAGGTACAAAAGAGAGATTTCTTACAGTAGACAAAATGTATAATGGTCAAGTCACAACATTTTAATACAAACGAACCCACAGTTGGTGAAGAAAACACTATTCAGACATATCAACCCACAATGTTAAAATCTTGGATAGCAATGAAGCTCTTAGTCTCACCCTCTTCCACAGATCCCACCCAGGATCAATGCTCTGATCGGTAAATTTATCACCTGAGTTAAGACTTACGAGGAGGAGAACTGCTTGTGCTGCTTGAGCTGGGACTACGTCCTCTTATAGGCCTGAGGAAACAAATAATTATAACCAAACAAGATCCACTACAACAATAATATCTTGAAAGTGAGACTAGAGGACAGGTGAAAAACAAACACACAGAAGTAGCTTTCAGAAAAAAGCAAATCTGGATCATTAAGAAAGAGCAGTTTGATGGTGTGTCGAGAGGCATGCAAAACGATAAGAAAATTCATGAAAACTACCTTCGAGGACTACGGCTCCGTGACACCCTCCTTGGCCCCTGCAACAAATCCACAAGATGTACCTATGTTAGCCACCAGTCTAAAAGAACTTACAGATGAATACCAAAGAGATACTGACCCTGCGTGGGCTAGGCGATGAAGAATAAGATGATGATCTACCACGTCTACCAGGTGGACCACCACGACCTCTGTACACATGACAAGAGGAAACACCAGAGTCAGATGGATAATGAAAGAATAAAACATACAAAATGCATATATAGTATGTCCTAAGACATTAAAGATATATTGTTTCCAGGAAGCTCCTTTCAAAATTTTCACCTTAGGTGAAATGGTTAAGAAATTAATGTGTTCTCATTAACTAAAACCAATAACTATTTGCATGTCACCTTCTAGGAGAGGGTGACCGTGATGGCGAACGAACTGGCCTCCTAATAGGAGATCGACTGCGTCTGCGACCAATAGGAGACCTTCTTGGAGGAGGACTTCGAGCACGTCTTGGAGAACTAAAACATAAAATCCATGATTAAAAAGATGATTTGATGATAATACCTGATCAGATCATTACAACTATGCTTCAAATATTTTTAAAAATAGATCTTTAAACAATCAACACGCAAAAGTATTTTGAATTTTCAAAGAAATGCACTTATACAATATATGAGAAAAGTAATGCAGGTACACGGATGCTAAATTCATAACAGCTTGGTGCATTATGTTAAAGAAAAAACTTTCATTGCCTAAAAAAGCCGTCATATGATACATAGCGGTGTATATCAAACAACAAAACAGCATGTTGAGACAGCAGCACAGTCAGAGACTATGCCAGTCCCCCCACTGCAACCTCCTCCTTAAATGGGTATTTGTTGCCACTGCAAGAAGGAGAGAGGGATGTCTGCCCACTCTATTCAGCAATGGAGGTCAAGGAGATTCTGCCAGAAAGGTTTAAAAAAAATTTGCCAAATGTACCACATATACCTCATTTCCTATGGTCAGAAACTTTGCCAAATTAAGTATCTCTTCAATATGTAACTAGTAACACAATTGAGAATCCTTAGATATCGAAAAAGATGAGAAAACAAGATAGTTTGAAATGACCTTGTTTTCACCCAACAAATAAACCCTTCATCCTGAAATAATGACTCCAATTTCTCACTAAGATGGACTTAGAAAAAAAAAAAAAAGGTTTTATTTATAATGCAAGAGGGGTCACATCATTACTCTAAATCAGAGAGTATTTAGAAAAAGTTCATCTTGGGAATACAAGTTCTATAGAGGCATCTCTTAAATTAAAAAAAAAAAAAGGCACAAAAAATGAGCAAAGAGATGGCATCCTAATCACCATCAAAGATCAAACAATTATAAAAGAAAAAATTAGAAAGGAGCAAGTACAGGAATTATAATAGTTAGGGAGGAAGACGATTATAAGTGATTTGGCCTACCGGCGTCGAGGTGGAAGTGGAGAACGGCGACGAACAGGACTACCACGAATTCTTCTTGGAGATCCCCTGTAAGAACAACACATATCAGAAGCTGCACCTGAAACCCCCACCCCACCACAAAATATGGAAGAATAAATACAATTAGCATATCAGAATCCAGGATTTGGGAAAACCCACAACCTTGGAGGTGACCGGTAACGCCTTGGCGGAGAAGAAGGTGAACGACCTCTGAGAGGGGATGCAGGCCTTCTCCGAGGTGGTGGGGAGCCACCTCGTCTATAAGGAGAATCAGCTCTACGACGAGGTGGGGGTGGAGAATCTGGCTCCCGTCTGGGAGATCCTCTTCGTGCTATGGGAGACCTCCTTCGAGGGGGAGAGAGGGGTTTTCGCCTAGGAGACACTGATGATATCATAAAGATTTTGCTTAAACAACTATGGATGGAAGAAGGAAATGCATATAACAATCCATTTGTGTTATCCTAACGAGATCCCACCTTCTCTCGGGCGCTTTGCTCCATCTTTGTCGCCATCTGCGGGAGCATCCTCAGCTTTTGACCCATCTCTCCTCGAAGTGGTTGCAACAGCTTTAGGAGGAGAAGCAACCTTCTTTCTCTCAGGTAAAGTAAATTTGGCACGAACAACTTTACCATCAATTTGAGCCTGAAGTACATGGTAGATAAAATTGGATTACAAGCCAAGAGAAGCAAGAGAAGCTCTGGACTAGGAGAACTAACAAAACCTTACCCCATCCATATATAGCTGGGCCTTTTCAGCATCAACCCTGTTCTTGAATTCAACGTATGCAAATCCTTTGGGAAGGTTAACCTGTTAATAAGAGAAAATGTCAAAAATGAAAGAATGCATAGCTGGTTATGAGATCAACACCAAACATGAGGGCATGTGACTTACAACATGATCCATTGCCAGTCGAACATTCACCACTTCACCAAATTTACCTGTGAAAACGAACACGATACGAGAACCAAACCCAGCCTTAGGAACAAGATCAATAACTATTAGAAAGTATCATCATGAATGGACATCAATTGATCAGCCCCCAATTCCACTAGTTTATAGTATATATGTTGTAACAGTTCATAACAAAGGGACACAACAATGATTATAAGTATCAATAAGTACTGTAATGTATACCAAATATTTCTTTCAAATGGTTCTCATTTGTGTTCCTAGTAAGCTGGTCCACATGCAGCACAAGAGATTCAGGAATAGGAGAAGCTTTCCTGAAGTCACAGAACATAAATAAGTTTGGGAAAAACACTCAGTTAGATCATCAATGATATTAGAGCCAAAGACAATTAACTAAAAAAAAACAAAAAAAATAGAAATAAAAGTACATCGGCAGACGTTACCTCCAAGTAAATAATAAATAGAAGATTAGTGATACTTAAAATGACAAGTGAATTTTGAGCATCAACACTGAATTTAAGATGTAATTTATCCTAAAATGAATTTAAAGCACAATTTTCCCCATAAAAATATCTGGAAGGTACAATGTGCCATGATCTGATATATAATTTCTGAATATTGTTAATAAGAAAACACATGAATCTAGAATAAAATAACTGCACCATACGGAATAAAAATCAATGGGAGGTTCTAGGACTTCATCTAGATATGTAAGAAAAAACTGACTTTCAACTAAATGGAAAAATTATTCTCACCTTGGAGGTGGGGAAGCTTTCTTGGTTTGTGCTGGAGGTGAACGACCTCGCTTAACTCCTTCAGCAGGACTATGCAAAACAACAGTGGATTGAGATAAATATATGGTCAGTAAGATGCAGCTAGAGGAAAAAGGGAAACAAGAGAATGAAAAATAATCACTGAATCAAATACCAATTTGATGAAGTTATATTGCTCTCAGTTTGTCAGTTACCCCAATATGTTAAAACTTACAAACGGCACTAATGGGTTAAAGCACCAAAGTTTTTGAGCACATCAGCATGTCAGAAAATAGGTATTTTTACCAGTAAGTTAAAAGAGACACTCCCCATAAAGAAGAAAGAAGATGGTATACCGTATATGTAAGAAAATGTAAAACCAACACTTATTTTTCACAGAAATTCTAAAACCTGGACACCAAATACTCTTTAAACGAGCAAAATATATACAAATAAAACTCCAGCATTTTAACACATCATTCAACAAACACAGGAATTGTGCACAATTAACAATTTTACAAGACAAAGCAATTTTTATCTGAAACGGAACAAGATTTAAACATATATGTATATATATAATGTAGTGGAGGGAATATAATTCACCTTTTCCGAGTAGGAGCAGGGCTGGCGCTACGAGAACTGCCACTGCGAGAAGGAGAAGAGGATGAGGAGAGGGATTTAGAACGAGAGCGAGAACGTGACCTCGAACTGGACCGCGAGTCTGAGCCAGAGGAACGCGAGCGAGAGCGGGAAGAGCGAGAGTCGGAACCCGACGGAGATGCCGGCCGGCCTCGGGCGGGTTTCGCCATTGGAGAAGCTCGTATCAAATCCCTCTATAAACCCTAACCTGGGTAAAGAGAAAACATTTCGAAATGAAGGGATGCGTATTTGGTAAAGGCCGATAAAATTCTGATGGGCCTTCGGGATTGGACCACTCAAAGGTTTGGGCTTATTGGATTTTCTGGCCTCTTTTAACTTTAGTCCTTTCTTTTATTTTTCTCATTTTGCTTGTTTATATTTTGGAGAAGTCACAAGTGCACTTTTAGTTTTTTCTTTTAATTCAAACTGTTTTAATATTAATAAGGCCAAATGCGAAAAAAAATCCAAAACTTTAGGGTTTTTGTTATTTTAGTCAATTCTTTTATTTTTGTCAATTCATTCATAATTTAAAGATTTAGTTGATATTTGGCTAAATTAAAATTTGAGTCAAAATTAAATGATGGTTTCACTTCACATCATGCTTTCATCTTCCCCTTTCCTCTTTCACTTCCTCTTCTTCCCCCTGTATTTCTCCCTTCTTCTTTCACATCAATTTATCTCTAAAGAAATTGGGCATTTGAATTGACCGAAAACTAAAAACTTCACATCACTTATCTTTGAATACACCAAAAACTTTGAAATTTTTTTTTGGCTATTTGGTGTATTAATAATATAGGAAAATCTACATAAAACTATCGTATGATTTATGATTGTCATAATTTTCTTTTTTAACTTTTTTTTTTTGAAGGATTCTTTTTTAACTTTTAAGATGTTACCATTCATTAGTAAAATTAAGTTATATCATTACTAACTTTGCCTATGTGCCCATGTGGTGCTCACGTGGATTCCTTATCTTCATTTCCTTCATATTAAGGACAAACCCAGATTAAGTGTTTAGTATAAATTTACATTTGTGATTAAAAAAAAAAAAAATGTTACCGTCCATTTGCAATTCTTATTAAGGTGTGTCCCGGTACATTTGTAATATCCACCCTTTTCTCTGATGATATACTTAGAAAATAATAATCTAACATAAACATAAAATGCAGCAAAAGAATAGAAGTTATTCACCTCTCCAAGCAATAATCTTTGCATAATCAAATAATTATACAATTAAAAGTTCAACTTAGGCTTTGCCTCAGCTTGGAAGGCAAGAGCCACAAACATCACATATAATAACTGAGACAACATACGAACAACAACAATGTAATCATCCCAAGCAACAGGCAAAACTCAAATCGGCTCGATCATCATCATACAAGAAAGCAACAAGTCAATTCTCAGCTTGGTTCTTCCATCCTGGGTGCAGGTTCGGATTTCCTTCTCTTGGGCTCGTTCTCACCCAATTTCAACGAAAAACTAAGGTCTTCATTGCAAGCATTTCTCAAATCATAGAGATTCTCCAATTCCAAACTCTGTTGCTGATCACCATGATGCATAACAGATTTTCCGAGAAAGCTGGGTATGAACTGATGCTCAAAACTTGGACCGGTGTTGACTCCGTCTTCCAAATCAAATGCACCACCTTCTATGGGAGACGAGTTTATATCTGGTCCACCTGGACCATCTTCCAGAGGGAGGTGCTGGATGTGAAGACCCAAAGGTTCAGATTTGTCCTTTGGAAGCATTACATCAGGAGGCGATGAGTCCCCAGCAGTCGATCCAACCACTGTCATGGAAGCGGATCTTTGTTCCTGAACTGCAACTATAACGATGCCACAGATTGAAGATCAGAGGATGTCCAAACAAGTCTGAGCTCAAATTTTACATATTGATTTGGTGGAAAATATTAACATTTTGAGTATTACAGTTACTCGAACTCTGATTCAAGTCTGAGCTCAAATCTGGTTGACTATTAATAAACCAAGCTTGAGCTCAAGTTTTTAAAGCAAGCTAGCACATTGGTCAGAAAATTTATAACAGCTTCATGAATTTACAGCCCAAACACAATAGAGAGTATATCATGGACCAACTATACAATACAAAATGTGGTAAATAACCTCCATGTTCATACGATAAACACTTGGGCAATAGTTAAATGGATGAGATGAAAAAAGTTTATCTTTTTTAGTTCATGCTAGTTATATAAATGGAGTCACATAAAAGACCAAATAAAAATATACCAACCTCTCAGTGCGTCCTCTGAAGTGATCAAGTCAAGTTCGAGGAAATTGAGCAGGCGTCCAAGATCAACACCACTAGTCCAGTTTTCCGGAGGCTGGCCAACTTTTAGCTTAAGACGTCCTCTATTGGCAGTTCCACCCCAGATTATGCCTATTGGCTGTGGCTGCTCTCCATTTTCACCCTTTAATATGATAAGACTCCCGCTGTCCCCTTCAAGATCAAAAGTTTGTTGGTTCTCACCGACGACAAGAAAATCAGTCAAAAAGCATATCCCTTTTTCATCATTGTACTCAAGAGCGTATGCTAGTACAGTTCCAGTAGTCAAACCAGAACTTCTCCCAACCTTTGTCACTTGCTTTCCAACAAGACTACTAATTGGAAATTGTAAGTCTATTGTTTTGACTTTTCCAATCTCTCCTATCCCTTTCACAGATGTAGTTACAGCAGTCATGTCAAAATCATCAGCAAACGGGATAAAGGCACCATCTGCCCTTACAAATGTCTCTGCATGTATTCAAATTGCATCACTCATCCACTCCTAGCTTAGAAAATGAGGCCTCAAACTAAAAGGGGTGGCTAAGGTCAGACATTAAATGGAAGAGAGGAGAAGGAAAGGACAAAACCGTGAAGCACGTAATCACATTGTCTGAAAAACAACAAATGGTGTCCTAGGAAAAGGCATTAATTTGACTTCATGCAGATGTTGCTTATTCATTGTATTGATAGTTGATACCCACAATAGCTATTACCTATTTGCTAGTCACAACTTAAATAAACCAGAAAAACAACGAACCTGGATTAATGCCAGCAAATATCCCAAACCACATATCATCTCTGATGAATGAAGTTGCTCTTTCTACTGCACCAAGATAAACCCCAGGTCCAAGTGTTGGCGGTAAAGGATGAAACATCTTCTGATTTGGATAATCTAAGTCAACTGCAACATGCCGATTTGTGAGGAAACCAACTTGTCGATTACCTGTCTGGCTCCTCACAATTGCACCCAAGGTTCCATAGGTTTCCTGATTCGCAACCTGACATGGCAGGAAATAGTTGTGACTCTATATTACTGTAGAGAACTTATATGAAAGGGCAATCTAACATAGTTTCCGAAAATTGCCTCAGAAAACAGGGTGCAGTAGGTAAAAAAGGAAAAAGAAACTCGCACCCCAAAGAAAAATATGGTCTTATATGGAAAATTCCTAAAAAACTTCAGGGATAGAAAAAAAAGTTCTTACATTAGGCGTACAAACAACATCCATAACCAACTTGAATCTGTGCAACCACAAGTTTCTAGTTAGCAAGTTTAATGCAGTGGAAGTTTCTAGTATGATTCATAATTTCCAATTCAAAGTCCTCAATATTTCCAAAAGTTCCAAGTTAGCGATCAATTCCTAGCATAAATTTTCATGAATTCAACATAGAAACGTTTGATCACAAAATTCATATTTCTTAAATACATAAAACAGCATACACACCATGTACATTAGGTGACAGAAACTGGATTGCATGTAGAAACTAATACTGGTTTGCCTAACCAAGCAAGAACAATGAATTTGTGACAACATGAGATGGCTCAATTAGAAAAGCATGTGAATGGCATTACTTATAATGGTAACAAAAGAATTATTTTATATACAGCTTCAATTGTCGCTGGAACTACATCATATGGTTCAGCAACTAACCCCATCAATGTATTTGGTTCACTCACTATCAAATGGATCAGTGTTACTTCCAGCAAGAAATATATCAAAGATTTAGTATCCAAAAGAGCATCTTTCCAATAAGGTGTTGTCTAGTGGAACAGATATTCTATGTACCTGAGAACCAGAACCAATACACGGATCACTCCCACGCAGGTCATCAACAATCTCGGTGTATAGTTGTTCCTTAGGGGAAGCCTCAGGGGCACCGAAATAAGAAAATTCCACCACATCCACATCACACCATACTCCTCCCGGTCCCTGAACGAGTAAAAATGCCATTTAAATCAAAGCATTTAAGTGAACATTCAAACAGTAACTCTTACCATCCCTCCCACCAAGATGAAGGCACCTGTGATTACAATTTCAGGCATGCTGATCCTAAAGCTAACAAGAGTAATCTCACAAAAGAAATTTGAAAAAAAAAAAATCATTGAGCAAAATACTTTAGATTTTTCTTCTTTGAAATCTATAGACAAAAGAAAACAGTCTTAATAGAGTTTACCCAAAGTGGAGCTTCAGAGAAAAGAAAAAAAACAAGCATTTGTTATTACCACCAAGGCAGATGGCAGACACTGGATAGGGCTAAGCCATTGCTTGTGAACTTTCCTTGATACGAAGACTAGTATTGCTGGTATATCTGTCAAAACACCACGTCGAATCCGAAAACCAATTGCCGTGCCGAGACTATAACATCTCAGGATTTTGCTGTGAAATGCCCTAATGGTCATGAGCTCCAACAAGGTATTAGCTCGCTGAACTTCTGGCAATTTGCCATGGGTTTCAGCTAAAATGTGTTTCTGTAGGTTAGCAAAATAATTTGCCCTCTCTTCAGCATCATCTTTTATTCGACTAGGCCATGAAAAGTATGCAGCGCTACTCTCACAATGTTGCCCAGCTGATGCATGGGGCTGAAGTGGTGGTGGGCTAAATGATGTCCGGTAAAGTTGATTGCAAGAATATTTCTCAAGATCCAAAGATGATTCCTCAGATGGTGTAGAGCCAGAGCCTCGGGCTCTAGATTGTGACCTTCCTTGATCCATCTTTTAACTTATCATGAAGAAACTCATCAGATATCAACTTTCTGCTTGTTATGAAATCAAATGGTTTGTCCAATGACAATTCTGTTTTTATGAAACTTTCGAGGAACTATATACAACTGGTTTCTCTTGGTCATTAATTCACCTGATATATTTTAAAACAGAAAGAAAATGATGATGAGAAAACATGGCAATACTATTATTACACCAGAGACAGCAGAACATTTAGACATGTTTTCTACAATAGAACCAGTACATTCCACAATCAACATACTGATAAATTTATTATTAAAAACAAAAAAAAGTTCTGTTCATAAACTTCAAAAATTTTATAGGACGAATGGAAAAGTTGTACATATCTAGAAAGAAATAAGTGAATGGTCCACTCATTAAACCAGGTCCACAAATAACATAAGTACAACAAAAGGAAGAACAGAAAACCCTAAATGGTATACCATAATATTTGGTCGTATTAAACCATCTATTAGGAATCAACAAGCTGAAATTTAACGAGCAAATAATGTATTATGAGAGTTCTCAATAAAAGTTTATTGGAATAGTTCCCATTATGCTAGGGCTACCTAAGAATGAGGCAAAGTAAAGTAGGCCAGAGAATCCACAAGATTTAGCTGTCTATATGCAAAGCCAGTTATGCAGCAAACAGTAAATGTCACACTATGCCCTCAACCACTTTTATATTAAATCCAAGTGTGCAAACGATGGTAGCTTTTGCATAGCATGAGAATATTAAACCTACCTTCGCTAGGGAAATACCAAGTATTGAATGGGACCGGGAAAAAACGATCTTTTGAATAGAATCGGTCAGGCAAACTGAAGTTTAACTCTAAAGTTCCAGATTGTAATTTTAAGTGGCAAAAAATTTCCAAGCTTCTGGACATATCGATTTTGTGCCATGATATCAAAAACTATATTTTTTTCTATTCTGCATTTAGCAAACCATGCAAATGCACAAGAACAATAATCTCATAACTATAACACCTAATGCTCGACCCTGAAAGTTTCTGAATTGCTAAAGGGATCAACCATCAGTAACAGCTCAGATTCAGAACAACCATAAAATAAAACAAAAAAGACCACACCAATAAAAAGTAATTTACCTATGATCTTACAAATTTTAAGCCAGAAGATAATTCTACAAGTCAAACGAAAATGCACACAGAGAAACCTGGAACGACTTGGAATCTAGTTTACCTAAATTTGCTCATATCAACAGAAACGGAGAAACCTAAGTAAGTATTTTTTGAATGATGAAATCAGCATCCAGCCCACTGATCAAAGACATTTTCTTGACCAAAATAAAATTATTTTCTACAGAAAGTAGTATCAACAATTCCAAGGTGGAAGATGTTTATTCAGAAACAATAATAGAACTATAAAATTATTGTTTACATCAAAAAAAAAAAAAAAAAAAAAAAAACAGAATCTCTGATTATGAGCTTACCTTACTATCAGATAGCATGATATGACAGTTCCCTAAGATAGCCAAATTGTAAACAACCGCACCGTAATTACCTTAGGGCGCTCTTTGACTGGGATTAGCCTCTCTCTCTCTCTCTCTCTCTCTTTCTCTTTCTCTCTCCCCCACTAATCAGGAAAGTGAAAAAAGTCTTTATTATTTTCACTTTTCCCAGTGTGCTTTCAGTGCTGGTGTGGGAGGAGAGGAGAGAAGGAAGAAGGTGCCTCCGGTCCTCTTCCTCCAGTTCCCTGCAGTGGCTTCTTTTATTTTTTTTATCACTACCTTTATCACTCACAAATTTAGGTTAAATTAAGAAATAAATCATAAGGTATAAACTTTTGAAAGTTTTAAAAAACTCATATAACATTGATTTGTTTCTACGTCTAATTTGATTTCATTTGACTCGCTTATTTATTTTGATATATTATCGTTTTTTAAATTTAAGAAATTATGTAATGAAAATTTAATTATTGAAAATGTGCCATTGTGATTTCACAAACTTTGAGATCGTTTAATAATTTAATCAAATTTGGAGGATCGTAGATACAATTGAACCTATATATAATTAGAGTGTTCTTGGTAGAAAGAAAAAATAACTATTATTCTATATTTTTGTCGTTTTCCTTGTACATTGATTTGATATGTTTCTGTGGTTATACTTTTCCTAATTCTATTTCTACATGAAACGTGATTGAATGATACCTCAAAAATTAAATAAGGTTACAATAAAATCCAAGTAGATAGAGTATCAATTTTGACTCATAAACATTCCGATATTTCCATCATTTATTTTAATTAATAAATACGAAATCAAATGCTTTCTTTTCAAATACACGATTATCTAAGGGGATGTTTGGACTGGACTTGGTACATCTGGATTTTGGATGGACTCAGTCCAGTTCATGTTTGGACAAGGATTTGCAAAATCCTACTTTTTCTACAATTTCCAATAAAAACATCAATTTTTTACAATTTTCAATAAAAACATCTACTTTTTCTACAACTCCCAACAAAAAACATTTCCTTTTTCTACAATTCCCTATGTGAAAATGACATTTTAACTATAATTCTACTCAAAATTCAAACTCACAAAATCCTTCTCAAGCCAAAATTCAGATTTGCTCAAGCCATCTTAAATGTTTAGATAGCTCCCTAATCGGCTAATCCTAATAGTCCTATACTTTTTTTTCCCATTTTTCCCAAAAATAGGCAATATTGTTTGATTTTTTTTCTTCTACCGAAAATGATTAAATACTACTATTATCCAAGTCATGATAAGTAAAATAACATTTAGCTTTATGTCGTGATAAGTAAAATAACATATTCTATATCGATATTTCATTCTATTTACCAAATAAATGAGTATTTAGTTTAGTATTTATAGTTACATTTATAGGATCAATAACTAAACATGTAGCTTTTGACTCTGTAAACTTCATGTGGTTCCAATAATTTTAATGTATAGAGTTTTTACTCTATTACTTAAGATTCACATTGTATATCATAATTAAAATTAATTATTCAAAATTATTATATGCACTTATTTCAGCTGCAGCTACTAATAATATTATAACTATCGAAAGATCATTAAATAAAAAGAAAACTTTGAAAATAAACTTTTTTTTTTGAAGAAGGGAAATAAGCGAGTAGCTTAATCATTAAATAAAAAGAAAACTTTGAAAATAAACTATGTTTTTTCTTTTTTTTCCTTTTTTGAAAAAGGGAAATAAACGAGTAGCTACTGATACTATTCATATACAAAAAGATTTCAGAAGAAGAAATTGTTGAATATCAAAGATGAAAAACATTCACCCAACTGGAATATATTTCCCACAAATAAACAAAATACACCATATCCAGTTTTATAGCATTACATCCAAATAAAAACTACTTCAAAACCATAACCGCTACAAACGTGACCCTATCTGAAAATCCCTGAAGACTAGGACATCATTAACTAACTAATATTAGTAAATAAGAAATATAAACATTACAAATTAACTCTAACATTCCCTCCCTTAAACTAGATGTGCAACATTTAGTTTACATCTGAAACTTCAATCATTCCCAGCATGTCATGAAGTTTTAAGAACTGTTCCAATTTGAGTGGCTTCGTCATGATGTCTGCAACTTGAATCTGTGAATTACAATGATTCAATTTGACAACTCCATCTTTTACCAAGTCTCTCAAGAAATGAAACCTCACATCTATATGCTTGCTTCTGCCATGAAAAACTGGATTTTTGGACAACTGAATGGTAGAGTTGTTGTCACATTTAATCACAGTGCTCTCATCTTCCTTACGACCAAGCTTTTCCAACACTCTTTCTAAACAACACACATAGACAGGCGCAAATGGCAGCTGCTATGTATTCAGCCTCGGTAGTGGATAATGTCACTACAGGCTGCTTCTTAGAGGACCACGAAACTGCTCCTGACCCAAGAGAGAACACGAAACCAGAGGTGCTTTTCCGATCATCCAGGTCACCTACAAAATCACTATCAGTATATGCCACAAGTTTCGTTCTTCCCTCTTTCTTGTAGAAAATACCCAGCTCCGTTGTTCCTTTAATGTATCTCAATATCCACTTTGCTGCAAGCTAATGAGACATTCTTGGACAAGCCATATACCTACTGATCAAACTTACTCCATACATCAAATCAGGCCGAGTCGCAGTCAAGTACATGAGACTACCAACTACTTGTTTGAACAGGGTTGGATCAATTTTAACTCCTCCATCATCTTTTGATAATTTAGTGCCTGGAACAATGAGATTTTTTACTGCATTACTATTATCCACGCCAAACCTTGCTAGAACTTCACGAGTATATCTTCTTTGACATATGAAAATTTCACTTGAACTTTGCACAACCTCTACTCCAAGAAAATATCTCATTTTTCCCAAATCAGACATATCAAATTCCAACATCATTGAATTTTTTAATTCATCATACATGCCCCTATCATTTCCAGTATATATTAAATCATCAACATAGAGACTTACTATTAAAATTTTACCTCATTCCTTTGACTTTGTAAAGAGTGTATGTTCACAATAACACCTCTTGAAGCCTTCTCGAACAAAATAAGCCTCTATCTTGTTGAACCATGCCCTTGGAGCTTGCTTAAGGCCATGTAAGGCCTTTTTCAACTTGTAAACTTTGTCCTCTTCGCCTTTCTTTACGAATCCAACAGGTTGTTGTATAAAAACCTCCTCATTGAGTTCACCATGAAGAAATGCACTCTTCACGTTTAGTTGAAAAACATCCCAATTAAACTGAGTTGTCATAGCAATTATTAAGCGAATGGTATCAAGTCTTGCCACTGGAGCAAAAACTTCAGTATAATCAACTTCGTATTGTTGTGCATATCCTTTCGCCACTAATCGAACTTTGAACTTCTCTATCTCTCCATTCTCATTAAGTTTGGTCTTATAGACCCACTTAACTCCAATTGGTTTTACTCCTTTGGGCAGATCAGTTAATTCTCATGTTTTGTTCTTCTCTATAGATTGAATTTCCACCGCTATTACATCCCTCCACTTCTTGCTCTGGACTGCTTCTTCATACGTAAGTGGATCGTTCTCTGTTACCATCATCATCGCATTCAAACCTTCTTCAACAGACAAACCTTCACCAGTTTCGAAATCTGCCATCTAAACTGGTTCTCTTGTAATTCTCCTGTCCCTCCCTTCAACTAAAACCTCTTGAACATTATCATTTGGTTCACTTGGAGGCGAAGAAGGTGTCATAACCTCTTCATTGTTTTCTTCCTCATTTTCCTCTACCTCTCCTTCTTTATTATTCTTATATTCATCATCCCCACATTAAAAAATATCCAACTTGCATTCTTTTTCATTTCTGCTCCAGTCCCAGCTTTCTCCTTCTTCAAACACCACATCTTTGCTAATAATGATTTTCTTTGTGACTGGATCAACCATTCGATAAGCCTTTGATTCATTGCTTACTCCCAAGAAGACACATTTTTTGCTCTTGTCATCCAATTTAATTCTTTTTTGGTCTGGTATATGAACATGAGCTACACAACCGAACACTCGAAAATACTCTACTGTTGATTTCACACCACTCCAGGCTTCCTCTGGGGTTTTGTTTTGGACAACTACTGTAGAACACCTATTAAGAATGTGCACACTCCATTTCACAACTTCAGGCCAAAAATTCTTTGGGAATTTGCTTCTTAACCAACATAGATCGCACCATGTTCATTATTGTCCTATTCTTCCTCTCAGCAACTCCGTTCTGCTGAGGAGTATAGGCTGCTCTTAATTGTCTACGTATGCCTTGAGCCTTGCAAAATTCTCCAAACTCATTTGAGTTAAATTTACCACCTCTATCTGTTCTCAAGCAGATAATATATGCGCTAATTTCTTTTTCAACACGGACCTTAAAACTTTTAAACATAGAAAATGCCTCAGATTTTTCATGTAAGAAGTAAACCCAAGCTTTACGAGTAAAGTCATCAATAAAACTTAAGATATACCTCTTGTCACGGTTAGAAGATGGTGTGATAGGCCCACATATGTCTGCATGCACGAGTTGAAGTCTTCTTGAAGCTCTCCACAAACTCTTCCTCGACATAGTGTTTCTATGTTGTTTGCCAATTAAGCAATCTGGGCATCGTTTTTCCGGTGTCTTAAGAAGAGGCAAGCCATCAACCATCTTCTTATAAGAGAGTGTTCTCAATCCCTTGTAGTTCAAATGCCCAAATCGACAATGCCACAAGTATGATTCATTATCTGACTCAGTTTGAAAACATGCAGGAGCCTTTGATTCCATAGAGGCTGACAAACAAAACATTTTATTCCCGCTCATTTTAGTGTCCATAATTAATCCTCTCTTAGGATGATAAACTTTGCAAGTTCCACTTTGAATCAAAATGGTTAAACCTCTTTCTTGAAGTTGTCCTACGCTCAACAAGTTATTCTTAAGCTCAGGAATATAATAAACATCTGATATTACCTGAACGAAGCCATTAACTTGTAAGTGAATGACTCATTTCCCCACAACAGCCATTCTGGTGTCGTTGTTGAGTTTCTGAGAACCACTCTCTATTTCCTATCATGTGATTGCCGCAGCCTGAGTCGAGAAACCAAACTTCTTCCCTCGTAGTTTGATGCAACTCAACATGGGACGTCATCAATAAAATCTCTTCGTCTTCATTTAACTCAGCATAGTTGGTCCTGTTCTCCAACAATGGACACTTATATTGATAGTGTCCCAACTTATGACATTTGAAGCATTCAATGGTATCTTTGTTCACGGTTTGTCTCCCCCTTCCTCTACCTCGTCCTCCTCGAAATGCTCCTCTACCTCTTCCTCTTCCTGTCTTGTCCTCATGAGAGATTTTCAAGACCCGCTCTTCCTCCTAATACCCTTGCATTCGTTGTTCATGAACTAATAAGCTCCCATGAAGTTCATCAATACCCATTTTGGTAAGATCATTGGATTCTTCAACTGAACACACAACATAATTAAATTTGGTGGTCATAGATCTCAGAATTTTTTCAACCACCATACTTTGTTCCATTTTTTCTCCATGCACCTTCATTTTGTTCACCACTGTTAGAGTTCGTGAGATATAACTATCCACCTTCTCATCCTCCTTCATGCCTAGTAACTCGAACTCTCTTCTCAAAGCCTGCAACTGCGCCCTTCTCACCTTTGTTGAACCTTGATACTTCTGTTACATTGAATCCCAAATAGCTTTTGATGTATCTTTGCCAAGAATAGTCTCCATGATCTCTCTGTCGATCGCTTGAAACAAATAATTCTTAACCTTCAAATCTCTAAGCTTTGCTTCATCTATTGATTTTCGCTGAGCCTCAGTTGTTGTGGTTCCCGAAGTCAACGTTGGAATTCCTTCATCTACCAGACTCCAATACTCCTTGCTCCTTGAGAAGTTTTCCATTAACATAGACCAATGATCATAGCGACCATCAAATCTAGGAATGGCTGCTTGAACAAAATTCTCGCCTGAAGAAGATGACATCTTGAAACACAATTTCACACACACTCAATTTTAAATCTCACTCACTCACTTTATCGGGCCCCTATTCAAGCTCTGATGCCAATTGTTGAATATCAAAGATGAAAAACATTCATCCAACTGGAATATATTTCCCACAAATAAACAAAATACACCACATCCAGTTTTATAGCATTACATCCAAAGAAAAACTACTTCAAAACCATAACTGCTACAAACGTGACCCTATCTGAAAATCTCTGAAGACTAGGACATCATTAACTAACTAATATTAGTAAATAAGAAATATAAACATTACAAATTAACTCCAACAGAATTATCTAAATTTAAAAAATTCATTTAAACTTACTTAAACAAAAACACACGTTTTTCTTCTAGGTAGAAAATAACACATTTTGTGAAACTAAAAAACGCATTAATTACTAAAATAAGTATTCAATTTTGAATTGAGTAACTTTGCTAATACTAGGAATCAATGGGCACTTGAGAAGCGTGTCACGTTGATTATAATACCTACACTACAAAGAATGCACCACTTCCACTAAAAAGAAAATTAATGCCCACTAATTTCTGCAATTTTACCTGTTTTAATTCTTGTGAGCATTTTATATTAAACAAATCAATAGGCAAATAAAAAAAAAATATTGGGTTATAATATACATATAACAAACGAATGAAGGCTAGAAGTGCTGTACAATTCACTTATTACAATTCACTTATTCTTCAGCTGATCATCACCAACAGCAGGTTACAAAAAGAATCATCAAAGTTGACATAATGTGGCTGGCACCCTCTCAACATTTATAGATCCAGCCACAATTAATAAAACGACAAACTAAAATTCTACATTAAAAAAAAAAAAAATTAAAACACGAGTGCAGAATAATTGCCTGCCACGTCATCAGCGAAATGTTATAACACGTAGGTTTGATTAATTTCAGTAGACATAGAGTTCAGCCAGCTCTTCCAGCGAATCAGAAGCGAGATAATTCGGGTCCGCATTTTCAAGCATCCACAAGAGGTGCTCAAACAGCACCACCTCACATTTCACAGCCAGATCCGGGTCGTCACCGACCCGACCCGTATTCGACTTCTGGATCAGGGCATTCAGCAAGGGGTGGCTCAGGTGCTTGGAGCTGATGACGTACCTTCGTCTCGAGGTTCCGACAAAGATGGTCTCGCATGGCTCCGTGTCTTGCACGGCGCTTCGAGTCAACGACACGTGTTGGTAGCCATGATCGCGGCTCGACTTACTTCTGAAGGCGCTGTAAGAAGAGCTTCGTCCCAACTGTCGCGACAATGTCTTGCATCTTCTCAGTAGAGAGTTGATCTTCTTCATGATGTTGTTCAGATTGTGTGTGTGTATTATGTGATTTGTTATATACTCATGCATTGAAGATTACTTATGGATGAGTGTGCGTGGGTGATGGGTCATTGTTTGTGAACCACTTGCAACCGAAATATTTCCCTTGATTTTAACCTCCCATCCTCTTCCAACATTGATTTTTAATTGAGATATTTGAGTTTATTTATGATTTGTTATTATACATACGTTGAACAGAACAATAATTAGGTACTTATTGATTTTATCACGTAGAATTGAAATTTTACATTCGATTCTTAATAAAATGGATATCGTTTTTCAATCTTAAACAATGTATATATAATTTAAACTTATATACTGAGTGGTAAATTATATATACATCTAATCTCTAATTAGCTAAAGCTCCAAATTTTCTTTCATGTTGTTTGATCTTGGCTATATGGTTATATTGTAGTGATATATTCTTGATCATTAGTAGGGACGGATTTAGGATTTTGTTTTAAGAAGGACAAATTTTTTTCAGATCAATACGTAAAGCAAATTGAAGGTTAAAATTTATATAGTGTACAAAATTTTACAATAGTGAATTCTTATAAACCAATGATAAAAATGAAAAATATTAAAAAAATTGCATATAAAAAAACAATTTCAAAAGTTCAAGAAGACAATCGCAACTCGCGCACCCCTAAATCCGTTGCTCATCATTAGTAATAAAAAAATACAAATATATGTAGTTTTTGTGTGATGATGAATGCCACAATTGAATATTTGATTGATGTTGAGTTCTTTAGTAAAATATTCAAAATATCTATTACGAATTAACAACCTTTGAATTTAAACTTTTGCATATTGATATTTTTTGTTAGACTGCAGGACTCGTCATTCGATAATTGTGGAAAATTTGATGCAAATGAAATATTGATAGTAAAAGTTCAATTTACAATTCCCCTTGTCATAAGCTGGCTATGTTATCCTATTATCATTGTTGTTTTATTTTATATATTAATATATTGAATACAAAAATGTCTACATTAATGATGATTTGTACCGTATAGTAGTAATTTGGAAATGTTAAATTAACACACAAAATGAATAGAGATTCTCATCTCACTTCATATCATTAAGTTATAAGTACCATGCACAACGATTGTACAATGTATGTGTAATAAACCTATTATATATATATATATATATAAAATTATTTTAGGTTGTATTTAGAGAAGAATTTCGACATTAATTGTTTTTTTAGAAAATGATTTAGAGGAAGGATTTCAAAAAACTTCATATAATCAAGTGATTTTAAAGTTTACCAGATTATATAAAACTAGTTCAAAGTGGAGGTTAAGAATAAAAAGTTTAAAATGAATTTTGTATATAATATATATTATATAATGTTATATATATTTATATATAAGTTGGCAAAATTTCAATTCATGTTTGTCATGAGGTTTTAAAAATCCTACAACTCTATCTTATTTTTTTACCTTTTATAATTCCCAATAACATCTATTTTTTCAAAAATAAAATAGTACAACAACATCTATTTTTTCTACAATTCTTACATTTAAACTATAATCATACTTTATAAAATCTTAAAATAAATACAATTCTTACATTTTAACTATAATCATGTCATATAAAATTCTAAAACAAACACAAAATTATTAAAATCTACAATTTTTAAAATGTATTTAGATCTCAAATTCAAACTCACTAAATCCAATTGCAAACAAAACCATAAGCATTTCTTAGGTCAAGGTTTGAAACTTTGAATCGCTTCTATTGGTAAGGGTAGGAGATGTATTTATTTACCCTTCATCGTTTTATGGGCCTCCTCATATGGGCCTGCGTTTTATGGGCCACAGAGAGAAAGGATATACTAAGAATCTAATTAGACTCAATTTAAGGAACAATTAAAAGGCAAAAAAAAAAAAAAGTCGACCACCAACGGTCCAAGATGCATGAAAGATGGGCTCCTTTATGGTTTGACTATATTTCCCTTTAAATATTAACAACCCTTTTGCTTTTTCTTAATTGAGAAAACAATCAAAAGAGAAGATCATGGGAAAGTAGACACATTCATACCACCATAGATAAAGGGTAATTCATTATTGCTATAGTAGTTTTTTTTCACTAATTTGAATGATAATAACTAAATAAATAATATTGTACACTGATTAATGATTGAATGATATTTTAAAATCATAAACCCAATTTTACACATTCATATATAATTGTTGAATATTGTTTATAAATGATAAATTATAATGTAACCCCAATATATATCTCGGTATCAAAAAAAGAAAAAAAAAAGAATAAAAAAATGACTCGAAAGTCAGCCGGAGATATTAACAAATATTTTTAGTCCAATGAGAAACCAACCATAGAAGAGAGTGCAAAACAAATGAAAACATGGACGGTGAATAACAAATAAATAAGAGGATGAATAAAAAAAACAAATAAATAAATAAAAGGATGAATGAAATTAGTATGAAATAAGTGTTCAAACGTCACAATATGCATTAATCAAATGATGCCGAGAAAGTGTTTGTCAATTGAATATAAACTTGCCTTGGTCTATATATATTTTTCAGTATCCAATAATTAAATTAATGTTAATTTTTCTCAATTTATAACTTGATGTAATTTAATTCTTAATTTGCATCGTAAACTCTGTATCTCAAACATGTCTATTAAACTAGTCTATATATTAAATTTCATTTTCTTGTTTTATTCAGTTTCTTATTATAGCTAGATATCTGCAAATATACACAAATGAAGACAATTGTGTATATGTCCTAAAATATAGGCATAAATTAGTATTTTGTTTATTCAATTATAGACGATGTCCAAATTTGGAAAAAAAAAAAACTTGATTTAGATTTCATAAAAAAGAAAAGAAAAGAAGAAGTTGTACTTATTTTATAATTAAAGACGAAAAATAGAGGCACAAATATGTAACTCACCATTAGACAGCAGCCACTCCTTCCTGAGTTCCTTCCAGTAATAATATATTTATTTTATGCCATTTTTGAGCCCTTTATGTAGATGTAAATAGGGAAGAGCAATCGTTATCCTTAAAGCCAAGGGCCCAAAAACATTAGGCGAATTGGGGCTTTTCTCAGTTTATCGCCGATGTTATTATAGTACCCTGACAACTATCCAGATCTTCTCCTTTTTTCGCAAACCCTAGAAATTTCGCTCAAGGATTACTTACGCGCTCTACCATCTCTTAGATTCGCCTTCGACACTTTGACTTCTATTTCTCGGTTTATAGGGTTTTATACTTTGTCCCATTTTCCTTTTCCAGTTCTTTTGGTAGCTCTTCCGATTGATTTTTTTTTTCTATCTTTTACTTCGCGGTAGTTTTTCAAGTACAGAGTTTATTGGGTTTTGTTTGTTAGAGCATATAATTTTGAAATGGATCGATTTGAAGGCGGGGGCAGTATTAATGAGTCCTCCAAGCTTCAAGATCGTAAACCTTTTGGCTCAACTCCAACAGGTTTGTGGAGTTTCTTTTTCTTTTTTTTCTTTTGGTCTTTGGTTTTTGATACCTCGGAGGTTCAGATTCGTTTGTGCATAGATCTGTTTGCTCTTCGATTTCGGCATACTGACTTTAAGGTCGTGTAATTCTTGTAACTTAATCATTGGAAGGTCGAGTGTTGTGAATGCTTGATACTGTTGGATTCAGGAAACACAATAGAGTAGTTGGGATTCTTCTATGCCATGTTTCATGTTTTATTCTTATTTAATGAACTTGTTAATGTTTTTCTTTGATGTATTTATTGTTTTCAGCAAACATATTTTTGTGCTTTATTTGTGATTCCATTGGGAGCTAGACCCACGTATGAGTTGACTTTATTGCTTTGTAAGTATAAAAGAATTGATGGGTATTTTACGGATGTCACGAGCTTGCTAATGGTCTCTTTGGGTGCATCTTGAAGAACTTGTGTTGCTTAACTTGAATTCTGAAGGGGTTCTTAGATGGTTCTGGAGCTAACTGTTTTTATTTAACTTTTGGTAAAGCAGGGGATACAGTATTCGATGCATCACAATATGAATTTTTCGGTAAAGATTTGGAGGAAGTTGAGCTGGGTGGATTAGATGATGAAGAAGATGACGCTGCTCCAGTTGGATTCGAGGAAGAAGGATTTCAATTGGAGGGGGAACAGGTTGCTTTTTAATTGTTCAAAATCACGTGTTGTATATCCCCCCTTTTCTCTGCTTGGATTTATTACTGTGTGTCTTTTATTTCCGGTTTTCCCTACATTAGATCCATGATTTAATTTCCATAGTTTTTGGCGGTGTTCCTTGGAGCCATTTTAGTTTCCGGTCATTCCTTATGAAGGTTTTTTTTATTCTATTAACTTGGGTTGGCGTTATTATCTTTGAGCAATGAACTTGAAAAAGATTCCAGCTATTTATATGAAGAAATTCTGCATTCTGTGTCTTTTGTCTTTTAGCGATATGCTTCTTATTTTGGTTGGTGGTTGAAGTATGTATTACCATGAGAGCCTATGCCTTCCAAAGCTAGCAGAAGCATTTTGCCTAGTGAATAAATTAGTTTTTTCTGTTACATGCAGAGACTATGAATGCACATTGCATCATCTATTTTTATCACACACCATCTCAACATAGTTATTTATGGCAAAAGGAGCATCAAGTCGCAAAGGGCTCCTGGAGCCGGAGGCTGTAGGCAAGTTGTGCGTTTTCGAATTAAGGCGATGTAACACACACAAACAAAGTTAATACGACACATACCATAAAATATATAAATCATGTTCCAGGCATTAACGTTTTTTATAGTCAGATTAAATGCAACCATAAAATGACAAACATATCCTTACTTGGTAGGATTTACATCATTAGAATTCAAGTGTCGTCAATGGATAATAAAAACTATAAAAGAGAATGGTAGGAAAAGGAAAGTAGAGGAGAGAAGAAAATAGGCATATATGTGAGAGTTGAAGGAATAGAACAGGAAAACAAGAGAGAGAGAGAGAGAGAGAGAGAGAGAGAGAGAGAGAGAGAGAGAGAGAGAGAGAGAGTTTGTGTTGTTGGAGATGAAGTTGAGAATTATTGGATTCTAAGATGCAGAGTTGAGAATTATTGTGTTCTAAGGTGCAGAGTTCAGTTTTATTGTCTTGAAAATTATGTTGTAATCATTAGTTTATGTTATTGGATTTTTTTTTAGATTGGATGTAAAAGTCCAAGATATTCAAAATTTGGGTGAGAAAGAAGCTTATATTCATAATTGTTTGGTCGAATGTCTGATTGTGCTCGATGGCATTTTCTAGAGTTTAGAGTTCATGGTGTATAGGATTGAGCATACCTTATGTTTACTTGTTACTATTGTTGTGATTTTGTTGCGAATTTGTTTCGAATTTCAACTTTGTATATACAAATATGTATCCTGATTGATATGTTTCGGATGCATGTGTTGTATATCCATTTTTTCAACCATGAAAAGCTTTCTTCTCTGTCTGTAATGCGATTTTAGTGGTAGCTTGTTGTATTGTCATTCAATTTGTCTGAATTGTGGTGGTAAAGGGATACTCCAATATTTCTCACCATTTCATAACTTGAATTTTAAATGTCATGAAGAGTCTGGAAAATAATTGATTCTCTTTTTCTTGTAGGGAGATGCATTTGGATCTCTGTCTGAAATTGATGATCTTTCAAGATCATTTTTGAAGGTGAGACGTCGTACATATGGAAAAAATTTCCTCCAGAAGTTCATTCAAGTTCAGATGGATTTTCAGTATATTTTAAGCTTGCTGAGTGGCCTTCAATGTTTCTATTCCTTGGCCTATTTTACATTTTTCACCCCCCTTCCCCTTTTCCCTCACATAGTATTTTGCTCAGGCAGTTCTAAGGCTGTAAACTCCACCATAAATATAATAAGTGCTTTAGGGGGTTTGTGTAAATTTCTCTAGGTCAATTAAGAAGTGGACAAATGAATATGCTAAAGCTCAAATAATAGTCAACATAAATCTTTATTTAAATCCGTTTTTTTTAAAAACAATTTCTGTCTTTGTGTCAAACTGTGGTCAATGTCTATCTACACAAAAACTTAAATTCACATCACTATTCAACACAATTTCCCAATTTCTTCCAGTTAATTGTATCTGTTTAAGTTTTACCTGCTCATCTCACTTCTCGCTACTTCACTGTATTGTTGAAAAATATAGCACAATGATATTTTTTTTGGGTTGGTGATGATACCATGCATTTTTAATTATCTTGCTGAACCCTATTCCTTTTTATTTGGTTGTTAATATTAAATAATAATGTTTCTATTATTCAAGTTACCTTCATTTATATGTCACATGCCATGTTGTGGCCTTAAATTGCACATGTCAATGTTCTTGGGTTTCTCTGCCTTGTAGTTATGTTTGATTGCATCGCTGCATGAATATTCTGGTATTTTATGCACTTATGGTTTGCTTCTTACTTTTTCTATACATAGTTGAACAATGTTGTCAGTGGGCCTACAAGTGCTGGAGTTAGTGGAGACTGGGGTCCAAGAGAAAGTGAGTGTAGTTAAACCAGATACTCTTGCTGCTTGAGATTGCTGTATTCATTACCATTTTTTTTTGGCTGACTGCTTTTTTATGTTTATTGAGTTTAGTATCATGTGTTGTAAAGTATTGATACTTTTTTCTGCATGAAATTTATGAGCTTTGCTGGTTTAAGTTTGGAATTAGTTATCTGTAGAGCAGTGGGAATAGGGATATGTTGCGAACTGTGCGGGCTAAAGTGTTTTTGAATTAGATTCAACGCTATATATAACTACATAGTGAGGCTAACTCTCAAAGCTAATATCAACTACTCGGATTTTATTTTATTTTTTTGCATATAAGGACAACCAATCTGCTTCTTTTACAGCATAATGAGTTTGGGGGGGGGGGGGTGGTGGAAATTCATGATATAAACACTTGAATATATATTTTGGACTGTAGTGGGAATCCACACGGCTATCTAAGTTGTAAACTGGCAGATGGTGGTCTTACAGGTTGAACTTTGTGGCTTCATAAAGGAGTGTGTTTCTGAAATTAATGGACATGTTTATTATATTATGGTCTTAAAATGATCGTTTCTTGATATTTATATAAGTATTCATTGCTTTAATCTGAGACTCTAGAGTCACTACCTGCTGCCAATTGCCCTGAATTTGTATTCTGTAATGATTGAAAATGTAAAGCACTAGTTAGCTCAACAATGGATATCGCTACAATATTCCAGTGAAGTTATATGATAAGATTCATATTATGCTTGTATGTGCTGTAAATGACTGTGTATTGAGTCCTGTGTCAAATCAAATCATTTCTTTAAATTTACCAAACAATTGTTCTCAACATTGCAGTATTATTTTACTTAGGGCATAGGGAATGATTGCTTCTTCTCATATGAAGCATTTTTGTAAGTAAATTTTTATTGGTGTGTCAGCATATTATATTCTAGCATTGTAGCATTGTCTTACTTATCAATATGGTAACCATCTATTTCAGTATATATTTCTTCTTTAAAATGTCTTTCTTAGGTTCCAGGTGATTTTCGAAAATTATGTCTTGGAATGCTTTAAATACCTCAATATGGGTTTTTTTTTCAAGCAGTTGATCAAGATATGCTATTATACGCAGGTTCATCTGCTGCTGAGTGGGCACAAGAGGCAGGTGTCCCTGATTGGTTTGATCAGCGTGCTTTTAATGCTGAATTCACACATGAGAAAAACAAATGGTCCTCACAACAATATCTTGGCTTTATGGAATCCAAGTCGTTGCACAGAACATCCTCATACCCTGAACAACAACAGCAGCAGCTGCAGCAGCAGCACCACTCATATGAACTTCAGAAGCTACATCATCACTATTCCAGCGAACCAGTTCTTATTCCAAAATCATCATTTACTTCGTTTCCACCCCCTGGTGGCAGATCTCAGCATGCCTCACCAAATGGCCAGGCCATCCATCCCAACCTTCCTTATCATCAGGGTGGTCACCAAATGCCAAGTTCTTCATCCAATCCTTCTACGTTCCCTAATATTCAGCTTCAACATGCTTTGCCGCATGGGTCGCAATTTGGTGGGAATTTGCCTCAGTTACCTCATGGTCTGCCAGTTAATGGTCGACTCCAGAACCAATGGATGAATCAAAATAGCATTTATCCGGGCGATCGTCCTGGCCTCCCAGGCAATGTTTCTCCCCATCAAAATGGCTTAATGCCTCCACAACTAATGCCGCCCCATCATGCCAAGCAAGCTGGAATGCAGCAACCATTCCCGCCATCCTTTGGTCATTTATCAGGGTTGCAGTTTAATCCTCACCTTTCTCCTTCGCCATCTATGTTGAACAACTTTGATGTGCTTGGTCCGCCTGATTTGAGAGATCAGAGGGCTATGCCACCAATGCTGAGAAATAGACAGGGAATGCGATATCCTCATCATGGCTCTGATTTTGGTAACCAGAAGGGTGATGGTGGTTGGCCTAGGTTCATATCAAAGCACATGAGTGCAGCTGAAATTGAAAATATTGTTAGAGTGCAGCTTGCTGCTACTCATAGCAATGATCCTTATGTTGATGATTATTATTATCAAGCTTGCCTGGCCAGAAAATCTGCTGGAGCTCAATTGAAACATCATTTCTGCCCCACTAATTTGTTAGATGGTTCGTCAAGGACTCGTGCTAGCAATGAGCCACATGCTTTTCTCCAGGTTGATGCTCTTGGAAGAGTTTCCTTCTCTTCAGTACGCAGGCCTCGACCACTTCTTGAAGTTGACTCCCCAAACTCATCATCTGTTGATGGTGCTGAATCGAAAGTTGGTGAGAAGCCTTTGGAACAGGAGCCTATGCTTGCAGCCAGGGTAATTATCGAGGATGGCACCTACCTCCTACTTGACATTGATGATATCGACCGATTTTTGCAGTTTAACCAATTACCAGATGGTGGGGCCCAGCTGAGACAAAGAAGACATGCAATTCTAGAAGGAGTAGCATCATCCTTTCAACTCGTTGACCCGCTAGAAAAAAATGGCCACACAGTGGATTTAACTTCTAAAGATGACCATGTGTTCTTGAGGTTAGTCTCTCTTCCCAAGGGTAGGAAGCTCCTCGTAAGGTACCTTCAACTCCTTTTTCCTGGTGAACTCACTCGAGTAGTCTGCATGGCTATCTGTCGCAATTTGAGGTTCTTTTTTGGCAATATTTCTTCTGATCCTGGGGTCTCAGAGACAACTGCAAATCTTGCAAACGCTATATCATCCTGCGTCCATGGTATGGAACTCAAAGCTCTAGCTGCTTGTCTTGCATCGGTGGTCTGTTCAACCGAGCATCCTCCTCTCCGCCCTGTTGGGAGTACTGCTGGAGATGGAGCTTCTATTATCCTTAAATCTGTACTTGAGAGGGCAACCGAGCTTCTCACGGATCCTCAAGCCGCCGGAAATTGCAGCCATTCTAACAGGGTTTTTTGGCAGGCCTCTTTTGATGCTTTCTTCGGTCTTCTTACAAAGTACTGCTTTAATAAATACGACTCTATCGTGCAATCCTTCCTCAGCCAGGGCGCACCAGCAGACACAGTTGCCCTCGGGTCTGATGTAGCTAAGGCAATTCGTAGAGAAATGCCTTTTGAACTCTTGCGCGCAAGCCTTCCTCACACAAGCGAGCCGCAAAGAAGGGTACTCTTGGAATTTTCACAGCGGTCCATGCCTTTGCCCGAACGCAGTGGTCAGAGTTGAGAAATGCATGTTAACTGTAGCATTGAGCTTGCAAATGCTCCTGGTTGGTTATAAAGGAATAGAGTTTGAGCATCTTTGATAATCTTGTGTGGGCATCTGTGACTATAGTGGACCACCCTTTTGATTTTGTTTTACTTGGGAGCTTATTTTACTGCTCTGGTTGTGTAATGCCTTTAGAGTTTAGACATGTGTACAGTTTCAAAGTAATACGCCTCTCTCTTCTTCCAATTCCTGACCTTTACATTCCCCATTTCTATTAATTCACCTTGCTTTCTTAGATTTCTATTCTTGAGCCCACTGGTCAACTCAAGAGTTACAATGTTGTAAATCTTTACTGTTGTCGTGTCTTCTACTCTTAGAGCAAATTTTGTGGAATAATAGCAAATTAAGTTTTTCATCTTAAAGGAATATTGCCAATTCCTTTTCTCTCTATTTCTTTTAGTTGAGACATACCCCATCTTTTTCTAAACGCACGTTAAATTTTTTATTTTTTAATTAAAAAATACAAAAATATAAAATTCCTTTTATTATATCATAGTGTGTTTAATGTTTAGTGATTTAACACACTATGATATGTTCGACACCGATGGTCAAACAGAATTGTTCAGCTTGATCGATTTTTAATATTTTTTTATATGATTTTTACACAATTTGCATATGATGATTACATAAAAAAGAGAAGAAGGCGCGGGATTGGAATTTCATTATTTTTATTAAAGTATTATAAAGTATTAAAAAGATGCGATGTGTTTAGAAAAGGTTGGCCGTGTATAGTCTTTTAATTGCATGGTAAGAGTTGAATAAAACGCGTGTAATTATGCCTTTTGCCAACTGTGTGAAATGTTGGATATTATTGCTTAATTTGACATCTGTAAGAAAAAGGCAATGTCTTCTTGATTTCCTATATATTGGGTCGGTCTCAAACTTCAAGGCACTAATACACACTTAGAAACACGCAGAGAAGACCGGAAAATGGACCTCCGACAATCTATCCTCAATCAAACGGACGTTTCGCTGTCTCTGGCAGCGCACGTCATCTCCTCCCACGGCAAAGACACTAACCTCGCATTCTCGCCGCTCTCCATCCATGTCGTTATGGCCTTGATTGCCGCCGGGTCGGAGGGCCCGACCCGAGACCAGCTTCTCGGTTTTCTGAAGTCCAAGTCCACGGCAGATCTTAATTCGCTCTCTTCACAGATCGTAGCTCTGGTCTTCGCCGACGGTGGCCAGCTTGGCGGGCCCCGTTTGTCCTTCGCTAACGGCGTTTGGGTTGATCAGAGTTTTGCTCTGAAGCCCGCTTTCAAAGAAACTGTGGAGAATGCTTACAAGGCTGCTTCCACTCATGTTGATTTTCAGAACAAGGTTAGTTTCTTTGATGCTACTATTTAATTTGCAAAACTCCATTAATGATAAACCCTAGATCAATCATTACTTTGGTAAGTGTAATAATATGCTATTAATAACTGATTGTTACATGAAGTGTGATGGATAAATTGAGGGAAAACCTAATTTTGGTAATTGTTACATGTATTTGTTTTTGTTGATGACTGCCAAAGGCTGTTGAGGTGATCAAAGAGGTTAATACATGGGCAGACAAGGAGACAAATGGGCTAATCAAAGAAATACTTCCATCTGGTTCAGTTGATGCTTCAACCAGGCTTATCTTAGCAAATGCAGTGTATTTTAAAGGAGCTTGGAATGAAAAGTTTGATGCATCAGTGACAAAAGACCATGAATTTTTCCTCTTAAATGGAACCTCTGTTCAAGTGCCCTTCATGACCACCAAGAAGAAGCAATATATTGGTGCTTTTGATGATTTCAAAGTTCTGGGACTACCATACAAGCAAGGAGACGATAAGCGTAAATTTTCCATGTATTTCTTTCTCCCAAATGCTAAAGATGGGCTGTCCGGTTTGCTGGAAAAAGTCGGCTCTGAATCCGGGTTCATTGAACACCACCTCCCGCGTCAACAAGTGAAAGTTAAAGATTTCCGTATTCCAAAGTTCAAAATAGATTTTGGTTTCGAGGCTTCAGAGGTTCTCAAGGGACTGGGATTGGTGCTTCCTTTTTCGGGTGGTGGTCTCACAGAGATGGTGGACTCTAATGTTGACAAGAATCTTTATGTTTCGAGCATATTCCATAAGTCGTTCATTGAAGTGAACGAGGAAGGCACGGAAGCTGCAGCTGCTTCTGCTGGTGTGGTTAAACTTAGGGCGTTGCTAATGGAAGATGAGTTGGATTTCGTGGCTGATCATCCGTTCCTGTTTGTTATCAGAGAAGATTTGACCGGGGTTGTCCTCTTCGTTGGCCAAGTACTTAATCCCCTTACTGGTTAACGTAGCATGTTTGCAAGAATGTGTTTTGTTGTAATAACTCTTTTTGTACCCTGTTTATGACTACTGTTTGGAGTAGTCTTTTTTTAGGAGAGTGATGATGATGAATGTACCAGCTGATTTGCTATATCCGGTGCAATGATGTTACGGTTTTTATGAATTCAAATAAGCATGGTTGTTCATATGAGAAATATGCATATTTATAGCTTATTGAGTTGGCTTGAATAAGAAATGTGGCAGTGGGTATCAATATCATGTTTTTCATAGTGATTTTCTGGTGAGATTAATAGTTGAAAGTTTTGCATAATCAATTAATAAATATATAAACAAGTTGTGACATAAGACTCATAACAATATTCAATCACAAGGTTCTGGCATAAAATTATTTAAAATGTGTAAAATTCCACCTCAAACAAATTCTAGGACTGACAAACAAAAGGTTTTCATCACTACACTTGATGCAAGCTATAGTCTAGTTATACATACGCACTATGATTGATGATGACCATGAAGATGAGAAATGAACTCAACTAATATGTCATGTTTAGATAAACCGTACAACACTATGGTTTTATCGACTCTAGAAGATATTAATCTACCTAATCACTTAAACGGTGGATTAATGACTGCCCTCTTGAGAAAGTCGAACAGATGCAGCACGAACCATCTCAACGAGGTTGTTGTCTAGAGCATCAAGCTCTCCTGAATGTCGGAGAAGATGATATGAAGGGGCCATATAGTTTGCTGCAACTTGAGCCAGTTTCCATTGGGAGAGATTAGCAGCAGTTTGAATTATTTTAGTAGACAAGTAGGTAGATGAATCTAAGCAAGAGATGACTACTTCATAGCATTCTTCATGAAGATCCTCAATGAGCCAAAATTCAGCAAGCCAACACAGCTCTACATATGTTTGGACTTGTCGATATTTATCCTCCAGATCCAAATTATCCCATAGACAATCAAAAGGGGGTACAGGTAACCGATCAGAATAGAGCCAACTAACTAGTTTATTAAGTGATTCCCAACTCGTAGGAACCTTGATGATTTGCAAATGGCTGCAAGGACAATCATGAAAAAAGTTGGAGTAAATGGAGTGAATAAGAAACATCTTGATTCTTACAAAATAATTATCAAAATGTGAAATAAATCATAAGTTAAAACATTGGGATTTTGGAGAAGAATTTCAAGAAACAACTGAATTTATATCGCAAATAGAGAAGATACCGCATCTAATAATATCATAACCTTGAGAGTTTATAAAAGATTCAATAAACAGCTAATACCAATCAGAATACCATTCCCATATGACGTATTTTCAACCCACTGTATCCTAAGATGAACATACCTTTCTTGCATTCCTGATTGAAATAAGGCTCGCAAATAATCACAACTTGACTCGACTATAACTTTGTGAACATGTAGATGAGGAACCAAAGCGGCACAACTACTGCACTTCCAATTTACCAATTGTATCGTGCTGCTGGCTTCCATGATAAGATTCCTGAATCCATGTATAAGAAAAACAGAGATGTTACATCACAATAAACACATAAACTACATCAGAATATAAAATGTGTCTAAATCTACTTGAATAAAAGCTATCCTTCATCTAAAACTAGCCCTTTCTTAACTGTGCATGAATCACAATGGAGTAATATATCCATACTCTGGAACTGCTAACTATTTTGAGGTGGTATATTTGCAACCTCATAGAGGTGACTGGTGGGAACCTAGTGATATGCTATACCTATTGCCAGAAATTCAGATAGTGTATGGGAAAAATAATAAAACAAGAACTTGCATGTCAGCTATAAAGCGATAAACATAAGGATTTTGTTCAGTCAGTTATATTGTGTGCCTATTCATGATGTCATCCACTTGAGCAGCTATTTTTCTGGACAAGGTCCTGAAACGCGGCTCAATACCAACATCTATACCAAACAACAATTGTAAATCACAACATGAAAATGATTAAAGTCATCTATTACGAAATGGTGCATACGGAAAATTATGTCCAACTGGCCCAAGAGCAGGACTAAGATCAAAGCTTGGCATAGGGACACCCCATTTTGGATATCTTCTAGAAAGCATATGCACCAGAGATTCCAATTTACAATGCCTCGCAAAAATTTTCAACTTCTTGACAAGGTTTGCGTTGGCCAGTAAGTATCCTGAGTAAACATATTCTAGCAACTTCAACAATGATTGCTGATCCACATGAGCTGATAGATGAATAGCCTTTATGATGTTTCTTCCCATTTCCGATTTTATAGAAGCCCCGTTGGATGATTTCTCTTCAGGAACTGATTTTCCAGGAGGTAGTAGTGATGGGCATCTTACAGTGAGAATTACTTCATGAACATGGACAGATTCCTCATTTACGAGAACTAGCTTCACATCAGAATGCTCTTTCTCACCAAGTGATCTTCCAATTCTTTTCCCCAATTTACTTGGGAAACCAAATAGTCCAAAATAGCTAAGTGCATAAGCAGCATACCATCTTGAACCATGAGAATTATGGTCTCTGCATATCTCCTCCAGTTTCTGAATCAATTGAGCTTCAGAAATATGTTCCAGGTTGTCAGTGAGATGACCTTGTACATCAGCTAAATGATGTAGCAACTCAGCAAAGATCCACAAACTAAAAAGCAATAGCATGTCTTCCCCTTCCCATTCTTCTAAGCCTAGAATACAACAACTCCTCTCTTTGAACAAATCACGTAAATGAGGCACCATACTTGCCCTTTTTATACAAACAGGATTCTTTAACCACCACATTATGAAGGCCACCATGGTTTTCATCCCTCGGAAGTTAATTATGAGTTCCCGATATGTTGGTAGACTACAATAACATGCTAAACTCATTAAGCTTACCACAATCTGAAGGTTTCCTGGAAGCCCAAACTTGTTTCCAGTCAATCCAGCATTCAGGATCTCCAAAAAGTATTTAACATAATCCTTGTCATATGACTTGAGTATTTCACATAGTACGGACCTAGACAAGGATGCAATGTATTTACAAGGAGAATAAACCATCATAAGAACTGCTCTACATGCTGATTCACACTCGCTCATATTTGTGAGACCTTTTTGAGAAACTTGGCGCAGTGTTCCAACTGAGTTGACGAAGGAAAAGCTGTCAAACAGTGAAAAAAAGGGACAAGAATAGAATAAGCACCATATGCTAAACCACCACAAATAACTATATAATAAGGAAAAGTATTACCAAATTTAACGGGGAGTATTCGAGAAAACCCAGGACAACAAAAACAACGACAAAAGAAGCAAAAAATAAAAAAAATCCAAACCTGAGATAAAAAAGCACTCTGTCGTGGATAGATGTATTACCATGCACATATTACAAGGACCTTAAGTCGAAGCTCATGTCCTTGGATCTTATGGTTGATATTTTCTGCACAATTTGCTGCAAGTCCTCCAAGAATATCCCATACATACGGTCTAAAAGAAAGTAGAAAATTTGCATTATAACTCTCCTGCACAGTCATTATCAGATCATTCAGTGATAACTCATGCTGCAGTTGGTGAATTTTGTTATAGTTTTCCAGAAGAAGATCGAGAAGAAGTCTATCCATGCCAGCTTTCCAAAAGTGCGTGTGATGATCACCGGCCCATTGGGTGATTGAAGCAAAACGACATGCCTCTTCCATAACAGACAACTGGCTTTTATCAAATTTCTCAGATACTGATCTCCAATTTTCCATTGCACTGGTCACAGCTTTGACAAGAGGCGCACAGCATATGTTCATCATTTTTGTACACCCTCTTCTCCTGAGCTGATAAATTCATGAAGCAGAACAATTCAGACACACAAAAGTTGACAGCTTCCTCACATCGAGCAAGTTTAAATGCTAAACAATTGACAGCTTTTTAAGGATTCAATTGAAAAAGGCTACCGCTAAACATTGAGCAAGTTTAAATGCTTCAATGCGGACTGGATTACTATTTGAACTGTCCATGCAGCGCACCATCATTCCTAGAAGTTCCTCTCCATTTTCAAGAAGCCTCTCCGTACAATTGCCACACAGAGCTGTCAAAGCACAAGTAAGACAAACAATTGTGCCCCAAACACACTATTTGAACAAGATTAGCTTCAATTAGTAGGACACTCATAATTGACAGTGTGAATAAATACCTATGGATGAATACAACTGCAGCACAACAACCGTCACTGAATCTTCTGATACAAGTTTGACATTGTCCAAAACATTTAAGAACTTAGAATCATTCCACACACAGAATCTAAAGGATGGCCACCGCCACAATATTTTACTCAAAACAGATGCCATTTCCAGAAAGTACTCAATTGGTTTTTCATCAATACAGAACTGCTTAATATTATGGACAATACAATCAACAGCTTTTGTTTCATTCAAAATCTCCCAAACTTCTCTCTCTTGTCTAGAATTTAGCTTTGACATAATGATATTCATGGCAGTAGCACATGACATTGCAACTTGCAATTGTTGGGAAGATAACAAATCTGCTAAAGGACAGAGTAGATCCAAAACAAGAATTTGCTTCATTGAACTTGGCAAAATATTAACCATCTTTACTGTAAGAGAGGAAGCCAGTCTCAAAATCGATTGACTTTTGAATTCTAGTATACTTCCCAGTGCTTTGACCATATTGACAACTGAATCCTGGAATAAGTAAAAACATATTATTCAGAAACATATTTATATATATTAAAAGAAGCGGACTACACATTTTATACTACCATGTAATAACTGCATGAGGTAATAATTTAGGTGCTCCATCATACATTTTATTCGAAAAAGATTGGTGTTGCAAGACAAACCAGGAGTAAACATCCAAGTCAAGAAACCAACTATACATATACTATGAGGTTCACTTGCAGAACTTCTCAAGCAGAAGATAGACATCCATATTGTTTCCAATTTCATGCGCCACCAATAACTCTTTAACTTCATGTAAACAAGACATAGAACAAGAAAATACAAACATCGGCTTTTCTAGGCTAGGAATAGGCTTAAAAACATCATTCTGTAATGCTATACTAAGACCTCCAAATTGCCGACATTTGTGTTACCTTCGAATAACACCCATAACAGTCTAAGTCAGCATCATCTCCTATTCTCCTTGCAGCTAGAAAGTTTCAAGTGTTCTAACTTCTTAGATAGGAAATACCTACACTCAAAGAGAGAAACAATGGAAGAAAGGATGGCCAACTTAACAGTCTTCGTATTCCTATATCAAGTTACTACATACATTAACTGAACATAGAGCATTCCTCGTCACATCACACATAGAGCATTTTCAAGTTCTATGCATTAATTAGTTCTATATGTGGGACATGCGATCTTAAGATATCTATACACAATTCATCAATATCAGAATTAGGAAAAAAAAAAAAAACTCTTCAATTATTAGGTATCTCACGACCATCAAAATCTAATTATAATGAATGGTATCACCTAATGAAACAACAAGGGGAGATATATATATATATATATATATATATATATATATATATATATATATATATATATAAAAGCCGATTACCAATTAAAGTGAGACGTATATCAATGAGATTTTTATGTGGCAACTTTAGATGTGATAGAGTTTATGTACCTTGACAAGTGGGTATTGTAATGTCTCACTAGAAATACACTCGAGGAATGCATCAATTGAACGAAGCACCAATCTTTGTATCTCAATGTCTGAACAGTTCCACTTCTCTCTGTTTTCCCAACTTCTGCAATCACAAGTAGCAAAGTAACAAAAAGTTTAGAATGAGGTGATATACGTCTCAAGCTCCTCACCAATACAGTTCACATAGCAAAACACAAAAAAAGGGGAAGCTTTAGTGGCCAACAAACCTCAAATAAGATAGACTCAATTGATTTAGAAATTTGGGAGCAAAAAGATCGAGGAAAATATGATGAATTAAAAAATACCCGAGGTTGAGGGCATGATAAAGGCGTTGATGGAGGGTGAGGACGTGGCCGCTTATGCCGCGGTTGTTGTCCGCCACGCCGTGCTTCGCCGACGATCGCATTTGATTCTACTCTACGGCGGTTGCGGCCACAGCTCAATTGACAGTGTCCTGCTAGAGCAATCCCAACGATTCGGAGCACTGCTTTTATTAAATCCACAAAGTCAAATTCACGACTCAAACCGCCATTGGAAACAATAGTTGAGACTGTCTTCTTCTCTGTCTTTGGTTGAATTGCATTATAGAAAGTGTGCTGGTGGTTGAATTTTCATTGCATTTTCTAGGGTTTTTTTCCTTTTCTTTTTTAATAATCCTTTTAATTTTTACTTTGTTAATTCTAGTATTCAATATTTTTTTTTATTTTCTTTAACGCGGTCAAACGAGGTGTTAACGGAGTTAAAAAAAAAAAAAAAGGACATACAAGAAAGTGCTCAGTTTGGGCCAAGAAAGTGCAGGATATGGGATTGGGTTTGTTCCTGCGTAGGCCCACTATGGAGCCCAAGCCCAAAGATACCGATTTGTATAGTTGTATTTGTAATTTTTGAGAAAAGAAACGGTTAATTCAAGCATTGAAGGGACTAGGGTTTATATGTAAGCCTAAACCCTGCTTCCTCAACCAAGAGAGAGAGAGAGAGAGAGAGAGAGAGAGAGAGATGTTTACCGGCGGAAAAAGCTTCGTTTCCTCGCAGCCGGCGTTCTCAAACGATGCCAAACGACTTCTTGTCTGCACCGGAAACACCGTCTCCGTTTTCAGCACCTCCACTGGCCTACAGGTTCTTTCCTTTTCTTATTCAGTATTTGACTTCTTTTAGCTTTCATAAAACCGAAACTTGAGTTTTTATTCTACTAATTATACAATGTTACTCAATATTCCTGGATTTCAGACAAGTGAGCTGGAAGGACACGAGGCGCAGGTGACCTCGGTGATAGTTGTCCCAGCTTCTACTCCGGCGAGTAAAGTCTTGTGCTATTGTTGGACGGCGTCCCTCGATGGGAAGATCAAATACTGGGATTTTGCTGCTCCTGAATTGATGAAGACTATAAACATTCGGTTCCCTATCCATTGCATGGTGATTTAATCTTCTTTTCTAGTTATCATATTGATTGTGAACAGACTAGCATTTTTTCTTATAATTTTTTTTATTGTTTCTAAAGAGGTGTTCTTGAGTTACTCTTGTTCTCTCTTTTTGGTGAGAATTATGAGCAAAAGGGTGACACGTATTTTGCATCTGAAGTTGTTGGACATTTACTTCCATCTTTATTGCAACATATATTTTTTTAATTTGAGTATACAAACCATTGTACACTGTTTCTAGTAAATCGTTGAGATCATGCTGTCTTTTTCTTTATTTGAGTGTTTGAGTCGTAAAAACATTACAGGAGAAGAAATATTCTACTTCCTCTTTAATCTATTATCCAAACACATTGTTCATATATGGTTCTCAAATTTAAATCTTATGGTTTGTATCTGACTGGTCTTGTCAATTTCAGGTGATTCCAAGTTTATTAATCCAGATAACTGAGAGCAATGGGAAGCTTCCTGATCTTTTTGCTTACGTCTATACAGAGAATGTGAAACAAAAGGATGAACAAACAAGTTCTTTAGGTGGACAGATTCAGAAATGTAATCTTACAAAGTCTCGCTTAGTGGGCGGAGTTACTTTGGCTCAGGTGCTTGTCAACTACCTGATTTGCTTGCGGTTGAATTTCTTGCATGCATGGCTATTATCTTACTGAGACATATAATGGGGACACATATAATTTTGACTTTATGATCATTCACGTTTTCACTTTTGAGTTCCCTGTTAATGTTCAATCAAATTCTGGATTTAGATGCTAATAATTATCAGACAATTTATGAATCTTCTCTTCAATCTCCCTAGTCCATGTATAGTGCTGGTATCAAGTTATTTTGATTTACAAATGGGGTGGGGAGACTCAAACCTAAGACTTTGCTCAGGTTGAGAAATGTACCTGCCATTAAGGTAAGCCTATGGGTACCGGTATCAAGCAATCTTTAATTTTAACTTTATTTCATGATAACATGTAACTTTCTAAAGTCATTATTGTTACATTCTGTAGATTCATGTACCTGATAGGCTGAAAATGGCCATGCAAAAAGAATAGATATGTGTGGGTATATATATATTGGTTTATGTGGTTGTCTATTGATTTTAGTTTTTTAACTTGGCATACTCTGGATGGCACAATTGATTGTAAAATAGAGGACATATTTGAACATTTGTAGTGCCTATACAGATAAGCTATGTTTATAATATCGTTAGTGATTTAATCCTCACAATCATTTTTCTTTGCGAGAAGTTGGAACCACAACATATAGCAGATTATTTTTGAATTTTCTTTGGAGTCCTATGCTTGAGACAAAAATGTTATCAAACTCTACTTATTGTATAACTTTTATATCACCCATTTTAAGTTCCAAACAACTTGGTCTTTTAACAGACTCAGAAACCAGGTTCCTTAACCGTTAGTCCGTCTGGGAAGTACATTGGAATGCATGAAAAGCGCAAGCTTCGAATATGGGAAATTCCAGGAAAAAATTCTGATGATGTTGGTTACAAGAAAATCAGATTGCATCACACAAAGTCAATTACTGCTCTGGCTTTTCATCCAACTGAGAGGGTAGTAGCAGCAGGTGATGTTACAGGAAGGATCTTAATATGGAGAGGTGTTGGACGTGAAACATTTTCAAATAGTAAGTTAGTTAATGGACAACTCAGCAAGGATGCAGTGGACAGGCCAGGAGTGAGGGACGAGGATGATGCAGATTCGTGTACCACATGGCATTGGCATTCAACACAAGTTAACTTGCTCTTCTTCTCTTCAGATGGTGCTTATTTGTACTCAGGTAATGCAAGTGACTGCACTGGTGATTTATTAGGTGACAAGCAAATGCCTGTTATCCTTGGGTGGAATTATTAGTAGTGAATGCATGCTTCCCATCTATAAGTCTTTCTTTGGCTGGGTTCTTGCATCCTTTTCATTTAGAAATGAATCTTTCATCTACTATGTTTGAAAAGTTTACTAATTTTCCAGGCGGGAGAGAGGGAGTGTTGGTTGTTTGGCAGTTAGATTCTGGAAAGAAAAAATTTCTTCCAAGGATTGGATCTCCGCTTCTGTATTTCATCAGTTCTCCAGACCCTTCATTATCATCTGTAAGAACTACTAAAGTTTTTGGATAGTTCTATTTCCTGACTCCATCTGCTTCAATTGGATGAGTTCTTAATAGTAAATTTTCAGATATCATGTGCAGATAATCGAATTCAACTGCTTAGAATGCCTTCAATGGAGATCTTGAGGTCCATTTCGGGGATTAAGGTATGTTACTGGAAGTTATTGACCTTAATCATTGATAAAACATGATATTGTAAATGAAAAGATGTACTATTTCTCTTAAAGTGAGATCTGTTATCTTTGGCTATTTGCATATTTTATGAAGTGCTGCACAGGAGAGGGCAAGTCCTCATATTTTATGCAAATCATTGCTGTGTAATTCTGCAACCTATGTTAATCTTAGGGAGTCTTTTTCTGTATGACAGCTTCCATGTTCACAAATGGATATGTATGAGGGATTTGGCTCTGCTGTTGTTTTCAATCCCACAGCTGGGTTGAGTGCAGTACCTGCGGAGAACTACCGTGTTCAATTTTATAGTTTGTTTGATGACCGTGAGATTTCGGAGGTGAGTACTATCAAAAATCTACAAGGCTGCATCTGTTAATCAATTCCATCGTAGAGTTTCCTCGTTTTAAATAGTTTTGTCCTTCATTTTCTTTCATTTTTGGGTTTTAAAAAACCATTGAAGTATCTTTACATGATATTTTTGAATGATTAGATGCTTGGCATAAGGTTGTCTGTTCATTCATTCCAATCATGATACTTTGCGCTGTCTTTCAGAAGATGATTTCTTGAGTTTGTGTGTTTGCAGGTTCAAATCTGTGAGAGAAACCATCAGCCAGGTGATGAAATCACGGTAAAGAAATCTTCTTAGTTTCTTTCACTAGATGCATTAATATCCCAAAATCGAGTATCTATCTTCACATGCATTGTACTTACATCCAGATTCTATTTGTGATGGTGCTTTTGGAACACTTGTCAGTTATATGGCATATAGTTCACATTTGCTGGGGTTTGTCTCTTTTCATTGTTGTCAATTTGTCTCTCCTATTGGAATGTTTGTTTTTTTTATGCTGTGCCTTCCATTAAAAAAACCATCAATATTATTAACATCGGAATTCAAGCTCTGTAGCATTCATTGATACTGTCTATATGATTATAGTTTTTGCAGGCTGTTAGTACAGTTATATTACTGAGTTTCTCTTTTGACTGTTTATCCCTTGGCATGTGTCTAGCTTAGGAGTCTGTTTATACTACTCTTCATGATTTATTCATTTTTTTGGGATTTAAAGATCTTGGTCATGAGCTCTATGAAACTTAAAAAACATGACACTTATTTATTCTATCATGCATACTCCATTTTTCAGCATAGTCCATCTTCTCCTGGATATTGCAAGGATGAAGGAACACTCTTTATTCCAGATGTAATAAGTTTATAATCTTTTTATATTATATCTTGCAGGTAAAAGTGAATTTGGTTGCTTTTTCTCGGGATGGTTCAACTATGAGTACTGTTGAAACCAGGCTTCCTGAAGAAGGAATTGGAAGCCTTGTTACACTTAAGTTCTGGGCATGTGGCTCACAGAGCAAACAATTTAACTTGTCAACTGTCATATACGAACCACATAGGTTTATTCTCTTCTTAAATGCTTTTACTTGTATGCTGCTTTTACTTAATTTTTCCAATTAAGATTGTCATGTGTCATCTGATGACTACGACATTGAGGTTTCCATTGCACTCATAAATCTAATAAGTTTCATGCTTTCTGCTATAAATGGAACAGGGAGGCTGGGATCTCCTCCGTAGCTTTCCGTCCAACCAGTCACATGGCTGTCAGTTCATCATATGGTGGAGATTTTAAGGTAGGAAGCCTATTTTTGAGTGATTTTTTCTTCTGAGTTGCTCTTAATTATGAATTTCCTGGCAGGTATGGGTTCGTAAACATGAGATCCCCCCCAATGATGAGATACATCAGAATACTGGCTGGACATGTCATGCTCTTGGATCATACAGGTATTTGCATATTGCCAGCATATCTTATATCAAGTAGTTCCATTTTACTAATGGATGACTTGTATTAACAAAGATCCTTTTTGCCAGGGAGAAGCCTATGACTAGTGCTGCATTTTCTAGCGATGGGTCTGTGTTGGCTGTTGCTGCAGAAAAAATTATCACCTTGTGGGATCCAGACAAGAATACTCTGCTGGCTGTAACTGGAGAGAGTCTTGAGGTTTTATGCTTTAAAAGTTATATATTGCTAGTTCTCAAGTTGTTTGTTGTCCTTACTATTGTTGTGCATGGATACTATGTGCTGATCAAACTTGTGTACTTTAACAGCCAATTACAACACTTTCATTTATCGGGAGGTCAGATTATCTTGTGTCCGCTTCGCGAGGTTTGAACCCTCAGTTGACTGTTTGGAGTTTGTCGAAGTTATGTACAACTTGGTCTTACAGGCTTGATGCAGAGGGTAAGTGTGTTGGGTCCTTCAAGGAATATCATTATTGGCATACTTATGTGTTGCACTATATGGAGATGACTTTAGTTTGGTGTACCCACTGGTTTCTTGCAATAGTTGACTTGTATTTTGTACCTTAGGTAATTTAGCATTTTTTAGTTGAATTTTAGTTCACAATACTAGTTATTGCTAGTATATATACTTTTTTTGTTTTCTTCCATGCATCATAGAGTTCTTACTTTCAGAAGTTCTTTTAATCAATAGCTTGGACTAACTTTATTAGCTTTACCATTTAGGGTGGTAACTCTTCAATGTTTTCTTTATAGTAGCTTCTCCTGTAGCTCAATAATATTCTTGTCCATGCAGCCATTGCTTGCTCGATGAACAAGTCCACCTTTGCTGTTCTTGCTCTCTGTAAGGGAATAGAGTCTGCTGAAGCCACAATGCAGGGTGCAGAGGGGATAATCTTGTTGTTCAATGCAGAAAATGCAGTTCCCTTGTCTACATGGTTTGTGAACAAGGTAGGTCTTTCTTCATTGTCTCGTATTTGTAATAGTTGTTTCAGTTTTACTTTTTCTTCTTTTAACCATGTGGTGTTATGGCAATTTTGTGCATCTGTTATATGTATGGTTTCTGTATGTTATACTTAATGATTGATTCCATAAACAGAAATTCTAAGATAATTGAGCTTGCTTTATAACTGCAATTTCTGTTGCCTTTCAGACTTTTGATTTGGGAACTGTCATAATGAAGCTAAAATTAATTGCTTTTCACTGAAATACTGCTGAAATAATTATACTGGTCTAGGAAATTAGTATAAAAGAAACATTACCGTGTTTGGATATCATGTCCACCTAAATCACTCCAGAATTAGTTCAAATTGAGGTTGGTGGATTTTAAATCCATATCATTCCATATAAATGGGTTTGCTACTATGGATTTCAGATACATCATCTAAAGTGTTAATGGAACATAGCATTTGATGGTATAAAGTGTTAAATGGAAAAAAGAAAATATTAGCCGTGGGAGTAATGGGGGGTTTGGAGCAGAGTTATATTACATGTATTAAAAAATTTCATGCTGCAGGCGCAAGGTGGAGGACTCTCTTTTGTTCAGTCAAGCCTTAAACCAGAAGATGAAGTTAGTGAAACAAAAGCAGCTGATGAAGTACTTGCTTACATGAATGGTACTCACGAGTATGTTCTCTTCAACCCATATGGTGAGCAGGCTAATAAGCTCAACATTTCTCGTCAGCGGGACTTCAGTACCCTTGAGGAAACAGGTTAGTTTTCCAATGGCACAACATACTGTTTTCACAAGCAACTGCTAAGATCTGTTTAAAAAGGGTAACATGTGGTCAGTGACCATGCGTTAAAGCATTTTGTTCTGAAAATCTGCAACTTCATTCCAAAACTTAATCATGCAAATGATGAATTCTCGTGTATTCCAGTGCTTGTATTATATTGTCTGCCCTACACATGTATCCTAGATTTATTAGTAATGTGGAATGTTGACTTGCTTTGAGCAGAAAGATATGGCTATGCATCAATCTACGGTGAGTTACCAGAATTCAGCTTGAAAATAGATGAGGCTCCATTCTCATCAATGTTGTCAGAGAAAACCTGGAGCACAATTTTTAGTGGGCCATCTCACAGCCTTCCTCCTCTCCCCAAGTTGTGCTCTGACTTTCTCGAGTCACTGCTGGAGAGAAGGTCTGCTGTTGTGGAATAAGTTGTTTAGAGATTGCCCGTGTTTAGTCTTTTTGGGTGACGAGGGACCTTCAAGCACCGTGCAAGAGACCTTCTGCAACGTCATCCTCTTGTTGCGGGGGGGTGTTCCTGTGCAGATTCAGGCATTAATGGTGGATGCAGATATGCTCTGCTTTTTCAAAATGTTTTGGTGATATAGTCAAACAATTGTTTCCGTGGTGAGAAGCATTATAGAGGGATCTGCTGTATAACGAGATTGAAGCAGAGGGCATGAAGTAAAATTTTGTGTACGATATGTGTATGATGCAACAGACAGATTGTGAAATTTTGACCACTAAATTGAAAAGCTTTTTACTTACAAGGTTTATGTGAGAGTTGAGCAATTGACAAGGTTCAGTGTCCAAATTGTAGGGATTGAGAAATTTGTGATCTAATGTTGTTTTGTTAGTCATCACTTGCAAATCTCCTGGTTTTGTGATATTAGGCTGCTTGTTCTGTATTTTATTTATTTGAGAAAATGTATTACAATTTACGCACTTTACGTCCTTCACGTTTCAATAAGAAATAGCAAAATCATTAACAAAAATTAATCATTAACGACAAAATCACCAAATGTTTATGCTATATTTCCTTAACATGTGGTTAAATTTGGTTAATAATGCCCAAAACAAATAGTTATGTTTTCGAAATTTCCTTAAAAAAGAAAGGTGATCTGATCAAAAGTTAAAATTTCTTGATTCCCGTATAAACAAGAACCTTGAGGATGGAGTTTGAACTAGTTTAAACAATAAATATTAGCTTTTGATTTAAACAATAATATAATTAAAAAAAAAAAAGAGTCTGCATAGATGAGTTTCCACTACTCACCCTTTACAAAACAAAATGTTTAAAAGTAAATGCTATGTTTTCGATGCGGACAACATTCAATATTTGGCGTTGAGATATAAATAAACAATTGAGCAAGCAGTTCCAATGCTGAAGAATAAAACAGTATAATAGGGCCTAAAGCCCAAGCAAGGAGTAGTTTTTACTTGTCGTAAAACCCCAATAAGGAAGGAGCTATTCGGGCCCAGGCCCGAATAACCCTACAGATGGTGATTCGCCTTTTCACAGTTTGTGGATAACATTCAACATGAGCCTATGAGGACACCACCGGAGTGAAAGAAATCAACACCCACTTTTCTTTTCCAAAATTAAGAGTCCCTACGGAATTAGAGTTCTGAAAACACAAAGATTCAGTGAGCTGCGAAACTACCTTCTGATTAGGTTTTCTCTCTTCACATTTCGAGATATTTTTGCCTTTTCGATTCTTCAAATGTTGAGTGAAAACCTGTTTTTCATTCACTAATTTAAAAATTTTCGTGAATCTATGGCGATTCTTTTTCACTCATCATCTCCAATAGCAAAACCATCGACAGAATGTGGGAGAAAATCCTCTGGGTTCCTTGCCCTGCTACCAAAGTTCCAATCTTTCTCACTCAGTAATAGTTTTCCCAAAGTTGTATCTTCAACTCAAACAGCCATAGCTCCTAAAGACAGTGTTTTCACTTTACCCAATTGGAGATCGGGTAAGGTTGATCCAAGAACCAGAGAGCTTAGGTTAAACGATGCGTTTTTGTATTTAGAATACATGGTGGGCAAAGGCCAAAAACCTGATATAGCTAATGCCACTCAGCTGTTGTATGATCTTTGCAAGACCAATAAACTTAGAAAAGCTACTAAAGTTATGGAGATGATGGTTAAATCAGGTAGTATTCCTGATGCTGCTTCCTATACATTCTTGGTGAATCATTTGTGTAGAAGAGGAAATGTAGGGCATGCAATGCAGCTTGTTGAAACCATGGAAGAATATGGTTATCCAACCAATACTGTGACATATAATTCTCTAGTTAGAGGGCTTTGTATGAGAGGAAACTTGAATAAAAGCCTTCAGTTTGTTGAGAGGTTGATGCAGAAGGGGCTTGCCCCGAATGCATTTACGTATTCAATCTTGCTCGAGGCTGCATATAAGGAGAAAGGGGTTGATGAGGCTATGAGGCTTTTGGATGATATAATAGCCAAGGGTGGAAACCCGAATTTAGTTAGCTATAATGTGATATTGACAGGGTTGTGCAAGGAAGATAGAGTGGTGGAGGCAATTCAACTCTTCAGGGATTTGCCAGCTAAGGGATTTAGTCCTAATGTTGTGAGCTACAACATTTTGTTGAGGAGTTTGTGTTATGAAGGGCGTTGGGAGGAGGCGAACGAGCTTCTTGCAGAGATGGTTGGTGATGAACGTGCACCGTCTATAGTGACGTACAATACATTGATAGGGTCACTTGCAGTCCATGGTCGAATTGATCAGGCTTTTGAAGTTTTGGATGAGTTATTCCGGGATGGTCAGTTTAGACCCAATGCTGCTAGCTATAACCCTATTATCGAACGCCTTTGTAAGGAAAAGAAAGTGGAAGCTGTTGTTGAGTGTCTTGATCAGATGATTTTGAGGAACTGTTGTCCTAATGAGGGCACATTCAATGCTATTGCTGTGCTCTGCTATGAGGGGATGGTGAAAGAGGCGTTTTCGATCATTCAAAGCTTGAGAAACAAGCAGGATATATCAAGTCATGATTTCTATAGAAATGTGGTTACAAGTCTATGCAGAAAAGGCAACACCTATCCAGCCTTTCAGTTGTTGTACGAGATGACATCGTGTGGGTTCACTCCAGATTCCTACACGTACTCATCGCTGATTAGAGGGCTGTGTTTGGAGAGGATGTTGGGTGCTGCCATGGATGTTTTTAGGGTCATGGAAGAGAATTGGCACAAACCTAACGTTGATAACTACAACGCGCTTGTGCTTGGGCTGTGCAAGTGCCAAAGGACGGATTTGTCCTTGGACGTGGTAGAGGTGATGATCGAGAAGGGGCATATGCCTAACGAGACTACATACACGATCTTGGTTGAAGGGATCATTTATGAACAAGAGAAGGAGCTAGCAGCAGGGCTCTTGAAGGAGCTGCATACGAGACAAGTGATGAGCTGGAACACGGTGAAGAGACTCACTATGCAGTATGATCTTGAAGGTCTATCTGCACACATTGTATGAAGGTGAAGATAGAGGAAACAACAATTTGGTGGTTTATTTATATTCATACTTTGGTACTTACACTTTACTTGGGCTTATACAGATTGGGAGTAGTGTATATTAAGCACTTTTTGGAAGCTGATAATAGTAAAGGATTACACTCATAGTGGTGGTAGAGTTGGTAAAATCAGTAGGAGCAAGTAAAATCGCTTTGCTTGCTTCATAAACACTAGGGTTATTTTGATCCCCTTTTTCTGTACACGTTTTGAATTTGAATAAAAGATTAAAGCTTTACTTGAACTCGAGCTCGATTAGCAAGAAATAATAGAAGATAGCCTGTTCCACTTTCAAGTTATGGTTAATGGATCAATGAGGTTAACATTATCAATGCATGACAAACATTTAAACAAAGCTTGAACAATAATTGTATGTAATGCATTCTCACTCACAAATCTTGGGTTGCATTTGGATATCATGAAAGAATAGACATCAAAGATCCTAACAGAGATCTTATCATTGTCAACCACTCATCATGATTGGGTACTTGAACCGGGATTGGGACTTTCAAAATCCCAATTCATTGGGAATATATTAATTAGTACATATCAACAATGAACACATTAACTGTTCCTATGTCTATATTTACATCTAATACAATAATACCACACCACCATGTGACAAATTCCACCTATTATTTTTAAATTTTCAGGCATATATCCCACAGCAAACAAGATTTCTTGCTACTCCCAAATAAACCCAGAGCCCAATGCAAAACACTGACCAAAAACAATCCTTCGGTTTCAACTTCATACTAACATAACATTATTTTGATGCAACTTCATAATACTGCAAATACACGCATATATCAAGCGATTCTAAAACACACTTCAAAAGACAAAAGACAGACATAAGCTTAAACCAAAAAAAAAAAAACACAATAGCAGAATATGGTAGAGCTGCTGAATAACAGGTCCAGAAAATATAAGCTCAATTAAGTACTGCATAGTCTGCATTCATCCATAATATAGTTTAGATGAGTAGAGTGAACAAAATAAGTTCAAACAAGTTGCTTTTGATTCCGATCAAAACAAGAAAAACAGTGCAAAACCTTCCATAAATCGACCCAAACTTGACTAAGAACAAGCCGTAAAGAACCACAACTAGGTCCCTAATCAGAGCCAAACAGGCAACAAAGATATCTCTGTACAGAACTTGCTTCCACTAATCTGTATAGCAAAGCAGCAGATGAAGAAGCAATCCGTGCAAAAGAAGCTCTCTGATCGACCGTGTCCATTCTCTTACTTGGATCTTTGTCTCATCTTTCTGCGCTTCCTCTTCAACCTCCTCATACGCTTCTTCTTCCACTGCAAAGTGGATGATAAAAAATCTTTAAATCCATCACTTGTTACTTTGTAATTGTTCCTCAAAGCTTATAACTTATTGCAACTAAGTGAAGCTAAATAACTGACCTATCATCCAGTTAGATTCCTAATTGAACCTCATAATCTAATAACCCTTGATCAAAACTATGATCACATCTAGTGTGCAAGAAACAAAACTTTAAACAACAGATACCCCTACATTTTTCAGTGCCAAACAAAGTTATAATTTCAGATTTCTCAGTGTTTTCAAAATTCACAGGAACATAACTGGTCATACTCATTAAGCGTTCTAAGCAAGAGGACACTGCACTTCGAACATGTTTACCAAAGTAAATAGCTTAATCGATAATTAATATATCAAACAGATGCGCAGCACAACCATATACCAAATCATGTTAATGTCATAATAGACAATCTCCACCATTATACATACAACACCTGGCACTATGAATAAAGCAAAAACCAATGCCACAAAGAAGTGCAGAATTCATCACAGCAAAAAAACGATGAGAATTTAATCCAGGAAAAGGGGAAAAAAATAAGAACAGAAATCCAGAAAATCTCCACAAGATAAGAACATAGAACCCTCAAAGAACAGAGTCGCATACCTTCGCCCTCATCTCAGCTCAGAGAAATTCAGTTTCACCTCCAACGCCTCTGTTTCTTCCTATCGATGCGTAGTTGCGAATTTATAGGGTCTGCGAAGCCCTAATTCGATGGGTCCGGGTTGACCCGAAACACCCATTTTGCAATATTTATCTTTTCTTTTGGGCCCTTTTCTTATCGCGGAATTACAAATAATAAGGCCCAAATTCAATAGTAATCAATTTTTATCCAAATAATTTATCTAAAGGAAAAGGCAAAGTTACCATAACTCACAAACTCTACAATTTTAGAAAAAGACAGTAGGCTGAGTGTATGTAAACGCTTTAAAGCAAATTAACAACAATTATGTGCCTAAAACTTGCATTAGAATAATAATGATGATGATAATAATATAGGCTTGTTATTAATAAGCTTTCATATTGAGTAATATTATTTTAGTAAAACTCTTCTAAGGTAACATGCTATTAGACTTGGGCCCAAATTAGCATATTGAAAAATATTTTGCAAGTCCAGTTTAATTGGAAGGCCGGATCTAAGACTCAAGCACTTACGTCATGATTGGTATGATGGAATGAAATTAGGTGGGAATGTAATGAACTCAATAATGGAATGGTGATGGGAAATGAATGATATAAAAATACTGATTCATGTGATTGGTATCACAAAGGAATAAGAAATGAATGAAATAATTATTATAATTATATTTTATGATTGATAACTATAAATAAAATGTATAATATTAAATCAATCTTTATTTGACCAAATTACCTTCCACTATAATTTTATTTAATATTCATATTCAATATATCACTCAAATTTAAAATATTTGGCATTTTTTAATTTAAAAATAATTCTTTTTACAAAAAATTAATCATTGTACTAATATTAAGATATAGTATATTTATATATTTTATTTTTTAATCTTATTATTAGTTTACTATTTTTGTATTATTTACATATTCTTAAAGTAGTTAAATAATAATATATTTTTCATATTTTTTATTAATTATTCTATATGATTTTATATTATTAAAATCTTAATATCTTATTTTATATCTCTAAAAAAATATTTTAGTTACAATTTATTTATATTTTTTTAAATAATTTATTATCTATATTAATATTCATTTATCTTACAAATATATATAGATAAATCAATATTAGAACTAAAATTATTTGTATTATTAAAATTATATTCATATTATTTTATTATTTTTTTAAGATTTTATATTTATAAATTATTTTATACTATTTATGTATTTAATTTAATTTTTTTTGCTATTTTTTTATATTTATTTTAAATTATTAGTTATTATTTTATAATTTTTTATAAATAATTTAATATTATTTACGAAATTTTATTTAATAATTCGACTTTAGAAAGTTAATTTGTGAAAACATAAAATAAATATGATAATTGTCAAAATTAATAAAAAAATGTTCATTTTCTTCACGACAGGAATACGTAATACCATGAGGTAGGAAGGAATAGTCATTCCCTCATCTATGGTAATACCAATTCATGCGGGAATCACTATTCCCACCTATAAAACATACCAATCAAAGTAATAGGAATAAAGGTAAGAATAATGATTTCATTCTCACCACATTCCATCATACCAATCATGTCATTATCGTAGAAACAATTGAATTAAATTTTAAAAAAAATGTACTTGTTTTTTCACTATTATTAATGTAATCCTGACTATTAGTTAATAAATTTAAAAGGCAAAGTTTTGGGTAAGTAGGTCTCACGGATCTCATTTTGTAAGACGGGTCGGGTTTGACCCGGTTAACGATCAACGAGTCAAAGTCAACGGTCAACAATCAAAGTCAAATGTAATATTTTTATGTACATTATGTAATATTTTTTGAAAGTATCACATGATACATATAAAAGTACTACACGGTACACATGAAAGTATTACATTAGAAGAATAAAACATTGTAGGTGATATTTTTTGAAAGTATCACTTGATACACATAAAAGTACTACATGATACACATAAAAGTATTACATGATATACATAAAAATATTACATGACGATAGTATTATATGATGAGAATAAAGCAGTACGTAATTAAAAGTATTAATGTATTACATGATATATATGAAAGTGTTACATTATAAGAATAAAACATCATGTAATACTTTTATGTATATCATGTAATACTTTTTGAAAATAATACATGATACATATAATAATACTTTTATGTATATGAGATAATACTTTTATGTGTATGATATAATACTTTTTAGTCAACAACGTGACCGATAGTTGATTGTTGACCGTTGATTGTTGATTTTTTGACTTTGACCATTGATTGGATTGAGTTGACCCGTCTCACTAAATAAGATCCGTGAGATGATCTCGCACTTACTCAATTTAAAATAAGGTTATCAACATCATAGTATTTTATTAAGGAATCTCAAACCTTTAAATTAATGATTAAACCATAGGCAAGTTTATTTTTTTATTGATTAAACCGATATGAATTTTGGCCAAAACGTAAGTAAGCTTTAAAACTAATATAAAGTATTTAATATAGCTATAAATTCATCCAAACAAATTTTAACTAACTATATAGCCAAAGACGCTTTATGTTTTTATGCCATATAAACAACTCTTTCGAACATTAATGTGGATATGATTAATAGAAAGTCATAATCTAAATAGCAGCAACTGTGCAAGGTTGTTTCCGATAAACAATACATGACTTATCAATTTAGATCGGGTAAAGTAGTAAATTATCAACCTGGGGCTTGAAAAATAAAAAAATATCAATTTCAACCCAACAAAAAAAAAGAAAGTATCAATTAAAGGCTTAGAAATTTGTGATTTCTAATTATTTCAAAATATTTTAAAATGATACTCCAAAATTCGATTGATAAATTTCACATATCTGAAAAAAAAAATTGAGATATAAAATAATTATATATAATAGTAATAAAGTTAAAATTTAAAGATGTCATATTTGACATTACTTTCGTGGGTCTTTAAGTGATAATTTCATGTTCTAGTACCTAAATCAATAGCTTATATCTTATAGGCTCTACATCAATAATAAACCATTTTTGGGGTTTTAAATCATAAAACTCCAACAATAGATGAAGTTAGATTGATCATTGATAGCACAATTAATTAAAATTAAATAAGTTACAACTTACAATAATGCCTAAGTCAAGGATAAGCAAAGTTTGCAAAATTCTCAACTATAAATACATCTCCAATATTTAGTTGATCTCCATCATCAATCTAATAAAAATAAATAAAAGTGTAATTGAGTTTTAAGTAATTTGGATGGATTGTACTAGAGTTTTGAAGTATGCATACATTTTGGTTCTTGTGGTTCTAGCCATGACTCATAAGAGTGAAGCCACGCGCCAACTATTAGGTATGGTTGATACTAAAAGCACCGTGAATGTGGATGTGAATGCCCGCCCTTCTAAATTCGACGTGTTCAGATCTGATAGGTTCAAGTGGATCGATGCCGTTCTAAATACGGTCACACCGAATCCAGGCTCTCAGCCTCGTACTTAAATCCATGAATAATTCTTCTAATTTTATTCATCATATTTATCGGGTTTAATGCACAAAACCTTCTTGTGATATGCAAAATATGCGTGTTCCCTCTGTGTTTTCAAAATGACAAGAATTACACTTGAGTTAACAAAAAATCAGCAAACATCCCATTTTTTTAAACTAGACTTCACGATCATAAATTTTAAGATGAACTACCCGTTATGCCCCTAACACTATTTATCTTCTCTCTCCTTCAAGTTGATAAAAAAAAAAATTCAAACAAATTGCAACCTAACACTGTTGCACAGCCGCCCCTCTCCCTCTGCTATCTTCTTCTTCTTTACCCAGCAACAGCGCCATTGTCCCGCCGCTACCCCACCTTCCTCCGCCATCATCTCTTCTTCTTCTTCTCAAATCAACCACCATCTTCTCAGATCGAATTTTGAAGAAGAGCAGGAAATTCATGAACGGAAGAGCGGAGGGGGAGGTGCCGATGATGGAGATGTTCGAGGAGGAGAGGGGGAGGGAGTGGTGGTGGAGGCGGCGGACGAAGGAGAAGGTCGCCGCCGTGGTGGCGGACCCCACCCAGCCGGAGGTGGTGTGGGAGCAAAGGGCGAAGGATGTGGAGGCACAGCAGCGGCGGAAGGCGGTGAGTACCCTGGGGTTCAGCTTCTCCGCTGCAGGGCTTTTGTTTCCTTATCATCTTGGGGTCGCTCAGTTCCTCATTGAGAAGGGTTATATCAAGGTTCTCCGTCACCACATTCACCACCGCTCGAAAATCTTCCCCTCTTCCCGTTTGCCGTTCGAAAATTGTAGATATCCACATTTCAATCTTTGTTCTCTAAGTGTTTCTCAAATTTTTGGCTCAAATCTCTACTGGGTTTGTGAAATCTTTATTGTTAAAGTGTTTTAATCGGCTGAAATCCCTCGATCAGGGCCTCGACTTGTCGGATATTCCCCTTTTCGTGAACTGGGAAAGAAGGCGACGGGGAAGATGGCTGCGACGGATCTGTGTGAGGAGAGAGACGATGAATAGTGTTAGGGTTGCAAAAGTCTTTTATTGAATTTTTCTTTGATTAATTGAATAAAATAAATAAAAAAGAAAAAAAATAAAGAAAGCTGCAAAATAAATTGATTTAAAATTGATATATCATTAGGATTAGGGTTATGCTATATATCATTTGATTATATAATTTTATAATTATTTGACATATAATTTTATAATTATTTGACATATTTATAATTATATTTAAAAAAGAAAATTGATTTAAAATTGATATAAAGAAAAACAACAGAATAAATAGCATTTAAAATTGATATAAAGAAAAACAACAGAATAAATAGCATTTAAAATTGATATAAAGAAAAACAACAGAATAAATAGCATTTAAAATTGATATATCATTAGGGTTATTTTATATATCATTTGATTATATAATTTTATAATTATTTGACATATTTATAATTATATTTAAAAAAAATTGATTTAAAATTGATAAAAAGAAAAGCTGCAGAATAAATAACAATATTTGCCACTCATAATTTTTTTTTTAAAAGAAGTGATATATAGCAAGCATTAAGGTAAGGTTATTTTAGTCATTTAATATTTAAAAATTGGTTAAAAATCAACAAATTTCGCACTATAGACGCGTGCATTATACTCATGTTATGTTTAATGATTTTGGGGAAAACGCGCTGACTTTTTGATAACCCACATGTAATTCTTGATTTTTTGATAACCCACGTGTAATCCTTACAATTTTAAAAATATGGGGGAAAGGGAGGGGTCTGATCCATTTTACCCCATATTTATCCATCCCCACTTTTCCGTTGCTGTATTCTTGCTGTGTTCGGAATAATGAGGCTCCACTGGTAGTGGCCCAATTTGCTTTTTTTTTTTCTTGGGAAACAATTTGATTAATTCGTATAATTGTTTTGTGGTTTCATAAATAACAAAACGTCAAAATATCTACAAATGGCAACTATCTACCTATATCCATTTAAAAAACAACTTTTTATAGCATAAAAATATAAGAAACTTACTTTTCTATTAAAAAAATAAAAAATTTACTCTTCCACTACATTTCAAATAATTTGATAAATTTGTTCTTAAGTACAATTTTGATATCAAGAAAAAAAGAAATCGTGGTATATATACATGAATGAATTTTGATATCAAGAAAAAAAGAAATTGTGGTATTTTTATATTGTGTAACCGACCCCTCATGGATAATATCGTGTAATACTATTTGTGTATGTCGTATAAAGTTGTATATATGGAACATATCATGCAACCCCTATATGAATTATATCATGTAAGAAAATATGAATCAAATCAGATCGTGTAAACAATCATATCATATAACCGTCCTACATGTAATTTGAAATATTATATGGTGAGAAATAATATAAATCAAATCATAGTGTAATCCAACATGAATTACACGTTATGATCACTAAGGGACATGAACAGTGGCCTGCAAGGAGGTTTTGGGACCCCTTGAAATTTTAAGTAATTATAAATTATAATGTCAATGAGCTATTTATGTTTAATGTTTATGTGTAATTGAGTTACCATTGTCTTTAATTTATAATTTTAATTTTTCTTGAGTCAAAAAAAAATAAAAATAAATATATATATATATGTGTGTGCGCGCGCACCACGTATCTTTATATTTTACAATAAATAAATATGCAACCTTAATTGTTTAATCATTTTAAATACCTAATTCCAATATATAATGTTATTATAAGTTTTCTTGAAAATTGAAATGTGTAATTATACTTGTAGTTAGAAAACTTTGAGTTTTTTTTTAATAATAAATTAGTATTTAAAATTTAAGTTTTATCATTTTCATTATCGAACATTTCAAACAAATTTGTTAAAGATGCATGGGTAAGTCGCCATCAGTATAATTTATTTGTTCTAAAAGTTGAAAAATGCAAGCAATGATCTATGTTTTGAAGTTTGTGAATTTTTTTTTTATTGCAAAAGTTTAACATGTGTTAATTGTAAAAATAAAATGTACATTTTATGTATATAATCTAATTTTTAATAATATTATTATAAATCGAACTCCCTGAACAAATTTTTTTACTTCGTCACTGCTGAGACGTTATATGATATAGGAAAAAATACTATCGTGTAAGTATTTTTATAAGGTGTTACCCTTTATGATCCCTAAATGTTACACGACATGATCGAAAAAATTAAACTTTTTTATTTTCATCAAAATTTTATTCAGGGAAAATTATCAAATTTTCTATTTGGTAGAAAAAATTAATTTCTTATCATTTATAATAGAAAATAAGTTGTTATATGGATTGTGGTAGAAAATCCACCAAACTCCCGATATTAATATAACAAACTCATGATAAGGATATATTCAATGCATGGACGTTTCTTAATGTTTTTGTTTTTGCTTTCTAACACATAATTAATTGAGTTATTAATGATATTGTTAATCTATGGGGTGCTCGAAGGTGAACTGTGAAATAGTTTCAATCGTGTCAAAAAGATTAAGCGAAGGTGTGGGGGGGGGGGGGGGGATAATTAATCATAATTACTTAAATTTAGTTGTCAACACGTCATCTTCGCATTATACAATTACTTTTCCTTTTCATCTCATTATAGATATAAGTCATGATATTAATATTAATCCGTAATTCATTATAATAAAATTGAATATACATTTGTAACATCAAATAATTAAAATAAATAGTTATGTATGCAATATATGCCACAATAATTATTCAGATTTAATTTGTAAACTTCCGGCTCTTTGGGAGATATGTAGGAGATGAGTTTCAGGTTTATATAATTAGAGTCTCTCCAATAGAAATAGAATATAGACGAAAATCATAACAAATCTCTTGAAAATTTGTGGATAGCATTAATGAACAGAAATTGTTTATCTAAATGGCAGCAGTGGCATAGGACGTGCATTGTAATAAATTAACAACTCATGCAAACCGCATCAGTGAACTGGACAGCTGTCAACGCCACTGTGGCCCCACCGATCACTAATGTTACGGCAAATCCCACCACCATGACAGCTATAGTATTATCTTCAAAACGGGTTTATAAACTCCTGCAATCTTATGGAATAAATCTTTTTTTTCTAATTTTTCTTCCTATTTTTTTGTTGGTTTAATTGTTTGGAATAATGGCCAGTTTGACGGTCTTTATTGGGTTTGACTGTCAAATAATTACGTACCAAACCGTAATTAGTTTTGACTTACAATCCAAATTATTTAGATTGGATAAACTAGCTAATTGTGATTTCATTGTGAGTCTTTTTTTTTTTTTTTGTATAATGATCGGTTCATTGATTTGTTTTATCGTTGACGTTGTGGGTTTTATGTAGTAATGTTTTTTATTTATTTATTTATGAGATTATGATTGTTATATTATTATTCTTCTTGTTTTGATTTTGGTATATAGTATAGAGGATGTATAATATAATCCCGATTAAAATATATATATATATTAATTAGTATATCTTGATAAAACTAAATCACAAAAATTTATGTGTAATCGTCACATCGTGTTTGGACAATTTCTCGATTCATGCAAGTCATCTTGCGCAGGGACCATGTTAATCTTCTCCCTATCATCCCAATTTTATTGGATGTCCCGACAACAAAGCAAAATTGAGTGTCAAAAAAATAAAATATAAGGCATCTCTCATTGTTAATTTGAAGTAAAAAAAAAGTTAGGAGAAAGAAGAGATTAATTAATAAATGAACAAAATCAAATGAAGCAGTTGTACTTGTGGAGACTATAAATACCAAAACATGGGTTTCTTCATCTTTAAATGTTTTGTTTTGATTGCACTAGATAATTATAATTTCATCACCGTTAACATAAATATACCAATACACCTTGAAATATTGAATTATTCCCAAATAAAAAATCATTTGGCAAACTTAAATCTAGCTAATTGAATGAGATAAATCAACTTTTATATTCTTTTGGTGTAGTAGGAACAAATATTCTACCCTGGAACACTCTTATAAAATAAATTGCAAGGCCTATACATTTGAGAGACCTGCAATCTGAAGCACCATGCCTATCTCGTAGAATTAATCAAATAAGAAAGATGTACAAGTATTTTCACTTGTATTTATGTAATCTTGAATGTTTATTTTCTGAGAAATTTGTTTATGCGTTGACGTGCAAGTTTATATTTAATTTCTGAGGCCTAATTAATAAAATGTTAATTGCATAACAAATCATCAAATTTAACATTTTTATTCAATTTTGTAACAATTCGATATATGGTCAGGCTCGGGCCATTTGGATTTCAATTGTTGATTTGAAGTCTGACAATATTTAGAGAAATATCCTCGTCATTGATTTATGTGACTCTTAATTTCGTACTCCACGTCAGAAATAGGAACCCGAAAATCCTGACCATGCATCTGTATCGATTTAATACAAAATTGACGGTGATTATATGTCGGGTTAACAGTCGAAATGTTATGTATTATAATTGGTAAAAAAAGGATTAAAGATGGTGATTTGTCATGTAGTTAATGCATTAATAATAAGACGTATGATCCTCCACTACTAATTAGTTAATAAATTAAAAATAAGGTTATCAACAACGACATTACGTAAATAAGGAATCTCAAATTAAACTTTAACTCTTATTTTTTGTTGATTAAGCCATTTGGATTTTGGCCAAATACTACTTTGTTCATAATATTTCAGTCTTATTTAATTTACTTTATTGTAATTAAGATGTTAAAATTAATTTTTTTTTTACATTTTATAAATAGTTTTTAGAATTTTTATAACGCTAGATCTTTAATTTCTTAAAGATTTTTATTAAAGTATTGAAATAACAATATAATCAACATGGTACTTTTAAAACATATGCAATGTGATTTTTTAGATAAATATGAAAAACTAGCTCATATGGGGTTCAAGAATTTCGTGAGATGATCTCAGATAAGATTTACTCATCAAAATTGAACTTTTAAAACATTAGCAATTTGATTTTTTAGATTAATATGAAGAAAAAAAAAGAGATTGTTTAGATTTCAAAAGTAAATAAAATAAATAAGTCTATAATATACTCTTTGAACAAGATTATGAAATCTGCTGTTATATATATAAAAAGCTAACTAAAATATGTTGGAGCATATGAAATCTTCTTTTAATATTAGATTTTTATCCAACACTCCAAGAAATTGTGAGATGGATAAGCAGCTAGCCAGCTATATATACCTTATTAAATAAGAAAAATTTGTGATTCTAAACCATATATATTAATAAGTACTGTATTGAAAATGAATTAGTGGCAAACCACCTCAATTAGTTAACGAGGATGTGAGTAATAGAAATTAAGTCTAAATCATGTAAATAGCAGTAATGGCATAGACGACGTGCAAGGTTGTTTCCAACAAACAATATAATTGCCAGCATATATCACTACAGTACTTGAAATTAAATAAATAGTAGAAGAAATATTACCTAATTAGTCAAGTATTAGCAACATTCGATTCTCAGCTATAAATAGTAACACCCCTCCGAATATATCATCATCATCATCATCTTCAAACTAATCAAACAAATATATATTTTCAGTTGCAACTACCACTTATTCATTAAGATGGCCAGCTCTACTAGAGTGTTTAAGCATGCATGCATTTTCATTCTTGTGGTGATGATAGCCATCACACATGAGAGTGAAGCCACGCGCCACCTGTTGCAGGCGGCAACCGGCACTGTGGGTGGGGCCGGTTCAGTAGCTAATGGTGCAGCCAACGGTGCCCTGGATGGGAAGGGCACCATAACTAAAACAGGGGCTACCGGCACTGTGGGTGGGACCGGTTCAGTAGCTAATGGTGCAGCCAACGGTGCTCTGGAGGGCAAGGGCACCATAACTAAAACGGGGGCTACCGGCACTTTGGGTGGGACCGGTTCAGTAGCTAATGATGCAGCCAACGGTGGTTTGGAGGGGAAGGGCACCATAACTAAAACGGGGGCTACCGGCACGCTGACTGGCAACCTGCTGGGAGACTTGGCTACCGGTACGGGCTCCGCAAATTTGGTCTGATCCAGGGGACCAAACTCATCATCTTGATCAATTCTCAATATTTCTTCTTAATTTAATTTATTCATCATATTTATCCCCCCACTTTTGGATTGCTATATTGTTGGTGGGTGAATTGGAATAACTCCAGTACCACTACTGGTGGACCAATTTGCTAGCCAGTCTTGTTTGGAGTTTTTTTTCCCTTCTCGGAAACAAGTTAATTTATTTGTGTTATTGTTGTCTGGTTTCATGATGTAATTGTAATGCCTTTTCTTATTGAGATTGTGAATGTAATATTAATTATTTTGTTTTGATTTCAGCTTTAGTGTTATATATGTATGCTCTTCAATATATAAAAATATTACACCTTGAAATATTGAATAATTCCCAAATAAATAAGTTGATTTTGCAAACAATTGGATAGGAAAAATCATATCCATCAATTTAGTAATTTAATTTATGCCATATATCCGTATTAGTATTATTAGTTTTATTTAATTTAACTTAGTTGTGATGTGCAAGATAAGTCTAGTGGTAGCTGCATCTCTTGATTCAAGTCAGATTTTCAAATCTCTCCTCCGATCCTTATTTAAAAAAAAAGAAGTTGAATATTAATAATTTATCATTAACTTATTAATTTTAGAATTTTAATAATTATAGTAATTATTTCTATTTTAATAATTTTATTAGTAAATACACTTAAATATTATATATATATAATTACTTTCAGTAAAATATTTAAATAAATTGATCACGTTTAGTTATTTAAAATCCATAAATTTCGTCAACAAATTATACTGCAAGTCACAAATCCCACCAAAAAAATAAAACAATAAAAAAAAAAAATGGTGGCCAGACGTGCAATTCAGTTACGTAGCATCATTGTTAATTTGAAGTGAAAAAAAAAAAAAAGAAGGTGTATCTAAGATCTGTGCTCCCATCTCGTCCATCCACTTTTTATATATTTATTTATTCTTCACAGATCTCCTCTACTGCCTTGTTCTTCCATCTTCACAGATCTCTTCCATTCTTTTCTCAAGTATGTTCTCTCTGTTCTTCTCTTCTTTTTCTTGTCTTTTTTCATAGTACTTTAATGATTTCTTCATACTCTCAATTAATTTGATTGTAATTGTTTTCTTTAATTTGATTGATGTATTTTTATATGCCCAGAAAAGTCTTTGATGTGTATTTCATGTTAGAATGAACAAATGTATCAATACCAACCGGAGATGATACAAGCTATTCTGCTTTTTTTTTTTTTTAATACCGCTTTTGATTATGATTTTGATGAGGTATAGAGATGCAAAAATTTTGAGGAAGGAGATGATGTAAAACGCTCATTTGAATTTTAACATTTTAAACTTACACTCTACGGTACACTGATACCTTTTGAGTATATGAGTAATACTAAGTTATACGAATAATACATTTACGTGTAACAAATAATACATTAAGCAATATTTTTCACTAAAACAAAATAACTAATACCTTCATGAGTATGCAACCAATACCTTAGGAGTGTATACCTAATATCTTTTATTGAACAAGTAAAATGTAAACATACATCTCACTTATTCAACTAATACATTATGAATATACAACTAATACATTATGATTAATATCTTTTACTAAATAAGTATATTAGTTGTATACTCATAAAGTATTAGTTGCATACTCATAATGTATTACTTTTCTAATTGAAATATATGTTACATTTTACTTGTTTACTTAAATGTATTATTTGTTTATTTCAAATGTATTATTTATTTTAAATAAAAATATTACTTTGTTTTAGTGAAATGTATTACTTATTATTGTAAAGGTATTAATTGTTTTATCTAAAGGTATTAGTAATTTTATTAAAATCTAAAGTATTGCTCATATAAGTCAAAGGAATTACTTATATACGTAAAAGGTATTAGTGTTCGTGATTTCATCATCTTCTTCATCAATTTTTCTATAAATCATGATTCCGTATTGTTTGAGATAATTAATCTCTAATGTTTAAAATTCGAAGAGAAATGATGACAAAAAATAGATAAGAAGATAATAATGTCCCATAAAAAAGAACTAAGAATTAGAAGAAGAAAAGAGGAGTCTGTGCAGCTAGAGAAGAATGGAGGCTAGGGTAAGAATTAGGAAAAAAAAAAAAAGATATATGTATATATGGTAGAAGAAGAAGAAGAAAGATGATAAAAAGACATAGAAGAAGAAGAAGAAGATGATGTCCCATAAAAAAGAACTAAGAATTAGAAGAAGAAAAGAGGAGTCTGTGCAGCTAGACAAGAATGGAGGCTAGGGTACGAATTAGGAAAAAAAAAAAGATATATGTATATATGGTAGGTGGGTCAGGGGTGGGTGAGGCGGATTTGGAATACGGATTCTACAATTTGTTCCTCGATATATACAAGTTTTTGTCAAAAGAAAAAACATATATAACTAACGTGTGCAAGTTGAGTGAACGATTTTTTTTGTAATAGATAGGAGATAAGTGAATATACCAGCTGCTTAATTATCGAAATATAAATATATATATATATATATATATATATATATTTTTTTTTTAAATCATCAATATATAGTTTCTTAAGCAACCAATAAGGCTAGAGAGACAATATATTGAGTAAGGTGAAAGTTTAGTAATATCAATTAGCATTTTATTGTAATTGATTAATACACTACTGATCTAAAAGAAAGAAATAAACACAGAAAAGAACTTGTATGTCATAATAAGTTAATAACTCATTAAATTAAGGGATTCTTTTTTTTTTTTTTAAAGGGAAATGTATTAAGGGATCCTCTCAGAATCCCTTAAAAGAATAAAATAAGGGATTCTCATATATAATAAATGCATTTTGTTCTTAGTTGCTGAAAGCCAGTTGGTGATTGTATTATTTAAAATTGGTGATTTAAAATCATATCTTTTAGATAAATAAGCAAGCATCTCGAACTTTATTTTTTGATGTGGAGTTGGAAACTTATATTTGTATCCTAAACATCTCAGGTTGAACTTCCGAAGGTCTGAAACCGTGGATGTTACTCGCTGTCATATCATTGAGCTACACGCCAACAGATCCAATACTTGATTCAGTCGCAAAAAATATAGAAATCCTCAAATCCCCATGACAATGCGCGATGTGCTCGAATATTGCGAACCATCCTCACAACCGATTAACCTAAATGACTAATTCCAAAACACTAATAGGATGCAACATAGGAAGAGCACACATAATCGCTCATTAATATAAAGTTGTTAATTTCAAATATTAATTTCTCATTCGTCCAAAATTGAATTTGAGAAATTAATTACTATACAATTTTCTACTCGTAATTTTGATTTCAATTTTACAATTTTTTTTTTTTTAATCAAAGAAAACACCATGTAAAAATTGATTAAAGATTGGTAAACACAGATCTTTCCAAACAAATTTCTAACGTTTCCGAATTTATAAATGTGAGATAGTTTTTTTAGAAGTATGTTATTAAAGTAATTTAATTAAATAACAGCATAGCTGAATTTGTATTTTTCAAAATATTAGAAATGGCATTTTTTAGTTTTGTTGATGCAATCATGTTTTGTGTCTCTACGGTGAGATTTTGGGTTCAAGTCAATGGTAGAAGTGCTGGAATTGTTATTCCCAACAAGGGTTAAGACAATGGTGTCCCCTATCCCCTTATTTGTTTGTGATTTGTGCACAGGGATTTGATGTTTGTTGATGACTGCATGATTTTTTTCAAAGCAAGCAGTGAGGAATGTAATACAGTTTGAAGCGGCCTCAGGTCAGACAGTTAATTTTTCCAAGTGGGGTATTATATTGAAGTTGTTGAAAGAGATTTATTTTCATCCATTTTGGGGGTTCATAATCCGCTGAATACAGGCCCGTCACTCATTGGAAGGAAGAAAAAGCTTTCTTTAATCACATTAAGGACCCACTGTGGAAGAAAATCCACCGTCCTTTATCAAAGGTAGGAAGAGAGATCTTAATTAAATCTGTGGTTCAATCTATATTGTCTTACTGTATGCAAGTTATCCTTTTACCATCTACACTTGTTGATGAATTGCAACCGATGTTGAATTCATTTTGGTGGGGAAAAAATCGTAGCTCTAAAGGAATTTGTTGGTCTAATTGGGATAAACTTTGTGCTAGAAAGGGAGCTGCTGGCCTTGGGTTTCATAACCTTCATGTTTTTAATCTTGCATTGCTTGCTAAACAAGGATGGAATGTCCTTACTAATTCTGATTCTTTTGTTTCACAGATTCTCAAATCTGGGATTTTATCGAAACAAAATCGGGTTCTAAGCTTCGTTTGGAGGGGGGTCTGAAGTTCGAGGGCTCTTATCTGTAGGGGCTATCGGTAGAAGATTGGAGACGGTAATTCTATCAGAGTGTGGGATGAACCTTGGCTGAGAAATCAAGCAAATCCTTGTGTTGAGTCTAGTGTGGTGGCCGGGCTGGAAAATATCAAGGTGGCAGATCTTTTGATACTTTTTTCTTGCGATTGGGATTATGAATTGTTGGAGGATATTTTTATTAATCGTGACATCAGTGAGGTTCAGAAAATTCCTTTTGTTTTGTTATCTAAATCAAACATGCGCATCTGCAATTTCTCAAAGAATTGCATGTATTCTGTTAAGTCGGGATATCGAGTGGTGATGGACTCTATTTACACGAACATAGTGGTTCCCCTGAATGATAGTTGGAAGTGAATATGGGCTCTCAAAATCCCTCCACGGTGCAAGAATTTTGTTTGGCAGTTAGTGCGTAATCGTCTTCCCACAAGACAACAACTCCTTGGCAAACATATTCATGTGTTAGGTACGTGTATTAATTGTGGTTCAGATTTTGAGCATTCTTGGCACTTGTTTGTCTCATGCCCTTTAGCTGTCTCATGTTGGGCTCTCTCAAGTTGTGCAGTAGATATTTTTTCAGTGCTTCAGGATCTTGAGTACTTCTCTAATTGGTTTTTCTTCTTGGTTAATAAGCTGGATTTGGAAAAATGTTGTGAAATTATTATGTTTTTGTGGGGTATTTGGAAATATTGGAATAATAGATTGTGGAATAATATATCTTGGTCTCCAACCCTCTTAGTTCGGTTTGCAAAAGATACTTTACAAGAATGGCGTGATGTTAGAAAAGTGGCTAATTTGGGAACAGTTGTTGTGAACTCGTTGCCACATGTTCAATGGGCAAAACCTTGTGCTCCTTACGAGAAGTGCAATGTGGATGCAAGTATTTTTGTGGAGCAGATTGAGTTTGGCTTTGGAATGGTGATCAGAGACTCGAATGGTTCATTCTTGACATGCCAATATAGGAAAGAGGGTGGAGTTGTATAAGTGAAAGAAGCAGAAGCTATGACCATCAAAGAAGCTCTTAGTTGGGATAAAGGTTTGGGATATATACATGCAATTATTGAATCAAATTCTAAGACTTCTGTGGAGGCCATCAACTCATCTTTAGTCGATCACAGTGAATTTGGTTCAATTATTTCTTCATGTCGAAGGATGCTTGATTAGAATCAATCCTTTCGAGTCGTGTTCGAGAAGAGACAAACAAATAAAGTTGCACACACCTTGACATATGCATCTCTATCAAATTCTTGTCCTATTATTTCTTTTACTACTCCTGAATTTATCTGTGATTATTTGTACAAAGATAACTTTTTACCTGATTAATTTATGGTGATTTGTTTTGGGTTAAAAAAAAATTAAATAAAAGAAATCCTTAATAACTGTTTTAAAAGAATCTACAAGACTAAGTCTATATAATATACATCTTCTTTAATGAAAAAAAAAAAGTAAACTATCTTGGGGTACTTTATAAATTCTTCTATTTATTATATTTTATCAAACATGCCAAAACATGGTTGGATGAATGTGATGTGTGTTTATGTTGTGTTGTTTAAAAAAAGAAAGGTTGAAATATTCAATAAGCTAAAAAGTTATTAAAGTATTTAAAAAATAGCTATATATTAATCCAAACAGCATACCCCTTTAAGGTGAAGAAATAAAAATAATAATAGTATTTCAAAACAATATAAACAAGTGTTTTAAAAATGAATAGAGACTCATAATCAAAATAGCAGTAATGACATAGACGTGGAGTAAAATTGATAAAAGGGTTTAATTACTTGTATAATTAATCCTCATCAATTAATTAACAATTAAGGATTTAGTTAACTATAATCTACAATAATACTTCTCCTGTCTATAAATATATACCTGGAAATATGTGATTAGTTCTCCATCATCAAAGTTCAAACTAGCTAATCAAAATAGATATTTGTTGAGAAAAAAATAAAAAATAAAATAAAATGGGGTACTACTCGTAATATTAGGATTAATATTTCATGCATTTTCATTATTGGGGTAAGCAAGGCATCACCGAAGCCACGCACACGCCCACGCGCCGTCTTTTGCCATCGGAATCCATCCCCATCGACATCGACGCTGACGTGGATGTACCATTTGATGAACTCAACGCCACTATGAATGGAACATACTTGTCCAATAACACCATCACTCCACCGGAATTGATCGGTGATATATTGCCTGTTGAACCTGGTTATATTCAAGTTGGTAATGGTTTCTGAATATATATATATATATATATATATATATATATATATATATATATATATTCCAAGTCTTTTCTTTAAACTTGTGTATTTTCTGTTTTGTTTTTTTGTTTTTGTTTTTTTTTTTTTTTGGAATAATGACCGGTTTGCTCCTCTCGATTGGGGTCGACTGTAGGGATGCAAAAGAATAAGAATTTTCTGATTCGATTCGAGATTCGATTCGTATTCGAAAAATTCGAATTCAAATTCGAATATGAATTTTTTTTAATATTCGAATTATTTTCGAATACGAATAAGAATACCGGTGTATTCGATTCGAATAATTTCGAATATATTCGATTCGAAATATTTAAATATACATATATATACATATTTATATATATATACTTATTTTTTCATTTTAATTTATTTCATATATCCAATTAATCCAAAACCCTAAAATTCTAAACCTGACTCAAAACTTCAAAGTTCAAACTCCCGCTGAGTTGCGCCCTTCACGCCTCTCACCTCTCTAGCCTTCCGCCGTCCGCCGTTCGCGCCCCGCCCCCTGCTCTCCCTCATCCTTTGTAGTTTGTACACAGGTAAGTAGTGAACCTCCATTTTATTAAGTTTGAAAAATAAACAATTTCTATTAGGGATTGCATTTTCGGTTTCCTCTGTTTCTTTAATGTCATTATAAGTGCATAACAAGTGTTCAGCCAAAGTTTCAGTGGATTTTGGGGCTGATTTACAATCAATTTGGGGCTGATTTTATTTTCGAATTACAATCCTCTATTTTATTTTCTTTATAAAATGTTGGTAGTATTCGAATTAGGGGCTGATTTACAATCAATTTAGGGATATTTTTAAGTCTCTAGCCTAATATTATATCAACAAAAAAAGAGCAGAGATTGTTGATGGACCACACTAGTGTACTTGGGCTATAATGTTCTGATAATTGCTGGACTTTGGGTTTTTTCTGTGTTGGAAAGTTGCTTCAAATATGAATGAGCAAGCACCTCAAAACCAAGAAAATGATGGTGGCGTAGAAGAAATTCATGAGGTAAAACTTGTATACACAATTAATAGCTCATTGTCTAACTCAATATTATATATTACTTGAAACTTACTCATGTTGTAATCCAATTTTGATCTTTTAATGAAAAGGTGAGGAGTCCTAGGATGGAAGAAAATGATGGAGGTGATGAGTCCCCTGAGGACCTAAATTGTGAAGTAATAGAAGATGTGAATGTTAGAGATGAAGATGTTGATGGTGAAAGAAATTATGATGAAGATCGATCTCAAAACCCGTAAAAAAAGAGAGCGAAATGTCATTCTGAATTCGTAGAAGTGACTGATGATGGAGTTCAAAAGCTAAAGTGTATTGTAACATCCTCGACCAAAACATACACGTCATTCAGCATTCATTTCATGCATCATATGCATTTCGTATTATTTAATTGTGATCGTACATGATTTTATTTTCACTTTTAAATATTGAATTATTTATATGTTCTTAATAATTGGTGTTGAGAAAACTCTATCATAATTGGTGGAGACTCTAATGATATTCAAATGCATAATGTAACTTATTTGATTAATGATGGTATAAGCTAAATATATAAAGTTCGTGTGTGTACACGTACATAGATACCAATATATTATATATATGAATAATTAATGTTGTTATCAATATTATATATATACATGAATAACTAATGCTACCTGTTAACAATAGCTTACATATATATATATATATTTGACTTCATATAATAAGGTTAGCATATTTAATATAGGTATGCATACGTGTTAGTGCAGAAGCTTGCCACCATCTTTCATCTTTTAATAATAATAATATAATAATAATAAGGATAAAATAAAACGCAAGTTGAAAAAGGAAAAAAAAAAGGCACCAAAGGAAAAAAAACAGAGACAGAGAGAAAAGAAAGAACAGAGGGAGAAGAAAAGAAGAAAAGAAGGGTTTGTGAATTTCGATTTTGTTTCTTCACTTTTTGCTTCAAATTTTGAGGGGAGCTCGTGGTGACATGCTCTTCGATTTGATCGGAGTGAATTCTCAAGATTTTTCCCAAGGTACAAAGAAATTAGTGAATTATATATATCTCCAGTTATCGTAATTCATCGGATGTTTTGATAGCTTTATAGGCCGAATTAGAAAAAAAAAGTTATAGCCCTATCTCTTAGCTAAACTCAGAAGCAAACCGTGGATGACTCGGTTAAATGTTGAGTGAGATAATGTCAAAATTACAAGGCTTGGTCTATAATGAATCGGTTTGAAAACTGTTAATTATACTGTGTTTGTAGCCTAATTCTATGCAGGTTGGAGACTAAATTATGAAAAATGATAAACATGAAAGTGGTAGAGCTATATGTTAAGTTTCTACAAAATTTTACCCTGCTCGACTCGGAATTTTATAACTCAAGTTATAGGGAAAATAATGAACATGGTTAATTAAGCATACATGCATTGCATTTCATTGCATAATGGAAATAAATATATTAAGGGGACAATTAGGTTAAATTGCATTGAATCATATAGGAGCATGGGCTGTAGAACGGGAGGAGGAACCAGAACGACGAACAAATTACTTATCATAGTCGGGTGAGTATAAACTGTATATGTGATTTATACGCAATGTGATGTGATTTATATGCAAGGTTTGTTATATGTGTTCTATAAGAAATATGTATTTATATGAATTGTCATTGGATCAAATGATATATTGGTAAATGTATATATGATCATATGTTCAGATGATTGATATGTTGTATTACAATTTGCATGAAATTAAAAGGTCTGTGACTGTCTTGCTATGGATCTGTATACAAAGTGAAGATCTTCGAGTCAAATTCATATTGGAGACCTACGGGTCTATATACACAGTGGAGACCTTCGGGTCATAATCATATTGGAGACCTACGGGTCTATATACACAGTGGCATATTGGAAATCCCGGGATGGATCCAAGCTTGAGAAATTCACATAATAATAAATCGGACATAGTGGCATTTGCACTTGTGTGATTATATTATTGATTAATGTTAAGAATTGTTATTTGCTTGTTATTTAATTAAAGTAATGATTTATATTCACTGAGTTGCGACTCATTAAAATCGTATATATATTTTTTTTTAGGTTCAATAGTTTTTTGACGTGGGTTTGTATATATAGATGCCACACTATACCAGGTCGGCCGGCTGATGCCTTGTACAACCTTCTCCTCCTCCGCATTTTGCATTTTGGACACGTGTATCATGAGTTGTATTTAATATGACTTATGCTGAGATATTGGTTGTGTGTTTTAATTTTATATGATACAAGTTATTAAATAATGTTTTATACTTATATGGATAAAGGAAACGTTAGTATGATCTGCCTACATGATGAATATTTTATTATTAAATATACGTCATAGAGGTATAGGGTATGACATGTATACATTGTAAGAAGCTACTTAAAAAGTCAGCCACTTCAACAACTTCCCATCTTTGGAATCATTTGAATAGGTGTTTATTAAAGCAGCTGCATGATGGTAAACAAAAGAAATTGAGTTTACAACCTGTAAAGTCCAAGTTTGAGATGAATACTCTATCAGATGGTAGATATGATCACATGAAACAGAGAGAAACTATAGCTCATTGGATTTTTATGCATGAGCAACCATTGAGTGTTGTAGAGAATTATGGGTTCAGCTTTATGTTCCAAGTCAATCTTCCCCAGTTCGAGAAGATTTCTCGTGCCACTATACGATGTGATATCATCAGTGTTTATGAGAGAGTGAAGACCAAATTACAGTTGATATTGAAAGACATCGACAAGATTTCTTTGACCACTGATCTTTGGAAATCTAAAGTGCAAAAGATTTCTTATATGTGTGTGACTGGGCACTTTGTGGATTCTAATTGACATCTTCAAAAGAGAGTTCTTAATTTTATTCTTCTTCCTCCACCACATACAGGTAACTTATTGTAAATATCTTGTTATATTTATTCAATTATTAAACTATCTATAATCTTATCTAATAATAATATACCATTGACATTTGCTAGGTATTGATATCATTGATGGGCTTATAAAGTGCATAAAGGATTGGGGGATCGAAAGTAAAGTCTTCACTATATCAGTGGACAATGCCACAAACAATGACTCGGCAATTAGATTAGCCAAAGAAACTTTCTCGAGGAGTCGTAGACTACCGTTGGAGGGTAAGTTGTTCCATGTCAGGTGCTTTGCTCATATCCTTAATCTTGTTGTTCAAGATGGACTTTCTACTATTAAGAGCATAATTGATGATGTGAAAGGGAGTGTACGATTCATTAACCAGTCAGAGTCCAAGTTGATGTAATTTTCTGACATTGTGCATCATTTGGGAATTAAGGTAAAAAAAACTAATCATTGATTGTCCAACTCGATAGAACTCTACTTTTGAGATGTTAGTTGAAGCCATGAAAGTCAAAGATGCATTTCCGATATTTGTACAAAGAGAGTCTTCATATAGATGTTGTCCTAACCCTGATGATTGGAGTAGAGTAGCCGTTGTTGTTGAAATTTTAGAGGTATTCTATTAAGCTACTCATGTGATATCTGAAACTAATTATCCGACCTCTAATGTTTTTCTAGCTGTTATTTGGAGAGTGAAACATGTGTTAAATGAGAAAGAAAATCATCCTAGTGATTTCATTAGAGAGATGGTTTCAAAGATGAAGGAGAAGTTTGATTAATACTGGGGTGATTGTAATCTTTTAATGGCTATTGAGGCAATACTTGATCCTAGATTCAAAATGAGGTTGGTTGAATTTTCCTTTAACAAAATCTATAGTGAAGCTCAAGCACATACCAATGTGACCAAAGTTCGAAATGCATTGAATGAGTTATTTTCTGAGTATGTTGAAGTTGATCTTGCAAAGACTCGTGGCTCTTTCACGACAAACCGTGATGGTATTTTGCCTTCTTCGATCTCCATGTCCAATGGAAAAGTAATACCTTCTGGTTTGTATTTGTCTAATCAATATTTGGACACTGTTGAGGTTGATACAAAGTCAGAGTTGAGCATTTACTTGGAGGATGGGATTTTTAGATGTCAAGATGGGGAAGAAGCCTCTCGATTTGATGTTTTGTCTTGGTGGAAAACTCATGAATTAAAGTTCAAAATTTTGTCTAAGTTGGTATGAGATGTTTTGGCTATTCCTATTAGCACAGTAGCATTAGAGGCTACGTTTAGTGCAAGTACTCGAGTTTTAGATCCTCATCGTGCTAACTTATCTCATGACATGGTGCAAGTTTTAATCTGTGGAGCAGATTGGGTTCGTCAACTACGTGGTATCAATAAGCTGATCATGTCACATGTAAGTTTTATTTCTTTAAAATTTTGATTTGCAAATCTTTAATATTCTAATAATTGATTGATATCTAATCATTTAATTTCATGTTTTTGTTTGGTAAAATGAACAAAAAATGGCGGTCGATGTGCTATTGAAATCGTGAGGGGGAGATGCAAGATAAAATTTATGTTGTCGTATTTTGTTGATGAGTTTGACGTTGAACATCGTCAAACTAGAGATGTAACTGGAGCATTTTGGATATATATTTGAACTATATCTCGTATTTTTAATATATTTGATGGACCATTTTATTTGATTGTGGCTTTCATCATTTAGCAGGTTTTCGAATCGAATATCATTATTATTTTCACGAATCGGATCGAATATTTAAAAAATCACAAAAACTCCTGTGCACCAGGTGCACGGATCTAAGATCCATGCAATCCGGCTCGATCCGACCCGTATCCGCGAGTTTTTACTTTTTTTTTATTTTTTATTTTTTATTTTCCAAATTTTTGTCCTGACTTTTATGTTATAAATGTATGATATTTACGTTATAAATGTGTGACCTTTATGTACAACTATCTCTACCTTTATGCACTGTAACTTAGGAAAAAAATGAAGATTTTCAACATAATTTGTACTATGTACCTTTATGTGATATTAATGTGACATTTATGTTATATTATGTCACATTTATGTATAAATATTCTGACCTTTATGCATCTTTATATATTATATAAAGGTTAGAATATTTGTACATAAATATGACATAATATAACATAAAGGTCGCATTGATATCACATAAAGGTGTTCAGTTCAAATTATATTGAAAATCTTCATTTTTTTTCTAAGTTACAGTACATAAAGGTCATGATAGTTGTACATAAAGGTCACACATTTATAAAATAAAGGTCACACATTTACAACATAAAGGTCACAACCTGAAACAAAAAAAAAAAAAACAAAACTCAAAACACACGGATCTCGGTCAAAAATCGGGTCGACCCGGATTTCATGTACACCAAGTGCACACAAGATCAACTCTTAAAAATTGTGTAAAAATTTCGAATCTCGAATCGAATATTAATTGAATTTATGGAAAACAAACGAAAAAAAGTTACTGAATACGAATTCGAATATATTCGAATTATTTAAACGAATCGAATAAGAATCCAAAATTAGTATTCGAACTCAAATCGAATATGAATACGAATACGAATACTGTTGAAAATTTTCGAATTCGAATAAAATTTGCCAGTATTCGATTCGATTCGTTTCGTTTAGAACCCTAGTTGAATGTTGAATAATTACGACGAATGATTCAAATCTAGATTGGACAAACTTCTTTTTGTAAATTGTAATCAGTACTTAATTTATTGAATTGTATTCTTGTTTTTTGGTTTTATGTTGTAATTAATGCTTTTGTAAATGAGATTGTGATTGTATTAGCTTTTTGTATTTTGATTTCGCAAATGGCAACTATAATAATAAAATAACACTTGAAAACATAATTTCAACAATATTTAGATATCCTATTTTTAGAAGGTGTTTATTGGATGAGAAAATCATCACTTTTCTATCTACTTTTATATAGATAAGATAAAGAATGCTGCTCAAGTAAGCTATAATCATAAAATAAAAATACTAATTAGCAATATTACTGGAAAAACATAAATATTTATATGAAACTGGTTTCAGGTCGATCCAACTTGAGATCACCTCTAGACGCATGTTCACGCACTCTCATGCACCCCACGCGTCTTTGTTTACATGCTCAGCCGCACCCTCGTGTTATACACTTTAGTTATGTTAATCATCATTTTAGTTATTTTAATTGTAATTTTACATTATTTTACACAGACATATATTACTTTTATACATTTTAGTTATGTTAATTGTACTTTTATATATTACATAAAAGTATATGTGTACAAATTGTGCCGAAATTGATTTCTTTTTAAGTTAAAATATTACATAAATGTTATGATATTTGTACATAAAAATCATACTAATATAATATAAAGGTCAGAACATGATTTAAAAAAAAAAGGGTGTGGATCCTAATTGATCCAAATCAACGCAATTACACGGTGCACCAGTTTCACATAAGTGTTACTCCTAGAAAAATACTTTTTTGGGTCTAGTTTTCGATTTTCAATTTTAATTATGAGAATAGACACTTTTGGGGTTAATTTTAAAAAAAATGCGAACTTAATTAAGAATTAATAAAGAGTTGTTAATAAAGTAAGTAAAATCGCATACACGGAGTGCGACTATACGTATCGTTAATATATGCGACTATACCTATTGAAACTTTTGGAGACAAGTATCTCATTCTCCAACAAATAATATTCATTCTTCAACACTTTATCTCTCTAATCTTCATCATTTCTTATACAATTCTCTTCTGACAAATCCGAAAATCCAGATTTTCTTATCGTGTTGTAAAATGGACCTTTTGTCGAACAAGATAATTGAGCATGATCAAGATAGGATCATCAAAGAATCATCAAAATGAGAGTGTTGAACTTTTTCGCAAGGAGATCAAAATTGAATGAGATTCGGAAAAGAGGCTTCATTCTTCATCATTTCTTATACAATTCTCTTCTGCATTTTTGTTAATCGATGATGATAAATCTCCAAACCCCATCACTATCTTTGAACATTCTTTAAAAGAAAATGCAAGTCCTATACATTTGAGAGACCTGCATCTGAAGCACCAAGCCTATGTCATAAAAATAATCAAATCAAATTAAAAAGATGTACAAATATTTTTACTAGCATTTATGAAATCTTGATAGTTTATTTCTGATTAATTGTTAATTATGCGTAGACGCGCAAGTTTGTATTTCAGGTGGGGCCTAATGACCATATGGATCCTGCGCTATTTAATCATGAATAAATTAAAAATAAGGTTATAAACAGCATAACATTCTATTAAGGACAACTACATTAGTTAATTTCCAGGCCATTAATAACCGACACCCTATATTTTAATATTATCTATGTTATTATAGGTTCTACAATTAGCCTGCAATAATGTTTTTAATAATATTATTTTAAGAGAGAGTGGACGGAGAGAGGTTGAATGAATACACCATATTTTATTATTTCTTTTTTTTATCTTCTTTTTTCTTTTTTAACTTTTCTTTGTATTATTTTATTATATTAATAGAATAAGTGGTCTGAATTGATGTGGTTGCCCAAGCAATCTCAAACCTTTCAATCTTTTTCTTTAACGATTAAACCGATTTGGATTTCGGCCAAGTACTTTGTTGATACAAGGATGCTACATTATAACTGTAAATTTAATTAGTTTACTTTGTTAATTACATTAAAAGTTTAGTGTCTTACTAAGTATTTTAAAGGGTTAAAATATCACTATCTAAATCTAAATCGATTTTTATTCACATAATCTTCGAAAATTAACACAATAAATTACCAATTTTAAAATTATATATTTTTGACACATAAACGAACATTTCAAACTTCAATGGTTGACGTGGAGTTTGAAACTTATATTTGCATCTCAAACATCTCTGGTTGAATTCGATCGCACCGTATGCACGTCCGTTTGAAGGTCCGACTGTATGTTAGACTCATTGTCGCCACCTGGACCACCTCCTCAAGCCACGCCAACAAAGCCACCTAATTCAATTGCAGAAATGTAGGACTCCTCGATTCCTCTCGACGATGCGTGCGTGCGACGTGCTTGGATATTGCGAACCATCCTCATAACCAATTAACCTAAATGATTTCAAAACACTAATAGGATGCATCATAGGAAGAGCTCACTATAAGGTGGTCTGTTGATTTTCTTTTCTTTTTCCGATGTGGGCTATGCCTTTTCCTATTACATCATTGATCCATTCTTCAATTCATTTTACATTTTAAGAGTTGTAAATTTCAATATTAATTTTTCATTCGTCCAAAATTTGAATTCTAGAAATTAAATTATGTACAATTATCCACTAAAATTTTTTAATTCAAATTTACAACTTTTTTCTGTTTTAATAAATAAAAAAAAAAAAAAAACACCATGTAATCATTGATTAAAAATTGGTAAACACAAACTTTTCCAAACCAATTTCTAACTTTTTAGAATTTATAAAATGTAAGATAGTTTTTTTAGAAGCATGTTGTTAAAGTGATCTAATTAAATAACAGCATATCTAAAATTGTATTTTTCTAAATATTAGAAGTGTCATTTTTTAGATTTTTTGGCGTCACCATAAATGAAACAACCTCGACGAATGCTGCGGCGGAGGAGATTGCTAATATGCTAAAAATGGTTATATTGAAATTGGTAATCAATATATGGAATATATTCCAAGTCTTTTCTTTGAACTTGTGTATTTTCTGTTTTTTTTTTTTTGGGTGTGTTTGCTAAGGCAGAGCATCGGTCGGTTTGGTACCCGAATCGAACCGAAAAAATCGAAAATCGAATTACAATTTTTTAAAAAACCGAACCGAACTGAATAGCCCATCATAACCGAATTTCAACCAAACCGAAATATTCAGTTCGGTGTTAACCGAAATTTTTTGACAAATTTAATTTAATTTTTTTTATAACCTGCTTTGTTCAAATTTAATTAGTAGTTGGGCTACTAATTAAAAGATTTATTGGGCTACTAATTAAAAGATAGTTGGGCTACTAATTAAAAGATAAGGCCCACAATATTATCATTAATACAAATATGAAATATATAATTAATTTTTTTTCTATTTTAATTCGGTCAGTTCGGTTATTTCGGTTTTTTTCCCCTCAAAACCGAACCGAACCGAAATAACCGAAAACCGAACCGAACTTTTTATAACCGAACTGAATTGCATTTTTCAGTTCGGTTTGGTTCGGTTTTTCGGTTTTAGTCGAAAAATGATCACCCCTAGTGTTTGCAGAATAATGACCAGTTTGCTCCTCCTGATTGAGTTTGAGTGTTGAATAATTATGTATTGTTGATGTATGATTCAAATCTAGATTGGACAAACTTCTTGTTGTAATCAGTTTATTGATTTGTATTCTTGTTTCCAGGTTTTATGTTGTAATTAATGCTTTTTTAAATGAGATTGTGATTGTTATATTACCTTCTTTTTTTCTTTTTCTTTTTTTCTTTTTTGGTGTTTTGATCTCGCAAATTAGTGTAGAGGGTGTGCAATTTAATCACTGTTAATAAATTAAATAATAATTGATCATGAAATATTGAATATTTCCCAAGTAAAATGATCATTTGGCAAACTTGGATAGGAAAGTTCATATCCATATATATTAATTTAAGTGAATTATGCATGCCATTTCTATCCATATATTATTCAATAATTAAGTTGTGAACTGTGGCTTGTATTAAGATGGTTATAACTTGGAGATATATAAGTGGATTTCTCGACTGAATCAATGTTTGAAATTCGAATCCTTCATTCTCAATTAATGTAATTCCAGAAAATGAAGCAATGATTTACTTAATGCAATAAGATAATTAATTCAAGAATGTCAAAATATGAACAAATGGCAACTATAATAAGATAAGACTTGAAAACATATATCATTTCAATTAATATTTAGATATCCTATATTTAGAAGTGTTATTGGATGGTAAAATCATGATCACTTTTCTATCTGCTCGAAGATTACATTAGAGGTTTTTAGATTTTATTATTTTAGAAGGAAAATAAAAGAAGTCCTTACTCGTTCAAATAAATCTATGAGATTATATTTGTGGTGAAAAAGTTGTCATTCTTTTTATGTGTTATTGTATTTATGTCTCATTAACAATAGTAAAATTGTCTTTCTTTTTATATTTGTGGTGAAAAAAATAATATCATATATCTATTATGGTAGAAAAATAATTTAGAGATAATAGCTCTTAATACCATAAAATCAAATAGTGTATTTTTTCTACCACTATAGATAGTTTGGTGTTTTTTCTACCACGTAGCAAATGAATAAAATTACTCTTCTGATGATAAAAGTTAAAAAAAATGTCTATGGAAAGTCATACATGTTGAGCAGACAGGATGCTAAGACTTGTGTTGAGACATTTTTCAAAGTGATGAGAAGAGTGTTGAGATCAATCTGATCAACTTGTTGACTTTTCCATAAGCAATTGTTTATTTGTTAATTTTTATCAAAAAAAAAAAAACCTATAAAATTTGTGAATTTTAAGTTGTTGAGCATTTATCTATCTCACGCTACCATGAACTGACATTCTCTTAAATGATGCTAATGTGACTGTCAAATAACATAGAGATAATAATTGGGAAAACAAAACAATTCATCTGCTCTTCATTGATCAATTATGTTTATCCCATTAATCCCTCTAATATATAGTGTTTATACCTTTATTTCCAGAAATTAGTTGTTAATGGAAAAAAATGACATTTTTTTAATAATACAAAGACATTAGGAATATCAAACTCTTTTTTATTATATCAACATGAAAATATCCATACTATTTCCAGATTTGTGTCCAATTTTAATGCTAACCACATGCACATCAACTCATATGAGAAAAAATGATAATCTTTGATAAAGAATATTAACCACGTTAAATTTTAAAATCTCAATTTAATTTCAAATCTTTCAATTATAATTAGTCTATATTTCAGAATTTGAACTGATAAAATCTCTCTCTTTTTTTTTTTAATACAGAATTAAGTGGCTAAATATGAGAACAGAGGAGGGAAATTATTAGAAAAAAACATAACGGAAAATGTGACGGCCCAAATGTACCCAGTGGAGGCATCAAAAGAATCACAGGTGCAGTCCTTTTTATTTAATTAAATAAATAGGTGCATCAGTTTTTTGCAGTCACAGGCCCATCACTCTATGGCCCTTTAACTCCACCCAAAAGTTCTTCAGATCTTAACGGATAAGCATGGATCTCTACATTATTGCTATTTACCACTTTACCCCCTCATTTTATCATTATTTCACTTTGATCCCTCTCTCACATTGAAAACAAGATGCTTCCAAGAACCATCCCAAAACGATCTCCCGCTGTCCGTCACGTCAACTAGTTTTGACCAATTTAACACGTGTCATGTCCCTATTGGGTCCGAATAAGGGCCCCATTGTACGATTGTTGCTATTTATATGTACCCCTATGCTATCCACACTGGGGCACACACTAGTCCACAAAAAGCAGCAGGGCGCGCGCACACAAAATATTAACAAGGTATCTATCTATCTATCTATCTCCAAACCCTAGCTCACCGAAATCTACGCTCATATTTATTTTCTCTGAATCTCTAGCTGGTCTTTGGCATTTTCCGGTGATAATACAGCCTGTTTCTCTTTATATATTCCGAGATTCATTCCTTTGCCAAACCGTATTGTGTGCCCTTTTTTGTGCTTTGAGTATAGCCAGTGTTTTGCATGTTCGCCTGAAATGGCGTCGGCATGCGTGAACAACATCGGATTGTCGCCGGAGAGTTTTCTGGACTGTCCTCCGGCCACATTCCCGTCGTACGGCTGGCTGAGCCCCAGAATATCATTCAGCCGCGAGTTTCCCGATGAGGAAGGCTCTAAAGGCGCAGCGAAGAGGCCTTCTCAGAAGAGTCAACCAATGCCGCTCAATGTGGATGAAGAGCAACCGGAAGAGCCAGATCCAGAAATTTCCAGCAAGGATTTCGTTGATTTTGAGTTCCGACTCGAAGATCCGGTGACGATGCTACCCGCCGATGAGCTCTTTGCCGACGGGAAACTCGTTCCATTGCAGCTCTCCATGATTCGGTCCTCGATTGCGTCAGTTCCGGCATCTTCTGAAGTCAGATCACCGGAAACGCCTAAATTTCGCCGTAGAAATGAGGTGTCTTCCAGAGATCCGTATTTGTTTTCACCGAAGGCGCCGCGATGCTCGAGCCGGTGGAAGGAGCTTCTCGGCTTGAAAAAACTGTATCAAAACAGCAATGCGAAGCAGGAGGATCACAAAACAACATCGTCGCTGTCCTCTCATAGTCAGAATAGGAATGCCGCTAGAAGCCTTAAACACTTGCTTCACCGCAGCTCGAAATCCTCATTAAATGCCTCAATTGATTCATCCTTAAATCTACCATTGTTGAAGGACTCGGATAATGAATCAGTTTCGATATCGTCTAGGCTTTCCCTATCATCCTCTTCGTCAGGCCATGAACACGACGATCTTCCTCGACTTTCGCTCGATTCAGATAAACCTACTACTATTACTCGCAACACTCATCAAACCACTAGCAATCTATCCAAGGTTCGATTAGTCAAACACAGGGTGGTGTCGGCCTCGGAAAACCGGACGGCACCGACTCGAGTTGGCCGGAGTCCGATGAGAAGAGCTCCAGAATGTGCAGTTCCGGTTCGTGGCGTTTCCGTCGATAGTCCTCGAATGAACTCCTCCGGAAAAATTGTGTTCCATAGTTTAGAGAGAAGTTCAAGCAGTCCAAGCACTTTCAATGGTGGGCCAAGACACAAGCATCGTGGAATGGAAAGGTCGTATTCAGCTAATGTCCGCGTCACTCCGGTTCTCAACGTTCCGGTTTGTTCACTTCGAGGCTCGTCGAAATCTGGTGTTTTCGGTTTCCCCTTGTTCTCAACTCCACAGAAGAAAGAAAACGGTGGTGGTGGCGTTGGTGGAAACAGAAGTCAGCATCATCATAGTCACAGCAAGAACCGCACAGATCGAACTTGAGAGAGGAGATAGTAGAGTTTCTTTTTTGAGGGTAATACTTAACCTTTTGTTTCTTTCTTTTTTCTTCAAAATAACTTGGAGTTGAGCTTTATGTTTTTCTCTCTGATCAAAGTTATTCTTCTGTGCGGATTTGATTCTCTCTCTAGTTTGCTTTTCTTTTAATTTCTTGACAATTTTTCAGATTTACTACTGTGTATGTACATAAGTAATTTTCCAGGGGATGAATCTCTATGTTTTTAGTTGATGATTATGATTGGAGATGTTAGTGATTCCAAAATTCCGCCTTTTGCAACGAGAATTGTTAAGATGGTTCTCTTTTTCATCGCATCTGCTTTTGTTTACTGGAAAGTTAAATGGAATCTCTGTTTCTTCTGCTTTTCAAAAGGCTCTTTGCTCCCTATCATATATTTTTATAATTTAATAATGTGTTGTGGATTTTAGCGACATATAAGGTTGTGCATGTGACTCTGAGCGAGCCAATGGCGCTTGTAGCCCACGCTCGCACTTCGCGACTGGTTTTCTCGTTTTACTCCATAAAATAATTAACAACAGAATTTGAGTGCAACGTAACATGCCATATTATGACATGCACTGCGTGCTCTTACCTGTATGCATTCACTGTTGCATTAGCATAGTACTCGTATTTCGTTCCTTCAATTTTTTTCAATTATTGTTTCTTTTTCCCCAAATTCAATTTTCCAGCATTACCAAAATTCTGATTTTAATTAGTAGTTTTACTTACTTATCAAACTAACACATAAAAACATGGAGTAAAGGAGGGTCTAAATAAGTAATTTATTATCTTATTTTGCTTCAGAAATGTCATAACTTTCACTGAACCATAATTTTTGTCCATTAGCAGTTGGGAAATATCATGAATATGTCGTGTCATTAAATTGGGTTTCAAGACCTAATCAATATGTGTAGGGTTGCTTTCTCTATCTTGACTAGATCTTGGGCATTAAATTGCAATTGCGACTCTTACATCAGATCACTGTTTTCTTTTTTCGTTTCTAACAATACGTTAATAGATTAAATGTAGCTCTTTAATTTTAAGTAGTTAAAATTAAAATTTCCCAAAAAAAAAAAAAAAAAACCAGAATATTGATGACCCCTTAAAAGCATGTGGAGTCAAAAGTTATGATTAAAAAAAAAAGGAAGGTGTCCCCCTTTAACCGTTAGCAGGATGATGTTTAAAAGCAGAGTGCAGAGAAAGAAGGCAATATATATCTGTATCAAAAAAAGGAGTTGCAAATTTGGATTTCAGTTGTCATTGTCCATTATCCCTTCATCTTCACATTATTTATGTCATGACTCATGAGGTTTGTATTATACAATGAAGAATTGTGGCTTGGGTTAATCCAACCGAATTCAATAATAATTATTGAAGGAATAGTTGTGCAAATAAATGAGTTGAAGTGATAATATTGGTGGAGCCGAACCGAGGGTCCATTTGGGTTGACGGTCAAAGATGAATAGTATGAGATGTGAAGGGTTGGTTTGTTTTATTATATAAATAAAATAAAGGGGTATCATCCCACTTTACCACCAAAATTATTTAGTCTAACCAAAAATACCACCAATTATAATAGTAAACATAAAATACCATCAAATATAACACCATACATCTTACTACCATCTTTTATAATACTATACCCCAAAATACCACAAAAACATTAAATATCCTAGGTTGAATTCTAACCACTTCAAGATTCATTAATTACACTTTTATTATTTAAATAAAATCTATTCCATTTATTTAATCATATCCGAATAATACGTAAACTAATCAGTTTCAGGCCCAACATGCTTCCGTAAAATAAATTCATCCCCTAAAATTCGTACCTTTATTTGACCGCAACAGCACCGGGTGAGATGGTTTGCAAAGCCACCAGCTGGAAAATCACTGCCCCCAGACCGTTCTACGAACAGCTCCTCACTGTTCAACTTCAACCCTCAGGGAAGATGGTCTGCAAGTTATCCAGCTCCTTCAGCAACTGTACAGCACAACCTTGGTTCGTTTCCTACACCAGGTGTACAAAGTATTCCTTCCAGGGGACGAACTAACAATACTAAGAACTCATGTCGAAGCAAAAGCCTTTATTTTATTAAGAACTTAGAAATATTTATTACAACATATGTAATCTCCTTTTGGGAGGAGAATTACTGGTTTAGCCTCTCATAGAGAAGGCTTGAACTCCTAAATACATAAACTGTAAACACTCTCACTATTACAGAAGAAACTAAGAAAGATAGATGTTTTGAAGAAAACTGAGGGGAATGCTCGATGTCCTTAGCTTCATTCGTTCTCTCTATTTATAGAGTGAAATCCGGATGTGAAATGCGGATTTCAATCCCTCTTAAATGAGTTGGCTGCTTTCCTTAATGCTCCATGTGACCGTTTGTTGGGGAGTCACTTTCAGCTATTAGTGATCGTCCTCTTTTTCTTCCCCTTGACCCATTCCATGTGATAGTGGTTGGAGTTGTCGGGGAATCCTTTCTTTCTTCACATGGTCCAACCCATGTGATTTCTCGTCCTATCCCATTTAACTTTGTCGGGGACGCTTTAATAATTTGGTCGTTGTGGTCCCCGGGGATACCTCTTCTTTTGTGTTGGGCTCTTGTCTTTATTGGTTCCAGCTATCTGTCGGTTGGGTTTGGGTCGGAATCTTTTCCCAAACTCGGGTTCTTTCTGTTCGGGGCACGCTTGACAGATCTGATCGATCCATCTTCCGATGTGTGCCATATTACAGAATTTCCGGCAAGTGTCTTTGCTCGCCGGAATCTTGTTTTCCCAGAGGATCTTTCTTTTGGTTTCAAAAAGTTTCTCTGCAAAACCTGTTGTCGATCCAGTCATCGTATTCAACATGAAAGATCCATTGGCTGAATTCTGGAAGACCTTAAATGAGTATTTGACCTTGTCCATTTCTGTTAGATAAGTCCAAAGCCCCCAAGCTCGTCGTGTAGAAGCCTCATCTTCAGTAAATGCTCCTACTAGTATCGGTCTCTTTTCCGGGGATGTTGTCTTTATGTATTTTAAGGCATTCTCGTCTGGTCTCCGAAGCTTAATAAAGTGAAAGGCCTCATGGAAACCCTTCTTAGCTGGTTCTGGAGCGGCACTAATGAAATAGAGCTCCAGGATGTCTCATCTGGACAAGTGTGGATTGTTTGTCCAGGTTTCATGAACTGCTTCTCCTATCCATCTCGGTAATTTCGAGATTTCTGGGAATCCTGGTGATGTGGTATAAATTGAAGCTAGAGCTCCAAAGCTATACCATTCTTGGACTTCGTTTGGATGGCTGTCTGGTTTCATCCAAACCCTGGGATATTTTCCCGAGATATCAACTGTCGTTCTTTCCGGGTTGATACCGTTTCTCGTCACTAATTTCTCCCATTGACGCTGATAAACCTGCAACGGAGAAACCTCGTTAGTGTGAGTTTGAACCTTAGCTTTGCCTGTTTGCGGCCTCAGGTTCAACTCGACCTCTTTAACCCCAGAGGTACTGGGTTGACTTGAAGACTCGGGTTGTGACACCGGAGCTTCAACATTCGTTACTGATGGTACATCCTCAAGGAATGCATCACCTGTAACACTCGCATGCATGGTATTTGAATCCATAGCCTTCGGGTTAGAATCCCGATCTCGAAGTTCTCCTTTTAGCACCGAAGAAGATGCAGCCTGGAGGAGAGGCTTATGCAACGCTTGGAACATATGTCCCTGAGCGTATTGGCATGCTCGTATTAGATCAGAAACAGATTTATGATCTTCTCGTTGAAGTCGTCCAGCAACTTCGGCATTGAGACATAACGTCCCAAATTCTCGTTCAAGACTCTCCAGGTTTTCCCTGAGATGTCTTACTCGTTTGAGGACCTCGTCAGCAACGTGTCCTTCCATCTCGTGTTAAGAAATCTGCAAGAACATTTTCATGAGATTTCACAATGACAATATCATAATCATAATATTGGCGTTCAGCTTGCCATCTAAGTATCGTAGCCTTTTCTGGTTTAGATTCAATTTTATTTTTCAGAAAAGCTTTAACACTTGAATTATCAATTTTTAGGATAAACTTTTTAGCTAGTAGAAAGAGAGGCCATTTTTTAAAAGCCTTTCTGACTGTAAAGAACTCCTTCTCGTTGATATGTCATCTGATTGCTTCTCCATCTGAAAACAGACCGCTGCAATATCTGCATGGCACTTCTCCGTCTGGTGTGGCTTTCATAAAAACTGCTGCCCACCAATGATCACTGGCATCTGTGTAAAGAACCAGTTCATCTTCGTCTTGGGGTATAGCAAGTTTCGGAAGCTTACTACAGACTTCCTTAAGCTGTTTCATCCCTTCTCGATGTTCATCTTCCCATTTAAAAACAACATCTTTCTTAAGTAATGGGCTGAACACCTTCCTGTGAAATGCTAGATTGTTGATGAATATTCCAGCAAAATTAACAACTCCGAGAAAGCTTTGAAGTTGTTTCTTGTCTGTGAGATCATCTGGAAATCCTTGTATCTTTTCCACAATATGATTTTGTAGAATGATCCCGGATTCATCGATTTCAATTCCGAGGAATTCAATCTGTCTTGTTGCAATTACTGCCTTCTTTTCAGAAAGCACTAATCATTCCTTATGGCAAACATCTGAGAAGATTGTCAAATGTTTGAGATGCTCGTTCATGTTCTTCGATGCAATGAGAATATCATCGATGTAGACGAACATAAAGTTGAAATAATCCTTGAAGAGATTATCCATCTTTCTCTGATATATCTGGGGTGCATTTGCCAAACCCATAGGCATGACATTCCAGACATAGTGTCCTTGTGGTGTGGAGAAAGCTGTGAACTTCTTACTTTCTTCCTCCATCTTAATCTGGTAGAAACCAGACTTACAATCGAACTTAGAGAATATCTTGGCACCTCTTATACAGTTAACCAAGTGTTCTCTACTCGGGATATAGTATCCATCAAACTCCAGAATGTTATTAATCCCTTTGTAATTAATAACAAGTCTAGGTTTACCTCTTTTGATTTCTCCATGATTCCTCACAAGGAATCCCGGGCTGCTATATGGAGAAACTCCTGGTGATATCAACTTAAGGTCCAGATGTTCCTTAAGTATCTTCTGCATATCCTCACGATCATTTTGATTCATCAGGATAGGTTTGAGTCTCACTAACTCATGTTCCTTTCCAGGTTTAACCTTTAGGGATGCTTTGAGCTCGTTTCTGTCCCACCATGCTAAAGGATCTTCATTGTAATTCCTATGGATCCTTTTCTTGAAATCCTCGAGTGATATTTGTTCTTCAATGGTAACATCACTCTGTGGATTCTCCATTATGGCTTTTCGCAATTCTGCAATAGCCTCTGGAGGAACTCGTTCTTCTCCTTGTCTTCTGAACGAATACAAGGTAGTATCCCATCTTTTGGTATCTTTCTGTCTCGGACCAAATTGTCGATTGGATAATAAGGCATCACCAAATCTTCTTTTATCCGCCATTTTTGGATGTCGAAGTTTGGCTTCATCACCACGCTTGCTGCGAAAAGGAAAAGGCATTTTTCTGTAAAATGCTTCCCGCAGTCTCTGGACAATAATCTTATGATCACATAATGTTGTGAAAATAAGCCGTCTTGTCTCATTTTCCTGTGTAAAACTTTTGAATGTTTGTAGGAAATTGTTTCCTAGCAAAACATCTGCACCAGTATCATGGAAATAGATTGGTGGCGTCTTCACCTTATACCATGGGGTATCACCCGCGCCTCCGATCATAATTTCCGCTTGTTTAATTCCTCTGTTAAGGATAAAAATCCTTTTAGAGAAATCTCGTCCTGCAATGGCTGGTAGATCTTCTCTCATTTCTTTGGGAAAAACCTCCTGTTTTGCAGTACATATTCCTGCTCCTGAATCAACATAGGCTGCGAAATATTCAGCCTTATATTCAGCATATAACATTCCGATTGAAATGTATATGGAGAATGGACTAGTGGTCATTTGATCCTGTATCTTTTATCAACCACTGTAAATTCCATTCCATCTTGTAATCTCTCCCAAGGCTTATGATCCTCAAGAAAGTGAATTCCCAGCATTAATTGTTCTGGGAGTCTTCCTGCAATCCCTGTGATAGTTACTTCAATTTCACCCATTTTTAGGCGTCCTTGAAATCTTCCAATTATCGGTTGTTGGAGGTAATATAGAACATCACTAGGAAAGATATTATCCTTCTGATTGATGTCAAATATTACTTCAACTGCTCTCCAGCCCTCTGGACATTGCAGTTCTCCTTGTGTTTTGAAAACACCTGGGATTCGCTGAACTGTACTAGGCTTCTTTTCCTCCCAACGACTGCTACTCATCATTCTATCTTATTGGAAAGACATTCTCCTTGTCTCCATTCTGAGGCTTTGACTCCGATTGAAGACCGGTTGATCTTGTATTTTCATATCTATCTCCTTTATTATTGGAGATTCAATGAGTTTTGGCAAGACCATCTTAGCGAAATCATCGAAGATTTTTGGAATTTCGATAAATTCCTTTCTCAAGAATACATCAAAATGATGCGAATTCGAGAGAGCATAGGAAATCTTGTATGTGATCGAGTAGGGCATATTCCCTTCTTTCATCAAGTCTTCTCTTTTGAAATCCTGATAAAGTGTTAAGACTTTGTTGAAGTCTCGATCTCCCAAATTGTATGCAATACGAGGATAGACATTGAATGCCAATTTTCCTGCACACAAATTCCCTGTGACTGCCCCAAGGCATGAATCCTTGAGATTTGAGATTCGTTTGTCAAATATGGCAAGATTGAGAGGCGAATCAATTCCTTCTTTGAAAGTTGCTTTTATAATAACTCTTATGGCTCCGATATGAATCCATGAGAGTGTATTTGCAACTTCTCTCTTAACTTGATTCCTTATATCTTGAACCTCTCGGTAAGGAATCAACTGCATCTCGATCAGGTTACTCGTGAATTCCATTGGGATGGCGAATTCTTCTGTAGTAACCCTATGGATAATTTGGTGTTTTCTTTTTCGAATTCCAAACTTATCCAAGGCTTTTTCCATAGCTCCAATGGTAAAACCATCATAGATCTGGAGCTTTGGATCCTCCTTCATAATTCTCATGAGAGTCTTATGAGAAACTGTTGTGTGAGAGAGAAATCCTGACATATCCTCTCTCATTGTTTGAAGAATTTCTTCTTCACTCTGATTCTGATGTGGATTCACTTCCATCATCCGAATAGATCTCTTCTTCGTAGATGCTTTCATCTGAGGGTAGATCCTCAAATTGATACACCTGTATAAGATCTTGGTAATAGACAGCTTCCTCGAATTCTGGAGTTGCTTCGAACTGTCTAAGACCTCTCCTTTGGTTATCTGGGCAATCCGTTGAGATATGCCCTCTTGCTCCGCAAGTCCAGCAATTACAGTCTTTGAAACTTTCATTAGCTCTAGTGTGAGCTCGCCTGAAAGTTCTTCTTCCCATAGTTCTACTGGAACCTCCTTGGTTTGAACCTGCTGATGAGGTTCTACTCCTGCTTGGTACTGGTCTTTGCCCTGACTTATAACTTCGGGCTTTTTGTTTAGACCACATCCTTCTGGGTCTCCAAGATCTCCTTGAAGACATGTGATTCCGCCTGTTATTGTTGTTTCCACGGCTATAAGGGTGACTTCTTTGTTTCATCCTTTTATGCCTTCGTGGTTGACCTCCCACAATTGTTGGGATGTCATTTTCTTCGCAACATAAAGGAACCATTTTGTTGATTCCTCTTAATCTCTTGTAATTTTTATAGAGTGCTGTCTGGTGGCACCATTCAGATAGTTTAGCTTTTAGGAAAGACATCCTTCTGGCCACTGTATCCAAATCGTCTGCACTCTTATATTCTCTGATAATCATTTCTCTCCAGGGACTTGGTATCTTCGCAAAGAAGAGTTGCGAAGCTTCTTTGTCATCCACCTTGGATTTCCATCGATATTCGGTGAATAACTTGATATATTCGTCAATATGACAAATATCATGCAACTCGAGGCAATAGAGGGCTTGCTTGTATCTCTTTCTTTTTTCTTCTTCCAATCCTTCAAAATAGCCTATGCCGATAAAATGGATTTTGAATAGTTTGGCCATATTATCGACAATTCTTTTTAATGACTCCCCAGCGGTTACGTTATTTCTCATATCTAGGGGGGTCAAATCCCATGCTCTTTTTGCAGATTCTTCAAGACTCATTTCAAGAAATAAAATGAATCATTCCTTTGTAAGATCAAGGGTTCCTACTGCAATCCTCATCGATGTTGTCCAGTCATCTATAAGGACTTCTCGATTTTTGAAATCTAGAATATCTAGATTTAGCATTAATCCATAAGGATGTATCGGATTAAGCTGTGATTTTCCATAAGGCGTATTCTGAAGATCTGGCCTTTTGGATCTTTGTCGAGTTCCCGAAACAATCGGGTCTCCTCTAGTGGTAAAATCTCCAGCGTGCGGCATTGGTTCATCCACATGATGTGAACCTGAACTTTCTGCAACGTTGGGGTCTACCGGTGGTTGTGGAGGTGGTCTTGGGTGTTGGTCACGAGTAACCAAGGCTGAACCATCTCCAGTATTCATCTTTAGATCTACAATACCTAATCCTGCAAATGACTCGGCGAGTTCTTGTAGATCTTCAAGATTCATCCTTTCCATATCCATCTTAATTTATGATGGATTTTCCTTTGATGATAGCTATAAGTTTTTCATCTCGGGTCATTGGCCGTATGACTTCAGTTGGTTTCCCCTTTTGGTGTAAATAGGGGACCGTTCCGAAATCAATACGTTTCCTTCCTCCGGGAACACTTGGTCTGTCCTCCAGATTCTTGACTCGTTTTTGAATATCATGAAGGATTTCAAGGGTCTCCTTCTGATATTTCACCATCGTCTCCATCTGGTTCTGGATCTGATGGACTTGTGTTGGTAGATGATTATGGCGGTTGCCATAATTCTGCACCGTCTTCTGGATTTCTCTAAGATCAAGACCGATCTTAGATGTATCCGGATTTATCTCGCTCCAGTCTGGTCCTCCTTCAGAGCTCATGGTTCTGATGAGCGTACTCCTGTTGGTTTATCAGATAAGTATATAGTATCCGGTTTATTGTAAGAAAACCCTGATAATAGGATGTTTGTCTCTGGAAATGCCGTAAGGTTTCCCCGTCGGCTCTTGCATTCTCCTTCTCAACATATTGGTTATTCCAATATGTCAATCTCTCTTGGTGTTCCTCTTGGTGCATCGTCAAAATTTGACGGTACCTCCAGTAGGGTAAACATCTTGGACAATCGCCCAGATTCATGTTTCTCGAGGAATTCTCCTCACCAAAGGTTAATTACATAACAATAATAAATATCATAAAAGTTCTTAATAAACCTAGGCTTTGATACCATTTTCAGGATCCGTTTATGTTTACGTAAAAACCCTTTTTTAGATCTTTATTTCTATAGGAATTTGTACGTGGCATTGTTACACATTCCAGACCACTGTGTTTTAGACAGTATCGGCACGAGGAAAGTATTCCAGCCTATATACTTGTTCCATAAAAAAAATCGATCTTTAAAAGTCATTTTTGGAATCCGGATATAACAAATACTTGGAATAGATTTAATTAAACAAATATAGAAAATCAATTTTAATTAAATAATGAAATCAATGATGCATTAATTATCTCATGATTGAACATTAATATCTTTATGGTACTTTGGTTAAAATTGTGGTAGTTTTGGGTATGGTTTTATATTTAGTGTTATTTTTGTACATACTATTATAGTTCATGGTATTTTTTATCTAACTTTATAATTTTCATGGTAAATCACATACTTTCCCCTAAAATAAAATCACATAAAAATCTCTAGAATGTAGTGTCTATATATGTGTGTGTGGATCATGATTTTGAATGATGAGTTGTTTGACCACTGGTCTCACCCACCCTCTCCTCGGGACCTCACCAGCCCATCCCCTTTTTCATGGATGGATCTGTTGCCATTTGCATCACTTCACACCTCTCCATTACATTTCATATAATATCACCATTTCATACAATATTACATTTCATATGATTCAAAAACAAAATCATCAACTGACTCAGTCAATTTTTTATTACTATATCAATTAGTATATAGGTCCCGTGATATGCACGGGCATATAAAAATTATTATTTTGATGTTTTGATATGAAAATGTTGAACACAAAATAATATATTATTTTAAATTAACTTCAATATAATATGTTACTCGTGTGATGTATAACCAAAAAATTTAAATATTTCAAGTTAAATGTAAAAATGAGGTGTTGAAAACTCAAATAGAAATAAGAAATATGATTTTGCATTAGCTAGCCAAAACAAGGATACATCATATAGATAGAAACAGACTTGTTATCCAAGCTATGCAACTACTGTAACCAATTCCTAATAGAAATGCTTGACATGGCAAGTCAGAGTAGCAGCTGACTTGGCACTCTTATAACAGAAAATAATTACATGGAAATGAGAAGAAAATATATGTTACTTATCTGCTACTTATTCGTCTATCTGCAATATACGGAAAATCAAGTTCTTAATAATATTTCAATTTCATTTGATAACACACGTGATGCATGGTATATAAATTTTAAGTGTTGTAATTGTTTGATATGAATATGTTGACATGTCAATTAAACTTTGATTATTTACAATATCTTTTAGATATGACAAACCTTCTTTGAATATTCTTTTTCAAAAAAGTTTCATCACATCGCCGTAAATAGTAGAAAGTCAAATGACATTCATTCTCAAATTAAGTTCTCTATCATCCCCCCCCCCCTCGAATTTTCATTCATATAATATTTATCACCATTACGACATATTTTAACTTTTTAATATTTCTCACTTGAAAACTTGAGTATGATGTTCATAGTCATAATATTGTCATAAATCTTGATGATTTACTGGAGGAACAGATTTATAACAAATTGATGGAAAATATTAAATAAGTGTTTCACTATATATTAGAATATATTTGTTGATTTTGTTATTAAAATTCTAATTAGATCTATACAATTGCATAAATCAAAATATAAAGGGATATCTTAAATTTTAATATTTACTTTTTTCCAGTTTGTACATTTTTCTATTAGATTCCATCGAGTATTATTATTTCTTCTAAAGTTGATAGTTAGTGTACTCAATTATTTTACATTTTTCAAATATTAAGATATTTCCTAGAGAACATATTAATTGTTCAAATTTATTTGTTTAATTTATTTATTTTTGTATACACATCACAAATTAAAATTAATGTATTAAAATAACAAAATAGGTAAGTTGTGTGTTCTGTTATAGTTCCATTTATTTGTTACATTTGAAAATATTAAATGCACTTGAAAAAATTATTGAAAATATTTTTAGTTAAAAACTAAATAAAAAAGAAGTTATTTTTATCCAAAAATTGACTGTCAATGGCATATCAAAATTTATTTAAAACATTTAAAATTAAAAATCATGTATCATTTATTTTGTTACCTAGTGTATCAATCAAACATGTTACAACTAATGTTATATTAATCTTGGAATTTTTTTATCTCTTATATTGAAATGTAGTTATGCAGTCAAAGTCTATCAATCTATGTATGTATAAATTTATATCATAATCATCAGTTTATTGCTATTTCAATATTGTTAAACATGTTTTTTTAATTATTTTTTTATGTATAAAAATCATGTTTTCTTATGGTGTGCTCGAGTCAACAAAATGCAACAAATTAAAAATTTATATGATAAAATTGAAACAAGTAAAAATATGTATATGTATTTAATTGATCCTTTAAATATCCCTTAAATTATCTGTGATAAATTTCATTACAAAACCCAATTTATATATTAGTTCTGAATTCTAGACCTAAATTATTTCTCAATAAGGGACTAAATTTAATTAACTTTATTTTTCGATTAGAGGTTTTAAATTTTATCAAGTTCTCAATTAAATATGAAATTCTATTTTTTTTCTCTTTCTTTTTATTTATATTTACAGATTTATTTATATTTCAATAAATTTATACTTTGAATAAATTAAGACAAGTTAGTGCAATTTTTGACCGATCTTCATCATTACCCATTTTTGAATTAATAACTCAACCTAATTTTAAACCTTAAATTGAGAAATAAGGATAAATTAAACCTCTTATTAAGAAAATTTAATTTAATTATAAAATTGAGAAATTATATATAAATTGAGTCTTCATATATGAAATTTATCCGATATATTTATTGTTAGAAAAATTAGTGTAAAGGAGTAGTAGCAAATTGATACGAATTGTAGTTAAATGATTCGGTTGGTTTGCTAGAAATTGGGAAGTTTGTTTGAATTTAGGGGCACAACTCGCGATTCCAGAGCAAGGGATGCCACGCCTTTGTGCCCATTTACCATTTTTTATCGTTTTATTTTATTTTATTTCTTTATTAGTGTATGTCACGTTCAATATCCTAATTATGTTGGTTCCAAAAAAAAAAAAATCCTAATTATGTTCTATTTATATGTAATATATACAGATAAAATTGAAACAATACTGTAGGAAATAAAAAATGTAAAATTGAATTCAAATCACCATGAGTATTTGTAGCCTATTACTTAGAAGTAAGACCGAGATTATCATTTTTGTTTGAACTGTCATTTCAAATTTATGATTGAAATAAATTTTTTAGTATGGTAGCATTTGGATTTTTTATTTTTTGAGCATTTCCAAATAGTATGAATGTGTTTGTATAATACTACAAGTGTGCATCTTTATTATGTTCCATATAGATCAAAGTAATATAATCGATAATATTATTAATATCAATTGACCAATTGGTGCCATTTCATCCTTTTAATCAAAATGATCGTAATTTCAAGTAAACTGGGTTACTGGAATAAAATCATCTTTATTTCGTTTCAGTTAATAAAATGTGATATTCAGATCATATCAGTAATTATGTTAAAAAAAAAAAAGCCTCCAAGATAATGTCAAATAATGTAAATGTATAAAGACTAATAGTTATTGCCAATGTACTCAACTATAGTTGTTTATATTGTTGATGTTGATTATCGCGAAATGATATTTAATTTATTCACTATGTACGCATTGATTATGCCACTCTTATTTATTTTTGACTCTTTTACAATAGAATTTCCTATTAAACTGAATTAAATCGGATAATTTTGGCAGAAACATGACAAGTTTGTAAGTTCCATCAGCCACCAACCCGAGCAATTAAAGTGAAAGTGGGAAATAAAGAATAATTTGAACAAAGATATTAAAATAAAAAGAGTATATATCCGTTGGCACATGTTTGTTGTCAAAGCATGAGCCATCACACACCCTTTATTTTAGTATCTTGCACATGGTTTATTACACCAACTACAGTGGATTTTGTACCCTCTTCTGCTTGCTAACATCTATCCAAAATATTAAAAGGCTGGAAAACATTTAAGAGAATAATAGCTCTTGTCTTGCTATATATTGCTGATTTGAAATTCTTTTAAAAAAAGGATTGCACAGCGATACACTATTTCCAATTCGGCCCATTGTCGATAATAAATAAATATATGAAATTCCAATAAACCAAAAAGAGAAGAAAAAAAAACTGAAAAAATGGGGATTGGTGCATCATGTGTTGAAGCAAAAAGATTGAGAGGGCATATCAAAATCAAAAAATGGTGTATTTATTGCAACAAACAAAGTTTGTTATTTTTATGTTTTCTTTTTTTAATCTCATCAGATTCCAATCAATATTGAATTTGAAAAGGGCTAAAGCTGCTGCCTAGTGCTTTTGGCTCTTTGCCTAAGGGGGCCTCCCTTCCTGCCGCTTCATTCTCTCTCTCTCTATATGTAGAGAGAGAGAGAGGGGGGCTTAGTTGTAATATCAATAAAAAAGAAAGAGGATTGATTTGAAGGTTTGTTAAGAAAATATACTTGTGGGTTTGGTCCCCTTTGAAACTGATAAAATCACGTGATCCTTTTCATTCCAAATATAGTATTCCATCCTCACTCTCAACAAAAACAAGATCTCCTATATTTTCTGAAATTGCACTTCAGCCCTCCATAAGTTCGTGTCTTGCAACTCAACTCCTACAGAATATTAAAATCCACTATTCAGGTCCACCACTTATTTGAAGAATACCAAGATATTTACTTGTCTCTTCTCAGAGAAAAAAAACAGATACTAACTATTGAACTAATTTAATGTGCTGTCGGAAAATTATATAAATTATGAGTTAATAAAATAAAGAAAATGAAAACTGCAGCCTATATAAATTTAATTACATTCTACTGCAAAACTAATATTTCTTTGTTTATATATGGGGTTTAATCAATTATTAATTAGAGAAAAAGGGAGCAGAAGAGGATGTATTTTGTCGTTTAGTGGTTACCGGGCTGTACTTGTTTGACAGTGACGCCGACAACGCTTTATCCCATGAACATCATGTGAGTTTAATTAGCCACACTTTTTAATACATTAATTTTGACAGATAATATACATTTCAGATATATATATATATATATATGTGCGTGTGTGTACACTTTTTAATACATTAAATTTGACAGATAATATACATTTCATATTTCATATATATATATATATATATGTGTGTGTGTGTGTGTACTGGCGTAGATACGTATAACATTCCACTGTCCCTAGTGAGCTTATTTTATTGTTCTTGATTTACATGAAATCAATGTTTGTTTTTTTGTTAATTTTGGTGATTGAAAACAAAATCAACAATTTACATGATTTGGTGGGTAATCTTAAACAATATAAAAGGTTTGTGAATAAATGTTAAAAGTTGAATAGTTTAGAATGTTTAGTGGGATTTCCCCTTATTAGTGGGTCACAACCCCATGAATTTTTTTTTTCGAGTTTGGTAAAGTAATGTTTCATCCTATTATTATTTTGATCAATGCTGGAATCAAGATTTGAAACATAATGGTGCATTGATCAAGAGAATTTTGTTGATATATATGCAATAGTACTAATTCTAAGGATACGTTTGTTTGAGGTGGAAGTGGGTTTTGCAAAGTTTGAATTTGAGATTTAAGTAAATTTTAATAATATTCTTATGTTGATTTTATTCGAATGTGATTATAATTAAGAATTTAGGAACCGTAGAAAAAAATATGTGATGATGTTGTTGAGAATTGTAAAAAATATAAAAAGTATGGTGAAGGTGTATGGTATCTTAAATCTCAAATTGAACAAGAATTAAGATTTTGTTCATTTTGAATCCCAATATACCGGTTCAAATCCAAATAAACCTAACTTTCTCTTATGCCATAAATAATGAAATAAGATTATTTTAAATTAACACAAAAACTCATGTTAGACGGTCTCACGGGTAGTTACGGTAAGATGGAGTAACATCACCTACAAACAACATGTGAATTGTAGGGTATGAATTGTAGGTGATTAGATTGTAGGGATTCATCCTACGCAATGTAATAAAAATTTGTGAGACGGTCTCACAAGAAACTTATTTTTAAATTAATTACTAATAGAAAAAAAGATTGTGATGTTTAAGAATTATATTTAATTATATTCCATTAAAGAGTGCAAAAAATCGTTTTGATGGTCTAGATGCCTCGTCCATGTCCCTTCTCAGCATGTAGAGTTACATACCTACACTGTTTCTTTATTTATTTAAGTATCATACTGATCTAATCTATTTAATAATTAATTTTTATTTCAATTTAATTTGAGCGTTAAAAAATTCACCATAAACCCTAATGATGTTATAGACATTCCTAATATATTATTGCTTAAACAAATACAGTATTTTCATCCTTAAATTTCATTTATTTATTTAAGAAAGAAGTAGAGGATGGAAATAAAGTCACCAAAGTCTATACTTTACAAGTTAAGTCGTGTGATATTTACAAATGTAACTCTTAACATTATTTGGAAAAAAAAAAAAAAATTGAACATAAATTTACTTGAGATCTGAAAGATGTCAGTACGCGTGAAGAGTTGCACTAAATCGACTAGATGCATCAAATATTGTAGAAGAAGAATTTGGAAAACTAAATATATATTAGTTTTTCATTTATCATTTTAGTTTCCCGCCAAAGAATTCATGTTTTGTCGTATCTGTATCCAACGGTTGGGTCGAAATCAAAGATGTTCAACGTCCTGATCCACAGTCTGAATCTGACCAACCACTGTTTTCCTCATTATATAAATTACTATAAGCTGAGCTGGATTTGTTGTCTCACATGTGGCTTAGCGGCTGGCTCGACTCGGCTCGGCTGTGGCTAGCTTTTGCTGCCCCCAAACGCCAAAGCGCGAAGCTGCTAATCGAAACCAATTATTGGCTCAATTTAACAGCTATCCTGTTTTTGATTCACCCACTCTCACTCACTTTGATTCTATTTCTTTTAACACTATTCAACTCAACACTTATATGTTCACAGCTCATTTATTTTCATAACCTATTTAATTCCAGCTTTCATTATTTTCAATATTTGTTTCAGTTATTTGTTGCATTATGTAAAGTAAATATACTGATTATACATTACATGGTGTATATATGATTTTGTAATATGTGATTATATATACATTTACCATGTGAAATATGAAAGCTCATAATTAATTGAATATGTATAAATATCTTAAAAATTAACTAGTTGACAAAGTATTAGGCAAAAACTTTTGTGCACAAAGTGTACGGATCCAAATCAAAGCACAACAATACTATTATATTATATGAAATAATACTGTTATATTATATGAGTAATACTGTTAAAACTATATATAATATAACAGTATTACTCATATAATATAACAGTATTGTTGTGCACAAATCTTAATTTGTGCACCTTATGCACAAGAGTGTCACTCAAAGTATCGTAGTGAGTGAGTTAGTTATGCTTATGACCAAGCATTGAAAAATCACCAAAACTGATCGAAACTTCAATGATTTTTGATAAATAGAATGACTCTTACGAGGTTGTCTCACGAATCTAATTCATAAGATGAATCTATCCATACCCTATAATTTACATATTTCTTGTAGGTAATGAGGTTTCGTTTTATGAAATTGTTTCATATAAGTTTTTGTGTTCCATAAAAATGGGAAAATGTCGGTTACCTTTTCCAAAAAAATTGCTATAGAATTGATATATATATATATATATATAAATATTGTCGGATAGTTTGTTGTATGATTTTTTTGACAAAATGTATGGATAATATTGGGGAAATATAGAAGGTTTATAAAAATAAAATAAAATTTAGGTAGTAAGTCACTTAGAAATTTCCAAGTCGACAAAAAAAAAAAAAAAAAAAAAAAACCAAACTAGTGACAGGTTGAGTGGTAAAATGGGCGCATTAGCAATGTGATGATTCTGATGAATGAAGTGGTATTATATTATTTTCATTGGTTGTGTTAACATCGGAAGATGTGTAATATGTGTCCATTTGAAAAAATAATTTTTTTTAGTTATTAATGTTATATTTTAAATCGATATATATTGCATATTCATCAGTGTTAATATACAATCGATGCGGGTATCATGAAATTATTTGTAACGATGTTGACACAGTTGGAAAATGTTTAGGATATGTTTGTCATTATTTTGTTTTTATTTCTAATAAATTAAGGTATCTTAACAACAAAAAATTAGATATCTTACAAAATTTTTAGTTTCTAGAAATAAAAATAGATGTCTTCCAAATTGCTTAACACTTGGAAAACATGTTTCCTTAGCTAAAGCCCAGTAACATAAATTGAGTCAATTCCTATTGGGCCTTATACGAAGTAGATCTAACGGGAAGCCCAACATGGGAGAAGTAAAAGACTCGATTCCGTTTCTTGCGTAAATCAAGAAAAGGGTTTTTTTTTTTCTCAAAATTTGGAAAAAAAAAAAAGAAAAAGAAAAAAGGATTCAACAATAATAGCAGTCGCGTGGATGCGTTTTGTCAGAGTTAATGCGATTTCTTCGTATCCCGGAATTTCGAGTGGGGACGAGGCTTAGCGGCTGCCGGCGGTGGAATAGTACGAGTTCAGTGGCAGCCGGTGGCTGACGGCGGCTGTCATGGCTGATACTGACGGCGCGCGTAAATACTCGTGCAAGACAGCGGGTCAAACTCTGGAGTGGATCAACGCCATTATTCAATTCCTCAAACCATACCGATTCTTCTTGGACGCTCACGTTGTCAATTTCTTCAAGGCAATTCATCTTTCATCTTAATTTGAAGTAATTACCACTAATGTTGCTTGAAGTATGTATTAACGACTGTGAATATTTGGTGGATTGTAACAGGACAGACTATGGGAAGCAGTTGATGAAAAGTGGATAGATTGTCTGCGGAAAGAGCCAGTGGAGAATCTTCTGCGAATTCCTTCGGGCCTGGTCCAGGTTTTTTTTTTTTTTCTTTTTAATTTCTCTTGATTTCACTTTCTGCTAATGATTCTGTTATATTGGCATCTCCTATAAAATTGTATAGCTATTCTTATTTCGTCGAATTTTTAGGCGTTTTGCGAATTATTTACTGTTGATTTAATTTTTAGACTCTCAGTAAGTTTTTTCTTTGTATACTTTACTAATTATCTCATCAATAGTTTACTTAGCTGGCAGCATGCTTAATGCTAGTGTCGAGGATTCAATCTGAATTAAGCAATTTCTATGTTGCATTATCTGAAGCAATGTAGTATCACGCATGAATTTGCAAATTGATTCTCGATGCAACTTCATTATGTTTTAAATAAACTTTATGATGCACTTAGGTGGGCTTTAAGTTGGCAAATTTGAAAAAGTGATTATCGTCAACATGCATATTGCTTTATGGAACAGTTCCTAGTAACATCATTCCAGGTGTGAAAGAATAAAAGAAGAATTAGCATTCAGTATCAAACTCACTAAAGGGTCGTTCTTGCTACTGTTTCATACAGGTTTCAGAAGTCGAAAGGCATTATAAAGAAAGACTGGAGGATGTGGTTGTGTTTTGTTGATTGTAAAGAAAAGTAAAAAGAAAACCATAAAAGGATAGAACATTGTATTTCATGTGTTATGCTGGCTAAATTGGTTCTCTATGACAAACTATGGTCTGCTTTATTAGGTTCAATATTCAGTTACAGTTTTTTTAACATCATAGTTTGGTTCGCTGTTCTTCTTGCATTGTTTGAAATAGTTATTATACAATTTTTAAATACATGCCTTGGACTTTTGGTAATTTTCTTATTTTTCAAAAGTTGATGCCATCAGTATTTGAAGGAGTCTCTTTATTGGCCATGATTCAGAAGTGCATTGCTTGAATAAATGTAATTTGTAGATTTGCATAGATTCATGTTTGGTTTTGTTATTGACTTTAGTTTCTGAACTGTCTTGAAAAGCTTAATTCATTTATTTATAACTTAATATTAGTTATAACCTTCTTAGTTTTAATGTAAAATTTAGGTCTTGTGTGTGTGTGTGTGTGTATTCACATGTTTTAGAGTCCTTGATTTTTTTTGTACTGCTCTTTAACAATTTCAGTTTAATGTTTATGATTTCAGTTATATTCCTGATGTTTCAAATATATTAATTTTTTTCAAATTTTTTGTTTCAATGTTATTATTGATAGTCCATAAGATATGTTTACCATTCGCTTTACCAGTATACCAGGCAAAATGCTGCTTGTAGTTTATCAACTTCATGTAACATGAATACGACCTTTGTCATTTGAGAATCACTCTTAATTTTCATGATGACAGGATAATTGGCCAGCTTCACTTAAAGAATATCTCCTTACATTGAAGTCCCTTTCTCTTCCTCGTGGTCAGGCAGATCTGAAGGAGGTCTTTTCCACTATACTCCATTCTTTATGTTAACTATACTATCCTGTAAAATGGGACTTTTTTCGTAATTGTGGGCAGCTTATTTTGTTTGAAGATGGTATCAAGTCTTATTTGTTTCTGTCATTTTTCAAATATCATTAAGCAGAAAATTTGACGTTATCTTCTTTATAGTTGTTTTCTGATTGAAACGGTATATCTACTTACAACTTCATAGGGAGCAGAATTTATTTATTAAGTTTCTTCCATTGTCTTTTCAGGCTTTCCCAGGTGTGAGAGTTGCGCCACTGAATAATGTCATTTCCCAAGGCATGAATCCTAAGAAAAAACATGAAGTAGGCTATGATCTTTTTTCTGTTCATTTATTTCATTTCCTTGCCTGAACTATCAGGATCTTTACTATGAAGTTCATCAAGCAGCTTGTATACGGGTCATACTTGTTAGAGGCGCGCGAGAGGCATGCCTGAGGTGCGAGAGGCACGAGGCGATGGGCTTTGCGCCTCTGCATAGGTGAGGCGGGCGCGGTTAAGGAGGCGCGCCTCTTTTGCGCCTTTGGCGCCTCTACCTATGCGCCTCAGGCGCCCCTCTCGTTCAATCTTTTTAGTATTTTTCCAAAACAAACACGTTTTTTCTTTTCAGCTCTCTTCCAAGTTCCAATGGTAATATTTAACCATATATATCAGTCAAACATATTTAGACAACTAGAGCTTGGAGAAGGTATTGGATCAAAGAAAAAAAAAGAGGGAAACAAAACACAAAACAGAGCCTCTTCAAGTAGTTAGATGATGATGATGAACTTAGTGTGTTGAAGTTTGAACTTTAAATTAGTTATTGTGATGTTTTCTACATGATTTGTATTTTTTAATTATTTTTCTGTTATTTTCGCTTTGTTCAAGAGGCGCGCCTCGGGCGCCAGGGCACCCCTTGTGCCTCTGTGCGCCTCTCGCCTCTAAAAACTATGACATGGGTGATGGTGTGTGAGATGACATTGACCTTGTAATTCATGAGTGAAATGCTAAAGTTACTATTGTGTCTTGGGTAGGCTTCCCTTTACTATTGGTATATGGTGCTACAGAAATCAATTCATACGTTTAGTTCTAATAGTGTAGGTGACAATATAATTGGTGTATATCCCTTGATCTTGTTTATTTGACTGTGAAAATTCCATGTGGAAATTTCTGAAGAATTTCGAGAGATTAAAGTAAATTTAGGTTAATAGACCAGATATTTGCAAATTAGAGGTCAATGTGATGTCGTTTGGATTTGTTTGACAGTTGAAATTGTGGAACATGGAAGGATAACTTACACATATGATGTTTGCCTGAGTAGATAGAAGCCCTTGCTGCTGTTATTGGTTCTGTTGCTAGGAGAATTGGAGTGCACACAGTTGTGGATGTTGGTTCTGGTCAGGTGTGGTGCCTCTTGCTTTCTGTTGCACATGGTTATCTTTCTTTCTCTAACACATATCGATGATGTGATTTGATTCTTTCTTTTATTCCAACAGGCTAGTGCATTTCTTAGCAACTTTGACCATATGGTTTTGTTTTCCAGGGTTACCTTGCTCAAGTTCTTTCTTTTGAGCATGGGCTTTCTGTAATAGCAATTGATGCCTCTTCCCACCATGGAAGCATTACTGATGCACGTGCCAAGAGAATCGAAAAATATTATGCTGCTAAGATTTCTGGGTATGAAATTAAGTTATTTGAAGTTGAAGTACTGTGCAGCAGATAAGATATGCAAATCTCAATACCTGGATTAAGTTATTTAAAATTGAAGTTGTTGGTCTTGAGATTTTCGCATGACCATGATCATTCTCACTCCTATTCCATTATAACTTTTTTTTGTTTACCTTTCTAATGCTTTAAATCTTTTCTTTACCTTTGTGGTTCTGAATGTTTATCTCCTTGTTTAGCCTATTTAGCTGCTTTGAACAAATATCATGCAAAGATATTGCCTTTTGAGTTCATAACACAAATTCTTGATTTAATTTTTTTCCATAAATTGCATGGAGTTTTATTTTCTAGATAACTGGATTGTTCTGCTTCTCCTGTTGGTCATTGGTTGAATTCTCACCCCTCTATGATTACTGGTCATGCCTGATATTTTTTATGTCTATCATACTAGCAGCTTTTGTTAACTTGTTTATGTGCCGTCTTGCCTATCCTGTTGTTGCTTCTGTCTGTCTGTGCTGAGTTAGAAATTCTCCTGAATTATGTTTGTTGTCTCAGAATACGTGTCCTGATTGAGAGAACTCTCTTTCCTTTTTAAGCTTATAGATCATGTGAATTCTTCTACCAGATCAGAAAATAGAGGTTTCAGAATACCCAGAACGGTCACATGCCAAGTGCTATCACCTGTGATGTTAAAAGATATCAGCAGCTCCTTAGTGCAAGTGGATGATTTGGCGAAGCATACTATTATCAGAGAACAAGCTAATGGAAAAGCTATACTAGGAATTTATGGAAGTGAATCTCCATCTCCATTTAAAGCCAATGAGAAGTCTTCATTGATTCTGGCTGGACTTCATGCCTGTGGAGATCTTTCGGTGACAATGCTTAGGTGAAAATCATAAACTCTTCATGCTTTGACATTTGAACTTACTAGTCTCATCATTATTCTAGCTCAAAGTAGTTCTTTTATTTCTTAGAGCATGTAAGAGAAGTTCCATTCCATATTCTTCATTAAAAGTTCATAAAGTATGATCTGTTATTCATTAGTACTTGATCTCTTAGGTTGCAAGTTGAGCAATGACATTGAAAGCATGGCGTTAACATAGTATATTAAGTTAATTATATTATTGAAACTGTTTTTGTATAAATGAACTCATACAGGAGCTGCATCTTGTAATTTGCTTATTCTTGTGGCTGACTTCTGGTATTTATATATAGGACATTCATGGAATGTGATGAAGTTAAAGAAGTGATTAGCATTGGTTGTTGTTATAACTTATTATCTGAAGGCGGCACAAAAGAAGCTGATAATCAATGTGGTTTCCCAGTGAGTACAGGTGCTAAATCTACAAGTTTTCAGCTAGGAAAAAATGCCCGCAACCTTGCATGTCAGGTATTATTTATTTTGGTTTGCCCTCTTGGACAGATAGATGCTACATTGATTTTTGAACAAGCACTGCATGCGGTATCTATTACTTGAAGACTTCCAAAATATCCAATCCATGTATAGTTTCATTCTGCATTGCTGGTCCATCAATAGAGAATTTCCCTTTTATATAACTAGTTTAAGATGTTGGTTGTGTGTTATTGTATCATTATCTAATGCTGCATTATGCTTCATGGTTGATATTGGGATGCAACTTAGATAGCCTGTATTTCCATTTGTTTGTCAACATCTTGGTTTTACTTTAAATGTTTAATTTCATAATATGACGTGTTTATCAAATTATATGAACATGAATTGTTCACTAACTTTTATTTATTTCATCAGAGTCCAGAGAGATGGGGAGCTTTGGGAGAAGCTGCTGGCCTCCACAATATTAAGCTTCATGTATTTCGTGCAGCCTTTCAGATGGTACAAACTGTAGCTTCTAAAAGAATTCTTGTTATCTGTAACCTATATTATACTGAGCACGCTCATTTTTTAGACAATTCAATTGTTAAGCCATGGCGATTACTAAGACAATGGTAGATCTAATACCTGCTTCTATCAGTGTCTTAAGTAAAATATCTAATCCACTTCCTTCTCCAAAAGTTTCTCTGACCAATATGTTTCCATCTGAAGGTTCTTTTACAGTACTATCCAGAAGTCATAATCAGAAGCCCTGCGATAGGACGTCAAGGCAAAGCTTTGCGTCGCCAGCACAATCAAAGAATCCTAGAGTCTAATGCAGGTATTGCTGTATCTTTCTCTCAGAAAATTTGTGTGCCTGCTACTTGCATGCAGAGTGCCGTAGTTTGCTTAGTTTATGTAGAATTTTTCAAAAAAGTTATTGAGTTGATCTTTCACTGTAAAGTCTTTTGGAAATCTCTTTATATTCCTGGTGCAATTGATGCTGATAAAACTCATATAGGAAGAAAACACCAGATACCTTCAACCCCCATTACCTAAACAGTATACGAGCAACTTAAGAAATTAATTCTTCTTTTATGCTGATGGATTTGTTCTACTATTCTTATGGTACTTTTGCAGGTTCAACAGTGGCTGAAAATCCTTTGCATAATGCTAAATATCCAGAACCTTCAAATGAAAAGTCTTGTTCTGTTGATAGATACTCCACATTTGTGGAGTTCTGCAAATCTGGATTAGGTCGGCTTGGTCTGCATGATTCACAGGATATTGAATATTCTGACGTGTGGAAGAAAGCAGAAGAATTTTCTGTAAGTTCGTTTTTCCTCTGTTTTTTTTTTTTTTTTTCTTTTCTCATGCCTAACATCTATTTTAGGTTAGATTAAAGTTGATATTCTCACTGCTATCTTGCTCCAAACTATTCTTGCTAGGCCATGTTTGTTTGGTTGACATGTTTTCGTAATGCTGTTGTTTCTGGAGTCTAAAGGAAATATATTTTGTGACACACATGTTCAATTTAATGTTATGGGAGTGATTCATTTTCCCTGCACTCGGTAAATCGGTTCTCTGCTTTGGGTGACTTTAAGGGTTAATTAGAGAAGCATGTGTGTTGACAACCAAATACTGTAAAGTCAGGTCATGCAATTATTTGGACCCTCATTATCTTGAAGATGTATGTTCATATGTATCTGTTGAATAGATGAGAACTAAATGCTATTATTCGGTCAATATGCTGTTGGTAGGGAAACATAATATTAATGCATCATCAGATTTGGCATCTGCTATTCAGTTTTAAACAATATAGTTGTCGTTAAAATTCTTGCAAGAGGCGGATTCTAAAAGAAAATTTTCAAATCTGAAGCTATTATAACAGAATTTGAACAGAGACATACAGTGTAAAGGTAGCTTGAAATAATTCGTTTGATATTTTGAGAATGAATAGATGGGACCAATCCAGAAGAACCATTACTGTTATTGACGTTGCTCTCATCAAAGGGTAAATTAATCTGACTTCCTAAAAATTGGTGGGTGGGATGAATGGAGTTGGTTTGGCTATACTGATGTTACTTTGTTATCTGAAATGTTATTTTATTACCCCTGTTTTTATGCTATATTGTTCAAATTACAAATTTCTATGCTAAAGACTTGTAAATATATAATTAAGGAAAGTACCACAATAAGTTTCTTTTTCTTCAACTAGAGCATCACTTTTTCTCAGATTGTACCGTATCTTTCTTAATCAGATTGATGAACTAATTGGTTGTAGGAATTCGTTGGTCCTTACTGGACACTACGAGCTGCTCTAGGACCTGTTTTGGAAACTCTCTTGCTGCTTGATCGGTTATTGTTTCTCCAAGAGAAGGGTAATGAGCTTAATATTCAGGCAGTTATGGTTCCTTTATTTGATCCTATATTATCTCCAAGGAATGTAGCTTTAATAGCCGAAAAAATTCTATGAAACAATACAACAAGTTGCACAAAGTGATGCATTTTGGCCCAACCATGAGTCACGTTTTCACTTGAGTTATCAATTCTTGGCTCTGATAGTGACAAATTCTTAAGATGTGACAAGTACTCTTTCTGTAGCTGATTTTGCCAAGATTGGGGGATGTAATTCTTGATTATATTTGAATCTTGTATTCATTTCGTAACAAGTTTTCATTATAGTATACATATAACGTGCGACATAAAATGAAATACGAGATTGAAATAGCAACTGGAATAGAGCAGGACAAAAGTGGTGGAAAGATGCTGAATGGCACCACTATTCTGTGGTGGCCAACTATTGATGCTAAGAGTTATCAATTAGATAAGGTTCTTTTGTTTATACATGTAATGACTTTGTCTGCTTGAGCAGCCTATGTATCAGAATGCATGAGAGAGACTATTTTCTGTTGGACATTCATTTTAGCTACCTAACAAATCCTGTAGACACTATCACAAAATGAATTTGAATATTGACTTGAGAAAATCAAGAAAATGAAATTTGGTAGCTGAGTATAAGGAACAATATCCAACTATTCTTCCCTTTAAAACAACCTTAAACGACGATTATTTTGAAATAATATAGTTTTTATGCATGATATCGTTTTATGCATAGTTTTATATAGCTTATTTTTCGACTCAAAATCGGTTTTAAAGTAAAAAAGTTAAAGAAAAGAAGCCTCTACTTAACTGGTTTGCCCAGAATTAATGTAATATGTCGACCAGAAAGGTCAGCATCATAGTAAAAGAGGGATGGTTTGACTATTCAAAGTACTTAGGTATATATAGAAACATTATCAACTTTCTTTTTTAGCAGGTGGTGATGATAATCATAGCTGCTTTAATGCCAATAACATTTGGAAAGCCATGACAATGTATCATTATCACTATTATTGTGGATGAAAGTGCCCTAATTCTTATCAAAATAATAATCATCTTCTTCTTGTGGAGATTCTTCTCCATATCTCAACATCATTACTTTAATTATTTCTCCCAATCCTGCTATTTTATTCCTCTATTTTAAGTATTTTCTTTTCACTTTCTCAAATCAGTCCTAAAATTGGTAAACCTATCATATCTTTATGGTGATTGAAATTAAAAGAGAGGGATAATAATAGGAGTAAAATTATGTCGAACGAGTCCATTGACTCGAGCCCAAAAATGCACAATTTCAGGGCGTAAGAATATTTTATGTATCTATATATATTCATAATATTGATGAAAGTTATATCTAAAAGACAGATTTGGCTTAGTGGATTATGCATCTGCCAATGAGCTGTGTCAACTAGGGTCAACTCTCAAGTTGTATAGCCTCAAGTCTTTTTTTTATATAATTAATTAAATTATGTGAAGAGTCCTGATTTTGATCTACTCATCTTCTAAGCAGGGAAGACTTGGTAATTTGATATCTAAGTTGGGAGAATCTAGGTCGTGTTGGATACGTAGTGCAAATTTATATATCCATATATATTATATATATTTACTGTTAAAATATTTAATTTAATGTGGTTGTGTGGGTGGTGGTGGTTGTTAAATATGCAATTTGAATTAAATGAAATATGAGAGACGATTAGATATATTCAATTTATTAATATATTAAGGCCTTCTTTCATTCTTTGAATTATTTCTATAAATAAATACCAATGCAACATTTTTCTCCAGAATTCTAATAACAATGATATGGATATATAGTCGTTGATGTAATTCTCTAGATTTAAATTGAGTGTTGTCTTGAGGTGGGTATGCATTCACTAAAATATTATCCAAACCAATAATATTTAGTAAATATAAATAATGGATCAAACTATTTGAGTTAGCTTCATTTTTTTATCAGAGTAATTTTCCATATATTCGATAGAATTTTTGATCTTATAAACTCCTTAAAAATCTTATAAAATGTATAAGAATTTATAAGTTCATGACATTAAATCTAGAGGGTGTTAGATTGAGCTTATAAACACCAACATTTTACAAAATGTTTAACAACCTATAAGTTATCAAGAGTGTTTAACAAATTTCTAAAAATGTGATCTTAATTTATCATAAAATAAAATATTAGGAGTTTATAAACACAATTTTTTAATAAGTGATGAAAGCATATCTTATTTTTTTAAAAATCAGATTAGATTCTTGACCATTTCCTTTAAATTATCATTAATACCATCTTATAATTAAGTTTCACCATCTTCTTTATCTAAATACTTCAACAATTAAATTTTTTAAATAAGATAAAACGTATAAAAATAAAATTAGTCAAATATCCTGTTATAAATCTGAACATTGGAATTGCTGTTAAGAGAAAATGATATTAATTTTGATAAATGGCACCAATTAACATATTCAAACCTACTCACTATAGTGGGCACAACAAATATACCCTTGACTGGAAATTCTTGGTGTTCGCGTAACCAACGTATTACGATTAAGACAGTGTATGGAGGCTGAATAATTATCTGGCTATTTTCAAGAAGAATCCTCTGTTTACTGGGAACTTCATATTTCAATTTCATATACAGCCAAACGAGCCCTTCAACTTCTCACCATTCGTTGATAAGTACAGTGAATGGGCCACTTTGTACACCAACAAAACGCCACTTGTTTGGACCCTAATAGATTAATAATCTTTTTTCTTTTTTTGGGTATTTTATTTTACCAATTTATATTGAAAAAATAAAATTAAAACTTGTGATTTGATGGTACCGTGAAGTTTCTATCATAGGCCCAACATTTATGCTTAAATGCATCTATGATTAAATAACTACAGCTATATTGTAAAATCGAGTTCAATAATTTACTTTGACTTGATTGAATGTTTGATTTTTTTTTTTTACATGGACTATCGATTATAGGGATTTGTGTGTTTACACCGTACGGCTAAATTTCTTTTAGTAAATTATTAGGAGTTGTAACTTTTAAGCTACGTCCTAAACTTGGGTGTCACCATCGCACTGTGCGACGAGATCGCGTACGGTCGTGTTTCAAGATGCACGGTCATATCCCGGACACGGTCGACCGTGCGCCACAACAGTATACAAGTATGTCATTTTTTGCTCTAAGTATGTAATTTTCAACTCTAAATATATAATTTTCTTCTCGCGCTAAGGGGCACAGTCCGACCGTGCGCGACAATACAACGCATGTGTAGCGCACGGTATGGGACACGGTCGATAGTGCGCCTTACAAGTATGTGATTTTTATCTTTAAGTATGTCTTTTAGGGCTATAAATATGTGATTTTTTTTGTTGTGGCGCACGGTCGACCGTGCCTCAGGATACTACCGTGCGCGGTCCCGTTGCACCGTGCGACAAGTGTACAAGAGACCAACTCTTTAAGCCATATATGATGTCTATATCATGTAAAAAAAAAAATCGTGTTACATTATATTTATAATACGGGAAATGTTAATAAATAATGTTATATGATATATGTGACATGTTATAATTATTTTAGAATATAAGATGAAATATAAAGTGAAATAGAAGATTTTGTTTTTTTTAAGCTACTCATCTGATGCAACGTTTAAGATAAATTAAAGATGGCTTGCCAAACATGTCCTAAGATTTTTCCTATATAATTCTCACAAACTTTTTTCAGGAAAATGAGAACACTTACAATGATAAAAAAAAAAAAAAAGGGTTATAGTTATTGAACTATAACCAGCAGTCCATTGAAGCATTCTGATGTTGACAGATTTGTAACTGGGAGTCCTTTTGGGTTCATAAGGCTGAAGCCGGAAAAAAAAAAAAATTTGAGCGCGTCCAGATACGCGCACTGTGATTGGCGTGTGCAGGCGCGTGAGAGATATTCCTTGGCCCATGTGCGCGCCTTTCTTTTATTTATTTATTTTTTCTTTTTCCTATTTTTTATATTAATTGCTTGTATTTCTTTTATTATACTACATTATTAAAAATAGTTTGAGGATATTCCTTTTAATTTTTAATTGTTTTTTTCAATTTTTGAGATAAACAACCGTGAATAATTTTATTATTTTTTTCTTTTTTCTTATTAGCTCAATTTTAAATATATATTTGATTAAATTTGAGAAAAAAATGATATTTATTGAAAAAATCTAAATTTTAAAAAATTGATATTTATTTTGTTCACATTATCGTAAATATAAAATTATTTTAGATGATAAAAATTCTAAAATTAAATATAAGAATATTTGGACAAAAATGTGATTTGATTGTAGTTATCCAAAATGGTTGGAGGAGTTAAAAAATATGAGTTATAGTTAATAGAATGATGATGTGGATGGTAGGTGAAGGAAAGAGAGTTAACTATAACTCAAAATTTCCTCAACCATTGTAAGACTACCCACATCGCCACAGGTTGCCAACCCAAACGAGGAAAAAGACAAAAAAAAAAAAAAAAGGAAATAAATGCCACGGTGGCAACCGGTTGGAATTTTGGTTGAAATATGGCAATTTGGGGCATGCAATTAAAATTTGACACATGTCAATTTTTTATTTGCTCAATTAGATTTTATATGAATAAAATGTATATTGTAAATATTGTGGATAATATATATTTAAAATATACACATATATATATATATATCAAAATTCGTATTTTTTAATTCTCTATAAATAGACATCAATATTGACATATTTTGGAACACCATCTAAAATTCTCTATTTTCTCCTCTATTTTTTATCATTCATCTCTCAATTTCAATTATTTTTCGTATTATAATTATAGATTTAGAATATTAAATTATTTAATGTATTTTTTATACATTTTAAATATAATAAATATTGATTATAAAATATATGTAATTAATATATAATAAAATAATTATTATTATTTTAGGTTGGGTTGGGTTGTGGATGTGGGTAAAAAAAGATAAAGTTAATTTGAGTTGTAGGTTGAATATGTGGATGAGAGAGAAATTAATATTTTATTTTAGATTGGGTTGAGAGAGGGTTATGAGTGTGGGTAGTCTAAATGCTCTGAGGTAGGATCATAACAATCTTGTTCCATGTTTGGTGGCGGGAATAACGAATAATGAACTGAGATAATGCTTTAAAAAGAAAAAAAAGGAAAAAAAACTGAGATAATGGGTATTACCTGTGTCCACGTCAGATGTTGTTGAAGGACCACCTATGTCCACGTCATCGACAAATCATTTTCGAAGTTCTAACCCCCACGGACGCCCTCTCTCAGTCTCTCACTAAATTCCGTTCTTGACTTCCAACTTGTTATTTCTAAACAGTACCCATCCACCCCCAAAATAAAAATTAAAAAAATAAAAATAAAGATAACTACATACGAGTATTATTCAAAAAAAACAAAAATTGGCAAGAAATCAACAACTGTTCACACGGAAGCACTTTTGAACTCAAATGTCAAATTTAACCGGACTAATTTTGCGAAACAACGATTTGTTATTATATGTCCCTCACTTAAATTAATAGACTGACTTTCTAAATAAATTTTATTGTGATCACAATTTATATTTACATTTTCCGAAAATATTTAAAAATCAACCATAGTAGTTTACCCCACAGTAAAATCTGAGTATATAAGTTTCACCTTTGCTTTTCGAATACAAAGATGTTAAGTGTTATATATAAGGCATAGAGAGGGTGCGCCATTTGGCCTTTGCAATTAGGCTTTTATAATCTAATTTTTTTTCTTGTAATACACAACTAAACTGGCAACCCCCTCTGCCACCGCAGCACCGCCGCAGAACCACCGCAGAAAATGAGCAGTCTGAGCAGCGTGGAGACGAAGCTGCCACCGGGGTTTCGTTTCCACCCCAGAGATGAAGAACTGATTTGCGATTATCTGATGAAATGGATAAGTGGATGCCCTCATCCACTTCCTATGTTGATCGAAGTTGACCTTAATAAGTGCGAGCCTTGGGACATTCCTGGTAATATTTCTCTCTCTAACATCATTCTTCTCTCTTAATTACTACCTCATCATTGTGCTGCGTATCTTTTAATTTCCTCTGTTCTGAACGAGTTGACTCGTGATCCTCTGAGTTACCTTCAAATTACGAGTTTATCATGACTATTCATTGCCTTTATTTTAGTGTGTGTGTGTGTGTGTGAGACTCTGTTTTTCATGTTCATATTGTTCATGACATTAGATTTTCATTTCTGTGGATACTAAGGAAAGATCATGGTATGGATGGTCATCATTAACATCATCTCAATTATATGGCTTCTATTCAACCAAATCACCAAATATAAGAAAGTTTTGTTCTTGAAATTTTTACCTACATATCATAGTATTTACCCTGCGTTAATTACCCGTAAAATCTTTAAGTAGGTTGTGTTTTAATTGAGTGGTTTGAAATACAAAATTTAAAGTGAATGAGATCGATCCAAATTCCACCAAAATTGTTCAAAAATTAATCCAAATTGAAAGTGATCGATGGGGTTCGAATTCATATCGATCCAAAAGGACCAAAACATTACTAATGGGAATAATTGTAAAATAGATGGCATTGACAATATGGAAAGGCTGAGGATTTCTTTCCAGAAATACAGTGTGAATTGGAAGATTCTTTAAAATATCACAACATGCGTGGTTCCTTTTGATTCTACCAAGGGATAAATCGTTCCAGTGGATATAATTTTATCTATTTTGTAGATAAATTTGTAAAATGGAATATTATTTCTCATTCAATTACCTTTTTGAAGAAACTGACACCCTGGGCCTTGTCCTAACCCTTAAGATGGGGACAGCTATTCCAGATAACAAATTAAGGTAAAAATTCAAACTCATATTGTCTACAACCTTACACGTGTGCACTTGAATCGGGCCAGAGCCCGTTCGTTGTCTAATTCGATTAAACGAGTGGTTGGAAAACTGATCGATATATGTTCATTATTTTGGACATCCAAATTTACATAATGGATATATGGAACGTCATCTTCTTGATCAGATTGGTAAGTAGAAGCTTGTATTGATGCGTAATTATGAAATTGGAGATATTGACAGTTTGCCCATATACAATAATTATTGTATAATGGCAGCTATCAAGATGGGGGCTCATAGACCAAAAATAGTGTCAATATATGCTAGGCCACGTGTTTGTCACCAACAGGTCCACATCAACTTTACGACATTATTTTGGCATTCGATATCGACAAATCCATCTAGCAAATACTTTCTTCCATTTCCCTATGTACTACGTATTGTATATCCCTCACCACACAATTTACACACACCCACATGTATGTGTGTGAAGTGTGTGTTGAGACACGTTAAAAGTATAGCCTAATTTTTAATTTAATTTTGTTCGAAAAATATAATTGAGTTTGTTGTAATTATAACGCAGATGTTGCATGTGTGGGGGGTAAAGAGTGGTATTTTTACAGCCAAAGGGATAGGAAATATGCAACTGGGATGAGAACGAATCGGGCCACAGTATCGGGCTATTGGAAGGCCACGGGCAAGGACCGGCCCATAACCCGGAAAGGGATCCTGGTTGGAATGCGGAAGACTCTGGTGTTCTATCAGGGCCGGGCCCCCAAGGGGAGAAAGAGCGATTGGGTCATGCATGAGTTTCGCATTGAAGGGCCCGGCCCGAAACCGGATTCTTCTCATATTGTCAAGGTAATTAATCGTGATTATTCTGTTAAGCCTTGACTAATTAATCGCATATCTAGTTGATGATTTTTATTGGCCATATCTTCAACTTGTCAATACTATGGACGTCATTATGTTACAGGCTGTTTTCATTAAGAAAAGACTTTTGAGAATATCTCCATTTTTTTAATCCTGAATTTGTTTTCTTGTGTTTAAAGTATTCAATGCATCGAGACAAACAGTTATTACTTTGGTTTAAATTAAACTAATCTGTTTTGTCTTTTATGCTTTCCTCAATTCAGCTCACCAGAAAGTAGGTTTAATAATTAACATTTATTTATATTTAAACTACTGGATTAATTAATTAATCACACGTGATGGTATTATTACAGGACGATTGGGTTCTATGCAGAGTGTTCTTCAAAAGCAGATCAGAAACCCCACCCAAAGAAACGACGTCGTCGAGCATGAACCAAGCAGCAATCTCATCATCTTCACCGATATCTCTACCACCGTTGATCGCGATGACTCAGACTGGCACGACCGATCTGTACCACGAGCAGGTGCCCTGCTTCTCCATTTTCAACCAAACAAACCCTAGTTTCTCTCTCCTCACTACCCCACCGGAGATGATGGAGCCCACCAAGAATATGATCATGCCAAACTTTGGCCCTGCACAAGTGTACAGCTCCTTCGTAAACAGAAGTGATAATGATTATTACAACAACATGAACTGTGATAAGAAGATGATCAAGGCAGTGTTGAATCAAATCACGAAAAGGGAAATAAGTAATGATCAAGAGATGAGTATCAAGGGTGGGTCTCCAAGCTTTGGGGAAGGAAGCTCCGACAGTTATCTATCTGAAGTGGGGTTGTGTTCTATGTGGAATAATCAATACTCATGATCATGTCCCTCCATTAGAAAAGTCCTTTGATCGATGACTAGCTTGTTTGGAGTTTTGTCACCACCAAGAACTATATATATGTCGGATTTAGTATGTTATGTGTCACTCCTTAATTAGTCTAGATATATAAATAGGTTGTTTATATATATGCATACATATGCAATATTTGATCTATCTAAGAATAGAAAATATGTAAATTTTATTGTTTGGTTTAATTTGCCTTATCCAGTTTTTGGTGGAGATCTAGGATTATGTGCATGTAATCCACATAGATCATTGCAGCTCTAAGACTCATGTTTTGGATGATGATTCAGTTTTGTATAGTGAAAAAAATCTTATATTAATTGCAGATATATAGGTGTGTGTTATCCCAGAAAAAATAAGTTGTATATTCAGAGTTTATTGTCAAATTATTATTATTATTATTATTGGTAATTTAAAATATTATTTTTTGTGGATGATTGTCGTTCGTTGAAATCTTTTCATTCACTTCATAGTAAGTAAATATATATATCAGCAAATTTATACAAGGATAATCATCCATGATGCAACATATGGGCAACATATCCACCGGAGATTCGGGTTTCCTACATTTATTTTTCTACAACAAAACTACTCAAAAATTAATTTAAAATCCACATTTATCCATATACTATTGCTCGATTTGGTACCATGTTTTCAAATTTCTTCTCAAATTCATCTATCCAAATGGACCCTTAGATATTCTCAAGAAATAAGTATTAAAACAACCTTTAACAACTTATAAAATTATCATGAATATATTCACCATCAACTTCACAAAAAAACTCATTTGGTATAAATTTATTATTTATTAATTATTATTATATATATATAATATAAAAAAAAATTGGGGAATCGAGAATCCCCATTTTATATAAACGGGCCCATTTCGGGATTAGGGATTGGGTGGGACATGAATACCAACCTAATAATTTTGAAATGGGAAATCACCGTCCCCATTCCTTTTCCCAATTCAATCGAAAAATTCTCATCCCATTAACTTTGGTACCCGATAGAGATTGCTCCCCGCATGAAAATATCCATCACTTATACATTAGGGCCAATCCTATGAGAAATCCTGTCCTTAAAGGACATAAAAATATCATATATTTTTATATGATATAAAAATGCTAATAATATAAAACATATAAACAATAAACAAATTCTTAGGACCCATCTGACCCTAGCCTAGCCGACCTGTAAGGGACACTTATGATCGGGCTAAAAAGAAGTCTTGATATTGTAAGACACTTAAATATGAAGTTGCAGTCTTTGAATTTTAGAGTCAATTAATCATCAGGTTATGTATCTTTAATTATTGATAACAGGGGATGCAACTTAATTATCATTTCATACACATCTAATTACATAAATGCATATATATATATATACATATATAGTTGCAAATATTACAATACGCATTTATGTAATCTATTGTGTAGCATTAATACAACATTGGAAAAGCAAGTCGGCTAGCTTATTATTTTTTTAAAAATAAAAAAAATTATATACTATGTGTTTGTAAAAAATATTGCAAGTTGTTACTAGCAAACAATAATAAGTGGGAACAAAAATAGAAGATGAGAGTAGGTGGTTCTTAATTATTCACTATATATATAAAGTGAACCCATCGACTAGAATTAATATTAATATTAATATTAATAGTCAAATATTTTAGTTATTCTTTATTTCCCTCGTTGGAATAAACTTTTGAGAAAGGCAAAGTCAACGAAATCGTATTGGTCATTTCATCTACTTGACTTTCTTAACCTAATCTAGAAAATATAATGATAATTAACTGGATAAATTAATGATCTACTTGTGGTAGTGTATATTTTTGCGTCCAATTAATGTAACACAAAATTTGGTAGAAGAATTAAACTGGATTGTAAAGTTTTCATCTACGTTTTTAATATTTCCTTATTTCATATTATACGTTTAGTAACACTCATGGTAAAATTTCACGATGTTTCTACTTTCTAACATTTCCTTATATTGTATTATACGTTTAGAGAACTACTCAACTTACTTGTAGCCCATATGCATATACCGTCATTACATATTCAAGTATTAAATATTACATATTCAACAAAATTGGTATGTTGTGTTTATATCAGTCTGTATCATATAAATTCACATCATACATTCTTATTATGTTTCAATAGAATCATATCGTTCTGATGAGACAATATATTTTTATCTTATATATATTGAAGGTATACTTGACCAAAGTGTTTAAAATGAACCAAAATTAAAGAAAAAATATTATATATATATATATATATATATATATATATATATATATATATATATTTCGAAGTTGACTAAAAATTGGGTTTTCACTGAAGAGTTTGATTACTGATATAAATGGGTTAAAAAGAACATATAGTACAACAATTTATTCCTTCATTATTTATACAAAATTGGAGATATATATTGGCCACTCAGTGTATATTTTTCCGTTTATGTGCTCACTGACAAAAAAAAAAAAAGGAATAAAGTGTCACACATATATACATATCTACCATACTTTTATATATCCAAAGCAATAACGACAATATTTATACTCTTTTCACCAGCTGTGTGGACTATAATCCATGAACCCTCGACTCATGAATAACTGTTCTAAATTAGGCTCCAAAATTAATGTGGTTACAGCTTTATTAAAAGAAAAGCTTAAACTTGATCATATTTCAAAATGATATGGAATAATTTAATTTTATTTGAAGTTCTTGTATATGACACGTACTGAAGAGGTACTTGGTTGTCACTACTTAGATTCTCCAACACTATATTTAGTCTTATAGATAAGAAAGTCCAAAGTAATTCACAAAATTTACATAGTAGAGCCATTTTACCAAAAATAATAAATAATAAATCTCTTACTTTTGAACAATATTGTTGGATCATAAATGATTACGTTAGAAAGAAGGAGGGAGCGAGGATTTAATAGCTCAAGTAGATGTAAGAGTCTGAGAAATGCATTAACATGGTTTGGACATATTGTATAAATACGGTTGATTTCAATTTTAGTCATGTATGTACGATAAATTTTATTTTTTTAATTTTAATTGTAATTTTCAAAATCGTGATGTGGGACACTGGAAATTCTGACATGACAACCAAATTTCGGCAGCCACTTCAGTGATTTGAAATTTCCAACCAAAATTGAACTGAAATTGAAAAACTTAAACTATAGGGAATCAAAATTGAAAAATGAATACTTGGTTGTTAAAAAATGGAAAATGTTTTATATACAATATCAAAATTGATGTGAGTGCGCTCTAAATATGTATGTTGGGTAGGAAGTAGAAATTCATTAAATCAAATTAGAAAAGAAAAGAGGAAAATATAAAAAGACCTGGGAGGAAACTATTAAAAAGATATGTTGTACTTAAAAAATAATAAAAACATATATCTCAGTCGAGCAGACTAGCCATATATGATTAATATATATTAGGAGTATTTGATTTAGTCTTTGTACATTCTTTGTATAATTTGTATATTTCTTTGTCCCACATCGTCTACGTTTACTAAATAAATGTAGTTTTATCTATTTTATTATGTGAATAAAATAACTCTCTTAAACATATTCTCCATATGGTATCGCGAGACTTATTAGACTAACACCACAAACCATAATATAGTCGATCTGATCATATAGTAACATTATAATTTAGTTTGTTATTTTCAGTCACTTTATGTACCTCACCTATAATGAACTTTTCTTATTCAAGTAGGCCACGTATATATTCAAGTACATAAACAAATAAATATCCAACTATATTTTAAAAGTTGTTTTTTTTTTTTTTCTTTCAAAGAAAAATAAGATGGTAAATATGAAGAATGAAGAGGACACACATGTCAAACATCAAAGCTATTTTATAATTAAGAAAAAGAAGAAGGAAATCATGACACTTGGATAAAATTCTTGAAAATGGCAATAATTAAAGAGAAAAGATTCAACCTCTCCCATAAATTGTCCAATGTCAAAGAAGATGAAATCAGAGGAATGCAATTGCGTGCTGACCTTATACATGTATCCAAACACTAGAAAACATCAAATTTAAGAGGGTTACGTTTGGATACCTAATTAGAATAATTTGACTATCATTTTCACCCATCTAACTCGACAGATAAGATGACAACTATCTAAACAAATTAAGATGAAGAAAAAATCTAAATCCCTATTACCTCATCACTACTCTGATTTTCTTGATTTTAATATCCTCTTCATACATATATGCAAGTACGGGTAGTAAATATTTTATATTTTTTTGGTTTATTTATTATATGTACTTCTAATAAATTAAATATTTACTTCCATACTTTGTTAAAATGGTTTTCTTTTTAGAATATATATAATTATTTTTGTTTCATATTCTAACGACGAATAACAAGCCACAAAAAAAAAAAAAAAAAAAAAAAATCCCACTTTCTAACAATTTCGAGTTTGAGCCTCTTTCGATTATATGTTTTTCCATTTCTTCGTCTTTCTCAATTGATTTTTCATTTGATAATTTAATATCAAAACATGTATTTTCCTTTAAAAATTATTAAATCTTGAAAAAATACCCTTAAGTGCAATTATACTAAAGATATAAAAACTACTATAACATACACATTAAACAAATCAAAAGATAATAAATACTGAACTTATCAAAATACGACACATGTCAAATTTTATATGGTATTAGCTTCTACAATTAAACTTAATACATAAGCATTAGTGGAGGACAATTAAAATATATGATGATTTCTCCTAATGATATTTTCTAATTTCATCACCTTGTACGACCATAACTAGGGGGCTGCATTTGCGAATTTTCTTTATAAACGAATTAAAAAACAATCAATTGAATTTACCTTTCACACATCAAATTTGAATTTCTCTAAATCAATATAATAGAATGTCATGTTAGACAAACAATAACGAGAAATATAATACTCCATATAAAAGATTATATCCACTTAAATCTTCGTATCATTATGCAACGAATGCAATGTACTTAATTTTTAATTGATGTTTGAATTGCATGAAATAGGTGTTTTTCACCATTTAATCAACCATCATTAAATTGTCTTGAATAGATTGGGGTATGATACATAGTCCATTCAAGACACTACTCAAATTGGAATGGATTGAAGGATTTAAATTTAAGGAAAAGTTATGGAAAATTATTTTATGTTGTAATTTCATTGGTGTAATTTGAAATTGAAGGATCTAAAATGAATGATTCTAAATACATTTTTATTAGAGTTAAAAAATTTATTTTTATTTCACTTCAAAATTTCGACATAATATATATGAAAATAATTAATTTGGTATGAACCACCGCACGAGGGGCAGAAGGACCAAATATATATATTGGGAGGTGAGTCAAAGAATAGGGATGATTGGATGTTATTTATATAACAGAATTATACGAGGAAGAAATACACATAGATAGTAGATGTTAAGATTAATTAGAGTTAGGTTGGATTGTGGGCCCAAACAATGTCTTAATTATTATTAGCGACACTAATCTCAGTATCCAATTCTATTCACCACTTCCCCGTGTGCCAGCGATTCTTGAAAGCAACTCATCACCAAATTCACCAATAGTTAGTTTGATTATACAAACAAAAAATTAAATTACCCCTAATTCTCCACATTTTGACTTTGGTGCTATAAAAAGTTTGCTATTACCACACCAAAGTGAATTTATAAAATAAAATATTTGATGAGTATTGTTTTATTAAAAAAAATCGGATTGAGCTAAATTACTTGGAAAATTATTGGGCAAAGTGCTTAAATAGAACAGTCAAAATTGTCAAACTGAATTTTGATTTGAGGTGAAAGTTGCTCTTTTTATAATATGAAGACACCCTTCTCTAGCGTTTACGGGTTTCATGAAAATTGACCGTAAATTACGACTCACATTTATAAAACTACATATCAGATTGTATTATAAACTTTTGTTTAGATGAAGAAAAGTTGGAAAAATAAAATGAACTTGATTTCTAATGTTTTTATTGTGGAATAAGGAGGCTATGCCTTAATAAATTATGTTACCACAATATTAATAGATTATTATGATGTGTTAGCTAAGGTAGATAGAACTTCCCTAACATTTTCTTCTCAGTTTACAAACACCAAATGCCTAATGATTCAGATTTTGCGTGTCTATTATTTTTAATTGAGTGAGCCTCTTGTAAGACCGTTTCACCAAATTTTATTGTATTGTGTGAAATGGATCAACCGACAACTCAATTATCCGCAACCTAACCCCTACAATTCACATGTTGTTTGTGAATGATGGGGCTCTGTGAGATTGTCTCACATAAGTTTTTGTGAGATTGTATGTGTAAAAAATTTTTTTGTTTTTTTTTTTTTTTCTAAACACAAAATGTCTGTCAATCTCAAATAAACTGTCAATGCATAAAGGCTTCAAAAATGTTCGGTAGTATGTAATTTATCCAATTTTATGTTTACTTGTTAGAAATTTGGTTCGTTGTCTACTTGTTTATATATACGTGAATGTGAATCCTAATTATATATATTCTAGTAAAATGCAATCTCAATTATTAAAAAAAAAAAACCTTCTGAGTTGATAAATTTATTATGTAAATATAACATAGTCGTGTATTTCCATTATTTAGTTAGGCCCGGCATATTTCAGCAAGTATTAGGCCGTTCGGCCCAATGGGCTTCCTGAAACAATGAGGAGTTTCTTGGTGACAAGAGAAGCACGCTCACGCTTCATCACTTTCTGCTACACCTTCTTCTTTGCCTTTCTGCAATCTGCTCTTTCAAAAAACACACATATTTGATATTTCACTTTTCCGTTGCTACTTGCTACTATATTTACACTTAAAATTTATTGGATAACAGAAAAAAGCAAAAAAGATATGGATTTGATTTTCCCGCTACAAACTCAGTATGTATCATCAAACCCCAAGAATTGTAATTCGCCGTGTTTCTCAAATGCTCCTTTGCAGCGAGGTTTCGTTCAGCGTTGTCGTCTAGCCCGGATAAACCCCAAAAATATTAGGGTTCGCTCTGAATTCGACGGAAAAGTGAATGGCGCCCTTTCAGCTGATTTCGACCCCCGTTTTCTTGACCGGGTTAGCTAGCAAGCATGATAACCATCTAATGATTGTTGCTTTTCTTCGTTTTTGTTTTCTGTTGTTTGTTTGAAGTTCTGGAACGGGGTTTTAAATTACAATTGCATTGTTTATTCTTGTCAATGGGCTGTGAAGTTGGTGATTGTGGCATGGGTTTAGTTCTGTGGCTTGATTCTTGAAAATATTTTATCTTTTTGTTGCCTCTTCTTAATTGTGAAGACTCTGCAGAGTTATTGTGGAAGTGACTACTTTTAACGATTTTTTCTGTGTTTCCTACAACAGCAAAAAGCCCTTGAAGCTGCCATGAATGACATTAATAGCTCTTTCGGGAAAGGAAGTGTTACAAGGCTTGGAAGTGCTGGTGGAGCTTTGGTGTAAGTGTATTTTATTAGTGCCAATTGTGACGTTGTTTAATAAGAAGAATTAAATTATGGTTGTTAAGCCAGCCCATTTAGTCAGTTTGCTCTTTAGAGAATCCACCATGATATTCTTTGAAAAGGGATGACTTGAAATCACTACATTCTATTACTGTTTCAGGGGATGTGGCTATGCCTGCATGCATTTTCCTGATTAGTATGCTTTGTTTCTGCACCCTTTTAGTTACATTTCCATCATTGTTTCATCTCTCTTTTGTTCGTGTAGCGAAACCTTTCCAAGTGGCTGCTTGACATTGGACTTTGCCTTAGGTGGTGGCCTTCCCAGGGGAAGAATCGTGGAGGTCTTATTTCTATTATTTATGCACTATCCCAACTGTATGTTACTATTCATTTTGAAAGCTTGAGTAAGATGGATCTAGTGTTTAAAAATGCACTTGTGTCCCACCTGATGCTGCATGTTTGGTTCAACATTATTTATAACCACGAATATATCCAGATTATGGAACTTGAGGCAGAAAGTTCATTGCAACCTAATGATACAGACATGCAGTTGGGAAATTTATTTATCCTTGTCAAGCTATGGGCTGGCTACTCATATAGACGTAGCCCAAACTTGAGATGATGTTGAACCCACCCTGTACATTTAAGATCTCCGCGGACTCATCGTATTTTCAGTTTAATGTAAAATGGAGCAAGACCTAATTAATTGATATTTGAATTTTATGTTTGGCAGTCTATGCTGTAGTTTAATGAACAAATTCTATAATGGTTGATGCCTAGTTGTTTCACTACTTTGACATTGAGCATCTTCAATATGTAGTTACTGCTTGTAGAACCTGATAATTTTGTGTTTTTCCCCATTAGATATATGGGCCAGAAAGTAGTGGGAAGACCACTATAGCTCTCCATGCAATTGCAGAAGTGCAGGTTTAGTATGTTGCTCACTTTTACTTCTGTCAGTTACTCATCACTAGAATATCCATTTGATAAATCCATGCTTTTAAAATTTAGTTGCTAGAGTTCTTTCTTGAACTGATGTCTATCCACATTCCATGTTTTTTAAAACAACCTGACATTTAATCATTGATTGAACAGAGGCTTGGTGGAAATGCAATGCTTGTTGACGCAGAGCACGCTTTTGATCCAGCATACTCTAAATCTCTGGGTGTTGATGTAGAAAATTTGATTGTTTGCCAGCCTGATAATGGAGAGATGGCACTAGAGAGTAATTCTTCTATCCTAGTTGACATTCCCAGAAATTAATACACATTTAGGATTAGTGGCCCTTTTGTTAAGCTTCAGCTATCTGGGATAATCAATAATTCTGATTTTTTTTCTTTTATTGTATCAGTTGCTGATCGCATCTGTAGATCTGGTGCCGTTGATCTCATTTGCATTGATTCAGTCTCAGCCCTTACTCCACGGGCTGAAATTGAAGTAAAATACATTTCTTATGTTGCATTTGAATACTGGTGGTCTCTTCATAAACCATAAACATTTCCGGTATGTATTTTCTCCATAGGGTGAAATAGGGATGCAGCAAATGGGTTTGCAAGCACGTCTTATGAGCCAAGCTTTGCGTAAAATGTCAGGCAATGCTTCGAAAGCTGGATGTACACTTGTATTTTTGAATCAAATTAGATACAAGGTACTTGTGATTGAATTGTTTTCAATTTGTTACCTTATTTAGAAGTAAATGGATCATCCTCTTTTGTGGAAAGTTGAAATATGTGATAAAAAATATTTGTTCTTTCATTCAATTTTTGTATTCATAGTTACTTGCATTAGTTGTGTTTTTTTTTTTCAATATGATTGTCAATCTAAAGCGCTGTGATATCACATCTTTGTCTGAGCCAGATAGGAGTATATTATGGAAATCCTGAAGTCACAAGTGGTGGGATTGCTTTAAAGTTCTTTGCATCCGTCCGACTTGAGATACGACCTATTGGGAAGATAAAATCGGTAAGGCTAAAAACTGCTCAAGTTAACAAATCTCAGCCTGTTCTATTTGGTTATGGTGTATTACTCAATCTGAAGACTTGGCAGTGAATCATAAATGGTGTGTGTTGTTTAAGGTTAAAGGTGATGAAGATGTTGGCCTTAAAGTACGTGTAAGAGTTCAAAAGAGTAAGGTAGGTGTTAAAGAGTGTTTTTTGCTACTTTGCATATTTCTTCCTTGGTTAAAGATTACATTCTGTTTTCTGCATGTGCTATCATGACAGTTTGAGTGCCTAAAAGTTCTTCACCGCATGTTCTCCACAGTATTAGGTATCTTAGATCAAGCTAATTAGTTACATGACAGGTGTCAAGGCCATACAAACAAGCTGAGTTTGAAATTATATTTGGAGAAGGCGTCAGCAAATTGGTTTGTGTATTGTTACCTTCTGTTTTTTCTGTTGCTAATTTTCTTACTCCAAGACTCTCATAATGATTTGGACTTCCATTTTAGGGTTGTGTATTGGATTGTGCTGAAATGGTTGATGTTGTCTTAAAGAAAGGGTCATGGTATAGCTATGGAGATCACAGGTGTGCTTTATCTTATTATTGATTGCAACGATTGAATGCTTTTAGCATGCAATGTGCTATACTTCATTTCCCCATAGAAGTGCATTCAGTTGTTCCATTGATGATTCAACTGGTTTCTAAACAGTATATTGGGATGTCAGTATATCAACCATAGTCCACATATAACGTGATATTCTGTTGAGATCATAATTGTACTATGAAATGATCATCCAAGCTGAGAAGTTGAAAGGGTCTAAAATATTGATATTGATAATAGGAATGTGTTTACGTTATGTAATGCTTATTCGCCTTCATATTTATCTCAAGTACCCCTCAATCCCATTATGTTGTACTTGGTATTGCAATGCAGGCTGGGGCAAGGAAGAGATAGAGCATTGCAGTTCCTGAAAGAAAATCCTCATATATCTGAAGAAATAGAGAAGGTATGTAATTCCAAGGCATGAATCTTTCATATGCACAAAGTTCAGGCACTATCTTGAAATGTTTCTAGATTGTGATGCCTCGTAAAATGCTTAAACGGTTTTGATTGGATGAAACACACCATGAAGTACACTATATCGTTGGTTGTTTATTGCTGTGAGGAATGAAATTGAACACATTGGTATCTGATGTTTTTGCAGAGAGTTCGAGCTGCCTTGACAGAGGGCACTGGACAAATAGGTTCGTTTGTAAAATCGTCACTTCCACCACCTGATGAAGAAGATCTGTTCCAAGAAATGCAATGACAGGATGAAGCTATGCTTCCTTGAAGGAATTGGTCTCGGAAAAACTCACCGCCTTTTGAAGAATGGAAAAGAGATTCTATTGAACTTTCCAACCCCGAAAAAGATGGATTCTGTTCATTGAGTTGGTCTTTGTTTCCATATCCATTCCTGTGCAAGTGTAACACTAGCACTGCTCAGAACTCAGATCATTTGCTTTTAGTTATAGTCCAAATACACCAACTCCTTCATGTTGATATGTGAACAAAGACGATAGCTTCTCAACTTGAGGTTTTTGGTGCACGTTTGTGTTCGTCTTTCATATCTCTGTCTTTATATAATTATGTCTTACGCGACTGGTTATACTTGTGGCGCATTGTCAATTTTTTTTTTTTTGGGCTATATCATTGATATAAATGGTGTCATCAATCCAAGTCAAGTCGACATTTAGCCATGCTCGATTTGAATAAGCTTGACTTATCGTTGTATTTTGAAACGGCTTGATCATAATCTACTCGATCACTTATATAAAATGTGTTGGGAAATAATGATTGACATATAATGTAATGAACACTTATTTATATTTAAGGTAAGTTTGAGAAATACAGAGAAAAGCAGAATCCTTAAAAATAGAGATGGTACATGGACTAAGTGATTACATATGTTTACTGAGCCAAAGCACTTGTGTTGTAAACAAGAAGGGCACCTCCAGCTAGGATTGCAGCAAGTGTGACTGCCCATATGGCTAAACCAGTTGTTCCTGCACCAAATCATTTAACATCAATACCTCTTCATCTTAACTAGATTAAGACAAGTTATGTCTAAGTTTAGCACACTTACCCCCTACGTAAACATCGCCGGTTGGAGACCAATCATTCTGGTCGTAGATAGGACTGCATTCATGACCATTAGTACATATGTTTTACGAGTTGAATATCAGATTACTCGAGTTTTATTCTATGAATCTAGATTACCTGTATCCATCGACGTTAGCACCATATTTGTCGACGAATTGGTAAACACCCTTTCCCTGTATTAGTATGATCAATCAAACCTAGAGAACTCATCTCAATTCTTCAATTATTATGAGAATAAAATAGTATGATTATTGAACCAACCTTAGGTTTCCTGCCTGAGGCATCCACACCACCCCTCAAGTCCATGCCACCACCGGTTCCTAAACACCATTAATACATGGTCAGAGCTGAAAATCAAACCAAACTACTTGGAGATTGTTTGTTTGAGTTCGATTTGATATATAATACAAACCTTAACATACTTTTACGTATATAGTAAAATTTAAAGCTCAACTCATACTCGGCTGGATCAAACTTCATTCAAGTTCGACTCAGATTTATTTATAGTCATATCCAAAGTAGATTATTAAAGCTCAGTTCGAAGTATATATAAACAAGTAAAAACTTGAACTCGACTGGTACTCGGCTGAATTAAAATTCATTCAATCATGACCCGATTAATTATCAAACAAGCTCGTAACACTTCAAACAAGCTGGAACAGTTGTCTGTTCGATTCATTTACAATTATCGATTTAGAAAAAGAGCATGAAGGGCAAAATATATTGATTAGAAGAGGCACTAACCATAAGGAGTATCAGTCTTGATCTTCTTGCCGCCACTAGCCTGGACTCTGAAACTGGTGGTTCTGGTGAGCGACGGCAGCCCTCTCACGGCGGCGGACTTCTCCGGCGTGAAGGCGGAGGGCTTTAGGGTGGCGGAACTCATCATCACTGTGCTCGCCATATCTCTCTGATTATTGCTGATGACCCTTGCTCTCTCTGTGGATTGCCAATATTAAGGAGCCACAAAGCCAAATATCAGGATTTTAGCCATTCTCATTTTGACACGTGGCACCTCTCCTGTGGTTTGGTTGTGGATATGGTGTTTAAACATTATCGGAATTGCAAACTCAATATGCTTCGATCCACATATGTTTACATCCTCTTTTATCCTTGTGTGGAACACGTGGACATCGGTGATTGGCTGGAAATATACGCCTGCATTATAAATAGAAATTAGGCTACAATGGCCACTGTTTTCAGAAAACTATTCCAATTCTCTTTTCCATAAAATGAAATTACCATTCTGACCTCGTATTAGTTTTCTTAATTTATTTGTAAATTCTAAAACAGCATTTATTATCTTTAATTAAAAAACATAGTACTATTCCCAAATCCCAATATACCTCACAGGGACCGATTTTAATGTTGCACCTGTAATGCTTGACTGTTGACAGACACAATAGTGAGGTCAAGAATTGGTAATCAATTTTTTGGTCTAATTTTTTGCATTAAACTCAAAGTGTGAAAACTATTTAATTGTAAACATAGGAATATGAATGAAATGAGCATGTTGCTACTAGTCTTTCCCAACCATCTAAGCAACTTTTTAGACTTTTACCATATGCATTTTAAAAATCTTCAAATATCATCATTACTCATGTTTAAATCATGTTTTTAAGGTATATTTTAAGTGGTTCATATTAGGGATGGCAATTTCCTTGTCGGGAACCTTCCACGGTAAATAGCAAAGTTAATAAGATGAGAATTACTTGATCGAATTTTTGGGGAATGAAATGGAGACGGTGATTTCCCGTCTAAAATAATGAAAATGGTTTATGGATGATATTTATACACACCCAATTTCCAACCTCAAAACTGGCTTCGTTTATATAAAATAGGGATTCTCTGTTATTTTAATACTATATCTATAATATTAATAGACTTAATTTGCAACTCTTTCATTTATGAATTGTTTTGTTATTTTAATATTTATTTATTGAGAATTGTCTAAGAAAATGATAAATTTGAACTTGTAGAAGAATAAATTCGAAGAACTCAATTTCCCGTCGGAAATCTATTCTCCGAAGGAAAATTTCTTGTTTTTGTACCAGACTACCAATTTCTCAAAACGTGAATAGTAACAAAAATGATATTTGATATAGGACTTATATTTGGTCAGGGGTTTGATATCTTCGTGGTCTCCATCACAAAGTGCTAACATGCAATCAAAATTCAATTTATTCAATCATAACAATATATACAATGTGCATGGTCCTATTTAACAATGGAAGGACCAAAAATTCAGACTAGCAAAACAATTTGTAATGTTCGGACTCATGTGCATTCGAAATACATCATTTTTATTTTGAACTAATATTTAAGTAATTTGGATGGATTTTAAATACATTGATTTGAAAATATTGTATTTCAAATTACTTATCCAAACTCAATCAAAGACTTTCATTCCAATGGAATAAACAACAATTCTCCTTCCACGTATTTGTTTTTACATTATTCTCAATAGTTACGAAACTTAACTATCATAAAATTTCAACTTATTAGACACAAAGGGAAGAAAAAAATCAGTTTGAACTTTGAACTATATGTAATTTCTTAATAGCAATTAAGAAAACTGAAATTCAAAACTTCAAAACACCTCAATCAATTATTTTTTCTAACATAAATTGGTACGACATAATTACATTTAACCACTTTATATTTACAACTAGTATATGGTACGTGTAATATACGGGATTTAATAAAAAATAAATAAACTAGTGAAATTAAAAAAATTTAAATATCATTTACACAACAAAATTAAATTTATGATTTGTGCAATATATATCGTCTAATTTAATATTAAATATAATAAAATATGATCAAATAATTATTTAATTGTCAAAATATGTGTTGCATTTATAGATGATCATTTAAAAAAATTATTATTATTTTGAAAAAAATATACATTGCTATACCTATTATATTATTCAACCCACCCACCATTTTTTTTTTAGTTTGCTCTTTATTGTTTACATTTATAACAACCCTCAACTTTTATTTTCAATTAAATGATACAAAATGAAAGTCAAAATTTCACAAATAAATTCCATAGTTGAAGTGGAGGGTTTCTTCAAACAACACTTCAAACAACAAAGGGCTGGGTCAACTATTCAATCAAATGATATTGAGCATGTTTCCCAGTTCCTCTCGAGAAACAAGCGGGCTATTTCTTTGCAAAATTGTGCTCAATTTCATATGTGGCAATTTCGCCAAGATCTCTTCGTTGGTTGGGGGAAGAATAAAGTATATATTCAAAAAATTATTTGATTTCAATAATTAATAAGTTTGAATAATAATTTTCAAGCTGCCCGCCTTTATTTTAGTTTTTTTTTTCCTTTTGTATCTATTTATATTTTTTCTTTACATTTTTTAATTTAACAAATTTCAAATATATAATAATATCTATCACTGAACTCTAGCATATGTTATTTAGATAAATTAATATTTCTATATTATTTATTATTTAGTAATAATAATATTTCTTATCAACATTAAATTTGTAGCAATTAATTAACATATTTAATATAAAAATATTGTAGGCTTGTCATGTGATATTTTGGTCATACTTTTATATATATAAAGATGTTCGACACATCAATATCTACTATTAGTATATTATAACACTACAAATTTACAATTGCTCAATTTTATGTCAACATAGAATAAAATAGGGTGACATGTACATCCAAATAAACTACCTGCCAATGATCTCAATACAAGAAAATCACCAACCAAAAAAAAAAAAAAGTAATAATAATAATATGCGGTACATATTTATTACATTGCCAATAATGTAATTAAAATATTTTGTTGTATGCCCGTTTGGTAATTATGTAAAAAAACAGACATTGGATTTGGATCTCAGATGTCCAAATTCTGCGTGCATTTAGAATGGATTAAGAAAGTCAATCTTTTATTATTATAAAAGTAAACGATTTTGGAAAATCATTCACTCTGATAAGTTTTCTTTTTTTTTTTAGGGAAACTAATGAGTCTTCATCCGTACAAATATGGGTTGAGCACGGGTATTTTTGAAAAGAGATTTGCATGGCATGATTTTGGATTTAAATGTTCTAAATAATGTTTGTTTTTATATTTAAAATTCAGATCACAAAATTCGGATACAATCATTATTATCTATATTCAATCATTATCAAATACTACATTTTTTTATCATTAACTATTACATCAGTCAACCTTTGTACAATAAAATGTTATATCAACCCATCATTTACTGTATTGATTTGACATCCACAACAAAATCTTATTCTTCAAAATTCTCAAACAAACATATATTTTTACTAATCCCCATCTAAACATACCCCAGGGCAACTCGGTCTTCTAAACCTTAAGAACCTTTTAATTGATTTTTTTAATCTTGATTAATCAAAAGGCAACTCGGTCTTATGTAAAAAAATTAAAACAATTATTTATATATCCGATAAATCAAGTTGTCGAAACAGATTATATATGTTGGCTGGGCCCGTTCTGCCACAATAGAATGGTGGATTAAATTGAGTAATTGGAGGTTCACGATAAGACGGGCCCTAATACTTTTAAATTACATTAGGTTAGGCTTTTGCTGAGTTGGTCCATTATATTTTTTCCTCCAAAATATAGTTGAGAAATGAATAAAAATGATAATTTTTTTTACCTTATGTAAGTAATGATTTATAAAATACTGATATGAATCTTTTTTTATAGGAATGAAAATTTTAATAAAATAATTATTAAAAAATATTGTTTTCATATATTATATGAAAGTGAATACACGTGTCTTAATAATATGTGTATATATATATATATTATATACTTTTTTCTCTTTAAAAATTAAATAAATAATAAAAATAATTTTGATGGGTCAACCCACTAACCCGCCGACCACTTGTTGGTTGGTTTGGGTTGGAATTTGACAATCCGCCTACGTCAAATGGTGGGTTATGAACCGACCCAACCCACCGATCGATATTGTTAGATTCATCTGTATGTTTATAGTTATTTTCACACTAATTAACATGTAATACTCCCTCTTGTTTTAATTAATTACATGTCGTTTTTGAAGACTTTTTTGTTTTGTGTTAAATGGTGTTTTTAGTTGAACTTACTATTTATTACTTTTTCATCCTAAAATCTGTATGTTGGCCAAGTGAATACATAAATAATTAGAGTAAGTCTCTTGTTAGACTTTCTCACGAAATTTTAATACATTATGTGACATAGGTAAACCTACAATCCAATTACCCACCACCCAAACCCTACAATTCACATGTTGTTTGTAGGTGATGGACTCCGTCTCACAAAAACTATCCGTGAGACCGTTTCACATGAATTCTTGTGAAATAATTATTCTAAGTTCCATAAAGTTTTGACATAAAATGAGGGTGGAGCATATGAAGTTGACAGTAACTATTTAATGGAAATAGTGAGAAGTTAATTAAATCAATATTCGTGATACAAATTTATACGAAGACCGAGTAATTAATTTAGTCAACACGTTAAATTTTATCTTTAATTTCCTTAATAAATACATTTATATCTCACAAACTATATACTTCATCTAGCTAGTTGATGTAAATTATTGTTACAGACATTAATTAAGAATTGAATGGAAATTAAAAATAAATATAAGTGACTTAACTTTGTGGAACAAACTAACATGGTATGCATATTTTTATCTGTGAAACCATAAAAAAAATAACAGTATACAGGTTCACCTTTAATTATGAAATAGAATATTATGAGTATTTTAAATTAGAAAAAAAAAAAAAAAAAACAAACTAGAGCGAGAGTGGTATAAAAGAGAGAGAGAGAGAGAGAGAGAGAGAGAGAGAGAGAGAGAGAGAGAGAATGAGGTGTGAAAAGGTGAGTGGAGGGTGGAACGGCCCCATGGACCAAAAGAGGAGGGAGGAGAGCAGAAGGGAATGGAGGTGGTCGTACGCCATGGTTGACTTCTAAGGTTTTGTCGACTTGTCAATTGCTCCCATTCATACCATCATAAGAGTAGTCTCCTTTGGTATGCAGTTTCTTTGTTTTACCTCATCTATTAATCTTGAATTAATCATCACTCTTCTTCAAATCTGAAAGTTCCCAGATCTTACGCCATCGCTTGTTGGACTTTTGAGTTTAACAAAAAAGAAAATAAAATAAAATCCAGAACTTGCTGCAATTCGTTTTGTGTAATCTGCGCCTCGCCTGATTGCCTTATCTGAGGAGATTTCTGTTTCTGTTCTCTCTCTAGATTTTAGCTGCTTGCTTTCCTGAGGTTTTCAGGTGTTCCGTCTCTGCTGAGCTTTCTTTTAATTTTGCTGTATTTTTTTTGTTCTCATTTCAGTTGCCTGAGATTCGTCTCTGGGTTCTTTGGTTGATTTTTGCTGCTTTACTTCTGATTTTGATTGATTGAAGAAGTGATATACTGTAATTATTTATTTATTTGTAAACCAGCTTCAAATGAAACCAATCTCTCTACCCTATTCCTTTTGTGCATATACACTTTTAATTCAGTTTCATGTTCTCATTCATTGAGCATCTAAGTTGTTCATAAATAAAGGTAAATCAAATTACAAAAGTTGCTCTTGCTGTATCAGATATCAGAAGTAATCTCATGTGGAACATAAGTTCTAAGAACCCTGCTGTCCATAAGTGTGTTATTTGATTTATTATATATTTTCATAGTCCTTTGTTGCATATCTCAAATTTGATAAATTTGTTATTCAATCCAAACTGTTTTAGAGGTTGTGTGATATTTCACTTCAAATTTGGTATGATTCAATCTAGATTAGTAGGCATTTGGCTAATACTTTCCAAAAAGCTCTTGGGGTGAATATTACTTTTGGGAAATAAATGTGGAATGTGATTCTTAACCATTTCGTTATTTTGAGGAAACAGTTCCACAAGAATACTGATCCCATTTCAAGTTCAGCAATGTTGTATATAAGTTCTACATTTACGTCATACTACACATGTAAGCTGTCCTTGCATCTGAAACAGAAACCTTATGATATGACAATTCTGAAACAAATTTGGAAATTTAATTGATAGAAAGAGGTGCATGCTGGATAAACCCAATAACATGTTATGAAATGTAAGGGCTTGCAAACTCATTGAATGTGGATGTAGTGTGCCACTAAATTACATTTATTGGTTGCTCTGCTAGGAGGAGGATTAATTTCATGTTTCCAAGCAATATCGTATCTTTTATTTTCTAACTTAGAACGTTCTTTGACTTATAATTCTGATCTATTTTATCTTTATTATGGCAGTGTGTACATCTTGTTCCTTCTGAAGTAAGCTATCCATAGCTAGAGCAGGCTGAAATCACTGGTTAATCCCAGAGTTATGACCTGTCTATCATTCTTATGCAGCAGAAAATTGGATTCAGTGAATAGACATCCTGAGTTTGGCGATGGTAAATAATCTCTACAAGTAGTGATTTTGATTGTAGTTTCTTTTTGCATGACCTATTTACTTAGCTTATTTGTTACTCCTTTTTTTTTTTGTTTATGTTTTTATCATCTCTATTTCCTTTGGTTGTTATTAATGAAGCTGAATTGTGAACAGAGCTCTCAGGAACCTTTAATGTCACCACATACTCTTACAAGGAACTGAAAGTCGCAACCAATGATTTTAGTGCAGCAAATAAAATTGGGGAGGGAGGATTTGGTTCTGTCTATAAGGTAAATCAAGTCTCTCTTTGATGTTTCATTGTAAAATGGAATAAAAATAAGATTTATATTTAGAGCTGAATAAGTATTCTGACAAAAGCCTCTTGTATAAACAGGGAAGACTTAGGAATGGGCAGATGGCTGCGATTAAGGTTCTCAGTTCTGAATCAAGACAAGGAGTGAGAGAGTTCTTGACTGAGATTAAAGTGATTTCAGACATAGAGCATGAAAATTTAGTGAAGCTCTATGGTTGTTGTGTGGATAATAATCAAAGAATTCTTGTCTACAACTACTTAGAGAATAACAGTCTGGCACAGACACTACTAGGTACGCCTCTTCCATGTTTTTATTTCAATCATTGTAGCATCCTTCAGTTATTGTACTTATGAATATAGATAGGTCTATACATGTTTTCCATTTCTGAGATGTATAATTTTATGCATAAAAATGCTGCTAATTCTGGTTCTTAAAATAACTGTGACATGAGATAAATCGTGAGTAAAATTTGGAGACCTGTGTTCCTAGCTGACATTCACAAAATATAAGTTGAACTTCTATGACAGTGTGGAAGATCAGTTTGTGGTCTACAAACCAAGGGCTTGTTGCATCTTTTGACTCTTTTTGTTAACATTCTGGATACTGTCTTTTGGGGTTATCATATAAGTTGATCTGATCTGATGATCTTTATCCTTCTCCAGGTGGAGGTCACTGCAGTATCCATTTTAGCTGGCGAATGCGAGTTAGAATTTGCGTTGGAGTTGCAAGGGGGCTTGCCTATCTTCACGAGGAAGTCAGACCACATATTGTCCATCGAGACATCAAAGCAAGTAATATTCTTCTTGACAAAGATTTAAACCCAAGAATTTCAGATTTTGGTCTTGCCAAGCTCATCCCTCCAAACATGACTCATGTCAGTACACGGGTCGCGGGAACTATGTAAGTTATTAAATATAATGAAACTTCTCAGTCACAGTACATAAGTTAATAGGACAATTACAAAATTACTTTAAGGTTTAGCAACAAAAAAAAGAAAACCATTGAAGTTTGTTTACTTGCAAATATCCATCCACTTAGCCATTTTTCTAAAGTTACGACTTTCTAATAATGCAAGTCATTCAAAAATTATAGTTTAAGCCACATTTAGAGTGTAGTAACTATAACTACACAAAGTGAAGACTGTATATACACATGTGCTGCATGTGACTTTGTCCTTATCATATTCAGAATATGTATTAACTTGAATGTATCTATGTTGTTGCAGAGGTTATTTGGCCCCAGAATACGCAATAAGAGGCCAGCTGACACGGCGGGCAGATATTTACAGTTTTGGGGTTCTTCTTATTGAAATAGTCAGCGGGAGATGCAATACAAATACACGACTACCCGTGGATGAACAATATATTCTTGAAAGGGTATGCATTTAGTTACACTACATTGATCAACTATGGCTGTGAAAAGGTTGCATTTTATTATGATGGGAGAATGATGACCAACACATGCTCAGTACAAAAAGTTCTGATTTTCCTTAAACTTAGAACAAATTGGTACCATCCATATCTGAGATTAATTAACATTTATAATGAAAAATGAAGCATCAAATTTGGTATAATAAAAAACCAACCTTCCTTGCAGGTTTTGCTGTATTTTACTTGAAAGCAGGGTATTATTCTTATATTAGACTCAAGTGTTTTCCATTTGGCCAACCTTTTATTACATAAACAAGCAACCTATTAAGCTGCTTGCTAGTTGATCATATGTCCTAGGATCTTTGTAATAACCCTCTGAATACTTCTCTTTCTTCGAGGAACTAACGTGACTTAAATCTGTTTCCTTTTAGACATGGCAACTTTACGAGAGAAAGGAGCTGATAGCATTGGTAGACACAGCATTGAATGGAGATTTCGATGCTGAACAGGCTTGTAAATTCTTAAAGATTGGTCTACTCTGCACTCAGGATTCTCCAAAGCTTCGACCTTCAATGTCGGCTGTTGTCCGAATGCTGACAGGCCAGGAAGGTTTTGATGAAAACACAATAACGAAACCGGGCTTGATCTCCGACTTCATGGACTTGAAGATTAAGAGCGATCCCAAACCAAAGCCCGATATTAATCTTATGTCTTCGAATTTCAACTCATCGGGCTCTGATACGATGGAAAATTCAACATGGACTTTAGCACCTTCTTCTCATGCCACCATGACATTCACTGCTGTATATGATCGAAGCATGTGAAGTGAAGAGCTTCTCTATTAATAGAGAGAGATTTTTTTATTTGTTTGATAGAGTTATATATATATATATATATATATATATATATATATATATATATATATATATAGTGTTTGTTGCCTGTAAAATTTGAGGTTGCCTTGTCTAAATTGTTTCTTTCTTTTAGGTTGTGTTTAAAGGTTGCTCATCCTGAAAATACCTCAATCGAATTATCAAAACATATATTACCTCATACAATTATAAACCAAATTGTTCCATCGTAACTTGGACCACAAAAATAAAAAAGATAAATAAAATAATAAGATAAGGCATGGTTGGTGAAAAACAATTCTCTCGACCAAAAAACAAAAAATAAATAAATAAAAAGTGACACTAAAAGCTACGGCTAAAAGTATTTCAATCACCCCCACCCCCATCCAGGAAAAAAAAAACGAATCTTGTATTCATTAATCTGATCAATTGACTATGAATTAGTTCAAGTGTATATATAATTAACGAAAGCACTTCTAGTTCTAGTAAATTATATTGCTAATTATATATTTGTTAGTGGACCGAATTTAATGAGTTGACTAGTTAAATCAAGAAGTTTTCAAGTTAATCAATAACTATTAAAATAGAGTGCATATAAAATTCACCAAACATACTTTTGATAAATTGTATTATATGTCAGTTATATATATATATATATATATATATCCTATCAACGTAACCAACTGATTTAATTTACTATATATATTCAGACACATTAATTATACTTATCGTAATATTAAGTGTAATGTAGGATTATCTTAAAACTGATTTTTTCGAATGAAATGTTTGAATTTGGATATTTGATTTAATAATAGGTAAATTTGGAACTTATATTAAGAAGTTTTGAGAGTCAATTATATCCACGGCTTATAAAATTACTGGGGTTAATTGTTGGTTCCAGCTCCAATCGCTTTCAGTATTCCCATTATATGTTACTTCAATGGAATGAAGCATCCAATATTGATAGAATGTACAACCCATTATTTTATTTTATTTTATTATATAATTAAGAACGACAATTTCAAATAGGCTGTTGACAGCCAGCTCTATTATAAAGTAATAATGAAATAAAATAAGAGTATTTGATTGGACATATGTATTCTCTACTTACATTATTAAGTTTCATAAATGTACTCTCCTGTCTTCTCTAATTAACAAAATAATATTTTATAATCTCCTAGTTTTTTTTTTTTTTTGGAGAGAGTAATAATTTCATAAATGTGGAATATTATATTATTAGGATTTTAACATTTTAATTTTGACTGATTTTTTTAGTAAATGGTAATGTTTAATTTCTACAAACTGTACACTTGTTATTATAGATAACAAAATCAAACCCTTTTTTTTCTGGTGAATTATGACTTAATGTTATAATTATTAATAGTACACATTATATTATTATTTATTACCACTACTACTATTATTATTATACAAGTCAAGATCACTTTGTTCCAATGAAAATAAAATTGAGACTTTGAAGTTACATTTTGGCATATGTCAACCATGGGCTCATTCAAAGTCAATGCTTTCCCCACCTAAAGTCTCTGTTTAAATATTTCTTTTTTTTTTTCCTCCAAATTTCATCTCAAGTTTACAACAGAATGTATAAGAAAAAACAAAGTGGCAATTCTCTAATCAATTACAACTGCTTATTTGTCACATATTCTTTTTGAAAAAGAAAAAAAAATCAACTTTAATTATTTATCGTGTAAAGTTTTTATCTTTTTTAGAAAAAACCTCAAACCCTATAAAGTGTCATATTCTTTTTCTTTCTCAACTGGCTTGGAGGATTATGACTCTTTTTTATAATCACAATTTGACAAATTTGATGGAATTTGAAGTTTTTGATTGTTGGTTTTGGTTGAGTAAGACAAATAATTTTCAACCCTCATGTGATATGAGATCTAATAGGCATATATTCTCCAATTTTATTTTATTTTGTTTCGATTACTCGTTTTTTTGAAGATGTGTAATTTTCTTTTATAATTGCATTTTATCAGCATATTTATTTAATACAACCCCCCCCCCCCCCCCAAAAAAAAGTTATGGACTGATTATAACTTGTTGGCATATAATGTATCACAATTCAAATTGCAGTGTTTATCTCGACTATTCCATTATTTAATAATTTTCAATATTACGGCCTTTTAAGACGAAGTTATTTTATATACTGCACAATTATGTTTGTGCATTCAAGAGAAATGATAACTACACGAATTGTGCTAATATATAAAGTCCTAACATTTATGGTTTTTTGTATGAAAATAAAAAAAATAGACAACAACAAAAAAAATTATCAGAAAAAATAAAACAGGACTTTTGTAATATTGTAACACAAATTCATTTGTATCAGATGAGTTAATCCACGTTTTATAAATCATAAAATAAAGATTGTTTTTTAAAAGTGAGTTTCAAATTGAATGAAATGGGATTTCGTTTTAGAGAAGGATTTTTAAATGGTTTTATTAATAAAAAAGAAAAGAAAAGAAAAGAATACCTGCTAATATACAAGAAAACCACCAAGTAAGATTGCTTTTTCAAGACTACTTACTTACCTACCAACAAGAAAAAAATTAGTAGTGAAAGATTAAATGGGTCCCACGTTTAATCAATCACTTAACCCTAATCCACAAATAAATTCCCCACTCCCTTCTCTCTCATCAAAATGCTTCTTCGTTTCTCTCTCATCATCACTGCTTGTCTCACTCTCTCATGACTCCTTTTTGAAACTTTTTCAATCTCTTCTTTTACTTTTTATTTTCACAGGCATTCCCTGAAAAAGTGAATAAAAGCCTAGGGTTCCAACTTTTTCTCCCATTAACCGAAGATAGAGAAGATTTCCCCTACATTTTGGTTCACAATTTACTCTCTTTCGCTTCGGTTGAAACTTGTATTTATGTGATCTGTTGGGTTTTTTCGCTCTCTTTTCTTTATTTTTGTGCAATTGTTCGGGGATTCGGAGGGAGTTTCTTTTTGGGAGATTGTTGGGGTCAAAAAAGTGGAAATGCTGTGAGTTCATTTAATGGGTTTGCTTTTTTGGAAGACGTACATGTGAAGCAATTTGGGGTGTTTTAGTTTCAGTTCTTACTGATTTTCCAATTGGGACTTGTTGAATCCTAGCTTTTAACTGTGTGGAGAAGGAATATTCTGGATCTTTTTTGCTCTTGTTTTATAGCACTTGCTTGTTCAGGCTCTGGATTCGCAATTACGATGCTGAGGATCGCTTTTGGGGATTTTGTAATAGTGGAAACTAGATTAGATTTAAGCCTTGCTTAATAGATAATGAGATGCTCCAGCGCCACATTTTTGCACATTTGTAGGTAGTATCTTTGTTCTTGCTCTGCTAATGGGCCTTCACTAGCAGGATTTTTGGAAGATGAGCGAAGTTGTTAGCTTTGTTGTATGGGATTCAGTGGTTGCAGCTAAATTTACTGTTTATTAGCCAATATCTAAGGGTTTTTATTTATGTGATGGAGGATATTGGACTGTTCAATCAAGGGTTGAAATGGGTGCGATCAAAGGACTGCTATTCTGTTGCAAGGACTACTGCAAGTTGTTTAAGGGACAAAATAGGAATTTTCAAGGAGCGGCATTGGCCGATGGTTTGTTGTGGATGTGCCAAATTTGGGAGAGGTCTTCTGTTTTTGTTGCTTTATTGGAAGAACTGTTCTATTTCTGGATTCCAGTCTTTTATTGGGCTGGGATCAGCGGCTCTGCTCATCATTATGTGGAGTTGCTTTCTTAGCTTGACATCAATGTCATGTCTTCTATATGTGCTTCTTAGTATGGTATGCCTCCCAGTCTTGCTAAATATTCTGTAATGTCTATGTCTTTTTTTTGCTGTTAGTTTTGTGCTACTTATCTATTTCAAGCTTTTCAAGAATTCAAGATCTGATTTTATTTGATAGATGCCCAAATTGGGTATTCTTGATCTTGAAAAGAAGTCGTATATGAATTTTTGTTAATGTAGGAAGGAAAAGGACAGTTTAAGATTTTTGGATGCAAAGAACAGTTTTGTTGTAGAGTTTTATGAGAGTTTTATAAGAATGAGAACAGTACACCTTTAAATATTCTACCAAATAGCTTCCACAAATTTGATCACCATCATCAAAGCCCATCCCTTCCAGTTGACCATCGCTAACATAGATATTTTTTTCAAGTTAGAATTTCTCACATGCAGTTGCTTAATCCAAGATTTTGGATGTCTTCCTTAACCACATTCACACAACTTTTCAACGGCCTACCTATCTTTCTACTCCTTAAGCTAACTAGGCAGTCTTAAGATTTTTGAATTGGGGCCCTATGTGATCTAATCTGATCAACTATATTAGATGTCTCTGTCTAATCTGATCCTCTCTGTAGGTTATACCTACATAACTCCCAATCCTTTCATTTCTAATTCTATGTTGGATGTTTTTTTGTGACGTCCATCTTAATATATATCCATCTCTATTCATCTTTCATTTCATCCTATGGGCTAGTTCCCCCAAATAATTTCTTACATTTTAGAGAAATACATTGAATTCAGTTCTTGTCATTATGAGAAAAGAGTCTTGGCATGGTTACATTGAGCCAGATGATATGCAATCATCAAATCTCATACTGTGGAATTATTCCATAAAAGAATTTTACTAACTGTTGAACTTCTCTAGGTTTTATCAAGCAGCAATTTTTCGTATCAATGGTTTTGGTTGATATTTGCGGTAGGAAAAAAAGGTTTATATATGTGCTGCTAAAACTTTTTCCTATTATTGTGATCATTTTTAAGCTAAAGGTCTCTGAGAAGTTCTGTGAGGCCTTATCCAACAGGTACTTTTTTAAAATTCTAATTCTTTCCTGTGTGTTCCCAGGTGACGGCTGGGGCTGCTGTTCAGTATTTAGGCTACACTCCTGGACTTTTTATTGTGGGGCTGTTTGCCATTTTGATTTTATGGATGTATGCTAACTTTTGGATAACGGGTACCTTGTTTATAGTTGGTGGTATGTTGCTTCTCTTTATTTATTTAGAACTCAGTCATGGTCTTCATTTATTTTCAACTCAGTGATGGTGGCATTATATGCTTACCCAGTGTCACTTTTAACTATACACTATCTCAGCCTTCTTTAATGCAAATCTCGTGTTTACGGCATAAACACAATATGTATGTGTATGTTTTGCTTAAGCTGTAAACACTTTGATCAGCCTTCTTTAATGCAAATCTCGTGTTTACGGCATAAACACAATATGTATGTGTATGTTTTGCTTAAGCTGTAAACACTTTGATCATCTTTTTAAGTGAAAGCATCATTTTGTTGCCAAGTTTTTGTTTTTAAGATTCACCCTCAGAGTAATTTCATCATTGGGTACCAATTGTATTCACTTTTCTATCCATTAAAAAACACACAGAATGAGCAGCTTTAAAAAATCAAACAGACACAATCATCTCTTGATTTTAAGCTACCAACATTCTAGTCAACATAAAATACCAATCAGGAATCACATAAGAATGGGCAGATTTAAAAAATCAGACACCAACAAACCACATCAGTTTTGTTTAATCCACCATGATCCAAGCACAATGGCTTGTATCCTTTTCATTTTCTGAGACATTGGGAGTTATGCTGATTTGTCTTTTTTTAGCAAATGGTGGATAGTCTCTATCAGATTCATCTGCTCATTGTGAACACCTTACTTTGGCGTGTTCTAGTTTGAATATTCAAATTGGAAGCTACATTATCTTTGATTTATGACTTCTTAATCCTTAATTGGGTACTCAAATTAAATAGAGGGATTTCTTCAAATGATTGCATTTCCCCTTCTAAAAATGACCTGGGATGGGCTGTAGTGTGGTTGTTTTTCTGAGACGTGCTTCTCCTGCTTTCACATTCTCGAATGCTTTGACATTTTCTTTCTGAATCTGCTGATAATAGCATAATCTTTGGGTTTGCAGGTTATCTATTTTCATTAAATCATGCAAGGCTGGTGGTGTTTATGGCAACCATGTATTCCATGTATTGTGTCAAAATCCGAGTAGGATGGCTTGGAGTTTTTCTTGCCATTAATCTTGCTTTCCTATCTAATGATGTGTTGAACTACTTGATCAAATGGTGCGATAATTTGAGTGAAAGCACTCACTTTGAGGAACATAAAGAATCTGAATCATTCACGGAAGATGATTTCTGCACAAAGTGTGAATATTCTGCTCCTACTGAAGTAGAAGCAGAAGTAGAAGAAGAAGAAGAAGAGAAGCTGAAATCATGTAAATCAGCCACTAAACCTGCTAGTCCTACATCTTTCATTGAAAAGCCAAGAGAATCTGCTGCTAAGAGTGTGGTTAGAGAAGATGTGAATTCTGTGATTGAGATGGAGAGGATTTTAAATAGTGGCAATCACTATGAAGCCCTTGGTTTTCCTCGCCAAAAGAAAATTGATGCTGTGTTATTGAAGAAGGAATATCGCAAAAAGGTGTGCTATCTGATATTTACTTAGTTAACTTGAGTTTGTGCTGACCAAAACAAAATTTCTTGAATTCTATATATTTTATTTGAGGAAGGGTTCTTTGATACTTTTTTGGTTCTTTCACAGTGGCTGAAAATTTCAGTATACTACATCACATACTGGGTTACTTCTTTTTATGCGTATTTGATTGTCATAGATATATGGTTGTGAGGTCACAATGGAGGAAGCATTATACCAACTTATTTTTGGTAGATGTATTGATACTATGAGGATACACTTCTCTTTTGTGAAAGTAATTGCTGGAGCCTTTATATTTTGAACACCACTTTTTTGCCATCTTTTCAGGCTATGCTTGTGCATCCTGACAAAAATATGGGAAGTCCACAAGCAAGTGAATCATTTAAGAAACTTCAATGTGCATATGAGGTGAGTAATCTCATATTTCCTGGCTAATAGATGCCTGAAATAGATTCTGGCTATGGGTTACAATGGTGGCTCATGTTGCCATTGATGCTAGGTTCTTTCCGATGCTGTGAAGAAGAGGGACTATGATGAGCAGCTCATAAAAGAAGAATCTAAGTGCGTTATGCAGAAATCAGCTAGCAGTTCTTATCAGGTGAAGCTTAATTAGTTTTTTTTTTTAATAAATGTACTTTGTAAATTGCACAGAAATCAAGGCAAGATTTTTTTGTGCACTGAAATCTGAAGAAAGGAAACAGTTATAATTGAGATTCTATGAAGATGTGTAGACTTGGGGATTTAAATTTCAAATATTTTGTTTTCCAGATTCTAGAACCTATGTTAACCTGCACTCCTCATTCCTCTAGCCTTGCATTATGATTGTTTCAAGTACTATTTAGTATATTTATATTTATGCCCATTAATGTAGATTTCTTTTTATAACTTTGGTTAACCAATGGAAGAACACCTTTTATCTGTTTCTTGGTTATTGTAATTATTAAATGAATTTATTGATAGATGATCCATGTATTCATGATGCAGAATACAACTGACTTTTGCTCTGAGGAGTCCAGGCGAATACAGTGCACAAAATGTGGCAACTCACACATCTGGGTCTGTACGAATAGAACCAAGGCAAAAGCCAGATGGTGTCAGGTTTGACTACCCTCTGATAAATGTAATAATTTAGACTTTTGCTTATAATGCATACCAATCGACTGTGATATTTTTTGCATACAGGATTGCTGTCAGTATCATCAAGCCAAAGATGGGGATGGATGGGTCGAGTACAAAGGCTCACTTGTGTTTGATCGGCCGCAAAAGGTATACTGAAATATAGAACTGTATACCTTAAATTATTTGTTCGTTTAGCCCTGTAGGATGAGCTTGTCTTAAAGATGGTCCTTAAACCAAGTCCTGATGCTTGGGGTTGGCTGGCTTGAGACTATACAGTTAATTATGGAGTTTCATACTTAGTGTTTTTGGCAGTAATTGAGCTATCTGCTCTTGAAACTTGTTATCAGCTTTTACCTGCTTGCTTATATATCTGAGTTATATAATATCTCTTTCAATCCAAATATTAGAAAATATGAATGTTGCACTAATGCTTTTAAGAAAGCCACTTCTACCAACATCAACTTTTGTTTTTTTGATTGGTGTGATCTATTCGATTACATAAACTCTTTATCTTAATCAAGGTTTTCCGGATCCTAGGTTGCCCCATGCAGCATGCCCTCACACTCCAGGGAAATTGTATATGGTTCAAATAAGCCCATTTTGAGTTCAAATTTTCATCTCTTTTTGAGTTCTGCTTATTTGAATTTTTTAGGAAAAATCAAAGATTGTTGTGGGTTATTTTGCTTTCAAAATTCATGATTGCATGTTGTTTGTGTTCGTTGTTTCTGATGCAATTTCTCCAGTTTGTTTCAGCATATATATTGTCTTTCTTTTTTGTTAATCTTATTTCTGTAAGATCTCTATGTCTCTATTCGTTTATTAATCTATATGTGTATGTTGGGCCCCTAATATATAAGTCATGTCTGTTGTGTAGGTGGAAATACCTCGTGCTTTTGTATGTGCTGAAAGCAGGATTTTTGATGTGTCAGAGTGGGCTATATGTCAGGTTCGTCTGTTAGTTCTTCAATTGCCTTTTGTTTTAGCCATATTTTGAATGCTGGTGAAAGATATTCATCCCGGTTGAAGATTAACTTAATGAAACTGAAACATTAGCTGTTGTTTTGCTTGTGGACTCGTGATGATGTTGGTGATATTTGTATGCTCTTATGAGAAGTTATCTATCTAATCGCTATAGGACTAATCATGAGCAGTTGTGTGGTGATGAGATAAGCATATATGTTGAAACTAGATTTGGATTTGGATAGAGACACTAGGACCTTGATATCATCACCTTCTCCTCTTTGTGTGTGCTCGTATGGTGGTGGTGGGGGATGACCCATCTCTCTCTCTCTTGCTGACTTGGATGGAGCTCTACTTTTGTCGATACAGGGCATGGCATGCAGACCAAACACACATAGGCCCAGTTTCCATGTAAACATGGTTGGGTTGGAGAAGTCAACTCAGAGATCCAACTCAAGCCGATATCCATGGGATCTGGATGCAGAGATGATGGATGAAGAGGATGAATTCGATATATGGCTACAGCAAGCCCTTGCATCTGGATTATTTTGTGAACCTTCAAAACGCAGGAAAAGCTGGAGTCCCTTTAAACTGCCGCAGAAGAAAGGAAAGAACCACTGGCGCAGATCATCGTAGACAACAATTTTGTACGTTCGTTTATTGGCATCAAACTTCTCCCCCTTATGATGAAACACATCCATCCATATGGTGAGCAGATATGGAATGAGATTACTGCACTTTTTAGCTTTGCTTGAGAAGCTTGCAAGCTGATAGTAGTGTGGGAAGTGGATCGTGCAAAGAGGATGAAAAACTACTTGTTTTTACACGGTTCAATTCTGTAAATATGTCAGAATCTTGTAGTTTTTCCTCTGTTATGCCCCCACATCCTTTAGAGGTTTAGAATGCAATTGCGATGAATAGCAATCTGATGCTGTTTGTGTACATTCACTGATAAGTGTAAGCACTTAAGCAGATTTAATAAAGTGAGAAGAATCATTTTTTCTACAATTTTTGTTAGTTTTTGCTATTATGTCAAGAAAGTGGCTCGGAAATTCATTAAATATCATAATTATCTGCAATAGGAAAAATGTTTAGATATGCCCTTAAATGTTTACTCTTAACATACACAGATAATATAATACAACTACAAATATAAGATTAATGTCAAGGAAAAATGGTTAAAGTAGGTATTGAAAAATTTGTAAAGCATTTTTAGGTGCTAAAACAATATTAACAATTATTATTGATTAATACTTGTATCCTGCCATTGTTGACATATCTTTTAACCAATTTTGAACCTCAGTTTTGCATTGTCAAATTTAATGAAAAATTACTCAAACAGAAACACAGGAACCAACACATGTATAAAATCAAACAAATATTAACACCTGCAAATTGGTAAAAAGGAAAAAGGGTTATAGAGAGAAGGGTATGAAACTATGAATACTAGTATTGGCTAACATATAGTATACTAGTTGAGAACACTTGCATTGGACGTGAAGAGACAAACTCGTGAGAACCATTTTTTGGTTGATTTTGTGGTTTTTTTTTTCTCTTCACTTGTTGTTTAATATTTTTTTGAAGTGTGTTTAAATTACTTAACATTTGATTATCATAAGTTAATGTCTTTTCAATTTAATATAGGTATCATAACATCAATAATTTATTAAAAAAATATTATTCGATTAAAAAATTGTTGTTCCACTATTCCTAATACAAAAATAATAATAAATTTAAAACGAAAGATTATAATTCTAATTTGACTACTAACTATATCTTTTCTTGTTTGATCTTCTTTTCCGTCCTAGTCTTCTTTCTTATGATTTGGTTAATAAATTTTTGATTCTATGATCCTCATCACCAATGGATACGTGGATGCATTCCTTGTTTTTTGTCTTCCTAATTCTTCATTTTTTCTTATTTTCATCATCTGTTATGGTGGTCACTGTTACTGTTGTTGTCGTGGTTGTATTGTTTAATTTATCATCTCTTATCTCCACGGGTTCCAACTTTTCTATTGCTTCAGCTACTGCACTCAATCTTCCTCCTTCAACTTTCGTATTGTAGTTTAGGATAATTAGAAAACGGACCTCACTTGCTCCTTATAAGATCAACCATCTGTAGTATTCAGATGTGCTTTGACCCTACATATGATTTTTTGTTAAAAAAAAACAAGAAAGATAGATTTTAGCAATGCATATAAAAATTCTTAGACATGCATTGATTTATAATTGTACAAGAGATTGTTTTATATTAATATTGAGTTCCATTGTCTCATCAAAAAAAAAAAAAAAAAAAAAATATATATATATATATATGAATTGTATTATAAAATCATAATTGAAAAAATGCATTTCCATCTGCTTTAATAATCAGAAACAAACACCCTCCATTTGCACATACAAACAGTACGAGAGAGATGAGAGAGAGAAAGATCTTCTCGACACACTATTTTTTATAAGTTTGAATGGGGTTTTGTTGCTAAAACCAAGAAAATCCAATTATAGTCATACACATAAGAACAAATAAAAGAAGACCATCTTCTACAAACAGAAGACCTTTCTTTCCTTTCTCTTTCCTTTGTATTTCTTGAGAGAGACACCATAGCGAGGTGTATGTGAGAAGAAATCTACAACCCATAAACAACAAAATAAAAAAACCACTACTCTCCTCACTAAAACCACATCCTATATGATTTACTCTGACGTGCACTTTAGTTAGACACCTATATTAAAGCAAAAAAATAGTATCTTTAACATTTATTTTCCTAAGCAATATATTAAAGAGGAGTTGAAAAGTTCTTTAAATATATATTAATATAAGACTAATTTTAGTCTAAGATTCAAAGTGTTCTGGATTAAATAATGTTTATCCAATGTTACATATAAATATTTAGGTATATTTGGTACTTTTTACTGTAAATTTAAAATAGCGTGTCACAAAACTCACCAAAAAAGCAAAACAGAAACAAACAATTTTTATTTTTATTTTTCTGTATAATAGAGTAAAAAATACAATACTTTCTAACATACAATAACCAAGTTGAAAGGATTGCTAACCCAAATGGAGCCCTTGCTCTTCAAGATAGAAGATTCCGTCAAGTAAGCATTTTCTTGAATCGAAGATTATATTACACACGATTTACATATGCTAATTGTGAAACAAAAGGTCATTTCTCCGTTGTTCTCTCCGGTGGCACTCTGATTGATACACTCAAGTAAATAACTGAATTTGTTTACGCACATGAACTGTTTGTGAAAATGCGTTAATGAACTCTTTTTTTTTTTCTGGATTATTTAAATTGTTTGAATAGAGGGTTATGTAATCTTAGTGTTTGAATGCAGTTTTTGGAATGGATAACCAAAACACTCTTTGTTTCTTTGTCTAATTCACAATCAAATTTATCTGGTTCGAAGTTGTGGTTATAAGTATTGTCGATTTTTACCGTCATAATGTGTACTTACGCATGAAGTTCAGTGATAATGATCATGTTATTACGAATTAAACTATTCATATTATTACTAATTAAATTGTATTTGATGCCTCTAATGACATGGTCACCAGCTATTTGATATAATGTTTCTTAAAACTTTTAATACACTACTGTGATTATACGTAATTTTGATAATATGTTGTGAGTTTTTTTTTTTGTTTTTTTTTGGTTGTTTGGCATTTGAGAGGCTAATGAGCATGCTATTACGAATTAAATAGATCATGTTAACTTTGAGAAAATATTATGATAATCTATAACCAAAACCCTCTCTGTTTCTCTCTAATTCACAATCGAATTTATCTACCTCGAAGTTGTGGTTAAAATTACAGCAAAATAATATTTCCATGATAGTCTTAGTGAGTTAAAACAAAACCAGGAATGAAGTCAAGAATTAAGAAAAAAACTTCAACTTCTTCAACTGCATCACTTTCTTGATTTCTTTTTTTGTGTTGGTGGGGTCCATTGGCTTATCAACTGCACTCCTATCTACACCATTAGGTTCTTAGAACAAAATGATCCATAAATTTTATAAAACAATGTCCGTATAAGAATTTTAATATCCATTGCTAAAAATTCATATTTGTAGATTTTTTTTATTTGTTAAGTCCATAAAAATATAATTATTATATCATACCTTTTTATTTGGATTCTTCATCTTCACTCTCAGTTTCAAACTCATTACATGTAGGTAGAGGTGTGAAAATTTCTGAAGAGCTTTCCGATAATTTTATAAGTTTGTCTTTTCCTAATTTCAAAAGTGAAAATTAGCCTTTTATAACAACAAAAATATTTTAGACTTTTACTTAAATAAAAAGAAAAATACTAAAATATAAAAAGATATTTGTTGTGTACCTGCTCTGAAGATTTGTTTGTAAACAACGTTTTTGGTTCTTGTATTTACCCCTTTTTTCCCCATTTTTGGATTTATCGACACTTTGGTGGATGCCATATTAGTCCCTCTTGAAAGAGCTACATACAATTATCCATGAGAAAATACAGGTTCGGGCAAGTACATACCAACATTAGAAATTGTTTGTCCTTGAGCTTTGTTGATTGTCAGCGCGAAACATAGCCTAATGGGAAATTGTTTACGCCCAAATTGGAATGGATATCCTTCATTTTCTGCAGGTGATAGGGGTATTTTGGGAATCAACACATGTTTTTCAATATGTTGTCCAAAAATGATTTCAGCATCAATTACATTATTTCTAAAATTTCTGCAAACCATTCTTGTGTCATTACATAAACCATAAATTTCTTAAGAGAATTATTGGGCAATTTTTCTTCCACACCAATTTATGAGGAGGTAAACCATTTGGAGTCAAAGAATTTAAAAATTTCTCTCCGTAATGTTTATCTGTTTCATTAGTTGTTTCATCAAAACTATTAAAAGTTTTTGGATCTCCTGGGAATATGGATATCAGCTTATCATTCAACTTATCAACTTGCTCATTTTTTGCAGATAATATGGCTCACTCTGTCATGTATTATTCTGATTCTGCATTCTTCTGTAAGTTTGGAAAAATAGTATTGATGAGTCGTTGTATAGAATCTTCTTCATTATCATACTCAATGATCATTTCATTTAGAATTGAGATATTTCATTCTTCATCTATTGGTTCATCTCTGTTACCAATTCGTAGCAGAAATTCACTGAAATTAGGATCTTTTACAGCTCTCATATTTTTAGATAACGATATTTTCTGCATTCTTGGCCACAGATATGATTGGACCATGCTAGCAGAAATTATTTATAAAATTGTTGCCCTTCGGACAACAGGTAAAACATGTCTAAAATCTCCTCCAAAAATTATCATTTTTCTATTGAAATCTTTATCATTTCTAGTAACATCCTTCAGTAATGTATCCACATTTTCAATTGCCTATCGTTTTGCCTGTGACACCCTATACCCCTCTGACGTATATTTAACAATAAAATATTCATCATGTAGACAGGTCATACTGACATTTCATTTATCCATATAAGTATAAGAATATTATTATATGACTAATATCGTATAAAATTAAAACACACAATCAATATCTCAACATAAGTCATATTAAATACAAATGATGATACATGCTTTCCAAAATGCAAAATGAGGAGGAGGAGAAGGTTGCATGAGGCATCAGCCGGCCGACCTGGTATAGCGTGGCGTCTATATATACAAACCACCTCAAAAGAGCTATTGAACCTAAAACAATGTATATATGCGATTTTTATGAGTCGCAACTCAGTGAATATAAACTGTTAATTCAATTAAACAATAAGCCAATAACAATCATTAACATTGACCATAAACATAATCAAACATATGCAAATGCCACTATGTCCGGTTTATTATTCTGTGAACTGTTCAAGCTTGGATCTGTCCCAGGATTTTCAATATGCTATTGTGTATAGACCCGTAGGTCTCCAATATGATTTAGACCCGTAGGTCTCCATTGTGTATATAGACCTGTAGGTTTCCAATATGAATTTGACCCGTAGGTCTCCAATATGATTTAGACCCGTAGGTCTCCATTGTGTTTACAGATCCATAGCAAGACAGTCACAAGCCTTTTAATTTCGTGCAATTGTAATGCAACACCACAATCATCTGAACATATGATCACGTATACATTTACCAATATATCATTTAATCCAATGATAATTCATATAAATACATATTTCTTATATAACACATATAACAAACGTTGCATATAGATCACATCACATTGCGTATAAATCACATATACGGTTTATACTCACCTTGCTATGATAAGTAATTCGTTTGTCGCTCTGATTCCTCTTCCCGTTCTATAGCCCGTGCTCCTATATGATTCAATGCAATTTAGTCTAATTGTCCCCTTAAGATATATTTCTATTATGCAATGAAATGCAATGCATATATGCTTTATTAACCATGTTCAGTATTTTCCCTATAACTTGAGCTATAAAATTCCGAGTCGAACAAGGTAAAATTCTATAGGAACTTAACATATAGCTCTACAACTTTCATGTTTAACATTTTTCAAAATTCAGTCTCCAACCTGCTTAAAATTAAACCACAATCACATCATACATATATATTACTAAATTCTAGCAACCTTTATTCTTTTGACATTATCTCACTCAATATTTAACCGAGACATCTACGGTCTTCTTCTGCGTTAGCTAAGAGATAGGACTATAAGTTTCATGTTTTAAGTTTTTCCCAATTCAGCCTCTAAAGCTACCAAAATATCCGATGAATTACGAGAACTGGATATATATAATTCACTAATTTCTTTGTACCTTTTTGGGATTATCTTTGAGAATTCACTCCGATCAAATCAAAGAGCATGTCACCACGAGCTCCCTCTCAAAATTTGAAGCAAAACGGTGAAGAAACGAAATCGAAATTCACAAACCCTTCTCTTTTTTTTTTTTCCTTCCTCTGTTCTTTCTTTCTTCTGTTTCTGTTTTTGCTCTCTGTCGCTGCTACACTTTCCTTTTTCTATTTTTTTACTTCAATATGCGAATTATTATTATATTATTATTATTAATATGGTGGCAGGCTTCTGCAAACACACGTATCAAGTGCCTACATTAACATTATTATTATAATATTATTATAACTATCTATATTATAAGGTGCTGATCTTATGTCCAAATACACACCACTCACGCATATATATATATATATATATATATATATATATATATATATATATATTATACTAAAAGTCAACTTCTCTCTTTTATAAAATGCACACATACATGCCATTATTTGCATTTACATGTACATATATATGTATATTACATTGCGCACTAATTTATATATATATATATATATTCATAATCAATTCAATTATTCAATTATTATTTATTTATTTATTTATTTCCTTTCTATAATTTACACCATTAATAATTAATTAATTTATATTGTGCACTTGAATATCACTAGACTCAACCAATTATGATAGAGTTTTCTCAACACCAATTACATAAGAGCATATAAATAATACAAAATGCATATGATGCATGAAATGAATGTCAAATGACGTGTATGTTTTGGTCGAGGATGTTACATTGCCATTGGAGCTTCATCCCATAAAATCAAATTTGCTTTACACAATAATTCTGCGACACCATTTTATTTGGAAATGGAATATTTATTGTTTTCACCTGCATTTATTGGTATTTTGAATCATGAATGTGATGTTTTTCCTCCTGGCATCAATGCGGCTGCTACTCCAGATGTGGCAGTCGCTATAGCTATTTGATTTTTTGATCTAAGATGGGCTAACAACGCACGATATAAAAATGTCTTGTCAGTCCCCCGATCCATCAATGAAGAAAACTCCCCCATTTTCTTTTTCAATAGATTTTAATATTAAGGTAAAAGTCATATGTTTATCAGCATTCAACTTTGTTTCAGCTTCACGATCTTCAGGAGGAATTTCAACAAACAATTCTTCTCGTAATTCTCTTCCACATTCTCCTTCTATATCGTCAATTTTCATAGCAGTGATTGAGATATCATACAAATTTATACTTTTTCTCATACTCTTCAAAAGAAAAATTAACACTCTTCAAGGTTTTCGCTACCCTATAAGTTGACGATGTGTTTGCTTATTTTTTGAAATCTTCAGACATTGCATTGAAATATGTATCCCATAGAGCTCTGACATCTGTTGGTGTGCAAAATACCAATATTATTGCAAAAAGTCTTCGCAACTCATGTGACATTTGAAATGTTATTGCTTTATTTAAACATTCAAAAATGTTGTGATCTACTTCAAGTAATCCTCTTTTTTGTGCAAATTCTTTAAATGTTGAGCATTGCACACCATCTGTTGTCAACAAATACTCAAAAGATGTTGGCCCTTTCACATGATTCAAGAGTAATCAAAGATAGTATATTTCTCCTTCTGTAGGATTTGCTGCATTAATACGTCCAATCACCTCTCTTTTTTTCCTTTGTCTCCAACATTTGTTTTGTCTATCCCACACATAATGCTCTTGAAACTCTTTGTATAGATACTGTTTAGCTTTTTCACATTGAGCGCATGTAGAAAAATATTCTGTGAGCATCTTGGAAATATAATCATCCACCAATAATTTTTCCAAATTTTGATTATTCCAATATGTGACAGAATGTTTGTTTGACAGATGAAGTTGTAAGTTGAAAACTGCAGGGTATATCTCATTTAAATTGAATTTAAAAATTCTCCATAATGCCTCATGAGCCGACACCCATCTTGCATCTTGGAATTGTTTGATTTCATCGATCACATTATCACCATCATTTTAAGTTAGATTAACTGCCACTCTATAATGACCTTTGTAAATATACTTGTAAAGGTACTTCACAGCCGTCACCTCCGAGCATATCTCAACATTAATGTGATAATTATATTTGGATAACAAATATGGATTGTAAGGAACCACCCATTGGTTATTCAATTCAGCATTGCGAACTTCAACAACCATCCCATTTTTTCATCTTCAGTAAATTGGATAACTATCTTTACCTTGTATGATGTTTTCACAAAAAGGTCTTGGATAATGAAATTTACACTTACCTACAGATTAAAGTGGAAATGAATCACTAAAAGTCGGTGAAATATAAACAAAATAAAGACAGAGAATGACTTAAAAATTTATAACATTAGCATTTGATTACTAATGAATTCTAATATAGTTTGATACAAATATTTTAATGAGTTTCTAATGTTTATGGATAACGACATTTACACTTACCTTTCTCCATACATGAATTTTTCGGATTTTTTTCGCCACACGATCCATGTAACATGTGTTTCTTCGACAATTCATATATCCGATGATTATTTTCTTCATTAGGAATTTCAGCACATACAAACTTATCAAACTGGTCAGATGTATGAATTTTATATTCACCCTTTAGAATTTTAAGTAGATGAGCATGTGGTAGTCCCCTTTTCTGAAATTCGACCACATAAACATGTGCAACAACTTTTCTGAATATTTGTTTCTTTAATAATTGATCTTTCAAGTCATACAATTTTGCTCGGAAAACTCTCACAGCTAAATCTGGATAATCTTGAGCTTTTTTACCTTCATACAGATTTTCTTGTATTTCTATCCAATTAGGATTGCAAGTAATGGTGATAAATAGATCTGGTTTTCCATATCTTTGGACTAATGCCAATGTATCAAGATATCTCTTTCGTATATCCCTTGGGCCACCAACAAATGATGCAAGAAGAAAAATTCTCAATCCAACTTCACTACCACAAAATTCATCTCTAAAAACACTATCCATGATCCCTTGGTAGAATTCAGTTCTCAAATTTGTTTGGTTCAAATGGAAAAAATGTAATCTTGTTGTCTTCAATTTTATATAACTGTCAACTGCATATTGTTGTAACAATCTTCACGCAAATAATAGAGTAGAGTGTCTTGGATCTCTAATTTGTAACTTATAACAACGGTATTCTCTGCAAGAAACTCTTTTTGCATTTCCTTTTACGATAACTGATTATGAGAAACAATGGTTGGAATGATTATAATGAACATAAACTCTTTGATCAGATTTTTTAGAAATACGTATGTTGTAGTACATATCTTCTTGCTCTTGGGAGATAATTTCCTTTGGAGTAGACCTTGATGTAAGTCTAGAAGCATTCAGGACATTTGGTACATTTGCTGCAATTGTATATGTATTAAAAAATCCAATAAAATTAAATTTTGAAAAAAGTTAATTATTTCTTAAAATATATATATATATATATATATATTCTTGAAATATATTATAACATAAATATGTACCTTTCTCTTTTTCATGCACATGTTCTTGTATATGAACCTTATGAATATTTTGATGTCATCTTGTTTCACCTCTTAGAAATAGAAGAGGGTATTATGAAGAGTCATAACATCCAAAATAATGCACTATTCTATATTAGTCTCCGGAATGAGCACTAAGAATAATATCTCGTTCAAACCTTACATTATCATTATTTCCCTCAATCCAAACAACTACAACTTGATTTGCTGTCAGAGCATTATAAACTCATTGATCTAATCTCACATCTTTTGTGATCCAGAGAAGAATACCTGTTAGTCTTCTAAAGATTTTGGCATATGGATTCTCCTCTAAAATTTCAGTGAGCGTTCGTACAATTTCTTCTAATACATGTGAATTAAGGCACATTCTATTCATAGTTTCATTTTCAGTATCAAAAAAATATAACTGAAAATTAGCTGGTTTGTTTCCATTAAGACTCAAACGTGGGAGATTGTGATAAATCATTCCTTGTACTCGAAAGGTGAAAACTCTTCTTTATCCAATTTCACTCCAAATGAAGTGAATGAGAATATGGAATTATATGAACTTATATTTTTCCGAAAATCAACAGATTCTTCTGATTGAGAAGTGTATAGTTCGTACAATTTCTCTGAAACTTTTGAAGTCCTAATGAAATTCTAATTATATTAGATATAGAGAATTTTTTTTAGTTAGGACTTTAATTTACTAAGCATTAGTTAGGATTTTAAATTAGAGTTATAATAAATTGATTTCATAACTCTAAATTAAAGTCCTAATGAAATTCTAATTAAATTAGATATGGAGAATTTTTTTTATTAGGACTTTAATTAACTAAGCATTAGTTAAAGATTTTAAATTAGAGTTATAATAAATTATTTTCATAATTAAGTCAAAATTTTGTTAATCTCCACCATCCAATTTTAAAAAAAAAAACGACCTTAAAAAATGAAAATTTTTATTTACAACCTACAAAATCCATTCATACAATCACTCCCTAAAATAATCATACAACCTACAAAAAGAACTCATCTACTTTATCGATTTTTCTTTCCTTTGATCATTGCTCAGTCTCACTCCCTCTTTTAAAATATTTTTTATTCGATTTTCTCTTCGGTGACACTCTGATTGATACACTCATGTAAATAGTTGAATTTGTTTACGTGCATGAATGTGTTTATATGAAATATAAAAGAGATAAATTTTTTAATATCACTTTCTGTCACCGATAAGAATTCTCTATGTCGTCGATTTCATATATAAACTAAATCTTTTTTTTTTCTTTTAATAATCCATTATATCTTCCAATTCAATATTTCAATTCTCAACTAAATCCTTTCAATTATTTATGTCACCTTCATATTAAATCAAATTAAATTAATTAGTCATTGAATTTTAAAGAATTGGATGTATATTAATTTTCGTATAAATTGATATTATTCAAAAATATGCTTATAATATATCATTGAAAAGCTCTTTAAATATATATTAATATAAGACTAATTTTAGTTTAAGATTCAAAATGTTCAAGATTACAAAAGAAAATTAATCAAAACATGTAATTTTTTTAAGAAGAGTTTGAAATATAAAGAACTCTTGTTTTTTTATAATCAAATAGAAAAATAAAATAAATATTAAATTACGTTACTATCCTTAATAAAGAGTTTTCTTTCATCAGAACTCTAATTTAATTTGATTTGATTTAATTATGTAGGAGGGTTAAAATTGACATTATGAAAAATGGACGAAACATTCATACTTATATAGTGTAAAATAGATAAATTTGTATTTAAAATACCTTAACAGTAAATATAAGGAACACATTTAACAATAGAGTAGGGAGCTCAACAAATTTTCGAAACCACATTTACTTTCACTCAAAACAATTTAGTTGTGCATAAATAAAAGATTTGATGATCATAAACTGGAAGAACTCACGCTCTATATCCGGTTACAAATCTTTTGATTCCAACAAAATCAGGTATAAGATTAATGCTATAGAAGCTTCCTTTCAACTTCGTATCCATGTAATCCACAAGATCTTGGCCCTGTGTGTCACCATTAGTCTGCAGCAACAGAAACAAAATGAGAGTCATCTCAATATAGAACATGATCTAAACGATTCAAACTTGAAATATGATTCGTATTAACTTTCTTCAAGAAAAGATCGCATCCAAAGAGGGTTGACACGGTGCGACAAGTTGGTAACAAGGGTTGACACGGTGCGACAAGTTGGTAACAATCTGCAATGTCTTTGAGAATCTATGGCATAATTTGCTTCTACTTGGTCATTTAAAATCCATTCAATCAAAGATGACATTTTCTTGGATGTAGTGACTAGGAGGGGTAAAAACAAATTTCTAAGCATGTTCAACACACAATGCTATGTCAAGCAGCTTTTGCCAGAAAGTCGTGCTCAACTTTCTCTTAACTATTTCTAACTTCCAAATATGGTAAAACTATTTCTTACTTATCAATATGGTGCTAGCTATAAGCCTAGAGCATTGATTAAGAGACAAACCACCTAATTCACTAACTTACATTAGATTGTGATGACCATTATAAACCTTGTGAATCGGATACATAAAAACAAGCTGAATGTGTGTTCGGAGGCTTCCATACTCAAACATGCTCCATTGCAATTCAAATAAACTTAACTGTGTGAACAAGAATCCAGATTGATACCTCAAAAGCAAAAAATCCACCAGGTTTTAACATCGAAGCAGCTCCATTGCAGAGGTGGATGAGGCCGTTCATACCATTTACGCCTCCATCAAGAGCAAGTCTTGGTTCGTGTATACAGACCTCAGCTTGTAGCACATCAATTTCTTCACTGGGGATATACGGTGGATTGCTAACAAGCCCACTTAGCTCCCCTTCAACATCCTTCAAAGGATCAAACCAAGATCCCAGCTTCACCTCGACTCTATCCTGATATGCATGCATGTTTGTCACTGTTATGCCTTTTAAAGAGTGTCATCAAAAACAGGTGAAGAAATTTTCTATTGAGTGAAACATCAACACGATTATGTCAAATATTCCTTCTCCTTCATGTTCAAACAAGTTAGCCAGCAAAAATAATCATCAAAGCATAATTATACCATCATAACTAAGTTAGATTATTGTTTGAATGGTTTTACATATAAAAAATAAAAGGCACTATTTTCCCACTTCACTGATATCAAAATTCACATACTTTTCAGGAAATAAACTATAGAGTCATGCAAATATGATCATTCAATCATCAATTCAAGACCCCTTTTTCCCATTTAACCCAAATCAAAACCAACAAACTTCTCAGCACAAAAACTATAAAATCAAACAGAAAACAATGCCCTAACCTGCAAATTATACCTCTGCACATTATACGAAGCAACAGCAACAGCAACAGGGCTCAAATCTGTAGCAACCACTCTTCCACCATCCGGGCCCATAATCCGGGCCAGCCCGATGGCAAGGGCCCCACTTCCAGTCCCTAAATCAGCCCACAACCCATCCTTCAACTCCCCCTTTCCCTTCACAGCATCACCAACCAAATCCACAATTATTTCAGTCTCGGGCCTAGGAATCAAAACCCCTTCTTCAACACTCAATATCAAATCTCTCCAGTGCTCACACCCCACTATGTACTGAAACGGCCTTCTCTCCTCAATTCTCTGCTTCCACAACTTGTAGAGGTCATCCAAACACGCCCTTATCGACGCCGGAGAGGAGCCGTCGTGATTGTTCTCCGGCGAAAGCACGGCGGGTTGTTCGAGCGCGTCATCGACGAGCCATTTGAGCTCTCTGTGGAGGAGCGTGGAGTCTGGGCCGTTGTCGAGGTCCAAGAACGTGGAGCCCACTGCAGCGGCCTGATTCTTGGCCCAATTATGCCATTTTTTCAACTCGGAGATGGTGGCACGGAATGCCGGTGGCCGGAGGTAAAGGGGAGTCTGCGGTGTCGGTAGAACGGCGGAGGATATTATGGGTCGACCCGGGTTTTGGCGGAGCGAGAAAACGGGTTGCAGTATGGAGGAGAGAGAAACACGCGTGAACATCATCCCTTCATCTCACACAAGAGCCATAAGCCCATATATTTTTTATTTGGGCTGGGCCTTTTGCAGTAATGGGCTTTTGTAATTTTACGCTGTTTTATCTATTTATTTGTTTCTTTAAATGAAATATTCCAATGAGAAAGGGTATAAGAATATTTAATATCCATTGTGGGAGGTAGCTTAGCTATATGTCTGAATCCGATGATATTGTCGGCTGAATTTCTATTTATAGGCAACTTGGGTCAACGGATTCTTGTGTTTGTCATGCTTTGTGTAAAGCCACCATGTTTTTGGCCCTAATCACTTTCTTTATTTTATGATTGTAAGTTGCTTGTATATAATTATATCATTATTATTTTATGAGTCACCTTTTAATTATGTGTGTTATTATTTGTAAGTCATTAAATCTCTCATTTATGACATTTTCATTTATTTATTAGATTCATCATACAAAATTTGTTTGCTCAAGAACCATTTTGAAGTAAAATCTTGATAGTGATATTTACGGATTCAACTAAACCCGATTATTTAAAAAAGTGATGTTGATTCTTGGGCATGTGTGGGTCGGCCAAGATGGAGGTAATTGGTTGGATTTTAGGTGTGTGTCTTATTCATGCTTTTATGCTATTTGACGAAGCTTTTCTGCCTTTTATTTGCTCTCTAATCATTTTTCATGCTTCTCATCTTGTTATTGAATTACAATTTGAACAACTCTGCTCATTTCTGACTTTCGGATTTAGTTAACCAACAATCATTTTCAACGCTAATAATAATTGTTGACTTTGTTTCTATGCTTACAACGGTCCTTGAAGATTGAATTTGATAATAAAAATGAACTAAAATTCAGTACGAGACAAGATTGATACCCAAGTTGAATCTACTGTTGATTTAGGAATACTTTCCCATAAATTTAGATACTCTGTATTGAATGAGTAAAAGAGAATGTAATTAAGTTGTTTAAGTTATTTGAATGAAACTCATCATACTTTGACCCGTATAATTTTTATACCTATTTTTATTTTAATCATTGACCTTTCTTTCCCCCCCTCTCTTATCTGTATGCTTATGTTTATTTTGATCACTTATTTAGGTTTTATTGTTTCATTGATATATATATTCAATGAGAAACTAATGCTCATTTAAAATTTATTTGTGTGATTGTATTTCTTTCTATGCCTATTATTATTTGAAAAAAAAAAAGGTTTTTTAGTCTGCTCACTTATCCATCGTAATATTTTAATAGCAAATATAATAAGATGTGCTACCGTGAGTATGTGAATATAGTATTAGTAATTACTTAGGTTTTCTTTTTGAAAGTGATGTAGTAATTTATTGAAGAGGTCAATGCATAGTTTGCATTGGTAGCAAATAAATGAGAGGGATGTATACTTGATTTAAATTCAATGCTGACCTCTATCCATTACTAGTTTCACAATTCATTTCCCATGCAAAAAAAATATAATAGGGGTGGGGGTGGGGTCTTCAATAATTTCAAATAATTGATAGAGACTCATTGGGGATGATAATAGGGTTGGTTGAACTCCAACATGTTAATTTATTTTTTGTCACAAATATTTGCTCTATTTAATATCTTTTACAATTATAAAATATATTAACCACATATAGGCCCAAAAAGAGTGATTGTGGATAAAAGAGGAAAGAAATTAAATAACGGCTAAACCAAACGACCGTTAAGATGAAAACAATGAAAAGCGTAATTATATTACTGATAATAATTTCGAAAGGCTCTCAGTCGCACGTGTCGCCACGTGGACATTGGTGTGGCTTTCATTACAAGAGTACAGCTCAGCCTCACATACTTGAACTCAAGTTTGAAACTTCACATTTACAGTATCCTAAGCGACATATTTTTCCCCGAAATTTATATATATATATATATATATATATATATATATATATATATATATATATAATTCACATAATTCCTTCAACACATTAGTAGCAGTAAAAGCTTGGTAAGAAAAAGTCATAAACTCCACACCTACTCGCACCTCACTCACCTGAATCCTGCTTTTTCTCTCTCTCTAACCCCCCTTTTCTCTCTCCGGATTTCCCTATTCTAACCACTTATTTTCTCTCCATTTCCTTTTTTGTTTTTGTTTTCGTTTTTCGTTTTTCTTTTGTTTCTGTTTCCAGCTTGATCAGTTGGGGTTTTTCCTTTGGTATTTTTTCACAAGAATTCAGGGAAAAAAAATAAAAAAATAAAACCTTTTGGGGTTTTGGTAAATGGGTATTTGTTATTCGTCGGCTAGTGGGAAGAGGAAGACGGAGTGGGAGAGCGGAAATGACAAGGCTGATTCCAAGTTGAAGAAGAGTAGCTCCGGTGATTTCGCCACCTTTATTAGCAAATTTAGCGGCGGCGCCGCCGCCGCGACGGCCGCCGTCGTCGCGGAGGAGCGGGCGCTGCATCAAGTCCCTGGTCGGCTGTTCTCAAATGGGGCTAGCGGCATCGCTAGCTTGTACACTCAGCAAGGCAAGAAAGGCACTAATCAGGATGCTATGATCGTTTGGGAGGTCAGTTTCATTTCTTGAATCTTAATTTTATATATCTGTGTTTAATTTGATATAGTTGTAAGACTAGGGTTAGTCCTTGACTAATCAAGATGCACTTAATTCATAGTTAGTTTCATTGTTCAATTGCAATACTTTGTGAAGGAAAATGTAGTGTTGGTAGGTTATGATTGGGTAAACTTGTGAAAAAATAATGGATGTTGTTCTTGTGTATTCTGGGTCAGTTTATGACTTGCTTGGATTGTTTATACGGTAGAATTTCTCCACGGGGAACGAAGCAAATGCGACGTTTTGTGGGGTTTTTGATGGCCATGGCCCTTATGGTCACATGGTTGCAAGGAAAGTGCGAGATGCTCTTCCGGTTTTAATACGTTCGCAGTGGGAAAGTATGCCTGAAAACGAGCAGAATCATGGGCGTGAGAATGGGGTGTCTGAAAATGAGCAAAATGATGTGCATGAGAATGGGATGTTTGAAGGAATGAGGCGGTTCGATGACTTCATGGATGAGGATGGGTGTGAATCAGTGGAAGGGGAGGACGTTGAGAAAGTACCCGAGGTGCATATTCCACTCAAGAATTCAATACTAAAGGCTTTTAAGTTGATGGATAAGGAATTGAAGTTGCATCCTGCTATTGATTGCTTTTGTAGTGGTTCGACTACTGTTGCTTTGATAAAGCAGGTACTATTCTTTCTTGTATTTTGATGTGCTGATTGTGGTATGTACTATAACCTGCTTGGTTATGTTTTTTGCTCTAGATTAACTGCTTGAGTCGAAGAATTGAATTAAAAGAGTTTTCATGATTGGTTTCATGTTTTAAGAATGGTATTTCACGTTCAAGTTACAGTTTTTTGAGAATTGGAAGTAAACATTTGTGATTTTTGGTGAATTGATCCTACTGATTGTCATTGTTCTAAGGCTTGGTTAGTGAATTTGTAAATGCATCGAACTATCGACTTTGTAGAGTGTAATTAAATTGAATCTTTGGCGTATAGAACCATGTAGAAGTGGAACTACCTTCTGTTTTTTTTCTTTAACCTTATAAGAGCCTATAAAGTCGAGAAATGGCGCTTTGTTGTGTTGATAATTAGAAATAGTTATACAGAGACTTTCAATTTGTGACTTCTTGCTACTCTTGCAATAGCTATAGTCATTACATCATTCTTTCATCATCGACCTGGATTGATCTAGACCAATGTCTGAACCACAGGCAAGCAGATGTAGACTCTGCTCACACGAGTGACTTCAAATAGATATCTGAAGTGTAAAATAGATTGTCAAGAATATAGCATGGTTTGTCCAGAGAGAGTTTTTGTGTGGGTTCATTGAGTTACATGACCTGACATCTATGTTTGCCAATACTATGTAGTTATTGCTGTATCACAGTGAAATTACTGTTTTAATTACCTGCAAGTATTGGATGGTCTTCATCTATGATGACGACACCTTTTACTAGATAGATGGTCTTAAAATCTTATGAACACAATCATACAGGATCGGGATCTTATTATTGGAAATGTTGGTGACTCCAGAGCAGTACTAGCAACCCGCGATAGGGACAATGCTTTGGTGGCTGTACAGTTGACAGTGGACTTGAAACCTAATCTTCCAAGTAATCCTCTTGCTAAGCACTCTTGTATATGCTCGTCTTTTTCCTGAAACTACACATGCCAAGAACTTGCATTCTATAGTTATGCTGAGCGACGTGCCTCCAAATTTCAGGGGAAGCTGCAAGAATCCAGAAATGCAAAGGAAGAGTCTTTGCATTACAAGACGAACCAGAAGTAGCACGTGTATGGCTGCCCAATAGCGATTCACCCGGCCTGGCCATGGCTAGAGCCTTCGGGGACTTCTGTCTGAAGGATTTTGGTCTAATTTCCATCCCAGATGTTTACCACCGCCGCATTACAGAGAAAGACGAGTTTGTCATTCTTGCCACTGATGGGGTATTACTTTCATACCTCTAAATATATTAATTAAGTTAGTGAACTCCTTGGCATTAAAATTGTCGATTATGACACAGGTATGGGATGTTCTTTCGAACAAGGAAGCAGTGGACATCGTAGCCTCGGCTCCAGGCCGCGGAACAGCTGCCAGAGCCCTAGTCGACTGCGCCACCAGAGCCTGGAGGCTCAAGTACCCAACATCAAAGAACGACGACTGTGCAGTTGTATGTTTATTCCTTGAACAAGTGGCTTTCACCACCGAGCCTAGATCACAAAACGACGCACCAATCGTTCCTCAAGTGGAAACAACCAAGGCTTGCTCAGAAGCCAACTCTGAGAACCATAAAACTGAGGCTGCCTTAGTGGCTATAGGGACAAGCAAAGAGTCGAGCGAGATAGTGCCAGTTGTGGAGGAGGTGGAGGAGAAGCAGATAGACAAGAGTATCGGTCAGTCTAAGAGGAGCTTAGCAGAGTGCCTTTCGACAGCAGAGGATGAGGATTGGTCGGCCCTCGAAGGCATTACACGAGTTAACAGTCTGCTTAGTCTTCCGAGGTTCTTGCCCTTCGATAGAAGATCGACCAGTTGGAGAAAATGGCTGTAACATGAAGAGAATGGAGCTGAGTTCCTTGTCTGAATTAATGTTGTGGTGGGTCTGAAAGTGTGGATGATTCGGATAATTGTAATTGCTATCAGCCTTAATGGGGTTTGGTAGGAGAATTTTGTATGTTTTAAACTTTAAACTCCATATATGTTTAGTTACACATTTTGGTTGTTTGTAATCTGTACTCACCCCCCATAAAGTAATCATGTGTTCATTCAATTCTTACAATCTTTGCTTTCATTCCTCTCTTTGCATTATCTTCAGTTGGAACAACTTTCCCTAAAATGGGTTTCATAATTCACCATTTAAATTTCTCCAAAATACAGGTAATCTAGGACCAGACTTTGATGGACCAATTTATTATAGACTATTACAGATGTGCTACAAAACTTAACACTAGACACAATTACATTGGGATTTTTTTTTTCCTTCAGAGTGTCTGAATCATTAAAGTATTTCTTTATTTTTTATATTAAACTTTGGGCATTCATATATTAAAATTTAAAAGTTAAAAATCAAAATTATGTAAACATACTTTTTCATATTAAAATTAATGTTTTTAACACCAGACCAACATAAATATTATTCAACATTATTATGAGTTGGTATATATTATTAAGTAGAGGTTGGTACCCCTCAGTGCATAACGCGTAGGAGTTGGTATACATGTATTAATAGCTCTCTTTTTTTTTATTAAAATATTACTCTAAGATTGAATAAAGAAATATTAATGAACCAAGAATAAAAAGATTATTATCTTCTTTTTTTTAAAACAATTGTTTTTCTGGTGTAAAAGAGTTCCATGAGATCTAAGACATAAAGAGAGTAGCATCCGGATGATAATAGTTTTTTTTCTTTTTAAATAATAGTTTTAAACTTATGGTAGTGGCCATAAATGCCGTGGTCACGACAATAAATGCAGGATGCAGATATTTCTTGGCTTTTTTCCTTTTTCTTTTTTGTATGACAAATTAGTTGCTGATAAATGTAAGTAGGACAATAAAACAACGATAGTTGATACTATTAAGGATCATTTACTAAGAATTATTATCCAAACGAATTTTGTAAGTCATTTAGTGGGAATATCATGAATTTCTTTATTTATTGTCAGAGTACTATTTTTGTGAACCTCTCTATTGAATCTAATTCTGTAAGAAATTCCTCATAACTCACAAAATAATGAATAGATTTATGAAAATGAATTTGAGTTAATGAGAGCAAAGTCACGCCTTATAAAACTATATCTAAAAAATGGTTTAATATAAGCATTTTGTCATTGTTATTTTCAACTTATAAGACACCCCTTTGGTATATTATTCTTCTCTACTTAGATGAGTATATCTACGTTTTTATACCTCATTTATGGAAAAAATATATATATTTCTGCAAATAAAAGAAAAACAGAGAGAAAGTGAACATCAAATTAAATAATTAATCATGTCCTTTTTTCCAAAGTATAAAATAAAATAAAATTTGATGAAATGTACAATTTTATCATAAATAACTTTTATAACCAAAATTTATCATAATATGTCATTTTATGACCGTGATTTCTACCATTTAGGGTCAAAAGGTAAATTTCTATAATTATGTATGAGAAACAGGAACATTTTTACCTTAAATGTTTGGTCTTTTATACTATCCCAAACAGAAATTTTTAATACTCAAATCTACCACCGTCCATCAATGTCCATGTTTTTATTTTTGGACCAGAAATAAGTTACATGTTCATACTACGCAATTATCACAAATGAAACGAATTTGGATAATTTTAAATGGATTTGAAAAAGAATAATATTTTTTTTTTGAATATACATGGAAGATAATAAAATATAAGAAGATGAAACATAAAATTGTAATAAAAGATTGAGATTGAAAGAGTCTTATATATAAAAAAAATGAAAATAGAAAGAAAAAGGGATGGGGTGAAAGTAGAGAAGGCATTAAAAAGGAGGTGCAGAGAATAAAAAAGGTAAAAGAGTGAACAAGTACATATGTGAAGAAGCTAAGCAACATCATCAGCTTTTCAATTCTTGCACTCCTAATTTTCTACAAATAAAGCCAACCACCCCCTCACCTTCCATCTCTTTCTTTTTTTCATGCATATATATTTTCATGCTTCTCCAACCCAAACTAACATATATAACTTGTCACTACGTATACAGAATTTAATTAATAAAAAAGAATACTATAATTTCACAATAAAAACATACATTTGTAACAATTAATTAATTAGATGGAGAAGAAATTAGAGAGAGAGCGAGCGTATGCAAAAAGAAGGTTAGGTTTTTGGTTGATTATTAGAGAAAAATAAGAGAGCGAGTCTTATGTGAGACCGTCTCATGGGTCATTTTAAGTGAGACGGGTCAACCCACAACCCATACTTCACAATTCACATACAAATTTTTAAAAATGAGTTTGATTTGTGAGTACAAATGATCCATCTCACGCAAGTTTTTGTGAAAATTAAGAATTAAACCAACTTGGGAGAAGAAACTAAATTCACAAATTTATTTATTTATTTTAAATGAAAAATTACGAATTGCAAATTAATTTTCAGGGTAGCCAGTGTCTCTTGATCCAAGTGTGGATCCGTCCGGACCGTCCCGAACTGTAATATTAATACGAGTATATATAAACTATATACATCACATTACCTGTTTTTTATATATTAGGGTTTCTTTAACTCTATTTCATGGACTTAAATCGATAAAGAATTTGAGAGACTGAGATGATCTCACAAGATATTGACAAAGAAAATATAATAATAACGTTGTAAATAATGTTCCTTTCTTTTGTCTTTTTATTTTTTGAAAAAGTATTATTATTCCATTGATTTTAATGAAGTGCATGCATATTTGGCTTTTTCTTGGTGGTTTTACTTGCCACTATCAAATCCACTCTACAGTTTTTCTACGTACAGTTCTTCTTTTTGGTACAGATTGAAAATTAAGCGTAAAATTGTAAGTAATTTCTTTTTTTAGCGTCAAATGATATTTTTGGAATAGTAACTCAAGAAAAAATTAAAATTTATTCCAAATAATTTTAAATTTACGCTAAAATCAGTCTCGCATGATTGCCTAACCATCATTATTCATTTCTATAGCACATATAAGAAAATATTAATAATTAGGTATGTTACCAAATTAATCACAAGCTTTATTTAAAAAAGAAATGTAAAATGGAAGACCTTTTCAAAACAAAAGTCGTTCTCAAGTATTGATGGTGTATATATATATATATATGTGTGTGTGTATGTATATGATGCTGTATCAGTGAAATAGTATATTCGTAAAGGGGAATCCAAGTTTTGCAACAGATAGCAGTGTCCAAACAAGATTTAAGTAAATCATTAATGATAGGAGCTTGACCAAGTCTCTATAACTCTTACATGAGATGATTCATATAGACATCCAATGATTCTCATTTTCTGTGCTTTTTTATTTTTTTGTTTCAATACTTTTTTTACCAAAAAAAACAAAATAATAATAAAGGCGTTGAAAAGAGAAAGTTGGGCAGGTATGAAAAAAATAATATCTGTCAATTGAAAACCCTATTCGCACGATCAAACTTTCACACTACCACAAATGGACTTGCCAAAAAAAGAGCATCTTCAATTCTCTTCACCTTTTGCATTATCCTAATTATTTGCATTATTCACAATCATTGAAGGCTTATCACTATCTAATTCCTAGATTTATAGTCTGGATTTGATGGGCTACTATGCCTTTAAAAACATTCGAAATGTCAAAATAGTCTTTTTTATTTTTTTAATTCTTCTCAAGTACTTTTGTTTCCAATGAAATTATAAATAGACTCTGCTGGTATGAAATAAGCTTGTACAACCTGAATTTAAATGGTACTAACTAATTTACATGAGTTTGCATGACACGTCTAGTATAATTAATATCGGTCAGAAGGGTAAAAATATCGAAATTTGATTTAAAAAAAAGATGAATGTTAAAGTCGTGATTTAAAAAAATAAGTTAAAATGTCCCGACTTGACCATCCCATCATTAATATTGGAATTTTAACCTAATCGATTCACACATCAAATTTGACCCGACGTGTATTTGTGAGACGAAGACCGTTAGACAATTATCCACCAACAAAATTCATATAGTGATGGTTAATATGAGTTGTGAAATGAACATTGAATATGACAAAAATCTTACTCCTCACTGTTTATCACGAAAGTAAGTACAAGTTAGAGCAAGTATTATAGGATAACATGTAAAGGGCATATGTGGGAGGCATGATACCCTTGTGGCAACAACTTTGTTCCATATCTCTCATCAAAATTAACTGTCAAATTGGAACCCTATATGGATTAATATTGGATGAAGAAGCATGCATATGATCCATGAAAGCAAAGTAGATGGAAATTAGATGAAGAAAATAGGAGTAAAAAAGGTTAGTTTGGCGTACACAGTTGGTGGGGGCACGTGGGTAGGAGCAGAGTCAAAATATAAGAGTGATGAGATGAAGTGAAAAGCCAGAAATGAGAATCCAATATAAATAGACAAACATGGAAAGAAATTGGGGCTTGTCAGTGTTAAGACATATATGTATCTATCTATCTCTATCTCTATATCTATATATGTGTAGATGATGTAGCTTTCGACACATTTAAGGCTTTGCGTGTTCTTCCATCACTTTGTGTACATCTTCACTCCACACAACCACCCTCTCTCTCAATTCTCTCAATACATACATCTATGTGAACTACTTAATAATATTATTTTCAACAAAGAATTATGCTCTTTGTCTTTCATGGAAATGGAGAGTGCTTATTAATGTAAAAGAATAATGCTCATTGTCGTTTTACCTGTCACTTTTTCTTTCCTTTTCTTCAACTAATTATTCAATGCTTTTCATTTATTGTTAACCAAATTTCATATGTAATTATTAAGAAAGATACCCCTCTTACGTTAGGGTTCAAATCAAATGATATATCAATCTAGAGATTCGATGTTAGGACCTCATTTAGGTTTAGTTTTATGAACAATATTGCAAACTATTTGGAGTATATTAATTTTTTGGTATTTGATGATATATATTTGAAGCTGAATAAATATATTAAATGGGGAATTTTTTTATTTATTTTAAGCTGAATAAATTTTTTAAATTCACGGGGTAAAATTGCACATGGCACAAAATTCGAAACGATCGTGTCAATCTTATCTTATAGATTGATGAATGTCATTTTTCTAGAAAAAAATTTAGTTTTTTAAAGGAAAATAAAAATAAAAAAGAGGTTAGAAAACTTATTTTGGTACAATAAAAATATCTTATTACCCATTTGATACTTCTTGAGCTAAGCTTGACTCATTTATCAGTTTGAGTTATAGTTGGTTCAAATTTGATATAATTGATAATTAAATAGAATAATCTGATAACACAATTTCAAAATTAAACTGATGCACGCAAATTTGTTTACACCCTAACCCTAACTATAATTATATTAGGCTAATTAATATCAACAATATATGCACACAACTCATGACAAATCACAATATCGAGATCCCCTATTCAAAAAGATGTCTTTCTATATTAATTTTATAAGAAATTACTCAGAGACTTAATTTATAAGAAAACATTGCAGTTAATTATGGGAAGACGTAAAACACCTGCCCAAAAAATTTACCTCAAATCAAACCTGTAGAACCAAAGACCTAATTAAAGGAATCGTATTTGGAACATAATCCATCATGATATTTTGGACTTAAATAATTAGTTCCAAAACATTCAACTGAAAGGATCCATCTATGCTGTGACATATATAGCAAGTTGCAATAGCTAGCAGTACCATATATAGGGTTCTATTTTTATTGTTTGGATTAATGTTGTTTGATGAGTTCAAACTATAAACCATATTATTCCGAAACTTGTTACTGTATAATTAACAATAGCTGATCATTTAATAACATAAATTACTGATAATTTAAAGAATACCTAAAAGTATAATTAAATAATTCAAGAACAAAGGTAAACATGCCCTGATATGCACATGAAAATTACTTTACTAATGCTTGAATGAATTCTATATTCAGATTTATAAGACGATTACATCATGACATATGATTGCAAAAATGACAAGTTATTATATATTGAGAGAATTTTGCTATAAATAAAAGTCCAACAATTGGCTACTTAAGGAATTAATTTTTACAAGTTTGAAATTGGATAAAAATTGTATAGCTAGCCCGGCCCGAAATGTATGATAATGTAAGAAGAATAAGATTAATAATAATAATAATAGTAATAGTGGCAAATATTCTCTTTTTAATGAGTTGAAGCAGACATTTGGTAATTTATGTCGGCGACTCTTGTTTGTTCCCAATCGTTAATACTGTGTGTGAAAAATTAGCCAGCCCATGAAAGATTAGCTTCACACACAACCCTATTTATAATTTGTTTTATTTACTCTCTCTCTCTATATATAGAGTTACTACCCTTTCAGAGGTTATCTCTACTGTTGCAAGCTAGCTGCATTCCGTAATAAGAATAACACCAGCACCACCATGTTATTCAAGTGAATCTATCTCTCTTGGTGTGTCTCACTACATCATCATCATACCATCATATGCAAAACATTGTCCTCTTCATCTCCCTCTGCAACACCACTTCCATAAATTTCTACTTACACACTTTCAACACAACTCTCTCTCTCTAGGGTTTGTTCACTAAATACTGCTTAATTATTCCTGATTGGTATGTTAGGCTCATTTGGTTCTTCTTCCCATGAGGAGGAGGAGCCCCCTTCGCCGCCCAATGTCTACCTCCACCACCGCCACCACCAGATTCACCACCGGAGCTTCTCCTCGCCGCCGGTCCACATGCGCCAGCTCCTCATCACCTGCGCCGACCTTGTCTCCCGATCTGACTTCGCCGCCGCCCACCGCCTCATCGGCATTCTCCTATCAAATTCTTCGCCTTACGGCGATTCCACCGAGAGATTAGTTCACCAGTTCACCAAAGCCCTCTCTCTCCGCCTCAACCGCGCCACCACTTTCTTCATGATCCCCAACCCCACCTCCGCCGCCGCCTCTTCTAGTAGCATCATAACTCACGATGATACCCTAGTCCAGTCCTCGTACCTGTCACTCAACCAAGTCACTCCATTCATTAGGTTTTCTCAGCTCACCGCCAATCAAGCCATCTTGGAAGCCATCGAAGGGCAACAAGCCATCCACATCCTCGACTTCGACATCATGCACGGCGTCCAATGGCCACCCCTAATGCAGGCCGTGGCGGAGCGCTTCCCGCCGCCTACCCTTCGCATCACCGGCACCGGCACCGACCTCGACATCCTCCGCCGCACCGGCGATCGCCTGGCCAAATTCGCACACTCGTTAGGCCTCAGATTCCAGTTCCACCCACTCATACTCCTCACAAACGAAGACCCGATTTCAGTGACGTCATCAGTGCTGCTCTCACCGGACGAAACCCTGGCGGTCAACTGCGTCCACTATCTCCACCGCCTTCTCAACGACCGCGACCGCCTCCACCTCTTCCTCCACCGCATCAAGTCGATGAACCCCGGCGTGCTCACGGTGGCGGAGAGGGAGGCGAACCACAACCACCCTATTTTCCAGCAGCGATTCGTGGAGGCGGTGGACCACTACGCGGCGGTGTTCGATTCTCTGGAAGCGACTCTGCCGCCCAACAGCCGCGACCGGCTGGCGGTGGAGCAGATATGGTTCGGCAGGGAGATCGGCGACATAGTGGCGGCGGAGGGAGAGAACAGGAGAGAGAGACACGAGAGATTCAGATCATGGGAGATGATTCTGAGAAGCTCAGGTTTCAGCAACGTTCCATTGAGCCCATTCGCTCTATCTCAGGCGAAGCTGTTGCTGAGGCTTCATTACCCTTCAGAAGGATACCAGCTTCATATTCTGAATGATTCCTTCTTCTTGGGATGGCAGAATCAGCCTCTGTTTTCAGTCTCTTCTTGGCACTAAAACCCTAACCCTAAATTCCCAAAGATCCTGCATGGAAATCGGGAATCAATTAAGCTGATCCAGCCCAGCCAATTTCCATTGACTTGTTCGTCTTCACTCAGGTTTTTCTTGGAGTGCTGAAACGTGGGGATAATTTTATTCTTATACTAGTGCTGTTTGGGATATCATTAATTATATATAATTTTTAATCATCAGATTATTTTCTCTCTGTGTGTGTATTGATTTTGATCAAAGATTCCATAACCTAATCAAACGCGATGTGGCGCATTAAATCCGTTCTAAAATATTCCATTTAATGTTAAATTAATTACCATTATCTAGTGCTCCTATTTGTCACTTTGTATTGGTGGCCAGGTAATCACTTTAAATTATTTCTAATCATGCTTAACTTTTTATCTGGAGGTCAATGATGCTCAACTTTTTCTTCTTCAATAATAATAACTTCATAGTTATATTTATATATATATTCTTCAAGAATCAGCCACTCCCTTATCTACTTGGCTTTTTAGTACTTGGTACCTTTCATTATATTTATGGTGGTTAAGAGAAAGTAGTACTAGTAAATAAATGCTATAATAATTAAGTTGTTGAAAACCAATCGAGTTAGTTGTAACTTTGTCTTAAGGAGAAATGAAATAAAAAAAAAGGGGGCAGATTTAGGTAGATTCCCAAAAATTCCTTAGTGAAAAGTGGGATAGAGAGAAGAAGAGTGTTGCAAGCAATATTCCGTATATACTTGTTGGTTGTCTTTGTAATTACACTATTTGTTGCCCTAATTTAAGGGTTTTGTCCCCTCAGCAAAACCATCAAAGTTGTCAAAATACACTCTCTCATTAGCTACACCTTACCAATCGGATCTCTCTCGTGTTTAGTGGCATTAATATTCCAATTAGGATTTAGCTAGGACCACAATTCCTTTTTCTTTATTATATAGGAGTATTTATAATGATCTCAAGCATCAAATCTTTGTAAGTTTATTAATTCTTAACCAAAAGATAGTAGCAAATCTGACATAAAGCAGAAGCCCAAAATGAAATAGATGTTGAAATATTGTGATGATGAAGAGGATGTGGGAATTAAATAGGGAGTGATAAAAATGGAGTGTGGTATTCAGGTGCAGAAGAAGGAAAAGAAAGATCCAGAAATGTTGATATTCAGTGGAGTGATGATGATAGGGTTTGTATTGTGTACAAGTAATAGTAGCTGACATTGATAAGATGGTTATCACTAGTATTTCATGACGCCCACGCAACATCTCTCATCTCTCTCTCTCTCTCTCACGTTTGCAATTATATATGGAATATTATTGTTAACATCACAGCCGTCCATTCCCTACCCATGCATCCTACCATTTTTCATCTTGTTAATGTTTTTTTTAATCTTTTTTTTTGTTTATTAATTATAACTCTATTAATTCTTCACAAACTTTTGATTCTTTTGAAGCCATTTTCACATATTAATGTTAAAGACAACATTTATTGGTAGTTGGTATGATAAATTAAAATGCAAAATTAAAAAAAAAAACTTTTTCCTCCATTCAAAGATGAAATATACTAATACGTACTAAAAGTTCATTTGTGACAAATTTGATGTTACGATCAGTTCTTTAACTATCTTTCTCTCATGAGTTTTAAATCCATACTGAATCACACACAAATATCAAGTTCTTAAGTAGTTTCTTTGAAAGTAAGATTTAGTTAAATCTTAGGTATTGGAGGAGTGGTTATAGAAGGAATCTAGAACAAAAGGTGACAAGTTCTAGATCCCTGTTTCCTCATTTCTGTCTCTCTAATTGTGCCCCCACCCCCTTTCTTCCTATCTCTATTCTACTTTATTAATTAATTACTTTACTTAATTACTAATTCAACTTCAACCCACATGCTACAATCATGTCAAACACTACACTCTACTCCAATCTAACTTGTTTACTATTTGACATTATTATTTTATTTTATTTTGTCATCATACCAATTAATACTGGTGGACCATCTAAAATTAAAGGTTCAGGCATTTAAATCAAGAATCCTTGTGAAAACATGCACTTACCGTTATTCATTACTATTATTTTAGGGTGTTCGTTTTATATTTACACCAGTTTCTTTCTCTCTTTTTTCTTGCTTTGGTTTAGCATTAATTTGGTAATATGTTGTATTAACTTTTCATGATATATAACTTATAAAAAAAACTTGTGAAGATGCAAACAATATTTAACTAATTCACGGATTTAATTTTGTAATAAGAATCAACCCATACAATTTGCAATCTACATGCATGTATGAAACCGTTTCATATAAATTTTGTGATATAGTTATTACAACAATCAACAGATCAATATAACCAAAATCTTTAAGTACTAGTAGCATATAAAATACAACAACAATAATAATAATGTTAAAGAAAAGTAAGATTGTAATAATTGACTACTTTTGTGAAGGATCTTCTTCCGATCAATCATATTAATAAACTATTGAATGGTCCTGTCTGTATGTGTTTATATCAACTCAAACACTCATGGGATGTCAAACTTCGTCATATATATAAATACAGATGGAATTAATTGACGGTATAAGTTGATATAGAATTAAATGTTAGATTTCTAATAAAACTAATTAAAATCAATGCATGTGTTGCAAAATATTAGTATATTATATTGAAATTGAATTTGAAATTAGAACTTTTTAACTATACATCTTCAATTTGTCAGTTCAATAAATATCCGGAAAAGTGTGTATAGAGTAATATTCCCCCATAGGGACATAATATTATATTTAAGAAGTGGGATTGTTCCAAATTAGCGTGTTGTGCGTAGTTTGAGGGAGACAACAAAGGCATAAATCGCGTCGCAAAATTTAATTTAAATGTCTTACACAAACTAACTAAGGTTTAGCAGCTGACATCTCCTGCCAAACATTGTATTCTTCGAGAAACACCATTTCTCTACATTTTATTATATTTATTTGATTAATTATTATATAGAACTATAGGATCAACACAATTTTAATATAAGCTAGATATAAGATTAATAAAATAAAAAAAAGCTCAAGATTTAAAAATAAAAGTACATTGCAGCCGTTCTCTTTTAAAAAAAGAAATAAAGAAAGAAATTACAAAGATGATATATATATATATATATGATTTTTTCCAAGTTATTTTTTTAAAAAAAATTGTCCATTAATTTGATAAATATTGCTGAAAATTGATAAGACTTGTGAGTGGAAATATAGAAAAAGAAAAAAGAATAAAGAGAGCAATTAAGAAAGAGGAATAGTGTTGATTGAGCTTGTGATTGATGTAAGAATGTGATAGAGACATGGTTTGATGTGGAGAAATAATGAGAGGTATGTTGTTTTTGTTTTCTTGGCCACAGCATCTATCTAATTCTTATTTTTATACTCTAAATTGAAACTAGTAGGTTGCTTCTTCTTTTTTCCTTTCACTTTGGATCTATCATTTCCACATTGTCTTTTCAATGATTCATATTCATTTCATGTGTCTTTCAATTCTATCTATTACTTACATTTATTTTTGTCAAAAGAAAAAATAAATCACTATTCAATTCAAAATCAGATATATACACGAGGGAGAATTTATTCTCACAGAATTATTATATTCGTTAAACAGTTTATATGAGTTTTTGCGAATCTATATCATTAATTCTATGATTGAGCACTAAACATAATTGAATTTGTGTTTCTCACTGTAAAATAATTTATTGCGCATGCTTTTTGCATGTATATATGAATAATGAAACAAAAGAATCCAAATATCAGTTTGCATAATTGTTATTTCAACTTGTGTTTTATAATGATAACATTATTAATGTATATGTGTCACCGATGTATATATTAAATGAAATATGAAATGAAAAAAAAATTGACTATATATGCAGACTGCTATTGATTAGTCTTCTGTAATATACCAACTCCAAAAAGTTGAAAATTACTACTTTGTACCAATGTCGAAAATTTGAGTGGACACTTTTCCCACTTTCATTTGGCCATATATTAATGACGATGATTTTGTTTGTACTTGGCTTCTATATTCTTTTTTAAATAACTTCCACCATTATCACATTTTTTACTACATTATATGTTTAATTTTTTTATTTTAAAAAATCATCACATGAGATCAAATATCAAATGTAATAAAAGATTTAGATTGTAATATTCAAGGATTTTCCTTTTTCTTTTAAAAATACATGTAAAATGATGTCTAGAAATTAACATATCCATACAAACTTAAAACCTCATAACATGCATGAGTTAGTACCGAATGCAGGGATCGATTTGCATAGTGATATACTCAATCATCTACTTTATTAGTTAATTACGTGTATATAAATTAGTACAAATATATAAATCAAAATATATCATTATCAATAATGTGTAAAATATAACCCTTAATTTTGGACGTTGATCAAAATATTATTATTTTGTTCTTGTTTTATTGAATTGCGTCCTTATGTTGATACATTTACCACCAAGTATTAGACTAAATCACATCCTTCTTCTTATATATATGTTTTGTTGTAGTAATTTTAATCAAAAAAAGAAGTAATAATATACTTATTGTTTAATAATCCATGAGTAATTACGGACATAAACCACACAAGAAAAAAGGTAGAGGATGGTTGAGAGAGAATAATAAGGTCAGAAAAGGTGATGATTGAATGAAAGAAAGGGAGAAGGAAGGATTCATGATTACAAGTTAAATAGCAATGTGGTAATAATATTTGTATATCCATTCTTTGATGTACTATATATATAAAAGATTAATAAAAAGAAAGAGAAGAAATAATAAGGATGAAAATGTGGATAGGGAGAAATAGGGGGGCAGAGAGCGTGCGTGCATAGGGACAACTCCAAAGCTTCTATTGATGATATGACTTTGATATACCAACACCTCTCTCTCTCTCTCTCTCTCTCTCTCTCTCTCTCTCTCTAATAATCATCTCAATCTTATCCTTATTATATTCAACAACTTTTGCATATCTGTGTTTTGAGAATGACAACCTCAAATTAATATATCCTTCACTGCATTATTGTGTTGTTTTCAGCAGGAAAACATCCAAAAGCCCAAGATTACTCTTAAAAAGACCCAATATATGACAAATGTAATTATTGCAAAATTTAGTTAGTTAAATCGCAAACACATATTTGAGAGGATAAAGTGCAATAAATCAGACAAAACACCTCAAGTCAAGTAATACATCTAGAGGACAAAGAGCTTATCAGCAAGCCAGAGAAGAACAAAAAATATGTGGAATAAAGACTTGATTGTTTTCCAAATAATCAACGATTCTTATATCATTTCAATTATTTTCTATCTTATTCTTTCCATACGATGATACAACATATTGATCTTGTTTGTCAATTTCTGAAAGCTATAATATACCTGGCAATGTTGTATATATGTCTAGGGTAGTTTTTACTCGATAACCATCTCCACTGATTGAGATTCATCCATTCTCCTCAAGAAGTCCAAACTGTTGTTGGAGAAGAGATGCATGATTTAGATATGCAAGTGAAGAGTGAATGTAAACTGAGTATAGCTACACCATGGAGTGGATTAAGTTACCAAGGATGGGCCTCCTCTCAACAGGATCCGATTTTATATCAAAGGGGAAACTCTTTTTGAAGGATTTCGAGATTCCTCGAGTCACAAGCTTCCAGCATGTCATTCCGTGATGCACAGCTGAAAAATGAACGGTGGGTAATACATATAAAGCAATCAACCACTACTAGTATTCATTAAGCAATCAACTGACTACTAGTATTAATTACCTCAATGAAATTCTCAAATATTGCCAGGCATTATCTGCCTTTGGGTTCATCGCCAGGGCACGGACATAGTAATGAATGGAATCCTCATACATACCCTGTGCAGAATATGTATTTTAACTTGAATGAGCGTCATGGCAGGTAAATCCAGAGTCAATTATCATTCAAAATGGAGACGTCAGACTTAAAAAATACAGTTAAGCAAAGTCATGTCCATCTGTACATGTCATTATACATCAAGTGAAAATTCCAAGTGTCCGGTTTCAACTTCACAAGGCATACCTTTCACTCTGCTACTTATGTAACTATCATAGCCATCTCTTCTCAACAAATAGTTCTTACATAATCGTAATTACGTGCTGCGCTAACGCTATAAATCACCAGTAATCATACCTGGTTGGCATAACTGATACCCATGTTTGCCCATGCACGGACATAATTAGGCTTTAGATCAAGAGCCTGAAAACCAACAAACATACTTTTAACATTTGAAACTTGAATAATACTATAGATCCCAATTGCTGGATCCAGTGAGGAGATAGGTGTAAGATTATTACAAGCAAATTTCAATTTGATGCATTAGATAAAAGAAACAATGCCAGCATCGTATTCATGGGTGCTGAATAGTCCAAAAGATAACCACGGCATCACTAAATTATGCACATGAAATATGGACAAAACCAATGGCTCCCATTCAGTACAAGCATAACAAAATTAACAAAAGTAGGTAGATTTACTGTTCACACATTACAATTGACTTAACTCTACTTGCCTTGAAACCCTGGTACCACATTTACATTTTCAGACAAGAAATGTTATACATCACCAGTTAATCCTTCATCATATTTTCATGTTATCTTGATGTGGAAAGAAACCAACTTATTTCAAGGAGCCAAGTGTATCAGTACACTATAATACAGAGGGTAATGTAGAAAGAAAGTTTAAGAAGAGTTTATATATACCATTGCTCTTATCGAAATTCTATATCCAATCTCAGGAGATGCAAAGGAGCTAAAAATTATAGCTATAGATGCCCACTTAAAGAACTCATTATCATGTATAGGGTCCAATGGATGTCAAGGTACTAGAAGCCTCGTCAGTTGCCATCATATACAGTTATTCCATCAATTTGTTGATATCTACCAAATGGCACCAGTAAGGACGCAGTGTGCACGTGCTGTTACTTACAAGTTACAACTACATCCAAGACATACTTTTTTTTTTAATTAGCTAGGGAAGCGGGGGCAGGGGAGATAATAAAAACAACAAAATTTGAGTGATCCAGGTTCGAACCGCTAACCCTATTTGCACCTTTCAGAAGTTGGTGTACTACCTAAGCTACAAAGCATGTGATCATTCAAGACATAAACTTTATTTATCACCGTGTGTGAAGATAAGTTCATTGAATACAAGTAACTACCTGTTGATAAGCTGAAATTGCATCTGCACTTTGGACGCTATTAGCTTGTGTTGCACCCAGCTTATTCCACAGTGAATAATCCCGCGGTTTGAGCTTCAAAGCTGTCTGAAAAGCTTCAATGGCTTTGTCATATTCCCTGGATAAGTTGTACAGCACGCCGAGAACTATATGTACATCAGCATCATCAGGAGAGAGTTTAGCTGCATCATTAAATAACCTAGCCACCTGTACGATGACAAACGAAAATATTAGAACAAGTCCCTAACCCACCATCAAGATTTATGACAAAATAAAGACAACACAGAATACTCCATGCATATACACAGTGGAGTGTAGCATTTGAGTCAATGGTGCAGTCCATTTAGACACTTACATCGGCATAATACAAATTCTCGGGCTGATCAGGAGAGGCAATGGCCCCATACTTAGGATGATGGCGCAGCCAGCTGTACAAGTACTTAAGGGCAGCTGCTTGTTCCAACTCTGGAAATTTTATTAACAAACGTAAATTTCCATATTATTGCTCTTAAATAATACAATATATACTATGAGAATGAAATTCTATAAAATCGCATAAAGATAAACCTATGTAGAACATGAGAAGCGTATGAATAATGTTTTCTGATCATAATACGGCAGCATTACAATTTAGGTGTGCTTGTTTTATGCGTATAGAGATGAGGGAATGAGAAAGGAATCAAGCCTTATGCTTGGTGAGGAGGAATCATAGCTTCATGAGTGTTTTGATACCCAAAAAATGGGGAATGAGATATACCCCTCAACATTGCGGGGGAATGGAAGTGATATCCATATCCATTCCACACTACCACAATACCCAAAGAAAACTCCAAACAATGGGGAAACCATAAACCTTCTGTTTCAAATTTCGATGATGTAACTACTAACCATTTGTATGACTCACACCAAGAGCAAGAAGAACTTCCAAGTTTGTCGGGTCAACATCATGCGCACGCATCATGGCTGCAATTGCCTGAGACAAGCTAGATATCTTAATAATATATGAAGGAGTGAAATAAAAATAAATAATTAATTAATTAATCAGACTACCAGAATTTAAATTATCTTTAAATCTCACGAATGATTTCCTTTCAAGTTTTATAGCCAGAACCCAATGTAATCAATGGTATCACTAAAAGGATTTACACCTAAGAATTATACAAGCATGAAGATGCACCAATAGAAGGACCAAAGCAACATAAATATATTTGAAGATCCAAAAGAGAGCAAAGGTAGCAAATTCTTTTCCCTAACCTGCTGATCATCATCATTTTCTGCATGCGCTATGCCAAGTAACCTCCAACCCTCTGCATTATCAGGGTTCTTGAGAACCTCAGCCTCCAAAGCAAGAACTGCTTCACTTAAAAGTCCCTTGCGAAAGAGTTCCTGCCCTTCCCTCAAAGGATTAGGATGGCCAACATAAGGATTTAGATCAGAGAACACATATACCCCCCTTGATGCGTCTGATTTCTGCTTTAGTGCAGTTTGCTCATTTAGGTATCTGCATATCAAAACAGAAATTATATTCATGCAATTTAGTCTCTGTTTACGAGGGTTGTGCTATTGGAGAAGTGATTAAAATTTAAAGATTGCAGAGATTATTTTTTAACAAAAGCGGATAGTGTTTGCAAATAAAAGTTAAAAAAGTCAGAATGAAGTGCTTGGTCAAAAATCACTTCCAACTTTAATATCATAAAAATTGTGAATTTATTACAAGAATGCCATAATCCCTCAAAAGCACTCCCCACCCAACTTCCAAATTAAAACATCTAGCTGCTTGTGGTAATCAGATTTTGTTCATTGCGAACACTCAAAAATTAATTATGGAAAAGTGAGCAGCTAGAAGCTGTGTTAAGCTCATGCAAACACACTATTACATAGGCTGATAGGCATTTGACTGGAATAGCATTTTGTTGGATCTCAGCTTGGTGATGACTTCATACATGGCATGCTATTAAATAGAACACAAAGTATACCGAGCACACAAAGATAAAAGCAGGTACTATGAATTCATTCGCTGTTTATGGTCCAGCTACATATTCACACCGAATTTTTCCTCGTAAAGGATGATGGCCACCTAAACAAATACATTATTCCACACAATGCACTCCTGGACATGGGTTGTTGATACCTTTACTTCCAAGAAAGAAAATGATGCCAGCAAAAATATTGATACGTCATAAGAAACATATGTTAACAAGCTTCAGTTTTCGCCTTGAGAGATGATAAATACAGATAGACTGACTAAGACAGAATTAAGGTAATATAATTCAAGCTAATTGAACAACAGAATGAAAATTAATTTACTATCTCACAACTTCTAGTAGAAAACAGTGTACTTACTCATCATATGCATTTGCCCAATTATCAGTAGAAGAATCACCCAATACTCCATCAGCAACCTGACGCTCGAATTCTTCTGACCAGTCATTGACATTTAATTTCGAAAATTCATTGGCCCACTCATCTTCTGCTGATCCATGTTGCTCACGTTCAGCAGCAAACTCATTTGCCCAGCCATGCGGTCCATGAGAAACCTGTATATAGGAAGAGTTTAGCAACCAGCAACTGTATGCTGGACATTAATTTAAAGGATCTCATACAGAAAGCTATACTCCAGTTGAAAAAATAAGAAGATAAAGATTTTGGCTCCAACCCTGACAGACTGGCTTACCAATAAAAAAATGAAGCACAAACATTTTAAAAATACAAGTAAACATCCTGATAAAGAATTATAACAGCACTCGTTCATGATGTTTTTACAAAGTCTGCACTTACCTGCTGATTTGCAAACTGATCAGCCCATGATTGACCTCCACTGTACTGTTGATCATATTCTGTTGCCCAGTCTCCAGGCGTTGAAATTGCAGCCGGCTTAAATTGATTATCCTCAATAGTAATTTCTCCGCGGCTCATCTTTGATACAAACTGGAGGAACCTTGAATTCTATTCGTCCAATATAGTAATGAAATATTAGCAAAAACTTGCAACGCAACAAACTTGAATAATTAAGGACCTTCATGCATGTGGATGCAATGTTTGCTAGGATCATCGTGTTTTACATTTGTACTTTTAATAAAATAATACTTAAATGGGAATGTTATTCATCATAATTGAGTATCAGATCATATATGTTGATCAGTGACGTAATTGTTATCAGATCTTCTGTTATTTTTCAGAACCAGCTTTAGGAAGATAACTCCAGATACACTCACAAACAATGTTGAGCAAATACCAAACAAAATGGATAAATTACAGAATAAAGAGGAATTTACAACAGGCACAACTTTTTCAAGATGGAACATCACCTGAAATTTTGGGTCATTGTTCTGAGCTAATGTATGAGCTAGCATGCGAGTCTGCTCCATGGCAGCCAAGTTGGGGATACTTGCACCTCTCATTAGATCAATTGAAGCAAGTTGGGACTGCTCCTGAAATTTGAAGGACGATTGAAATGTTGTCAGGAAAACTAAACAAGCATAGCATTTGTCAGCATGCAATTCTTATAGGATGTTCTCATAAAGCAAAAGCAAATATGAAACAGAAGGCCTATGTAAACAGGGACTATACAATCTACATTCCTACCATAAGAAACACAGGAAATGCAGCAAACTAAGTCAAAATTAGGGAGTAATGATTTGTGTAAACTTTTATCTTATACTCTTAGTTTGTCTGTCAGATGAAGGACTATGCAGTCACTGCTGCCACTGAACACAGAAGTAAATAAGACAAGCTCAAGTCTAGTATTAATGTGTTTTCCAAAAGAACAAGGTTTACAAACCATCCAAGTGATTTCCAGTCCTGGTTCTAAATAGTAGTGGATAAAGATAAGAAGCAATGTTCCCACAGGGTTAAACAGACAACGTTGATGCTTGAGACATTGCTCCTTGAAACCATGATGTCATATTCAGTAAATGAAAATGCATTTGTTCAGATAAGCATCTCCAAACTTGGCAAGCAGTAACTCCCATCGTTCTTTCTCCTTTTTTTTTTGGCTGGATTGTGGGGGGGGGGGTGTTACACTACAGGTTCCAGTATATCCAATACCCAAAAAATATAATGCTGGATTAGCTAACCAAAGAACCTTGTAGTCTGCACAATCAAATCACCAGAAGAAAAACTTACATGGTCAAATTCAGATGCCCAACCATTTGCACCATGCTGTCGTTCAAAAGACTGAACCCACGTATTTGGATCATCACGAGGGACTTGGTTTTGTGCGAATTCAGAAACCCATCCATTTGCACCATCAGACCAAGGTTTCATACCTTGTGACTCATTCCAATACTCCTCTAGCTCTGGGAATCTCCCAGGAATGGGTCCTCTGGATCGAATATCACTATCAATATCTAGAGATGACAAAAGGGCATTAACCTGAAAAGATGGCAAGTTCACAATTATTATCTGTAAAATGCAGTCACATCCCTCAAAAGGAGCATAAACTGTACGGGTAAAATTCTAAAATTTTGATTCTACTATTACAAATCAGGACCAATATTATGCCCTGAAAAATGTAGCAGAAACACATCCTATAAGTCAAACACCGAACCCCGTAATTTCCATCCTATGATAACCCACACTAGTAAATGAATGGCAGATTAGAAAAATTAGGAATTAGGATATACCCAAGGGACAATTAAGGCATAATGACATATGTAGAAAGAGATACAACAGGGTGATTGGACATGCTCTAACCACTATCTAACAAAATATGACAAGCAGCGAGTCAGACATCTTTATAAAATTTGCATGTGAATAGAGAACCTGAGCATGAATAAAGTCTTCACTTTTGTCTGCAAAAAGATGACGAGCCATAATACTGCTACGATCACGGATGCATTGTTTATCACCTTCAGACAATCCTAAAACTGGAAGTGAAGCTGGACGAAAAGGTATGCTACCATGACTGCTGTGAAGAAATGAGTGCAAAAAATTTGACAAAACTCTTTGAGGCGGACCTGCATAAGCAAATTAAAATAGCTTGTTAGGAACCTAAAAGACTCATGCATAATTTTCAATGATATCGTTCTGAAAGCAGTATTAACCAATACAAAAGATCAGCTTGCATGAGAGGTAAGTTGATATAATCAAGTCGAAAATACTCACAATTGGCCGAACAAATGGCAGCACTATCTATACTATCAAAGTGAAAAGCTGATTTTGTGCTAAAAATGATGATTTGGGCTCAGCAGCAACGTTTCAATCTACTAAACCTTGGGATTTCTTTAGACTCAACCAAACAGATGACATCAGATTTCACTAGGACTGTCATTTGCTATTAACTCCAGATTCCAGGAACTCATCAATCTCTACAATCTGTACTGAAACTGCAGAACTGGCCTCTACCACCTTTTCAACTTTTCATAAATGTACTTATCCCAACATCTCATACTAGAATACCTGTACCCACACACTCACATCTCCAGAATTTTCTCTGGCATGTCACCCATTTCAACTTCTCCTTCATCAAGCCATCTAAACATATCATGAATTACCTGCACCCACCACACCAAAGTGGTTCCATCTTCCACTCAGAGGCCGTCTCCTCTCAACCACCAGTAACTAAAGAAGAACCAGATCGCATGCATGTCAACTTGATTCTCCAAGTTACCATTACTGGACTGAATTCTGACTTGCATGACAACTGAAATTTATCCAGAATCCAGTTTATTTACAAAAGGGAAATACACCTCTTCACATTCGGTTGTTGCCAATGGAATCTCCAAGATTTGCACCATGAACTTAATTTATCAAGATAATCATCATTTTGAAATCCCCTAGTTTTTCACTTCCATTTATTAATTAGGTTATCCCTCCAAATGTTCATGGATTTCAAGTTAAACCACTGCAAAATGCAATAGAGATATCTTTCTTCTCATCTTTACTCTGTTTCTTCACGAATTCCATATATTTTCCTTCACTAAATTTGGGATATATCAATTGCTCTTGAATTGCTTTATGGGTTTCATTTTACTCAACTTAACATGGTGTTCCTGAGTTCTTAGTTGTTCCTCTCCATTCATGCATCAGATAATTTTTAAACTTATTGAATGTGTCATATTGTAAATTAATTATACTATAAATTCATCATATCAAGGTAATGCCTGAGGGGTGGAAGGAACCAACTTTGGTTGTAACTTATAAGTGCTATAGAAAAAAAGATGATCTTGATCCGCATAAAAGAAGACAACAGAAAAACCAAAAAATGAGTGAAAGAGCAATGACCTGAAATCAATAGTAGTTTTAGACAAAATATAAAATTACCATCAAAGTCTTGTTGAAGCCGAGGTTGCTCCAACGGAAAGTTGGTTGGACCGGTCCTGCCCTGAAAATGAGGAATTTGAGGCCTCTGTATCTCATCCCAAGCATCAGTAAATCTACCTTGATCCATGGAACGGAAACCTTCAAGGAATTCTGAACCCTGCAAGTAAATAAATAAGCACTGATCTGATAGATTCACAAGACTTACAAGCAGAAAGAACAGACAAATAAAACCAACCTGGGCATTGGGATGTAGTGCAAGTTGACGCTCGGACCCTGGAAGGGTAGCAAAGGGCTCTTCCACACCGGCATACAAATTGCCATCTGATGTTGTAGCTGTTGCAGTCGGTATCTCTCGAAGCCTTTCCTGCTTGATGATTAATCAAGATGAGTGAGAAGAAAGACATCAATTCAAGAGAGCACTTCATTACAACCAAAAAAAAAAAAAATCTCCATAGATAAGGTTGATATTGTTGCAGCATCTTGTATTCAGGTGAGTGATAAAGATGCATCTCATATAGTCATATTGTTGTTAACTGTATTCAGTTGCCATGATTGAAGTCTACACACAGTAAGGCTACTCAAAAGTTTATATGATATATAAATGATCCGTGGAGTTCCCCATCCATTTCAGTTTTTCCTATTTACTACCATAATATGCTACAATCGCTCAAAAGGCAATCTCAATTGCTCAAACAAATACTTAAAGGAAAACATCGTACCAGCAAGAAAAACAAAAATAACTTGGAGAATCAAATCAATATATTGTTCAGTTAAAAGATGATGAGGCGAATTAAATAGAGAAGAAAAGAGGGTATGATTGGAGAACCTGGGCTTTGGATGAAGAACCAATAAGGGCGTTAGCGAGAGCACCGAGAGGGTTAGAGGAAGAAGAGGAGCCCGGCACCGCACAGGCGGCGCCACCGCTGACTAGGTCCCTCATCGCCATACCGACAGAATTCCGGCGTACGACACCGCTTGAGCCCCAGTATTGCCCTTTTTACAGAAAATGTAAAAAATTATGGTCTGCAATATCGAAATAATAAGCAGAGAGACTATAAAGTTATAAACAACTATATTGTTGGTTGCACACTTGCACATAGGGTAGGTTGGGGATTGGGGTTGGGTGCTATTATTATTTATTTATTTATTGGGATTTGGGAACAAGGGAAATTATGCGATAAGGCTCCGCCCCATTTCTTTGCTTCCACAATTTTATCCTCTCTCCCTATATATATATATATATATATATATATATATATATATATATATATATATATATCAATTTCCAAGAGTAGTTACATTAGTAAAAACGATCGATCCATTCAATACAATCAATTTCGATTTCACATAAATATATATTAATCTCAATTTCCAAGAATAGTTCTTAAGTGAAATGCAGATCTTATGTAAGACGCAGTTCATATATATCAGTAAAAACGATCGATCCATTCAATACAATCAATTTTGATCTCATATAATATCATATAATAATTCATCTTACGTAAGATACGATCTTATATAAGTTTTTGCTTAATTTCCACACCTTATGACTATTGATTAAATTGTATCACTAATTCTTAGGTTACTAATCTTTAGGATCAATATCTTCATATTTACTTATTTTATATGAACGAGAACATATGTATGATTCACAAAAGGATAAGAGGATGTATTAAAATCAAGAGTATTTTGACTACATTCTACATGGATTTTTTTTTAATATGTTCAAATCTTAGTAGGCAACGACTGTTCTAATTTGGATTTGATGTTTCTCATTCTCTCAACAATTTTAACATACATAGTCAATTTATTTATTTATTGTTGCATCTTCATTTTGTTACATTATCAGGTTAAGCTTTGATAAGATTCATGTTTTTCTTTTAACCTTTTTTTTTAGTTAAGGTTCATTCTTTTGAGTTGACTAAGAATGAAAATATTGTAAAAAATGTATTTCGAAAGGTTATCACTGAAATTATTATCCTACAATTTTGAAATATAAAGGATAAAAGAAAAATATTTTAATTGATTTGATTTCCTGAATGCTGTTACGTTGAGACGTAATTATTATTATTATTATTATTATTATTATTATTATTATTATTATTTTTTAAATGATAGGATGTTATGAGATCATAACATCTTATTAAAAAGAAAGTTTATAAAATTACTTTCAAAATTTTTGCTTATAAATTAATCCAAACAAAAGATGACAAGTATATTAAAGTTTAATTTATAAGTACAATAAAATATAAATTTTATAAATAAATAAGTTATTTGTAAGTTATTTTCAAATGCCCAACCATGAGCCCAAAGTCGGTTTGTTCGGACATTAAAAATGATGAAATGGAACTTTTTCGTCACGGTATAAATGGATCTGCTCAGTTCTTTAGTCATTGAGCAGGTGTTATTTGAGATCTCGTCATAAATTTAATTTCGTAAGATGAATTAATTCATAATTAAAAATTAATATAATAATTTATGGAAATGGATTTGATTTGTAAGGATAAGATTTCATCTTACAAAATTACATGTGTAGGATTGTCTCATATAAATTGTTATGTTAGTTCGTTTGTATATTTTTGTAGTCATGTTCATTGTTGGAAGCATTATTTGGTTAACACCCAAAATCAAATCAAATTGATATATATATATATATATATATATATATATTTGATTTTTAAAATTTTAATTTGGTGTTAGCCTTGAAATCCATTAAAATCAGTTTCGGTTCAATTTGATTAAAAAAGTTATCAAAATAATCAAATCATCAAATAATAAAGTAGGCAATGTTTCCTGCTACTAAGTATTATCATATGAGAGGCTGAAAGAAAAAAAAAAGGTTCCGCACAAAAATTTATTGTCCAAAAATTTCAGTTGTTTCGGTTACAATCGAATCAAACCGAATAACTCCATCTAGTTGATGTTGTTTTATACATCTTCTTGGTTCGGTTTCTATAAAAATGATAATTCGGTGTCTTTTTTTCGGAATAGGTTTGGATGTTGAACCAGATCGATTTACACCCTTAGCTATAGCTACCTCGAATTGAATTTTTATTTTTGAACTTTTATCAATTAGAACGCGATAAATAGTAAAATATCGAGTTTGAAAGATAAAAACAATCAATTTAAAGACAACAAAGTTAAAAATCAATAAAACTTGTAAAGTTTTGTTTAACATTTTCAATTTATAATTATTTAAAAATACTTTCAAAATGATAATTTTAAAATATGATTGTTGAACTTCATATATATGGAAAAAAATCAGATTTTATTAATATCGAATAAGGTGATATATGATATGACTTTGGATGATAGATAGGGGTGGGAATAGTTTAGGGTACTCGACAAAGGCCTATGGTCCAACCTATTATTAGTCTAATTCGGTCAGCCTCTTTAGTAAATGAGTCACACTAAAACTTTTTATCAAACATATTTATGAACATAGACTAGACTTGAGCCTTAAAAAAAGTCTATTACGCCTGACAGACCGACCTATTTATAATATTTATATAAAATATGTGATATATTTTTATACTTTTTATTGTTCTCTCTCTCTCTCTCTCTCTCTCTCTCTCTCTCTATATATATATATATACTGTCTAGTTTCTATTTTGTAATTTTTATAGTAATTGTTTTCATGTTTTTCAATGTAATTCTCTAATGACATAATTGATATGATGGAATGAGGTGGGAATGAAATCATCATTCTTACATTCGTTCTTATTCCTTTGATTGATATGTTTTATAAGTGGGAATGATGATTCCCGCATGAATTGGTATTACCATGGATGAGGGTATGATTATTCCTTCCTACCCCCATGGTATTACGTATTCCTGTCTTGAAGAAAATGAACGTTTTTTTTATTAATTTTGACAATTATCATTATTTATTTTATGTTTTCACAAATTAACTTCCTAAAGTTGAATTATTATATAAAATTGGGTAAATAATATTAAATTATTTATAAAAAATATAAAATAATAACTAATAATTTAAAATAAATATAAAATAAAAATATAAAAAATAGCAAAAAAAATTAAATACATAAATAGTATAAAAATACTTAATAAATATAAAATCTCAAAAACATAATAAAATAATATGAATATAATTTTAATAATACAAATAATTTTAGTTATGATATAAAATTTATCTATATATATATATATATTTGTAAATACATAGAAATAAGATAAATGAATATTAGTATAAATAATAGGTTATTTAAAAAATATATAAATAAATTGTAACTAAAATATTTTTTTAGAAATATAAAATAAGATATTAGGATTTTAATAATATAAAATCATATAGAATAATTAATAAAAAAACAAAACCCTAATTTTTTTATCTTATAAACTTATAAATATCAAATTAGGGCATTTCTGTAGCACCACAACCCATCTCTGTAGGATTGAGGCACCACCTTGACCTTATGCTCAAATGATTTTTGTAAAAAGGACAATAATTTATTTTTTTTCCTTTTAAAAAAAGATTTTCGTAAATAAACTCAGCGGAAGACTTTACTAAACACGAGTATTTTTTTTTTCTTTTCTTTCTATTTTTAAATTGAAAAGCTTAGCATGCAGGAACTAACTCGTGTTCTACCCACATTTGTAAATCAAAAACCTTGTCATATTTAAAACGACTAAACAATTTACTTAAGTCGATATTAGAAGTCTCAAAACGCATCCAACATTTCAAATTTGTACACATTAAAATATATTAAAACACACACACATATTTATATATATATATGCTTCTAGAGGGGAGTCCATACAGCCGGCTACTCATCCGCTTCGTCATATGTTGTTCCTGAAAATATTTAAACATAGCAACATAAGATTTGAGAAACTTAGTGGATAACGCTTATTAACTGTTACATTCAAGAGATTAACTGATACGCTTAATATGTCATCTCCAAGGTCCGAAGACCTGGCTCCAAGGTCCGAAGACCTGGTATAAACTCCAAGGTCCGAAAACCTGGCTCCAAGGTTCGTCAACCTGGTACTTCACCCGAAGGTGTCATTTCATTTCATCATACTCAACATACGAGTTATTCTAAACAATGTAATTGTAAATAAATGTTACCCACTTTTGACGTTGATTCGTAAGTTGGGATAGCTCCTGAAGTATCCGGTCGCTCGTACTGCACTCGACACGTTCATAAATTCTTAGTCTTTATGTTACATTTCAATTATATCATACATATCTAACTTATTATGCTTATCGTACATATAACATATGTATATCACAAAACATAATTATTGATTTAGGAGAAATTTTAAAGTATACTTCCAAACAAGCATCGATTGTACCTTGAAGGGAATGAAAACCGTATTTTATATTTTAACTAATAAAACTCTAATTCATATGCTAAAGACTTAAATTATTTAACACTTCACATATAAGCACACATTTAATCACATAATATCAGTTTCAAAATATGGTCAAATTGCATTCTTAAATCATAGATAAACTTTTGATCTTGAAGTTAGTAGTATGTAGGAAGAAAAGACACTCTTTACCACAATAATTTTCATAATTTAGATGATCATCCAAAATTCATGAAAATAAACATACATTTACATAACAATCCTTAGTTATCCATGCTAAAATATCAGGAATAAATTCAAATCACAAAAGCTTTAATAAATTATTTAAGATAATCGAAAATTGTTCGAAACTGCTCTAAAATCAGTCTGTGTTATAAAATTCACCATAAATTGTATATTTACCGAAACCTTCTGAAATTTATAATTTAGACTTCTAACATCATGTATTTAAACATATTAAAACAATTTTAAAAAATTATAAGGGACCGATTTTATAAAATTAATTTTCTAAGGTCTGAAACTGCAAAATTCCAACTCGAATCAGACTATCTTTGAAAAATCATCATAATTCATAAACTACTCCAAAAATTATCAAATTTTAACCATAGACTCAACGCTTCATGTAGTATAACATACCAATACATTTTTGAAAAATTCCAAGTATAAAATTTTATAAAAATCGGCAAAGTGGACTGCCCTTTCTAAAGATTTTTACAACTTGATTAAACTCACTTATTTTCATAATTAAAATGTAGATTCGACTTTTATAACACTATCAACCTCAAATAAACCATCTTGAATCAATTTATCACACATGCAATGAGCTTAGACAAGATAATCAAACATGCAATGACTAAATCAACATGCAATTGAACAATCAACTCCCAAAAGTAACATACTCTAAAGATCAACCATACCAAACAAGACTTTGAACAAATTTCTTCACATTAGTAGAAAATCACCCTTGGATCATACATGCAATGTGCTTAGGTAAAGAAATCAAACATACAAAGTTTAATCCCACATGCATTTGCTCAATCAACACTTAAAATGACATATTTTTAAAGATCAACCACATATCATCTCTTAGATCCCACATGCAATGAGTTTAGGTGAGGGAAACAAACATGCAATACTTTCTTCAACATGCATTTCAATATTAAGAACCTAACCATGACTCTAAAGAGGAGATTGTTGAGATTTAGCTAAAATAGCTCTAGGGTTGCACACAATTTATGAGTTCTTGAGTGTTCCTTGGATGGAGATTATCTCTTGAGCTTAACTTTCCATGATCTCTTGGAATGATCTTGTTTCTTCACTCATTTCTTGAATTGGGTAGCTTGTTTGAAGATAGAGAATATGATTTGAAGGAGAAGAAAAGGAGTAGAGAGAAGGAGGAGCAACAATCTAGAGAGAGAGAGAGATGTGCTCAAAATGAGAGGAGTGAAATGAGCTCAAGTGTGGAGTCTCCCCTTTTATATGTAGCATATAGTATACTAATTCTAGTTTAATACATGTATTATACATGTAGATCATTTCTTGTAGTATTTATCCACTAGAGGTGTGATGATTAGTGGCATTGAAACTTGAGGTGGATTTGATGGGGGCATGGGGGATTGAGTATAATTCTATCTAATGTGACATGCATAAGTAATTTAATCAAGACAATTATGCATGAAATTATGTCCAAATTAGCCCATCATATAAGTCACATAAGTATGTTTGAAATATATTTAATTTAACACATCATAATAGTCACATACTTTATTGTATACAAACTATATAATAAAAATATACCTAGCTATAATTAAACACATAAGTCACATAATTATGAATGAAGATACATTTAATTTAATACACTATGTAAATCACACACTTTATTGCACACAATTCACATGATAAAAAAATATATATACTTAAGCATGATTAAACACATTAGCCATGTTTCTTATGTTAATCATTTAATCATCTTTGTGTGTAACTTATCTATTTTTGGTCATTCTTTTACTCATGCATTGAGTGCATCACGATCGAACTCGGTCTCTTCGGATAGCTATCCTGCAAGACTTTTAGATTTAAAGAAATATTAGCTCATCCATTCTTGATAAAAAGCAAAATTCATTTTAAACTTGAAAAGATCATACGCTATAAATTATTTTATAAAGAGTGAAAATTATATATATAAAAATATATGCTATGCAATTTTTATGAAAAATGGGGTGTTACAATTTCCCTTTAATTGTGTTTATTATTATTTAACTACTTTAAGAATATGTAAATAATACAAAAATAGTAAACTAATAATAAAATTAAAAAATAAAATATATAAATATAATATATCTTAATATTAGTACAATGATTAATTTTCTGTAAAAAGAATTATTTTTAATTTTAAATATACCAAATATTTTAAATTTGAGTGATATATTGAATATGAATATTAAATAAAATTATAGTGGAGGGTAATTTGGTCAAATAAAGATTGATTTAATATTATACATTTTATTTATAGTTATCAATCATAAAATATACTTATAATGATTATTTCATTCATTTCTTATTCATTTGTGATACCAATCACATGAATCAATATTTTTATACCATTTCTTTCATATCACCATTCTATTATTGAGTTCATTCAATTCCCACCTAATTCAATTATATCATACCAATTATGCCGTAAGTTTTAATAGAAGTTTAGTTTTTGAAAAAAAAAAAAGATTTCATACTAGATAATTTTGTAAACTTTTAATAGAATTTTGATAGACTTTATGTCAAGCTTATCTACAAAATAGACCACTCAAGCTTAAAAAAAAGTCTTCCATATACAATAGGCCAGACTAAGCTTTATTTATACTGCAGGCCTAGACCGACCAACAACAAGCTCAACTTGTTCTAACCTATTTCCACTCCTAATGATATGGACTGAAAATGTCAGACTTGGGTTTAAAAAAAAAGTATTTCATATACAATAGGCCAGATTAGATCTTATTTATGCTTCAAGTTTAGGCCAACCAACAAGAAATCCAACTCGATTTATTTCCACCCCTAATGATATGGACCGAAATAATTGGACGGCCACACTATGCTGGCTAAATATCTTAACTTAATTAAAAAAGAATTAATATTAAATTATAGTAGAAACAAATTTATTTCCATTAAATGGCTAGAAATGGAATTTAAAGAAAAGAAAAGAAAAAAAAGGTAAAAATGAGTATTGGTAATGTAATTACTTAGTTGTAGAAATTAGGAATTTTAGGTAACTCTCACACCGAGTAAAAAAGTAAAAAGAATAAAACGTGAAAAGGGGGAAAAAACTGTAAAACCCTGGTTCCTCTACAAATTACAGCAGTTACATTCCATTCCATCTTGAATCAAATCAAAAAAAAGGGAAAAGTAGAGAAACAGTGGGGGATCCGAAACCCAGGAGGCGGAAGAACATGGCGTCATCGTCGAGCAGCGGTCTCACTTTCAAGCTCCACCCACTCGTCATTGTCAACATCTCCGATCACTACACTCGGGTCAAGTCCCAGGCTCTTCCACCTCCCTCCACCCCTCACTCCGCCCCCAACGGCGCCGACGCCTCCTCCCTCCCTCCTCCCACTCCTCCTCCGCGAGTCTTCGGATGCGTCATCGGCGTCCAGCGCGGCCGCACCGTCGAGATCTTCAATAGCTTTGAGCTTCTCTACGACGCCTCCACACACTCACTCGACCGCGCTTTTCTCGAGAAAAAGCAAGAGCTCTGTGGGTATCTTTTTCTTTGGCTTTCTTTAGGGCAAACGAATTATGAGAATTACTGATTTTTTATGTGCTGAACAGATAAGAAGGTGTTTCCACAATTTTATATTCTCGGATGGTACTCAACGGGAAGCGATGCACACGAGTCCGATATGATTATTCACAAAGCTGTGAGCCCTTGAATTTTCTTTGCCAATGATAGATACAGCAATTTATTGAGTGAATTGAACATGTTGAATTTGTTTACTGTACATATATGTTTATCACCGTTGCACTCTCTCTCTTTAACATGCTAACATGATCAGAATCATATTATCTGAAGAGCTGCAAGTTTATCTTTAGTATTTCGACATTTTGACGCTATAATATTTACACCAGAGGGTTATTAGACAGTGCTGCACCATCCTTTTACTAATTGCTGCTAATATTCAGTTTTACATAATAAGCTATCTGCCTCTGATTTAGATGTTATTTGGAGTAAGTTAGAATATGATCTGATGAAAAAAATCCAGAATCAAGTGTCTTGGACATGTGTGCAATTATATGTATATAAAACTGACTGAGTTTGAGTTTGTTGTTTAAAAACTGGCTTGCCATACATTTTATTAATTGTACCGTGTTACTGTCGAATTTCATTTGTTCTCTGACTAGTGAGAATTTTCTTTCTTAACAGTTGATGGATATCAATGAGAGTCCAGTTTATGTTCTTCTCAATCCTGCAGTCAATCCTGCACAGAAAGATCTGCCTGTTTCAATTTTTGAAAGTGGTATGTATTTGTTATTCTGATATCACCTAATTCCTAGAGAGCCAGATACTGGATTTATTACAGGCGTTGTTATCTCGGACTGATGAAGAAATCGTATATTACAAATATGTGTGTCAATTTCATGTGCTCTGAAGATGAGCATGATGGAGATTCTGTGTATGTCAACAACATCATTTGACTGTGTTGTTCAAATTGTTTGAGATTGTGATCATGTATGCATCCACATGGATGTCATATCGTTTTATATAGTAAGCTAGCCATATCAAAGTTGAAAGTGTGTCAGCAGTGATATTAAAGGCGCATCCATTGCGCCAGCCCTAGCACCTTAGATCCCCCAAGGCGCAAGGCTCGAAAAGGCATGACTTAAAGAAATTGGGTTTGGGGTTTTGGGGTGTGCATTTGTTTCTTTTAGTTTCAAGTTCAATTTGGCTAAACATTATAAATAGGCATCCAGAGGTAAGTTGGATCTTTTAAAAATTGCCCCTGTTAGCTAGAAAAAATTGAACCTACAATGAAGAGAGTGATTATAAAGAAGATGATGAAGAGGAAATTGAATGTTGGCTCTAGGAGATAAGGAATTTGATGAAGAGGATGAGGATGACTATGCTGAGATCAATGATGATGAATCTATCTAAATGAAACATACTGTAGGAATTATAATTTATCTAGTAGAAAAAATAAATTCGCAGTTATGGTTTTGTGTTTCTTCTACATACTTTTCTTTTTTGCTCTTATTATGTGTACAGTAATATGCTTAGGAAGTTTCCGTTTGTTGGTAATGTTTAGAATGTGATTTTATGCATGTCCTATACTTTGACTCTTATTAAAATTATTAGATGATTTTGAATTTGAATTTTTAGTTATTTTAAAAATTGTGCTCCTTTTAAAAGGCACACGCCTGAGCCTTGTGCCTCGGCTCCAGTGAAACCTTTGCGCCTTGATGCACCCTGTGCCTTAAATAAGTATGTGTATGAGCATGCCTACATCTAGATGAATGATATATTCTCTGCTGATATGCAAAGAATTCTCATTTTTTAGCTGTTTGCATTTCGGTTATGAAGTTTGAAGCAAGCAACATAACCCACATTCAGGCAACTAAATAGTTGCCACTGTCTATCTAAGGAAGGAACACTTGATAGGATATACTCCATGAATTATGTATTGTTAAATCATGAACTGCGCGGTTGTGACTTATGTGGCCTTTCAGTTTATTTTTGTTTATTTGTTATATCTGCGGAATTAATTTATTCTCTGTTTTTTCTGTTTTTGTTGACCAATTATCATCATACAAGAGCTGCACGTTATTGATGGAATCCCTCAGCTTATTTTTGTTCGATCAAGCTACACGATAGAGGTTTGTTTTGTTTTCACTCACAAATCTAATGTCACACTTCAAGGAAGTTTGAGACCATATGAGGCAACCTCTTTTTTATTTGTTTGCTAGACAGTAGAAGCTGAACGAATATCAGTTGATCATGTCGCCCATCTTAAACCATCTGATGGGGGTTCAGCTGCAACTCAGCGTGAGTCTTTGCTTTTCTGATACTCTTTTCAGTTGATATTAGCTCCCAAAATTTTTGCCTCTTTTTATACCCTCTATTTACTCATAATGTATGGGATTATAATTGACTTTTTATTGTAGTGGCTGCTCATCTTACTGGCATACACAGTGCCATCAAGATGCTCAATAGTAGAATCAGAGTGCTTCATCACTATCTTCTAGGCATGCATAAAGGTATGCAATTCATATTAAATTTTTCAATTTCCATCATGAAGAAATTGTATCATAATATTGTCCTTTTCTCATCATTGGTTAAGTGGAATGCCTAATTTTGGTCACTCTAAAGTTGTCCATAGCAAAAATTTTATAAACCTGAAATGTGATGCATTCCGAGTATTATTTAGTTGGCATGTTTGTGTTTATTTATTTTCGGCTGCTTGCAGGGGATATTCCGATTGAGAATTCATTGCTGAGGCAAGTATCTAGTCTCTTGAGAAGACTACCAGCTATTGAATCTGAAAAATTTCAAGATGATTTCTTGATGGTTAGTGCATTCATCCTCAAGTTTTTGGTTTCCAACTCAGTATCATATATGCCTACTTGTCTTATAATGCAAGGAAATTTTGATTTTGATTTTTGAATTTATTTGACTGCTGACAGTTGCCATATATATCCTCTAATTGCTTGCATAGTCCTAATACATATGTGTGTGTACATGTTTGTTCATCTATTTTCTTTTTGCTTTTTGTGCTTTTCCTGTAATCTTAATTTTCTTATAATGCTTATTTTGAGTATATTTGGCTATTGACAGTTGCAGTAATATCTCATCTAATTGCTTATATATTATCTGGATATATATGTATAGATGTGTGTGTGTGTTTTTTCTTTTTTCCTTTTGCTTTCAATATTACTTTTCTCACGATCCCAAATCTTGTGATTTCCAGGAATATAATGACACATTATTGGTGACATATCTTGCCATGTTCACCAACTGCTCAAGGTATGGCTGTTAGACCTCTCTGCTATTCATTATCTTATCTGAATTTTCTTGATTACCCCATAGCAGAAGAAAATCCATTGTGTTGAAATTGTTAGGCTTAGCCTGCATCCGGTATTTTGATTAATGTGAAATTGCTTCTGTACATTTTAAATGTTTTTACACTAGACAGTCAAAGCTTTATTATCATGTGCATTTTAGTTTCACCTCTTAATAAACTAATTCGATGTTGCATGATGTATTCCTTAATGCAGTACAATGAATGAGCTGGTCGACAAATTCAACACTGCTTACGACAGGCACAGTCGAAGGGGTGGTCGAACTGCTTTCATCTAGAAACTTCTATTCTTTTTGATCTTGTTATTACATTTACCTCTCAAGAAGGCGGCTTAGCGTATACATATTTAGATTCATGTTTGGAACAGAAACACATCCCAACCTCATAAACACAACGAATAGTTTCTCTGTAGTTTGAGCTCTTACCTAGTTTTCCTATCCTTTTCATTTTGTTGTTGCTCTCAATTTAGTATGAATTGATGTGTTATATGCTGTTTAATCAAATCGGCACCCATTCACGTGTCGGAACAGGCCTCAATTTGTAGGACTAGACCCTTCGTGTGCGAATGTTCAAACAGGGTGTAATATAGTCTATAATGGGGGTGTAGGTATATTATCATTGCAATAAAGAGGGATTCATAAACCCAAATACTGGTTTTTTATTACACAAGTAGTTAAAAATGCTGAATAACTAGCAGAAAACTAGATAGAGAGCTCAACTTTAGAAATGAGAATACCATCACTATCTGCATACAACCACTCTCCATCATGAATCACAGTTCCTGCAATGGTAACAGGTATGTGTTTTTCTCCAAGGCCCCTTTTGTTCGATTTCTGGGGGTTGGAAGCCAACGCCCTAACCCCGATATCACAGCTGTTGATCTCATCAACGTCTCGTATACACCCGTTTACAAGAATCCCGGCCCACCCCATGTTCTGAGCCAGCTGAGCCAAATTTCCACCTACCAAGGCACATCTCATGCTTCCACCACCATCTATGACCAGAACTCTACCTTCACCTTTGGTTTCAAGAAAGGCCCTAACCAACGTGTTGTCTTCAAACACCTTGAGGGTGGCGATGGGGCCCGAGAATGCTCGGGATTGCCCGTAAATCTTGAAGATTGGTGGCAGAATTCGGATGTCGCCACTGGCTACAAGTGCTGCATTGGTGTCACAAGCTTCTGCAGTTGCTAATGAACCCATGTCAATGTGATCACCTAAAAACAGTTGTATGTAAAGAATCAACATTGATGATAATTTCCTTTGTGTATCTATAAAGCTATGGAAGTGAGGATGAGAATCCAAGAAATTTCAATATCCAGCACTAAATTAAACCTTCATCAATCCATTTTTGGTAACTTGAAGCCAAAATAACTAACCATCCCTACCAAAACATAGCTTATTATCTATGTTTTAAGATCACAAAAGAACAAAAAGCAGGATACATGGATCATATTTTCGTCATTGTGTATCATTGGAAATGGTAAATTGACAAGAAATAATCCAGCTATCTCTTATACATGATTGCTATTTAAATTAATTAGCATTGTTCATCTATGTCAGGAAAGAGTTACAGCTAACTTATAACATCATTGGCACTAGGTTTCTAAACAAAAGGTATTTTAGTGCTTAACTTGCAAAATCTCAGAATCTTTTGAATAACACAGTAGAAGCAACAGTTGAAGAACATAAAACCTAATTGAGAGTTATCGCATTCAACCACAGAATTTGAAAGCTGCGATTTTGAATTGGAGTTTACCAGTGAGCAGCAGTCTCCGGCGCCGACGATGAAACTTTTCGATGAAACAATCCCAACTCATGTAGAGAAAATCCTTATCAACCAAACTTGTCTCACCCACTCGTTCCGTGTGCCATTATATTCGACAAATCCTTTAAATATAAGGTTGGATTTGTTTAGGTTGTTAAATATTATGAGCTTTTACAGTTTACTAAAGACAAAAAAGATGTTATTTAAATGTTTGGTTTGTGGGTTTTATATTTGTTTGAATTAAATTATGTGTTTGGTTTGAATGATTATGAGTATATAAAAGTGGGTTTGAGTTATAAACTTTTGTTTGGTTTAGTGGTTAAAATTGATAACATTGCAATTGACAATTATACCCTTACATATAAATAAATATTTGTATCCTCATCCAAACTAGTTACTTTTGGAACAAAATTAGAATATAGATAATTTCTCAGTATAATTATTTAAATTATTGGAAAAAAATTTAAATTTTCTAAAATTATGAAGTACAATTAATTAAAAACCACATGAATTAAGAGATTAAAATATTTAGATTCTTAATAATATAAATATTTAAAATATTATATATTTCAAATTAAGATGATATATCATTACATTATATTATTAATTTTTTTTATAATTAACAAATTATATAATAAATTATCAACAAATTATGTTATCAATTATGTTATCATTACATTATATCTTTTTATAAAAACACATGAGTACATTGCCAGTAGTTTGACAAAATATTATGTTTTGATCCCTCAATAATGGATTCCATTAGTGGTGTCCACGGTTCACCGGAAATCGGAACCGGCCGGCTCGAAACCGGCAGTCAACGGTTCAGGAAACCGTTGATCCGGTTCCGGTTTGAAACCGGAACCGTAAACCGGTTTCAGCCGGTTCAGTTTCGGTTTGTGTATCCACGGTTCGGGAACCGGCGGTGAATTACCGGTTTAACCGCCGATTCATGCTATTTAATTTTTTTTTTATGGACGAATGAGGTAGTGCCACGTGTCAGCTGGAGCTCCGGCGAAAAGTAGTCATTGTCGCCGGAGTCCGGCGAAAAAGAGCCGTTGTCGTCGGAACCGGCGGTTCGAAACCGGGTTGAACCGGCCCGCTATTTTTTTTTTTTAAATTTGACCGTTGGACACGTGTCGCGCCAGGATCACTCGACCGTTGGAGATCAACGGTCGAGATTTGAGGACCATTGTAAACCGACGGTCGAACCGGCAGTTCAAACCGCCGGTTCCGGCGATTTTTTTTTTTTTGAAAATTTCTATAAATACCTTCTTCCTCCATTCATTTCCTCACACCATTCCAACACTTCTCTCTCAATTCTCAAGTTGCAATTCAATTTTCAATTCTAGAGTTTCAATTCTCAAGTTTTTTTTCAATTCTCAAGTTCCAATTCAATCGAAAATGTCTCGAAGAGGTTCTTATTCCGCCAGTTCTTCTCACTGAGGAAAGACGCCGATCCCTCCACCACGAGATGTTGAAGTCGATGATCTTATCGATCAATACACTCCTCACTCTCATTGGAGTGAGGAGTACGCCAATTTGGAGGAGACTCTCGGACCTTCGACCGTCGTCGACTTTGCCGAAACTGAAGTGGAGGAGGAGCAGCCGGAGGACCGTCCAACTCAAGAGAGTGACACACGTAGCCGATCCACTACGACACTTCGAAGTGATATTTTCTCCATACATTTTAAAAAGGAGAAAATATCAAATTCGAACGTGGACTTCGCAGTGACGTACAACTACTGTGGAAAGAACTACAAATTCAAGCACGAAGGAGGCTACAGAACGTTCAACAACCACATCATCAAGAAGCATCCGGATAAGATGGGGAATGACCGCTCTCAAACCCATCTTCCTCGACAAAATATCGGTTCCACTTTGGGAACCGGAGGTAACGACCCTAACTTCTTTTTTAAATTTAGTCAATTAAGTCATAGGAGAAGAATAACCGAATTAATTGCTAAAAAACATCTTCCTTTTCAATTTCCAACCGACGATGATTATGAAGAATTTACTTCTCAAGTTTTTCAACCCGCTAGTAGAAGAATATCTAGGAATACCGTTACACGTGACATAGATAAAATTGTAGGTGAATATAAATATGCTTTAATTGAAAAATTAAAAAATTTAACACAACGAGTATCAATTTGCTGTGATGTGTGGAAAGATTCTTACGGAAACCATGATTATTTAGGAGTAACGTGTCATTGGATAGATGATGCATGGAACATGCAAAAACGATTAATTGCCTATGTCGAATTTGATGAAAGACATAGTTCCGTAGCAATTGCTAGAAAAATAATAAAAATTGTTAATGATTATGATATAGTGATAAAAATATTTTCGATTGGTTATGATAATGCCGCTCCTAACACCGCTAGTATACCCACATTAAAGGAATTTTGTAGGCCTCCAATAGATGGTAAACTTTTTCATATTCGTTGTGTACCCCCATTGTTTGAATTTGTGTGTACAAGATGGTCTAACCGCTTTGCATGATAAAATTAAACCTATTACGGATGCAATCTATGAAATTGCTAAATCAACACAATACCATAAAAAATGGGGCAAGATTTTGTAAAAATAATGGAATGGAAGTTAAGAAATTTGTGATGGACGTAAAACATAGATGAAATTCAACTTATTATATGCTTCAAGATTCTTATAATTATAAAGAATTGCTAATTGAATTTTATAAAGAAAACTCACATGAATTGATATATTTGAATAACAACTCTTGGGATACATGCATTAATTTAATTCAACTTTTAAATTTTTTTTAAGAAGCCACTAGAGAATTAAGTGGCACTTATTATCCTACTTCTCCATTAGCCTTAGATCATTGTGTTAAAATTGTTTTAATTTTGAATGAATATTGTGCATGTCCTATTATAGATGAGATTATTATAGCAATTAAAGCAAAATGGTTAAAATATTTTCACGAACTTCCCGATATATTTTTAATAGCTAAATTATTAGATCCTAGGATTAGAGAAGATGATCTAATGGAATTATTACGCATGTATTATAGTGCTTTGTTCCCCCATTTTTTGTTATCCGATTATAATGCAGTTGACTATGTTCCAAATTATGTAGAAGTTGCAACTAGAGCTAAAACATATTTGTATGAATTATTTAAAGAATATAAAACCTCATTAGGGGATGATTGTGGGGATAATTTAGGTGCTCAAAATGTAGGTGGTAGTAGTAGTTTTTCACATAATCCATATAATGTTAGTGGTCTTAGTGCATTTTATGATTTTTATGATAACCGAACACAAAAACGAGCTAGGGGGTCTAATCCCACACAAGAATTAGATACATATTTAAGTTGTACATTTGAATATATTTCTTTTGAAAACTCTGTGGATCTTTTGAAGTGGTGGTAAAAAAGGATCAACACTTATCCTATTTTAAGTCATATTGCAAAGGAGATTTTTGCAAGTCCCGCCTCCAACGTTTCCGTCGAGTGCGCCTTCTCCAAAGGATGACATATGTTGAATCCAAAAAGGGCAAGATTGACCGTAGAGAATGTTCAAAACATTACTCTACTTGAAGATTGGCTTCGAGCCAAAAAACGTCAACAAAATCTAGATTTATCTGTCTTTGATGACGATGGCCCCGACGAGTATGGCTACGATTCCAACACATCCTCCTCCACCGGAACTAATGGGTAAGTTTGAGGTAAGAGAACTACGTGAGTTTTGATTCCCTAATTCAATTTAGGGATATGTAGGCAATTTCATTCTAAGTTTGATATTCACTTTCAAACTTAGAATGAAACTCAAGCTCTTTCATTTTTTTTTTACTTCTCTTAATTGTAATGAGAAAATGAGCTGTGTGGTAGATGTGTTTCTCAAAGAAAGGAGGAGATAATAAGATGTGTCTTAGATGCACGTCTTATTATGTCCTCTTTTCTTTGAGACACATCGTCTACCACAGAGCATTCTTTTCTCATCTAAATTAAGAGAAGTAAGAACTAAGAACTACGTGAGCTTTGATTCCCTAATTCAATTTAGGGATACATAGGCAATTTCATTCTAAGTTTGATAAGTTTGATATTCACTTTCAAACTTAGAATGAAACTCAAGTTCTTTCATTTTTTTGTCCTCTTTTCTTTGAGACACATCGTCTACCACACAACATAATTTTCTCATTACAATAAAGAGAAGTAAGAACTAAGAACTACATGGGCTTTGATTTTCTAATTCAATTTAGGGATACGTAGACAATTTTATTCTAAGTTTGATATTCACTTTCAAACTTAGAATGAAACTCAACCTCTTTTTTTTTATTCCTCTTTCAATTTGTAATTTGTAAGTTGTAATTTTTTAAAATTCAAATTTAGAAGTTTGTTGTTTGTAAGTTGTAATTTTTTTTAAATTCAAACTTAGAAGTTTGTTGTTTGTAAGTTGTAATATTTTTTTTATTCAATCATTGATTATTCGTTATTTGTAAGTTGTGATTTTTTTTAATTCAAACTTAGTGTTTATACTTTGTAAGTTGTAAATTTTGGATATTTATACAAAGTTGTATATTTTTTAACATAAATACATTGCTAAAAAAAAAAATCGGAAAACCGGAAACCGGCCGGTTCGAATCGAAACCGGCGGTTACAAACCGGAACCGAAATCGAACATACCCCGGTTCGGTTCTGGTTAGACCCTTTCCAATTTTCCAAACCGCTGGTTCGGAATCAAAACCGGTGGTTTAACCGAATCGGGCACCACTAGATTCCATCACTTCAATTATCAAAAGATCTGAACAAACTTTTCTAATACTTTTAAAACATTTCAAAACAAAATAATACTTAAAAGACATTTTGAAACAACTTCAATTACTTTAATTATATGTTGATTGCAACATGCACTTTCGTAGAGGACAATAAAAAACAAAAAATAAAAGGGCAGAACTTAAAACGTGCATTTTTCCACATAATAACAATAGATGTTGATTGAGATTTGAAGATTGGGTGTTTATGAAGAAGCATCTTTCATGGACACAATTTCAATATCTGATGCTATATCTAGTTCAAAATCCGTGGAGGGACCCAACTAACTTTAGCTCTTTACATATCGACAAATTAATGTTTTAATGTCTCTCTCTCCCCTTCAAATGACAGCAGAGAGAAAATATATGGTTACATTAAGAGCGATCTTGACTTATACCAATCGTATGGCCTAGAAAGAGACCAACCCAGATCCACCTCCACCTCAATAATACAGATAATAAAGATTCAAATAAATATAAGAAAAATACCACTCAAATTTTATTTCCATCAACATTTTCCAAAGTATCAAGTGCACAAGAAGATTGACATCAAATGTGCCCACTAAACAACTACACCTAAATGCCACAAAAGAGGTCCCATTTGAGCAGATAAGCAATTGTATGAACCAATCAAACCTTATCATCTACCTATGTAGAAACAAAGGAATAACAGAACAATGCAATGCTATCCACAGTGTGACGTTGGAAATTTTGGATTAAAATTCTAGAAATTTTGCCTTGCTTTGGGCATTAATTGCACGTGGGTCCCGAACCCGATTGTGGAGAAGTAAAGTTAGATTGTGTTCACCTCCGTGAGAGGTTCTTGGTGAGATATTGTACGCCCAAAACGGATAAAGGGTGAATGAGAAATTGAATCTCAAAATTGTATATTTGGATCCTTGCTTAGGCTTGGAAATTGGGAATGTGGGTTGTTGTCCCACATTGGAAAACCAACACAAAATTTTCTACTATATATAGTTTTTCACTATAGTATGGGATTAGTAATATTGGCAAAAAGGCTCTCTCTCGCACGTGAGGGTGCAAATCAAATTCTAAATTGAATATCGGACCATGGAACTCGTGTGCACACGCGACCTGCGTACACGAATGTCGGTCTGGAAAGTGGCGGCCTCACCCAGCTTCTTTTGCCACGGTTTTGCACCCCTCCCTCCACATGATTCTTCCATAACTGTCATGGTTCTCCAACTCCTTGCATCAATTGCAAGCAATTACTGTTGACGTGGCTATAAAATAAGTCTCCCTCCACATGATTTCAACCAAGAGATAACTCGTTTTTATTCAGTCCTTCATCCAGAATTTTGAGCTTCTTTTTGAGTCATATTGATACCGATTAGACATTATTCCATTCGTCGTTTGCAAAGTGTTTCAGTCCTTCATCCAGATTTCCGAGCTTCTTTCCGAGTCATATTGATACCGATTAGACGTTATTCCAGTTCCCCGTTTGTAAAGTGTTTGTGTTTGATACTGTTGCGTGTTCGCCGTTGTATCATGGGAAACAAACGTCCTTTGAGCACTCAAGCACTTCGGAGTGGGACGAATCTGTTTTAAAGAAACTGTGGTTACATAGTCCTCGGTTTTCCCTCGCCAAATTCAGTTTCCTTTCAGCTCTGTTTTCTCGCAATTTATTTCAGTAAATTTGCAACAGACGTACCATTTCACGGAACGTAATAAACGAGGATTAACCAAGAAAACACTTGGGAATGAACCATTGTTAAATTAGTCAAAATACTTCTACTCACATGTAGATCAAGGTATTTACTCTCTATTACGAGATAGAGATTTAAAATAAATCTAGATAAAGAAACATGTCTATCTCTCCTGATCACCACAGTTAATACTTGGGGTTATTGTCACTAGTCGAGCCATTGTTCAAAACATCCAACAAATAGTTGAAGCGGTGATCTACACGGTTTTGATGCAGGTATCAAGTATCGAAAAAAAGACCATGCTCAATAAAAATGGATCGACAACAAAGCTCTCTACATAAAACAGAAGATGAATAACCTTCAGGCACTTTAAGCCCATCCATTGAATAACCCGAACGAGACTGGCTAGCCATAGGTTTGTAAGCTAACTAGAGTTGTGAGAAGCGCATTGTCTCGAGTTCAATTGTATGTTCTTGTTCCTTCATTAGCTGCCTCCGAAACGCCCTTGATGATTCACAATCTGTTATTAACAATGAAATTTAAATTGGAAATAAAAAGCTTTCAAACCTTAAAAACACTTAAAAAAACAATAATTAGTCAAATGACAGTAAAGATTATAGTGGACTTACTAGTTTGAAAATCTAAGTCAATATCCTTAGGATGGGAGTTGTAATATGCAGGCTGGCCAAAATTTTCAAGGTATTTCCTGCATTGATGATGGAAACACATGAGATATACGAAATGCTTAGTGCCGCAAGTACAAAATTAAAACTAATAGATAGTAACATACTCTGAATACCCAAAATTCAACCTCAATAGGTGGATTAAAAACCACAATAAAAAGAAAAACTCAGAGAAGCCCAATGAAACCCTCACTTTTTCACGACGAAAAGAAAACCTTCCATATCGTTTATAAAAAGGTAATCATTAATTCGACCTTGAACTTCATCGTCATTATCAAGAGTGTCCCAACCTTTATCTTCATAAATAAGCTTCTTCTTCAAACCTTATTTTTCGATTTTTTTTTTCGATCCATTTTTCATGTATGTAGCTGACCTCCTTCAACAGATCCATATCCTCATCCATCCCCTCCACCGTCGGAATATCGAAGTCGTCTTCCATCATTTAGCTCCTGTCAGGATCGCGGTCATATTTTTAAAATTCCGTTTTGTTAGTCATGTTTCATTTTAATTACGTGTTTTGCTTTATATTGTGTGCGGTATTAGAAACGATGTCGTTCCACTTAGTTGTTGCATCGTTGTTTTAATTCCATAGTTGAACGGTATTGTTTGAGTCTAGGGATGGTAATCGTGTGCAGGGGATTATATCACCCATGCACATGCGTTGTGATAAAAAGGCTTAACAGAATTCAATTTTTCTCTTTTTCTCTAAATTCTCTCAATATCATCTTCTTCACACCAATACAAGAGCACTCGCTGATTCATCGGTTGTGTTCGTAACAAGTGGCCTCAGAGCCAATGTTGCGCATTCGATATTATGGCTGTTAAGAATCATGGTTAGAGAATTGATGCTTTGGAGCAACAAGTATCAGAGTTATTATCCGGCCAATCAATGATTTTACAGGCGCAAACTCAGGTGGAAACTCGACTCGAATCAAAACTAGAAAGCATCGGAGAAATGCTTAAAGCTCAGATTATTCATGCGATGAAAGAGCAACAAAACACCACGACTGACAGAGGTAAAGAAGCTGCTAACTCCTCTATTCCATCTAATGACTCTGGATCTAGCTCGAGGAATGGTGTTAACACCAATCGTGATAGAAACGAAGCTGATATATTATCTCCTGTATCAATGAATCGAATGGGTGGGAACCAAGAACAATTGAGTGGTAAATTTCCTAGGCTGGAGTTTCCTAAATTCAATGGTGATAATCCTAGAATGTGGTTGAGGAAATGTTATAGATATTTCTCTTATTATGATATGACAAATTATGATAAATTGAGTTTGGTGGCTATGAATCTAAAAAGAGTGGCTGACCATTGGTTTGTGGAGTATGTGGATGAAAGGAGTAATATATTGTGGGACGAGTTTACTAGAATGGTGATTGATAGATTCCTGAGTTCTTCAGGGTAGCTTGATTGCTCAGTTCAATAAATTAAGGCAAAGTGGATCTGTTCAATCATATATTCAGGAATTGAGGAGATGAAAACATTAATGAAAACATTAATGAAAGAACATAACAAAGGATTTACAAGTGAATACTTTGTGAAAAGTTTTATTGGTGGTCTTAAGGAATAAATTGGCAAGATAGTTGCAATTCAGAAACCTGCAACTTTGCTGGCTGTAACTTAGTTGGTCATTCAACATGAAGAAATAGTAAACCTTCTCCCCAAAGGTCAAAAGAACTCCACCAAATTTGTGTCGAACACTTCTACAGTGGGAAATAAGGTTGAGTCTGCCATATCAAAGCCTAAATATCCATCAATCAAAAGACTTACTCCTGAAGAGATGAAAGCAAGAAAGGAGAAGAACCTATGTTTTAATTGTGATAAGATATTCCATATAGGCCATAAGTGCAAGAGGTTGTATCTCCTACTATTTGAAGATGGAGATGACATCTCTATTGAAACATTGGAGTTGAAAGAAGTTATAGATGGTCAAAGGGAGCCACATGTCTCTTTGAATACTGTTGCTGGTTATTCACATGCTGATACAATTAAGCTCCTAGGCAGATCAGCTAACCAAGAATTGATCATTCTGTTGGATTCTAGCAGTACTCACAGTTTTTTGCATCTAACTACTGCTGGGAGGCTTGGATGTACAATAGAATATACTACTCCTCTGAATGTCACAGTAGCAGATGAGAACAAGGTGGAATGTAACTCCAAATGTCCTCAGTTCGAGTGGGAAATGGGAGAGTGTAAGTTTATCACTCATATGAGGTTATTGAAGCTTGGAGGGTGTGATATGGTGATTGGAGTTGATCTGCTAAGTCAATTGGGGTAAATTTTGTTGGACTTCAAGGAACATACTGTCCAATATAATGTGAAAGATTGAGTGATTAAGCTACAGGGTATTCAGCCTGAGATGAAACTGAGTATGATCACAGCTGATCAAATTAACAAGGAGGTTAGGAAGTGAATGGAATCAGTTGAAGCCTACCTGTGTTATATCAACTCAGGAAAAACCTAAAGACAACATTAACTCACCAGAGATCTTTTCTCTCATAAATGAGTTTGAGCAAGTGTTTGAGATGCCCAAAGAGATACCTCTTGAAAGAAGCATGGATCATAGAATACCAATCAAATCTGGGACAACCCCAATCAAGCAGCAAGCCTACAGGTATCCTCTTCTTCAAAGACAGGAGATTGAGAAATTAGTCAAGGAGTGTCACGCCCCATTTTCATACTTTAAAAATATATCAGAGTTATCTTTGGGCGTGCAAAGGGGAAAGAAAGAAATAAAACATACTTAATTTTAAAGCTCACGAATAAGATGGGCAACTAACGTTTTAAATTAATACATAAGTTAGAAACAGAGAAGTTTAGTTAAAGCGTACAATTCGTTTACATTTTTCCAAAAAGCATCGGCACATCGTCGGAGGAATACATCTTTAAACTAACAGCGGAACATATCAGGATCCATCTTCAGAAACAACAGTTTTACAAAGAAGCATATCATAAAATGTTTAGAAACATTGTTCGGTGTTCAAAATAATTAAAGACAACAAAAACTCTGGATACGGTACCCCTCTCGCTGCATATCTTAGTTTTTATCGTTTCTTGTAGGGTGAGTATAGATAGAGGTAAGTGCGTTTGAATACACTCGTGGGAGAAATTTCCGTTTTCAAGATTTTTCAAGATTATGTTAACAAATAAAAAGAATAAATAAGCGATAAACAGCACACCACGTAATTCACAGCACGTAAGGAATGTATTGCACATACATAAGCTCTTCGGTGCGGGTAATCCCCGTCTTATCCTGTAACGATTTCAATACCGTTAGTGTATTTTACGGCTCACTAAACCCTCCGTGAAGTTTTTTACGGACCATGAGTCCCTCCATGATGAACGTGGACTTCTGTCCGCGTATAACATTAATCATAATATGCATGATTACATAATATCACAACACGTAATCTCAAGACACGTATGTTCAAGCAGTTCATAACATGCAATTATAGATATGATATCATTGATTAACATATCAGCAAAAATATCAACATATCAAGGCATAATAAATACAGAAACGTAAAAAACGTTAAGTTCAGAAGTTACCCCCACCTGATTGGTGGTGTTTGACTTCGTGTGATGCAAGCTTTAAATATAAACACATATGCTCCTAATCGCGACAGCCTAAAACAAGCAAACGTAATCTATTAGTTTCGTTTTAAGATCGTTACGTTTATTAATTAAAGTACTCTCTCGAAAAGAAACGATGGTGGAAAGGAAAATGATTTGAAAGGCTTAGAACTTGATCATATGTCGAAGAGGGTTCGATTACGATTCTATAGGAGAAAAAATGAGCTTAATCGGATGAGAAACGAGTGAAAATGGTGCGTTTTAGGGTTTAGGGGCAAAAACGTGATTTCTGGTTAGGGTTGACTTTGACCCGGGGTAAGACTGTAATTACAGAGAAGTTCTGGGGTCAAAGTGGGATTTTTGAAAAATTTGGGGTCAAAATGTAATATACAGAAGTCTTAGGGGTGAAACTCAAAGGATTGGAAAGTTCTGGGGCCGAAAACGAAATATCCAGAAGTTGGGGGACTAAAATGCACAAAACAAAAGCTCGGGGACTAAAGTGAAAAGATCCTAAACATTTTGGGTTTTGCAAAAAGGTCCCTAGGGTTTCGGAAATTACAACCAAGTCCCTCCCCCCCAAAACCCATCCCCCCGCCACTGCCCACTTTTGCCGCCGTCTGCAACCACCGCCGACGACACCACGTCGCCGGCCACCACCCCACAAATACCACCACTCACCGGCGCTCTTTGCGCCGGCCACATCAACTCATGGCGGTGCTGGAAACACCGGCCACCCCAACACCAAACCCGACACATACACACATACAAAAGCTCACACACACGGCCACACTTCACCGGCGAGCGTCGTCGGTGACACCAAGCACAACGCCGCCCTCCTCAGCAGCGCCTCCAAACACCACACACCCAAACCACAACTCCGGCAACGACGACGAGTAGGCAGCGAGAGAGATCGCGAGAGAGAGAAGAAAGAAAGGAAAAAAATAGCAACTTTAGACGGCAATTACCGGAGATCGAGTTGGCCGATCGACGATCCGAGCCCGAAATCGTGACGGGCTCGGCGAGAGCTTCAAGCGCATGTGTAGATCGGCTCGATCGAAGAAGAAATGGAGGAGAAACGAAGAGAGAGAAAAAGAGAGAAGAGAGAGGGTTTCTCGCGGCGGTTTCCGGCCGATTTACGATGGCTCCAACGGTGGAAGGGAAATCCGAGCCCGGAATCGGAATAGGCTCGGCGAGAGCTTCATTTTGTCGTAAGGTTCGAACAAAATGGGGGAGGGGAAAACGACAACTCCGGCGGCGGCGCTACCTCCGACGAGGCGGCGCTTCGGCCGCCGAAAAAACGGAGTGAGATAAGAGAGTAAAAATTCAGTTTTACCTTAGTTATTTTTGTCCAAAATGTGTAAAATCTCAAGTGTGGTATACTTTTATCCATCCTTATTCATTTTCATCAATTAGGCCTAACTTGGGCCTCGGGACTTCGATCGGGCCGTTTCTCATTTCATTTTATTCATCTTTCGATTGCGATCATTCTCATGACATAAATTCCACATTTTCGTTTCAATTATACTTTCGATTAATATACACATAGGCTTTCCAAATTAATTACGTTTTCGATAAAATAAAATGTTCGTCCGGTAAATTAAATCATGAAATTATTCGATTAATTTGAAACGCGCATAGTTTAAATCACATAATTAAAGTTGAATAATTTAATCATCAAATTATGTGTCGTTTTTTCTAGGCGCTAGAAGGAGATGCTGGACACTAGAGTAATAAGGCCTAGTAACAGTCCATATTCATCTCATATGCTGTTGGTGAAAAACAAAGATGGAAGTTGCAGATTTTGTGTAGACTATATGAAGCTCAATGTTGTTACAATTAAAGACAACTATCTCATTCTCCTTATAGATGATTTATTGGATGAGCTTCATGGTGCACAAGTGTTCTCTAAAATAGATCTTAGAGCTGGGTATCATCAAATCAGGGTGGAAAAAGCAGATATACATAAAATTGCCTTTATTACCTCTTCAAGGTTATATAAGTTTGTGGTGGTGCCATTTGGCTTGACTAATGCACTTGCAATATTCCAGTCTGTGATGAATCAGGTCTTATCTGAATTCTTAAAGGATTTTGTCCTTGTGTTCTTTGATGATATATTAGTTTACAGCAGGAGTATGGGTGAGCACTTGGGGCACTTGAGAATTGTATTTGATACCTTGACCAAAAATAGTTTATTTGCTAAAAAATCTAAATGTGTCTTTGGACAAGAGGAGATGGAGTATTTAGGGCATGTGATTGGTAATCAAGGAGTGAGAACAGATGGTGAAAAGATCAAAGCTATGACCATTTGGCCTCAGCCTAAATCAGTGAAAGCCTTGAGAGGGTTTTTGGGTCTAACTGGCTATTACAAGAAGTTTATCAGGAATTATGGTATTATTGCCAAGCCACTTACTGATCTCACTAGGGAAATTTCAATGGATTTCTGCAGCTGATGAAGCCTTTCATGCTTTAAAACAGGTCATGACCACCACACCAGTTCTACAATTACCAGATTTCACCAAACCATTTGTAGTAGAGACTGATGTCTGCTACCAAGGATTAAGAGCTATACTAATGCAAGACCATCACCCTCTGGCCTTCATCAGTAAAGCTCTAGGAGTTAAAAACTTGGGGCTGTCTATCTATGAGAAAGAGTTTCTAGCTATCATCTTAGCAGTGGAAAAATGGAAAGCTTATCTTTTGCATACACCTTTCATCATCAAAACTGATCAGAGAAGTCTCAAGTATCTTCTTGAGCAGAAGATCTCTACACCTCTTCAATACAAGTACCTCACAAAGCTCTTAGGCTTTGACTACAAGATCGAATACAAGAAGGGGGTAGAGAACAAAACTGTTGATGCTCTTTTTAGAAAAGATATAGATGAGATGGGGTGTTCTCTACTCACTACTGTGCAACCAACTTGGGTGGGAGAGATTATAAGAAGTTATCAAGGAGATTCTGAGATGCAAACCATCATAGCTGAGTGTGTAACTACTCCATAAAATGTTTATTTCTATAGTTACACAAATGGTCTACTCAGATACAAGGGCAAGTTGCTGATTGGGAATGACACTACATTGAAATCCTAAATTGTGGCTTATATGTGTAGTTCAAGCATTGGAGGGCATTCTGGAGTCACAACTACTTATCAAAGACTTACTATTGTCTTTTGGTGGCCTGGGGTTAGACAGCAGGTTAAGCAATTTGTCAAGTTAGCAAACATGAAAATATACATAATCCAGGATTACTGCAGCCACTGGGTTCAGATCTCTATGGATTTTATTGAGCAACTTCCACACTCTGGGGGCAAAGACACCATATGGGTGGTTATGGATAGATTCACCAAGTATAGCCATTTTATTCTTCTGGCTCATCCATTTTCTACCTCGACACTAGTCTTTCTCTTCCTAGACACAATGTACAAGCTACATGGTTTGCCTCATGGGTGGTCTCTAACAGAGATAAGGTGTTTGCTAGTCAATTTTGGTAGCAGCTCTTGAAATTGATTGGAGTGGAGCAGCATATGAGCACAACATACCACCCTCAAACGGATGGACAGACTGAAAGGGTGAATCAATGCTTGGAATTCTATCTGAGGTGCATGTGTGGAGTTAATCCTAAGCGTTGGCTTACTTGGTTACCTATGGCTGAACTATGGTATAATACTTCCTACCACACATCCTTGGGTCTTAGTCCTTTTGAAGCTTTATATGGCTTCAAACCTATCCTCTTATCTGGGGATCCATATCTTCATACTAATGTGGAGGGTATTACTGAGATTTTTCATGATGAACAACTTGCTCAACAACAACTCAAGGAATCCCTCTGCAAGGCTCAAGAAAGAATAAAACTCTACACAGATAAAAATAAGGTTGCCAGGGAGTTTCAAGTAGGTGATTGGGTATACTTGAAGCTCAAACCATATCGGCAGAAAACTCTCCATAAGAGCACTGTGGAAACTTAGTCCTAAGTATGCTGGACCTTTTCAAGTTCTTGCCAAGATTGGTGCGGCTACTTACAAACTCCTCTTGCCGTCTACTGCAAAAATCCATCCCGTCATTCATGTTTCTCTACTCAAACGAAAGGTGGGGCCTGTCACCTCTATCACTGTCACCCTACCTGAGTTTGATAACGACGGCAAAGTGCTGCTCAAGCCGGTAAAAATTCTTGCTCGCAAGTTGGTGAAGCGGGGTAATCTTCCCGCTACTCAGCTCATGGTCAGTTGGTCTCATTTGCCCGATGCTGAAGTGATATGGGAATTTTATGAAGAGATTGCAGCGAAGTTTCCAGAGTTGTTGTCTTGAGGACAACAAGACTTGCAGAAAAAGGGGAGTAATATCAAGATCGCGGTCATGCTTTTAAAATTCCATTTTGTTAGTCGTGTTTCATTTTAATTACGTGTTTTGCTTTATATTGTGTGTGGTATTAGAAACGGTGTCGTTTCACTTAGTTGCTGCATCGTCGTTTTAATTCCATAGTTGAACGGTGTTGTTTGAGTCTAGGGATGGTAATTGTGTGCAGGGGATTATATCACCCATGCACATGCGTTGTGATGAAAAGGCTTACAGAATTCAGTTATTCTCTCTCTCTAAGTTCTCTCGATATCATCTTTTTCACATCAATACACGAGCACTTGCTGATTCATCGGCTGTGTTCGTAACAGCTCCAAAAACTTGTAAAAGTATGGTGATGCAACAAGAAATGGAAGAATGGAGAATGGATCCTCGATCGTTGGTGGGAGTACGACTGTTTTTGGGTTAGAGTTTTGATTTGGGGTAATGATCAATTCAATATATATAATGGCACAATTATAATTATGGACATTTGTGGGGTTACTTTTGTCATCTCCAATGAATAGTTGAGGGAATTATAGAGAGATTTGTGGATGTTACTGTTGAGCTTATCATTAACCCACCATATTTGGTGGGTTTATAAACCAACCAATAACTCAACCTAAACCATAATGCAAACCCGGGCCGAATTTATCTCCGGGCCTCAAACCATTAAACCAAACATGAGTTTAAGTTGGTTAATAATTTCAAATCAATCTAAACCCATGAACCAGAGATATAGTAAATTTGGTCTCATCATTCTCTAAATTTCCTAATTTTAATTTTTGAGAACATCTCAAATTTTCGTTTTATAATTTAGCATGCGTCCACTTATTAATTGTTACATGTATTTCAATTTTGGTTTTTAGTTATTACTTTTTAAAATGTTATCTGATTTTTATTGAAATATAAATTTATGTTTATATAGCCTTTAAAAAAAATCAACATTTAAATTTTGATCTGATTTTCATCGAAATATAAATTTCTATCTATATAGACTTCATAATTGAAAATTAACATCTCAACAATTTTTGACAGTAAAATCAAAATTTCGAATAAAGCCAAACAAAAATTTAAAAAAAATGAAAAAAAAAAGGTCGTAAAAAGACAACTTTGATTACGTAAAATTTGTGATGAAAAAGTTGATAAGATCTTAGACATAATGAAATAACGATTTTTCTTAAACTTTATTCATGTCTGGAATAATTTGAAAGTAATAAGAAAACACATCTGATTATTTCATCACTAATTTAATCGGAGATCTCCATCCATTTTCATTTAATGTGTGATGATCACAGTAAATTCATTGCTCACTCGAATTTTTTTATTTCTCATCATCTACCTATGTTGCAATTTGCACGTCACGACGGAAAAATCTAGCATCCCCTTTCCATGTAGATATATGTATAACCTAATGGTTTATATTATCCTCATATTGATAATACTAATTCGATTATCTAATATATATATATATATAAACATCACTGACGCATATATATAATAACAATTAGGATTTTTACTTAATTAGCGAGCTTAAATCTTCTATACGTATTCAAGAATTTTTATTTACGGGGAAATCCATATGACACAATTGGGAATTCGGCCCAAGTTTGACAACTCCAAGCTCAATTGGGCCAAACCAAAGCCCAATTAAATATAAGATGAGATGGTGGAAATTGGTTTCGGCCTGCTAGGCCTTGAATTATTCGATAACACTACTCTTTTTTTTTTTTTTTTTTTTTTTTTGCAATCAATATAAACGTAATTATTGAATTCAATTAACTCTGTTTATGTAATACTTCTATTAAGCATTAACTATTGATATCATGTCTAAAAGACTATGATAAGTAAAATCATAATTATAGCTTGTTCGTGTGGTAATGGCTTAATAGATTGGTCCTACTCTCCGAAATAATAATTATAAAAAAGAACAACTTTCAATATAATGATTTACATGTCTAAAAGCAGTGTTTTGGAATAAAATTTATAAACTTTTAATCTGAATTGATTTTATTCTTAATACAAATGAATAGTATGCATGCTATAATTATATTGAAAATTAATAACATCATTACATGTAACCAGCAAAATATCACAGTCTAAAATCATTTATTGGTTAAGGTTTTTATCAAATGGAGGGATAGGAATTTCAAAAGTTTGATCAATGAGAACTATAAATAGTGCCAATTAATGAAAGGAAACTTTTATACAAATGATGATGAAAGACGAGATCATCAATTCTATTGTGTTTGGTTTGATATTTTAAAATAATCATCATATTATATAGATTTTAAATAATATTATTAATTAATATGTAATATGTGATATGTGTTGAAGATAATAAAATATGAGTTTATATACTTAATGCATGTAATAGGAGGTTCGGATTGGATGAAGATCAAACTAGTGACCTATTAAAGTAGCAAATTAGACGTAAAGATTTCAAATTGGAAACAGTAGAAAGTATAAATAATAAAGGTCTAAAGTTTCAAACTTTTTTAATTGGGGATTTCTAATGGCAAGCAGTGGAAAAGGGATAATAAAGTTTGTAAATGCTTGTGTATATTAAAGAAGGATTAATGATTTATTTAAAGTTTCACTTCAACCACCTTTTAAACCTAATAGGAATTTTATCATAATTAGATGATCGAATTATAGTAGTGATAAATTATCATAATTATATTAACCAGCGGATAAAAAGGTAATCTTTTTTTTATTTTTTTGAAATCGAATAAAAAGGTAAACTTGGTAACTCGATTGAAGTGACAGAATTGTTTGCTTCATCTTCAAAGCAAATTACATTACTTAATAAATTAATAAAAATGTAGTAAAAAAAAAATCAAAATCAAATATTGAATTTAGTTATTATTTACATAAATAACAAAGTTAGTTCATATTTTTGTTTTGAAAAAAATTAACCAAAAATGTGTGTCCCACAGTGAATTAAAAAAAAAAAATACTACCTCCAACTTACAAAAATATGTCTACTTATATTTTCACGTAAGTTAAGAAAATATTTGAAGTTGCCCAAGGGCGTAGCCAAGTTGGTAAGGACTATGGTGATGTGGGAAAAAATCCCCTGGTACCCTATTGACTATTTCCCAAGGTTGTCTGCCACTTGAGCACATCTCTTGATTTTTATCCCATCCGACTGAGGGTTTACGGTCGGATGAGAGAGTTATTCATCTCTCCCTAATCAAAAGAAAATATTTGAAGTTTCTATTGTACACTTAATTATCTTTCATTGAAGACTAGTATTAAATGAAACTCTTTTTTTTTTTTTTTCAAAAAGTAAATAGAAAGTTGAAGTGTGGTGATTCAATATACATTTAATTAAGGGTATATATGAAATTATAAATTAAAAATCATATTAATAAAATAACAAGTCAATTTTTGTGGGACGAATGGAAATTGTATACAAGCCTATTTTTTATGGGATTGAGGGAGTAATTTAATGCATCGAAAAATGGAAACCCATTAAGAAATGATAAGCCCCTTATACAAATTTAATTTAGTGAGATGAGTTAACTCATAATCCTCTAACTATTGTTATTTTTTCAATTTTCATCCAAATTTATTCTAAATTTCAATACTTGCTTACATGAATGTCGAAATTGTTGACATGGATTTTTCGGTCACATAGGCAGAAAATCATGACATTCGTCACATTCCAAACAAAATCAAACCAAAATTGGAAGGAAAACAAAAAATAATAATTAAAAAATTAAATTTGAAATACCTAAAATTTATGGTAAATAACTGAACAATATCTATTAAAGAAGGAATAATTGAAAAATTCCTAAATTATATATGGAAAGAATTAATGGAGTTTTATTCTGAAAGAAGTATAGATATACGCTTAGCGTGAATACATTAATTAAGAGGAGATGAATCCATCAATCAAATCCAAGTTTCCCTTGTACAGTTGGCACCCAATTACACTCATGTTTCCTTTTCCCAAATTCTAAGATGAATCAAAGTAGCTTGACTAATTTGAGAAATCAAAGCAGTGATCATATTTATTTGTTAGCCTAATAATTCGGTCGGTTACAATTGTCAAAAGCAGAGAAATTAAACGATGAGGGACCCTAATCACGATTTACCCTAAGATTTTTTCCAAATATTACCAACGACTTTTCCCATTATTTTTTCACTCTCTACGTAAAATCTTCTTTTTTATACATATATTTTCATTATGTAAGTTAGACCTTATTCAATTTTTATCAGTAATTATGTTTTTTTTTTTTTTTCAATTTCATCCTATAAATGTTGAATTTTTTCAATTTTAGTTCGATTTTCGTTGGAAATTTTTTCTGAGCTGACATGGTTGCCAGCATGCTTATTTCCACAAATTGAAAATTCCTCAAAATATATAAGGGAAAATTAATGTCACATCATAAAATATTTAATAAAGAAATTAAATTTCCGGTTCAAAATTTCTTATTGATTGTCTCATACTCCCTCCGTCCCAAATTATTTGTCGTTTTAGCTCTTGAGATTTGTCCCAAATTATTTGATGTTTTAGGAATTCAAGGCATATTTTCCCAAATTCTTCCAAATTTACCCCTATTTATTATTCTTTACTAAATGCTCTATTATTTCAAAGTAAACATTGGAAATATGTTGAAATTTTAAATTTTATATTGGCTGCAACCTGTTTTTTTATTTGGATAAAGAAGATTATTCTTGAATATATGTTAGAAATGCTCCAGACTCTTCGTAATCTTAATAATCTGAATTAAAGACTGCAATGAATTGATTAAAGACTCTTCGTAATATTAATAATCTTCAGCCTTGATACGGTAGTAATCTTCAGTCTTGATACTGTAATCTTTAAGGGAGTATTAATTACAGTTGTGGTTAAGGTAGTCAACCAACATATTAAATACAATACACAATTATTAGATTTAAATAGGGATAGATCGGTCTTTTTGTTGGTTTCCTTAATCTGCGTGAAAAGTGCTAAAATCACAAATAATTTGGAACGGAGGGAGTACTTTTATTAGAAGGATTTTTTTTTCACTGAAATGAAAACACTCGATTGTGAAGAAGAATAAGTGTTTTTGTCCAAGAAAATATTAATTACGCCCAAAAGAGAATGCTAAAGAGGTTAGATTTGGAATCCTAATTTAACAGTTTCAAATTTTTAAAGTTCTCAATTATAAATTTCATCTTACAAGTCTCATTAATAATTGATATATCTTTAAGGGTGTGGATTGATAAAATCATAGAATTTAATATATGAAAATCCAAACTCTAATAAATAGGAGAAATCTACTTTACAATGGGGAGAAAGGAGTAACATAACTAAATAAAGAAAAAGGAAAAGTAACTAAAGGAAAAAAAAGAAGCATATTTAGATCCTCCACAGTGAAAAGATGAGAGAAAAATGGATGAGGCTGTAGACCTCCTTAATTTTCCTTTATTATTATCGAAATACATGGCCATGATCCAACACTTCTTTTCCTAATTTTAATTTTATTTAGTTATTTACACAAAACAACCAATAGTATTAATGATAATAGTAATTTTATTAAGTTCTCATAATCACCTAAAATTCATTTTGTTTAATCATATTTATACCACTAGTATATATACATTAACTCAATCAATAAGCTTGTCGATCATATATAGTCATGCATTAAAATAATCTTGTTAAATTAAAAGGTTACTTATATAAGTATTAGTAAAAAATATGTTAGGATTATCAAGCAATACATGGAAAAAATTATGGGTAGCAATTGAAAGATTATTATATATAATATAATAAATTTTATTAATGAACATATATGTTCATAATTTGTACGAGTCCTTTTTGGGAAGCTCAATAGAGCGATTGAATGTCGACGAGGGGCTCTTTCAGAATCATGACCTCTCTTTGACTTTCAATCTCCATAATAAAATAATACTTATCTATTATTATAAATGTATAATTTTTTCTATGTTTAAGCGATGTGGGATAATATTGTCTCATAATCATAATTTTTATTTTATTTTATATATAATTCTATTATCCTAACATTAATGCACTATCATGAGTTGACTTTTATTTGTCAATGAAAAATATTTTGACATTGTTTGATATTATTAGGTTAAATTTTATTAGTTAAACAATTATAAACAATATCATTTAGATCATTTTAATCACACAAATATGTTTTTGACTTGGCTAAAAATGAATAAAAAGGTGTTAAAGAGCCCAGTGTCTGTGTGGTGAACAAAAATACAACTACCATCTTTCATAATAACAGATAATCAAAATTGGATAGTTCTTTTTTTTTTTTTTTTTTTGAACTTTTCTTCGGGAGTACTAAACCATCTTATCCTATTGTACAAGTTTACAAGAATTAGGTTTAAAAAAAGGTTTTTATTATGATAATGTTGCAAATTTTTCTAAAGTCGAAAAAATGTTGCAAAACGTTACAAGTTAAAAATGTTGCAAATTTCTAATTGATGTATGTACAAAGTCGAATCTTTTTTTTTTACTTATAATGATACTATTAAAATAAAACATCAAACTTATGCTACTATAATATTATATCTTTCATCCTCTAGATAAAATCAGAACGATTCTGAAAATATTAATTTTGTTTTGTTCCTCCCTTGCTCTGTATATATATGCATTGATTCTAATCCAAAATATATATTTGTCAACTATATAGTATATCTCACTATTGAGGGCGTCACTGTGATTAAAAACAATAATATGAAAAGCCTATCATGAATTTTAAGTTCATTGAATTTTATGTAAAACAAAAAACACCATTATTAATTATTATTAATTATGTATATCTATTGGACTATATTAGGACCAAAGAGAATCACAACAATAAAGAAATAATAAAATTGAATTAAGAAAAGCAGGCTGCATGGTCCCTAAATTATTCTCCAAATTAGGACCCCACGTGACATAAAAACGTAAACATGTGAACCTAATTTGGACAATTTTGTCACGTAAATGCAAATACCGTGCACTCTAAGTCAACACAATTCATCACAAGTTTATTCCAATTTTCAACTACTATTTCTTTCTCATATCTCCAAATATTTTTATTTTACATTTCATGCCAAGAGTTTATGGATTCTATGTCTCTCTCCCTCTATTTTTCGTTTCAATTTTAGGGAAAAAGTTAAATGATGAAATAGAAAAGGAGAGAAAATCAGACCTTCATTTCAAGTTCCACGTCTCACCATCATATTATTAATTAACACATGACAATAAATTAAAAATAATAAAATAATATTAAAATATATTAATAGATAATTTAGATTGATAAAACAAATCTAATCAGTTGGATTAGCAGCAGTTGACACGTGGGACGATCTGTTAAAACGCTTTACGGAAACGCAAATGAAGGGAAATTAGTCAAAATGGAGGGGCCCATCTCCACTCGTGCGGTGAGAGAGGGCCCAAGCCGCCCAACTTCCTGATTTTGTGAGGCCAAGATTTCAAAGTGTGAAACCTCTAGATCTCTAATATGTCATATTTAGATAGAGACTTAAGTCTCACTTTAAAATAAAAAAAAATTCATTTTATCAGAATTTCATTTACTAAACTTTTCTACATTTAGTTTGGAAAATTTGCACTTCTAAGACTTTTACTCTAAAGATGTTTCTTCTTCCAAACGAATAAAAATAGAAAAGTAAAAAAATATATATAGAGACTAGGGATGCAAAAGAATAAGAATTTCTGATTCGATTCGAGATTCGATTTGAAATTATTCGATTCATATTCGAAAAATTCGAATTTGAATTCGAATATGAATTTTTTTTAATATTCGAATTATTTTCGAATACGAATAAGAATACCGGTGTAATTGATTCGAATAATTTCGAATATATTTATATATATATATACTTAGTTTTTCATTTTAATTTATTTCATATATCCAATTAATCCAAAACCCTAAAATTCTAAACCTGGCTCAAAACTTCAAAGTTCAAACTCCCGTTGCGCCCCTTCACGCCTCTCACCTCTCTGGCCTTCCGACGTCTGCCGTCCGCGCCTCGTCCCCTGCTCTCCCTCGTCCTTTGTAGTTTGTACACAGGTAAGTAGTGAACCTCCATTTTATTAAGTTTGAAAAATAAACAATTTCTATTAGGGATTGCATTTTCGGTTTTCCTCTGTTTCTTTAATGTCATTATAAGTGCATAACAAGTGTTCAGCCAAAGTTTCAGTGGATTTTGGGGCTGATTTACAATCAATATGGGGCTGATTTTATTTTCTAATTACAATCCTCTATTTTATTTTCTTTATAAAATGTTGGTAGTATTCGAATTAGGGGCTGATTTACAATCAATTTAGGGACGTTTTTAAGTCTCTAGCCTAATATTATATCAACAAAAAAAGAGTAGAGATTGTTGATGGACCACACTAGTGTACTTGGGCTATAGTGTTCTGATAATTGCTGGACTTTGGGTTTTTTCTGTGTTGGGAAGCTGCTTCAAATATGAATGAGCAAGCACCTGAAAACCAAGAAAATGATGGTGGAGTTGAAGAAATTCATGAGGTAAAACTTGTATACACAATTAATAGCTCATTGTCTAACTCAATATTATATATTACTTGAAACTTACTCATGTTGTAATCCAATTTTGATCTTTTAATGAAAAGGTGAAGAGTCCTAGGATGGAAGAAAATGATGGAGGTGATGAGTTCCCTAAGGACCTAAATTGTGAAGTAATGGAAGATGTGAATGTTAGAGATGAAGATGTTGATGGTAAAAGAAATGATAATGAAGATCGATCTCAAAACCCGTCAAAAAAGAGAGCGAAATGTCATTCTGAATTCGTAGAAGAGACTGATGATGGAGTTCAAAAGCTAAAGTGTATACATTGTAAGAAGCTACTTAAAAAGTCAGTCACTTCAACAACTTCCCATCTTTGGAATCATTTGAATAGGTGTTTATTAAAGCAGTTGCATGATGGTAAACAAAAGAAATTGAGTTTACAACCTATAAAGTCCAAGTTTGAGATGAATCCTCTATCAGATGGTAGATATGATCACATGAAGCAGAAAGAAGCTATAGCTCATTGGATTCTTATGCATGAGCAACCATTGAGTGTTGTAGAGAATTATGGGTTCAGCTTTATGTTCCAAGTCAATCTTCCCCAGTTCGAGAAGATTTCTCGTGCCACTATACAAAGTGATATCATCAGTGTTTATGAGAGAGAGAAGACCAAATTACAGTTGATATTGAAAGACATTGACAAGATTTCTTTGACCATTGATCTTTGGAAATTTAAAGTGCAAAAGATTTCTTATATGTGTGTGACTAGGCACTTTGTGGATTCTAATTGGCATCTTCGAAAGAGAGTTCTTAATTTTATTCTTCTTCCTCCACCACATACAGGTAACTTATTGTAAATATCTCGTTATATTTATTCAATTATTAAACTATTTATAATCCTTTCTAATAATAATATGCCATTGACATTTGCTAGGTATTGATATCATTGATGGGCTTATGAAGTGCATAAAGTATTGGGGGATCGAAAATAAAGTCTTCACTATATCAGTGGACAATGCCACAAACAATGACTCGGCAATTAGATTAGCCAAAGAAACTTTCTCAAGGAGTCGTAGACTACCGTTGGAGGGTAAGTTGTTCCATGTCAGGTGTTCTACTCATATCCTTATTCTTGTTGTTCAAGATGGACTTTCTACTATTAAGAGCATAATTGATGATGTGAAAGAGAGTGTACGGTTCATTAACCAGTCAGAGTCTAGGTTGATGAAATTTTCTGACATTGTGCATCATTTGGGAATTAAGATAAAAAAAACTAATCATTGATTGTCCAACTCGATGGAACTCTACTTATGAGATGTTAGTTGAAGTCATGAAAGTCAAAGATGCATTTTCGATATTTGCTCAAAGAGAGTCTTCATATAGATGTTGCCCTAACCTTGATGATTGGAGTAGAGTAGTCGCTGTTGTTGAAATTTTAGAGGTATTCTATGAAGCTACTCATGTGATATCTGGAACTAATTATCCGACCTCTAATGTTTTTTTAGCTGTTATTTGGAGAGTGAAACATGTGCTAAATGAGAAAGAAATCATCCTAGTGATTTCATTAGAGAGATGGTTTCAAAGATGAAGGAGAAGTTTGAAAAATACTGAGGTAATTGTAATCTTTTAATGGCTATTGGGGCAATACTTGATCCTAGATTCAAAATGAGGTTGGTTGAATTTTCCTTTAACAAAATCTATAGTGAAGCTCAAACACATACCAATATGACCAAGGTTCGAAATGCATTGCATGAGTTATTTTCTGAGTATGTTGATGTTGATCTTGCAAAGACTCGTGTCTCTTCCACGACAAACCGTGATGGTATTTTGCCTTCTTCGACCTCCATGTCCAATGGAAAAGTAATACCTTCTGGTTTGTATTTGTTTGATCAATATTTGGACACTGTTGAGGTTGATACCCCTACAAAGTCAGAGTTGAGCGTTTACTTGGAGGATGGGGTTTTTAGATGTCAAGATGGGGAAGAAGCCTCTCGATTTGATATTTTGTCTTGGTGGAAAACTCATGAATTAAAGTTCAAAATTTTGTCTAAGTTGGGACGAGATGTTTTGACTATTCCTATTAGCACAGTAGCATCAGAGGCTACGTTTAGTTCAAGTACTCGAGTTTTAGATCCTCATCGTGCTAATTTATCTCATGACATGGTGCAAGTTTTAATCTGTGGAGCAGATTGGGTTCGTTAACTACATGGTATCAATAAGCCGATCATGTCACATGTAAGTTTTATTTCTTTAAAATTTTGATTTGCAAATCTTTAATATTCTAATAATTGATTGATATCTAATTATTTAATTTCATGTTTTTGTTTGGTTAATAGGAACAAAACATGGCGGTCGATGTGCTATTGAAATCGTGAGAGAGAGATGCAAGATAAAATTTGAGCATTTTGGATATATATTTGAACTATATCTCGTATTTTTAATATATTTAATGGACCATTTTATTTGATTATGGCTTTCATCATTTAGCAGGTTTTCGAATCGAATATTCGAATTCGAATCGAATATCATTATTATTTTCACGAATCGGATTGAATATTTAAAAAATTGTGTAAAAATTTCGAATCTCGAATCGAATATTTTAAACTCCAATCGAATATCTGAATTATATTTTCGAATTGAATCGAATATTAATAGAATTTATGGAAAACAAACGAAAAAAAGGTTACTGAATACGAATTCGAATATATTCGAATTTTTTAAACGAATCGAATAAGAATCCAAAATTAGTATTCGAACTCAAATCGAATACGAATACTGTTGAAATTTTTCGAATTCGAATAAAATTTGCCAGTATTCGATTCGGTTCAATTCGTTTACAACCCTATTAGATGCCTTTTTTTTCTTTGGATGAAAAAATAAAAATAGAGGCCTATCCATATGTACCATTTTGACCTGTCTTCCTGGCCAAAAAAATAAAAAGCTATAGAGACCTGTCAAGTTATGGATGTCATAGATATGAACTAAATGCAATAACTAATTAGAATTTTTTTTTGCAATGAAGATGTTTTTTATTTGAGTATTCCATTTGATCTAAGTCGATCGCATGTGTATGACATGTGAACCGATGTTTAAGTTGTTAACAAATTATATTACTATTTTCATTTCAAAATAAATGTAGTTTCAATCAAATTTGTATATATATATTTATTTTCAAAATAAGCTCGATACGATTTCAAGAAATATTTGCTCATATTTTATTAAATTTGCTCTCATATTTAGTACACTAAAGTTAAATAATATATTAACGTAATTATTAAAATTTTACATATAATGAATATACTTAAATATGTGTACATCGATCTTTATACAAAATTTATTATTTTGTGTACAAAATTTTAAAACGATATTTATTTTGGAATAGAGTAATTTATAAATTTCCAAACGTTGAGAACATTTGGCGGCCTTGACCTGTCCATATTAGACTAAATATTTAAAATTGTCGTTCTAAACTGCTAGCTAAATAATATTTAGTGTTCTTAAATTTCTGGACCATTTAGTTAGTATTAAAAATAAATTGACAACGTCGTCCCGTTATTTTGTTCACTAAAACCTTATGTTTTTACTATTCTGCATATTCATTACTTTTATGTAATTATCGGTATGCTCGTGTAGGGTGTCAAAATTGTAATCAATACTAGCAACAATTTAATAAGTTAAAAAGTTCTGTAAAATAAAATAAATGTAAAAAGACTTATTAAAATAGAATTTCAAAGTATAGCAACTTAGTAAAGTACAACAAATGCATAAAAAATTGCGGAAATAAATTTTCAAAGATTGCGCAGGAAAAAAAAAATGTTTTGCCTATGTTAAAATGTTATTAATAAAAAAAAAAGTCTAGCAATATTAGGGTTTACAATGAACACCCTATCTTCTTCACACACTATCTTACTAATCACTCTATAAATTTTTAACTTAAACTAGAATCATTTATGCACCTATATATAGGGAGGAAATCCCCGGAAACAGATCTTGAAAACAGTCGCTAGATCTCCGCGATTATCCATTGGAGGGTGAGCTGCAAGCGTAGGTTTCTGGTATGCAGGTTTTTGTTCCTGGTATGCAGGTTTCTGTTTCTGCGCAAGTTTGTGGTATGCAAAAACCGAAAAGATCCGGTTCGGAAGCCTGGCTGATACCGATCTTCTACCACTCGGTTCACCACTCTCTAGGCCGGTTCTTCCTTCTCTGAAATCAGTTTTGGATTCCTTGTAACATTTCCTAGCTGACAGTATCACTATATGATACCATTTTGACCTAATTTCATGAATTTATTATTAAATCAAAAGAAAACATCTAATTAATTTGAATCTTCTAAATGATGTTCATCTCATGTACATATCAAAATTTGTGAGACAATTTTATAAGATAATGTTTTTTAAATACTAAATTGATCAAATTACTTAGAAGATAGTTGATAAAATAAACGACTTAATTATTTGAATATTGAGTTAATTTGTTACAAGTTGAGAAATTATGGATCTGATTCTATTAATTTCATGCAATGTAAGGAGCTTATTATGGCAACACTACTTCTGCAGCTACCAAATCTTTCTAATGATCGATCCACAATTATATTGCATTTACTTCATACCAGCTGAACCATAAAGCACAATCACAGATGTTTAAGGTAAATAAATGAACATACTATATACTAATAGTGTCTATTTAATTAATTTATTTTCAATTAATAAGTTGGTAAGGCTTTTTGTTATCATTTACCGATCAAGATGTGCAAATGTATGGTTATGTAAGATCTCAAATGGTGTATTTGGATGGAGGAATCGAGGAGGGATTTGAAATTTCTAGTTGTAAATTTATTTGTGATGTTTGGATAGATATGTATTTTAAATCCATCAATTTCATTTTGAACTAATTTTTTAACAATTTAACTGATTTTCACTCCATTTTGTGTGGATTTGAAATTCACTCATTTTAAATCTCTTTATCCAAATGGAGCAAATATTTTCTTGAGATGGATGTATTACATCTATCATTCATACTCGAAATTTTGTCAAATTATTAAACAAAATTCAAGGTTTTATTATTAGAGCAATTTATGATCAAAATTTCAATATGTAATAACCCACTTAAAACTTTTTTCTGTGTGAGGGACTCACTTAAAACTTAAAATATGATATAATTTTTTTCATTTATAATTATAAATAAATGAGTCCGTTCCAACAAAATTACACATAAAATTCAACCAAAACTACGTTGGTTGTTTTTTTTTTTGTTTTTTTTTTTTTAAGTTTAGGGGTTTGATTGTAAGGTGAAATGGTTTGTAATACCAAGCCATATATAATAACTTTTTGTCTTTTCTACCACATAAGATAATTTTAAATCTAATTTTCTATCTTTTTTTTTGTCAAAAGCCAAAATATCCCTCATGGTGTGGTAGATTACATGATATAATTTCAGTGTTTTAAGAATTACACGATATAAATTATATGATTCACATTCTAAAGGGTCATGCACACAACATAAAAAAACAAAACAAAACGAACAATAATGAAAAATAAGATTAGATCACGAAAAATACATTCTAATGGAATCGGATGAAGTAACATTTTTGAATAATTATTAATTTTGAGTGTGAAAGTCCATGAAAAAAGGTTTCAAATATATGTGATAAATTAATTTTGTAGGAACTTTCGGAGGGTTTGATACTTTGATAGACATAGTAGTGAATAAAAGAGAACTCAGGCCCATTGGCTTTTTTTTGTATATGTATTTTTAAAAAAAAAATGGTGGGGGCATTGTTAAATATTATTTTAAAAAAGAAAATAAAAAAGAAAGGACGGTCCAAAAATCAGCAAGTTTTGGTTGCAAGGATTCTGGTGTAGTCATAGTGGAACAAATGATACATTAGTTATAATCATTTCTCATATGGAAAGAGACGTTTTCTTTTTTCTTTAAAAATGAAAATTAGGGTTAGTATTTCTGAAACGTTATTTCTATTTTGGATGATGGGAATCTAATAAATGGGAAAGGTGCGGCAGGGCAGAGAATAGGATTCACTCGTGCGTGCGTGTGTGTGTGATGGGAATTCGGACAAAATGTGCCCCAACACACGAACAAACTTTCAACACATATACATGTAATAATAATGTGTATGTATAATGTATATATATGTAGAGAGAGAAAGAGGAGGAGAGAGAGAATGTAAACATGAAACCCTAAGTCCCGCGCCCCGTGCCTAATGTTATATGTGTATTAAAAAGCACAGCCCACTTTCCAAGAATTCTACCTTAAATAAATAACTATTTTTGTCTTACCCACTGCAACTATATATATATATTTATATATGTGGAGAAACAAACTGTAGAATTCCCAAAACTTTCATTATATTATACTGTGTGTGGCGGACTCGAGATTTATTATTCCAACAACCATTTTGAATTTTTAGATCTCCAACTTTATTATTACTCATCTTTTGGATATATGGGTTTTTTATTTATTTTAATTGATACTTAAATTTCAATATTTATATTATATATAATTGTATCAGATCTTGCTTATATTCTTCTTCCAAGATCATGAAGTGACATGGAAGGCATGCTCATTGACTCTTTTGATGAGATTGGAATTTTGAAAATTTGGAATTGGAATTTAAGCAATCTATTTCAGATAATACTGCTATCTGATAATTAATAATTATAAATTTAACTATTTTAAAAAAACTTAAGCTCTTCCTTTTTTATATCAAAATGTATAGATCATTGCCCTTTTCTTCCAAAAAAAAAAAATATTTCTTTAAACTACATTTTTTTCCAATTAAATAAATGTTCAATTAAGTCAATTATGTTTAGTTAAGTTGATCAATTCTAAGAGTGTTATACAACTTTAACTTATTATAGTATTTGGAATTGAGTAGTTTTCTAGGAGATATTTAATGAAGGTGAACTACAGCTGTATTTATGGCGAAATTAGAAAGTGATATGTTGGAAAATAAGGAGAGAGAGATGAAGAATTAGTTGCCTCTCTTGCACTCAAAATACTCATAACAACTGTTTAGAGAAGACAAAATACTCGTAATTATTACAACTAATGTAGATGAAAAACAAAGGAAATTGGTCCTTGTAATTTGTTGAATATGGATTCAAGAAAATGCGTAGATGCCCCGTAACCCCCCGAGAGAGAGAGAGAGAGAGAGAGAGAGAGAGAGTTGTGTGTGTATTTGAAATAAGCTTAGAAAGAAAATCAGAAAAAAAGAATCAAATCCCAAATAAGTTTGACTGGACCCCCATATATGTGATAAAAAGACAAGCATTAGCATGAAAAATCTTCTTCATTTTCTTCATCTTTACCTTTTCATATATAGCTTCAAATCACAAAATAATATACTACTGGGAATTTGTATACTATATTAATGGAGTTCACAATTAGTCTGTGATTGATAGCCGACAATTCTGAACATCGTACCCAAAAGCTTCTACTTTTCTCTTTCTACTTCTCCTCATTTCTTCTTCTTCATTAACCCTCTCTGTCTCTCTGCAACAACCTTCTTCTTCTATAAGGAAGAAGGTGCTGGTGAGCAAAAGGTACCAGGGTTTTCTTTCCCAATCACAATCTTTTCTGCCTTTCTTTTCTCTCTTTACTTTAATTTCTTCAATTGTAACACACTCAGGAAGAAAGTGTATAATAAGGTGGAGAAAAGTGGCTTTGCAGTGTTGAAAACAGTGGGAGAATATAATTTATGCACCAAAATACCAACAAATTTGATCATATGCATTTGGAGGCATTATGAACACCAAACAACCAAACACACCATGTCTGTTTCTTACAGCTCTTGTAATGGGATTCCTCCTCATGGGGTCAACTGCCAACGGAGGTGAAGTCGCCACCTTATTATCCTTGAAGCAATCCTCTGTTCAAACTGACCCAAACAACCTCTTGAACAACTGGGCCCCATCTTCTTCAACCCCATGTCTCTGGGCCGGAGTTTCGTGCTCCGGCGACGGCAGAGTCACCAAGCTTGACTTCACCAATGCCGGCCTCGTTGGCCACCTTCACATCTCCGATCTCATGGCCTTATCTTCTCTCACCACTCTTCTTTTCAGTGGCAATTTCTTCCATGGAAACCTCTCTTCCTCTGCTAAATCCTGCAGCTTCGAGTTCGTCGATTTGTCCCTCAATACTTTCTCGGACCCACTCGCTGCAGATTCATGGCTGCTTTCTTGTAATAATCTTGTACATTTGAATCTCTCTCATAACTCTATTCCAAGTGGGAGCCTCAGGTTTGGGCCTTCTCTCTCTACGCTTGATCTCTCTGGAAACAAGGTTTCGGATTTAGGTCTGGTCTCTTCGCTTCTATCGAATTGCCAAAACCTGAATCTCCTCAACTTGTCGAACAATAAGCTTGTCGGAAAGATTGAGAGCTATCCCTATCCCCCCTCTTGCAAGAGCCTCTCGGTTCTTGATCTTTCGTATAATCACTTGCAGGGGGAAGTGCCACCTTTCTTGATGCCAACTTCAATGGCAACACTGACGACTCTTGATCTTTCAAGCAATAACTTTAGTGGCGATTTCTTGAACTTCAATATGGGGTTGTGCAGAAACCTCACTGTACTTAACCTCTCCCAAAACGGCTTCTCCGCCACTGGATTTCCGTTGAGTTTGACCAACTGCCAGGGCCTGGAAACTCTTGACATTAGTCGCAACTCAATCCACCTCAGGATTCCAGGGGACTTGTTGGGGAAGATGAAGAATTTGAGGCGGTTGGGTTTGGCCCATAATGGGTTCTTTGGGAATATTCCATCGGAGTTGGGGGGTATTTGTGGCACACTTGAGGAGCTTGATGTTTCTTCTAACCAGTTGACAGGTGAACTTCCTTCAAGCTTCGTTTCATGTTCTTCTCTTGTTAGTTTGAAGCTGAGCAATAATCAGCTATCTGGGAAGTTTCTAGAAACTGTTGTGAGTTCTATAACAAGCCTCAAGAATCTCTATGTTGCATTCAATAACATCACTGGTTGGGTGCCACGTACACTGGCAAACTGTACTCAGCTTCAAGTGTTGGACCTCAGTTCCAATGCTCTAACTGGGAATGTACCTTATGAGCTCTGCTCGACAGCCTCGGATTCAGTTCTTGAGAAGCTTTTGCTGTCCAACAATTATCTCTCTGGATCAGTCCCATCGGAGCTTGGTCTGTGTAAGAGCTTGAGAACCATTGATCTCAGCTTCAACGACTTGAATGGTTCGTTGCCACGTGAAATCTGGACATTGCCACAGATTTCAGACATCGTCATGTGGGCTAATAAGCTGACAGGTGAAATCCCAGAAGGCATTTGCATCAATGGTGGCAATCTTCAGACACTGATTCTCAACAACAATTTTATAACTGGATCTCTGCCCAAGTCCATTGTCAATTGCACCAATCTCATCTGGGTTTCTCTGTCAAGCAATCGCCTTTCTGGTGAAATCCCTTCGGACATTGGTAATCTAGTCAACCTTGCTATTCTACAGCTGGGGAACAACTCTCTAAGTGGATCAATTCCATCAGGAATAGGGAACTGTAAGAGCTTGATATGGCTCGATTTGAACAGCAACGAGTTAGCAGGCCCTGTCCCCCCTGAGATTGCTGCTCAAACCGGCCTTATAGTCCCTGGTGTTGTTTCAGGGAAACAGTTTGCATTTGTAAGAAATGAAGGTGGAACTGAATGTAGAGGTGCTGGTGGATTAGTCGAATTCGAAGGGATTCGTGTTGATAGACTACTGAATTTCCCTATGGTGCATTCTTGTCCATCCACAAGAATCTATTCTGGTGTCACAGTCTACACTTTTACAGGCAATGGGAGCATGATCTACCTCGATCTTTCTTACAACCATTTGTCTGAAACAATCCCTCCAAGCTTAGGCTCAATGAGTTTTCTCCAGGTTCTCAACTTAGGCCACAATAACATATCTGGCGAAATACCGTTCAGTTTGGGAGGCCTTAAAAGCGTAGGAGTTCTTGATCTCTCCCACAACAAGCTTCAAGGGTTCATACCTGGTTCATTAGGTGGTCTATCCTTTCTCAGTGATCTTGATGTTTCAAACAACAATCTGTCGGGCCTTATTCCCTCCGGTGGGCAGCTGACTACTTTTCCGGCCTCAAGATACGACAACAACACCGGCCTTTGTGGGGTCCCTTTAACTCCATGTGGCTCTGGAAATAGCCATCATGCATTGAAATCTTCCAATCAAGGGAAGAAACAAAGCATGGCTGTGGGGATGGTGATCGGTATCATGGCTTCTGTAACCTTCATAGCCTTGCTTCTTTATGCGCTTTACAGAGCCAAGAAGCATCAAAAGATGGAGGAAAAGAGAGAGAAGTACATTGACAGCCTTCCAACCTCTGGAAGCAGCAGCTGGAAGCTATCCAGTGTACCTGAGCCACTAAGCATAAACGTTGCCACGTTTGAAAAGCCGTTGAGAAAGCTAACATTTGCGCACTTACTTGAAGCCACCAATGGATTCAGTGCTGATAGTTTGATAGGATCAGGAGGCTTTGGAGATGTGTACAAAGCCCAGTTGAGAGATGGCAGTGTAGTTGCTATAAAGAAGCTTATCCATGTGACAGGGCAAGGAGACAGAGAATTCATGGCAGAAATGGAGACTATAGGCAAAATCAAGCATAGAAATCTTGTCCCATTGTTGGGATACTGTAGAGTAGGTGAAGAGAGGCTTCTTGTTTACGAGTACATGAAATGGGGAAGCTTAGAAGCAGTCCTTCACGACAAGGATAAAATCGGGGGAACAAGGCTTGATTGGGAAGCTAGGAAAAAGATCGCGATTGGATCAGCTAGAGGGCTTGCATTTCTTCACCATAGCTGCATACCCCACATAATCCATCGAGACATGAAGTCTAGCAATGTGCTGCTAGACGAGAACTTTGAGGCGAGGGTGTCTGATTTTGGGATGGCAAGACTAGTGAATGCCTTAGACACTCATCTTAGTGTGAGCACACTTGCAGGGACTCCCGGCTATGTCCCACCTGAGTATTACCAGAGTTTTAGGTGCACAACTAAAGGTGATGTGTATAGCTATGGTGTTGTCTTGTTGGAGCTTCTGTCTGGTAAGAAACCCATAGATACATTGGAGTTTGGTGATGACAACAATCTTGTTGGATGGGCTAAGCAGCTGCATAGGGATAAGAAGAGCCATGAGATTCTTGATCCTGATTTGATCACTAGCTTGTGGGGTGATGCTGAGCTATACCATTATCTTAAAATCGCGTTTGAATGCCTCGACGACAAGTCTTATCGTAGGCCTACGATGATCCAAGTGATGGCCAAGTTTAAGGAGCTGCAAACAGATTCAGAAAGTGATATTCTTGATGGGATCTCAGTGAAGAATTCAGTGATTGATGAATCACAAGAAAGGGAACCTTAGGAGGTTTGTTCTTTAGCATTTTGCCAATGTAAATAATACATACATTAAGGAGGTGAAGTAATGGTAAGAGTTGATGATACAAGATTTAACATGGGATTGGGATTTGTTTGTGGTTCTGTTTCCTGAGATTGAGGAAGTTTTGTGTAATCTCTTGTCCAATTTTTTGTTATCTTCTTACAATTTGCTTCTCTCCTGTAAATTTTTTTGCCCATTAATCATATTTATTTTTCCTCTTTCTTGTGATGCTTTGATCCTTGTTTGTAGAAAATCAATGATCTTGTATTATTATAGACAACATTGTTGTATCATATATGTTTTTTTATAAACTCAAAAGATAAAGAAGTATAGTTAATTTCATTGGGCTTTCAATTTGGGTTGGCTTATACGTTGACAGGCCCATTTTATGAGTTGATTGGGCCAAGAATCAAATAAATGAACAAATGGGGCCCTTGAAATTAAGAAACCTTTATTGAGTAAAAAGCAGTGTTTAATATCTTAATCAAGCAATTTATTGACTGCAAAATTAGCTTTAGGACCACCTCCAAGTCTCCAGACATCTTTATTTTTCATCCCATTGATTGAGGAAAATTAGGAATGATTGGGATTATCTTTTTAAGCTTTATTGTGATGTGGAATGCAGTATTGCCAATGTATATTTTATCATATTATTATTATTATCATATTATTATTATTATTATTATTATTATTATTATTATTATTATTATTATTATTATTATTATTATTATTATTATTATTATTATTATTATTATTATTATTTATCATTGAATATATAAAAATTAAAATATACTGATGATATTAAAAAGTATTATTGTAAAAGATAATAAGGAAAAATACATGTTCTACAGATGATTGGACAGGAAGAAATAAAGAGGATTAGCATATGATCCAACATGTTCCGTGATCTTAGAGCCTTACATTAAATATAATAAGACGAATAGTACAAATTAATAATCCAATCTCTAGATAAGTTTGAGTTTATTAATGTTTTAATTAATCTCTGATTCCTCAAAGTTCTTTGGGAAGAAATAATCTTTTGACCAAGTCTTATGACCTTTTCTATCTCTCTCTCTCTTTTTTTTATTTATTTATTTAATTTTCCCCTGAAAGTGGGCCAGTGAGTGGGACTAGTAACATTATTTTTTACATATACATTTAATTTATTATGAAGAACATTTTATTACAAAATTCATAGTTTTTGAAGATTGTGTGATGAACATGATATATGTGCACAAGAGCTATGCCACAAATAATTATAATTAAACTTGTTTTTAACAAAAGTTAGTTCTGGTGAATATTACCAAATCGGATCCTATATACCAAAATCTACGTCTCATTTGTATGCCACATTAAAACTACGTAGTTTTGATATTGGAAAAAACTTATAATTTATAATTATTTTTAATTTTAAAATCAATATAACATATTTTGGGATGTGGTATATGGATATTTGATATATGGAATCTGATTTGGAATATGAGAGAAAGGGGGAGGGAGAAAGGAGAGAGATTTAAAATACCAGTAATTGGCAGGTTTGATTTTGCACAAGAAGACAAAATTTCCACAATCTGTTGCCAGATTTTTGGTTGATTTGAATGATAAACCCAATTAAAAGTACAACATATGATTAGAAAATCCAGCAATTTTTAGACTGGAATCTTGCCATTTTTCAACTCTTTTAATAATTCTTAGTTTGGATAATCATGATCATGACTTGTAGTTAATGGAAATGCCTTAATAATCCTTGTAGTACTTACTAGGTTCTGTTTTTTCATGATATATTTATTTCAAGTTCGACTCATTAATTATGTAAGAATATATTCTTAATAGAATGTTTATGAATCCAATTATATGAGATGAGTTAATCTGACATAATTACCTCCATGAAACCTCACAATTTAGGTGTTGGGAGATCAAATTAGTAGAAAATGAGACAATGATGTAACAAAAACTTGAAAAGAAAATCTAAATCCATGGAATAATGTGTTGAAGTATTGATCTGAGGTTACAAAGTAAAATATTCATAGAATTTAGGTTACAAATAAAACAGAATTTTAAATATCAATGCGATAAAATTAACATAAAGAAATTTAACCCTTATATATTAGTTGCACATGTTTAAACAATTATAGCAACAAAAAAGATATCAATGAGAAAGGAGATTCCCACTTCTCCACCTCTGTCCAAAAAATTAAAAGATATAATTATATATTGTGGAAATTTACAATTAATCTGAATATGAAGGTGTAAGTGATGATTTTTCTTTTTTTTTTTTTTAGAAAGAGTCGTTCCTATTATACATTTTTTTTATATACAGTGTCTTTCGTATTAATTTTTTTTCAAGGGGGTTCTTATGCGACTGATATATTTTTTTTCATGTACAGTTTTTTGGTCTCTAATTTTATTTAAAATTGTAATGTCACATGTGGTCTCTAATTTGGTTAATTTTGAATAAATTGTATTTTTAACCTCTTATTTCGATCAATACTAAACGAAAATATTAGTCATTTAGTTGATCTTGTATTAAATATATATTGACCTCCCATAGAGAAAAAAAAAAACTTCGATTTACCCCTGAAATTTAATTGAGAGCTAACGATGGTATTAAGATTAAGGGTTAACTGACCAAAATAAAAACTAGAGATGCAATTAATCCAAAATAATCGTTTACCGGTGTAATTGGGGTAAAAATACTAGATTGGGTGTGATATTGCACTTTTACACAAAAGTTGTGGGTCAAATTGTTATTTAGCAATAAATAATGATGTGACCATTCAAATCTAAACAATGATGCGCAATAATTTCGTAATTAAAATCGTCAATGGCTTGATATAGAATTTGACGTGAATTTCCTATTTTATCTATTAATAATTGCATCGTTGAATATAACTTTGTATTTTCCATTTAAAATAAATCACAATAAATTGTACCCCACACACACTCATTCTCCACTCTAACGTTACACACTCATTCTAATGTTTTTTTTTTTAATCAATAGAACTAATTTGTAATAAAATAATTACAATGATAACTCATTTATTTTATGTCATTACTGTAAATTCAGATAACATTAGTAGAAAAAATTACAATTCCAACCATGTTTAATATGTTTTTTAATCTTTATAAATAATATGTTTGTCTATTTTAATGAGATGGAGAGAATATATTTATAAACTCGGTCTTCTTACCATTATTACTCATAAATTTTCACAATAGTTCAAAACTTCATTGCAATGAGTAAATGTTGTTTTCAGTTTGGTTTTCAATTTTAAGAAGATTAATTTAGCTAAATTCTTAGGATATCTAGTCTTTTAGATAAAAATGACTAAATTTTTTTTTTTTTGTTTTTTGTATTAATGTTTTAGAAAAGAGAAATCATCGTGTCAAACATACTATTATTTTCCATTAAATTAATATTGTTACGTGTAGCTTACAAGACATCATCACATCCACCTAAAAGAAAACTTTAATCATCGCCAGTCTAGCTAGGAAATTCCATGTCTACATATATTTTAATAATGTGCCAATTTCAACTCTCAACTCTCAATTACAAATTAAATAAAATTGCTTTCATTTACTTTCTATATATTTATTTCATTCTTGTTTTCTTTATAACAACATTCACATCATATGCACATCACGTCATATAATAAAATTGTGTATTAATGAAATAATTGTTAGCTATACAAATATTACTGATATTTTTAAGACGAAGGTAGTATAATATTATATTGAATACAAATTCCGTGTCAAACAAATTTACAGAAGTTGGGAAAACCCTTTTATCTATTGTTTGTATAGATTTTATTATTTTAGGTAAATCGAATTGTAATTGACGTGCTTCAAATTCTAACGAATAAAGTTTTTAATGTTGGACCTTGAATAAATTACCAAATTGTTTGATTAGTTTCCCAATTCTATTACACGAAAGAAGAGGTGGAAGTTGGGTACAACTAAGATATTAACATTTCCTTTTTCTTGAGTTAACAACGACACTTCTTTCGGTGATATTTTTAAAAAATGGGGTTATTAATACCCCATTTTTTATTATATAAAATAACTTTTTTTATATTTTTTACTTAAATATGCTTCCCTAAATTATTTATTGTACCTTCTATACACATATAAAAAATATATATATATATATATATATTTATATATTGAAACCCGATCATAACCCTTAATCTCGTCTAACATAACCCACTACCCTCAAGCCAGCATATATACACTCGACCATAAACATTAGGTGTGTGCTAAAGGCACCACACACTTTTCTAAGGGCACCACACTCTATTAGAGTGTGGGTCCCACATCAATACACTAATAGAGTGTGGTGCCCTTAGAAATGTGTGTGGTGCCTTTAGCACACCCCTAAACATTATCCATATTTACATGTTTCATATTAGGTTTGAATCTTTTGTTTTTCCCAAAAAAAAAAAGAGTAAATTAAAGTCGTGTGATTGTTTCATAATAGTTCAATCGTGGTTAGTTAAATGGTGCTTATATTATTTTGTAAATTGTCACCGAATGTTATAGAAGAGCAAGGTTCAACTAGATTTCACCTAACATTTTGTATATGTTCGACAGATTCTAATCGAATATCATAATATAACGTTCAGAGACTATTTACTGATTATTATTAGCACTTTTCAACCAACCAAGATTGAACATTGTACAAATCTATACCATCGTTTTACTCATTTTTAGGTAAATATATCAAACTTTATATTAAACAGGTCAATGTGGAAAAAAACTTATGTTCTCCTTCTCCATCAAATTTTTGTGATCAATTGTTGATTTCTTTTATTATTTACAGGTAATTTTAAATGTTTGAATTAATTAGAGTACAATGAAATCAATAAAAGACATTGATGTACTTTTTCAAAATAAGGATTAATGTTAATTTTCACTATTTATATAAAAAAGATATTTTAGTAAATTTACAAGAAATTATTAATGGAAGGATTAATACTCTCTTCATTCCTAATTAAGTGACGTCCTACAACTGTATACACAGATTAAGAATAATTTTATTTTCTTAATATAACCCTCATTAATTAAACTTTTCTTTGACCATAATTATTATTGGTGCATGTCTTTATTGAAAACATGAGTACTATACAATGTATTTAATTTAGGCATTAATTAATCATAATGGTATATATAGAAATAATGCACAAAATGTCAATGAAATAGGAAAAAATTTAAAGTTTCAAAATTTCTATTTTTAATGGAGGGAGTAGGGAGTATAAAATAGTCAATACCCTTTTGGAAATCCAAGACTTGTTTTGGACGTTAAATGCAAGTAATATAAAATCAGTCTTTCGCTTTCTACATACCACATTATTATGTCTTTAACTGTAAAAGAAAATGGATACTATATATAAAGTTGAAATTATCATGTAATGAAAGACACATAAACTGACTTTTTATTCGCAAGAATAAATTAGAGGCACTGAATTTTTCATGAATCGACCATTTTTCTTATAAAATAAATAAATAAATAATAAAGGTTATAGATATGTATCAAAATTAGGGTAGGGATAGAGAGATATTAATTAATTAAATAATTAATGTTAAATATAGAAGAAGGGCAGTGGGACAAATGAAAAGGTTCCAAACAAATGGTCTGAAATAAAAGTTAGGAAAACTGGGTTCTCTATTTTGTCCGTTGGGACACTTCGACGGCCAATAATGCTTTGCTTTGAATCTCAGTTTCTCTTTCCTTTTAATTATTTATTTACTTTAATTAATTTCATTTTTGCCCCATTTTAAAGTAGAATTGGTTCCATCACATCCTTCTGCAACTAAATTCTTTTATAATTATCCTCTTGCCGTCACTGATCTCCTTCACGGAGTTAGTGAATGTACCAAAATAACCCTACAATACATATGAACGAACATCCAAGAAATAACAATTTTGTACTTTTGTATATTATTTATTTGCTTTTGCCGACTGTGTAATTTAATGTTAAAAGAAAAAATCCACTTGTTTTAGTTATGATATTTATACACATAAAAAGTAATACTTTTCTAAAAATAAAAATAAAAATGTAACAATGCCTATATTAGCTCTACATATTATACTCTTTTTATTCCATGAGCCTCAATAATGTAGGAACTCTTATTCATGTAGGTAAGAGGCCTAAATCCATGAGCACATGATGGACTAATAGTTACATATAAATTTAATTAATTAATTTTGATTGTTGAAGGTATTCTACAGAACATGCATTTACTATATTTCATCAGTTCTAAAATATTATCATTTGTGATACCTTCATTATTTGTTCATGTCAAAGATATGATGACAGTTACAAAAAAAACCTTAGAAAATTCAACCATTTTACAATTTTCACGAATGTCCCAAGATCAATTTATATGTTAATATGAAACAAAAATTTAAAATATATTTGAAGTAAAGGGAGATTATTTTCCAGGTATCCGTTATGAACAAAATAAATATCAAGTTTAAAGTGGGTATTTATTGCACTATTATTGTTTACATATAATAAATTTGGAAGTCATTTGATTTTGGACAGTTTTGCTAACGGCATTTAGATGGACGGAGGAATTAAAAGATCTGTTAGTAAAAGAGAGAGCAAAAGACGTTAAATTAAAAGTTAATAATGGGTGTGAAATTAAGTTGACACCTACTACCGTTAGGTGGCAGCATTTGGAACCATATTCATAAAAAACATGCAACATTTTCTGGTTTTATTTTTCTAGGTGGCTCCGAAAATAACATATTATTACGTGTTTTTTTGTATATAAAAAAAGAAAAAGAAAAAAATGTGGTACGTACTAGTAGCAGTTTACTAAGCAAAACCGTCTAACAAATTTGTCCTCATCTCGGCCCCACTTCTTATATTGTTGTTTATGTGCTGTATTTTCACTATAGCTCCTTCAATTTAAAAATAATATATATATATATATTTTTTTTTTTTTTTTGTTCTTTAAAAAGGAATTTGTCCTTATTTTTACAAGTCAATATTTATGTCGTTTCATAAAATTAGATTCGTCATATGGTTGAATCTAGTTTTTATTTTTTTTATGAATAATTACAAGAATGCAAATATTTAAGTTGGGTTAAGTGTTGGTTTTTATCTTTTTTCTTTGTGAACCAGAAAATTGCGAAGTACATTTCCGTAACATCTAAGGCTAGGGCACATGAATGCCTCGATGAAACTAATAAAAATAGCTATTGTTCCACCTTTTCAATGTGCTTTGTGAAATTTCAATTTCAAAATATTCAAATTGTTATATCTATTTTTAGAAGTAGTTAATAATATCTCCAACAATGCACACAATTTTACTGCACATTTCGCACAATTTTAATTCTGTTACTCATCTCCAACACTTTATCCTACATTTTGCATTAAAAATAAATATTTCATAATATTTATTCTCATTAATTTTTTATTTGTAATATATATACTAATATTCATTATCGTTATTATTATTAATTCATCAAATTTTGGTCTTTATCATTTATAATATAAAAAAAACTATATATGTTTAAATTACGTATAATTACAATATTAAAACTAATTCCTGATAGATTGAACGTGATATAAATAGATTCATAAAATTTAATGATACTCAAAATATAAAGGAAAGAAGAAGAAAAAAATGAAAAGAGAGATACTGACATTGCGCCACATCTGGTGCAATTATTATTATTTTTTTTAGAAAATCTGACCTAGATTTAGGCACATTGTTGGAGGAGGAATCACACTGAAATCTGGTGTTTAGGTGTACTAGAAATGATTTAACAAATTATTTACATTATCATCCATCCAAAATTAGATCGTAAAAAATAAAGTATATCACGTGTATTTTTCTTAATTAGCTTGCTTTTCATTTTTAAAACAAAGACATCTTAATTATTTTCACTGAGGTCAAAAACCAATTTTCTCTGACAATATCAATTTACAATGTTATAAGGGCATCTCCAACCATGCACAAAACAACACTGTAGGTTTTGCATTATTTTTATGTAAAAACTGACAGTCGTCTCCAACGGTGTGTACTATTCTTCATATTAAAAGAGAATATTTCATGATGTCCCACAAAAACTTGATTTGTGTTGAATCCAACGCAAGATTGACGATTAAGATAGTTTAGCGTGAACATTTAAAGTACTGTTGGAATAAAAAATTCATAAAAATCGTGCTGCTGGAGATGCACTAAATTAACTAGCATTTCACTTCTTCCTCTAAGATTAGCATATCACTTATATACTTGTTTTTATACATGTTCGTACATTACAAGTATATGTTGATTTTTAGATGTAACAAGTATATATTTTATATATATTAGAGTAAGGTGTAATTAACACTATTTACATTACCAGATGTTGGGTATATTCGACTTGAATACTAAAAAGTCTAAAATTCATTGGAAGGTGACAATTGTTTTCTGCCTATTTCGTGTCAGTCAATTGATAATTTAATGTCACAAAGTTCCTAAAATTCGTAGGAAGACGAATGGTGTCACAGCACATTAATTACATATATTTTTTATTGGATTTGGCCGTCTTTTTGGGTGCATGTGTTCTTGAAATATGTTCTGATTTTCAACTTCTTTCTTAGAAATTAAATTTTTATATAATGAAATTGGTAATAAACGAAGAAAGTACATTATCTATCCATACACAATATTTAATTTGAAGTTCGAGAATTAAAGTTCAAGATGGATTTAAAAGGTTTTACTGTTTTAGGAAATCAAGCGCAAATGCGTACAACCGTATTGGTTTTATATTAAAACTTATTTTATGTTTTTTATATTTTTAGAATTAAAAATAAAATAAAATTGCCAAGTTTCAGGGAAACAAAAACATGTTTGCATTAATTATATTTCTATGATCTGAAAGTTCTAAAATAAAAGGCAAATTTTTTTCTTCTGAGGATTTATGTACGAAGTATGTTGAATGACATGGTACTAATAAATTGTTAATGGTCTTGCTCCTAGATAAAAATGAGAATATATATATATATATATATATAAATATCGAAAAATAATAAAAGCTTGGAAGATTCCCTAAACCAAATGGATTCTTACTCATTATAATCACTTGTAACCAAATGATTAATGTTTTTGTTCATGTGATAGGACAAGAATTTGATGACACTATACAGAATCATTTCCTTTATTTTTTATTTTATTTTTTGTATATAAAGTGAACAGTCACATTTATAAACATAGTCATCATTACACTAATCATAATTTAATTTCCAAATTAATCGAATATAGCCATTTATATAGAGTTTGTCGTAATTTTAGCGTCCTTTGAGATAATTTCTATTTTGAATAACAAAACCATTAATTTCCTCTATTTTCTTATATAGAAATTGAACTAGTCTAATTGTCCTTTTACCGTATCATGGAAATGGAGCGTCATTTTTTTCTATAAACACATATCAAGAAATTACCAAAATCGAAATTAATTGTTGACTAACAAAAACTCCATAAATTTGAAGACATAATGTAATTAATTAATTTTTTTTGAAAGATGTAATTAATTACTATATTCCTTAAATTAACATTTGACTAACAAAAACTCTCTGAATTTAATTAGACATAATATAATTAATTCATATATTCCCTAAAAAAACCTATATATATTAAGTTTAATACTTATATTAAGTTTCACCAGTGATAAAATTACTTTGAACCCATATATAGTTGACCATTTATCATCCATAAAATCAACATGATATTGATTTGGAACGATGATGAAACTTATAAATTAATTCTCATTTTTGGAATTTAGTAAAAAGCAGCACAACCTTAATTTTCTATTACAATTTAGAAAATTTTCAATGCTCAACAATAAGAGAACAAGGCTATGATTTTATTTTTTTTAAGATTGTAACTGAGAGTTGTGATTTATTTATTCTCAAATTAAAAAAAAATGTTTAAATTTAAATATACATGAAACGACATCGTTCTGTTTATTTTTTAAGATTATGTGGTTTACGTAGTTTGAGAGAACCGTAAACAAGAAATTATCCACATTAACTTTAATGAAACTAATTATTATTTATTCATTAAATATATAAACAGAAATAAAATCAAGATAAAAGGTAAAAAGAAAAAAAAACAATACGACTCCTCCGATGTGATTGTATCTAACTCCGTAAGATGCGTTGATCCACAATTCAAGATCTTATATAAACTTCCATATCTATTAAAATAATAATAATAATAATAATAATAATAATTCCAAACCTTCATGAAAAAAGAAATAAAAAACCAAAAAGAACTAGGAGGGTAGAATTGGTAAATCACCAGACCTACACTAGGAAGCAGGAAGCAGCACACACTACACACATGACTCACGCTGCCGTTAAAAATCCCCCCCACCAGTTACCAAGAATTCAATTCTCTGCAATTATATTGCTTTCCCAATTATTGAACCACCCAATTATTTACCTGCCTTTTAATTACTTTTTCCAGTCAAACTCCCCTTGTCCACACGGCGCCGTCTCATTGGCCGGTCAAATCATGGAAATCCCGATTTTAGCCCTGCGGTGTTGCATAAGATAAAATGGATTTTAACACAAATAAAAATTATTAGAATCAGCGTTGATAATTTTGTCAGGGTGAAAGGTTTCTCATGTACTGCTGCATATTTCTTTCCTAAAATCATAGCTCCCAAACAAACCCTTCTCTTTTTCTCGAGTTTTTTTATACAAAAAGATAATCCTTTTGTCTCATCAGCAATCACATTTCTTGCTAACTGCTTAGCCATTTCTTGAGAGAGAAACACATGTACTGTGGAGAGAGAGAGAGAGAGAAAGCAGTAGCGAAATTGACAGGAAGGTAGAGTGGTGTTTTTGTTTTGCTTCTTTCTTTGAGCAAAGGGGGAAAGAGAAAGACGCGATTTTTTGTTTTCTTTCTCTCATTTAATGAGAAGAAAATTCCATTTAGGCAGAAGCTAATCTGAGGAGAGTCAGAAAAAGGTCTTTTCTTTCTTAATTTTGACTTCTCTATGTTCTCTTCAGGTACTGATAAACTTGCCTTCCTTAATCTTATGTCCTCATCATTTACTAATGATTGAGTCTTGTACTTGCGAATTTGTTTTTTTTTTCTTTTTTGGGTTCTAATTTTCCGTTTTTTTGCTCTTGGGAGGAATTTATTATCTGGGCCATTGATGTTAATTGAGTTGAATCCCTTTTTTATGTACTTGATGATGGTCCATGCACAGAAAAAGTTGCGTTTTTGCTTTTTTTTGGGTTTTTGTTTTGTTTACCTTTTGGGGTGTTTTCACCTAATTTCTTAGATCTTGAGGGGTTTTAGGAATTGACGAATTGGGTTGTTTTTTTCTGTTGAAATTTAGCATAATTTGAGACTTATTGGAGATGAATTTCTAAATGTGTGATAGATTAATTACTGTTGAATGAATCTTACTTTAAATTTATTTCCTCTTGCTTTCAGTTTCCATGATCGATTTACTTGAAAATTTGTTTTGAGTTCATCTTTTTCGGCATTCCCAGCCCTTCAATGAGTTCAATTTTTTTTTGTATTTTTTACTGGTTATCAGCCTCAAGATACGATTTTTATTATATCTTTAATTGTGGTTTATGTTTATCTGGAATTTGGGTAATTGTAATTGTAAATTAGTGTCTCTGTGAAAAGCGATGGACCAGGAGAAAATGAAAATCATGAGAATAATTTTTTTTTAATATATTCTTTTGATTATATACTTATGGGTTCTGTTATTGTGGAAAATATGTTCATGAATATGGATCTTAATTGCTGTACTTGAATTGATATGGTTCCGTGAGAAGCTTTCTTATCCATTTCAATGTCATTGAAGAAGGAAACTTATACACTTAAATGGAATCTGATGACATTTATTCTTTATTCTATATGCCTAAAAATCTCAAGTTTTTGTCTTTTTCATGCAGCTTTGTAATCCTGTGTTTTCTTGCCAAGTAGATAACATCAACACAATATAAAATTCTCATGGGTGGATTTGATGATCATGTTGCTATTATGGGAGACTGGATGCCTCCAAGTCCTAGTCCAAGAGCCTTTTTCTCGTCGTTGATGAGCGATGACATTGCATCACGGCCAGCCATGGACTCTGATAGTAGGAATAGAAGTGTACCCGACTTTCCTGGGCCTGAACAGCATGGTACAAAGGGTAACACTGATGATACCGATCAGAATGAAGCTAGGGTCAAAGGTGATGAAACGAGCAACCCAAATGCACTTTGCGAACCAAAGTTGAGCTCTAGGGGAGGTCTTATGGAGAGGATTGCGGCTAGAGCTGGTTTCAATGCTCCAAGGCTGAACACAGAGACCATCAGACCTGCTGATCTTTCTAAGAAACCGGAAGTCCGGTCTCCTTATTTGACAATTCCTCCTGGTCTTAGCCCTACGACTCTGCTAGATTCCCCTGTTTTCCTCTTTAATTCACTGGTAAACTCTTCATTGTAAAACTAGTAGTATTCCTTAGAATAAATGACGTATATGTGCTAGCTTCTGGGTTATGATGTGGTAAAAGAAACTTGAGTATTGAATTCGGACAAACTTTTTGGTGCTTCAGTTTGGGTGGATGTTTACCTTTATGCTCTAAAGAAATGGGGCTCTTATTTCTTTAAGTAACATTATTGCATTATTTGTTAAGATTGCTATTGGCTTGTTTCTTCTTCAGGTTCAGCCATCTCCTACGACTGGAAAGTTTTCATTGGCTCCACGTGGAAACTATCAGGACACGTCATTTATTGCAGTGGATCCTGATAAGGAGAAGGAGAACAATTTTGAAGACATCAATTCCTCATCATTTGCATTCCAACCTGTTGCAGAATCTGCTTCCTTCCCTTATTTTGACGCAGCAAATAAAGTAATTAATTGCTAGCTCTCCCTGTGTGCTATGTGTTTTTTTCGTTGGCCTTTAGTTATAAAATTACATATAATTCAGTTTGTATCGGATTTCCATATAATTGACCAAATATACCTTATGGCTGTGCCTACAGCCTTTTGCTAGTTTTGGGACTTCTATTCATTCCGAAACCTCAGTCTCACGTCAAAGTATAGAGCCACCAAAAATCGACTCTGTGAACAACAATGTGGTTTTCCAGGAGGCTAATTTCAGTAAACCCCATGTCAGAAACAATGGGAGCACCAATCTCTTACCAGAGCAGATCCATAATTCTGTTGGTGCTTCAGACCATTCTCCACTGTTTGATGAGCAGCACGATGATGGAGATCAAAGAAGCAGTGGAGATCCCAGTGGTGGTGGGGGTGGTGGTAGCAGCACAGCTGACGATGGTTATAATTGGAGGAAATATGGGCAGAAACATGTGAAAGGAAGTGAGTATCCTCGAAGTTATTATAAGTGCACTCATCCGAATTGTCCGGTCAAGAAAAAAGTGGAACGGTCTCATGAAGGTCACATCACAGAGATCATCTACAAGGGAGCCCACAACCACCCTAAACCTCCTCCCAACCGGAGATCTACACTGGGGCCCTCAAATTCACATGGTGATATGCATCTTGACTCGGAACAACCTGGGAATACTGCAACGAGTGATCCCGTTTGGTCAAATGGGAACATGGGAGGTGGCTGGAAACAGGACAATCTTGAGGTTACATCCTCTGCACAACTGGGCCAAGAATTCAGCAATGGAACTGCTAACACTTTGCAAGCTCAAAGTGGTGCCCCGTTTGAGTCAGGTGATGGTGTGGATGGGTCTACTACTTTCTCAAATGACGATGAGGAGGATGATCGTGCAACACATGGCAGTGTATCATTAGGCTTTGATGCTGAAGGAGATGAGTTGGAATCAAAGAGAAGGTCTTTTTCTCTTTTCTTTTTTTCTCAGTTTTGTTTCATAACTGAATACTTGTTTTAACCTTCTTCGGTATTGCAGGAGAATCGAGACTTATGCTCCAGAGATGAGTGGGGCAACTAGAGCCATAAGGGAGCCCAGAGTTGTGGTCCAAACAACCAGTGAGGTGGACATTCTTGATGATGGCTATCGTTGGCGCAAATATGGGCAGAAAGTTGTCAAAGGAAACCCGAATCCCAGGTTGCTCTTCTACCCCGTTGCTTATAACATAAAAGCTGTATACACAGATAAAATCATTAAACCAACTAGTGATTCTTGGATTATGTTTCAGGAGTTACTACAAGTGCACCAGTGCTGGTTGCAATGTCCGGAAGCATGTGGAACGGGCTTCTCATGACCTGAAGTCTGTGATAACAACCTATGAGGGTAAGCACAACCACGACGTCCCTGCAGCCCGCAATAGTGCCCATGCAAATTCCGGGGGCCCAAGCACACTCTCTACACAACAGGCTCCTTCAAGCCATATTCATAGGCCCGAGCCCTCCCAAATGCGAGGCAGCTCACCTTGGTTCGAAAGGCCTTCACTGGCCTCATATGGACTTCCCCCTGGTATGCCCCAGCTAGGACCAGGTGGTCCTGGCTATGCCTTTGGAATGAATCAGGCTGGGTTAGCCAGTCTGGGATTGGCTGGTTTGGGACCTAACCAAGGCAAGTTACCAATGTTGCCAGTTCATCCATATTTAGGACATCAATCCCGGCCATTGAATGACATGGGTTATATGCTTCCCAAAGGAGAACCTAAATCGGAGCCGGTGACAGATAATGGTTTGAGCTCGTCTAATGCTTCAGCAGTTTATCAGCAGCTTATGAGCCGAATGCCGCTTGGACCACAGATGTAAATTTGAATTTTTTTTGTTTCTTGAGTTCTAAAGAAAGTAGAGCATATGGAATATATAACTCTCATCATAAGTAAATTTTAAGTGGGATTTTTTATTGTTATAGATTCTTGATTTCTTTATTTTTGGCATCAAGTTTTGCTGGTTTTATAGGACAAATTGGTTAAGAGGTTAGTTTCATCAACTTGAATTTAGGATGGCATGCCCACTACTCTCTAAAGCATTGTTTGATTTGTTGAATCTCTTGTTAAGTATTGTTGCAAAGGCAAAACTGATACATCTCTCCTTTCAGTATATTTACTTGCTTTTAGATGCATTAATTTGCTACAAGGGTAGATCAGTAAACTTTGAGATCATAACATGTATATCCGAAAACTCGACCGAAGACTCATAAATATTCTCTCTTTTAAATCTTAAAAAATATTCTCATAATATTCTAAGGCCCCATTTGAAAGTAACATTATCGTAATTTAATGATGTCCTAAATATCTTTATAACTTTTATTTTCCATGTTTTAAATATACTGAGAAATAGAACCACAGACAATTGTTTTATTTTTCTTGATTCCACAAAAAATAAGAGGTAAAGAAGAGTAAAAATTGGCCATCAAATCCCCATCTATCACCACAAGGCCCAAGTACAAATTCTACTCAACCATTTATTTTTGGACCGCACTTATGTGGTCCGGTCTGGTCACTGTATCTCCAACATTATCCATACTTTTTTTTATTTTTTTTCCCGATGTGACCTTTCTTTCTTTCTCTTTTTATTTTATTTTTTTATTTCTTTCCTTTTATTGCATTGTTTTTCTTCTTCTTCTTTTTTTTTTACTCTTTTCCTTCTCAATTTTTTCATATACTTTTAAACTCACATGTGATACCTTAGAAGCATACAATTGATACCTAAAGAGTATACAAATGATATTTTTCATTAAAGAACAACTAATACATTAAGAGTAAATGTGTAATACCTTATACTATAAACATTAATATTTTAAAGGTAAATATGTAATACCTTCAAGGTAAATATGTAATACCTTAAATGTGCATATCTAATACCTTATACTATAAACATTAATATCTTAAAGGTAAATATGTAATACCTTAAAAATGCATATATAATACCTTACACTATAAGCATTAATATCTTAAAGGTAAACATGTAATACCTTAAAAGGTGCATATATAATACCTTATATTATAAATATTAAAACCTTAAAGGTAATATGTAATGCCTAAGAGTATACAATTGATACCTTAAGAGTATACAATTGATATCTTAAGAACATACAATTGATACTTTAAGAGTTGTCTTATACTATAAGCACTAATACCTTAAAAGTAAATATGAAAATAAGAAGAAGAAAAAGAAGAAGAATAAGAAGAAGAATAAGAAGAAGAAGAAGAAGAATGTACAAAACAAATAAGAAGAATAACAAATTGATAAAAAAAAATAGATTAAGAAGGAGGAGAAAAAAAGAAGGAAAAAAAGAAGAAAGCATCATTATTTCTGCACTAATATCTTATAAGTAAACAATTGATACCTTAAGAGCAAACAACTGATACCGTGAGAGCATACACCTAATACCTTCACTAATCTTAAGATTTCAAATGTTTCATCATCTTTTTCCTCAAAATTTTTACAAATCACGATTGCATCATATTTTTCGTCAAATTTTCTACAAATCATGATTTCATATTGTTTGAAATAATTTATTTTCAATGTTTTAAAATTACTCATAAATAAGAAGGGGAAAAAAACCTCATAAATGATTTCATAGCAATTTGAAGAAGAATAAAAATAAGAAGATAGACAAGAATAATAAGAAGAAGAGTGTACTAAACAAATAAGAAGAATAAAAAATCAATAAGAAAAGAGATTAAGAAGAAGAAGGAGAAAGAAGAAAAAAAAAAGAGGAAAAAGAAGAAAATATTTCTGCATAATACCTTAATGGTAGATATGTGATACCTGAAGAGTAAATGTGTGATACTTGAAGAGTAAATGTGTGATACATGAAGCTGTATATTTGTGTGCAGCGCATAACAATTATGGTGTGGCCGCCATGTGGGGGCGTGTGGACGCACCTGGGAGCGGCCCATGCACCAGATCGGGTTGGAGCCCAAGGGTATATAATTTTTTGCCTTTATTTTTTAAATCCATTTGTACCCCTTTCTTTTCAAATAGAAAAAAATTGAACTTGATCTTTAAAAACCTAAACAAGACACAACATTAACATTATTAATGTCATGTGAACTTGGATACACCAATTTTAGCTTTGAAAGTGTTTTCCGATCAATAAGTACAATAGTTCAAAGTGAACTCAAGTTAAAATCAATGGCAAAAACTTGAGCAAAACTCGATATGGATCTCTTTTGTTGTTATCAACATCGAAAATTGGTGGGCACATGTCCACATAAGCATAGATCTAAAGTTGTGCCTTGTTTATTTGATGGAGGAGTTGTTAGTTTAGGTTTTAGAAGATAAAGGGTCAATTTGTCATTTCAAAAAGGAGAAGGACTAATTAGAAAATAGTGAAGAATTAGAGACGGGAGCACGTGAAACTAAACGCCCATAGGAGCGTGGAAATCCAAGGCTCAGCACCTTTTCCACTTCTTTTGTGCTATCAACAATCTCTCTCCTAAAAAAAAAAAAAAAAGAAAAAAAAAGGAAAAGGAAAAACAATTCAGAATTTTAATTTCTGCTTTTCTTCTCTCTCTAAAAATGGCAGAACCAGAACTATACCTACCCAATATTCGTACCCATTAACCAGTAATTATTTTCTCATGAGCGCATCAGAATTATGAAAATCTCTCATCAGACTTAAAACTGATTCTCGGACCATGCCTGGACTGCAAAAATCGGCTTAAAATTCCAGATTTATGCACAAACTTCTGCGTTTATTTTTACAGAGCTTGACTGTACCGTGTGTTAGCTGGGAAATGAATTTTTTTTAATTTTTTTTCTGTTGATGGAGGTGAAGGAATTTTGTTTGGGGATTTTGCTATTGAATTGATGTCATGATGACTGGATCTGAGACTGAAACCCTAAAATTGAGCTCTGGACTTCACTCAAATTGACAAGGTAAACCCCCGATTGCTGAGCTGAATTTGAAAATTTTGGTTCAGAATTAGCCAGATCTGCCAACTCATCTTTGCTCTCACTGATCTGTATGAACGCCTGTGCCTCAATGAAATTCAGAATTGTTTACCTACTTATCGAGCAGGAAAAAAGTTTGATTTTTAGGGCTTTATGAGTAATATTTGAGAAGATATAAGACATGCTTGAGAAAATATCTGATTGTTATGGCTTTATGAGTTATCTTTGAGAAGATATAAGACATGCTTGAGAAAATATCTGATTGTTGTTGCTACTATATAATACTGTTATTTTATATCAAACAGCAAGATTTATCTATTAATTTCTCAGTAATTAATTTTTTTATTCTTTTTTTCCAACCATTTTCTGTGTGTTTTAACAACTGAGGAAACGATTATATAATGTGCGCTAAGCCTTCACATGCGTTGCTGATAGGTGGTAAATGTATCTGATGATGATCTATGTTATGGTATGCAAGGGAAACTGAACTTTCATACATAAAGATTTGTGCTTAAGCTTTGAATATTTTGCAGAAGGTCCATTGTTTGCCAGATAGTTATGATGATCTTGTGAATTTACAGGCATCTTGTTGGAGATTTCTCAGTTGCTGATCCAACTGTGTATACATTATACTATATCATATATCCAAACATCTGGAAACATGCATGCAAAGCATCGAAATGGACCTGGTAATGGGTACAGGTCAAATGCCTTGGGTATGGGAGGTGCAGCTTCTTCACCACGAATGCCTCCTGAAGGTTCAATGAGAGGCAATCGAATGTACAATTCTGAATACAGGAACTATAATCGTGATTGTGGAAATGGTGGTCAGTCAAAACAGTTTCAGCCACCTCTGCCTCCTCCACGTGAGGCCGATATTTTCATGGAAGCTGGTAGGATGGCTGCTGAGTATCTGGTTTCTAAAGGGGTGCTGCCTCCAAATGCAATTCCAGGGAAGTGGCAGAATGATGGATTGAAGAACCAGATGGGCAACTTTTTGGGTTTTAGGGCACATGAAGTTGAAAAAGTACAGATTTCTCCAGATAGCCGTGCATCTGCTCATTCTCGCTTGGGAAATGCTCCTCTAGATGTAGGACCAGGCCGGAGAAGGTATTCTGATGAATATAATTCAATGGGTTCAAGAAACTCCATTAGAGGAAGGAAAAGAACAGGGTCGTTCAAAAATTATGGGTCGGAGGTGAATAGAGAATTGGGACGAAGTGCATCAGAGAAGATTAGGGCTTCCCCAGGCATGGAGGCCAACAGTGATGCTTCTGGTGGACATCACGATCCACAGCCTGCTTGTAAAGATAGTAATGGTGGGATACAGAGTTCATCTCCTGGGGAAATAACTCAAGAAGTTGACAGTGAAACTCATATTGAGTCTGGTTCGGAGAAATGTAGCTCAATGGAAGATGCAGGAAACAATGGTACTTTGAGTAATGATAAGTGTTTGCCATCAGATGCAGGGTTACCCATAAAAAAGTCTGATGATGCTAACAAGTTTAATTATGAGACTGAGGTGGTTAGAGAAGAAAGAAATGATAATGATTCGCAGCAAAACTATGATGAGAATAAGGATGCTACATCTTCTGGAATGGAGGATGGTTCAGTTAGTGAGGTTCATATTGATCTAGTAAAGCACTGCAAATTTGTAAATGTTCCCACTAGAGCTCGTTCTTCATTAACAGTTAAGAGTTTAAAGGGTGATGAAAATCCCATGAACATAGATAAGAATATTTCAGAGAGAAAACGTTTGGAAGACCCTGGAGTTAATGCCATAGATGTTGACATCGACAATTCAGCTGTTAATACTGCTTCTCAAAATCTTGAACCTAAAAGCCTACAGTCAGATGTTCCTACGTTGGAGAATGAAATGGATGTTACATACTCAACAATGCCAAGACAGTGTTCCAGGTCTACTGGTTCTTTTCCTGAAAGATCTGTATATAAAGAGCAACAATCAGATGAGGGGCTGTCAGGATTTGGAAGTTCAAGTTCCATGCTTAAGGATAGAGGTGAAAAACGAGCACTAGATTTCAATATTGATGGTAAGGAGGATTTTAAGAAACTTAGACAATGGGTTTCTCTGCCGGATACTCAAGCCGATAGCTCCCCACCTATTTCTAGCTCAATGGAAAATCAACCAACAATGCAAGAGCCAATAACTTCGCAGAGTGCTAATTTGACTCCATCTTCTGATCAAAATAGTTTGGATATTTCACTATTTCCCAAAGATCATACTGACTCATGTGAGTTTATGGAAGAGAAACAGCTGTTTCCGGGTTCCTTTAAGACTTGTGACCTGAATCTTGTTGGAGCTTGTGATGCAAATGAGAATCATGATGCTGATCCTATGCTTGTTTTTTCATCTATTGCCCGAACTGGAAAAGCAGCAACTCCTATTGATGTTGATTTGTCCATGAGTAACAATGGCAATCTGCCTAATAAAAATGGTAAACATGGTGGTAATGATAAGGATATTGAGGTTATTGATTTGGAAAAGGATTCTGGACATGAAGACAAGACCTTTGGTGATGCTGAGAGAAGGTTAGTACTTATTTGTGACATGCATATATGTAAATGCAGACATGAACAAAATAATAAACCATGCTTGGATATTGATTTCATGATAAATTCACTTGCTATGATCATTTATTCACCCTTTTTTTTTCTTTTTTGTTTGCTTTAATTTTCACTAATCTGCATCAAAATTTAATGCTTGGTTATTGTTATTAATGCATATCTTCGTCCTATAGGGAAGATTCTGTATTCACTGACCTGGATGGCTTTCCTCATAATGTACATAATGCTGATGAGATTCCCGACGTTCCGGACGGTTATGGACTTATGATATCAGAACTTCTCGGAAATGACAGTCCAAACTGTGCTTCTGTATCAACTGACTTAAACTCTTTGCACAATCATATGGGTCTTCCTAATGCAGAGGTAACAAAGTTGATTACCATTCACTCTCTCATTGTCTCGTTGTGGATCAAAGTGTAACACTCAACACCGAATGGCTCTTTAGTCTGATTGTGATCAAAGTAGAACCATTTATCACTGGAAAAGGAAGTGATTACCATAGTAACCCATTTTATTATTTGAACAACAAATTTATTTTAGCTATTCTATGTTGCAGGGAATTCTTGGTGATGATGATTCAATTTATATGTCCCTTGGAGAGATACCAATAAGTATGTGATATACTTAATTTGAGTCATTTGATACTTTATTTAGTCCCTTTCACTGCACTTCTTTTCTTGATGAATGGAATATGTCTCCTGTCTGTTACTGAACAATTATGCTTAATAGCTCTATATTGTAGGCATGCCTATTTAAGGTTTTTCAACTAAGTTACTCTAAACCCCCCCCCCCCCAGGAAATAAGTCGAGCTTGAGCTTATGTCCCCATTCATTCTCATTAGTATCAAGGATTAGAGTCCATATCTTGATTCCAGTGTACGTCCCAACATTTAAATTTCAGGGCTGTGGAATAATGGGAGTAGTTTGTCTCAGTTTGTTGAGACAACAAATTGACTTGCAATTATATATTTATATCAGCTTTATAAAGGACAGTAGCTTATTATTAATGACTCGTTGTCATCGATGAGATTCTCTAGAGATTTCTAGTTGTCCTTTTGGCAGTTCCATATTCTCATTTTTTCGCTTATAGTTGTTTTCTTCAGTTACCCATCCATGTTGGTCAGATATATCTTTTGCATGACCGAGGCATCTATTGCTAATCCTGTGAACCCCATGGATTAGCATTTGGATAGGAGATCATCAGATGTCCATTCTTTTAGGTCACATGAACAAGGACATTTCTTTTAATTGTCTCAATTCTTAGTTTAGTTGTATTTTGAGCTTTGCACTTCTCTAATGTGATTTGTTGTAGGCCTTCTGGGAGCGTGGGAGCAGCCAACACAGGACTATGGGAAGCCATTTTGAGCACAAAGCCCATTACTATGAAAATCATGTGTGTTGAGAGCATTATTGCAACCAAATCAGGAATATGGAAACCCTTTCGAGGAGCTTCACATATTGGCAAGACAGCCAATCATTTCGTCATGATGCCAGTTGCAACGGGGCAAACCTACTGCAACTTTTGATCCCATTATCTGTTAACGATTGTGCTGGTACTGGATTTGAGTAGGTAATTTCTCAAGTAGAATTATAATATACCTTAAAAGACAGTTGAAATTGTAATTTTTCGACAATGCTGCTCCATATAACCAGTTGCCAATGTTATTTTTAACTCAGTACCACCATTGAAGTGGTAAGAATGATAATCTAGGTGTCTACAGAAAGTACATAGATTATGATGAATTAGCTGTCTTTGCAAGTTGATACGATACGATACGAGGTGGTTTCTTGGAGGCTTCAATTGATGTACTATTTCATACCTAACAGCCACAGCATCTTCAGCTGAGATGAGATACACTGCTATCGTATTATTGCCAGCATGCACGTGCACTTGTATTCATTTTATACCAACTTTTCTTTTCATTTGATGCTGCTCTCCAAACACATTTCTTTAAATTATTGCTTCACACATTTTTTTCTTTTAATTTTTACAATTATATTATCTTTTTTTTTAAAATAAAAATAACTGTGAAAAAAGTTTAAAATTGCGTGCATATGAAACTTGTACAAAAAGCTCTATATATACGACACGGCTTCTCTTTAAAGTTTAAAATATAATAAAAATATCTGAAGAGTTAGCAAGGGAAAAAGGCATTTGATTATATGGAGAGGGGTAAACGCATGATCTGGAGTGGTTGGAGATAATCTTTGAAATTTAAGAAGTTTGGAGATTTTCAAATAGAATTCTTCTCCGAAAACTCAAAATAAATACTAGATTGTTGTTTCAGAGATTTTGAAAATTTCCGTTTAAAATGAATATTCATATCAAACAAAATGCGAAAAAAAATGTGTTGCAGCATTTAATATAATGCAACATTATTTAACTTATAACTTAAATCAAGTTTTAAAACTAATAAAATATGATTCTATAAATTACTAAAGTAGTTGTCTCTTTTAAAAATAATAGCATTACAAATCTTTAAATTTCCTTCTTTAAAAGCTTTCTACACCATATGATAACCATCAGTAAATGAATTGTTTCAACTATTAAGAAATTCATCTTTTCAAGAAGTACAGAAATAATGATTTTATAGTAAATTTAGACAAAACAAATATAAACTTGAAGTAAACAAATATTATGTATGCTTTATATAAATTATAAAAATTTAAGTAGTCTATATATCTTTTAATTAATAGATTTTGCATTCTCAAAATTATTCATCATAAATATTTTACTATATTATACTTATAATTTTTTTTAATGAAATCTTAAAATAATAGTAGTATTGTACACACTATTACAGATTTTAACCAATTCAATACCACAATATAAAGAAAGTGAAATGAAAGGTATCTATGAATTTATATATAATTACTTTATTAAAATCGGTTCTACTTGATTATGATATCGATTTTCGATTTGTTAAATTCGATTTGACAAAAAATTTGGCACGATTCGGTTTGGTCTAAATAAAATCATAAAGCCAATAAATATTTGTTGGTTTGATTTATAGAATGATTTGATAATCTTCGAGATTAGTGCTCCATGCTCACCCATTGAAATGTAAATTTGTTTGTTCTTTCTTTTTTTCATCTACGTCCAATGCTTTAGAATTAGTATATATTTATATATTTTTTTGAAGTTACAATCAGAATTGGAGATTCGAACCTTAAACCTTGATCAAGTTGAGATATGTAACTATTGTTAGACTAAACGATACAGTAGAAACAAGATACAAGACGTGAATATCAATTGATTCGAAATGAATACTGGAATAAAATATGATCAAAGGGATAGCCCAATATTTTAATTCATATTCACCTGATCAAAACGTTTACAAATGATCTCTTAAATAAGAATAAAAACCTAATAACAAATATATATGAAAATAATATAAGTACATCAACTAATATAATTAAGATACTAATTTCCTATAAATCTTGCGTCTCCAAATCGAATCAAATAAAAGCTATCGCGATCTCGTCACCATCAGTAAACCCACGAGTACTTTAGAATTAGTATCTTATTGATAGTATCTAATTAAAATAGATTATGGCAGTATCTTGTGCGGTAGTTTCATAAACTCAATTTGTGAGACAGTTGAATCTTTGAAAATTGGTCAAGTCCACCCATATCCAATTAATTAATTAATAAAAAAGAGAAGGAAAAAGAATAATGAAGACACTTTCTCATCTCTCCTCATTCACTGAATCGCATTTCTGTGAATCTGATTCTTTTTCACGATGCATTTATCTATATAAAGATGCTATCAAACCAATTAATATAGAGTTGATATAATTTATTACTATTATTAAATAGTGTAATATATTAAAATTATACGCTCTAAACAACATATTTAAAAGGGTATGATACGCATTTCAGAATTTACTAAACCTCTTTAATAAGTATTAATTAACATAAAGATTTTTTTTTTTCAAAAATAATGAAACAGTGCACGAGTTTTGTAGCCTGGGCCAGGCCCAAATGATATAATAAGAAAGAAAAAAGGCGGTGTGACACGCGGCAGAAGCGCGTAGGGTGGAATTAGGCCACGTTTACATCCGTACACGTCTCGATGTGATGACGTCATCAATATAGAAAAAGTTGTTTACGTATATCCCTATTTTACCCTTTGCAAGCTGCAAAACGCAAACTACTCTCTCTCTATTGTGTTTTGTCCATCGCTCCCTTCTATCTATTTATGCTTCCCTAATTCCAAAACTACCCTTCTTCACTGTGCCCAACATGCACCCCTATTTTCACCCAATTCTCCCTATTTTAACATTAATATCCTAAAATATAACATTTTATATAAGAGATTATTTTTCTACCATAAATCAAAAAAATTGATAAAAATTTGTCATTTTGATAAAAGTAAGAAAAGTTCGTTTTATGTTGAGTACTGCACGATATGTGTTTTTATATAGCGACACACTAGATGTCATATGGTGTAACACCATATCTTTCATATTGTATGAATTCCGACGCAAAATTAACTTTTTTCACTCTTTTCAGAAGGATAATTTCATTATATTTTCTAAATTGCGGTAGAAAGCAATAAAACTATCATTTGTGGTAGAAAAACAATCTCTTATGTGAATTGTAATAATTTAGTCACCGAACTCTTATTTTATTATGCATCTCATTTATCTATCTGTATCTCCTTAATATAAAAACTCATATCTGATTGTTACACCAATTAATATTTAGCAGTTCCACTATCTATAAATTAAATTTATTTTTATAATTTTTTATGTAAATTATAGTTTGACCAATCTTATGAAATTAAATTCATGAGCCAGTGTTATAAGAAAATACAGTGTAATTGATCATCAAGGTAATAAATGATCAAGATAAAATATTTGAGATAATAACTCATAATACATCATTTGATATCAGAGATTCTCTTTTTACCATCAAAGATAGTTTTGTTTCATTTCTACTACAAATTAGAAAATTTGACAAAATTACCCTTTTGAAAAAAAAGTAGGAATGATACGCACTCACTAATACACACATTTATCATATAACCCTATAAAATAAATTAATTTTCGTGTAATCCTATAAAACTAATTGTTTCATAGGATTACACGAAAATTGAATTAATATTATAGGGTTACACAAAAATGGTGTTTGTTAGTGAATGGACCGTCATTTATGATTTTTTTTTAAAGAGTAATTTTATCAAATTTTCCGATTACGATAAAAAAAAATGCACAAAACTATCTTTAATGTTAGAAAGAGAAATCTCTTATATCTATTAGTACAGTATAGTCACCTAGGCCTAAAACATATATACATATCGATTAATTACATACTCGGTCTGTACACCCAACAAACTATAAGGTCCAATAAATCTTTTAATAGCAAGTACATTTTTTCACACCATGATCGTGTTTAATACATACAAATTTCACACATATTGACACGAAATACACAGATAGTACATACATCATACATTGAATGAAAAAAGCCTCCACATGCATCTCCCCCTTCCCTTCTTACTGTTTAGTAAATAGTAATTTCTCTTTAACTTTGATTGACAAATTTGATGAATGTCTATATGTCAATTTAAAATAAAAAAAGTTCAATAATCAAATATTTTTCAACTTTTCAAACCACCATATGTATGACTCATTCACAAGTGTTAATGCATAAGCATAAGCAGCGAAATAGTATGAACTTACCCATTATATATATTTATTATTTACCTCTTCAACCTTTCACGCTGTTCCTTCATTTAGGAGATCATATTTGTTTTTACTAACCTAAAGCAATTACATTATTATGTGGTATATAAATGATTAAGACATTCTATCCGAAATGTTTGGTCAAATAAACAATTCTACCCCAAAAGAATTTTTGACACCCAAAATTACCATAATTTGTCATTTTATCAGAACACGAACGCTATATAATTATTCCAAATATAGTAGTTAGTGGAAGATTATAATTTTAAATCACATAAAGTTCATATAAACCATACTGAACGTTTAAATGAAGGTAAATTAACATATTATGATCGATTTGAATATTAATAAAAATTATTAGGACAAAATTGACGTCTACCCATTCATGAACTTTACCCTATTGTTTAATTTAATACTACGATACACAAATTCAAGTTTAATTTCCCCAGGCTAAATATGAGTGTAAAATACAATTATATTAATAACATAAAGATACATATATTAATGCATATATGGTCTTTCTAGAATACAATTTTTTTTTTATATATAAGATATATTAGGTAGTGGTAGTTCTCATATCATACGACTATTAAAGCATCGAAAAATTGTTGACACAATCAATTATTTATTTTTATAATCATATCATAGTATGTATCTCTAATTTCTCATAAATCACTTGAAATAATATATTATGCTCCACATTTGAGATCATGTGGATGCATATGATGTATCACTTTGACAAACCAAAAAGGAAATTAAATAAAAAAATAAAAAAATTGGATAAGTGATGGGAATAATTCAGAATTGTGTGATTGTAGAGTAAGGGATGGGCCGATGGTGTCTCCCTTTTCTCTTTCCCCTTTTCCCCTTAAATTTATGATTTGTCAATAGAATTTATTGCGTGTGGGGTCAATCAAAGAATGCTAGATTTTCCTTTAAAAAAAACATTTCTTTAAACAATTTATTTGATCAAACACACATATTATATTATTTATGGATGTAAAATAATAAAATAAAATATAAAATTAAAATGCATAAAAAATGAAAGATCCCACCAACATCAAAGTGACGACTTAAGTAGAAAAATAAAAAGAAGACCTGATTTACAAGGAATGTTACAGTAGTAATATAATACAAAATGGAAATGTTAAAGAAAATCAACAATTGAGACTTTTAATAAGTTTTATATATATATAGGCATATTTAATTCATGAATTTCATTTTGTAGAATCGGATGTTGAAGGGCAAATATTGTAATAGCTCATCCGGGGTTGTTATGCCAAATTGATTATTTTATTGTCCTTTGATGGAAGAAAAGGTGGTACTGAAGAATCTAGAATTGATTTTTTGCATATCACCCCTTACACTTATTGATATTTCTCAAACAACCCATGTGCTCTTATTATCTACATTTTTACCGCTTTTTGTGAACTTTCATTTTAACATCTTTTTCTTATTTGTTGCCTCTAATTGTGATTTGTGAGTCTGTGACCATTTATTAAATTGTTTTCCTTTTAGTTACTTTTTTTATCTTTTTAATTAACAAATTATATACATTTTTTTTTATAAGACCGTCATGACATAGATCACATTTCATAAGACAAAACTTCATATTACAATAAAAACATGTTGATCAATGCAGGTTCTGCGATCAATATGATGAAGAAAAAATTATATTTGAATTATAAGTATATAAATTGAAGTATCATTTGATATGTTAAAATATCACACTTTCTATGTTATTAGCATAAAACATAAATAGATATGCTTTTAAACTAAGACAATCTATTATTTTGCTTAAAATGTCACTTTTTTTATTTTAAAAGTGTTATAAATCGGCACAAACGATCTAGTAATAAACAAGAAGGGTACTACTAATACCTGTATTCGACCAATACAAATACATGTATCCGTCTACTTAATTAATTAGTAGTAAATACCTACTAACTACTCCAATCTGTCCAAATCTGCTGTATACATTTTTATTTGGTGATGCTCTTTTAATCATATGGCAATCAATTGAATAAATGATGTAAGAATGTTTACCGAGATGGATTAGTTCTCACTCTAATCATTTGTAGGAATTAGTGAATTAAGGTAGGTGAAGTTTTATCCAAATCCAAATCAGATCATTTATCATTTTTACAATGCATTATTTGGATGTTAAAAAGGACCAATTAAAGTTCAATTGGTAGCCTAGGACCAACAAATATTTAATTTCCTGATTGAGTGTTGTCTTAGTTATTAACTTTTATTCACATGATTGAGTGATCCTTTGCAATGTATCTCTTAACTGCTTCATAAGTATCTTAATTCATTCATGTAGCTTTTTTGTAAGGGTTGAGTACCCCTTATACTCATATGAATGAATCTTTCTTTTTATTGTCAAAAAAAATGAAAAACTTCACTCAAAATGATTATTAGTTTGCATGGAATTTTTGAACTAGTTTTGTGTATGTTGAGCATTGGCTGCTAGTTATATTCAATGCAAGAGAGATCCAATTTATGAGTTATGTTTTATTTTAAGAAGTTTGTGAATTTGAGCTTCTTCTACTCCACATGATATTCTTTGTTCTAATTAATATTCTCTCTTTTATTTCAATTTACTTGGAGTACAAAATTCTGAATCATATGGATAGATGATAATAATAATTTTCAAATTTTGAAATTCACGTAAGCAATTAGATTTTGAAATGTCGGATCATATACCATATTGTAAATCAATTGAAAGTAATGGTTTGTTTTGATAAAGGTGAAATGTCATGTTGCGATGAAAATGAAAAAGAACATTAAATGAGGTGATTTATATTGGTGTATATATAGCCTCCTAAATATGAAAATATGACACCCAAATGAGAAAATATGAAAGAAAATTGGTGTATATATAGCCTCCTAAATTATTGTTTCATGACAAAGAATGTGCTTCGCTAAATTTATTCAAAAATCTCATAATTAGTTTTCACATATAAATTTATCTTATATTTTAAAAAAATTTTGTTGAAGTGTCCGGATTAATAAGATGATTGAACTTATAAAATATTAATAATGATAATAATTGTGTAAATTAAATGATAAAATCTAAAGAAATTTGTCAAAATATGATCTCATTTTGGAAATAAGAGATGTTATTTCTAAAATTTCACTAGATACTCCTGATCATGAACTTATAAATTCTTAAACATTTTATAAAATGGTACTAGTATTTAATTTGTGGCTTATAAGCTTAACCAAATATTCTGAAAGTGACATTTATTTATTGTCTGGCTTGACCCTTTATAAAAGAGAAAAAAAAAAATTTAACTGGCAGTTTTTGTTTTTTAAACCAAAGAAGGTAACCTTTCTCTTAATTTTTGGGTGCTAATAAGACACATTACTTTTTCCTCATTTGGACAAATGGAGCTATAATCACATCATCCTCTTCATTCAGTATAATCTCACTTATTACAAAGAAAATAGAATTAGGCAAATGAGTATCTTTAGGCATATACTTTAGATGTGAATTCTTTACATTTTTTATTTTCAAAATTTTCAATGAATCAACTTGAATATCATTTTGGTCTCACCGCCAAATTTCTTATCGTGCTTGTAATAGACTATGGATTTACAATTTTTTAAATTTGGTAGTATATGTATAATAAACAAAGTTTGAGATCATACGGTAAATCATATAAGATTATATATTTTGTTAAATAAATAAATTGATATTTTATTATGTTTGTCATCAAAGGAACAAAATTAAATACTTAATTACTTGGTCCTATAATTTTCTTTTAATAACATAAATTAAGTTTAAATATTTAATGGGTAATTAAATGCGTACTTGGTCCTAACCCTTGGAGATGGCTCTTAATTAAGGGCCTTGATGCAATTTTTTTTTCTTTTTCTTGTTTTTCCAAAATGAAGACTTATGGTGGTGGCCAATGATGGTAAGCCGAATGTCCTTAGATATAAGAGAACTTAAATAAATAAATAAAAAAGAAAAAAGATTTATTAAATTATGACAAAATTTCTAACTTTTTTAATTTTTCGCAAAAATTTGTTAGATTTATCGACCTAATCCAATATGGGCACCCGAGTTGTCATCCGACCCAATACTTGTTAGTCTTACCCAATTGAAAAGTACTAATTTTATTGTTTTGGATTTTTATGTAATGTTTTATATGTTCCAATGTATTACTCTAGATGCTTAAAGATATTATGTTGTGTTTGGATAGAGTAATTTGAAATCCAAAATTTTATGAAATGAGTGAATTTGAAATCCAATCAAATAACTCAAAAATTAGTTCAAAATGAGAGTGATGGATTTCAAATTCACATCTATCTAAACACTATTGGAAAATTTACTAATACAGATTTCAAATTCCTATTCAAATTCATCTATTCAAATGGACCTTTACTTTTTAATGATTTTCTTTTATGCAGTACATCACTGAACTTGTACTTGATTTTGTTTGAGTGGTACTTGGTGGTTTGGATATTTATGTATTACATTGCATGCTACAAATTATAATTTTTCATGAAATAAATTACTTTTAAACATAAATAATGTTTTTTTAGAGGAAAAACATTTTTAAAGGGAGGGCAAAATAATGTATTCGTGAACCTTAAATGTATTTTTGTAAGGGATAGCTACAGTTACACACGAATCAAACCAATTTTGAATTTGTGATTTCGAATCGAAATCAAACCCAACTCTATCTTATATTAAAATAAATTTATTTTGATATAAATAATTTTTTCAAATAATCATAAATATAATTATGTAATGTTTTACATGTATTTTAAACATTACCTTAAATCAACCTATATAGCTAAAATTTGTTTAACAAAGTCCCTAATCTACTTAATGAATTGTAATACAAAATTACAGACTCGCACGGAACATTAATTAAATAACAAGTCCTCATTCATGCATACCTTAAGCAAAAGATGATTGAAATTTACAAGGAAGAGAGTAAACTAATCAAACTATTCCAAAATTAGATTTTTAGTTGAAAAATATAATAAATTTTAAAATTTTACGGGTTTTCAACTTGTATCGAGTTCACATTCAATATTCTCCCGAATTAATGATCCATTTACGCGGTTAATATAGTCATCATTAATATGTTAATAAGATTACATCTAACATATTTAAAAATTAAAAGATTAACTCATCTATTATATGATTTTTACATATATATTAATGATAAACATATTAATTTTTTTAATAATCGAATTTAAAATGGATAGTACTTGAGCTTTGGACTTCAACTGTAAATTGAGAATCATTATACTTTAACAAATAAAAACTTAGTTTTTTTTTTTTTTTAAATAATCATAGTTGGTGGTGGGGAAACTTGAATTTAAAATCTTATCTATATCTCATATTATGCTAAGCTTATGAGTATGTAAATTGTGTTAAATTTTTTGTTACATTTTAATATTTTCTAAATAAATACTTATGTACATTAATAATATTATGTCTAAAATACTTGATCGCTTATGAAAACTTCTCACGATGGATCATCATGTCAACTGGGTAAAAGCCCATCCATACTCAACCTTTTAATTGATATCCTTACATTTGGAAAATGACCCGTATTAAAAGTACATCATTATGGGCTTTTTTATTCTAATATTGTGGAAGTAAAAAAATGTTAAGGAATTACGGTGTTTTTTGGCGGATTTATTTAAATAAGTGAAGTCGCCTGTAGTATTGACGACTTCTACCTTTTCACATTTTTTATATATTAAATTGATTGTGTCGCCATTAGTATAGGCGACTTATGTGATTTTTCTTTTGTTTGGTCGTCATTGTTATAGGAGACATTACTTTTTTTTTTTTTTTTAATTTTGTGAAGATTTCAACTTCGTTAGGCGAACACTTATTTTTGTTAATCCATTAGTTAACTTTGTTTACCAAATTAATAGAAATGTTAAAAATATAATTAGATTAAGTAGATAATGTAATTTTAACTAAATCTTATTAGAAATTAAATATTGCAAGTGAAATTAAATTAATATAATAATTAAATATATTATTGAGATTACATATTATATAGTGGTTATATAATTTAATGATATATCTAATTTAATTATATATGATTTTCACTAATATAGGTATGTATATTTGATAGTGAACCTGATGAAAATGAGGCTAAAGATAGAGGAAGAAGAAACAAATAAAAACGTTGTTGTGAAACTGGTCATTATTACTAGTATCATTTATCTTTAGTTTTTTTTCTTTAATTGTGAGACAAATCTTTATTATTATTTGTATTTTTCTTTAATCCTTATTCCATATGTTTATTGCGTCCGAGAGAAATACAATGTTGGAGTCATATATTCTATCGACAGTTTTGTCCTAATTCCTAATATTTATCAAGTAAATAAATAAATTTAAATTATCGACTGAGATGTTGGCTATGAAAAAAATTATGACCAAATATTATTTCATTATTGAATTGGATTATCGTTTATAGTCATCAAATAAATAAATAAAATTATATGTGGCCATATTAAATGAAAGAATTTTTTTTTTTGTCAACAACAATATTATATGTTATAGAATTTTTAATTATTATAGGTTTTTTATATGAAAAATATGTTACAACAATAATCAAGAAAAAATTAAATTCATTTTTCACACTAAATATATTTATATAATTAAGCCATGAGATTATTTAACAATTAATGTTGTTGCTGAATCTTCCTCTAACCATGGGAAATCTTCCTATAATTAAGCCATTTAATAATTAATGTTGTTAAAAAAGAAGAAGAAGTAATGTGGTCTATAACAATGACGACCAATCCATTTAAAAAAAAAAAAAAAAACATAGTCGTCTATACTAATGGCGACACTCCCAATTTAATCTAAAACCATGAAAAAGTAGAAGTTGCCGATACTGTAGGTGACTTCACTTATTTGCAACAACACCGTAATTCCTTTAACATTTTCTCATTTCCACAATAATTGAATAAAAAAGCCATCATTATGGGGGTTGTAATGATATTTATATGACTAATTTTCAACATTTGTTTATGTGCATGTTGAGCACATGTGATTCTTTATTACAACTAACCAAATCTACCATTTAACACATATCTAGGATGGTTTAAGTAATTCTTGATTCATTATAATATATATGGATCTCAAAAACTAATAATAAAGGATGAGCAAGATAGCAAGGATGTGTTGCATGTCCACAACTCTTAGTCTCCGAAAGTATAACAAAATTGGATCTTTTTGTTGAATTTATAAAGGAACTTAAAGAAATAACAAAATATTTTTAAAGAATAAAAGAAATTAGTTTTGAATTGAAGCGCAATCATTTAAAATAATTCCATTATTATATATTTGAAGAAGAAATACAAGGGGGAAGAAAAGGGTATTATTGTGTGGAAAATGGAAAAGATGAATAAATAACAGGGAGAGAACACAAGTAAAAAGGAGTTAAGTTGAGCTAAAAACAAGGGTATGATAAAAAATGAAGCATCGACCCAGTTTATCATCATTATTACTAGGAAAATGACACAGAAACAAAAGTACTAGTTTAGTTGTCGTGTAGCGAAGGAGAGCGGGGCGGTGTAAATAGAGGGAAAGGAGGAGGGCAAAATGGGAAGAGGACACAAATACATGCATGATGAAAGATATATAAAGAAATGAAGCATAAAATATAGAGTTTCAAATCGACACAGTAATAAATAATTTGAGCAAATGGAAGAAAAAACCCTCCGGTAGGGTAGGTATAGGATAGGACAGCTTTGTTTAGACTATGACTGCTCCTCTCTCTCTCTCTCTCTACATTTTTTTTGGTTGTTTCTTTCTTCAATTTTTCTCCTTTTCCTATAATATCTTACTTTTCTTTTTTCTTGTCTCACGCATATTCACAGAGGGTGAGGTGAATCGTGGGGTGCTTAATGGTACTAACCTGCTTTCTGGTGGAGAGAAGAACCTGATGCCCCTTTTGATGTGTGAGTGGGTGGTGCTTGTTTTCACCTCTCTCTCTCTTTCTCTCTCTCTCTTCTTTTCTTTGCTAATATTTCATTCATCACTGTTTTCTATCTAACACTGTTTGCCCTCTATAATACATCCGATAACCTCATTAACGCTCCCATTTGTTTCTTTCTCTCCAAGAGTTTCTAAGCTTTAAAGGTCTGTAGATTGGCATAAGTATAGCCCAAGATTTCTTGTGGGTTTTCTTTTTTATGATGTAATGAATCATACTTTCTTGGGTTACTTGGATTTCCTTTGATACAGTTTTCTGGGTTTTTTTGGATTTTGCTGGTTCGTATCTGGGTTTCCTTCCCTTATCTTCTACAGCTTTCTCGCCCCCTTTTTATTTTCTTGATGGGTTCTACTCAAGAGTTGTTGTGATTTTATGATCTATACTTTTAAGTGATTCTTGGCGTTTTGTTCGATAATCTTCTCTTTTATGAAAGCTAAGAAGTAAATCTGGTTTCTGCTTCTCTTATGAAGGAATTTGCTATTTCTTGTTTCTACTGTTCACTTCACTCAAACGGTCCGAAGTTTTGATTTTGAACCTGATTTTCTTCAATTCTTCTGAAATTTTCTTCTACTCTAAAGATTTTCAACCGATGACTTTGATTTTGAGCTCAATTTTCCCTTACTAGTACCTTATAATAGAAGTTGATAAATTTCTTGGTAAATTCCGGGATCTTTCTGATTCACCTCTTCTTGACATAAATTTTACTTTCCTTAGTTGGTTTTTGAAGTGCGTAAGCGCGTAGTTGTTTTTCCATCTTGAAAAGCTTCAGAAAATCTATCCACTTTGTCTTGGTTTACCCACATAAAATGACGATTGATTAGGGTCTTAGCACTGCTTAATCTTTTAAAATTGCTTCTCTCCTTACTCAATCAGGCTCCCCCATAGCTTAGCGATGAACCAACATATAGATAAGCTTCAGATTCAGTTATTTCGACCACATAAAATAACGTTGTTAGGGGTCCAGAATCTACTGTTTATGGTCCCAAATATCTGTGCATCTCTTTTGTCTCTTCAAATTTCTGGGCCTTTGTGTTAACATATTCTAATGTATTTGCAGGGATGACGGATGGATTGTTAAAAAGGTGAGATCTTTAAGGTGGGGTTGTTTGATTCTGCGGTGAAGAAGTGACTGCTGGTGGTGGTGGTGGTGTGGTGGTGGGGTTTGCCAAACCTTTTGTTGAGAGACTGTTACTGTGAAGGCTGAGTTAATAACAACATAATAAGGAGGGGCCTTTGTTTAGGAGGAGGAGATAGAACAAGTTCTTGTGACTGTTTGGCTAAACAGCACAAGAAGGAAGAAAAGGATAGCATCAGATGTTATCCAATGAAAACCCTCCTCCAGATCCCTCTGATATCTCACTACTCAAAAGTGTTTGCACTGATGAGAAGACTTCTGCTAATAATCTGCTCCAGTTTGAAGTAGATCTACTCAATTCTGGCCTTGATGACAACAACCCACTTCCCAAGTTCTCCATAAGGTAAACCTCTCTCTCTCTCTCTCTCTCTCTGTGAGAGTCTTCATCATGCTATTTCTTGGGGTTTCTGTGGGTTGGTCAGATCCAACCAGCATCTATCTGTTTATGGTTGATCCAATTCCCTCACCCTTGGTAAATATTCCTTCATCTTCTCTGGATTTACTTTCTTCATCTTTTTGCTAATTTGGGACTAATTATGTTGTTTATCGGCAGGTTTTGGCTAAGATGGTGTTCTTTGTCTAAAAAAGCAATTGTTGCATTGTTTTAGATGAGTGTGATAACATAAGTCAAATTTGACCATCTGTGTTTGGTCATTTTATGCTCCTATGCTTTTGAATAATAAAACCTGCTAAATCCTCTGCCAAGTGCCTTTTCATCTTCTTGGGGGGATATTCATGACCACTTCATTCTATGACTTTGTTTCTGTTGTGGGAAATTACATCATCTTTCTTTCCTTAATCAGGAGTTTATTTGTCATTAACTAAAAGCTTTTCAAATTATGGTGCAGGGATTATGTTTCCAATACAAGGGGCAAAGATATCAAGAATAATTGGCCATTTTCTCAGAAGAATTTGCAACTTTTTTTGAAGCATGGAGTGAAGGATGTGTTGCCCCCTTTTCAGTCTCTGGATTCTGTGAGAAACCCAGCAATTGTGGATTGTGCTTTTGATAGTTCAAGGGATTCTGATGTGAAACATCCTGAGTTCAAAGATCTTAGTGTTGGTGAAAAGTTAGCTGAGGATATTGAGAATATCAACTCGTGTGAGTTTGAAGAAGATAGAGACTTACCTTCAAGCACAACAAGTCAGTCTTGTTCTGATATAAACTCGGTTCCCTTAAGAAATTGTTGCTTGGAACCAGAAGTTGCGCGTTTGCCGGTATCTCCTATCAAGAAGCCCGAATCTGCAGTTCAGGTTTCCAAGAAGGTTGAAAGCGACACTCAAAGCCCGGTTAAGAAGTGCAGATTGATTGTAAAATTGAACAATACTGCTGAACTGAAATCGAACGAAGAGTTGGCTGTGAATACTCCTGTGGTTTCGGAATCAATGGCTTCAAAAGTGTGCCCGGTGTGCAAGACATTTTCCTCCTCATCTAATACCACTTTGAATGCCCATATCGATCAGTGTCTTTCTGGGGAGTCCTCGATCAAATGGACAACAAATTCAAAGGTGATTAAGCATAGAATAAAGCCCAGGAAAACAAGATTGATGGCTGACATATATGAGACAGCCCTTCAGTGTACATTGGAGGATCTTGATAAAAGAAATGGAACAAACTGGGCTACAAATTTGGGCCATCCATGTCAAGATTCAGAGGCACGAGCTGAAGAGGTGAAGAGGACACATTTTTCTGTGAATACTGAGGAAAACGATCAGGAAGGTGATGTATACATTGACTCCAGTGGCACAAAGCTTCGAATTTTATCAAAGCTTAGTCATCTGCCATCAATGTCAAATGCTGACGACTTAGATGTGGAGCCAAGCAAGTTTGTAAAACGAGATAAAGGAAGTAAATTACTTTCGAGTAAGAAAAAGTACGTGGTCCAGAAACACAAGCTTCAGAAACATTCTTTCGATGGACAAGGAAGTTGCTCATCCGTCTCCGATCATATTCTTGAGTGTCATCCTCACGAACCAAATAGTTGCTACGAAGGACTCGAGGTATATCTGGTCTCCTTTTGCATTTTGGTTTGACTATGTAGTTGGGAATTTTGATACTTGTCTAGTTAGTTGAATTGGGGTGGATTTGATTCTTGTCATGAATTCAAGTACTAAGATTTCTTTGAGAAAGCTGAAATAATTATCTACATGCTGAACTATATGTTTCTAAACTTTTATTCACATGCTAATTTGTAGATCAGTCGTTATGATTTTTTGTATTCAGTTGATAATAATTCATATCTGTCGTACATAGATTGTGATTTCGTGGTGGTGTAGCTGTTAATGATTTCATGAAATGGGTTAAGTTATTTGTTTGTATCAAATCCTTCATATTTTTGTCACCTCGTTTACAGGTTAACATTGGCCAACAAAATTCATTTCATTCAGAAGGTTACAAAGAGGATGATGATCCTACCCAGCCTCTCATAGTCTCTGATCAGATGAAATCCGATGATTTTGGAATGATTAAAAAGTGGGTAGGCTCCAAGCGAACGTGTCTGAAAAAGAAGACCAATCTTGAGCATGGAAATCAGCATCCAGATATAAATAAGAAGAACATGAGAGTGAAAAGTGTTTCATCACTGGGTTATACGCTCTCAAAGGAAACTACAGTCTCGAAATCCCCGATTTCTTCTGATGAAAATCCATTTGTGCCTACCGAAACCCACAAAAGAAAGGAAACCTTGCGTGGTTCTCGAGATGGATGTGTAGGACCAGCATCTCCCTTGGTGAAGTCCCAACACTTGAGTGATAAGAAAAAACATCTGATGTTTTCAAAGTTTAATGTTAAGCTGTCGAGTAAAAACATTCTCTCAGTTCATGAGCACCATATGGATCCTCCAAATGGTACAGAAAATCATGTTTCTTCTCGTTTTAACAAGAAAATGAGGATAAGTGGCACTCTGGATATAAGAAGCGATGGTTCGTTTATTGACTCAAATGTGTCCCAGCATCATACCGTTTCATCTGAAGGCAAGAAGTGTGCATCTCTGAGAAAAACATTGGGCCATACAATCTCATCTGGAAGCAAGAAATTTTCATCTTTGCGGACAAAGCTGTTATCTGTCAGGCATGCATCTGTTTTGGAACCGAAGAAGAATTCGGGGAGAAAGATTTTACACTTCAAGAAGCCTAGGCGGCATTGCACATTTCAATCAGATGAAGAAGAGGTTGTAGCGTCACGATCTGCACTTCGTAGACAAAATAATCTGGGAGAAAATGCAGCTCAGCTGGAAAAGAACTCTGGTAAGCTGTTGATCAACAGAACTAGGGTTTTGAAAATTCGAAAGAAGATAGGGGGAATCAGGAATGCTGGTGAAGGAGACATGACTTCTGAGGGTTTAGAAACGTCACCTGAATCTGATGGTCATAGTGTTGGGAAAAATGCCGATTCTTTTACAGGTGGCAATGTTCCTGATACACCTGATGATGTCATGGAAGAAGAGGCTGAAATGCCAGATGAATTTGTTTGTGAGCCAACTTATGGAATAACTGATGGAGAAGCTTTCGTATCCTTTAGCAAATCTTTGGATTCTGCATTTCATGGACTTGCCGATGGTCATGTGGTGGTTGAAATGGATGCAGCAGATGAGGGACAAGGAAATTACTTTGTTGATGTCGATCCAATTCCCATACCGGGCCCACCAGGCTCCTTTTTACCTAGTCCGGGCCGAATGGGCTCAGAAGAACTTCAGGGGCATTCATCATTAACCACCTGCAGGATACAATCGTCTGAAGAGGGACACGAAGTGGTTGATGCGGATTCATCTGACTCTCAAATTTCTGCAATGTCAGGAGTATCAAACTCAGTTGCTGCAAGATCTAATTCAATATCTGTCATCAATTTGTCTGTGCAGTCACGTTTTCAACATGACACTCGAGGTGACATCTCAGAGGATAGAAATGGTCCTCTAGTTGAAGGTTCTTCTCCCTATGAGCAGGTTGCTAGCGGAGATAGAGAGCTTAACCTTCTCGAGTCGAGGCTCAGCGTGATGTTACAACCTGAGGTGCCTCGTGAAGTCCAGAATATCCAGCCATGTTGTTGCTCTAGGAAAGACGGATCTTTACAAGGCGGTTCTTTGAACTATCAAGAATCACAAATTCTAAGGCGACAAACTATGACTTCTCCAGTTCTTGCCCCGGAAAAGCAAACAAGTAATGATCCAAAGAATGAAACCCGCTATCTCAACTTGGGATCCGACACACACTCTCAGAAAGAGCCGATTCCAGAACCTGAAAAACACGCAACTACTTTACCAATGGGGTACGCCCCTATGCTAGCTTCTCATAATTCTGAGACCATGTTGCCAGCTTATGGTGATTGTGAATCTCCAAGTCCATCTACCTCGAATCCTGTTCTTAGACTGATGGGAAAGAACCTAATGGTGGTGAATAAAGATGATAATTTGTCTCCTCAAATTAGGCCTAACCAGTCCAGCTTGGCAATAGATCATCATGGCCTGAGGTTGTCTGCTCAAAATGGGAATGAACTCAACTCGTTTCACCACAATTTATCTCGAGGTCCTTCAACATTTGACAACATGCAGCAATGCAGACCAGCACAGCACTTTGATTTCAATTCATCTGATGGTTTCAAAGTTCCTGCTAATTACGGGCCACCACAGTTGGCCCCCCATCAACCAACAGCCATGTTTTCGAGTGTGAGTTTTAGTGGAAACGTTGCTTCGAGGTGTCATGGATACGCTAATGGATTCAACTTGATCGCCGATCAACTTGGATCGAAGATCAGACTCGACTCTCCTGTTCACCATCTTAAAAATCCAGAGCCTTCAGGTGGTAAACACAAGGAAATAATCATCATAGACGACTCACCAGAAACCGAAGCAGGTTTAGCTGTCAACGCAACACATTGTGACTCGAGGCATGCCAATCCTTTCTATAGTTATCAGTCTCGGAATTATCCTCACTTTAATGGATCTCCTATAGTTCCAAATGGCAGCGGAATGACACCTAACTTGGGTAAATGGAATTGCGTTCCAGAAGGTTCTAGTGTACTGCATTCAAATGCTTCCAATGCTTCGTTGCCTTCCAAAGTTCACATGAGGTCCTCCTCGGTGTATTTTTCTCCCGGATTTTCATGACCTGATTGCCCTTGACCTGGTTTTGCATACGCAGGAATGTTATCAATGGCTTAGAGTTTCTTTCAAATGACAAAGTATAGGGTCTGATGAAGGGATGCCAGCAAATGTTGACACAGATGAGTTTTAAGTTATCTGGTTTTCCTTTCTTGAAATTGCTATTTTATACTGTATACGAGCGTAGGTTTAAAGCGGTTTTTGAGGCTTCTCTTGGCCAACTCGAAAAACTACTTGGAGACTGTTGTAAAAGGATCAAATATCTTTGAATAACGAGTTACACCTTGAGAAAACTATCGCATGTGTTTGCCTCTTTCTTTAGAGAAACTTGTGAAAATGAACGTCTAGTTTTCACATGGATATTAAATGCAGTATGTGTTCTCTTCTCTTCTTGATGCGATTACAGTTAAATTTTATGTGGCCATTCAATATGAAACTATGAATCATCGTTGCCATTGTTGGGGTTTTCTTATGCTTAATGGTGTGTTGCGTGTTTACTGTTGCGATTGTGAAAATTCATTATTGCATGTAAGAAATTGAAATGTCGGAAAAAAATACATTTTTAGTCCAAATTATTGAGTATTTAAACGAGCAGTGTGTACGTATCGTTTCACTTTGTTCTACACTACGCACAGTGTGTTTGTGTAAGATGATAATGAGTTCATCTTGCTCAATTACACTGCCCCTTCTAATTTGCTATATGATTTATTTTTTTGTAATCTTTGCGTTTTGCTTTTTACATTACAATTACTTTTGCTTTTCTTAAATGTAAGATGTTTTTAAGGATCTTTGTTCGCAGATATGGTCATCGTTAACGGAGGTTTTCGTTGCATGAAATATAGCCGTTGCAGTGTGTGTTGTGTGTGTGTGTGTGAGAGAGAGAGAGAGAGAGAATAGTCAAAAAGTATGTTGGAATTTGGAAAGATGCTGACCAGACAAACCAATAGTGCGATACAATTTTCCGTTGCTAGCCACTAATCCATGACAACTTTTCAATTGATAATGTTGCTAACTTGCTATTATGGAGTATCTTAATTCCTTTTGTGTTTTGTTTTTATTATTATTAAAAGTTTTTGGAACATGATTTTATTCATTTGAGAGAGGTGGAGCACTAATGCACATTAAAAGAAAATATAATAAAAAATATAAAGAGTGATTTTTCAGCTACAAGAATTAAATAAGAAATTCGTTTATATTTTTATTTTATTTTATTAACCTTTTAAGTACTTAGTCGGTATCTATAAGAAGCAAATATTGATTATGAAGTATCACATGTTAATATGTTTTAAGTAAATGAAGCAAAATAAATACCTCGAATAACAAAATGTCTATGAGAAAAATGAAAAAATGGAAAATAAATAACTTTTAAATTAGTTTTAATTTGCTTTTAAAGGTCGTAATAATTTTCATGCACGTGAAGATTAATGAGCACATTATGAACCAATTTACAACTTTATCCACCAATAGGAAAAACTAATAGAATAATTGTAAGGCAATATGGGGCCATTTAGGCAAATGCCTCACTTGTGAATAAATTCTAAACTTTAATATTAACACTTACCTGATTATTTGAATTTTTTAATAATATCCCAATTAAAGTTTGTATAAAAATGACAAGTGCATTTCATGTGATTTTAAACATTCACATTTTAATAATTGCATTTCGTGATTGTCGGAATGCTGAATATTTAATTTTTAATTTAATTAACTTATAAAGTTTAGCATTGATTTTGTTTTATTTTTATGCAACGTTGTTTTCGTTTCTAAAATATTATAATCAGAGTTCACTTCATTTGACAATCTGAAGTAAACTATAAAATAATACAACATATACTTTAATTTATAACAAAACTAATACGTATATCATTAAATATTTATCCGAATTTGAATTTAAAAAAGTATATAAGTTGGATATTTTGGGGTATGTTGATGATATGTGTATGGTTGAGTTTGCATGATGAAAGTAGGACAGCTACAGAGTAATAATAATAATAATAATAATAATAATAATAATAATAATAATAATAATAATAATAATAATAATAATAATGGTTATAATAAATGTTTTGAATGAAAAATGGGACCCTTCATTGTCCTTCTCTTCATCAACTTCTCATTATTATATATCAATTCGTCGCTTTCACCATCACACATATACATTAACATAATCTAAATTTGCTTTCGATTTTTAAAGTGGAGGGCCCCTAAGAACCTTGGTAATATTGATTTTCACCCCAAAGTTCTCCTTTTTTCAAAATGTTGCCTTGTACTTAATCATTTGTTCTTTACTGCAAACTTTAACTTATTAACTAGTTGCTCAATTTTTTGAATAAAATTCTTGTAAAATCGTCTTATTGATTCAATGGTGTGAGGTTGATCATAATCCATAAAATATTAACTAGGTGAAAACTATTTTTTTTCTACTTTATTTGTCATTGACTAGGTTATTAAATAGGTTAGGTTTCAATTGGTAAGTTTAGAATATAAGAAATTTGGAGGTGTAGCTTCGAGTTCACTCAAATTCAATACATTTTAATTCATCCAAATCATTTTTAAATAATAATGAATAAATCAATTCAAATCATGAATTTTAAATTTATTCCAAAATTATTCGGTTCAATGTAACCGTAGTTATCAATTGAAACATTAAATTTGGACGACCTTCATAGTTTGAACATATTTAAGGGTTACAATTCATATTAAATATGCAAAATATGAATCAGCACATAACACGAAATGATGATTTGACCCTTGTTTTAAGTATGAAAAGTTAGATCAGCAATCATGTGTTGATTTTAAAAGTGCATTTATAGTATAAGGCCATTACCCTTTTTTTTTTTTTGGGAGGCTAGGGTCGTTTACAATTTAATAAAGGAAAAAAGAATTCTAATTGTATACAGTTTAGTGAAGGAAAAAAAAAAAGGAAAAGCTAGATTCAAATGAAAAGGTAAAATTAATAAACAAAAAAATTGTTTGGACATATGATCCAGACTCTAATTGAAAAAAAAAAGAATAATTTCCTGAAAAGGTCGAAAGGGTGTATATATTCTTATGTTATGAATTGACCCGTCTCATATAACATGATCCGTGAAACGGTCCCATATAAGACTCACTGGTTGAGAATGATTACTTTAAGAGATCTGTTCAATTATATAAAGACATCTGTCATTGAGATGTTCAATATGTGCATTATGAATTTTAATTTCTTTTTTGTTGCAAATGAATTTCAATTGTAATTGTTGAGAAACGTTTTATCTTCAATTAGATGATTTCAACTATTGATTGAGTTTGATATACATTAGTTAGATGTTATTAATTTACTGACGTGATTTTAGTCTTTTAAAAATTACCATTTGAGAGCTTCATATTATTTAGCTTAAATATGCATCTATAGTCCTGATTGTAGCAAGTTTGTATTCTATTTTCATAGATCAATAAAAAAAAAATTCTTCTCCGATTCAATAATGGAACTAGGGTTCATAGTCTTTCCATCCACCCACCTTATATGTGCAACAAAGTTTTGTAATTATTTATGGTAATCATCATCATCATCATCCTAATCATAGTCCTAATCATAGGCAAAGAGCACACTTGAGTCTCTCAACTTTTTTAGTTTTTTCTATCATTCTAATAATTATTATTATTTTCAAAAGTTGGAGGTGGAAAATAACTAAATAAGTTAGAGTGGCAAAATAGCAAAATTCAAAAAGTTGAGGGAATTATAGAGGTTTTTTTTTTTTTTTTTTTTTTTTTTTTTTGGCGTTAACATGAATTTATTAATATGCGTCGGCCTTTTTATTTTAATTTTTGGGTTGGGCCTAAATTGAAGGGCATTTATAAGATTTGCTTGAGCCCTCGGGCCCCGGGTATTTCAAAACTTGGATCTCGGTCCAATAAACGTGGCGACCATTACTATCAACTTGCTCCCGTATGCCGCAAAGTAGAGGATCAGCACTCCAAATCGTGAGTTCTGAAAAACCTATTCAGCTAAACAACAATGACCACCGGCGATGCCAGATTGTGACATCAAAGCACTTGGCGGAGTTTGACCAAGGTCAAACTTCACTCCATTCACAAAATGCCCTCCACGCCCACCACCGCCGCCGCAGCGACCTACACCACGATCCCAATATCCGGCGTTGACGTCATTTCCCGATCTACGCAGAACCTCTCCGCCTCCCTCTCCCGCAGCCGTCCCTGGCCGGAGTTCTTCGCCACAACCTCGGCCCTCGATTTGCCGCCGTCCCTCTCCGCCGCGGCCCTCAGATTCCGCCGCAACGGCGCCTACTTCTCCATAAATTATGCTATAATCACGACCGCGTGCGCCGCCCTATCCCTCATCAGCACCCCAATCGCGCTGATAGTCATCGGATTCGTGTTCTTCCTATGGCTGATTCTTCACTTCTTTCGAGAAGATCCACTGTTGGTGTGGGGCCACCATGTCAGCGACTGGGCCGTGATTCTGGGCCTTGTTTTGGTCACAGTTGCGGCTCTTTGGATCACGGGCCCGTTGAATAGTCTCTCGATTGGCATTGGCGTCGGGCTAGTGATCTCCATTGTCCATGGAGTGTTGAGAAATCCAGAAGGACTTTTTCTGGACGAAAACGACGCCGTTTCCAACGGCTTGATTGCCTCTACTCGTACTGGTGGAACTTCATTTAGTCCGCCATTGTGAATAACACACATGAATTTACATTTTTCTCCTTTTTGGGGTTTTGCTTTTTATTTACTGTGTGCATAAGATTGTTTGGAGTGGTCAGGGTCTGACTTGTATTTGGTTGGATGATTTGATTTTTTGAAGAAATTGTTGATTGTATTGCTGTGCCATGTGTCTTGTGAACATCTACTCTAATCATCGTTTTTATTGCTTCTATTGGATATGTGATGGGGAAGAAACCGAGGTGGTGTTTCGATTCAAGGACATGAAATTAAATCACTTTAGAATAAAGCTCGATTTTTTTTTTCCTTTTCTTAAACTTCAATGGGTTTGTTATTTTGAATTTTATATCTTTGCTTTGGTAAATTCAATTTCTTCCCAACTTTCCCAGTTTCTGTACTTTGAGAATTCATCTGAAAACAAATGCTATTGGATGATTAGGATTATGGCCCAATTGTTTCCATAATGGTTGTTTGAAGGTCGTTCTTTGGGTAGAGCGTGATATTGCATTCACAGTCGCACTAACATTATGATACATTTGAAACTAAAAGAGCATCATTTTATTCTTGATGTTCTTCTTACTTCAGTATTTGTCCAACACAATTCAGCTACACCCGGTATAATTTCTTCAATCATCGATACTATGTTGTGAATTATAATCTTAAGGTTGTTTAGACCAGTAGTTGTAGTATAATAGTATTCATCCAACCAAAGTAAAATAAAAGATGATGCACTTATTTGAACACTAAGTGAAGGTTTTAAGCAACATTCACTTGGTCCGAAAGCTGACAAAGCAGCATGGCAATCCTAGGCGCACCTTGTGGAGGGACAAAATGACCAAGGTGGTTTGGACCAAATCAAAACCCTTGTAACAAAAATCCATATATCACACCAAAAAACACGTTATATTGATTTTCAAAATAAACACGGTTACAAATTATAAATATTTTTCAAATCAAAACTACGTAGTTTTAATGTGGCACACAAGTGAGACAAAGATTTTGGTACAGAGAATCCGGTCTGTAGTTTGGACACTAATAATATTGTCTTTGGCGAGGGTTCATTATTATAGAGTCTCCATATTTATTGTATATGTATTGAGACAAGGTATTTATTAAATATTTTTTTGTGTTACTTGTTCTCTTCATTGTTCAATGTATGATTACTATATGCGTTCATTTGGATGGATGGATTGATGAGATATGTGAAATTTATGGTAGCAAATCCATCAATGGTGTTTGGAAGGATGTGAATTTGAAGTCCATTCTAAACTAATATTTAAGTTATTTTGGTGGATTTTAAATCCACTCAAACTATGGTGAATTTGAAATGAGTTAGTCTCTTGTGAGATTGTGAGACCGTCTCACAGATTTTTTTATGTGAGACGGATCTATTTGACCCGCGACCCTAACCCACAACTATAGCCCAGCCCAAAATCAATTTCAAACTCAACCCACACCCATTCAATTTTGAGCCCAATCTAAGAAGCTCATACTATATTTAAAAAATAAGCAGAGAATCTGTCGCACACACCCATCAACCCACCTTCCCGCCGCACCATCCCACCTCGCCGCCGCACTTAAGAGAATTATATATATAAAAGTATGGTTTGGTTCTCTCAAGTGATGACACTTGGAGCTCTACAATGTTGTCAAGTGTCTTCCCTAAAAAACATTTTATTTATGAAATATCAAAAAATTAATACCAATTAAATACATACCCCACTACTCTACACAAAATAAGTGCTTTAAAAAAACTAAATATATAAGTTACAAATGTTTGGAAGAGATTGCTAATGTTGTATTGCCTTTTTCTATATGTAATATTTGGTTCCAAACTTTAATAATTGTTTTTATCCAACATTTCAAATTGAAAAAAAAAAAAAAGGTAAACAACAATGCTCTTGCAAAAGTAATGACATTAGCAAAAAATAGGTGCTAAAAAAACCTTAGGATATGTTTACATTGGAATGTAGATAGATTTGTAAGTTTGAAAGTGGATCATATCGAGAATTGTAGAAAAAATAGATGATATTCTATTATTTTACAAATGATGTTTGCAAATGAAATCATTACGTAAACCTAATAAAAAGAGCACTCAAAGGCAAAATCAGAACAGAACAGATGTTTTCGAGCGATAAAAATGGGATTTATTCTATACTTTTTAAAGAAAAATATGAAAATATCTAATCCAACAGTTAAAACACTTATAAAGAACTAGCTATTAACAATTTTGTGCTAAAGATCAAATGAAAAAAAATAAAAAACTAAAAACAATGAGAAAAATTATTTTAAGGATATAGAAAAAAATATCATACATATAAATCAATAAACACATATGAAATAATAATACTTATAAAATAAAAATTAAATAAGTGTTAAATGAAGCCCGTGCATTGCACGGGTTTAAATCTAGTAGTTAGAAAAGGTGGGTTTGTTTGATACACTCTCCCACTCTCTCTCCATACTCTATCTTTATATGTTAGTTTCATTCTCTAAATAAATAGAAAGCCACGGAAATTGAGTGGAATATATTACTGTTCTAACCTTTTTCTTTTTTTAATAGAATTTGAATTGTGTTTCAACCTTAGAAACAATATTTGGACTAGTTTGATTATCAATAAAATCAATTTTAAAGATGTAAATAGCCAATCGAAAATTCATGTAGAATTTTATATTTATTTTGATTAAATAACTAATATTTAGATATACTTGAAATTAAATCTAAAGTTTCTGAATTTAGCGCATACTTATAAAACACATACTTATAGCTGTAAAAGATATACTTATAACTCTATTTATATTGCAATATAAATATTATTAAGAATAAAATATATACTTATAGCTGTAAAACACATACTTATAACTATTAAGATTAAAACACATATTTATATAGCAACATAATTACTAAGAATAAAACACATACTTATAACTCTAATGCGCATACTTATAACTATTTAGAATAATACGCACTTATATAGCAACATAATTATTAAGAATAAAACACATACTTATAGTTTTAAAATGCATACTTATATTCGTAAAACACATACTTATAACTATTAAGAATAAAATTCATACTTATATAGCAACATAATTAATAAAAATAAAACACATACTTATAGTTGTAAAACACATACTTATAACTATTAGGCAAAAAATCTTGACTACCAAACAATTCAGTAGGCGAATCGGAAGAAGTTGGAACAAATTTGTCCATTGCTTTCATCAACATTTTCATATGGAAGTTTGAAAAATAGAAATGTCTCTCTTTAGGAGAAACAAAGTCCTATGGACAACATCCTACAATGGAAAGATAATTACGTTATAATATAAAAATGGAAACAAACCGAAATACTTTTAACAAATATATAAATAACTTACATCTTTGGCAAGAAATTCACATACTTATGTCAAGAAATTACATACTTAAATATAAATTCAGTCACAAATTCACAAACTTATGTTCAAGAATCACATACTTATAGACAGAAATCACATACTTATAACCAAGAGATTACATACTTAAAGATGTAAGAGGTATACTTATACTTATACTTAAATATAAGTAAAAAATTCAAATACTTATAGCAAGAAATCTCATACTTATAGCAAGAAATTACATACTTAAAGATGTAACAGTTGTACATATACTTAAATATAAGATAAAAATTCACATACTTATAACAAGAAATCTCATACTTATGTCAAGAAATTACATACTTAAACATAAATTCAGTCACAAATTCACAAACATATGTTCAAGAATCACATACTTATAAACAGAAATTACTACTTATAGTAAGAGATTACATACTTAAAGATGTAAGAGGTATACTTATACTTATACTTAAATATAAGTCAAAAATTCAAATACTTACAACAAGAAATTACATACTTATAGCAAGAAATTACATACTTAAAAGATGTAACAGTTATACTTTAAATATAAGTCAAAAATTCACATACTTATAACAAGAAATTACATACTTATGTCAAGAAATCACACACTTAATATTGTAAAAGACATACTTTAATTCAGATATCACATACCTATTGTTTTCTTCATTGGCAATCCCCTTTTCATCTTTTCCTCCACTTAACTTGATTTTTTTTCTCATTTTTTTATTTTCCTCTTTCTTTTCATTTTTCTGTTCTGGTTTCTTTCCTGCAGCCACAGTGTCATCTCTTCTCCACTTTAATTCTGGAGGTGAATACACAACAATTGTCTTTTCTTTCACCATGATTGAAAAGATTACCTTGTAAAAAACATCGAAACAAAAAAACACATTACTTCAACAAGTAGAAAACAATATTTGGCAAAACTAAAATAAAAGGAAAATACCAACAAATCAATAAAGCATATAACAAAAGCTCTTTCACCTTATTTTTTACAGCAAAATTCAACCCACTCATCCACATCAGAACCCAAGCTTTTATCATACTCTAAAATAAAATTTCTCTAAATACTTTGCACTACGAGTGGCAAGAGTCCTGTTAATCCAAGTTGCATATCTACGTATTTTCTCATCAGTATTGACACAACCTAAAAGTACTCGATAAACTAAGACACAGACCAAGACATAGTTCTGTTTATGAAAAAGAATATGTATGTGTCACTTTGAACGAGTATATAAAACACGACACTGTAATTTCTTCTCCATTTGTTCATCATTTGTTTAAAGAAATTTCGAAATAATGCTAAGTGCATAATGTAAGCTTTTCTTTACATATCCATCTTTAAGATAGGAATTTAACTTCATCATCTAACTACTTCACTTAATCTCATCACCCACCATAAACAGTGATCATCTCAATATCTCATTACAAACACTCAATCCTTGAAAGAACTCTAATATCAAACACATGATACACAGTTAACAAAGCACACACGCAGAGAGAGAGAGAGAGATTTTCTACCCAAACAACGCAAATATGCATGCAGATTCTTCACACAACAAAAACAACAACCAAAATAAAAAAACAAAACCTATAGAAGCGCAAAAGCTCACGATTCGGGAAAATTAACACAATCTGATTGGGGAAAAATTGAGAGAAATGAATCAATCCGACTGTGTGACGGCGGCTTATGTACTCCGGTGTGCGACGGATTGCGTGCGACGTGTGGCGAATGAGACGAACCCGAGGACCTGCGTGCAACGTGTGGCGAATGAGACGAACCCGAGGACCTGCGTGCAACGTGCGGCGTGTGATCGGAAGATATAGCATGTTGTGCAGCGTGCGTGCGGCGGGAAATGATATTGGGCTTGCTGTATATTGGGCTTGTGGGTAGTATATTGGGTTTGGTTTATATTTTTGGGTTGAGCTTTGTTTTGGGCTGGATCCGTGAGACGGTCTCACGTGAGATTTTGCGCTTTGAAATTCATTATTTTCAAATTCTGGATTTCAAATTACTCAACCCAAACACAATTACACAACTTATAAGTTTTAAACAATGTATACTTCTTTTTCTTTTTAAATTTTTTAAATTGAATGACAATTTATTAGCAACTTATTATTTAAAATGTCATTGAATATATATATATATACTTATTCTTATAAGAACATAATTTCCTTTTGTTTTCGTACATCAATTTCATTTATGTTTTTAAGACCTATACATATACATTTTCAAACTGACTAAATGCACTTTAATTTTGTGTACTATTGGTCGGTCCCATAAACCAACAAAATTACTTGATGGAGAAAAATACCCCATCATCAAATTAACGATCAAATACGATTTGGGCTATCTAGATTTTGAGTATCAATTAGGTAATTAATTTTACTTTTATAATAATGTTGATTTTGATAGGAAAATGTTATAAATATTAAAACAATATATAAATAGATATAATAGTTGAAATTCGTAAAAACCGACCTAGTCATGTGTTTTACAGATAAGTGAGCAGCACAACACATAGTTGCTGTCGTGTAGGCCCCCCACACCTCACTCGCGGTCCCACTCCATTCCCTCACACATTCCACCTAATTCTATAGTTTTATCGCTTTTTCCATAAATAATTATTGTAATTTTATCGTAATTTTTCAGATTTAACATTTACGGCTATAAATCTCTAATGCCATCCACACATCTAGGGTTTCCATTTCTCTGATTTCTTCCCTAAATATTTCTTTTTTTATCAACTTTCATTTATGGAGCCCAAGCCAAAGGTACGCTTATCAATTCCTGTTAACCTTAATTAAAGTTCCCCCTCCAATTTGTTTAATTTTCTTGTTGCTTTCCGGTTCCAATTTGAGAAAATTGAATTGAATTCTGCTTGAACCTATCGGAATTCAATTGCCTGGGATGCTATTGATTTGAGATTTTTCCTTGTGTTGGATAATTCCATGAGCTGGAATGATGGTTGCTTGTTCTCGATCTTGATCTGAATATAATTGGGGGAAATCTCATAGCTAAGTAATATTTATAAGTGGGAATTAGGCGACTTTTATATAGATGGATTTGGAAAGCGAGTGTTCGGTGCTTGAATCAGTGGAAGATAATGAGGAAATTGCGAATGATTCTGTTTCGGAAAGTTTGGGAAATATAAGTGGATCCAATGTTCAAATCAACGGATCTTATGAAGTGGAAAATCATGACAATAATGAGTTGTTCCCTGAGTTGATGCAAAGGGGAGCTGAAGTTTCTGGGTATGTGGGTTCTCCTTCTATGGACTTGAAGCCTGACATGTCTCCCTTCTCTTCGGGCGTGAAGAAAGGACATGGATTAAGGAAATGGAGAAGGATCAAGAGAGATGCCAATAGGGATGGGGACAGTAGCATTGATACTGGTAAGACGGCCACGCAGGACTCACCGAAATCAGGTGTAAATCCAAGTAAAAGGACACAATATGCTGAAAGAAAGCAAAAGAGTGAGGGCTCTGTTTCTTCCACAAACGCTGTGGTTAGAAATTTGGATGGTTTTGCTCTGAATGATGATTCAGGTTTGGGTTTGGGCCCACCGTTTGCAGCTGGAACAGATTCAGAGAATAGTGAGGATCGAAGTAGCAAGTCTTCAACTGCAGCGAGTGCTCCAAAGATGAAGTATGAGATACCAGCATTTGCGGGGTTTCCACATACTAAGGGCAGGACGAGGAGTTTGAGTGGAAAGAATTTGGTGCATCCAGTGCAGCGTGGCCAGCAGGGAAAGGGTCGGACTGAGAGCACTAAGAAGGCTAGAGGGGAATGGGTCAAAATCGAGAAAGAAAACTCTCATTCCAGCATGGAGTCTGACTCGCGAAGTTCCAATTTTGTGTTTATGCAGGGAACTTGCTCCTTAAATAATGGGATACGAAATGGAAGATCTAAGGATTATGGTGATGAAAATGATGATGAAGTTCAGGGCAGTGAAGAACATGTTAATGATGGACATCGTGGTGGTTATGGCAAAGATGGTGGGGGTGGGTATGGAGACTTGTCACCTGTTGCCGACTCGTCTTCAGAGATCAAAGAAGAAAGAAGTGAGAATCATTGTTCTATGACAGAACATGATCCATTAGATGAATCTGTCTTTGCACTCCTTTCTGTACAAGAAGCTCTAGAAAAAGGTTGGTCCCCATTAATCTTTTTGATCTGTTTAATGATCATAAGTTTTTGCATTTGTCCCTCTTGTACAGGAATAAACATACTTAAAGAAAAATAATTCATCTGTTGCCTTTGTTTTCCATTTAAGTTTTCTTTTCTGATAACCTTTATTTTTATTGTTTATGCAGAGATTCTAAAGTTTAAGGAAATCGGGGATGATGTTTCAGTAGACGGTTCCATTTCAGACTTATGCACGGAGTTTGTAAATGAAGAACAAAACCTTCATAAAACAAGCTCCGAGCAGTCCCAGGGTGGTGAGGGTTTACAAAGTTCCCCTCGGGCTTTGCAATCTGAAGCGGTAGAAACAGCAAACGGAGATGTGTTGAGTGAACTTGAAGCCCTCTTCAAGCAAAAAGTTGAAGCCGAAGTGGAGTATTTGACGCTATCAAGAACGGTCCAAATGATGAGAGTTGCTGCTGTGGATCAGATCACTCTTTTGGAAGACCAAACACAAATACTCGATAAGCTTGGAGCTGCTGAAAACAAGGCTGCAAAACTTGAGAAAGAGGCTGAGAAGTTGGAAAAAATTTGTGTGGACATTGCAAATACTGATGATGAGTCAAAGCTACGGAAGAGGATTTGTAAGTACAGTTCATATGTTTTCGTGCAGCTAGGATTGTTGGCAGTCATCTTGAGCATCTTTATGTCCCAAATTTCACCAAATCATGTTGAGGTTGTTCCAACCTAGTTTTATGAATAGCCCTTCTACCCTTTTCATTCTATGCTCATATATTTTGCCTTGTGAATTATAATTATTATATGTTTCAGTATATTTCTTTCCCCAATAGATGTATAAATCAACCACTAAGTAGCTCTTTTTTGTAAGGAGTCTCACTTTGTATTACAGCTGATTCTGCAGCTTTCTTCTCTTATACAAAGTTTTGTATCAATTCGGTATTTGTCAATGAAAATGAATTTGTTAGAGCTATTGTTCAGTTGTGACGTTTAAATAGTGGTTTCCTTGGCATTCTTGTTAAATTACCCTTGTGACTTGGGTGTGATTTTCTTAACAATTTTTCAGAAATTGCTAGGCGTAACCCCTACCTAGCACCTAGGGGGCTGACCTATATTATTAATTTATTTAGTATTTTGCATTATTTCTCTGAAATTGGTCCATCTATCTCCTATTCAAGACAGAGATATTTGACCCATACCAAAAAGGCCACTTGGCTTTTTTCTTTGTTAAGGTAGTTCATTTAGTTTTTTGTTAAAATAATGATTTATATAGATGATAAGATGAACCTTGTATAACCAACCATATATTCAGAAAGTAAAGAGAAATTCCCAAATATGAAAATATGCGGCAAACGACACCGTTTGGTCCCATTGTGGCTTTCTTACACGAACATGGTATGTAATGGAGCAATTCCATGGGTACATATTACTTGTTGAAGCTAACAAAAACTTAAAACATATTTTTAAATCTGCTAGTATTATTCATTTATAGCTGAAAACCTATTCAAATCACTTGAAGATTACTTCAAAATAAGCATATGCATAAAACCACTACATTTAAATTCATAAATATATCTTCAAAATTTTCAATCCAAACACAACCTAAGACATTGACATAATTATGGTATTAATGCTTCCAAGAAACATGTGGATAAATGCAATAAACAGTATCAATATAAATCATTACTGCAACGGATGGTCTGGGTTCGTTTTCAATGCATACGAATCAGGCATGGCGTGGAAATTGTGCTGAGCTACAACAATTACAATTACATAATCTCTATGGTATTACATTCTCTATATATACCCACTCTACTATCTTATTAATTATTGCAAGCACATTTATATAAGTTGTGTAAAAATAACAAAGATTATACTCATTATATTTTATTCAATGCTACATTTATAGGGTATGAATGTTAGAGAAAGTGCAGATTTTGCAATAGTGGGTGTGAAAGATTGTAAATTATAAAAAGTCAAAAATGATTGGTAGGCAGAGAGTTGCTTTCATACAATCACGAGAATTTGTGCAGAAAGCAGTTGAACCTTTCTCTATTTACTTGCCTTCACATCCATTGATATTCAATATTCTCAATTCAACTTAATTATGGGATTTGAATCATATATTAATGTGCCTAAAACACGATAAAAGATGTTTTACTTAATCTTGAATTTGACTAAGCTGCAAGCCAGTCGTTGGCTATTAGCTTTTAATTATCTTAAATTTTAGTGGTTAATATGATATTTTTATGTTAAATCGTTTTAAATCAGAATAGTTGGTGTTGTATTTCATGCTTTGGATCGGATGATCCAAATCCTTCGATATGCCTTAAACTATAGGGTGAAATCTAGATTTACGAAATCAAATACAATCTTCAACAATATTGTATATTTTTAGTATTGAAGTATGTTATTAATTGTTTTTCATACTCAAATATCATGACAATCACGTGGATAAAAAATATACGTACATACAACCAAGGCTGATTTTTCTATGAAGCGAACTTAAAAGAAAAGTGTTTTTACTTTTAATTGTTTAAAAAAAAAATTATGATTATCAAAAAGTAGTAGTGCTTTCATTGTAAGAAAAACACACATTGATGATCAAAGCAAGTACTGGTATCTTTCCAGATTTTTTTTCCAGGTTATCTTCGTAAAAAAACCCAACATTAGATTATATATATACACACACACTCTCTTTTTTTAACTCAAATAAAGAAATTATGCTTTGACTAGTTCTGGAAGTTCCCTTAATTTGTTTGTTGAGTAAATACTAACTTATGATTCACAATTTTTACAAGCTTAGAATGGATTATATATTTATTTGATGATGGTAGCGGTATAAATTTCAATATTTAGTTTTTTATAGAAGGAATATTTGGTAATTGATTAATGATAACTTATAAGTCAGGAGAAGGGAGTGGAGAGGCTGCAAATGAAATGAAAGGAAAAACATGTTTTCAAGGACATAATATTAAGGATTATATATAATAATTAATAATTAACAAGTGTTTCAAGTTATCACGATCCTTTGTAACTCAAGTTATATTCCATTTTCGATGCAGATTGAACTCAAGTTGTATTCCATTTTCGATAAAGATTGTATGATGACCAGAATTTAAATTTATAATCTTTATTCTCTTCCTTCCACATTCTTAAACTCATTAAAAAAAAAAAAAAAAAACTTCTTCATACTAACTTAGCGACACGAAGATCTGAGACTCTTCCACTGACCCCACAAGTTGTGCTTTGTGGAATATACTCCTATGTCCCTTTTTTCTCAAACAATCAATTTTTATTTTTTTTAATGATTAATTTTATCACAAAACCTCATGACTCAAAGCCATTTTCATATATAAGTCAATCTGCGTAGAATTAGAAAGACGTCTCACCAGAATCCTTTTCTTCTGTTATATGTATCTCTTCCCAACATTATTTGATTTGTCAAGTAATAAAATCTTTCCAATAAAAAAAAAATTCAACTTAAACCAAAAGCTATTTCTTGATGACTTTTCTTCAATTCTTCCATCGTGAGGTTCTTTTTTAATTGTTTTCTATAAAAAGAAAACAACTTTCTGGACCTCCACTAATACATCAACTCAGTTGAAATCAAAATTCAAATACTAAACAATACACAATTTACAAGGTTTAAAAGTATGCATTTGTAATGCAAGTATTAAACGAGTCACAAACAGTGCCTAAGAGAAGCTGCAATTTTTAGGAGATAATTAATTTCATTAAGAGATAGATTAGCAGTTGAATTGCAGGCAATGGGCATGTAAGTTATCTATCTATCACCTTCTCCAGACATTAATATTTGAGTTTTTTTTTTTTTTAATTAGCTTCACAGAAAAGCAAGTTAGCACATGATGTTCTCCATGACTAATATAAACACAAAAAAGACAAGATCCTTAACACCCCATTTCAAGCAATAAAGATGGAAGCAAGATGGTTCCTTTTCAACTATCTACATAACCAACACTCATTAACTAAACCACCAAATACCCCTCTAATCATTTAGCTAATTACCCTAAATTGAACCTCCAAAAACTAATGAAAACACTTGCAAGTAGCAACTAATCCATATATATATAATCATACCCATTACCTAGACTCAAAACCAGCCTCTCATTCAGATTGAGGCGCCTCATTGAGATCGATTTCGAGCACTTTCTGGATCACCTCATCACCCTCAAGAACCCCAGATATTGCTGATATGTTATGGCCACTCGATGTGTCTTGCCTGTACTTAGCAGGCATTGGAGTGGCACTAGCAATTTCTGATGATTGCAGATCACACAGTTCTTTCATCTTCTTCCTCTTCTTCTTGCTATGATCCCTTTCATCATCATCATCATCTGAGAAGCTATTGACAACTGATTCTCCATTAACAACATCGCTTGTAGCACCTTCATTAGTTTCAACAACTTCAACACACTTCTTCTCCTCTCTAGCTAGCATCATAAGGTAATAAACAGCTTTCCAGAACTGATCATTCTCGGACGAGGAGGAGGAGGAGGACCCCACCGCGGTGCCCTTGCGGCCGCGCTTAGCTGTCACCGGCCACCTTGTGGGCAAGGACTGTGTCAAATCAAGTACCCTTGAATCAGCTTTCTCAGCAGAAACAGAAACCCTAATCTGATCATCATCAGAAGAAGAAGAAGGGGGACGAATTCCCCTCCAAACCCTCTCAGGGTGGCTTCTCATGTGGCCAGACAGTGATTTCATGGACTTGAAATCCTTACCACATGTGTAGCAAGTTGTGTTAATGAAATCAAGCTGCTTCTTGGAAGAATTAGCATCTAATTTCTTGTTGGGTGGCTGAACGTGAATCCTCATGTGACCTCCTAAAGCTTTGCCTGAACTGAACGTTTTCTGACAAATATGACAAACCCTTTTCTTCTTGTTCTCAATATCCCCATTATTAATATGGGATTGCAATTCCTTTTCTTCTTTCGGAATCTTCAGTTTAACCCACAGTCCTCCTAATTTACCATCTGATTCCTGATTCTCTTTCTCCATTGACACTGATCCAACATCCGCGTCTTGTTGAGAAGAACACCTACAGGTGAATGTGTGTGTATATAAAGGAATGGGGAGAACAAATAAAAAAGTGGAAAATTGTTATTTGAAAGTGATGGATGAAAATTAACTGGGGATTGGTGGGTGTAGATGGACCAAGAGATCTAAAAACGACAACTTCCAAGAACTCAGCTGGTGTATGTACACCAGTTACAGAAATTATAACCCTAATCGGATCGGATCTTTTTAAAAAGATCCGATTATATTCATAGCGGGAAGATAGTCCAACAAACAACCCATAAGATTAGCAGAAGAATTAACAGAAAGAGAATTAAATGGGAATAGGAGCTCAAGAATTCATTAAATAAACAAGATTTGTGAAAAGAGAATTGAAGGTGAATTAGATGAGAAGTCCAAAGAGTCAGTAACTGCTATTTGGAATTGACTGTCACGTTCCTCCACCCTTTGCCTCTTATTCTGATTTTTTTTTTTTTTTTTGAAATAAAATCCCTTTTTCCACTCTCTCAAGTAATCTCAAGTCTCAACTCAGATATTATTCTGATTTTTTTTAAAAATCAAATCCCTATTTTCTCTCTCTTTTTTCTTCTCTCTCAATTCACACACACCAACTCCAACCGTTTAGGCTAAAAATACGTGTGTATCTCATATTTGTATCGACATGAATATTCAAATTTTCTTTCTTTTTTATAATTTTTATTCAAATTTTCTTTCCTTTTTATTACTTTGGTGGATTGGTTTTGTTTATAGAGGGAAACAGTTATAGTATCTTTTAATAGGTCAATTTTCCCTAAATAAATTGAACATTACCTATTAAGTAAAAGAAGCATTATAAAAGAAAAAATTAGTAAATTCTAAATTGCATAATTTGCCTACATCAATAAAAATCGTTTAGAAATTGTAATATCTTTTCTTTTTGTTATATATCAGATGTGATTCGTTTTGGATAGTTATTAAAAAGATTTCAAAATCGGTTGATGATGATATCATTTATTCGGTAAGAAAAATGAGTAAAGATTAGGAGAAAAAAATAAAGAAAAAGAAAAGTTAAAAAAAAAAGGCTGAAGAAAAAAGAGTATAAAACGATTATTTAGTGCGGAAAAAGACGTACTAAATCAACCTTAACATCAATTAAAGTGTTAAATGCGCATTTAATTCATTTAATGCAGTGTATATTTGATCAGCTGAATACGAGTAATTAAATAAATCTTGCACGCGGTTTCTAACTTATTTTGCCTGTCAACTTAGGTCAATTCTCATTAACTTGGGTTAAAATAAAAAAATAAAAAAATCCCTCTCAAGTCCTGGATTTGTTTTGGCCAAATTTTACAAATCTAGGTGCATTTGGAGGTTTCCATCAACCCAAGTCTATGTACAAAGATCCTAGGAATTTTTGACAAGTGTTTTAGGCCATCTCTCAAAATATTAGATCAAACAGTTCATTATGTGTGAAAATACTTTTTTGTGTTGTACATCACAAAATATTAGATCAAATAGAAATCCACGGTTCATTAGATGTGGATTATAATTAGTATAAGTAGATATTATGATTAAATTGATATCCACCATTCATGATTAGATTGGATTAGTATAAAGATTAGTATAAATAGATACTATGATTCATTGGCTGTTTCATGGATTTCTCTAATCCGTCTCAATTTTATGTGTTTTCAAACTTAAAATTGTTGTTTCAAACTTAATAAAATAATCAATGTTGTCAAACTTAAAATAAATAATAATAAAAATAATCGATCTCAAATCTGTAAGTTGAGTTCGAACATTTTTCTAAAATATTCAATTTGATTTAGAATATTTGTTGCATCGTGATATATTTGAGTGTATCTTATCTTTTTGTCATATTTGTAAATCCATCTCAATTATTGATGAATGTTTCTTAAATTTTTTTATAAAACTCTACAATGATATTTAAATAGAATTAGAAGAGTATTATTGAGTCATGTACATAATTATGAAAAATTCTCTTTTGTGATAGGATTTTCTCATACACATCACTGTTAAAGGTAGAAGTTAATATTCATTGACTAATAATTTATCCTCAATTTACTGTTTTCCTTCACTAAATCAAAACGGCTGAGTTGAGATTTTCTTCAAGCTATAAAATCTTTCTTACCTATATAGACCTATATACTCCCAATTTTGTTAAAATCAGTCATTAGGCTTTCATTTGAATAAACTAAGTTTTTGTACTTTCAATTTTGTTTGAATTGAATCCTTCTACCCTAACTTTGCTTGAATTTGGTCCACTTGCTTGTCTTACATAAAGACTAAATTTTATGCAAATAAAACTACAAATGCTCAAATTTTACAATGAAATTATTGAGACCAAATTTATACTAATATAATAGAAAAACTCATGTGAAACAGTCTCATGGATAGTCATCGTGAGATGGAGCTCCATCACCCACAGACAACATGTGAATTGTTGGGTTTGGGTTGTGGGTGATTGGATATGTGAATTGTTGGGTTTGGGTTGTGGGTAATTGGATATGTGAATTGTTAGGTTTGGGTTGTGGGTGATTGGATTGTGGGTTGACCCGTCTCACATAAAATGGTTTGTTGGGTTTGGATTGTGAGTGATTGGATTATAGGTTGACCCGTTTCACGTAAGATGGTCCATGAGACAGTCTCATATAAGACTCACTCCTAAAAATGCTACAAAAATAACAAACATGCCACTTTCCCAATTCAAAATTTCACAACTGGCATTGAGAAAAATAAAAAATTAAATTTTCTACTTGTATAACATTAAAATAATTAGTTCCTTTTTTTCTTTTAAATATATGTTCATTCTTATTTTTTGAGTAGAAAAGTTAATAATTACTTGAATGTTTGCATTTCATATATCAGTCGTATGTTATAAAATCACATTTTATGACTTGAATATAAGTGCAAATAACACTGAATTGAACAATGTGCATTATAATTATTTTATTGTTGGTAATTTTTTATATTTTATTTGTTGATGGGTAGATATTTAAAAGAATTTTTATAATTTTTAAATAACTAATTTTGATTTATTATATTTTAATATTAACTTAATATTATTTCAAATTTATTTTTTATTTTAAAATTTAAAATATATACAATTTCGAATATAATTTTTTCTTCTTCATCTTCATGATTATTATTCTTATTAATTCTTCTATTATAAAAAATATTTTTTTTAAATTTGTATGTTGTCGCTTATATTTCAAATTTGTAATATTATTGAATGCAATAATTTAGAATAATTTGTAGTGAATTTTAAAATATATAAATATCTTGTGATATAAATACTAAAAATATTATAATGTTATATTATGCTATAACATGTTATAATGTTATCTCTAAATTAAGATGATATAATGTTATATTATGCTATATAATTATTAGATGTTAAAACAGTGCAACTCACAGAAGTACTACTAGTTCAAACATAAAACAAAAGTACAAGGACCCAACTCAAAGAAAATTACAAGTACAAGAACCCATTAACAAATGAAAAATGGAGGCACCTAAATCCAAACAAAAATTAAAAGTAGAGAAACCTGTAAATACATTTTGAATGGGCTTTACACACACCACTTATTACTAAACACTCTTAAAAATAATTTAATACTACCAAGTTTCTAAATACATCCATAATATTACCATTCTACCCTTTCAATTATATAAACATAAAATTAAATAAATAGTAAATAGTAAGGACATTTATGTCTTTTAATATATACTTGTTGATTTATTTTAATGGGGTGTGTTTCCTCACCCATACATTTTTCCTACTAGAGAGCTCAAAATGATAGACAAGCCCAAAATGAACAAGAGGCTAAGCCATGGTTTTAACATCAACTCACTAACTTTACCAAATGACATTTCCAGAGAAAGTAAAGTTAACATACATGCACATATGCCTCAAGCATCAATTTGAAGGTTCAAATGCTGGAGAGAATGGGAATTCGAAGAACATCGTCAAGATCATATAAGCAACAAGAAAGCACAATTTTGCAGATGCCTCAGGAAAATCATCTACTTCACAGCTAACCTATGCCCTGGAGAATCTTTTTTCTTGTTAGTTAGAAAGGTCAAAGAGTGAAATTTTTAGTCGTTTCTCTACAAATGAAATTAAAGAGAGAGCGAAAAGCAGTAACTGGTAAGATGGACACCAAATTTTGATGGGAGCTAGGACCAGGAGAAGATATCCCAAGTGATGAACAGTAAAGTGTATCAACCTTGCACGTGTTGGGATGATTTGTACTCCAACATTTCAGCTTTGTATCTTTCCTTGTCTCTCAAACCCTTTTCCTGATATACCTGATACCACCATGCATGAAATATTGTCAATTCAAAGCATCAAGAGTTGCAATTCTTAAGAAGGTCAACTTCCAAGAATGCAAGTTTCCAGATATTTATCATTATATTACATGTATGTGTGTGAGCTGGGAATTGAGGGTTCATTTCATGGTTACTACATCAGCATATATCATGGATTCATAGTATACCCTACACTGATCGAATGTCCAAGAATAGTACGCATCCATATCTAATCTATGTTGAACAAAATAATAAACAGAACAACAGTCTTGCAGGTCAATGAAGAAATTATTTAGTAGTTTTACGCAATCTCACAAACCATCTTCTCTCAAGTAGAAAAAGAAACCATGAAAGTTATCCTAAGTGGGTACTGACAACCAGAAAACTAACAGAGAAAAACCAAGGAATCATTTTTTATTAACAGAACCAATAAAAATGTAAAGATGATTCCATTTCATTGGGGTCGCACAATTCAAAATCAATCTTCCCAAGGTCCCTTAAGAGTGTGATATTAGAAAATAGGCATCAAGAATGAACATAATTGTCCCTCAGTCGAACACCATGTTCCCAGTAGCAACTTGTAAAGAGAGCACAAGCCCACAGATGGATTGATCTAGTAGGCTACATTATAGCATAAGCTCCAATTGTTCTTTATCATCTTCATCATCATCATCAAAGCCCATTCTCACTACTTACAGGATCAGCTACATGGATATTTGCGTTACGCAATCTTCACACATACTATCACAGATCGAAAATATCTTCCTTACCCACCTTCACTTAAGTTTTCAACAGCCCACTCCTAAACCTTCCAATCTAATTGCCAAATTGGAGCCGTGTTTGGTCTCCTTTGCACATGACCTTTTAAATGTTTCTTTTTAACCTTATCCTATATGGGTACTATACCTATATAGCTAATATTCTTTCATTTTTAAGCCTAATCCTGCGGGTTTTTTTTCACCATCTTAACTTATGGAACTCTGCTACCACAATCTAATGCATATGTTATCTAAAAGTGACCAAATACTCCAAGCAATAAAGCATAGCTGTTCTGGTCGAAGAAAAGTCTAGCAACAACCAAAACTTCTGTCCAATGAAAAATTTAGAGGTTTCCCCAACAAGGCCTCCCAATATCAGATTTTGAGAAGTGGAATGATAGAAAGAACACAAGTCACATGACATGAATGAACTCACATAATGAATTCAGCTACTTAAATAATATTAACCAGCTACAAATTATTTCAAGCAGAGATATGAAGATGTAGCAGATAAAGTTCCCATAACATGTTGAGTGTATTTTTTACCTGTTTTTCACCCTCGGACAGATTGCTCCAGAGTTGCCCAATTTTTTTACTGATAGCTCTTTCTTGCCCATGGTATGAAGGCCTCAGTCTCTGGTATTGCTCAGCAAAAAAGAAAGTGTAACCACTTCTATTTCGCTTGGGATGAGTAGGATCCCTAAAGGCAGTCTGATGTTTTCTCCGGGTAAGGTGAGCAGTATCTTCAAAAGTGCTAAAACCTTGGGATGCATCTCGCTCAAGCGGGGAATGATAAAGTACACCTTTCAGATCTTCAGATCCCAGCTTCACTGTAACCAAGTATCCATCATCGAATTTTCCATCTATTATTCCAGTGACTAAAATACCATCCTCCAGGTTAGAACTCGCTGCACATAACATAAGGCAATCCATGTTACTGCTTACACAAACAAGCAAGCCAAGTAGCATGTTGACCAGACTTATCAAACTTGCTCTGCAACCACGAAAACTATTAAACAATCAAAACATAAAGATGCAAAGAATCCCCACCTGAAAATTTATCAGATCCAGCACCATCATCAACACCATATGGCAGCGATAGACCTGTTCAAAGGTTTTAGAAGTATTACTGATTATGCACCTTGGAAAAACTTGAAACCGCACAGGAATAAAAGTATAATCAAGTTGTGAAGGTACCAGCTGCTGCTACAGATGGTTCTTCTTTCCGGAAATAATAAACCTGCTCAAAATGATAAAGCAACGATAGATAATATTTTCGTAAGACAAATGATGCACTTGTAATGGAAGTCGGGAAGTTAAACGATCCAGTAATTTCCTTCCATCTGCGTTCTCTTATAACCTGTAACATGTAAACAGAAAAAGATATGCAAAAATATCCATAATATGTAAATCAAATCAAAACCAACAGAAGTATTCTTATAGCATGCAATAATACTAGAAATCAGCTTCAGCAAATCAGTTCATCTGTCCATTTGCCAAGTTTTTTCAGGATATCCTACCCATTATCTGCTGCTAATAAAATGCAATTGTGGAAAAATCAGTTTAAGATTTTAATTGTTTACAAGCTTTTTTTTTTTTCGGTAGTCAGAAAGCATTTGTAAGCTTCCTCACTGAAGATGACTATTTAAATCCCCCTTAGCCTTTCAACCAAATACTATAGCGCAATGTTCACAGCCTCCTTCCACATCAACTTAACATGGGACAAAGACAAGTTTAAAAAAAGAATTGTCTGCATGAAGTATCGATGAAGTTCTTTCCACCCTTGCCTCAATGAAATACAACTGAAAATTAATATAATGGACTCCAAACATACAATTTTCATATGATGACATCAATGATGGTTAGTAGACTTTAAGGGAAAAAATGATAAGGAAAACATCTTTCTATTGGGTTCAAAGAAAAATATGATGGACCAAACACAAATACCACTAGATTAGCATCATTGATCGTGTCGTTTAATACATTCTAATATGAAAATAAGAAAGATGCTGTTAATAAATACTGTAAAAGTGATAGAAACCATACTTTTTCAATACCACCTCGCGAGGTCACCTCTAAAAAGAGTCGATGTAAATCTAAGGAACTTCCTCCTATTGTAGGGACCCTAAATAGCAAAGAACAGAGGTAAATAAATGACACAATGGGATTCTTCATAAATTATTAGACTCACATATAGTTGCAATTTCCACCAATTTATACCAAAACAATCACCGTATATCTGATTGTGTACAAAACAGGTATCAGATGCACACAACTAAGTTTGCAGGTAAGACTAAATAAAAATTAAGTTTGATGCTACAATCTGTGATCATTTCCAATCTAATTGCAGAAACAGAACTTAATATGACCAGCAACATAAGCTTGTGATATTACACTATCTCATCTGATCTAATATCAGATGTCAAAAATGATTCTTTGGACCTCTAAATTCAATTGAACATGTATTTTTAAGCATTTGCTCAATGAACCAGATCGTATGTAGTAAGAGACTTGCTAGTAATAAAATCATGAAATGCTTCATTTGGTTGTGATAAGTGTGATTTCTGATCAGGCACAAAGACAAGCTGTGAGCAAAACTGAGTTAAATCCATGCTAAAGTTGTGTTACATAGTAGCCCAAGATAGATGAGGAACCTATGAGAGCACCAAAAAAACACTTCATAAAAAGGAGCATGACTGCACATTGCATAAAGTGAATCTCTGAGCTGATTAGAATAATTGAGGTGAGTACCAATAGATATTAAAAACACAACATGTCCCAGAATTTTAATATGGTAAAACGTTAGACCTCGTTCCCAAGTTTACTGCACGTTTTGCTGCATCCCAACATGAAGATCTATTTCCTAAATGGAAATCATTTTCCTCCAAAATCTCCTTTCTTTTGAAGTACAGATGTAATGACATATGTTACTACTTTGAAAGTTAATAGTTTAAATGCACATGAAGTTTCCATTTTCTAAACACAACACATCTAAATGTTTGTAACTAATAAACCAACACCTATGTGGTATTGTAAGTAAAACCCTTAAATGTAATGAGATTTGGGCCTAACAGTATAGATTGTTTTCTTAATTTCATATAGATAAAACACTTTGTAGATGTTTTATGAGTATCAAACCTATAAACTTCACTGCATCAGTCCACACAACAGTTGAAATTGTTTCCAACTAAACGCACATTCATTCAACAGGTGAAAAATTAATTCACTACAAAATAAAGCTCTAAATGCTCCAGTTGTTTATTATTTTAATTTTCCACCAAAACGCAGTACAATCGAGGAGGATACGGGTTTTCATCAACTATTCCAAATGGCATATAATTCAAATAAAGATATTAAGTTTTTGAATTAATTATATTTTCCCATGACAACAGAAGATCTCAAACTGTTCTATCTACCCTTACATGCGCGGAAATTTGAAAAAAACTCCATTCAAGCAACATACAGAAATTATAAACATTTTTATAACTGACAAAACTCGATAAACGTTAACCACTACTAAAAAATCAACATTCTAGCGCGAAACCCTGAAATTCAAACAGCTATCCAGAAACATGTAAAATCATAGTACTCACACAGAAAAAAATTATAAAAAAAAAAAAAAAAACTTAACATAATAGTAAAAACCCCACACAAAAAAAGGACTAGTAAATTTAAAATATAATACTAATAAAATTAAAAAAAGAAAAAAAAAACAAATGGATGCCCTGAAACCTGAATTTAGTGCCGTAGAAAACGTGAAAAGCACGCAGCTTCTGCAAGAAAAAATCTGGGTTCTGAATAATCTCTTGATACTCAGCTTCGGGTTTGGGATAGGAAAGGTACTTTGTAGGCGATGGGTGGTTGGACATTTTATTAAGGAAGGTAAAATTATGGTAGAACTAGGATTTAATCATTACTTTGTATTAGCGATTGATGAGAATTATGAATGGGTTTTTCTAAGATTTCACTGTTCTGTAGATATAATCGCCTTCCATTTCTTCTTACCCTTCAATTTTTACAGACGAATGCCCCGATGGCGCTTTTTTTATTCTTTAATAATAAGATAATAAAGGAGAAAAGGAAATAATAAATATAGTATATGATTAGGAGTTTTTCTTTTTTCTTTTTATAAAATAAAAGTATATAATATAGAGTTGGAGTGGTCAGACTTTTTTTGTATTTAATTACCCTAATTTTTAATTGAATGTGTCTTCTCATATTAAAAAACAGTCACCATATTGACATGTTTAAATAATAATACTAATACTATATATGGTGTATTACAGATATTGGAATACAAAATGAAAGACTGAAAAGTAACCAATGATCCAAATTGCTTCTCTTGACCCCTAGTTACAAATTATTCCTCTTTGTTGTTAATTTTGATTACCATTTTCTGATTAAACTTGCAAAATATCTAATTTTTTTAATCTAAATTCTTTGTCTTATTGTCATTTTAACATGATTAGCAAGGACTGTGCAATCTTCAAATGCACTACACTTAAAACGTTCACGGTAAGGCTGAGAATTTTTTTTTTAATCTTCTTGATAGTAAAAAGGTACATTCGATTGGACAAAAAATAATTAGGAAAATTAGTTTTTTTTTTTTTTTTTTGTTATTGAATTTAGTTATCTGTTTTTTATTTTATATTAACATAAAAAGTTATTTTAAAATCATATGTAGGCTTTATTTTTGTAAATTTTAAAAATTTATTCACTAAAAATTAGTAAATTTTGTTGATGACTAAACAATAATAAATTACGTTGAAATATTATTGTAGGTGAAAGGAATATAAATGAAAAGTTGTTAAAATTATAGGATGAAAATAAAAAAGTTGATAAATAAAGAGTCAAAAATCTAAGAAAACAGGATTAGAGGAGTACAAAATTATTACCTATGTAATACTTTTGAAATGTCCTTTCAAAAATTAATTAGTTATCTATTAAGCATGTAACTAGAAGATGACCAAATTCAACCGAATCTCAGACTGAAAATACCCCATACCAAAAATATATTCTAGACCATTTTTTTGTCTAAGATTTGATTTTCTTCATTTTGGTTTCACCTCGCATCGTATCTTTGAAATATGAATGGAAATTTTGAATGCATGAATCTATTTAAAATTGGGCAAAGGTGCAAAAATACACCTAACGTTGTTGATGAGGAGCAAATATACCATCAATTTTTTTATGAGTGCAAATATATCCTAAACGTTTCAATTTGAGAGCAATTTGTTCACATTCTTCTTTAATTTCTATGGATATTTTATTCACATTTTTTAGTGCAAATTAATTATTTTTTCTTTATATGTATTATATTATGTATTAATCATTTGGATTGAAATTTTCTAAATTAATTTTAAATTTATTAATGAATTTTACTACGAGAATAGATTTGAGAATTAAATATATTTAAATTTTATAATAGTGACAAAACAAATATGATTTTTCCCTAAAAAATTAAACACTATGTTTTTTTTAAGTTATAAATATTATCGAAATAAAAAAAATGATATTATACATGAAACACAAACAAAATATTTTATTCGAAAATCCAAATAATTTTCCTTTATAAGCATAGAACATATCCGATTTTGATTTTCTAAATTAATAAATTTAGTATAAAATCCTAAAAATATAATTAGTTAAGAAAAATTAAATATAATTTCTTATAAAAATAAAAGTTATTTTTAAAATTTGAAATTGATTTACGATTAAAACATATAATTTATTATTTAATAAGAAAAATGTAAACAAAAAATAAAAAAATTGACAAAATTGCATCTTAATATAAGATATCAAGGCATATTTACACCACAACTTTGGAAGTTACAATTAAAACAACTATCATCAAGCAATATGCATCCTCTATTCCACCTTACATTTCATCTTCTATCTTATTGCATCACGTCACAATTATACACGTAATTCACAATAATTCACAATATATAACAGAACACTTTTTGCTCAAGACATGTGTATACATCAACTGGGCCACTCTAAGGCAATTCTTAACCTTCTAAACGTTAATTAGTGAACAATTACTAGAGCAGTATTTCAGTACAACAAAGTCAAACTCCTTTTTTTTTTTTAGATCATAAATCAATTTCAATCATAATTTTTACAGCAAAGTTATAATAAATTATTTATATTGAAACATTTCTAATCATAAATCAAATTCAAATTTTAAAAAATAACTTTTATTTTCATAAGAAATTATATTTATTTTTTCTTAAATAATTATATTTTTAAGATTTTATACTAAACTTATTAATTTTGAAAATCAAAATCTCATATGTTCTATGCTTATAAAGGAAAATTATTTGGATTTTTGAATAAAATGTTTTGTTTGTGTTTCATGTATAATATCATTTTATATTTCTATATTATTTATAACTTTAAAAAAACATAGTGTTTAATTTTTTAGGGAAAAAATGTTGCGAAATTTCGGGGATATTTCACCGAAATTTCGTTAAAATGGATGAACTTAAATAATAATAAGCAACAATTTTATTTCGTCAAAATATCGTCGATATTTCGGCAAAATATAGTTCAAATTCCGATTTCGATGAGTCCCTTCATAAAAATGCAGTATATTGCCGATATATTAGTCTTATGCATATGTCGGCGATATATATATTTTTTTTTTTGATTTTTTTATGAATTTATTGAGTGGAACATTAAATAATGGTTTTACATAAATCATGTGCTTGTTGCATAAATTGTTTCCACTTTCCACATCATTTATTAAAATGGAGATGAAATTTTTTATCCAAAAATTAGTCATAACATTTGTTGTCATAACAGACAACATTTATATAATAGTTTATCTATATATTTGTTGTAAACATATCATTTTATTTGGAATTTAAGTCAATATATGTATTAATGTCAGTTATAATGTCACGTCCCAAAATCTTTTGGTAAAAATATCAGAGTTTTTCATTTTTGGGCGTGAAGAAAGAAAGGGGAGGAAGGCGAACATGATATAAAATAGAAAGAAAAATGAGAGGACAAGAAATTGTACACTTGCAATATCGGATACAACCAATAAAATAGAGTTTTAAACCTTACGCAGCGGAAAAATATCAGGATCCTTTACAAAGAAAGAGAAATACAGTTTTCGGTTTTACAAACGATCAACAAATCTTTAAAAGTCAAATCCGGACAAAGAACACAGCTGATAGGACACCCCTCTCTCTACGCGTCAGGATTCTCTTCTTCTCCTGTAGTGTGAGTACAGAATAGAGGTGAGTGCGTTGAATACACTCGTGGGGATACTTTCCAAGTTTTTATCAGTTATTAGGTGAGCGTAACAAATCCGACATATAATGGTTTGACAAGTAGTCACAGCATATAAAATGCATAGCACACAATGTAGAACACACGGCTCTAAGAGCACTCAACTATACTCGTTGCATTCCTAACGTATGGTGCTTTTTATGGGCCACCAGTCCATCCCTATCATGACCTATGGTGCTTTTTACGGGCCACCAGTCCATCCCTAACATGACGTATGGTGCTTTTTACGGGCCACCAGTCAATCCCTAACATGACTTAGGACATCTGTCCACATTTGTCGTATACAAAAGGTACGCATGAATATAGTAATCACAACACATAGAGTTCAACAGTTCAATTATCGAATATGGAAAACAGTAATCATATTGAGTTTAGAAGTTACCCCCACCTCATTCGGTGGTTACCACGTGAGTAGCGAGTATCAAAGATCTCGTGTCTCAGATCTCGTGTCTCAAATCCCATGTCTCAGATCTCGTGTCCCAAAGTTCAATCCAACTGATAGCCTACATACATTACGGTGTTCTTAGATCCTTAACAATTATAATTAAAGCTGTAAAAGACTCCGTCGGAGAAACGGTCGTTAAACGTGCGACGGATCGAGATCTCTAAAGATTGGAGTTGAAGAAACGAGAGTAGATATCCAATTCATATGGCTGAGATGATAGAGAATGAAATTTGGGTCACGACGGAAAAAGAATGAGCTCAATCGGAGTTCAAACGAGCTCAAACGGAGCATTTTAGGTTTAGGGGTAAAATGGTAATTTTGATCAAAGGGTTGACTTTGACTGGGCCCACGACCCGGCGCCGGGTGGAAAAACCCGGCGGTCTCGGCCATGGCTCAGCAAGCTGTCGAGTTTTCTCGGCAGCTTCTCTCCCGGCGCGCGCAAGGGTCAAGTTTTCTCGACCAGGTCACCCGGTGCTCGACCAGCTGTCGAGTTTTCTCTGCAGCTCCTCTCCCGGCGTTCCTGGCACAGGGCCTGACCAACTCACCACCTTTCCGACGCCACCCAGCACGGTGGTGCCACCCTCCGCCGCCGCCACCTAGTTCGCCGGATACCTCGCATCGCCTGCTACCATCTCCGGCCATCCCTCGCCGGATTCCGGTGGTGAATAGTGCTCGAAACCTCGCCGCAAAACCCTTCGAAGTCACATTTTTCCAAAACCAACCCCAACCAAAAACCTCCGGCCGGCGACTTCCCGTCGCCGGCGACCCTTCCCGGACCCCCGGCCGGCGACCTTCTGTCGCCGGCAACCATTCCCAGCCACCCCAACTCCCAAACACAAGGTATATGCACTCACGCTCTCACACACACTCTCGCGCTCACACACTCCCAACCCACTGTCCTCACTTGGCCGGCGACTTCCAGTGGCCGGCGACTTCCAGTGGCCGGCGACTTCCAGTGGCCGGCCACCCTTCCCCCGGACCTCCTGGCACTCCGGCCGGTGACTGGAAGTCACCGGCGAACACCCAAACTCGTCCACCAAACCCAACAGCAACCATACACACTACACATATACACACACGACATGCATATATACACCTACACTTACTGACCTGGCCGGCGGCCATCTGCCGCCGGCCACCTCTCCTGAGTCTCACCGGCGCATCACCAGCGTCGGCCCCTCTGTTCACACACGGCGATGCCACCCGGCGCCGCCCACAACAGCAACACACAACTTACACGCACTAAACACATACATCTAAACCCCATGCAAACCCTAACCCTTCCAGCCCGTTTTTAGATCCGACCCAGTCACCATCCACCACCTCCAATCCATCACACACACACCCAGCCGCTATCCAGCAACTTTTCGGCGAGAGGAGAGAGAAGAGGAAGCTGTCGGGGAGAGAGAAAATGGAGAGAGGAGAGAGAAAGATTGGCCGGATCTTTGACCGGCGATCACCGGAGGAGGAGAGATCCATTCAGAAATCCAAGCCCAATTTTGTGACGGGCTCGACGAGAGCTTCAACTTAGAGCTTGAGTTTACCCAAAACGGAGAAGAAACGAGGTGGAAGAGAGAGAAAACGGGTTTGGAGACCGTTTTTCGCCGTTTTCCCGGCAAACGAGAAATCGGAATTGAATTCCGAGACCTATCCTAAATTCGTCTCGTCGAGACAAACGTCGTGTACGAAAATCGGCCGAATCCAACAACGTTGGATTTTCCGGCCACCGGCCGGCGGTGGCCCGCCAGAGACAGAAACCCGGAAAGAAAGAGAAAGACTTACTCGTTTTTGTCGCTTTCGGCTCGTTCAGAAAAATGGTGATTTTCGAATCGAAACCACCCCTATTTATAGAAATCCGGAAAGTTACTATTCACCAAAATATCCGGATCACTATTCATCGATTGACAATTCCACGTTACTATTCACGTAAATATCTTCGTTTTCATTCACCATAAATATCTTCCGGTTTTCCGAAACTTCGGATTTTGCCCTTTTCGTCGTCGTTTAAGCTATGGGTCTCCGATTGACCCCTAGTTCGTTTCTATCTTTCCGTTTTTCCAATACGCATCTAATGGTATAGAAATATTCTATATACCATATCCAAGAAAATTATCGATCTAAATCTCGCGTTAAACATGTATCTGAAACGCACATAATTAATTATACAGTCAAAATATACGCACGTAATTATTAAGTCATACGTTAAAATATTTAATTAACAAATTATGTTTCATTTTGGTCCGGGGCGCTACATATAATATTCTATAAACTACTAGATATATTTTTCAATTTTTTTTACAAAGTTTCCATATTTAAAAAAATGTCCGATATTTCCACCGAAATCGATATATCCGTCGATATTTTCGTAAAATCAAGGTACCGATATTTCCATAAAATGATATATTTACAACAAATATATAGATACACTATTATACAAATAATATGACTAATTTTTGGATAAGAAAACTCATACTATAGTTTTATTTTATACTATATATTATAGTTTATACTGTAGTTTTAGAATTATACTATATTATATACTGCATACTATATACTACATACTATATACTATATACTTTATACTATATACTATATGCTATAAAAGAATACTTTATACTATATACCATATATTATATACTATATACTATATATTATATGCTATATAAGAACACTATATACTATATATTATATAAAATAAAAAGTGAATATCTAATTTCAAAGGTAAATATATCATAAATTTCATTAAAAATGATAACATTTTATATAATAGGAATAATGACAAAGAAAATTATACAAATTATAAAACAAGTATTTTAAATATCGAAGGATTTCGAATAAAGCATTATCATAAATCATAATATAGATTCAAATATTCATTTGATTTGAGCTTCCTAAAAGAAAAATAACTTAATAAATATGAATTAATAAGTATAAATACTTACAACATGATAATAGTTTATAATATAGTTTTATTTTATACTATATACTATATACTATATACTATATATTATATACTATATACTATTCATATAAATTTTATAATTTTATTTTATACTATATACTATATACTATTCATATAAATTTTATAGTTTTATTTTATACTATATACTATAGTATATATTAAATATAAAATATGACTCAAAAATTAAAGGTGAAAAAAGTAAAAAAATTTAATATAGTATTTATATACTATTTATAATTTTATTTTATAACTATATTATATACTATTTATAATTTTATTTAATAACTATAACTATAATTTTATTTTATAACTATTTATTTTATAATTTTATTTTATAACTATTTATATACTATAGTACATCAGCAGAATAATTAATCTCCCATGTCTTTGGTAGATATTATATTGATGTTAAATATTTGGAATATCAGATTCGAGGTCGTATTATTTCTTAGGATATTAGAAAAGGCTATATAGCTAATAGACCAACTAATTAATTCCAAAAATTTCTGAATTACTGAATTTTTTAATTTCCTAAAATTCCGAAAAAAATTCTGAAAATTCCGAAAATTTCCGAAAAATATTCCGAAAATTCCGAAATTTCGGAATTTCCGAAATCGAATTGGATTTCACATTTCCGAAATATTTTGGATGGAAATTGAAATTGGTTTTTCATTTCCGAAATTTTTTGGAATTTTTCCGAAACACCCAATTTCCGATTCGATCTGTACGATTTCCACCCCTATGTAAAACCATTATTTAATGTTCCATTCAATAAATTCACAAAAAAAAAAAGAAAAAAATCAAAAAAAAACAAAGAAAAAAAAATATCGCCGACATATGCATAAAACCGATATATCGGCGATATACCACATTTTTTTGAAGGGACTCACCGAAATCGAAATTTGAACGATATTTTACCGAGATATCGCCGAAATATCGACGATATTTTGACGAAATAAAATTATTGCGTATTATTATTTCGCTTCATCCATTTTAGCGAAATTTCGGCCGCGACATTTTCGTCCTTGGGTGTATTTTTACACATTTGCCCTTTAAAATTTGGTAAATAATCGAGAAGTAGAAAAGTTTGTGAGAAAATGAACAAGAAAATAGGCCATTAGGGAGCAGTCAAGCAGAAAATTCGAGAACATAAAAATATAAAATATCAACCAATGTAATCTCCCTAAGAGTAAATTAAAGATTAATTTATTAAATTGAATTTATGGAGAGTGGGGTCGTATGTTTTATGAAAATGTACATTAAATCTGTTGGATCCAAGATACACCTGTTTTTCCATTCTTTTTTATATTTCATATAACAAGTGTGTGCTTTAACTTTAGGTTGTATTTGGATATATATCAAGGACGAAAATATCGGTATTGGTGAAAATATCGGTATCTTGATATTACAGAAATATCGATGGATATATCGGTTTCAGTGGAAATATCGGATATTTTTTTTAAATATGGAAACTTTGTAAAAAAAATTGAAAAATATATCTAGTAGTTTACAGAATATTATAACTAACATTAATACATATATTGAATGTGTATTTTTACACATTTGCCCTTTAAAATTTGGTAAACGAGCAAGACGTAGAAAAGTTTGTGAGAAAAGGAACAAGAAAATAGGCCCTCGGGAAGGAGCAGTCAAGCAGGGAATTTGAGAACATAAAATATCAACCAATGTAATCTTCTTAAGAGACATAAACCTCAATTTATAAATTAAAAATTAATTTATTAAATTGAATTTCTCGGGAAAGAGCAGTCAAGCAGGGAATTCGAGAACATAAAATACTGAATTTTCCTAAGAGATGTAAACCTCAATTTATAAATTAAAGATTAATTTATTAAACTGAATTTCTCGGGAAAGAGCAGTCAAGGAGGGAATTCAAGAACATAAAATACTGAATTTTTCGGGAAGGAGCAGTCAAATAGGGAATTCGAGAACATAAAATATCAACCAATGTAATCTTCCTAAGAGACATAAACCTCAATTTATAAATTAAAGATTAATTTATTAAACTGAATTTCTTGGGAAAGAGCAGTCAAGTAGGGAATTCGAGAATATAAAATACTGAATTTTCCTGAAAGATGTAAACCTCAATTTATAAATTAAAGATTAATTCATTAAACTGAATTTCTCAGGAAAGAGCAGTCAAGGAGGGAATTTGAGAATATAAAATATTGAATTTCCTAAGAGGCGTAAACCTCAATTTATAAATTAAAGATTAATTTATTAAACATAATTTCTCGGGAAGGAGCAGTCAAGCAGGGAATTCGAGAACATAAAATATCAACCAATGTAATCTTCATAAACCTCAATTTATAAATTAAAGATTAATTTATTAAACTGAATTTCTCAGGAAAGAGCAGTCAAGTAGGGAATTCGAGAACATAAAATACTGAATTATCCTGAGAGACGTAAACCTCAATTTATAAATTAAAGATTAATTTATTAAACTGAATTTCTCGGGAAAGAACAGTCAAATAGGGAATTCGAGAACATAAAATACTGAATTTCTCGGGAAGGAGCAGTCAAGCAAGGAATTCGAGAACATAAAATATCAACCAATCAACCAATGTAACCTTCCTAAGAGACATAAACCTCAATTTGTATCCAGGATTGACCTGTTTTTCATTCTTTTTTAAATTTTCATATAACAAGTTTGTGCTTTAATTTTAGGTTGTGTTTGGATGTATGGATTTAAAATAATTCATTTTAAATCCATTCAAATCAAAGTGTCAAAATTCTTTCATATTTTTTGAAAAATAACTTAAAATAAAATTGATAATTTCAAATCCAAATTTATTCGAAACACAATTAGTAATCCGATCTACTACTATGAATCTTAAATTATACCTCAAAGATGATATATAATAGTATTAGCAGTGAACTTGAAGAGAGAATTAAATTTCAAATTTCACCACAGTTAAATCGGAGTAGAAGTGGACAAGTGAAATAAAACACCAAAAAAAAAAAAATTGTAGATGGATTTAAGCAGCTATACAACAGCTACGAGAGAATACAAGTTGAATTACATATATATATATAGAGAGAGAGAGAGAGAGAGATGAGATGAGATCTCAACCAAAGAAGCTAGGGTCGTAGCCATTGCTAGAGGTGGCGAGAATATAGTAGGCGACGATGTGGCCAATGGAACCCCAGGCGAGAACATCAACGATGTTGAAGCCCACAGGGTCGTTGGATTTGAGGAGGCTAACGTACTCCTTAGCGCGCGCATCGCCGGCTTCGAAGTGAGAGATCCCGTTCTGCTCAGGCACCTGTTTGGCCACGTTTTCCCTCTGGAAATTGAAGAAGACGAATCTCCCGAGGAAGAGAGAGAGCCCCGTGCTGAGGCTGATCACCAGCGATGGGTTGAGCTCGGCCTTGACGGCGAGCCTGTTGGCGCGCTTCCGGAGGGGGCGGCAGGCGGCGGAGGCGGGGAAGAGGGTGGTGGTGTCGATCGCCTTGTTTAGGGGTCTCAGGCCCTGGAAGGTTGGGGTGGAGAAGAGAGCACTGGACGCCATTGGAATGCCGGATGAGAAGTGGAGGTTGGATGTGGTGTGGATTAATCAGAGATTTTGTGATGAAGAAAGAGGTTTATAATTTGGGAGATGAAAGAAGCGGATTATCTGAGGAGGAGGGGAGCCACGGAAAAAAGATTTTCCATGCTTATTTGCCCTTCTCTCATTGGTTCTTTCTGGATCACGGATTTTTTATTCTTCTACTACTTTGTTATTATAGTTTTATATGTTTTCAGACCAACAATTAGCACCAAGGATCCGTGGCGCAATGGTAGCGCGTCTGACTCCAGATCAGAAGGTTGCGTGTTCGATTCACGTCGGGTTCAAATCCCCGATTAAACAGATCCATTTCCTTTTATTTTTGTTTTTTTATTACCCGTTTTAATACAATAGTTTCACTGTTCGATTTTGCCTCTTTCTATTATCCTCTCTGTCCTCTTTATCGCATCATTACTATTATCCTATTCAATTACTTTACATTGTAATGAAATGCATAACAAAATGATGCCCCCAACACACCTCCATTAGATTAGTCTCCAAAATAATCATCAACGGAATTGACACACTTTTCAGATACCCAGTTGCACACAAATTAATATCTCAACTAAAATCATCAAGGCAGTGGATAACCAATAGCTCAACTTCTGCTCCTAATATTCACGACAAGACTCGTCTATTACTATACACCTCCCTCCCTCCCTCTCAAAATCCTTATTAACACTCGAATAAGAAACTGAACTAAGAGACCATTACATTACACTGCATCTCACAACATTATACTATACACTTTGGAACCCTGTGGAAGAATGCACCACAACTTCGTTTGCTTAACAGGACTAGCTTATACAATAGTGTCAAGGTACGAGTACTCCCTGTGTCTGCCAAACTCAAGAAGGCTACCATATGTACGGTCCCACACTCCAATGAAAAGGGACTCAGTATCAGGACTAAATGACATACCGGATATCTCACCAAAGAAATCAATTTCCTGCTCCTTCTGGTACCCACTATTGACATCAAAAATGTGGACAAAATCTGCAGGCTCTGCCATTGCCATGAATCTGCCATCAGATGTATATCGGATGGAACTAATAGCTCCAAGGTTTCCTTTCAATGCAGAGAGGGATGTGGAGAGATTCCGCATATCCCAAATTCGGCAGGTTTTATCCTGGTTCCCAGTTGCAAATGTAATGCCATCAGGATGCCATGCCGATGCAAATGAATAGTCCAAGTGACCATGCAGAGATGCAACAGCCTGCACAGGTGGAAGTTAAAACTCAAGGTCGAGGTCATGGTATAATGCTTTTTATATGCTTCTCTGGTTAAATAAGAACATCATACCTTCCCACTCCTGGAATCCACCAGTAAACAATCTGGGTCATCTCCAACAATAACAAGAAGCTTACCGTCAGGACTGAGAGAAGTATGCTGCATGCATCAAGAGTGAATCCAGTCAATGCCAGCAAAGCACAAATAAATCGCTAATCAAACAAACATATGAAAATGTCCTCTTATGTCATTCAAACTTCCTCAATCCCAAAGAACATGATTTCTTGTTATATTTGGCATGTCTTTTAATCATCCAGCATTGCCTCCCCCTACCCCAATGCATCCAGTCCAAGAAAAAAAGATTGGAAGAATACAACTATAAGAAAATCTCAACTTTATAGCAGTCTTCATATGCACGCTAACCTTTTTCTGGACAGCCATAATTCTATATTTCAACTATTGAGACACTAAAGATCATATAGTCTTATCTCAATAACAACAAGGCATGCTTAGTGGAAGCATCAGGACTAAGGTCTCCAAATTTTAAAGTCATAATGTATTCTACTGGCACCACTTCAACAAGGTACCTAAAACCCAAACAACCAAAAAGGAAGCTTTAATCCTACTACATGGGTTGGCTATATGAATTATATCTTGCCATCTTAGTCGATCAAGACACATGCTCTTATTTATAAATTTTTTCCACATCTTTTTAGGCCTTCTTCCCCTTTTAATCCGATTTTATAAATAAACTGATTAATAAGATCAAATATATGTGTGTGTGTGTAATTCCTAAAATAGATAAATATAATTGTATGTGCATGCGCACAGAAAAAATGGGAGAGGGATAGAGACTCACATTAACTGGCCACGAAAAGCGAAAATGGTTAGACTGCTGAAATTTCTCCATATCGAAATCTCTAACTCCATTGTCATTATTTGAAGCTACAAAATGCACTGCACCACTGGAATGAGAGAGAAGCACTTTCAGGAATGTCCACCAAAAAAGAGATAAAAGAAGAAAAGGGGGGAAGAAATAGAGTGAACAGACTTTATGTAACCAAAGGTATAAATAGTAGGTGGATACCTTCCAGAAGTATATATCTCAACAGCATTACTGATTGCATTATCTTCATAGGTTGTCCTTGTGCAGTAGGATACCCCAGGCCTATCTAAATACTGCAACGAAACAGGTGGAAACAAATGGTTCAATAATGAGCTATAAACTGCAAAAGTTAGTATCCGAGGAACAGCTATTAGAAATCAAAGAGCATGCCCAAGTATAAGATTCTTCAAACCATCACATGAACTTTTGTCCTGCTACTGATCAACCAAAAATTCATATCCAACAGGGAGATCAAGAAAAGCTTTCCCTTAAACTGTATAAGATAAAATGTCCAAAGAGCTCCTCTTTCCTTTTCATTACAAAAATTTAAAAAAAAAAAAAAAACAAAAACAAAAACAAAAAACCTAGAAAGAATGAATTGCTTCTGTTTCATTCATGGAAGTACCATATAAATATTAGGAGAGTATGGCCAACTGAACTAAATGGAAGAGCAGCTAAAAAATTCAGTTAAGCATATTTTACAAATCAATGTGTTGCATCTCTTGGTAACAAACCTTGGAGCAAGAGCAGTTTCATTGATTAGAAAAAAAATTCAAAGTAGATCATATGGCCAATCATTCAAACAATAGAATAAAGAGGCATTTACAAATATAAGAACTCTCCACATGTTAAGAATTTTTCAAAACCACTTCATAGACTTGCAGAGAAGAGTAAATAAAACATACCTTACAGATAAGCTCTCCCTGAAATCCCCCTGCAACAAGCAACTTATCTTTCACTGCTAGTGTGCTGACCTGTGTCTGGGTAAATCCTTCCAACAAACTTCCAGGGTGTTTCTACATTGGTTAAAGAAAAATTACACAAACTGGATTTATATATATATATATATATATATATATAGAGAGAGAGAGAGAGAGAACAATAGAATTACAAACCTCACAAGGTGCAACATGTCCTGACACATTAAGAACTTCAGATTTGGTGCATGTCAATGATGACCAATGCATAACTGAGAAATGTGACATAAGGTAAACATCATGCTTTGATGTAGCCCATACCAAATTTCTCAACTGCAACAAAGCAGTAAATTTAAAGGTAAGCTGTCATGCTCCAACTTGAACAGAGGCTAAAAATGTAATAAATGACGACAACAAAAAAAGTATCTTAATTGGCACGCCAAACAGATCAAACACAAAAGCATAATCAGGTCACTGAAAATACAAAACCCAGCTTCCATTAAAGTTAGTTGTCATGCAAACTCCCTTGGTTATGGTCCTTATAGTTGGTTGAATTATGTAACTAAATATATACAAACAATTTAGTGATGAAACAGGATATATTGCACAATGTTCCGGTAGAATTATGCTTTTACTTGGAACCAGAAATTGATAATTTTCATAAGTCAATCATTAAAGCTTGCCCTCTACAACAGATCAGGAAAAAATCAACTTTTTTTCCAAAATTCATCTAAATAGAGTTAGTAAACAAGTATGCAAGTAGACTTCCAAATTCACCCTTAAAAGAAATAGACAAACACAAATTGCTGATACAAGCTATTCCAATGACCTGAAAATGTAAAATTGTCGATTTCACAGATCTCGAATTTCGTCTGAATGCATAGTATAAGCCTCCTTTCTCAGTGGTTTTGCACTCCTATTGGCAACAGGAAAAGGGACAAAAGTTAATAAATTAGAGCAATAAAACCAATGGAAATGTGGCCAGAGAAACCAGTACAGAAAAATAGAGAACCCACCTTTTCTGATCCTTCTCCTGATTGAGGAATATTCTCATAATTCTTATATTGATCTAATCTAGTTTGCCTATATTTCTCTCTAGTTATGCTGAGCCTCTCCCATGGAATTCCTTGGATATCTCTGCCCTTTCTAGCTTGAGCTGCAGTGGTATCTTGCATTCTATTATTCTGTATAATGGTTTGGGGGGGGGGGGGGGGGGGGTTGTGATTAGCAACTATCAAGGATAACATCTGACATTTCTAGGATGCAGAGAGTAAGATAAACCACTGAATGAAAATAAAAATGGAAACACAAGGTTAGGTATGCATGTATCAATTCTTGAACAAACCATGTATTCATATTCATCCATATCAGAGTCTGAGCTACCAGCATATCTGCCATGGAACTCATCATCCATATCATCATCTACATCCTCCATTTCGTATTCCTCTTCCACTTCTTCAGCTTCATTACCTTGCTGATGGGACATGATTTACAGAGACCTGCAAGAAATGGACCAATGACTGCAATTTTTATAACATGACTACAATTTTTATAACATGACTGCACGGAATAAGAAAATGTATCCACAGACATGCAAAACGAACCATAACTGTTGCAATAAATAACTTGAAATTAAAAACGAAATAGTGATATAAACATCTATATTTTTTATCTAATATATACAGAGCTGCAGTGGAATTATGATAAGTCCAAGTTGAAAAGTTCGCATAGGAAATGGAATTGCAATATAAAAAGATCATAAAGCATTATTATTCCATCTTTTAACGCTGTTCAACAGCACGGGATAAAACTAGCAAAATAAAATGAAAATCAACAAAAATAAGATTGAGTGGATGCAGGGTTGCCAACATCGTCAATATTTTGTACATCCATTGTAACTATGCACAACTGTCTAAATAAATATTGACATTGAGAATCAATAGTATCCTTTAAAATCTATTCAGGCCACACTGGGAACAAACAGTGGAACAAAATGCAAGACACAATGACTCCCAGAATGCATAAAGGCAAGCAAACACGAAAAAATTGTCTAGTTAAATGTAAAACACAAGTATAGATCTGACAAAATGCAGAATCAGGACAATATGAAACAATTTCTATGCTTGACATTTATCACACGTGAAGAGCAAAAACCAAGGATGAAAATATCGGTATCGGTAAAAATATCAGTACCAGAAATATCGATTTCGGTGGAAATATCGGACAATTTTTTTTAAAAATATGAAAACTTTGTAAAAAAATTGAAAAATATATCTAGTAGTTTATAGAATATTATAACTAACAGTAATACATATATTGAACTTAAATTCCAAATAAAATGATATGTTTACAATAAATATAGAGATAAACTATTATATAAACGTTGTCTGTTATGATAACATGACAAATTTTGTACAAAATTAATACATGGACTAATAATAGTTTGAACTCCTATGAGGTTCAAATCTATTTATGTGTTTCTTGTATATCTATGTTCTTTCATCTATTTGAAAGTGATAGTTGTGCTTTTATATTGTGTGTAATGTGAATATCATTTATCTCCAAGTATTTGAAAACGTAATGACATATTGGTTAAAGTGATTGTCTATTTACTGTGATAGTTTCAAGATTAAGGATATTAGAGATAATTGATGTATATATATAACTATCATACTATGATATCATCTAATAAAATTGAAGAGAATAAGATGACTTTCATACTAGATATTAACTTTCCATGCAATAAATTCATAAAAAAAAATAAAAAAATCGCCGATATCGACATTTTACCGATATATCTCCGATATTTTGATGAAAAAAAATGTTGCGTATTATTATTTCGGTAATTGAATTTGAGCGAAATTTCGCGAAATTTCGCGAAATTTCCATCCATGGCAAAAACTGAGACTCCAACCCAGGCATCCCGATAAATATTGAAAAAAAATTTGAGCCATGCTAACATTGATGTAGCGCAGTTAAACTAATTAGCATTTGATGAATTTCCAAAGTTACCAATGGTACACAAGGACTAAAATATCGGTATCGACGGATATATCGGTACTTTGATTTTACGGATATATCGATATCGGTGGATATATCAGTTTTTACGCAAAAAATTTTAAAAATTTGTAAATAAAATTGAAAAAAATATCTAGTACTTTATATAATATTATAAGTAACATTAATACATATATTGAACTTAAATTTCAAATAAAAAGATATGTTTACAACAAATTTAGAGATAAACTAAAAAAACGGACATTTTTGGAAAAATATATAAAAACTTTGTAAAAAAAATTGAAAAATATATCTAGTATTTTACATAATATAATAAGTAACATTAATACATATATTGTGTTGGACTGTCTTGATTCCCCTACGCTGAGCTGGTTGGGTTTGTATCTCTTTCTCGACTTAGTGTCGTTTTGTAGAACAATACTTGTAAAAGAAGAATATTTATTTTCTAAACCCTAAATATATCATACATTTAGGATGTGTTTGGATTCAGATATTGGAAAATAGGTGTACAATTATTAAAAAAAAAAATCATGCATTTCCACCAACCAATTATTAAAAAAAAAAAAAAAATGATTTCCACCGACAGCCAGTAAATTGGCGATATATCGCCGATTTATCAGCGATATTTTGCCGAATATGTGCACTAATTGACCGATAAGGAGAAATCGCCAATATATCGACAATATTTTGCTGAAAAATTTCGTCCATGCATATCGATATCGGTAGGCTATTTATCGCGATATTTTCGTCTATGATGATACACAAGTTGGACACTTATCTCCATCCAAAAACACAAACAGTCCCACAGGTTGAAAAACTACTAATTGTAGAATTGATGCAGTATCAATTGATGAATGTAACACTCGTTATATGTCATTTTATGCAGACATATAAACCATTATACTGAATGTAGGCTGCATGAACCATATCATGCAGCTAACATTCCCCATATACAAAATAAACGAGCTGCTGCCGCTGCAGCTTCAATTCATTTCCCTAATATTCAAAGTTCAGTTGTCATATATCATGATCCCAATTAAAAAAAATTCACCCAAATCAATGTGATTACAATGCGGTAGATAATCCATCAGATGTTTTAGCAGAACAATCATACTCACAACAGAATCATAATCAATATACATCTTTGAGAACATGATTATTAATAAAAGAAGCCAAAAGCGCTTCTGCGCATACAAAAAGAAAAAAAGGAGATAACACAAATATTGCAGAACAATCAATTCAGAACAACAAGCTGCATAAATCACCACATAATTTAAGAAGAAGCAAACGACGAAACAATTGTGATTCCTACGCAGTATATACTGCCGGAATTTACAAAGTTTCTTCACAAACACGCGAATCATAGGTTAAAACAAAATAGCACAAAATGCAATAAGAGATAAAAATGCTCACCCACCTTTTACAGTAAAAGAACAAGGCGTGGTGAATATAAACCCTACAATTCCGAAGGGAAAAACTTAAAGCAATTACAATTACAAAACGATAAAAGCAATTTCACACACGAACAATGCATGAAAACCAAATTATCTTCCAATACGAAGTTAATGTAGAGATTCTGACCTTCCTATAAACGGAGAAACGGTAGAGAATCACGAGGCTTCTCCAATTCCGATTGAAAGGTTTAGATAGCGTTAAATCCGAATGATTAATTAGTAAATTGGCGAAATATCTTCGATGTGGAGAGAGAGAAAGGGGGGAGGGAGGAGAGATACATATCTGCCAATCTTTATCCACTGGTTGAAAGGAATGCGAGTGAATGAAAGTGACTGGTTCCTTTATGGCGTTGATAACTTGAATATTTAAGGTCGGTTTTGCTACTGCCCTTGACCTTTAATGTAATTCCCAATTTGGACACCAGATTGACCTGATTGTGCGCGTTCTATGGGGGCAAAAAGGGAAGAACGAGAAAGGAGGGGGGATTTCCCCGGGAATTCTGTGCTCATCACTTTATATTGCTTAATTACAATTTTTTTTTTTATGGCTCAAGAGTTGAGACAAGATCAATTGAGTTTGGGAAACATTGTTATGAGAAGAATCATCTTCAAACTGTTTAATTCTCAATTGAACTTTAATTTCCCTTTTCAATTATACCTATTATTTTCAAAAAAAATTAATAAAGATATCTTTCCTTTTTTTTTTTTTTTTTTTTTGTGGAATTCGAAATTGGGAAAATCTTTTGGTACTATAGACTTGAATAACAGTCTCTCTCTTATTTTGGTTTTTCTGTCACTTCCTTCACTTGAGAACAATCTAGGAATTTTATGGAGATGATGAACCTAATCATGCATGGTCAAAAATCCTATTTCTCATTTAATAGTTGTATAATTTCAATTGTTATTGATTTAAGAGTTGTTTAATTTCAAAATTGTTATTACAGTAACATTATGTTTAATTTATTTTTTGCAAAAACGTATATGAGACCATCTTATATAAGACTATAGATAAGATATAGTTTTATGAATAAGTCTTATGTAAAACTGTCTCACGAATCATGAGATGTGAAAATGAGTTTAGTTTATAGGTAATAATGATATGTGAAATGTGAAAATGAGTTTAGTTTATAGGTAATAATGATATGTTTCACGAAAATTATCCATGAAACCGTTTCACACAATTTTTTTTTTTAAATCTTTAAGTTGATTATTTATTTATAACAAGTGCTTGCAAAACAATTTGATTTGAGTGAGTGATTTATAAATGGATTATGGTATAATTACTTATAATCATTTCAAAGTTGGATCCTTCTTGATTTAAATTTTAAGTTTTTTATTTTTTTATTGAGTGGGTTTTATATGAGATCATCTCATGGTGCATCTTACGTAAGACGGGTCGACCCACACCCCACATTTCACAATTTACATATAATTTTTTTAAAATAGACTTTGATTTGTGGGTAAAAAAGATTCATCTCACCGAAAGTATCCGTAAAACCGTCTCACGTAAGTTTTTGTGTTATTTATTTGGAAACACCGCCTTAATCTCTTCTAAGTGAAAAGGATAATTATCTCAAAACATAGTTTGTTTTGGTATTTTCACTAAATGGTTATTACGATATTTGAACAGTTTGATTTGAAATAAAAAAATTAAAATAAATAAATTTCAAATCTCCTCAAATCGAAGTGGATTTGAAATCCACTTATATTACTAAAAAAATAAGTTTAAAATAAAAGTGTTGAATTTCAAATTCTTATATATTGAAACACCACCGATGAATTTACTATTAAAATCCCTACTAAAAGCTCTCCATTCAAATTGAGCCTTAAATTATTCAAGTTGTTTTATTTTACTCAACAAGTTATTTATTTATTTATTATTATGATTATTATTATTATAACACACTAGGTGTGTAAATTGTTTCAATTCATAATTTCAACACTCAATTTCCCAAGTTTCATTCAAAATATTAAAAGAAATTTCTAGAAGACATATAATTAAAAAATTATTGTATTCAGTTTAAACAGTTAATGGAAAACGTGCAACAAAAAGAAATTAGTAATAAAAGTGCAAAATGTTATATAGTTTAGAGTTAGGTGGAATTATCCTCTAGTCAATTAAAGGCTACTTTGTGTTTATAATTCTAATCTCACCTATTTTTATGTACATCCAATTTCATTCCCTAATACAATATGAAATGAAAAAACCACAGTTTCCGAGTTTAATGATCATATGATTCATATATATCTTAAAAAGGGAATTTTTATAAAACTAAAGGGTATGTTTGTTTCGGGATTATGTAGGATGGGGGAAATCCGAATTTTGAAATCTTGAGATTTGTAAATAAAGGTGAATAGTTAAAATGTGTGTTTGTTTTGGGATTTTATAGGGTAGGATTATTACTTTAGATGTCAAATCAATGCTGGAAATGTGTGTATGTGTAATATTATATTGTGTATGTGTAATATTATATTGTTTATAGATGTAATGATTAAATAGAGTAGGATTTGTCTAGATTTGATAATTGTGGATTTTATCATTTAAACAAACAAGGATTTTGGATTTCAAAATCCCAAATCCGGATTTGCAAATTCCAAAACAAACATACCCAAAGTGATTATTTTGGAAACGCATTTGTTTTTTGAAATTTCGTCAAGAACACTTCTATTTCCAACACCGGTTATTTTGTTTCAAAAATTGTTTCCTCAATAATCACTTGTCAACATCAAAATCTATTACAATCACCCCTCAAAACAAAACCAACCACCACGATAGCTCCTTCATTATCATCTGCCGGTCATAGGAAAATTATAAGGTGAAATCTTTTTTTTTTAAATAAGAAGGTGAAATCACTAATAATGTTTATTTAGTCCAGAGTTATAATATAATGTTACATTTTGATTTTCAATTAATTTTTATAGCTAGTTTTGTTTTCACAGCCATAATAAGGTGGCAAGCAGTTGGGCGTAGAGCAGCTCCTATTCTAGGAGATAAATTTTAACGCCAAAATTCATATATAACTTTAACTTAGATTTGTTGGATTATGATTAGAACCGAGTTTAGCTTGAGTATTTAAATAATTAAACAGGTCGATTTTTTGTCAACACAATATAATTCATTTAACATAAACTAGCCCCTTTTTTAATTTTTATGATATTAAGGTTGAATTGAAAAAAAAAAAAACCTAAAGAAGGATTTTTATTTTTATTTTTCAGAAAAGGAGGATCAACAGATATCTTCTCAACCAATTAAAGAAGAATATTTTAATTTTAAATATTGAACTGATGGTATATATATAATTACCATGATAATTGAGTTTTAGATATTAAAAAAAAAAAAAAGTTCAGCTCACAAATGGTTAGTGTATTTAAACATAGTTTTTAGATATAAACTAACTCACACAACCATATAATTTGTGCAATTAGATGAATCATGTATCATTGAATTGCTAGCATGTATCAAAACATTCATGACATTTCAGACAATATTCAAGTACTTGATTTAAATTAATAAGGAAATTATTAGGTAGGTTGTTCAGAATTTTGTCATAATTAATAAATAAATAAAAAGGCGGGGTGAGAATTGATAAATTACTTTTTAAATATCATGTGAGATGGACAAACTAAGATCTTTTATTATAATTATGTTTAATCAAATATTTCAAAATAATTATTATAAGTTGTACATATAATAATTTCATTAATTAAAATATGCTATATATATAAGATAATTAAACACCAAAATCAAGGCACAAATTAATTAGCCACCTCTACCAAATCCACACGTGCAGCACGAGCTCGGTTTCCAGTGGTCCCACAAACTCCTGGTTTCTATCAGCACACGTGGCAAAATTGTATGCTACTTTTAGTCGCTCACAGAGAAAACATAGTCAAAACTCCGCCCACCAGCAGTTCCTAATTAGTAATTAATAAGAATAAAATCAATCAATTTGCAGAAATTTTTTTGCATATTCCATTTCTGATGCAATAGCCATGAACTCTCTGATTCGGAAGGTTTGGGAGTCCGTTGCCCACCGATCGGGCTCTTCATCGGGCTCGGGCTATAATCCCAACCCGAACCCGATGTCCGACTACGACAGGTCCCTCCAGATGATGTACATCCAAACCTTATCCACCGGCGAGTTCGATCGGATTCCCATCGACATTATCATGCAACTTCTCAAAATCATCGGCCCGAGAGAGTCGGCGAGGCTGAGAGCGGTGTGCAAATCATGGAAATTGTTGGTTTCGGATAATCGGCTGTGGATTTATTTTCTGCAGCATCAGCCGGAGCCGTGGGACTCCATTTTCTTCGCCGAAACTCACTTGCGATCCGGTTATCCTCTCCAGTATGATTAGTCCAGTTTTTACTTTTTTCGCCCTTTTATGAGAATTATATGCATCTGATTCTGGTAAACTTATGTATTTAATGAAATTATTTGTGCTTGTTCAAGTGACCATGAATTAGAACTCTCCAGTGTGCAATTAGAATTCGTTTAATCTTAATCGAGTATGATGTGATGAAGGTGGTGGCTATTTCACTAGCTGCTTCTTGTGCAGTGGGGATGTAAGCTTTACTAGAGATGATGCCTTTTATTTACACGAATGCATTCTTCTGATAGGCTCTAATTGTCTTGAGTGCTTAAAATTCTGATGTAGCTTTGCTCTCTTTTACCTATAAAGTAAAGTTTACTCATGCGGGGATACGTACATGTGGCACTTACGAATCTGTTTGTTTCTGTTCAAAATTGTGCATTCATCTCTTTGGCGAGAAGGCTACTTAATAGTAACTTTATGCTCATCAGAAATTCATCTGGAAACTATGCTTCATAATTAAAGAGAAAGGAATTTCCTTTCTACCAAAACATCTGCTCTTGCATAGATTTTCTAAAAGTTTTGAGAACTATGATTTCCAGTGAACCTAATCAAGTGGAGATTGTTTTGATAATCAACTTTGAAAAATCTATGTTCATTGAAGATGTATATTTCAAGTCAATCACTAATATGTCCAAACATATGATACCTTCCAAGTTCATGATGTTTGATTCATGAATTATTGTCATGTAGCTGCATTGTATTTCTAGGGAATTTGTCAAGACAATAAATCTAATCTTATAATATTTTCAGAGCGTTTCCTGCTCAGATGCATGACCTGTCATTTATGCATATTTATGGTCAGCGCATGGAAGTCCCCGGAGCTATTATAATTGATGGTACATATTCTGCTGTATTATATCTTTCCAAGCACTAATTATCCAAACTAGACATATATTTACACTTATTTGTATAAGCGTGTATATTTATCTCTTAGCTGCTGTTTGTATGCTAGCAGCTAGCTCTTATCTTTAATTTGTCTACTCATTTTCAATTGAAAATGGGAATAAGAAAGATAAGTATTGAATGGAGGATAAGGCAACTAAATGACAAAACTAAATCTTTTAAAAGTTTGAAATCATTTGCATTTTGGCCTAATAGTCAAAAGAATTCAAAAGCTCTGCAACGTTTTTCTATTTTGGCCAATTGTTTTGTGATTGTCAAGTTAGCCATTATTTGGCCTATTGACTATTGAGTGCAATTTGGTCAATTTGTCAGATTGGTCAAAATTAGTTGATGAATGCAATGATGTGAAAGACGCATAGAATTGATTTTAAGGATTCTAATTACATATTATCTAAAACTAACCCACCTTAGACTAGTCTTGCAGATGCTATACCCGGGTGTAGTGTTTACCGTCCATTTGCACATATATATGTGGGTTGGGTATGTGTGTGTTTGATAGTGAATACTACATTGGGTGAGCTTCATTTGACGTGGCATTGATTAAACTCTTTAGACCTTGTAAATCGAATCTATATGTTTTCCACATCAGTGCACATGTCAAGATGTTAATTTCGACCATCCTGAAAAATTGTCTATAATTGCAATTAATTGGTCAAAGCATGTCTAAATTGTAAAAGAATTGACCAAATTCGCAAAAATGTGGCAAAGTTTTCGATTTTTCAGCCTACTAGGCCTTTCCATTCCAATTGGTTTTGGGGTTTATTTTGTATGTACAAATTTATATCTTTCCATGTATTATACCATAGGTGGCTCAGGTTATTGTAAATATGGATGGAGCAAGTATTCCTCTCCATCTGGGAGGTCAGCAACATTTTTGGTAAGCTTTTTGTATGTATATGGATTATTATGCTTGAAGAGAAACTTGATAATTTTGAGCTCGATTACCTTTTGTAACATACAACCACCACTCAACTCATTGTAGAGGTTTCAAATTTGCAGGAATTTGGAAACATTGAGTCTCCGATGCCTTCTAGACTTAGACATTTCTTTTCAACTATCTGCAACAGGTATTTACAAAAATGTCAAGTTGGTTGCACATATGCTAAAATTTCTTGAGTGCTTTAACATTAACTGCCTGCTCTAGCAATCTGCACGAAATTTTATTTTGGTGGTTCTTTGTTATAATATTAGATTCAACATACTTGATATGTGCTTTATGTCCTGGTCTCATTTTTCTTTGTTTTCTGTGAACTGACCCTGATTTCATGTAGGATGCAGGTGAAAACATCATCACAGCCAATTGTTGTATCAATACCACTCTGTCATTACGATGGTTAGCTTCAGCATTATGTAGATGAACTTTATCTTTGTCATCTGAATTTTCTCGGGTTTGCTTCTTTGACTTTAAATACAATTTAAGAAAATATGATCATGTATGTGTGAGACATATACACCTAGAAGAACCGTATGCAATTAAAAAGTACTTTAACTTGTTTGATTTTGCTTTCAATGATATGAATTGAAAATTCACCAGAAATTTTTGGCCTTATTTCTTCTTATCAGTTAGGTGGGTCAGGCATTATCCTTTTCTAATGCCCTTTTCTTGTATTATAATCTTTTCCCTTGGTCTATATTACCATAATCAAATCAGATACCGAGTCTGCAAAAAGTTCTAGAAGACAGCTAAAGGATGCTATCTACTCAGCCCTGTTTGATATGAATGTTCCTGCTGTATGCACCATCAACCAGGTATTTTTTCGATAAGTCCATGTGGGACTTTTCTTTGATAACCAAATTAGAACATGAAAAAATATATTATTTTCTTGTATGTTCATCAATTACACTCCATGACTTTCCTGAGGATATCTTTGCAAAAACACCTCTTGAAAAGCTGGTCAACATCTTCATTTCATCTAGTAGTGGGGGTGTTGGGGTTGTGTATTTTTACTTGTGTTAGCTTCTACTTGAATTGGATTTAAGCATTCCATGTGAGTATTTTCATATGGTCCACGCCTCTCCTATTTGTTGAGCTTGGGTATCATGAACTCTGATCTGAACCTGGTAATATTAAACCTACAACCAGGGTAGTCATTTATCACCTTGATGGGAACATGGTTTTGTTATAATAGCTTTTAGTTGGAAGCAATATGCATGAACAAACACAAGTGAGCATTAAGTTTCACTACATGTAAACACTAACTTGACTTGCGAGGGTTCCATCCTGTTGAGCTGGAAGTCCTCACTGCATGTGTGCTAGGTTGAGACTTGCTTCTGATTTGCCACTGATAGGTGGCATTTCATCCTCATCCATTTAGCCATCAAGAAGGTCACTTCATGGATATTGCTATGATGCAGCTAGATGTTTCTACCATCGTATATCGCATTTTTCTTCTTCCTCTTCTTTTTTTTTTTTTTTATTCCTGAACATTCTGTTTCTTTCTTTTTTTTTTTTTAATCAGAAAAATGCCTGAACTTTCTGTTTCTATCTAATATCAATTTTCGGTGGGTTAAAAGCTTTCTGTGTTCTCTTACAAGGCACGAAAAGTCCAATTTTGTTGAATGGGCATTACTAGCCCTGAGCTTCAGTCCTCTGAAACACATTTAGCTTAATTCAAGATTTAATATAAGTATGTTGTAACTAAATCTTATGTTATCAGTATCAGTTTGAATTTTACTGTAGGTTTAAACTATCAAATTTCAGTCGATTAAGATTCCAATTATAAATGTAAAATGGAGAATGTTACTGGTTTTTTTATACAGAAAATAGCAAAAACTTCAATGCCATATTTGTGTTTCATGTTTGATCAATTATCTTCAAGGATTACACAATGATTTATTTTTTGTCTTAATCTATCAATGTGTAGGCAACTCTGGCTTTGTTTGCAGCAAGACGAACATCAGGAATTGTTGTGAATATTGGTTTCCATCAAACATCTGTCGTTCCAAGTATGTCAATTGACTTAGTACTAATGTTAAGAAGTATTTGACGTACGGTTATGAATCTAAAATTTCTTTTCTGTAAGATACTTTCATTTTCTCAAGGACATTCCATAGGTACATGGGGATTTATTTTTGACGGGCATTTGCTAAATGCCATACTGAATATTTTGTTCTCACAGTCTTACATGGCAAAGTGATGCATAAGGTGGGTGTGGAAGTGATAGGAATAGGAGCTTTGAAACTTACAGGATACCTTCGGGACCGGATGCAACAGAACAATATACATTTTGATTCACTCTATACTGTCCGGACATTGAAAGAGGTATAAATTTATTTCCATTTTTGTACCTTGTAACTCCATTAATGGAATCGTTACCTATTATCGGGATTTGATAGTCTTGTAAGTATGGTGACGTTAGCTTGACTCACTGATCCTTGTTTGAATCACTCAATGCAAAGGATTGCTTCTTAAATAGCTGAATCTACATTTATTTTTTCCATGAGTATCACTTCTTATGGTGTTGTAGTGGTTCCTCAGAGCATTTAACTGCTTGTTGACTGCTTTCTCCTGGGTGTTTGGACTTTGCAGAACTTGTGTTATGTTGCTTATGACTATGAAGCTGAACTATCCAAAGATACACAAGCATCATTTGTAGTTTCATCCAACAGTTGGTTTACACTTTCAAAGGAGCGATTCCAAACGGGAGAGATATTGTTCCAGCCTCGCATGACAGGAGTGTATGTATGCATTTCTTTACTAGTACTTGTAATTAGGCGAAACCATATCCTGAAGTTTCCATTTCCAAGAATCTGCTGAATGACTAGGTTTTGTAGTGGAGGTCATGTAAGACTTCCCATGGGAAGACTCATCAAGGTTGACTCTGGATGGGTAATTGAAGGGCTAAAATATAAATACATGGAATTCATATGGGTGACAGTTAATAATATTTCCCATTATCTCTGTTTGCTTGTTATTCGACTGCTAATTTTGTCGCACATGAAATTTTAACAGACAGGCAATGGGTCTGCATCAGGCGGTGGCACTTTGCATGGATCACTGCCATGATGCTGAATTAACTGCCGATGATAACTGGTATAAAACTGTTGTATTGGCTGGCGGCACCGCATGTTTGCCAGGATTAGCAGGTTTAAAGCATTCTAAGTCTAACTCTTCCTTTTGTTTATGGAAACTGCTGAAGACTATAGGCTTGATTCAAAAAAAAAAAAGGGCATGACCTTTTTTATGTGTTGCATGCTGGAAGTTGATGGCTTGGTTTGCTTTTTCAGCAAGACTAGAGAAAGAACTCTGTGAATTTCTACCAACTTCCTTGTCCAGTGGAATTCGGGTTGTTCCTCCACCTTATGGCACAGATTCTGCCTGGTTTGGAGCTAAGCTTGTTAGCAATGTAAGTGCCTACCCTATCTGACTATTTTCACAAAGTTTATTTGCTGCAGTGAAAAAGGGTTTTTTTTTTTTCCTTTTTTTCTTTGGGGGGAGGGGGGTATGGAAGCACTTGATTTGAGTGAACATTTCAGAAATAGAATTCAAATGACTCATGGATTCAAATACACCAAAATCACTCCAAAATAACACAATTGGAAGTTGAGAATTTAAATTGCACCATAAATTGAACCAAATCTAAATATCATTGGTGGATTTGAATCTATAACTCAAATCCATCAAGATAAGATAATAGGGGCTGTACATATAATAGAAACCTTCCTCTTTATCAAAGCTTCTTTAGAGTAAGGAATTTGTTCCACATCTGTTGTTTCTCTGGCATTTTTCATTTAAAAATTGCCTTGGTTTTAATGTCAATAGGTTGTTTTTTTTTAAATACAGTTGAGCACATTCCCTAGATCTTGGTGCATGACCAGAAAGCAATTCCGGCAATTGTCGAAGCGCAAGCTCATTTGGTGAATATGAACTCATAGAGGTTAGACCTGCTGTTAATTTGTGTGTAAGAAGCCCCATTTATACATATATATGTAATAATTTTTGCAAGAACTGCCAATGATTTAAAGCAATATATACGCACAGTTGACGCTTCCCAGCTCCCACCTACAAAGTCTGTTTGATAGCTTATTTTACTCTGTGTAATTCGATATTCGGGTTTCTATATTAACGTGAAGAAACGCTGGCAACATATCGACTGCTGTCGTAGTTTGCATACAGTTCTTGCATTTTGATGCCAACAAAATGCAGTATTCAACTTTTCACCCACAATTCATATGATCCTACAAGCAAGTGTTTGGCAGTTTGGAGTTTGGGATTCAAAAGAGTGCTGTCAAAACAATTACAAAAAATACTATTACCAAAAAAAAAAGTATGTCACACTCTCAACATCAAGTTACGAAGAATTGGAAGCGCATAAATCCTTTACCCTCTCCGATTTTTGGTGTAATTTAATTCACAATAAATAGAAAATGATACAGAAATTCCGTGGAACCTTCACATAAATTGCAGTGACAACATGAGCGTAGCCATTGAGAGCATCATCAGAGGCAACAAATCACATATTATCTGAACGCCACTGTTAAGGTTTGCTTTGTCTGGTTGAGAAGTTCCAGGAGGTAGAGCAGGGCATTCAAGCCCTTGCTGCCCTTCCCGGCACTCACTAGCAAATAGGCCGGGTGGGTACTTTCCGTAAAGGTTAATATAGCTGAACATGGTGGAAGCACAATCGTTCGATAAGTCATTCAACTCATCCACAAATGGACAAGCAAACTCTTTAAGAGCCGGACAACACAACTTTGGTAGGTACTGAGGCCCTTTGCATTTGCTCGTGATGATAGTGTAGTTTTGAAACTCAAAGTTTACCTGACAAGCTGTTGATAAAGCAAATTAGTAAATTAGCAGTTCAGACTTGCAATCGAATATAAAATCAAAGAATTAATATCCTTCCTAGAGGTGCATAATCCCAGTAACTACTAGTTCACGTTAGTTGTTCTGCTATCTAATACAAGGCCAAGAGATTCTCACTTAGCATGATTTCGATTCAGCTAGGGGTTGTTGTCATTAGAGTGTGGTGAATGTTGGAGAGAAAAGCTATAGAACAAGCTTGCAATATGTAGGCCACCTTAACTAGAAAGTAGCACATCTATATGTTTATGTTTAAATGGGAACCACCACAAATAGTTTATTTTCTCCATGGCAGACAGGATCCTTCATTCACAATATTGGCAACCAACTGTGGAATAGAAGATTAAATACAGAATTTGGCCCACCGCAATACATCCCTTCTCCGAAGGAAAAACAAAAACTTTTATGTAAAACCATGGATCCTCTGAAGACTCAAAACCAGGATATAATGTGTGCTAGGTATTTGTTATTACTCAGAACCATTAAACATTGTGTAGGCACAAGACATGCAAAAAGCATAAGCAATTCAGCATACATTTCAATGAGGTGATATTTGGTTAAGATCAGCAGTAAAAGAGAATTTTTGCTCGACAGAAAATCTCAACTCAAGAGCACCTTGTGATGATGAATCAACCTTAAATTGCCAGGAAAACAGGAGAACCCCAACGATTGCTAAATTGAGTGCTAAAGGTTTTTTTTTTTTTTTTTTTTTAACCGCTCCTAGGAGAAGGAACCTACTGAATATAAAATTTTGAGAGAAAAAAGTGAAGAAAATAATTATTCAAATGGAAAAAAGCTAATAAAACTTAATTAATTAACATATTTAAGATGAACTAAAGAGCATGCTCGAATTTCGCATTAATTTTTCACTTGATCAGAATAGTATTAACAGCATCAGATAACAAAATACCAAACTCAGAATTAAGTTCCAACCTACTATATTTAAAGAATTTGATCTATGAGATGGACTTGCAGATTTGTAATAAAGATGATTTCAGAAGTTAGGGCAAGAAAAGCATTTAGATTAGAATTAGATAGGATAGCATAGATAACAAAACATTGATTGAGAAGGCAGGAATTACTGAGAAGGGATGAGAAACGTACGTTTCCTAGCCTGAAGGAGCCTCCTCTCACTCGAAACCGAAGATCCAAATATTCCATCTGCATCAAAATATCAACAATCAAGTTTCAGAAAATACTAAAATTGAAACTCATATAATTACAAAAGCTAAAAATGAATTACATCCAAAAACCTGAGATAAAAGTGGAAGCATAAAGAGAGGTAGAAAGTGAGAGAGCAACAACCAGAATCAAACAACACTTGATCTCACTTAAACCCATCACTATTCTCTCTCACAGATCACTATATTTCCTGATCTAAAATTTCGGAATCTATGGGCATAAACCCATACAACTATCACCAAAAAACCGCTAATGGAGGCGAAGATATCCTACTTCCCTTGCAGATCTCTCTCTCTCTAAATACCAGTTTTCACAATAAAGTAGCTGACATAATCTACGCCAATGTAATTGAACTTGAATGTAAGGTATCAAGAGATTGAAGAAGCTGGAAATTTGTGGAATTTTGCATATATATTGTTATTAAATGTAGATATAAAAAAGTGGGAAAAGGAGAAGTGGAGGGGAAGACAGCCCACTGCCAGTTCAACGCCAAAACAGATTCTCTTCAAGACCGCGTCCGAACCTACTCTTGTTTTTATTTAATTTAATTTAATAATTAATGATGAAACAGTGCAATTATGGTAAAATCTTGCCACGACTGCATTAACTATAGGTGCCTGAATTTCCGAGTCACCGAATGTGTGATTTTGGCCTGTAATGAAACGTTTAAAATAGAATTTAATGCTAATCCAAATTATTAATGAGTTTAAACAAATTTTGTCCTGGGTGTAATATATTAGTAAAAATAATAATGTACATGTATTTTAACACTTAGTGTATTTGGGGAAGGATGTAGTATAAAGTAGTTGGCAAGGAAGAAACTGCAGTCTCCCTTGTTTGGTGACTCTTTCAAACTGCCAACTTTAGTTCAGCGAATAATTATGAAAAAACTATTTTAAGGTTTTGTCTAATTAAAGAAAAAACTCAATTCTCTTTCAAGAATAAAACACCACTCTTGGTTTTTTTTTTGGGTTCCAAAAATTGCACAAATTAAGGTGTATTTGTAATAAGAAAAGGCAAATCTGAAGAGAGTGATTGTAAATTGTAATACTTATATGATGTATTTATAATTTAAATATGTAGTTGGATTTTTAATAGAACAAACCGTGTTGATAATTTGTCTAATCTTCCCTTAATTTAATATTTGTTTGATGACAAGTTTTTTTTAACTTTTTGGGAGAACAGTAACGCGTTTTTTTTCCTTTCCAATTTCTAGTTTAAATATGGTAAACAAGCTTACAATAGAGATGCTTATAAACGTCTGAAGTTCTGAACGTCTTAACTTATATGAATTGTTTTTTGTATTTTGTGTTCAATTTGGTTAACAACATAAGGAGTTATCCCGATCAAGTTGACTACTGAGATGGATTATTGAGTAAAATTCATAACTTAAAATCAAATATGCATCACTTTAAAGAGATATTTTCTTATGAGATAAATGATACAGAGTCTATTTAGAACATCAGGATTTAAATGACTTATTTTAACTTAATAATAAATATGATAAAATGAATTAGGTGGAGTTACATTTCCCATAATACGATAAAATGAATTAGGTGGAGTTACTTTTAAAATGTTTTTTTTTTTTTCTGAAAAATAAAATGCAAGATTACATGTCGTATGAAATCTGGTTTAGGTTTAAGTTTGCCATTGAGATGACTCTGTAAAATGATAGGCATGAATAATAATAGCAAGGGTAGAGAGCTTCCACATCTTCTTTCTACTTGTATTTAGACAACTAGAAATTTGACAGCTACCAACATCAAACACAAACCTATGGTTTTTTCCTAGTAAATCTAGGAATTATACCCAACTTGTTAAAGTTAGGAATCTCTTTTATTCATATTTTACTTATTTTGCAGTAAAATTTGTCATGCTAGAAGCAATTTTTATTAGCCAGGTAAAATTGACTTGTTGGTTTTCGAATTTAAGGATCTGGTTCGAAGTTGCCATAATCTTGTTACTTGTCTCTGCTAAACTGGAGATAAATTCAGTTAATAAGAAAAGGCATAAAGCAAATAAACATGAAATTAAGTACCATTTGGTGTTCTCTTCTGATTGCAAAATGACCAACACGATAGCTCTCTTTCTTTAATGAATAAGATTACCTAACATTGGTTCAAGCAATTTTCCTCATCCCTCCTTGACTTCATCACTACACCATGTCCATATCGTGGAAGCCTCAACTCTTTTCTTTTTGTCTTTCATTTGCATTTTTGTCCATCACATCAAACAACTAACTACAATAATACAAATATTGTGGATTCTTCAGGGCTAGAAAATTGGAACAAATTCCACCTATCTTCCATACATACAGCCAGCCACTAAACAGATATAAAAAGTGATTTCTGCATCATCATCTTTATAAATAACCCTCAATACTGCTCTGCAACATCTCCATCATTGGTCCCCATGCTCACAATTTTTTGTAGACATTATATTACTAGGAAGAACCTACTTATATGAAGATTTGCTTGTTCGGTTGTGAGGATACATAAGAAACTGAATTTGTTTTAGGCACCTTCTCTGGCTGCTACTTGTCTGTCCTTCCTTTACTCATATCAACAATGCTCGTTGTACACAAGTATGCATCAGACAATGCAATGGTCGGAACATGCAGCAAAATTCCCACGTGGATGGAACTAAAGGTGATAGAGTTTGTATGTGCAGATTTTCATCCAATGATTGCCCGGTGAGAAGCAAAAAAAGAGGCGTGGAGAAGTTACGGTATAAATACTAATGCACTTCTCACACTGTGGAGTGCCTCCAACAACTATTCTGTATCCATAATTGACCATTTTCAGAGCCTGTACCGTAGGGGATCAAGATCCTAATCATCCCGCACTCAACAGAAAAACCTTCGTCTCTGCAAAGAGAGTTGAAATTACGTTAACAGTTTTTCACTAAAATCATAAATAACAGTGCGCATTGGCATAAAATAATCTAACTTGCCTGAAATTCAGACTCCCGTATACTTTCCAGTAACTCAGCAATCTGAAGCTGTTTCACCACTGTTGCTTGTAATACCTGGAGAAAAAGAGATGACTTAATTCATTTAGCTAAAACCTACAGATGGGATAAGAAAAAATGATAAATAATTACCCTCTTTGTCTTATCAAGGTCAGACTCGATACACTTGATCCTGTCCAGAGACTGGTGAAGAACTTGATCCTTCTCCTCTGGAATTTCAGCAGGTTTTTTGTTGAGTTCTTCTAACAAACTTTCAAGTCTTTGAAGACGTTGTACACATGGTCGGACCTTGTCCTCTTGTGTAACGGCTTTCACAGGAACAGGTGGTTGGGTACTTGGTTCATGGTCATTCCTCAAACCAATGGGTGGATAAACATTGCACTGTCTACTCCAATATTCAACAGGTATGTTTTTTATAAAAGCAGAGAGCTTCATCATGAAAAATATTAGTGCTCTTGACATGTAACGGAAACTTCTCTTCACAACTTTCTCCAGGATGGCGTCAAGCCAATACATAATAACAGCACCTGACCAAATTCCACAACATAATCTTAAGCAAAAAATAGGGCTCATGAGGGAAATTCTTTCTACCATTTATATTGCTGAGATGAGGCATTTATATGTGTGAAGCAATTTTTATGATGAAAAGAAGAAAAAGAAAAGGAAATATAGTAGACTTTAAACAATGAATACCTCATGTCTATGAGTAAGAAGAGAAAAATAGTCAAGACTAAATTTCACTGTATAAGGAAACCGTCAATCATTTTTTGGCACTCGTATTATTTGGAAAAATAAAAGAATTAAATGCTCAACATCATGGAACAACAAGAAGAGCACATCTATACAAGACGAACCTTCTATTTTTGGTCTTACAGCAGCACTTGGATTACTTAAATTGCGGATATGGATAGACTCGTATTGCTCTCCATGCTCATCATCCCCATCTTCACCAATTGAGCTAAAATTTTCGTCGCAACTATAATAGGTACATGAATCTAATGCTCTGGCCTGAAAAAGGTTGAATTTATCACTTCAATCATAAGCGAGTAATCACAACAGAACACTATAATACAAAAGTCTCATGTAACGAGCACAAGATAGGCACTAGTGTGTGAGTTGATATATTAAGAGAGCGTTTGGACCTAGGGACAGGAGAGAGATGGGAAGAGGGTTTACAAATGTGTTATAACACAGTGACTCCATTCATTTATTGTGCCTAGAACTAAAAAACTCGTTGACATTTGTTTAAGAATTACTAACAATGATTTGCATGTTATTACTCACTTCTTCATGAACAGGGTCCAGCCTTAAAATCATTGAACTATTCTGTCTTGTCGGAGAGCAAGGATCATCAACATCTGACCAAGATTCAATTGTAGCTGGATCACCGTATCTCCCCTGATAATTTGATGAACCAAAAGGTCAAACATGTATTATGGATAAGATAAAATACAAAGTTTTACATTTACTACCTTCAATGAACGGATATGAATGTAAGAATCACTAGCTGATTTGGCTATCTGCCTCACTAGATCTGCTTCTGCATTATAAAGAACCTACAAGTGGACAGATACTTCAATAACCTTGAATATTCTGCAAGTCAAAAGAACAGAATACAAGAACTACACGTATTTATTTACCTTCATTATTTGAGGATCATTCCATGGACCCTTATTAGACCTTAGGCAACCTCCCTCCATAATGCAAGTGCAAGATCCACCCAAAAAGTCAGGCAATTGACTGTGAGTAAAAATAGAAGTTGTTAGATGATATTTGTGATGTATAACGACATATTAAATGACATGGTAGAGACAAAAAAAAAACCATGGATCAATAGCTTCCTGTAACTTCCCCAAAGACTTGGCATCCAGAACCTGCATAATAGACAGAATGTGTGAATCAGTCAAGACCACAAAACAAGGGAGACCGATAGGGGCAAAAGTAGATGCAGCAAATCCTTACATTGATTTTAGCAATAGTTTTTACATCCAAAAACTTTTGTGCACCAGGCCAAAGCACCTTCTTGAATCCAGGTCCAGCATTAACAATGTACATGCGGTGAAGTGTCTGCAGATAAAAGTTGAAAAAATTAGAAGGGAAAAGATAAAAAGTGTCTGATACACAAACTCATGCTTTGTATAAACAGACTTCAGGACGAAACAAAAATGGAAGTACCTCCGGATAGTAGCTATTATCGATCTTTGCCATGGAAGCCAACAGACTAGCAGCAGTCTTAGTAAAATTTTTAATTCCCTGCAATCACCATCCATGACATTATTCTTTTAAACCAATAAAATTTATTACCAGTATTTGTCAACACATATGAAGATAAGAGCTCTTATAATATTAGATGAGAGAAAACAAATTCCTGAGTGTCATGCCACCTTCAGAATTCATCTATCTTAGTATAAAGATAAAAATTCCTGATCTAAAATTAAAAAAAGCATTTGGAACGGAAACAAAAGTGTTGGAAGTCAATTGATACAGAAACAGGAGGAAATAGTTTGTGTTCCTCACGGAGATACAAGAATTTTATCTGAGATCAGTAATAGAGCCAACAGCACTAATTTGGTAAGTTGTGGAAGAGTTGATTAACTAACCAGGCCTTGTACATCCAAAATCGTGGTGGTTGAACAGATCCGTCTCTTTGCAGCAACTGAACAAGCTGGGAATTTCTCATGTAGAGCCTTCTCAAACTCCTGAACGTGATATTTTAGGTACCGCTCAGTGGAAGTGATGCGCATTAGTTTACTTGGATGAGCTTTTCCAAGCCTTTCAATGTAAACAGGTCTGCCTTCTTTATCAACTCCATGGTATCCTTGGGGATAATATTGTAAAACTTCTTCCAGTTCCTCAAACTCAAAGTCCTGAAATTCATAATGAGCAAATGTTTTATTACAACATGATAATACAATCATAACTAACCCCAAAACCCCAAGCCAAATAAATTTGTGTGCATGTAGAGATGACCACTCTGAACTACTGCTTCTACTTAATCAATCATGTAAATGACAATAACCTCCAATATGGTGTCTGCTCCATACTCCCTCCTCCAATTAAGCATTTCTTCCCACATCTGGATGGTCTTATCAATATTGAAGTCTCTTGCTTTCAAAAATCTGCATCAAAAGTCAATAACATAAGAACTAGAAAGACATTAAGTTCTCTCACAGCAACAAAACACAGAGCAACACAACGTGCTAATTGTACAAGTGACTAGTAAATTATAATGGTACAACCCACCCCACCCCACCCCAAACAATTTTTTTTACCCATCAAACATGTGTAAGTTCCTGTGTCAAACAAAAAATCTGTTATAACCATCTTTAGTTCTTTTACACATCAAATATTATCATGCAACACATACCATTGTTTTGAAACTGCACAAGTAAATAAGAAACAGCAAAAGTCAAATTCCTCTAATTTATGGCACTTGAAGGGTTCAAGATTTCAGGATGAAACAACCACAGATGATCAACCTTCCAACACTCCCACATGCTCGGGGACATGTATTGTGATGGAAATCTTAAAAGAAGACCGGTCAAAAAGCAAAAACCAAATAACAGTTCACCTCAACAAAGTATGGTAATCGTCGTGTTTAACTGGCAGTAATTTTCTGTCAAGTAGTTTCTGACGCAGGTCACATACAGCACTCTCCTCTCTTGCGTCCCGCACGTCCTCTATGGAAATGGAAGGCACTCTAAAGTGAACTTTTCTTTTTCCTCTTTTCCTGAGAGAATGAGTAAACTTATTTGAAGCATTTATTGCCTTCTTCCTTAAGACCCCAATTCTTGATCTCCTTCTTTCATCTTCAGAGTTTTCACAATCTGATTTCCTCTCCCTAGTTTCGTCATATATATCTGATCCTTCGAGGCCTATCACATTAAACAATCATGTCAAAGAGAAAGATACCAGCAAAGTGTTGCTGCAGGGTTGTTCTAACTTTGACAGTGGTGTCATAAGCATTCAAAATTAAGAGAAATCCCAAGAGATAAGAAGCAACTCACCTGACATTTTAGCCAGGTCCAGTATGAAGAGAATAAACGAGAATAGACTTTGTCCTTAAAGTCCAAGTTAACTGGTTTGCGAACAATATCACCAACAGCCAAGTTCCACTGCAACATTTATAAAACAACTCTATCAGTACCAAATATTACTCAGAGAAGTGGCCTGCTCCAGACATCAGAGCTCAAGGATTTTGTGGTATAAACATTCACTTCAAACTGTTCTATAATTATGCTTGGTTCATATGCACAGAAACTCAAACTTATAAATGAAAGTGAAAGTTGTTCGTAGATAAATATTCATCCCCTTTTCCTCATAAAACAATCTCTTCTTAATTTTAACCGCACACCGGAACAGATCTACTTGGAATCCTGCAAATGCCATAAGTTGAACGGGCATTCTTTATCTCACTAACTGTTACACTGCCTATTATTACCTGAAACATCTAGAGATAGTAATTACATCACAATTCACAACAACATATCAAGTTCTATGAGAAAAAGCCAAAACCTCAAAATAATTTAGTGCAAATAGAGCAAATGTATTTTGTCAACCAGTCAAATGACAATCAAAAGAATCTATCAGAACTACAAACTTAGGAAGAAGAAAGGTTGTAGGTGAAATTAGAGCAAATGAACAACATTCGCTTCATCCACTCTACATTAAATGTTCATAAAACTCAGAAATTTAACAATGCCATAGAGATTTCCCCTCAGATCTCGCCTCGCGTTCGATTCAAAAGCTTTGAAAGAATTCTTTAGAGAGCAGAAAATGTAAATACAACTTTATACATCTATACACGCCTCCTCACATTCAATCATCAAGTGAATACATAATCACGACTAAAAGCAGCAGTGCGAAACTTACATAAACCGCAGACTCAGTAGCAGCTGGATCGAAATCGCAGAAGCCTAATGCATTGATTTCTCCGGTTTTCAATTCACAAATAAATGCCAAATAAAGGTATACACAAAGAGGATCGTGGAAGAATACAGAGCTCCTAATAAAAGAAATTTTTCTCGAGAGAAAGGAATCGCGCAGTGGGGATTGAATGAAAACGAAAGATCTAATGACAAAAAAATATCGTACAGATATGGAGCAAAAGCATATATATATACCGTGTACGTATATGTGTACGTATGGTTTTCTTCTTTTTCCTCTTACTTATATATTTCACACTCAACCAAATTGTGAAGCTTTTTCCGTTTCCTTCTACTTTGCTTATGTGTCACCCATTTCTCCCTTACGTGTCCTTTTATTTAACTTAATTTTTAATTAAAGGAACGTTTTTATTAATTTATTTAATTTTAAAAATAAAGAAAAGAGAGAGAGAGATACGGAAAGTGGTAATAGTGTGTCGCGGTGGCGGTAAAACCGGAGTAGGGGAAAAGAGCATAGATAAAATATTGGAAGAAGAAAGTTACGGCGTGCCTGTAAAAAATTAGCACTTTTGGGTTTTAAACGAGGTAAAAGTCGTTGCACGCAATAGTACTTTTCTGTTGAGCTACAGCCTAGGGTTGTCCGCTTCCTGTTTTTACTCGGGAGCCTTGGTCAAATAGGATAGTAGGGTGGTTTCTCTAATTTTGTTATGGTTAAGTTATAAAAGAATATAGATTAATAAATATATTAAAAAATAGTGTGTTTTTTTTTTTTTTTTTGGAATTATGATAATTTTTATAACTCAATTTCAACCTAACATCTCATTAATATAGGATTAATAATTCTGTCATCAAAGTTGTTATCATGTAAATCGTGGAATGTGTTTGAATGGTCCGAATTTGATATGAGGTCTAAATATAATAAGTTTTATCACTGTAAATTGCTATTATGTAAATTAAGAGAGACATTTTCATGAACACATTTTGAGGTGGGTTCACTGATATCATAATCAAGATAAGTTTGCTCTCTCATGATTCAAATTCTCGCTATTAATTTTTAAAATGATTTACAATCACATTATTTGTTATCTAAGTAAACTGGATGAATTTTTTATTTATTGAACTCCTCTATAGGTGACAAAGTAATGACAAGTTATGCTTATGCAAATTTAAAATGGTTATCAAGTCAAATTTGATGCAGATTGCAAATCCTTCTGCATTTGAAAGCGATATGAGGTATTTGACTTGTATTTAAAGAGTCACTTTGTTTCTTTTATATATTTCGGTATTTCTAAAGTTGACACTTGAAAATATTATATTTTTATTGATAATAATTTTTAATGGAGTGCATAGCTAGGACAATAAAAATAATAATTTATAGTAGTATTTCCTATACTTGGATATTGAGGATGGCACAAGTATAAATTGATATTAAGCGGTTATGTACTAAGAAGGAAAAAGACAGCATTTTTACGACATTACATAATAAATAGGCTTTTTATTTATTAATTTTATACACTGTATAATGAAAATTTGTTTAACTCAGATCAACTAACAGGGTTATATGATAGTTATAAAAAGGCATATATGAATTTGGGAAGGTATTAAGTATCAACCAAAATGATACAAGACTTGCTAAAGGAATTTTTTTTATTTGTTTTTTTAGTTGCAATTGATTTGGGGTTCTAATATGAGACTTTGCTCAGACTGACAAACAGATACATCTACCATTAGGTTAAGATAATGAATATAAGAATATTTAAATTGATAAAGTGACATCTATTAACATCTAGATATGAACATAGATTGAATTAGAAGGATAAAAAATACAGATTGAAATATGAATTACTGTTTATTTTAGTTAAGATTTTATTTGTACTGTATTTTTCATCCCAATTCATTATTTATTGAGTTTATTCATAACGGTTCAAACATATTAATAGTGTTTTAGAATATGTGTTCTTCCTATAAAAAAATGTAGCAATTAGTGTAGGTCAAGTTGTACCGAGATAACATAGTTTAAACATGATCAATATAATAAATTGATAAATCGATGTATGTGAAAAATACATTAATCCTAGTCTTTTGAGTTTTCTTAAGCCTATTTCAATGGTACATGGTACTTTTGATGTTGTTACCCAACAAGAATTAAATAGTTTGTAATTTATATCACTTTTATTTAAATATTTGATAAAATTATTTTCAATGTTAAATACTAGAAATATGCAATAGAGATGAAGAGTGAATTGTGAAGAATGGATGAATGTCCGATCATTCCATTGCGATATGCATAATAATAATTTAAACAAAATGAAATGTCATTATCAACTTAATCGATCTATATTAGATCATATAAAAAATAAAAAATAAAAGGGCCTAAAGCACATTTAATGGTGGTGATCTAGTGTCCTGACAAATTTTTATTGGGGGTTTATAGAGTCATAGGGTCGGTTGCGATAGATCATCTTAGGTGGACAACAAGGGAATTCACATTTTACAATGTACAATAAATCCAACACTCATAAATAAAGCATTTTTTGGCTTTTGAGCAACACTGTGTTTGGTTTTTTCTCTTCATAGTCCTACTCTAAATCCATTTCATTTATTGATGAGATGATATTTACTAATAATTTTATGTAATCATCATTGTTGGGTTGAGAAGAAGACTAACTTATTTGTTGCTGAATTTGATAGCTAATTTGAACTTTCAATTAATTGCCAGATCAAATTTTTTAGGAGTTAAAATGCTCTAAAAGTTGATAGTAGAGGAATAATTTTTGTTTCCTTAATACTGGTAGCTAAAGATGCCCAACCGGTTCGAAAAACCGTGAACCGGCCGGTTCAAACCGTGAACCGGCGGTTTGGCAAACCGGCGGTCCGGTTTCGGTTCCGAACCGGAACCGGGAACCGCCATAACACGGTTCGGTTTCGGTTTGGGGATTTAAAAACCGGCAAACCGGCGGTTTAACCGGCGGTTCCAACCGCCGGTTAAACCGCCGGTTTATGTAATTTTTTTTTTTTTTTTTTAATTGTTGCCTTGGACACGTGTACGGCTCACGTTTAAACTAAACTAGCCGTTGCGGATCGACGGAGGAGATCAAATAGCCGTTGGAAACCGGCCGAACCGGAACCGAACCGGAACCGCCGGTTCGAACCGGCGGTTTGGAGCAAATTTGAATCGAGCGGCCGAGATCCGTCGAACGTTGGAGATGGACGGGTGAGATCAGCCGAACCGCCGGTTCAACCGAACCGGAACCGGCGGTTCGAACCGGAGCGTGCCTATTTTCTTTTTTTTTCTTTTTTTTTTTTTTGAATTTTTGAGATCTATAAATAGGGGTTCAAATGGTGTATTTTTTCACACCAATTCTCAAGCTCTCTCTCTCAATTATCTTGCATTCTTGCTCACTTTAATATATCAAGTTCAAAAGCTCTCAAATTTCTTTTTTTAGTTCGTATTATCATCTACTTGTAGTGCTACTTCCACTTCGATTTTTTTAATTTGCTATCATCATGTCTAGAAGAGGTTCTTCCGCTTCCTCGTCTCATGCTAGGGGAAAGAGTCCCATGCCACCTCCACAATCCTACGAAGACGAGCTAATTGATCGATGGTGTGACGAGCTTGATGAAGATGTCGATTTGGGAGAACAAATCGCCCAAGCCTTAGCCGATGATGTTGAAGAGGAAGAAACCGTGCAACACACACAAGGGAGTACCCCCTCTAGTAGAGCACCTTCTTCACTTCGAAGTGATATCTTCTCCGTTCACTTCAAGAAGGAGGTCGTGCCTAATAGTGCCGTTGACTACATAGTAACGTGCAATCATTGTGGGAAGCAATACAAGTTCAAGCATGGAGGAGGATATGGAACGTTCAACAACCACGTCACGAAGAAGCATCCCGACAAGGTTGGATTGGCTCCTTCTCAAACACAACTACGAGGATTCACCGGGTCTTCACAAGGTATGGATTCTTTAATGTTTAAATTTAGCCAACTTGAACTTAGGAAAGGCACCGCCGATTTTATTGCTTCTAAACATTTGCCTTTGCAATGGGCTTCCGATGAATATTATCAAGATTATGTGAGTCAATATTTGCAACCACCGGCTAGAATGATAAGTAGAAACACGGCCACTAGGGATATTGATAAAAGAGTTCGTGAAAAAAAATATAATCTTATGCAAGATTTAGCTAACCTTAAACAAAAAGTTGCAATATGTGTTGATTGTTGGAAAGATCCTTATAAAAAGAATGATTATATGGGCATTACTTGTCATTGGATTGATGATGCATGGGATGTTCAAAAACGTTTAATTGCTTTTGTTGATTTTAATGAAAGTCATACCGGTTTACATATTTCACAAAAAATAATACATAGCTTAAATGATTATGGTATATTAACAAAAGTATTTGCTATAGCTTTAGATAATGCAACTAATAATAAAGCGAGCTTGCCTACGTTAATTGATTTTTGTAAACCTTCATTAAATGGTGATATTTTTCATACTAGATGCATGTGTCATATTTTTAATTTATGTGTTCAAGATGGATTAACAACTTTACAAACGGAAATAGAAAAAATTAGAGTTGCAATTAATTTAATTTGTCATACCATACAAATGCGAAAAAGATGGGCTAGATTTTGTAAAATGAATGGATTGGAAGTAAAAAAATTTGTGAAAGATGTGGAACATAGGTGGAATTCTACTTATTACATGCTTCAAGATTCATATAATTATAGAGAACTTTTATGTGCTTTTTTTATGGAATTTGGAGATAGTAATGTCATGTTATTTGCTCATTCTTGGGATTCTTGTATAAACATGATTGGTATGCTAAAAATTTTTGAAGAAGGCACTAAAGAAATAAGTGGATGTTATTATCCTACATCTCCTTTAGCTTTAGATCAATGTGTTAAAATTGCTTTGATAATGAAATCTTATAAAGATGATCCTATTTTAAGTAATGCCATTATTATGATGAAAGCTAAATGGTTAAAATATTATCATGAGATACCCCCCTATATTTATGTGCTAAATTATTAGATCCTAGGATTAGAGAAGATGGATTAGAAGAACTTTTGACTATGTACTATAATGCATTGTTCCCCTTTGGCTATATTAGTGATTATGATCAAGTTGATTATGTGCCTAATCCTAGTGAAGTGGTTAAACGGGCGAAAAATTATTTGTATGATTTATTTAGAGAATATAAAACAATGTATGGTGAATCATGTAGTAGTGAAGATGTAGTTCGACATCATAATGTAGGTTCTAGTAGTTCTTCGTCTACTTTTGATGATACTCTTTCTCAATTTTATAATTTTTATGATATTAGAACTCAAAAAAAAGCTAGAGGTGTTAATTCATCACAAGAATTGGATTCTTATTTTAGTGTTACTTTTGAATCAATTGCATTTGAGAACAATTTGGATCTATTAAAGTGGTGGTCACGAAGGATCACCACATATCCTATACTAACAATTATTGCCAAGGAAATATTTGCATGTCCCGCCTCCACGGTTTCGGTTGAACATGCCTTTAGCGTATCGGGCCACACTTTGAGTGAGAGGAGAGCAAACTTGGCCGTCGAAAATGTCCAAAACCTTATGCTTCTTGACGATTGGGTCAAAGCCGCCAAACGTCAACAAAACCTCGATTTGTCACACATGGAGGACGGTGGACAAGATTTGTATGGCTAGGACTCAAACACAACATCCTCCGGCGGAAGTGGCGTCAACCTCGACGAGTGAAAAAGGTAAGTTGAGGTAAGAGAACTACGTGAGCTTTGATTCCTTAATTCGATTTCAATTAAGGATACGTAGGCAATTTCATTTTAAGTTTGAAATTTCAATTCCAAACTTAAAATGAAACTCAAGCTCTTTAATTTTTTTTATGCTCACTTTTGTAATTGTAATATATAGTATAAACTTTTGTAATAGATTAGAATCATTCAATCATAAATTAGATATAGACTATATAGTTATAACTTGTAATAATTTTCCAAGTTATATTGACAAGTTTAATTGTAATATATACAAACATTTGTAATAGATTAGAATCATTAGATCATAGATTATATATAGTTCTAAGTGTTCCAAGTTCCAACTTGTAATAATTTTCCAAGTTATATTATATTGACAAGTTTATTGAAAAAGTTTGATCAATACAATTCTTAAATATATTTTTTATTCCGAATTGTATTTTCTCATGATATTTTATACTTCAAAACAAACATTGAAGTTTAAATTTGGATCATAGAATCATAAATTAAAAAAAACCAAAAAAAAAAAAAAAAAAAAAAAAAAAGGAAAACCGAAAACCGCCGGTTCGAACCGGCCGAACCGTCCGGTTCCGGTTGAACCGGCGGTTTCAAACCGAAACCGAAACCTTTCCTTCCACGGTTCGGTTTCGGTTCCACCATTTCGGAACCGTCGAACCGGCGGTTCGAACCGAAACCGGAACCGGGAAACCGTTTGGGCATCTCTACGAGTGGTAGCACAATAGAAGGTCATTGGTGCAGTCAATGAGTAGTGTTAATTTATTTTCTTTTATGAAGTTTGATAAATTCATCATAATAAACTGTGATAATAATATATTTGATTGAGTTTGATTAATTTATATTATGCATTATGTTTTCCACAGTTATCCCCCTTGTCAACAGTCAACGTAAGTAGTTTATTGAATTACTTGTTTGACTGCTTTCACCTCTGAAATAATGGACCTATCTTGATCGTCCTTTTTCAGGGATCATTTAAGCACATGTGATGTACACCATTCTTGGACATTTACCATTAGGTTCATTACACTTTTTATTTATTTTGTTAAAAAAAAATTGATTACTCATATGATCTATGATAAGCAGCACATATATCAAAAATGAATGTTTAATTTTTTCTAATTAAATTCTTGCAAGATTTTTTCACTTAATAATTTTGTGAGACATGTCAATTTGTAATTAATAACTCAAAAAAAAAAAGATTTGAATTATTGATAAATCTTATTACAAAATTATATTTATGAGACGATCTTGTATAAATTTTTCGAATCATTTTTACATTTTCAAGATTTTTCACACATCACACATGATATAAGACTATTATTATGTTACACATATTGTATAATATAAATAGTGTACAGATATCATTTCACCTCATATATATATATATATATATATATATATATATATATATATAAAATGTATGTGGTCCAAAAGAAGGTCAAACATTATAAAATTCTAAGGATCAGAGATTTGATTTATGTACAATTGAAGAAAAAAAATAATGTAGTGTAACAAGGCAGTAGTTATGTATAGTGGGCTACAAGGTAGCAGCATTTAACTTTATCATGTGGAGGGTTGTGTAATAATTTAATTTGTTGTCATTCAAAAAAGTCAGTGTCAGATCACTGCTTTCACGTTATCAAAACTATTTCCTTCAAAAAGATTTATGAAAGATCTTCTTTGCAAGTCCAATGAGAAGGAAAAAAAAAAGTTCTGATTAAAGTAGTATTGCAATGTTAGGTGGCTGTTTTTTAAAAATTATTAAAGGTAGGACGACAGGTTAGGTTTTTTTGTAAGTTGCATATATATATGGTTAACGAAAAAAAAAATTTAGATCTTCTATACACATTATATTTTATCTCATATTTTGTTTTTAATGCATATCACATCTTTATTATTATGTCATTACATATGATAATTATTTATCAAACTATCAAAATACACAATGGAATAGATGATCTGACATGAGGGAAAAAAAAGTTATAGTTGATATCCATTAGAAAATGATAGGAGAGGAAAGAATAAAAAAGTCATAGCAGAACCACATTCAGTGCATATATATATATATATATATATATTTGTTGAATATCAAGTAGAAGCACGATTAAATTTTAAAGTGGTACAAGTCGTATTCCACGTAAAAAAGTCGTTCAGATATAAAGTAATATATAGATCGTTTGAAAATGAAATGTAATATGTAATGAATTTGTCTTCTTTGATTTAGCAAAATACATACACAAAACAATAATTTGTTTATTTTTAGTTTGGTATCGGACATGGTTTCTAAATCATTTAGGTCAAACCTCATTAATCATATGACTCGTCACTCTATCATGTATAAAGTTGGAGTTTATAATAAATACTCTGTTTTTCACATAGCATTCGTTTACTGTTTTTTATGGTTTTGATTCAATTTTTTATTTTCATTCTATTTCGACTTAAACATTAGATCCTATTAGTCAAAAATATTTCAACCATATACACCTCGTAGCTTTAAAACCTTTCTAACATAATAATATCAACACAAACACGACTAAAATACTTTATGATTGTATTTAGAGAGAATGATTTGAAATTTAAACACCAGGATTTGCTACCATAATTTTAAAATCTCTCCTTAAATTCCTCGATCCAAACACAACCTTACTATACTTAATACATAAAAATATATTACAATTTGAAATGAAAATCACTACACAACATATTCTGTAAATAGAGACAAATGAGACTAAAAAGCATAGGATCTGTCCAGTGAACACAATCCATGCCCATTTACCATTTATGTAATGGTAAATATATAAAGTTGGTCCGAATCGTACTGGTCAGGAAAAATACGGATTCCAGTAAAAAGAAAATTACAAATAAATACAAAAAGAAGAAAAAATAGTATGTTGAGGCATGGGAAAATACCAAATATTTAATAAAGAATTTATAGGCTCAAAACAAAGGAATCTTAAAAGATTACAAATCCTTTCACAGATTTGTTGAGTAGATTCAATCAATTGAAAGAGACTTGCAGGCCCTGGATAAAGTACAACACACATTTGAGATGTAATCTCTCTACACCGGCCAATACCATACTGTGTTACATATATAGCAAAATATATCTAATATAGTATTTATTTTGAATTTCTACGCCCATTATAATTATAAATGTCTCCAAAACTAGGAAATATTCTAATGTAAAAAGCTGAATTAGTAATTAGCTACTGGAAAAGGTGAAATGAACCATGTTCTCATATTGACCATATTTTATTACATGTGTCCCACCTTAAGAAATTGAAATACAAATTTTTGTTTTGTTCAAGAAAACACCATATTGAGAAACTGAATTACAATATAAATTGAAGGATATGAATCATTACAATAACTTAAATGAAACAGTTAGTCAGTTACAAATAGTTATTTTATATATATATATATATAAAGTAAAATCAAAGTGTCACATGTCAAACATACAATATTTTCACATTAAATATATTTAATTAATTACTTCAAATTTTATGTTATTAATTAAATAATAATAGAGAAATGTTAATTAAATAATAATTAAATATTACTATTAAATAATAATTAAATTTTATGTTACTAGGAAACATTACTAATTAAATAATATAGAAATATTAATAGATTTATCTAAATAACATATGCTAAAATTCAATAATATAAATTATTTACATAATTGAAATTTGTTAAATTTAAAAGTTTAAAGAAAAAATATAAATAAATATAAAAAACTATAATAAAGGTGGCGCTGATTGAAAATGGTTGTTCAAAATTATTAATTAATGAAATTGAATAAATTTTTTGAATATGAGATTTAAAATAAATTATGAAATTTATTTGTAAAATTTTAACTTTCATTTTTTATCGTTTATTTGAAAATAAAAAGTGAGGGTTGTTATAGACGTTGAAAATAAAAAACAAACAAAAAAAATGGTAGGCGTGATGAATAACATAATAGACATAATAATATATATTCTTTTTAAAATTATAAAAAAAAATTATGATCCTCTACAAATGGAACTAATTATAATTCTACAATTAAATAATTGTTTAATCATATTATGTTATATTTAATATTCAATTAAATGATATGCACTACACAAACTATATATTTAATTTTAATATATAAATAATATTTACATTTTTCAAATTTACCATCTTTTATTTAATTTTTTTTATAAAATCTTGTGTATTATACGGGGCCTATACTAGTATATATATAAAAGTAATACCAAAGTGCCACATAACAAACATACAATATTTTCACATTAAATGTAGCTAATTAATTACTTCAAATTTTATGTTACTAAGAAACATTACTAATTAAATAATATAGTAATGTTAATAGACTTATCTAAATAACATATGCTAAAATTCAATAATATAAATTATTTACATAATTGAAATTTGTTAAATTTAAAAGTTTAAAGAAAAAATATAAATAAATAGAAAAAACTAAAATTAAGGTGGGCTGATTGAAAGTGGTTGTTCAAACTTATTAATTAATGAAATTGAATATGTGATTTAAAATAAATTATGAAATTTCTTTGTAAAATTTTGACTTTCATTTTTTATCGTTTATTTGAAAAGAAAGGTGAGGGTTGTTATAGACGTTGAAAATAAAAGGCAAAACAAAAAAAAAATGGTGGGCGTGATGAATAACATAATAGACATAATAATATACATTCTTTTAAAAATAATAAATAAAAAATTATCATCCTCTACAAATGGAACTAATTATAATTCTACAATTAAATAATTATTTAATTATATTATGTTATATTTAATGTTCAATTAAATGATATGAATTGCACAAAACATATATTTAATTTTAATATATAAATAATATTTACAATTTTCAAATTTACCAAGTTCTATTTAATTTTTTTATAAAATGTTGTGTATTACACAGACCCTATACTAATATAAATCTGTATAAAAATCAGATATTCATATGATAAATTTATTTCACAAATTTATATATGAACGGTGAGTTGTGATTGATCCATCTTATTAGATCATATTTGTATAATTGTTTCATGAAAATTTTGCTCTATGGACGAAAAATTGACAACAACGAGAAAGAAGAAATTATAGCTTAAAGTGCATTTTTATGACTCATTAAATACATATGTTATAAATTCGATATGAATCTGTTATGTTAAGTTAGATGATAAAAAAGGGAAAGACAGGTAGACAACCACTAGCTAGTACGACAGTGTACCATCCCATTATCATTAATAATATCAACCCTAAAGACAAACCTAATCAAAATATGATTTATATATTCATATTTCTTGGACTGCAACCTCACCTATATTCCTACACTCAAATCGATCCAAAGAAAATATAATAAAATGAAAACAATAATATTAGTTGTTTCTTAAGATATGTAAATACAAATATTTATAACATCATCCTCACTGTAAAATTTGATTTTGAACTTTTACTATGAAATTTCAAAATTATTCAATATTTCTTCATCAAATTTCAAAGAGAAAAACTCCTTACAACAAGTTCCACATTTCATATCCAAGAATGACATGTATCATTTACGCAAAACAAACACATGTAGTATAAACATTCCACTCGATACTATACTAAATCAAAGAAAAAAAAGGGCAAAGAAGGCAACAGGTTTGCTCCTCCCAATGATATTTCATAAATCCAAAAAAAATAGCTAATTTCAAATTACAAGATTTAAAAAATCTTTACACATCAAGTATTGGTGTTTTAAGTATGTGTGTGATTATTTAAGAAGGTAATGCAAATTCCAAGAAGAAAATAAAAAAGTTATAAATAAAATGTGAATTAAGGAAAAGAAAGCAAGGAGAGTAAATGATGGAGATGGCATTAAAAAGGGGGGAATGTATAAAGTGGAAAAGGGTGGAAAAAGGTAAGGAGTAAAATGAAAAGAAACAAGAGGAATTGGAGAGAGGGACGCGACGCTGCGGTGGGTAGACTTGTCATTTTCACAGACACAGACACTGGACACTTCCAGACACTAATACATATATATCTTGTCATCACACACACACCCATCTGTGTGCGTGTGTGTTTCACTCCGTTACATGCATCTCTACTCTGTCTTCACCAGCTTTTTTCACTCTCTCTATATCCATCATCATTCTCTTTTTTATTCCTTTCTATGTTTTTTTTTTTTTGGAAATTTTTAATATAATGTTCATGTTGTGTTTGGGATTTGGATTAACTAAGATAAGTGGTGTAAAATGGATAGATTTGAAGTCCAACCAGTTATGCATTCAAATTACTCAAAAATAAGTGATGAAATTTAAATTTATATAAATCCTAGCTGATACAAAGAAATTGACATATAATTAAGGCAAAAAGAATATAAAATAATGTGTGTATAATTCTACTGTTTTTAGTGTACTAGCGTGTCAGTCACCATACCTACCTTTATACCCCTACTCATGTCAAGAGTTAAGACATTATTGTTTTTACTTTTTTTTTTTTTCATAAAATAAAGAGAGATAATTTTGAAAAAAAATTATGGGAACAAAAGTCATTTAGTTCTTAAAAAAGGTTTTTGCTTTTTTTTTCCTTCAAAATTTTCCTATTTAATAACACCAATACACATAAAATACATGGTGACATTGTCATAATATATATATATATTATAAAGTAATGAAATAAAATACGAAACCTCAACATAAAATAAGTTCCAAAATCTTGATAGCATAACTATTAAATTGAGAATACAACCACTCTCATGAGTGACTGAATATTATTTATCATGTCATATATCACACATATTTTATGTTTAGCATATGTATCTTTATTTATAGGCCCTGTTACTATACCAGTCAAATGTAAATGTATGATGATTTGTGTTTAAAATTATAATTTATTCAATCAGTCCTTGCAAAACATATAATGATATTTGATAAGAAAAATATGATATGAAAACACATTATCAAATGAGATATTTAGAGTGCATGTTGTAAACTTGTAGAACAATCAATTATCATTTATTACTCCTATTACACAATACTTGACATTTTAAAAATCCCATACCTACCTACTTAAAAATAAAATAAAAAAATTTCCTATAGAAAAATATAAATAATACTATTTAGAAGATTAAACACAAAGTTTTCTTGAATTCCAAAAACATATGGAGTAATATGTAATGGGACAAAAAGGAAATGGGCGATAGAGAGTGGCTAAAAAAATACTATTAAAGTGGTCACATGTAATATAGAGGGGGTGCATAAATAAGGGAAAAGGACAGCGCAAAACAGTGAATCTATTGAGCATTAAATGAAAGGGGCATTGAATAGAAGACAGAGAAATAATAATTATGAAATAATTAGTAGTTAAATAATTAATGAGATAATAACAGAATGTTGACGATCTATCATCATTATATAATGACCCATCGCCCGTCTGACATGGCCGACTCTGTAAGCATATATATAGAGAGAGAGAGAGTGAGGAGAGAAAGACCCCCGGAAATGTGTCACCGTATTTTGGGCATTTGTAATCGATTGCGATAATGATTTTTACTTGTTTTCAATTTTATCCTTATTATTGTTTTTATATGCCTTCTTCAATTCTAACTTTCATTTCCTTACAATAATACTTTAATTTATTAGTTGTTAGTTGTTAGTGTTGTGTTGTTACAATTTATTAAAAATCAAGTATCGTAAAATTTTGGCTGATATATTTTTTTTGAAATTCAAAATTTAAAACGTAATAAATTTATTTAAAAAACAAAATGGTTTCTATCAAATTTCAGAATTTTAGCTAAATATTTATATGTAATATTGAATAGTAGTAGATTTTTAAGAATAATGTGGGGATCGATAAAACAGAATTATATAAAGTTTAAGAAGATAAATAATTAGAACTAAGATTGAACATTTACAACAATGCTCAAATGAGATTGAAGGAAATAGTTTTTACTATATGTTTTAAATTAAAATACTATTGTAAGACTATTGGGGAATTTGGAAAATTAACTTTAAGCGTAAGTTAATGTGATCAAATTAAGTTCATAGGACCCACATAATTTAACACGCATAAATGGTTCTAAAAACAATTTAACACACAGTACAAATTAGCTGGGATTATCACAACCACAGACATTCAATAGACAATGAACAAAAGTCAAAAGAAAGAAAAATGTAGGGGGGGAGAAAGTTAAAAATTAATTAAGATAAAAACTTAAAAATATATGTGGCAAAGTAGAAAACCCCCAAGGAGCGAATGGAAATATTGGAGGAATCTGGAAAAGTAGGTTTGAAAACAACGGATGAGAGTAGAAATGCAGAGTATATATTGATAGAAAAAAAGAAAGGAGAGAAATCCTGGGAATTAAGGAGGAAAGAAACAGAAGAAGGAAGCAATGAAACAGTAAATAGTTGGATGCATTCAAAATGTAGCTGCTTTTAAAAATGACGTTTCAACATCTTCTCTATCTGCCCCCTACCCCTTCTCTCTCTGCTAATTCCAAGCAAACAACAATACAAGATTCTGCAGCTTGGACCACCTACTTCTTGTATATATTACACACTCAATACATCTTTTTTTCGTCTCATTAATTTATGCTACACATACATGTAAACTGCTGATGTCATGCACTTTTGAATGAAATAGGATTTTGATATAAAAAATATCAACTTACCTTGTTTTACATTGATGGGAGTTATTGTATTAATTGGGTAAAATTCTACTCCAACCAAGCCCAAATGAATTTGGGCGGCCCATTATAGTGGGAGCCCAGTGGATTAGGTTAAATAGTAACACGCCATGCCCTGCACAATTCAGTCCGTACCAATTGTACAATTAAATTCTCATATTCTGGTACTTTTCAAAACAGCCGTGGTATCAAACGAACACGATTTTTGAAATTTAAACTTCATAATTTTTCATTAATTATCAAGCCCATCCCAAGTATATATAAATTAGAAACTAAATAATTCACATATAAAAAAAATTATCTGACTCCATTTAAACCTTTTATACATTCAAAAAAATATAAAACATGTACTAAAACATATAGCTTTATATAAACAAATAAATTTGTGTAGATATTTCTATTCTTAAAATCTATAATTTTAATTTGAAACTATTAGATAAATATTTCTTACAAGCCGAGTCAAAAAAATAAAAACTTACGGAAAACAAATCTCTCTGTTACATAACATACTGCCGAACCCAATTTTTGTATTGCAAAACATGAAAAACGTCACCTGATTCACTTGCGTATTTAACGTACTTCCTTTGCAATTATTTCTTCTTATTGTTAAGACACAATCTTTTGCTATAGAGTTTCATCGACTGGGTTTAAATATCAATCGAGACCACATCAAGGTAAGTTCATAAAAAGATTAATATAGCAGAGCATATATATCATATAACTGGCAGCCTATCAAACAAGAACATACTTGTAATAATATCATGGAGCAACTGATTCTCACCTTTCCAACACAAGATAATGACCTGGCCAACATTTTAAATTGTTAGCAAAGTGCTGCTTTTTTTCAATATATTATTACTACTAGAATCATGTCCGTCTGCAAATTAGGAGCCTCTAACCCATAGCATACTTCTGAGTCCAGGATCGAGCAGTCGTCTCATACTTGGCTCTATCGGTCTTGTACATGTGAGCAATCTCAGGCACAAGAGGATCATCTGGGTTTGGATCAGTCAACAAAGAACATATCGAAAGGAGCACCTACAGATGACGGCCAGCTAATTCAGTCCAACAAACAACTCCAATACATATTAACTCACTCAAAGATAGCAGAGTTATCGATCGAAAGCAATAATAACAGCTCGATGATGATACCATAGTCATAATTATAAAATGAATACTTTGCATTTGATCCATACCCCCCTCCCCCCCTTTTTACATTATGATCCATCACCAGTATTATAATTGAAAATTTGAAATCTTTTGTTACTAAGTTCCCACTTTTCTGTGAACATGTCTCCACGTTAACCAACAAAGCAAAAGAACTCCTGCAATACTATTATGGAATTTCTGTGCCTTGGTTTGGTGACCTTAACATGATAGACAAGTCCTTATTTATATAGGTGATGACTAGAAGGCCCGTCAATTGAAAGAAACACAAAGCAACCAGCACATGCTGGATTAGACACAATGCACAAGTACCTTAGATATTGTCAGGGCAGGGCTCCACTGCTCTTTAAGGATATCCAGGCAAATGCTGCCGTTGCTGTTGATATTTGGATGGAAAACCTTGGTCTTGAAAGACACCTGCTCAACCAAACAGGCGCAATAAAAGATGATTGAAGTTAGATTGGACACTCAATGTTGTTAAATGCCATAATAACGAGTGAGACACAAAAAAAAGGCAATGGTAAAACCCACTTATGGTAAATATAAATGCAGACATGTGTGTCAACTGAGCACTATGTCCAGATATGATCTATACAGATGACCTCCAATAGTGGAACTGAGGCTTTGCTGTTGTTGTAGGTAAAACTCGCATATATACAGTAGAGTAATCCCCTAAATGCTGGAACCATGACCAGTAAGTTCCTTACTGATTTGTATATAGTTGCTTCACATATCAAAAGCATATAAGATGTGGTTTGTTATCTTAAAATTACAAGAATATGATGTCACAACAAAAATGTCAACAATTTACATAAAAATTTGATCTACATTTTAAACTTCTGTTCCAAGGCACACTCTTTGATCATACAAATCTGCTAGTTTATTTAATGCCAAAAATCACTAAAAAGTGAAGAGCTGAATCATTCTTGTCAATAAGTCATCATATCAGTATAGCAATGACATGATGCCATACCATATCCAGAGGACCCCCCAAATATAACTTAAAGCAAAGGTTACCTTTGGTGGCTTGAACGGATAATCAGGTGGGAAATGAATAGTCACAAGAAATACTCCACCAGCAAATGGGCTGTCTGAAGGACCCATGATGGTAGCTTGCCAATGGAACATATCTTCACCAACAGGCCCTGCATTAAGGTATTAACCATGTTGAAATTGCAAAAAGAATTCTAGAGATCTTCTATTATAGGTTTTTATAATATTATGTAACACTACAACCTTGATTTGAGTACAATACTTATGTTCTGCAGACAATTTGAATTTAAGACTAATGTCAAACATGGAAAAAGAAAAAGAAAAATAACATGAGAACAACTGCCCCACAAAAACAGTTCTACATCAAAAATATTTTAAGAACAAATTACTTCAAGTGACAAATGCTGACAACAATTATTTTCCCCTCTAAGGCTGGATGTGATGGCAAAAGAGCACAGGTGTGAGCTTGACTCTCATGCAACAGTAATGGACATTACAAGAGAGATTTTATCATCATTCATGAGAAACCAAAAAAAGAGGATAATTTCAGAGCAAACAGAAAGCACGGGAGGGGGGTCCTTTTGCAACAGTCGAAAAGATTGTCAAGAGTGCAAAAAATTCCCAGAAAACAGAAAGCACAGAATCAGATAAAGAATCATGAACAAACCAGCACTGCAGGATACAGGAGGGTCCTTTTGCAAGTCTTTCAATTCTTTCTGAATTCTCTTGGAAGCCATCACGTTTCTTCCTGCAGTTGAAACAGCCAAACAATAAATAACTAAGACGACATACTTTAAGAACATCAGTGAATGATGTTAGCATACTCAAAAGTGTAATATTAACAAATTAGTAGGGGCAGGAACAATCACCACCGGGCCCTGTTTTCAAAGATGTAATCCACACAAATGACAATATTCAACTAGGTACAAAGAAATCTAGACGAAACTAAGGTAACATCTGAAGACAACTCTTTCTTAAAGTACACTTGACACAAGCATAGTTGCATTTACAGAACAAATAATTAAAAAAAAAAAAATTATCTTTCACAGCCAACCAAAGTTTGTATTAACAGTTTTCATTCTTACCGGCAGTGGGTAGCCAATTTACAATAGAATCGGGTGTCCTCTTGGGGGTAACATAAAAATCTAATGAATCGGGAAATAGCCCAACAAAACATCTTAAAATCGCAAAATTCTACAACCTATAAACGCATCTTAACACACTGAATTATATCGAGTAATCCCAATTTTAATCAATTTAAAAAGGGGGGAACAAAAGAGGGCGGCACAATGGTCGCTTATCGACCGCCTCAACCTAATCAATCAAATATTCAAGAAAGAAACATCACACATCACGTTACTACAAGAACACGTATATGCACTGAAACAAAAGAGGGAAAGATTGAAACAAAAAAAAAAAGTTAAAATTACAGCAATCACAAAACCCTAGAAATGAAACAACAAAAACAACCGATCAATTCTCAATCAAAGAAACATGCATGAACATCAACCCACCAATAGATTAAAAAATACTACAAAAACCTAGAGAGAGAGAGAGAGAAACCTCCAGGTAGCGAGCAGGAGAGAGAATGAGAGCAGGATAGAAAGGGGGTGAGAGAGATTTAGGGTGAAAAATGGAGGCGTAGGGAAAAGGAAGGAATAAATATGATTGGTGTTATTTCGGCTTTGCATCAGAAAAAATAAGATGCGGCGGGCTTTTATATACAGAGTCACCGCGTGTCATCTCACTCAATTCATTATCCACGCCATGCACGTGTTACCATCTTCACCAATCCAGTCTTTTTTTTTTTTTTTAATATCTAAATAAATTGAACGAGACCAATTAATTTATAATTCATAACTTGAAATTCATTTGTGGAAAAAAAAAATTAACTTCATTTAATTAAATTAAATTTGATTTTGTTATATTTTGGTGTGACTGTCTTTTTCTTTTTAATCAGCTTTTTTTAAGTTTACACTATTTTTTAAAAATTATTTTAAAAAGTGATTGTAGTTACTTAAGTTTTATTAGACTATCTATATATCTATATATATATATATATATAATAACAATTACCCCTCAAAATAGAAATGCTAAAATTTTTCCGCTCATTTCCACCTTCCAAAAATAGAAATACATATTATTTCATAATTTATAAATTATAAATTATTAAAATTTTATTGTATTAAACATGATTTATATATATGGTAATAATATCATTTATAATATTGACAAAATCTTGGAAATTATTATCTATATATGGTATATGAATGTTAACATGATCTCATCTACTAATTTTTTTAATTGTTGATATAATCAAAGATTAAATATATGTTTGTTGAATAAATTAAAATAACATAATGATCGAATTTCAAGAACTATAGATCATCAAAGTATTTTTTTTATCTCTAATGTTGTACCCCACATACACATATACCACCTCAATAAATATATCATTGCATTGATTGGGGGCGTTCGTTGCGACTGAGGGGGTCGAAGACCAAGAAGTGAGTTATTAATCAAGTCAACCAACATATATAAAACAACGTAAATTAACTATTTTTATTTACTATATTCGAAATATGTATTGTAAAATTATTATAAACATCACACAATTTTATTTGACAAATATGTCATATACAACACTCCAATTTTTATATATCTTCTATGTAACAATGTTAATAATATAACACAGTGTTTATATAATTTTATTTTATTATACTATATTAATTCTTATTAAAAATCATAAAGATTTGTAATATATCTTGAATATAATAAAAAAAATATGCATATGATATATTGTTGCACACAATAACATTTAAAAAGTATAAAATTTATGAATTCATATACTTTCTATTAAAAACTACAAATTAAGTATAAAAATGAAAAAAAAAAACCTATCGTTTATACTTCTACTTATAAAAAATAATAAAAAATATGTTCTATTTCATAATGCTAAATTATATAAATATATCTTCATTATTAATCATGAAAAATAGATAGTCGATGCTATTTATAAGAGTGATAATACGTAGATGAAGAATTTTTACATATATATTTTAAATACTTTGAATTTTTTATTATGAAATTTCATTGTCATCTATATAAAAACCAACTAACCTCATTTCTACTTTTTAAAGTAGAAATACAAATATTTATTATTTTATAAATTTATAAATTGTAAATATTTAGTTTTTCATAATTTATATATATTCATGGTATGAAAATCATTTTGTATATATATGAAAATTGAGGAAAAAAATATGATTGTATTTGATATGTTATAAAGTTAGTATGATTTGTGTATATATGGTAATAATATCATGTCATGAAAAGGTGTAAATAAAAATTTGTACCTTAATCTTAATCATTTTATATATCCACGAAAAAATTAGCGAATTTATCATTTTTTTTTGTTGTAAGAATAAATAATGTTTCCTCCTTGATTAAAAAGTAAATAAAAATCTGAAATTTCACTATCATGGTAGCATGAAGTTCTCAAAACAATGATAAAATATATTAGTTTATGTTGTAATATAGTTTTATGGTTTTAGATTTATCAAATTTTGAAATGTTTACCATCCAATAGATAAATTTTGATTTTAAGACATCTGAAAAAAATAATTATACAGATTTTTTGATGGTATGTTAAATTTAGAAATTTTATTTTGGGGTAATATACAATAATATCAATATTTTAAGCTCATTATGAATAAGTTGTTGAACATATATTTGCACAAGTATTTTCTAGGCCAATTGTGATAAAAACAAGTACTAAAATAGTTAAACATATGATGAAAATAATAAATATTTATATGAATTACATGAGTAGTAGATTAAATTGAAATAACTTTGAAAAACTATATGATTTTTCATGATCATCATTTTTATATCAAAAAATTACTAACACATGAAATTTATTCACTACACCACATGAATACCAAATGAGGTTGAAATATTATCAAGACTTGATTATAATGCTCAATAATATCACCATTTTATACTCATTATGAATAAATTATTGAACATACATTTGCATAAGTTTGTTTTGGGCCAATAGTGACGACAACGTATGATGAAAATAAAAAAATATTTAAATTCGTAAATTACATGGGTAGTAGATTAAATTAAAAACACTTTGAAGAATTATATTACTTTTCATGAACAACATTTTTATATCAAAAAATTACCAACACTTCAAATTTATTTGTCCATACATCACACGGACACGGGTATACCAAATGAGATTGAAATATTATGAGAACTTCATTTTTTTTTTTTTTTTGTAAATTAAAATTTTCACATCAAACTCGAAATATTTAGATTTTACGGTCGTGAGTCACATAAGTAACAAATCAGATTGAAATTCTCCAAAAAATTTTATTATTTTTCGTGTTCAACATTTTCATATTAAAATATATAAATAGTGAAATTTATATGTCCGTGCATCGCACGAGACTTATACTAGTTACTAATAAGTTTAAATGCATTGTATATTGTATGTATTGAAAAATAAAATAATATTCCTAAATTAAAATTTTATAGGATAATCCATTCCAAGCAATGGCGGATCCAGGATTTTGAAAACGGGGATACAAGCAAATAAGCAATGTATGATAGAAAAAAATTCGCACATAAACATTGTTTAATATTTCAAGATGTACAACCAAAATATGTCAATACATAATATTCAAGTAAAAATTTACAATCATAAGCTAATATTTGGTCAGTCGAGTCTTCATTTTTTACAAACAATTTTTTTTTTGTTTTTTTTAAACATATACTGCTGAATATCAGGTTATTTTCTCTTTGTTTTTGTTTTCTTTTATTTAGAAGGATCATTTCTCATTTTATAATTATATTATTAGTTAATAATAAGAAAATTATCATAGAAAAATAAATACAGTCATGAATTCTATAATAAATTTACATTTACAGTAACAACCCACAAACATTTCAAATGAAATTCATAAAAAATTTTACACATGGAGAAAAACACAAGCTCTTATTTATCAACAAACATCAAATTAACTAATTAATAACTAAATCAAACAATAAATATTAATAATATTTAAAGTTTTCATGGGCATGATTTGAGAAAAAAAATAAAGGACGAAATCATGGTGCCAAATTAAAAAAAGGATGAAAAATAATAAGGAAATAAATCAGATTAAGAAAAAAGATTAATATTATAATAATGATAATTATATTATTTCTTTTTTTCAATTTGGGGTACAATTGTACCCTGTACCATGCTGTATCCTCGCTGATTCCAAGTCCAATTAGTTTGTTAAAGTATTTCTAATGTGCATGCATATTCTACATTGAAATTATTTTATTATATTTGAACCTTAGGTTTATGATATGTGTGATATGTTATATTGTATTGATATGTCAAATATTATTAAAATAATAAAACAAATTAAGAAATATTTGCATTGGTTTAACATAAAAAAAGGGATCTTTTGATGTTACATTCTTTATACCTCTGATTTTATTTTGATTGTTTTTTTTTTTTTTCATTTGTTTTTAGTTAGTGGCAGGGGCATATCTATGTTAGGGCAGCACTAGGCTCCAGCCCAGTGCAAGACCAAAATATATGACCCAAAGTTATATTTTAAATGAGCTCAGTTGAAAATTGATAGCCCATTAAAAAGTGAAACCCACTCACATAATTTAAAACCGTTATAAATTACATCCAAATCTTTTTTTTTTTTTTCCTAACATAAAATATAAATATTGGAAGATAAGAAAAATCTCCATCAACAATAAAGTTCAACTTTTTTGAAATTTTAGATGTGAGTTTCTTGAAATCTCCCACCACATTATTAAAGGTAATGTTTTTTTTTAATTCATTTAATATTTTTATGAAATATGTATGCATAAAGTGATTAATGTCCCATGACTCTAATCAAGTCTTTGAAATATGTATAGATAATATATTTATTTTATTTGTCATATCTTTTGAATTTATTAGTAATTTAACTAGTTATTCAATTAGTAATTTCAATTATATTAACATTTGGTTTGAACTTTGAATTTAATTAGGTCAAGAAACTTTGAATTTTTTGAATTCGTTTATATAATTCATTTAGGTAATTAATTATTAAATAAACATATGGGTACCCATACCAGGAATTAAATTCGACACATTTCTTTGAATTAGTTGTTAGCTATATAATTTCTATTTCCATATGGTTATAGTCTTGCAAAAACTAAGTTCAAGTCTTCTACGTATTTCTTGTAGAACGCAACTTAAGTGAATATCGAAATATTTTGTTATGTATAAATTTTAATGTGTGAAGGTGTTTACTTTTCAGTCCATCCCACTATTAAAATTCTGGATCCGTCCCTGGTTAGTGGGTATATCCCTTGAGCCCGCAAATAAACATGGAATTTTTTCTTTTCTTTTTTGATGTAGGCCGTGAATAACAAGCAGAAGAATCTGTCATCACCAGTCATTCTTTTTGGTTATCATTAGGTTTTTTACCAACCAATAAAAGCCCTTGTTCTTTTCAAAATCAAACAAACAAGTTATTCTCTCAGTCCTCCATGTTAATATCCATGATCTGTGTATCTAATGTTAAAAAATCGAAATCCACACAATTCGCTTTTACTGTAATTGAAAAAAAGTTAATTAATCTTCTTTAAATTGAAGCTTTACCCAATTAATTTTGATGGATGACTGCCTCCATCTTGTTCGGTAAAATCATGTTTGGACCATTCGCATTTTGGATTAGTTCAGTCTAATCCATGTTTGGACAATGATTATCAAAATTCTACTACCATTCTACTCACTTTTCATATTTTTTCTAGCATTCTTAATAAAGATATCTACTTTTTCTACTTTTTTACTACTCGAAAAAAAAAAATATCTTTTTTTATAATTTCCAATGTGAAAATGATATCCTAACTGTAATTCAACTCAAAATTCATTCACAAAATCCTTCTCAAATTCAAATCTAATTTGCAAAAGTCATCTTAAATCCAAAACAAGCATAGCTTAAGTACTTTGAAAAATATTTAGCCGAAATTGAACAAATACTTATGGAATACAAAACCACTTTATTTAAGCTGAAAATTTTTCAACACATTCAATTAACGGTGGTTGAATGATGGAATGTCTATTGATTTCATTTTTTTTCCTTCATATTTTAAATCGTAGATTCATTACATCGTAAGGTATGCTACTAAAATGCTGACTCAATCTCAAATTAAAGGATGAGTTTATGGGTCAAGTTCAACAAGAATGTTTTTTTCATGGATGTTCAACCAAAATGAGGAAAGGAGAAACAGAAAAGGTGATTGTATTTTTGTAACCATGGGGTAAAATTAAAGTTTGTGTGGCGTATTTAGTATATATTGTGTTACTGATAGCTACACATTTTAGACATAATTCATTTGGGTGAGCTATACACACCTCAAAATATACTAAACATATCACTATTTTTAAATAGAACAAGTATAAAAATACATTTTTTCTGCGAATGGATAGTCTTACCCAACTCATTTTTAGGTCTCTCACTATTTAATATAAAATTTGAAGAAAAAAAAATTATCACTATTTTGTCGCCGTAATATATTAGGTCGCACAAACTAAAAGAAAATAGTATAGCCATCATTTATCAAGATAACCGTGAGACTAAAAGAAAAATTTACTTGTTTGATTTTGGAAAAGATAATGGGATTGCGTACTCAGTTTTTTAAAATATTTAAAAACCTAGTTGGATTATAAAAAATGCAAAGAAAAAGATTTAAAAGAAAAACACCTAGTTGGATTTATTTTTTAGAAAGTTAAAAACTAAACATTTATTGGGCAAAAGAAATACGCCATGGCCCAGCCCAATTATGTAGTGCACTACACAATTAATTCTCCCGTACAAGCCCAATTCTATTCCCAGGCCTTTGGGCCTGATGTAAACAGGGTTTTACTTCAGGCTTTTTTTATCGGATGCTCCTACTTTCTAGGGGTGTGATTTGTGATACACACACACACACACACATATATATATATATATTAAATTTTTTTTGTCAAAATAACACACACAAATTTAATATAAGAGAATAAATTTCCAAGTTCAAGATTTTGATTCAAACAAGAATTTGTTTATTATTAATTCTCATCCAAAGAAGATTATTGTTTTAATATTTACGATAGCACTAATAAATTTCAAGAGTTTAAAATTTAAAATAGTCTCATCAAAGTGTGTCACAAAAAAAAAACTATTTTTTTTCTTTTAACATTTGTTTCTATTTTACCAAAGAAAGCGGGGGGGGGGGGGGGGGGGGAATTTGCACAAGTAGGTTATAGATATTTGTAGTATACTTAAAAGAAAATAAAAATTTGTAATTCTAAACATAATAGTATTTTTTGTAAATAAATACCCCAAAATTTAATGCTTGTTTGAAAATATTATTGGAATGGAAGTCAACTAACTGGTTTTGGTAACTAGATAGTATGAAAATGAACTTTTTAAGCACTTTTATAATATCATTCCACGTTATTAAAAATTGGTGAAATTTAGTTGCATTTGATTTAATATGTGTCCAAGTTGGTGAAATATAATACCAATAAATTCTGTAAATAAAGTTATATGCATAAAAGATTCCATCAAAAATAGCAGAAATATAGGAAGAAAATAAAAAAAAGAGACAAAAAAGAAGTGGCAATTGGGATTTAAAAAAATGCAGAAGAGAAAAGAGGGGAAAGCACGTGAAGAGAAAAAGCTTTAAAATAGTGGGAGAGGATCATCATTGGAAGCAGAGAGCTTCTTCGCACTGAATACGTGGTGGACAAAGCACCAATCTTGGATCCTATTGCACCTCTCCAATCCCCCATTATGCATTTTATTACATTTTTTTATATAAAAACTTGATTAATCGGTGACCCACTACTTCAGTTTTTAGTCAAATCCACTAATATTTTATGTTTCAAGAGTCTTTTACCATCTCTCTGAATCTGCTTCACACCTTGATTTAGTAGATTTTATTGTTGGAGCTTCTTCACTGATTCTAGTCCTGTTCTGCATCAGCTACTAAAGATTCAGTTTTTGGAGTTATCGAAGTGAAGTTAAGGTTCTCTCTCTCTGCAAACACACACTTGAATATTCTGACCTATTGTGGTTGTTCATATGCATGTTGAGAATCTTGATTACTAATTCGAACAGGGCTTTTCTTGGATTCCTGTTTCTGACTTGCTGTTTCTGTGTTGGATTACTTTAATTTCAGTGGTGAAATATGATGAAAAGGCACTTGAATGGTTTTTGTGTGTGTGTGTGGATTTTATATTGATATGTTGTTAAGAGATGCTCTCTTTCTGCATATAAGTTGGTTTAAGATTAATCGATACGTGCTAATCAAAAATCACAAAAATCTATAGCCATGTGAAATCGAAGCTAACAGAAGTGTAGTTTTGGTGGTTGGGTTGCCCATTTTGCAATTTTCATCAATCAAATCTGTTAATAGATACACTCGGTTTATTTGATTGCGTGATAGTGGATTTCCCAGTAGCCATTGATGGTCTTCTAGATTGGGCAAGGAGAGGGTTTTGACTTTTGAGGGGTTGGGATTTTGGGTGCAAATTTTGGGCTAATGCCATTAGTGCAGTTGCCTTTTCCTAGTTTCTGCAGAAAAATTATATCTTGGACGACGTTTATTTTGGTATTTGATAAGAGGAGGAAGTCCCATCTTTTCATCATTTGCTTCTTAAAACTTGGATGAATTTTCCATTGAAAGTTCAATCTTGGACAATGTTTTCTGCCTGTTGTTATGATAATATAGAGCTGTTTCTGTTTTCCTTTGATTGATTTGCTCTTACAGGGTTCAAATTTTAACTGAAAATGGGAGGTGCAATTGCCAAAGGTGAATGTCATAGGCCTTCTGTGCCAGAAACAAAGCTTGAGGTCAAAATAAACGAGGCTATGCGGAGAAGAGAAGCTTCAGGGTGTACCATAAAATCCTTCAACCGCATTATTTTGAAATTTCCCAAAATCGATGAAAGCTTGAGGAAATGCAAAGCTACTTTTGAAGCTTTTGGTAAGTAATCTTCTCCGGATGCTTGCTGCATATATAGCCCATAAAAGACTAATACATTGTAATAAGTCATCTTTTTCGTTTTAATAGATGAGGATGGAAATGGTGTAATAGACCCAACAGAGCTGAAGCACTGCTTTCACAAGTTGGAGATCACTTTCACTGATGAGGAGATTAATGAACTATTTGAGGCGTGTGATATAAATGAAGTCAAGGGAATCAAATTTAATGAGTTTATAGTTCTTCTTTGCCTCGTCTACCTTCTGAAGGAAGATCAAACTGCTGGACATGCCGTATCCATAACCTATTAAGTCTATTGATTTACCTTTTCTGTCATAAATTAGTGTTAGATTAAATGCCTTGTACGTATTTTTATGCTATATTTATGTTCATCAGCAAAGGTATTCATGAATTTTTCCCTACCGACATTTGCTGGTTCTGTTCCTTGACACTGTTAGAAATCTTGGAAAGGAACGCCGAATCTGGAGTCTACTTTTGAAACATTAGTCGATGCATTTGTGTTTCTGGACAAGAACAAGGATGGGTATGTGAGCAAAACTGAGATGGTTGATGCAATAAATGAAACTACTTCAGGGGGACGATCTTCTGGGAAAATCGCCATGAAAAGATTCGGTCAGCTCTCTCTTTCTCCATCTCGCTCTTGCTCGAATGCACTTATTTACACACTGATATGCAAATAGATATAAATTTGGTTGCATGTGGTCACGTTTATGTAAATGCTCCTGAAACAGCCGAATTGAGCATGAAATTATGTGTCTTAATTCAAGAACAGATCAAGCAGTGACCAATATAGACTATATAACTGTAGATTTCTTGTCATAATATGGCTCATTATGCAGTTTCTAAAAGCCATTATTCTGTGTTTTCCAGAGGAGATGGATTGGGACAGGAATGGAATGGTGAACTTCAAGGAGTTCCTTTTCGCCTGCACTCAATGGGTTGGAATTGAAGATGTTGATGATGACGAGGAGGGGGAGGAGAATAGTGTCTAAACAAAAGTTGTCAAGCAAATCATATATGTATTCTAAGAACAACAGTGATCCCTTTTCATTTTCCAGAAAATAAGGAGCTTAAGATATGACTTGCATCCTAGATTTATGTTGTACATAAACCATGTTTCAGTCCAATGATTTGTACTACCTTAACTACTGATGTCTTCCACCTATTGTTTTCCACTTGGAAGTCAGATTACCACATGTGAGCTAAGCTGGATTTTTGACAAGTAGACGAGAGAAATTTGACTAGGCAGATATACCGTATGTCAGACCTTTTATTACACACATCGATGAGGCAAATTGTGTGCCTATGTTGTGGTCATGTTATGTTATCAAATATATATGTTATTCATTATATTTGGTTATAAGTTATACATGAAAATAGGTATAATTATGACAAAAATTTGAGTTTTTTTTTTTTTTACACTAAATAACATGATGAGACCATAAACCATTACCGATCGAGAGATATGAGTCCATTACAACGACCGGTATACATTCAAAAGATGATCCAAAACTATCAATTATTCAAGCACAATGTCATTACAATTACATGGACTAGAATATAATCATTCATATTAAATAAGCAACAGAAAATAATAACTGACAACAATAGAGTTGATAATTTGACATAGTAGTTTAGAACATTTTCAAGCCATCTATGTTGGCATTCCTAGTATATATAAAATCACATCTCAAGTCTCACAAACTCCCATACTACCAAAACTCCCATCACAATCTTACAACAAATGAAATAATAATACGTACGCGGGTACGACAATGGTGGGAGGGAGAATACTCCCTTACCGAACTGCCCAGACGACATACAAACTCAAACCCTCACCAATAAGGAAGGATCCATTAGCATAATATACTGCTACTAAATCTTCCCCCAAGTATAACAAAAGCACACCTCATATCATACAGAGACAAGCTAGAACTGGCATTCAACGGACCAGTGCCCCGATGGGCTAGCGCAGCAAAACCTGTGCTATAGGAACTGTTGTTTAAAGGAAGACGACGTGGAGATTTCTATTACCCCCTAGTTTTTGCTCTCTTCATTCCGAGGCTGTTGTGGAAGGGGGAAACGGAACCAGACATTTGAGAGCTTTCATCCCTCAGTGTACCATTGATCATAGCCAGTTCTCGTAGCTGCTGCTTCTTGTAAAAATCTTGAGATTCATCCTGCATAAAGAGATGCAAAGCCAAGGAAGGCTGAAACTAAGATAAGAGTTGAGAAGAAAACACGTTAAATGATTGAGATAAGGGATTATACTGCTAAAGAAACAAAATTTGTATGGTGGATGAAATTTACCATTGGCTTGAGTAAATCTTCAAGTATCTCGCGTGCCTGCATTAGACGAGCATCAATTATCTCAACAGGCAGTTCTGCCTCAACAAGTATGTGAAGGGGCTCGTTGAGATGCTCGTATCCGGCTTTACCTCTCATCATCTCCTCCTTTAGACCAATTATTAAACGCACATTACTATTAGCAAGTTGCAATAAGTGTAAATGAAGATAATTTACACGAAGAGAGAAATCCTAAATCAAACCGAACATAAAAATCCAGGATGTTATTATAGGAACTCCAGGACGTTTCTAACTCCATTTGAAAAAAAAGAATAATGCAAACTTTAATTTGAACAACATATGAAATTTAGATTTACCCACTGCATTTTTAAGCTGCAAAAAAATATGAGTCTGTCTTGTGAAAACTTTGTCCACTCTAGTCCAGAATCCAGATACACTTTCATGAGAAAAGGTACCAAATGGAATAATGGTATGAATTTCTAAAAACTTGTTACTCTTTATAGAATTTAATTTCATCATATAAAATCCAGAACAATGGAAAAGGCCATATCTAAATTACCCTTGTTGGATCCTTGATACTGCCGCGCCCTCTGATTAGAACACGACAATCAGTAGTTGCTTCAACTCTCTTCAGAGAATTCCCTCTAGGACCAAGGAGGCGCCCAACAAAATTATACTGCAATGCCAGACATAACAAACACATTAAGTAAAAATTGGCAAAGAACCACATCAAGAAAACAATATTTGAAGGAGAATTAGTACACTGGGATACTGTTCAACCGGAATGTCAACCCTGATTGTTCGCTTAACTATGAGACCCGATGAACTGCCCTGGGAACCAAGCCAATTCTGTGCAGAAGATGGTTGCATCAAGCCTGACATCTGCGTATTATATTCCACATACTGTAAGAAAGGGAAAACTAGGAACATAGGAAAGCATTGTCCCTTACTTCGTGTGAACTTTTCCACATCTAATTTCGTAAGTTCAGATCTCTCTAAATTAAAAGAAGAGAACAAGACAGAAACTCATAGACTCTTAAAAGCCTCAAGAGCAAAACTGCATGAGAAAAAAGCAAATGGATATCATCTAAGACAAGCCAATTTTACAAGAAAAAGCTGATAGAAACCACATAATATGTAATTTCATGTCAAATGGATACCAGCACCCAAACGACATAAATGTTCTGTTTGAAATTGGAGTGTTTACAGTACTTAGTTGGCATGAGAATAGGTTAAGTTCGTTAGAAGTCAAAATCAGAAAGTTAATTACCCTGACGAAATTAATAGGTCAATATGTTTGTTGAAGTCAAAAAGAGTAACAGCCTTCATATAAAATTAGAGGTATACCACAATCAAAACGGACTGCTACATGTTAATCTAAGTCTCAGCTGAAATTGGCAACGTAAGTCGCATAAAGGATGTCAGATCATTGCAACATAAGATGCGAATCTATTTAAATTGAACTCTTGTATTTGACATGCACATCTATTAAAGTAAGTAGTTAGCTTCAAACTACCTGTCATGGGGAGTTAAATTAAGAAACACCAATATCAATAAATTAAAAGTTAGGATTGGAAAGTAAAGATTTTGTCAGAGATCTTGTGAAAACAGTAAAGAATTAGATCTAACAAGTTATGTTAATGGTTAGTATCCATACTTCTGATTGAAATGGTGATGCCCATCTGTTCACGTTAGCTCCTCCATTTGAATACATTCCTCCTGAAGCCAGGGGGCTAGCATGTTCAAGCCCACTTTGTTCTAAAACTGATGCATTCCCCAACAGTGTGGTTACACGCAATATTTCTGCTTCAAAAAGGTCAATTTTCAAGAATAAGATGTACCAGTTAGCATTGGTTAAGAAATTAGTGAGCAGTCACCACAACTGTTAAACTGGTTAGTTAAAATCCTGGTAAAAGAAAAGGATCCAGTCAAGTTAAGATGTTCAACATATATCACAAGGAATGTCCAAAATTATACCACTGAAGATTTTAATTTGACTTAGTTACAGACCAATAAAACTCTGTTGTTAGCCACTGTAATGAAACCCAATGTGGGGAATTACAAAAAAAAAAAAATTACAGAGCTTGGAATATATTTCAACCTAGTTCCCTATCAGTAGCAGCTTGCAGTAGATGGAGGTGTTATTTCCTCTGTAAGACACCATAAAGAAAAATAGCAGGAAGGTGGTTCTAGAGCCAGGAAAACTATTCCTCCATGCCAGCATTTGATATTAATTAACGGAGGATTAAAACATCCTCTTAACTAGTTCTTCCTCAAATTACTATTCAAAATGCAAACTTGAGATTTTAGATCTAAGGATGAATTTCAAACAAAGGAACTGGATATTGCAAGTTCTTGAAAAGTTTTTAAAGAAAATTGATTCTTGGGGTGAGGTATTGAATCCAAGAACTGACAATTAGTAAACATCATGACACAGCACCACGAGAACAAGGATGTATCACCATTCACCAAACAAAAAGCCAATAGTACATCAACTATGTATCCATATCCAATCGTCAATTCTTAATTTATCCTCAACCCATCTTCCCTCCCTCTCAATAATATTTATCTCTCTCATAACTCAGGAAAATTCATGTCCATTTAGTATGGTTTCCAATAAGGTGGAAAGATGCATTAATTATACACATAAGCTGCAATGTCATTAGATAGGAACTTGTGGTATAAGCACATTCCATGTCATGACATAATAAAAGCTTACAATTTACTCAACATAGTAGTACTTTGTACATAAGAGACTCTAGAAATTTCAAATCATAACTCACCCTGATTCAGCAACCGATAGCAATTTGGCAGCACAGCCATAAAAGGATTGAGTTTGTTGCGTTCTGCTAGCAATTCCGAAAGGTACCTGCAGAGTTGCAATAATAAACAGCATTAGTCGCAATAACATAACATCTTAGTGCACAAGGTGATCCATTTGTGGATTGGAATCTAACAGAAAGGACGAAAAAGGAGAAGATCTTGCTCAAATTTTTCTTGACAAAGAACAAAATTAAATCTAAACTACTCTAGGAATCTAGTCATCTCATTATTGAAAGAAGCATATGGAAATAATGTTATTTTTTCAACATTATGTAAAAAAATATGTATTCATGGTGCTATATACATACATGTCACCGAACAAAGAGATCTCTTGCTATCAAGAAGCAGCAAATTGAACACAAGTAATTCCAGGTTCACAACATACAAAATATCAATCCAAAGCATATGAACACATAATTTTCATTGCACTAAATAAAAACTTCTGGAGTATGGAAAAACAAGATTCCACCAATAAAAAAAACAAGAGAAAAAAAAAAGTTCATAAATATTCAACCATCACAACTTTGAAGTAGATTCAATCACTTGACCTCAATAATCACACAACTTCTAAAGCCCCCAGGATCTGGCGCTAATATTCACCCACAACACTTCATAAATTAAACGAAAAAAAAAAGGATCGGAAGAAAAGAGTGAATTACTTTTCTTGCTCGACAAGAGCAGAAGCGGCGCGGAGACCTCCGGCGGCGGCAGCGGCGGCGCCGATGTGAGGAGAGTGAGGGGCGGAGGGAGAGGGTGAGTAGGCCATGTACCTTCCGGACGACATCGTTTACAGCAGCGACGATGATAAATCACCACCGTCAGATCCACCGAACGATGACTGCAGTGTCAGTCCAACTCAGGAAGTGGTAAGAACAGCTGGCTGATATGGAGGAATATAGGTGGTGGTGGCGTCGGTGGAGCAAAAGGAAAAGGGCAGTAAAAGAGAAGGGGAGAAAAATGTGAAAGGGAAGATGGGTATTTATTGAAGTGATGAATGAGAGAGAGAGAGAGAGAGAGAGAGAGGAGAGGGAGAGAGCGATGGTCCAATGAATCCAACCCAAGGGCTATAGCAGAGAGGGTCACTTAATTTTACTGTTTGTGGTTGATCTTGAGAATGACTGCTATTTATACCTCTACACCTGTCTTCTCTTCAACTTGCTCATCATCATCATTCCCTCTAAATATATATAAATAAATAAATTATAAATTAAAATATAAGATTTGAACTTTTCTTGGTTGATAATCGAGAGCCCCATCCCAATTAATCATTAGATAGTTTTTGTTTTTATTTTTTTCTTTTGACAAGTATTATTAGATGGTGTTTGAGTTCTAAGTTGAAAAATATATTTGTTAATGCAAATTTTCTTATCAAGTCAAAATGCATCATCGATAAGTGAGGCTCGTCTCACGGATCAAAATTTATGAAATTGTATCATAATCAAATATTTTATATTTGTTTATAGGAGATATTTTGTAGAGACTTGAAAATAATTGTGTGTATTAATATTGAGATTTGGGATATTCACCTATCCAACTGCCCTTATTTATTGATTCTTCCATAAATTAACCAAGATTAAATCTTGTTACGACATTCTTTTATTATTTTCCAAATATGACATGCTATAAATATAAGTATTTATTTTTTTTCTGTTAAATTAGCTCATTTCAGATATAGTAAGCATATTAATAGTTTAAAATTTCTTGAATTTGATTATGTAAATAGTTTGAATGATGGAAATACCCTTTTTTTTAGAACCAAAGCTTTCCTATAATTAGAGTACTACAAGATGAATAAGACAATATATATGAATTTTTATGATATTTAATTACGCTGCATGACTGCATCAAATTTTATTTTTTTTCTTGATACCTTCCAGTTAAAAAGTAAAAAGTAAATAATTTAGAGCAGTGCAAATGGTTGGAAAATAAAAAGGGAATAGAAAAAGGGAAATAGCTTTAGACTGTTGATGGTGCAAAAGCAGGGTGGTATTGGGGACAAGAAGTGGTCATCTATCATCATTGATTGGCCTCAATCATGGGACCTCTCTCCACTCCCAATCCCCCTTTCTTGAATTTGATGCCCTTTTATTTTTAACTTATTTATTTATTTATTGTATTTACAGCATAGCATCTGATTTTGTTGGTAAAATAATTGTCAGTTTAAAAGGCATGTAGCGTATATCAAGGAGAAAGGTAGTTGTGATGTTACTTTTGCCAATGTGAATACAATCACCTTTTGTCTCCATGTATTTCGGAGCTTGATTGAATATTCTAACTTATATACTCTCATTTCAGAGGACTTTTTTTTTTACTTTACTTAAAAATATATTATGCAGAGATTTATTCAATTTCCATTATTGCTTTATTAGAAATGTTCCACAGAAGAAAGAGTCAGTTTCAATGGAAGAACTTCGATCCAAATAGAACCTTATTTATTACTGTGTTTCTATTGCATCCGATCACAAGACTGCTTGTGAGGATTTTGTTGTAAGTTTTAAGCAGTTTCATTTAAGAAAATCGTGTCTCCCCTCTGAATCTGATGATAAAGCGATTTTGTTCTATTTCTCCAATTTTTAGGTTGACATGTATTTAATGAAATATTTCCATAAAAAAATTGAAGATATTTAGGCTTTTAGCTCAAAGTATTGATTAAGGGGACATGTATCATCATTTTACTCTCTTCTTTCCCTTTTTCTTGTTGAATCTCAAGCGACATCAGTACTTTTCATACATGGATTGGAAAATTGAAGGATTTTAAATTCGTAATAACAAATTCACTGATAATGTTTGAATTATTATGAGATTCAAAATCCGAACTGATCTTTGAGCAATTTGAATAGATTTTGAACTTAGAAATTAGATGATTTGCAAAAATAAATATATATACTGAGAGTGCTGTTGTCTGTCATCTGCAACAATAAAAAATTAATTTGTTGTCATTGACTTCACTTATTTTTTGAGTCTACTCCTTCAAATTCCACATATAGAGATTGCTGTCATATTCATACTTACATAGCATAGCCATAAGAGAACACATCGAATAATCTCAACAATAATTGCATATGCTGGAGGCTTAGAAGATCAAGTAAGAAGCTAATGAAGGTTGATTAAATGTTAGCAGTTTTACAGAGAGGAGAGAGCTGCAGAATATGCAAGAGTTGTAAATATTATGATCCACAGGAGTGTGTTTTGACAGGCAGAAATTAGATTGAAAAAGAGGCAAAAATTCTTTTAATTGAATGAGGAAAAAATTGATCAAAAATCTGATACATGGAAGAAACAGAACACAAGCAGTGTTGCTATGACTGTTGCCTGTCTAAAAGCAGAATTATTTGCAATATAGGATTGATACACCAGTTTGCCTGCTCCCACATTGCAAAACCTACTACAAATCAATTTGGTGGCAAAACTCAACACTGAATCTTCTTCTCACTTCCAAAACTTCCATTATCAATCTTCTTGCACCCATAGAATCGAATAATCGGACCGAGAAAGCTTCATTCCTTGCAAGGAATTTCTCCCTAAATCCCAGACAGTAATCACTGTTACATACGTATATATTTGATTCATAAAATGTAGCTGAATTTTACCTTTTTTCAGATTTGCAAAAGGCAGTATCTGATCGATCAGTGGGGTTTGAGAATCAAGCACAAAGGATGAATCTGCAAGAAAGCAGCATGAGACCTGTAAAACAAACAAGGAAAACAGTGATTCTATAATGGGAGCACCAAGTGAGAGGCCTCCACTTGATCTCCACACTCGAGCTCTTCATTCTCTTCCCATTCTGCGGCTCTTTGCTCAGATCGAAGCTCGCCCCTTTCATCCTCAATTCCTGAATGCACCGGGTTAGGGCTCGGGCCTCGGCCCGATCCCTCTGCAACTGCTTCTCCACTTTCCAGTACCTGCAAAGCTTCAATTGAACGAGAAACACCATCACTAGAGAAGTGAACGTAGAAATTGCCGAAGGTATCCACCACTTGCTGCAATGGCGGGCCTCTGAATTAGATGTGAACAGAATCGTGAGAAATAGGCCATGGAAAAAGAAGAAGAAACAGCAGAGTTGGAAGATCTCTCTTCCGATTGTGTCCTTTCTCGATTCCTTTCTGGACATTCTCCTGCCAAATAGGTCTTCTTCTCTTTGCCAGAGCTTGAGAAGTAGAAAATGGCCGGGGCTTTGAGAGATCTCCGCCAATGGATGGCTTTGCATAGCGGAGATCGTAATCATGGCGGAATTTAGTTTTTTTTGGTGCTCTTCGTCGACTGGGATTTCCACGATGTGAGTATCTTTGGTTTCCGCCATTGATGTTTAGAATTCTCCGACGAAACTATAATAATCGATGCAGGAAAAATAAAATAAATGGCACGTAAAAAAGGAAGGAATGATCTAGAGAAAACGTTAGAAGATTTTTTCAGATTGCGATGAGAGAGAGAGAGAGAGAAAGAGTTCGTGCAAGAGAGAGATGGAGAGAGATTTGTTAATTGATATGGTGACGGAAACATGGGTGTTTCAGATATTTAAACGATGATGAAATAGCAACGGTCATATTTGTGTTCATGCTGGCAAGGGGAAACACGTAACGGTCAGATATTTCGTTTACCTTTTGATTGGGTGTTGAAGCCCAACAAAAATGGGCTTGGGATTAGTAGCGTTTTTGCAAAAACTTGGGCTTAGAGTTTGAAAAGCCCATAGCCAAACAAATATTGTCACAGAATATATTTTTATAAATAATACATATCAACTAAATTCAATTTTTTTTTTTTGGACTAAAGGCAACCATGAATTTTTAAGCACACCCCAATTTATATAATTTTTAATTAAAAAAATTAAATAAATAAAAATTATTAATTTTATTTTTTTTAAAATTACAATAAAAAACTTACTAATTCCCTTCGGTCACGTCGGCCAAACATACTTCTACGTGTTGGGTCAACCAAAACGGAGCAAGTTGGATTTTGATTGATTTTTTAGGTTTTTTTGTACGATTTTCACATGATTTACATATATTTAACTAATTCGTGAAATATTCATTATTATATTGTCATTTCATTCATGAAAAAAAATATGAAGAGAAAGGGAGAGGTTAGAGTTTAAATTTTTTATTAATGTCGGTATTTTCATATTTTTTCTTTTTTAATTAGAACTTATATAATTGGGGTGTGTTAAGAAAAGAGTAGGGTGTCTTTAGTCCCATCTTTTTTTTTTTTTTACAAATAGGGTGGGGACTCGAATTTAAGATCTTACTCAGGTTGAGATATGTATCTATTTAAATCAAGACTATAGGTATTAAATTCAAAATTTCAATAAATATTAAAAAATAGATAAATCACTTATGCGAATCGCATCGCATTTAAGTAAAATCTCTAAAACACAAAATATTATGAGTAGCACTCATTTGCACCTGATGCACACATGCACTCGGGTCGGGTCCGGACGCGAGTTGACCCGGATTCGAGCATTTTTACTTTTTTACTTTTTTTTTTACCATGACCTCTATGTTATGTTAGTCATACTTTTATATTATATTAGTCATACATTTATGTTATATTAGTCATACCCTTATGTACATATATCATATCTTTACTTAATACTTTTAACTCTAAAAAAAACCCTAATTTTACCACAATTTGTACATGTTTACCTTTACGTGATATTACTTATACATTTATATCAACATAGTCATACATTTATGTAATATATAAATGTACAACTAACATAACTAAAAGGTATATCAAACATAACTAAAAAGTATGACTGTCATAACTAAAATGAATGAAAAGTTAATATGTTTGTCTAAAAAAAATGTTAAAGTACAACTAGTCTTACAAAAGATATGACTAACATAACTAAAATGTATGACTAACACTACTAAAAAGTATAGTTAACATAAGATAAAAGTTTGACACTTGGAAACATGTTTGAGCGATTTTGTCTGCGACTTGACGGCGTGTGCGGACGTGTACGGGCGCGTGGTGGACCGAATCAACCCGAGTGCACAGATCTAGTGTCCGTGCACTAGGTGCACAATTTTTTTTATCAAATATTATAATTGTCAGACTGATGTTAAATAGATGAATTTGATCCATCTTTCTCTTATATTTTGTATGTATATTTGTATATTATCAAATATTCATTAAACGTTTTATCTTTATTTGATTATCTCCGATATAACACTTTATGTCTATTAAGGATACTATTATAATTTCACAAGTGTTCCTTTTAATAATAATAAATTAAAAATCTAATTATATTAAGCAATTTTCGTGGTGTAAATAGTCGTATTTATATGTATGAGTTTTAGATCACGTGCACGTGGAGATCAATTCAATTAAGGAAAGAAATAATAATACAAATACCTTATATATAACACTTTTACATTAGAGTTCTAATTATAATAGGATTCTATAAGATTTTGAATTAGTTAGGATTTTAATATAAAATTATTTAAATATGAAAACTTAAATTATTGTTATAATTTTAAATAATAAGTTTTGATAGAGATATATTCAAAAAATCATATTTTGTAAGAAACATACACACTTTTATATAGGTAATAGATATAAGTGGCGTCTGAGAAGAAACATGCCATAAAGAAAACTGTCCAATTACCCTGTAGTGTTGCTGGGTTAGAAACTCAGATCTACTGTGCCATCAATTTTGACTATTTAGAGCTGAATCTTTTTTTATTTTGGCTGACAAAATTGGACCTACTCATTTTGTAATTATAAAATGATTAGTTATGGAAAAATATAAATCTTATCGCTGCATATACAATGTGACGCTGTATAAATATTGTGCAGGTATCTATTTGTAAAAAATAATTTCATATATTTATATTTTTTTTTTGTGTATTATAAATATTGTGTATGGTGATCTATAAACAATGATGAAAGAATATAGGGAAGAGATTGACCAAAAAAAAAAATTAATAAAATTCTATTGTGTTAAGTAAGTAGAGTTTACTTTTTTTTTTTTTTTTTGAAGAGTTTACTTAACTATTTATATAAATATATTCTTGTAATTTTATATAAGGAAAAAAAATAAATATTGCTAATTAATTTTCGTTTTGATAATAGCACCGAAGCTGGGGCATGTAGAGTTGGGTGGGACTATCCACACCCCACCCTTTTCTAACCACACCCCAATTTCTAACCATACCCCAATTTTAATTTTAACATCTGAAAATATTTCTAAACACACCCCAAACTTTTCCCATTATACCTTTTGACCCAAAAAAACAAACAAAATCAAAAGCTAACAAAAAAAAGAAAAAAGAAACGAAGACCCAGTTTGTTCGACTTGAGAGGGGAGAATATTTCTTGATTTTTTTTTGTCAAATTCGACTTGAGAAATCGAACACGGAGAAATGGATACTCCAAGAGATGGCTCAACTTCAATGGCAGGTTCGTTTTACACTAAGTTTTCAATTTTTTAGGGCTATATTGAATCTTGAATAGAAGTTATGTAGATTAGATTGATTGATGGGTAAAATCGAATCACTTTGTATGTCTTATGGTGCGAGCATGTAATTGTATTCTATTATTTGAAAATTTTGATGTTTGTATGCTGAAAAACGAAAAAAATTCGAAGAAGTGGTCGAGAGGTGTTCGAATCTGGTGTGTCGTGATATTGCCATGTGTTCGACTAGAAAAGTCGAACATTTAAGAGTACGTTCGATTCAGAGAGTCAAACATTTTACTTTCCATTCGGTTTCTAGTTATCGAACATACATAGGCCCGTTCGACTAAGGAAAGTCGAACACCCTTCATTGCGTTCGATTTCTACAGTTCGAATACCTCACAGTTTGTTCGACTTCGACTGTTCGAACATCTCTCATTATGTTCGACTTCGACTGTTCGAACACCTCTCATTGTGTTCGACTTCTGAGATCGAATAGAGCTTATTTTTTCCGACTTGTTGGATCAAACATAGCTAAGTTTCTTCGAAGCATAGGAGTTGAACACTAGTACTTTTGTCGACCAGTTCCATCAATTTTTTTTTTATTCACATGATCTTGTTGACTACTTGCAGGTGACAAAATATACATGAGGAAGAAGAACCGACCAACGGCTTCTGAAAGAAAACATCGAAATGAAGAGCTTGTTGCCACTACCGAACACGTGACTGAGCAAACCGATTTTCCTCCGATTGTGGATCATCAAGATATCGTTGAAGAGCACGTGACTGAGCAAACCGATTTCCCTCCGATTGTGGATCATCCAGATATACTTGAAGAGGTAGTTGCAGATATGAATGAGACTGAATGAGCAAGATGCAGATATGAATGAGTCTGTGAATGAGCAAGAGGACGAGAGTGATGTTTTATCGGTCCCCATCCTGGTGGACCCATGAACCCTATCTTGATTCCAAGTTTCAAGACCCACGTTGCGTTAAAGATTTGGTTCAATCAGGAAAAAGTTGTGCTCAAGTTTTGGTGTCATACCACGAAGATGGAGTCGTGGAAACTAGATGACGTATCCGATAAGTGGAGTCGTCTGATATCTCGGACCAAGCTTTATGGTCTTCCATTCATATCTTACAAAAAGCCAAACAAGAATCTCATATGTGCCTTCATAGAGTGTTGGCATCCGGAGACCAATAGTTTTCACCTGTCGTTTGGTGAGATGACCATCAAGCTAGATGATGTCTCCTGCATTACCGAACTTCCAGTGACGGGTCTACTGGTAGTAATACCTGATGTGAGGAGAGAACCCTCTCCAGTCCTAATGTCTACGTATCTGGGGATATTAGTGGATGAGGCGTAGGAGGTCCTTGGGATTATTAGAGATTCGTCAGTGAAGCTTGAGTGGCTGCGCGAAAAATTTAGTCCGGGCATGAGTAGTACAGACGAGGCCACCAGACTGTATGTAGCTAGAGCATATCTGTGGTTTGTGCTTGGTTGCACAGTCTTCTCAGATAAAAACGGCAACAGAGTTTCGATTGATGTTTTGAGAATGGTATGTAATGTGGGTAGAGTACGTAAGTATGCATGGGGGGCTACTGCACTAGCTTTTCTTTATCGTCAGTTGGGATTGACATCTCACTACGACGTGAAACAGATGTCGGGATACTTCATATTGCTAGAGGTAAGAATCGTTTAGCTTTGATTTAAGTTCGTTTTAACATTTATAAACATTTTCATAATATTTCAATTACGTTTTGTGTTGTAGACATGGATATATGAATACTTCCCCATGACTCGACCAACTCACAATGTTATCTTTCGAAGCGGCCATCCATTAGCATCTAGGTGGGCCCAATAAGCCGCTGTCGGACCCTCCATTGATTGTATAGTTGCATGGAGGGAGATACTAGACACATTGTCACCGAGTAATGTAAGTGTATCACATTTTGTCATCTTGAATCTTTGTGTACTTAAGTGTTGGTCTTAAATGTTTGTGAATGTTTGTATACTTCAATGTAATGCAGGTTTGTTGGACTCCCTATATTGGGATAAAAGATGTCTACCCTCGTGACAATGTTACATTCTATGTTGGATGCATCAGTGTCTTTGACATCATTGAGCCGTACCATCCCGATTGTGTCCTGTGATAGTTCGATTATGTGCAAACGATTCCTGACATGCCACTGATCCCAAATAACGTGAAAAGAGGGAGTACGAGTGCACAATACAAGGTTGTCTTCTATTTGCTGGGTAACTACTTCTTGGCGTGGAGTAGTCATTTGTTGCCAGTGGATCGTGTTGGTGCAGCTGCGGCTCCTGCGTGGGAATGCTCGCCAGATTACTTGGAGTGGTATTATACAGTGTCTCATCTTAGGGTGCAAAATCCTGACAACGTTTCCAGTGTCGGGTGCCACATCTTTTCAACCTCAACAACTCTTGGAGATTTCACACTCGGCACGTGCCCAACTTCATCCATTGGTGGACAGGTGGGCATCTCGTGATCCCGACTTATCCCTTGACTTTGTGATGCCGATTGTAAAGAGTGTATATGTTTTTATGAGTTTGAATGACCCTTCTGAGAACGAGCCCTCATGAAGGCCGCAAGTTAGGCATAATCGAAGTCGTAGAAGTTAGTCATTCCCTGTTAGACAAAAGAATCAATGAGATACTTTGTAACACTTGATTCATATGTACTGTGATCCATATGTACTGTTTGATGTACTTTATAACACTTGATCCATTCGTTGTTTTGTTTCGAAACTTATCTCGAATGTCCGTTATGTTTGAGGTTTGGTATGTGATGTTTGAGTTGTGAACCTCCACTGAATTGGTTAGTATGTTTGAGGTCGGAATTATCTAGTTAAGAATGAAAGAAAGTAGGTTGTGAATCTTGATGCTAAAACACAAATTAAAGACACTGTTCGAACTCCACCATATGAGCGTTTTTCAAACTATTCGATTTAAAAGATTATTCTCTTCGACTTTAATTTGTCGAACGGATCATGTAATGTTCGACCCTCAAAGTCGAACTTTATGTACTATGTTTGAACTCTATCGTCAAACGTATTTCATTATGTTCGAATTTAATAAGTCGAACGCTGATTGAAGTGTTCGACTTTAGGAAATCGAACGTGGGTAAGGGTGTTCGATTTCAAGAATCGAACGTTGCTCACAAATTTCGATTTTCATATGTTGAACACTTGGTGAATATTTCAACTTCTTCGTTCGAACAGTAGGAAAAAAAAGTGCATATCAATGAAATAACCTAGCAAACAAATCCAAATTCAAACAACATGTGATTCATCTAATTAAACAAAACACCATCGAATACTTCATCATAATACATCGTAATCAACTTGATCACTGTTACATGTCAATAGTTCATAATACATAAGATTCACAATATCATAATATCTAATCACTGTCAATTATATCCAGACTCGCAACACCAATTGATTCACTATCACATTTTACCATATCGTGGTATTTCGCCAGTTGTGCTTGGTAGAGAAGTGCCCATCCATCAGCGTATGAATAGTGATATCCGTACCATGTGGTACTAATAGGAGGTATCGGTGCGCCATCTACCATTTCGACCTGTTAAAAACATTGTAAAAATCACAGTATTAGTGGATAAACACTAGATATAATAATGAAGCTATAAGGTGAAACAATTACCCTAATGAAATCGTTGTTTCCAACAAGTGTCATGCATGTTAATTGAGGATTCACCGGAATCGATGTTCTCAAAGGTAGAAATGTCAGGCTTTGCTGGGGAGAAATATGCACGAAAGCCATATTATATCTTGATGCCGCCAAGTTGTAAGTTTCCGGAAAAATAAACCAATACTTCGTGTCGTATACTTCATCACGGAAACACCTCAACATCTCTAACATCTTCTCAACCCTTGTAGCATCCAACCAAACAGTAGCATATAACGCTGTAAATTCCTCCAACTCTTTTATCAGATCATCACGAACTTTTCCCCACGAGTACTCACCCAATCCTAGGGCGTGTGAGACACACCAAAAGCCACAATGTCTGTCATCTTTCACATAAATTATTTTTGACACGTAATATCTCCATTGAGTTAGGAGTAGCTCAACAAGTGGAGTGCTGGATGGATTACACAGTGATTGACATTGGACAGGTTGTTTTTCCCTTCGTGATTTAGTAAACATCGGAGCAACTAACGAAGGTCCAGATAGTTGAATAGTATTCTCAACTGGTGAACAACTATCAATAACTGAACCCACATACTCGAATGCACTCTTATTTCGTTTGGTGGACTTGTCCTGAAGACTTTTAGCCTTGTTAGGACGACCTCGAACACGGGTATGAAACTCGGGTTCAAGCAATGATGATGTCTTGGGGATTGAGATCTCTCGGAGTTGTTTGAGTATCAGTAATCTTTGAGATTCATTTGCAGACTCGAAGATGTTAATATCACCCATAGTCTCCTGCCATCGACTTCCAAGATCATGAGCAATATGAACATCTGTCTTTGAAGGCTCACAATCTAATTTCCTCCAAAACCTGTCAATCATGTCCAGGATGATTGGTGCACCGCTTAGTTTCAATACAGCAAGTTCATGTGCACATGACAACCCACGGGTTCTTCTCAAAACACATCCAAACAACAACGAATTAACACCACATGAATTTGCACCCTCAAGCTTTTCATAAATCTTCTGCAGAGCAGCATGTGAGACCAAACCTCTGATAATCTTGAAAACGAAAGACTTGTAACGGTGGTGTAACACATTCAGACTTTTCTCAAAAGATGCTTTGATTGTATTGTGAGATACAATCAACAAGCCGTGAATCATTTCCCAAGATATTTCAAAGTTCGACTGACTCATACCAAGTTGTTTCTTCAGTCTTGAATATGCACTATCCGCCCTGTGAGACCAAATACAATAATAAGATATACCAAGTACAAAAAATGCATGACATTACCTACTTTAAAAAACAATTGATATACGAATTTATTATCTTAAATAGACGTACCTACTAGTTGTTGTATTGTCAAAATTCATGACATTATTGGTCCAGCAAGACACAAACCTCTCCTTATAAGGTGTTATCCAATTGTCAATGACATAATTAACGGCATCTGGGTAGTCGATGTAATCCTCATTCAATCTCCGCATCAACTAGTCAAATTTCACTTTGTCCTAAACAAGTATCAATGAATTCCATGAGTTGTTAAATGAATCTCACTTATCCTTCTTCGTATGAAACATTGGTCTGCACTTGGTCAAAATGTTCTTACTGATATGCCACAGACATATCAATTGTTTCGCACTCAGAAATGTAACCTTTATTGCATTCATCAATGCGATCTCCCGATCAGTAATAATCACTTTAGGTAGTGTTGATTGATCCATTAAACCCTTCAGAATTGTGAGCGCCTAAATATAATTTTCCTGACGTTCTGCCTCCAAATAAATACATGTCACCGAGAATGTGATATCAGTGGATGTAATCCCAACAATCTTCAAAAGAGACATCTTGCACCGATTGGTCTTGTACGTACAGTCCATCAATAAAACAGTAGAAAATACACGCAACAACTTGATACTGGTCGGGTGAGCATAAAATAAATCCTTGACCCTGTCCGTCTGCTCACATCTCTTGGCAAAATAATAATATTCATGGTGTTTCAATTTCTCCAATAGAAATTGCATCTAAGAACGACCTCCGTGCTCAACAATTCGATGCTTATGACGAGCATTGTAAATGGTCTTCAGCGTCGACTGATTATCAATAAAGGTTTCTTTCAAACTGCTCAAAATTTCTTTCGGTTTTGTGTTATTCTTTGACAAGTCAAACACATACCGATCTTCAAAAGGTGTAAGTCGACCGGCGTAAGAGTGCCCAACCAAGAAAAACCCCATCGGGTGATTATGAACACCCGATAAAACTGCAAGTGACCATTGACATTCATCCAATTGAGTCCCCTTCAAGAGAAATAGACAGTCACACTTCTTCGTACCGGTAAGTCTCTCTCTAGAGCTTGTCCTTTCAACAACATGATTTTCAAACACCAAATTATTTCTTTGCGATTTTGGTTTAGATGGCTTGTACTTGCCACTTCTTTCATATCCCAAAAACACTCTAGGCCTCCTACCACTTTCAACTCTGTCTGAGCGTTTTACTAAAACCACCATATTAAGCCTATGCGCTACTCCTCTTATCCATTCTACCAAAGAAGTGCGACTATAAAAAAGGTTGGCCGTGGAAAACTCAATTGTGTAATCTATTCCCTCATACATTGGATTATTCTCATGATCATCCAGCTTATTTTCATCGATGTGATTCACCACACTTAGTTCCGTGGATTTTGAGCCATTTTCCTAATAAACAATTCAAATAGAAGATAATAAACATATTGTTCCACGATAAATATAAAAAAAATTTCAATAAACCTACTGTTCAACTTAAAAAATTGAACGTTACTAAGACTGTTCAACTTTAGAAATCGAACACTACTAAAGATGTTTAACTTCAGAAAATCGAACACATCTTAGATTGTTCAACAATCAAAAATCGAACACTCATAGTAGTGTTCGAACAATGGAAGTCGAACACCCTTAGTTTGGTTCGAATTCTATGTGTCGAACACTCTTCAGCCCGTTCGACTATTCCAGGTCGAACGGGATTGTTCCAGCGGGATTTTCGAACATTCAAATTAAAACTCGATTTTTTGTAATACACTACTAAAAACAGTTAAAAATGTAGTAGAAATCTTACATTGCTCGTTTCAAATGTATCTTTCCGTTCCATAGACATTTCAACCGAAAATTCTTGTTGGGTGATATTTTTAGGGTTTAGAAAGGAGAAGAAATGTTTGATAATAGTGGAGAAGAAATGAGTTTTTCTAATATGAAGGAGAAGAAGAGAATTATGGGGTATGTTTAGAAATTATGGGATGTGGTTAGTAGTTTAAATTATATGTGAAGTGTGATCAAAGAGTATTTTAAATATTTAATATATAATTACTTTTAAATTAATTAAATTTGAGGTGTGATTAGAAAAGGATGGGCCGTGGATAGTCCCACCCTGTAGAGTTGGTGCCATTTGAAATCCGAGCCACCATGAGTTTCCGGTTACCAGTCGGTATTTCTCTTTCCATTTCTTGTTCAAAAAGAAAGTAAACAAAGACTAAATAGACTTGTTTATACACCAATTACCACCTATATATATATTAACCCCAAGATTTTTCATACTCTGCGAAATTTCCTTCTACATCAATTCTTGAACACACACTGCGAGGGGTTTTCTTTATCTTTCTGCAATCGAATTCTGTGCTCTATGCATCTGTACAACGCATGGCTTCCGCCGCCGGTGGCGGAGGAGACGAAGCGAGAGAAGGAGGTATTCGCTGGAGTCGTTAAGTCCGTTAAGGAGTCTTACAATCCCGATGATCCTGAGTCGGTTTACTCTACTCTTAAATGGGTCGCCGTTATTGACCTGTTAAGTCTTCTCACTCTTAATTCTTTGATTTTATTTTTCTTGAAATCTCTTTGTACTTCAATTTATTTCTATATGCAATCAATTGAGCATTGGGTTCAAGAAAGTTAGTCTTTCTTGAACCAAATTCTTTGATTTTATTTATGTTGAATTCTTTTTGTAGTTCAATTTATTTGTGTATGCAACCAATTGAGCATTGAGTTCAAGAAAGCATGTTTTTCTTGAACCAAATTCTTTGATTTTATTTATGTTGAATTCTTTTTGTAGTTCAATTTATTTCTGTATGCAACCAATTGAGCATTGAGTTCAAGAAAGTATTTCTTGAACCAATTCTTTCTCGTCTTTTTCTGTCTTCTTGCTTTTGATTTTAAAGAAGTATTCTTCTACTTAATCCGCCACATTGATTTTCCATAATTGATAGAATTTTAGTTATTCCACAGTCCACAATACTCTTGGTTGCAAAACTGCAGGACAGAACCACAATATGCTACCCCAAGAACTGGACTATTCAAGAAATATATCCGTTTTCTAACAACATGATGTTTACAATTTCAAAAGCAAGAAAAGTTAAACTTGATTTTTTAAATGCAAAACAGATATAAATTGAAAAGTTGTCCTTTTCAAATTGATGATCAACTTCCAGTATTTAGTGACATCTGATAGCATGATAGGTGACATAAAGTGCTGTTTTGAGGTGCTCAGCGATCATGGATTCTATGAAAGAGAAGAAATGTAAATAAAAACATTAGCAATTTGTGCTCCCTGAATTTATAACTGTTAATGCCAACACTAATCTATATTACAATGCAACAATATTTACATAACCAAATTGTTATGTTTTGTGGGAGGCCTTTGTATTCTGGTGGAGATGGTGCCAAGTCTTTTATTTTACTTTTACATTTTAAATGTTGTCCATCCTCCCTAGACTGATTATAGAGCATGAGGAAAGGAAAGAAAAGCAAATGTCCAACTCATAGATCCATTAGTTTCACACAAGCAAATGAGATTTGCATAAGAATGAAGGTGATACTGTTAATGAGGATATACTACTAGGTTCTTTTCATAATTCATACTCTCTCATTTGTGTTTATAACACACAGTCACACACACATAACACCTTTCTACTATAAAGAGTTATTCAAGCCATTCCAGTGATTGAGGTCATATTTGAGCTGGTAGCTGTTGTGACATCTGTTGATCAATGTTTTTCTGCTTATTAAAAACCGTGGAAGACTCAACCTCGTTTAGATCACCATTAAATGTCCAAATACAAGGACCACCGTACATTCTAACGCATTCATCTGATTCAGCTCTTGTGACTGGGTGCTATGACTGGTGAGAAAAAGCTGTTGCATGAATATTTCAAGGATGCTTTCAGTTATTTACAGTTATTTTGAATTCATTGTTCAATATTGGATGTTAAGTTTCTGATTTTGCAGAGTTATCCTTTTCTTCTTCTGATATTCTAGTCATTAACGAGTGTATGGTTACCTTGCACAATTTCTAAGTCTTTCTTAAGTACCAAACATTTGTTGGTTTATGTATAGTTTTGAATGCCATTATTGTGTTGGTCTCTGCCTGTATGTATATTTCATTCCGCACATGTCTTGTGTAGTGGTCTCGAACTGAGTATAGTGTTTTTTTCAATAGAATACATAGCAACACTTTCTTTGGCTGTGTGATGACAATTAGTAAGAGTAGACTTTGTCTTGCTCTCTGTGATAGTAATAAAAAATATCCAAGTTGCTAAAATCTAGTGTCAAGTAGTACTGTCAATCTTGTTCGAAATGGGATTCTTATTGTTTTCTGTTGACAAATCATGCTTCTTTTTTGCAACCAGTGAGTGCATATCAAATAGTTTTATTGCTGACCAGTAGTGGACATGGTTTCATTAATTGATGAAGATTTCATTGTTCATATTTGTCTGAGCAGTTTTGTTAAGGCCAAAAGTGACTTATTGGTTGAAGATGTCTCTGCCATTATAGAAGTTGGACTAGAACTGTTTCAAATATCGGAGAACAAGCTATATGCGCAGGTTATTATTCAGCATACCATGTTTCTGATGAATTTACCTATTCTTTTTCTGCTCTGAGTTCTTTCTGTTAATTGTTTAAATTAGGTTAGATGGGGAAACATTCTGGTGAAGTTGTTGAATAAGTACAGGAAAAAGTTGTCTTTAAAAGTTCAGTGGAGGCCTTTGTATGATATATTGATTCGAACTCACTTTACGAGGTAAACTCCATATCTCCAATTTTCTCTTTTTCCTTTAGTATTTTTTCTGCTTTTTATTCTAAATAATTCTGTGGATATAATCATCACCAGGTTAAAGTACTTGTGGCATGGCTAAGCATTTTCCTTTGTGTAATTTGATCTTGACAATGTGTTTAAAGCAGTAAAATAATCATTGTGCAATTCGTATAAGTTACGTTAATGGTTGTTACACTCTAGTGCTCTTTGCAATTAATCATTAATGATTCTTTTAGTCTACTTGGTAACATATATGCATATGATAGAAATGTTCATTTCTGATCCAGGAATACAGGCCCTGAAGGGTGGAGATTGAGACAACGACATTTTCAAACGGTTACTTCCCTTGTTCGATCTTGCCGGAGATTCTTTCCTCCAGGTTCCGCCTTTGAAATATGGTCTGAATTCAGGTATCTTTCTCATCCAATTGAAAAACTACTTTTGGTACTTGTCTAAAATACTGAACAAGCTGGAGGATTATTGTGCCGGTTGTTTGTTGGTCTATTTGGTTAGAGAGGAACAATAGGATTTTCAAGGATATTCAGGAATCACTAGAGGATATTTGGGGCAGGGTGAAGTTTAAGGTTAGCCTTTGGCGTCAAGCCATAGCTTTTTTAAAGGAATTTATATTTCAGATTTTGTGAGGGATTGGGGTTTAGTTTTGTAAGGGCTTGGGTTTGGGTCTAGTTTGGTTCTGATGTGGTCGGTGTTGGTTTTGGTCTTTATTTGCTGGATTTTCTAATTCTTGTACTCTTTGAGGGACTTCTCATCCCTCCTTTTTTATTTGCTTCAATAAAAGTTTTCTGTTTCTTTCTCAAAAAAAAAAAAAAAAAAAGAAAAAGGAAAAGAAAAAAAGAATGAGTAAGTCAGCCTTCATTAAATTATGCGAACTACAAAATTTTGGTGGAAAGTGTGTTGTTGATCAAAACTCTTAAAACTATAATTATTAAGGGTGGTGTGGTGGTGGTGGTACGGTTGAAGTTAGCTCTGTCAGGGAAAATGCATCTTAAATCTTGAAATTGTAATTTGAGTCTCACAAGCTCGTGTTAATCTCTCCAGCCCATTCTAGAGCAGCTTTTTCTAGAATATGCTTTTTTGTAGTGTAGGAAATTGAGAACCTGAGAGTGCAAAAAGACTACTTTCTCTGTCTATTTACTTGTCTTGCTAACCACTTTAGTGTGTGAAGCTAGGTGCCAAACCTCACCTGGCATTGTGTTAAAGGATTTAAGTGAAGAAATATTTTTCTAATTTTCTTTTAATTTAGTTCGACTATTTGTAATAAATGCTATTTCTTTCTGGAGGAAAAATATAATGAGATTGGACGTAGTGGGAATACTGATTCTTACGTTAACTGTGATAATAACAATGTCGTACCAGGACTCGGTTTGTTTTACTTTGATGCAGGGTCATCTTCTGCTAGAGATTCTGTGATGTTGGAAAGATGACACCATTGTAGTGTCGTTGTACCTTTTGCATCATAGAACAAACACATCCCTGATGAATAATGGCCATATGCCAAGTTAGCTTGTGGATATTAGGAGTATCATTTTGGACTTTTTTTTGGTTGCTAATCAATTATATGTTCTTTGATCTTAAAGTTTTTTACTACATAATTGCTGTGATTTTTTCCATATTTTTTTTCTGATCTCTTATTTATGCGTGCAATTCATCACATTGGTGTTGTAAAGTGATTTAAATTGTGTAAACCTTTTTTTTTTCCGAGGGGAAAATGCATGATCCTGCTTTACCAATCAACTAACCTTTGCACAATTATTACTTTATGCCTGATATGATTTTCCCAAGGGAATCTCTCTCATTTCGAGCGTTCATTAATTATTTATATTCTTACAGTGCATTGGTATGGCTGTTACATGATATATTAGTTTAACATGTATCATTACTGGATGTAATCAATTTTCAGATCTTTGTTGGAAAATCCATGGCATAATGCTTCATTCGAAGGTGCTGGATTTGTGCGACTTTTCCTCCCTACAAACTTAGACAACCAGGACTTCTTTCAACAGTAAGGAATGTAGTGTCTTATGTAACTTATTTATCTGATAACTTAGGCATGATTTCAGCAGTGCATTGATTTCTTTTTTCTTTGTTGCAGAGAATGGATTAGATTATGTCTAGATCATTGGGGTTCAATACCCAATTGTCAGTTTTGGAACAGCCAATGGGCCTCTCTCACTGCCCGTGTCATAAAGAACTACAAGTTCATCAACTGGGAGGGTTTCTTGCCAGGTCTATTCAATGTTTACTTGAATATGTTTGAGGTAAGTTTAAGTTTATGTTATTGGTTGATTAGATTTTACTATTGGATCATTCATGGTTCCTGCCATTTTATGGAGGACTTAGAAGAAGATTCTTTGCATTAGAAAACCCCTGAATTGAGGAGTCTGCATCTGTTAACTGAGCCCAGTCTATAATTAAAAAATAAGAAATTCCAATTGAACTTCTATGATATGTTATAAACAGGTTTTAGCAGGTAGCTATCCAGGTCATGATGTGAGTTTTATGAAGTTCCAATTGCTCTATTGGTCGTTTGTTTTACATATGATGCTGTATGTGTTTATGGAGATATCTGGCTCACACACTGCTCTCTGTGTGACTGCAATGCCTCTTTTGTTGATTTTTTATTTTTTAACAATTTTCTCTTTTTTATCTCCTTTTGCATTAATGATCTGGCCATGGTTTTTGTGGCAGTGAACATATCAAACACTAAATTATTTCCAGAAGCGGAACTAAAGATCATGTCATTGCTAAATATACAAAGACATAGCTTTTACATTCCGGGAACTTCTGTTGTGTATTGAGTTTATATTTGATGTATGTACAGGTTCCAGTGGCTAATGGGAGTGGATCATATCCATTTTCTGTAGATGTTCCAAGAAACACAAGATTTTTGTTTGCTAATCGGTCTGGCACTCCATCAAAAGCCATTGCTAAGTCTATAGTAAGATTTTCATTTTCTGCCTATTAGTTGGTCCACCAAAAGTCACAAGGACATATTCAAATTATGGTTGCACTTCATCCCAATGCAGGTTCATCTATTGAAACCTAGTGGCTCAGCCCAAAGCCACTTTGAGAAACTGGCCAACCTCTTGGAGCAGTTTGTTTTCTGGAACCCTTTTCATATTTTATATTCTTAAGCCTTGGTGTTGAAAGCAGTAAAAAACTGGTATGTTGTTATTTTAGGTATTACCATCCTTCAAATGGTGGGCGCTGGACATACTCATTGGAGCGCTTTTTATTCCATGTGGTGAATATCTTCCAAAAACGCTTGCAATATGAACAACTGTAAGAGATCTTGAAAAGTGACTTAATAAAAACTCAGTTTATTTAATTTTCTGAAAAATATGTTGTTTCAGGAACAAAGATGTTAGTGAGCAATCTGGACTATTCCTGATGCAGACTGACAGGGTTTCTTTTGTGAATACCATACTGAAGTTAATTGATCGTGGCCAATATAGCAAAAATGATCACCTCTCTGAAACAGTGGCCGCTGCAACTTCTATTTTGTCTTATGTGGAGCCATCCTTGGTTCTACCTTTTCTGGCTTCTAGGTTCCACATGGCTTTGGAGACTGTAAGTTTCTTGTGTGAGATTATCTGAGGACTTCTACTTTCTTTACTTACAACTGCGCTATCCAAGAACCGTTATTTCTGTTTTTGCTTAATTAGGATCTATGGGTGACAATAGTTTAAAGAAGAAACTGTTTTTATTTTACTTTTTTTGGCAACTTCTTTCATATAATTTACATGATGGTATATAATTAGATGACAGCCACCCACCAGTTGAAGAGTGCCGTGACATCCATAGCATTTGCTGGAAGATCTCTGTTTTTCACATCTTTATCAGCCTTGCCTATGGACTCAAGTATTGACAGCGGATCTGATTCATATGCTGATCTTCTGATGATTTCCTTGTCCAACGCTTTACTTGGTATGGATGCCAATGATCCTCCGAAAACCATGGCAACCATGCAACTGCTTGGTTCTCTGTTCTCTAGTGTGAGGCTCTTTAAACGAGACATCTGCTTAATGATGCATGGCAATCATGTATTTGGCTCATCATCTTTCATTTGCAGATGTCAACCGTGGATGACGATATAAATGAGGGATCACTGTTCCCTTCATTTTGCTTCTCGGAGTGGCTTGACGAGTTCTTGTGTCGATTATTTTCTTTACTTCAACACTTGGAACCTAGTGGTGTTTTGTAAGCAAATATCAGATATTTTGCTTTCTTTATCATCTTTCTGTCTCATGAGCACATTATCTAGTTCATTCACTGTTTGGTGGTAGCGTATGTTGCATTCTCTTTGCTCGTAAAACTTGGAATCAGTAGTTCTTGTTGCTGCAGGAATGAAGGTACTTATTCACCATCAACTTCAGGGACTTTCCTGGTGGAGGATGGTCCATACTACTTCTGTATGCTGGAAATATTGCTTGGTAGGCTCTCAGAGTCACTCTACAAGCAGGTGAGTGGGCTATGAATGAACCTATAGATTTATTTAGAGCTTATGTAATTTGGCATGGGAGGATGTTATGAACTTGTATATTATCTTTCAGGCACTTAAAAAAATTTCCAAGTTTGTCACAACGAATATTCTTTCTGGAGCAATAGCAGAGGTCGGACTGCTTTGTTGTGCTTGTGTTCATTCCAATCCAAAAGATGCAGTTGTTCAACTTATCAAACCAATTTTAGAGTCAGTTACTTCTTCTCTAAAAGCAACACCAACCTCTGGTTTTGGAAGTAGATTAACTTCCAACGCCACGTCCTCAAGAAAGGTTTTCCTCTTGTAAATGCCCTTGATGCTTTTAAGTTCTGCCAGGATATATTATTAATCTATAGTTGTTTTTTTCTAGGAAAAATCTACGTTATCGCCAGCTCTTGAAACAGCTATTGAATATCAGTTGAAAGTACTCTCGGTGGCGATCTGTTATGGAGGTCCAGCACTTTTGTGCTACAGGGATGAATTCAAAGAAGTTCTTTCTTCTGCTTTTGATTCGACATCTTGGAAGGTTTTTTTCCCCTTGTTAACTAACTTGATTATGATATCCTCTAGATTTCTCATGCCTGTGCAATACTAACTAGTTGATTGAATACTTGAAATGGATCTGTGAGAAATTTTTGCATGTATATCTGTTGTGATCTTTGCTAGTCTTAAACAATGTTAGAGTCTTCTGCACTATCAGCAATTCAGCATTGTCCTTTCATTTGATAGCTCTTTTTATCTCATTCAGAATCTTAACTAAAATCTAATGTATCTGACTGTAGATCTCTTCTAATCGTAGATATACCGACAGAGTATATGGTTTTATGTTGGGTGTTTGGGGCAATGTCTTGATGAATGTGATGCATATCAGCTTTTAATTTGGTAATGTGTTCTGAATATTTAATCATTAGAATATTTTGAAACATTGCCTAATGATATGCCTGATGTATAAGTCAGAGAAATCAGTAGGAGAAAAATCATTACTGTAACTAAGATCACTCTATGCATCAACCGGTGTAGAAAACTGCTCTTGCATTTGACATTGATGTTTGGGTAGGAGGGCATGTGTCTTCAGATGCTAGAGTCTGTTTGATCTCTACAAGAGAAGATATATGCATTGTGTCAAACCTTAGATGAACTTTTAGCTATTCATGCAGTTCAATGTTTAAAATGTTTAGACTCTTCAAAAATTGCAGGTTAATGGAGCCGGTGACCATGTACTCCGTTCTCTTTTGGGAAGCCTTATTCATTATTACCCCATTGATCAGTACAAGTATACTTTCTTTTACTTGATCTGCTAATATAATGTGGGTTTACATACTCTATGCAGTATGTGCACATTTACATGTGTCCACATGCACTCACACATAATCATCTCTTTGATATGTGGCTGAATATCTTGTCTTCTTAGGTGTAATATGCGTCATTCTTTTTCGGCTTCACTGGAGGAATGGATTGATAAGAAAGACTTTTCACTTGATAATCCAGAGATGGGCCCAAAGTGGCATGTGCCTACAGAGGATGAAATAAATTTTGCAAATGAGCTTCTAAAGATGCACTTTGAATCTGCGCTAGATGACCTGCTAATGATATGCCAATCCAAAATCCACTCTGATCCAGGTATACATGTGTGCTCATCTTCAACAGTTCTTTTGAAAGAACTTGAATCTTTTCTTTTTCTGGACATATATACGACAATTTCTATTGGGATCACATAGAGTTTATCAAGGGCTTTATACAATAACTTAAAATATATATATATATATATATATGTATATGTATATATATAGGTATGTATGGAATTGTATATCTGAGGTTCTATTGATGGGGTGGGGTAATTTGGTCATGGTTTGACATATCCTAGAAAGATTTTTCGATACTTTGATTCTTTGCAAGTACAAACAACCATCGGGGCCTTTCTTCTTTATTTATGATTTATTATACACTGACTAACTTATTTGAACTTTTAATGCCCAGGAGACGAGAAAGATCACTTAAAAGTGACTCTTCTGCGTGTTGACTCTTCATTACAAGGTGTTTTATCATGTTTACCTGATTTCAGGCCGTCCTCTGAGAATGGGATGGTTAAAGAGGCAGGCTGGTCTCCTTTTCTGATTGCCGGAGCAACAGGTTCATGTGTTGGTAGCTCAGAATTACGGCAAAAGGCTGCTGACATCATCCATGAAACTTGCAAGTAAATTGTTTCCTTCTCTGCTTCTGCTTTTCCCCCTGCAACCATGTTGAATGGTAGCTTTTAAACTCTCCATGTCATGCTTATGCAGATATTTACTGAAGGAGAAGTCTGATGATAGCATCTTGTTGCTACTTCTTATTCGCGTAATGGATACATTGGGAAATTATGGTGAGGGTTCCTTGTTGGGAACTTGGGATGATATTCTTTTGTTTGGTACTTGATCTTCTAATCATTGTTTGTAATAATATCCTGCAGGGAGTTCAGAATATGAGGAGTGGTCTAATCACAGGCAGGCCTGGAAGCTGGAATCTACTGCTATTGTAGAGCCTCCAATTAATTTTATTGTGCCATCTCACTCGAAAGGAAAAAGAAGGTGGGTTTTCCCATGATTTCTGTATTTTGATACTTTTGATGCATCAGTTATTTGTGGATGCTAAAGGTGTTATATTGTAGGCCTAGGTGGGCACTAATAGACAAAGCTTATATGCATAACACCTGGAGATCATCACAGTCTTCATATCATTTGTTCCGAACGAGCGGGAACATGTCTCCATCCGACCATGTGGTTCTTTTAATGGATGATCTTCTTAATCTCTCGTTGCATAGTTATGAAACTGTTCGAAGGTGAGTTCAGCAATTTTCTTAATCCCTTATATCATGTATGACCTTGCTGTGGCATAAGAACCTGATTCTTTTGGTGGCAAGCTGTCAAAGGAAAGTGGGTGTAGTCTAGAGTAGTTTAGTTGCATATCTAGTACGTGCAATTAAGGATGTTTTACTCACATTCTATCTTTCCCTTTTTCTTTTCAGTACAGCTTCCTCTGGTAAAATAACTTGCTACTTGCTTTTATGAGCTGATTTTTTATGTAACACACAATATTTCTATTTAATCATAGCCTTACCCGTCATTTTGCAGTTACAAATTATCTATGTGCATGATTGTTTGCCCTTTTGTGTGGAACTATGTTCCTGTTTTTGTATTTGCTTTTGTTTATTTACTATATGTATCTGTATAAGTGTGTGAGTATGTGTGTACACATGAGTAGCAAATGCATGTGATGCTCACAGTAAATGCTGACCTCCCCTTCTTGTGGTAACATTGGTTATATATGTAAACATTTGTTTCTAGACTTGCTGCAAAATCTATCCTGAAGATGATGAAGAGATGGCCGTCAACAATTTCAAAATGTGTGTTGAGTCTTGCTGAAAATCTTAGAAACCCAAGTTTGCCTGAAAATGCAGTCTTAGGTTCTTGCGCTGTACTTTCATCCCAAACTGTTCTCAAGCGTTTAACGATGGTATTACTTTCAACGAGATTGCTTAAACTAAATATTATGAAGTGAGTTCTGTGAATTCTGCTGACAATATTTCTCTTCCACCTTAAATCCAGGACAGGAAGGCTCTTTCTTCGTTCCTTCTTGGTATTTTGTACAGGTAATTTATTATTATTTTTAATATATATAGTGCCTTTTCTTAGATAATTTTGCTAGTAAAACATATCTGTGGCCTAATTACCTTTGAATGACTTGAAGCTCCCACAATGAATCCCAAAAGGCTCAGAAAGCAATTACTGAGGTGAGCTTGATTATCCAATCCTTCGATCCCCCTTCCCCCCGTCTCCGGTACTGTCTTAGATTTTTTTTTGTGTCGGTATATAAACATATGCTATGTCTACAGCTTTTTGTCAAGTATAATATCCATTTTGCGGGATTGTCAAGAAGCATTTTTGGGGGCCCAGGCAATCATGAAGATGGCCCTGATTTTTCAGATTTGGTTGCTGAAATTAGTTCTATGAGTTTTGAAAGCACCAACTTGCATTGGCGGTAACATATTTCTATTTCTTTTACTAAATGAATTGTGATGATTCACTCTTTCTACTCATCAGTCTTAGATACAAAAATAATTTAAAGTATCATTCCTCGTTCAGAGGTGCATTCATAATTATACATCTAATGTGCCTGTGGAGGAGACATTTGGTGTATATTTGTATTGACCTAACTTCTCATGGCCCCCTTTTCAGGTATAATTTAATGGCTAATAGGATTCTTCTATTGATGGCCATAGCATCAAGAAATGATCCAAATGTACCCACAAAAGTTCTGAGTGAAATCGCTGGTATGTCACTAAACACTGTTTGATCTGTTTGCTCGTGCCTGCATTTAACTTATCATCAATGTTTCTAACATTTCTGTGAATTGTTATATTGTTTATCAACTACGCAAATATCAAATTGCTTCCGCATTTTGCAAGTGTCCTTACTAAGAATCTGAGAAATTACAGGTCATTTTTTGAAGAATCTGAAAAGTCAACTTCCACAGACTAGAATTCTAGCAATCTCCGCTCTAAACACACTTCTGAAAGAGTCACCATACAAATTTTCAGCAGATAACAGTGCCAATGGTCATGGACATGTACAGGGAGATACCAAGTCATCTCTTGAAGGAGCTTTAAGTGGTATTTTTCAGGAAGAAGGCTTTTTTAGTGAGACTTTGAATAGTCTTTCTAATGTTCATATTATCAGTGATGGGGATACTGCACCTTCCAAAGGACATTACGGAGGTTCTTCCTTGCAGAGCTTTGCGGACAAATCAATAACTCGCTTCTATTTTGATTTTTCTGCTTCGTGGCCTCGTACGCCAAGTTGGATATCTTTATTTGGAAGTGATACTTTTTACTCAAACTTTGCACGGATCTTCAAAAGGCTAATTCAAGAATGTGGTGTGCCTGTTTTGCTGGCTTTGAGAAATGCACTAGAGGAATTTGTGGATGCTAAGGAGAGGTCAAAGCAATGTGTTGCTGCTGAAGTATTTGCCGGATTGCTGCATTCTGATGTCTTTGGTGTTTCAGAAGCATGGGATAGCTGGATATTGGTCCAATTGCAAAATATTATTCATGCACCCTCTGTGGAATCTTTACCAGAGTGGGCCGCAAGTATACGTTATGCAGTCACAGGGAAGGGAAAATCTGGAACTAGAGCTCCTCTTCTGAGAGAGAAAATAATTGATTGCCTGATGACACCTTTACCACCAACAGTCACTACTTCTGTAGTTTCCAAACGCTATACTTTTCTTTCAGCTGTTCTCATAGAAATATCTCCTCAGAGAATGCCTGAAATTGAAGTATTATTTCATTATAATCTCCTGAAAGAGTTACTGAGCAACATGAGTCATTCGTCTGCACAAGTAAGTGAATTTATTTGCATCAGGTGTGCTCTCAGTAAGAAGTATATTTGTTCATGATTTACCTTTTGGTTGTCCGAATATGCATATATTCTTGAGTAGTTGTACTAGTTGCTCGTCTTCTTACTTGAGCTGTACAACCATCTGATTTTGTATTTTTTGGGTTTTAAAAGAATTGTTTATTGTTATACTTAAATATAAATGAGAAGTTGAGAACATGTGTTTTGACCAAACACGCTGATGGATATGATCCGTATAGATGAACCCATATGGTGGGACAAAGACTTTAGTTTTTTGTTGTTGTTGTTGTTGGACACTAGTAGTCAAGGTTTGCCATGTATCAAATGTTGTGATCTACCTGTAGAAAGAAAGTATCCAATGTTGTGTATTTTGATGTTATTTTGACTACTTAAAACTGAGATTTTCCAATGACTCTCTGACTGACACTGAGCGGGAGTAGCATTTTGCTGTTATCTCTCCGGTTTCCCAGAGGTTGCTATATGTATGTTATGGTTCTGTGGATTTTGCATATTTTTTTCGCCTTGGTATTGTTCTGTTCCTTGGTCCAAAAACAGTCACGACTTTTTTGTCTATATGTGTAGATTTATCTGTCTTTCTAGTCAATTTCTATTCTCTTTCATTGCATTATTTAGTACCGTCTTTTTATTTACCTGACTCTAGCTGTTTTATAGGTTCTATATGTAACTCTATGGCAGGTTATTGTTGTTTTTCCCTTCCCCTTTTGCCTTGTGAATGACATTTATAAAGTGCTGCAAGTTTCTTTTACTCATGAACAAATGCATATCTGAAACTTTTCTTAATATCCCCTTCATTCCTTCAGCTTTTAAATTTCATAGCTAAGTATGATCTTCTTATAGTACTTACAGCAACTGGGGTAATCTAATACTTTTCTAGCCAGATTAGAGATGATTATTGTTGCTTGCTAATCCTTCCAATTTCTCCTGGAATAGGTGCTTTTTATTTGTTTAATTATAGTCTAATATATGAATGTGATATTTCCATTAGAAGTCAGATTCTATTGTTCCCAAATTGAACTTGTTATGATCTTTACCACTTCAGACAGATTCCCTGGTTTCATCCATCAAACTAATGGATATTGTCTGACCAGGTGAGAGAAGCCATTGGTGTTACCCTTTCTGTGTTATGCTCAAACCTTCGACTTTATGCATCCTGTGATGACAATCACTTGCTTGAAGGAGAAGCCAGCAATGCAGACATAAATTCTGCAGGATGCTGGGATCAATATCTAGTGAAACGGGCTTCTGAACTGGTACCTAAGATACAAAATGTTAGTGTATCAGAAACTTTGGAGATTCCAGCAGAGCATATATCAGAAAATGGGGTGTCAAGCGACCATTCCAAAGACGATATCAGATGGATGGAAACGGTATCTTTTTATCTATGAATAATAGAATAATTACTTACCTGATACTTGGCTTCAGTAAACTTTATTCCATGTTGATTGATTCACTTTATCATATTATCTATGTTGTCTTACCTGATGTTAATTTGATTTTATCTTCTCTCCATGTGTGCAGTTATTTCATTTTATCATATCATCTTTAAAGTCTGGAAGGTCTTCAGCTTTGTTGGATGTTATTGTGGAACTTCTGTACCCAGTGATATCTTTACAGGTAAAATTTTGAGTTTTTCATGCTTCCATGTGCTTTCTGCCTCTGTTTATTGATAATCTGAAGTTAAATCGTTTCAACATGAATGCACCTCTACTTACTACTAAATGCTACTTCGTAGTCATTCATACTAAAATTATTATGAGACATATTTCCACAAAAATAGATAAGTGGCCTTGACTTGGGCCTTATGGGCAGAAGGCAAAAATTCAAAACATGTAAAGAACAATAACGGAGAAAATTTAGTTTATCTATGGGTTAGAATTCATTAAATAGCATTTGAAGGTGATGTTCTCTGTTCCTTATGAACATTTTCTTTTGACTGAAGAGATAAGTTGAAGTCAAGAGATCCAAACTTGTGAGCAGTTTGGTGGTTTTAATAGACTAAGCAAGGTGCTTGGGAATTAGAATTTTATACAATGTCTTCTTATAACCAGATTATCATTTTCAATTTGATTAGAGCTATTTTTCATTTTCTCTGAGTCACTTATTCTAAATGTCAGTCTTGAGATGTATGATAACTCCTACCAATAATTATGTGACAATCACACTGCTACTTGTGGGCTTTAAGTTTTTTCTGCTATCTTGCTCTTTACAGTGCAAGGATCTTTCCCTTGGGCCCTAGTATAAACTTACATATGATCTCTCTTTCTAAAGGAAACATCAAATAAAGATCTTTCAAATCTGGCAAAGGCCGCTTTTGAATTGCTAAAATGGAGGGTGTCTGGAGAACCTCATCTGCGGAAAGCTTTGCCTATTATTGTTTCTTTAGCCATTGATCCCAATTGGAGAACTCGATCTGCAACTTTAACCTTTTTGCGAAGTTTCATGTACAGGTATGCTAGTTGATTCAGGGTTGGGTGCATTTCTAATGCCCTAGATTATTTAGTATTATCTTGTCATGTTATTATCTCTATCAAATGCAATTATTCCTTGAATTTTTTACCCTTTGGACATTTGACTTGGTTTCTCAACCCAGTTACCTCTAGTCAATATTTCCTAAGCATATTGAGATAATGGTTTCTGTCTGATGATTTCATATCTGCCTTTAGAGTGTTTTAAGCTAGTAGTATTTTACTTCTCTTGCTCTATTGGTCATGTAGAATATCTTCTTTTAAAAAGAAAAATATCATGACAACTTTTTTTTGGATGTTGGGTTGCTGACATCACTGTTGTTATAGATCATAATTTTGACTCTTTCTGAAGCTCATGCAACAGTATGTTTAATAGTGCTTTGTCATCTTCCTACAGGCATGGCTTTATTCTCTCTAACATGGATAAACAACAAATCTGGCAAGCTGTGGAGAAGCTTTTGACAGACAATCAACTAGAGGCAAGTTTTTACCGTAAATGATGCTTTCTATCTATACCAGTCTAGTGCTATTTAGCCGCCTGTCAGATATGAACTCTTCTGTATTCTATATTTTGAAACATTATTTATTCATGTATTTTCCCTCTTTGTCAAGGATGAATCTCTTATCACAAGATGGTTTTTATGAAAAGCATTCATCACAATATTTTATTCTTTTCCCCAGGTGAGGGAGCATGCTGCTGCAGTTTTAGCTGGGCTGATGAAGGGTGGGGATGAAGACTTAGTTGAAGATTTTCGCCGAAGAGCTTATGAGCAAGCTAATGCTGTACTGAAGAAAAGGAAGCACAGGTAGTTTTATTGATTGAGCTTTTCATGGTCTTTTTCTCCCCCAAAATATGTTTCTAGTTATCATTAAGGGTAATAAACTTTTCTGGAATTGTGCAATCCTAATGAAGCTGCGCTGTAAACATCTTTTAGTCATAACCTAAATAAACCAGCAACTAAGAGGGTGAGTTCATTGCAATTCTTTGTTATGTGTAGGCTTTTTCCCTTTCTTTCTTTTTAATTTATTCATTTATTTAATATCAAAAACCAACCTGAACTATGATCTTTTTTCAATTTGCAACCTAAACTTTTTCTTTCTCCAATTTCATTTGGTTTGAAATGTGGAGTGTTTTGGATCCGGATGTGCCCATCCGGATTTGGGATGGACCAAATCCCAATCCTTGTTTGTTATGGGATGAGGAAGGATTTGCAAATCCAATCTCCACCTACTTTTTTTTAACAACTCCCAATAAAAACATCTACTTTTTCTACAATTCCCAATGTGGTGAAGACATTTTAACTATAATCCTACCCTATATAATCCCAAAACAAACATGAGATTTTCAAAATCCACCTTTTTGCAAAATCCACTCAAATCCCAAATCCGGACTTGCAAAATCCACCTCCGACCTAGTCCAAACATACCCTAAGCATGCTGTTAGAAATAAATATTTTGTGTGTAGGCTTATTTCACAAGTCATTATTTTATATCGGCCATGGTGTCCTACTGATGATGTGCCCAAATGATCTCTCTCTCTCTCTCTCTCTACCTATCTATCTAGATTTTTCCAACCATGTTGGCTTCATTTCCTGATTTGGTTTTGAAGAAAGAAAATTTACTAGCTGAACTCAATCAGACATTCTGTTGAGATAATCTCCTCTAAAATGTCTTTCTCCATACTTTTGGTTCAATGTGCTCAAGTTGACTACCGTTATAACGACGAGGCAGTAGATTCATATCTATATGGACAATGCTCCACCCAATTGTGATTATTGGAAATAATTGTTGGGGAACTCTTTGATGACTATTATATAGAGCTCTGGTTATGCTGAGTCTCCTCCTACCTTATTAACATATTCCATTGCCATTATACATGTTATAATATAATATTTCTCTCATTTGTGATTACAGAAGCAAGGTTGCTGCATTGCCCATTGCATCTGTACATGGTTCAATACTTGCTTTGGCAGCTTGTATACTATCAGTTCCTTATGATATGCCCAGGTCAGTCAACTTCCATTCTATTAATCATGCATAAGATTCTACATTCACAACTTCGAATTCTGTGATTTGAATTTGAATAATTCTGCCTACATTGTAATATTCAACAGTGATGAACTCAGTTCAACCTTGTAAATGGAAATCATTATTGAATGTGGGCATGATCACAAAATTTTTAACATAGAAGAATTTTGTTGTTAAGTAACAAGATTCACAATTTTTTGCTCATTATATATGCTCAATCTGTATCTTTCACTAATACATCAACCTAAATTTTTTGCAGTTGGTTGCCTGAACATGTTACTTTACTGGCCCGTTTTGTGTCAGAGCCTTCACCGTTGAAATCTACAGTTACAAAAGCGGTTGCTGAATTCCGTCGCACCCATGCAGACACATGGAATGTACATAAAGACTCGTTCACTGAAGAGCAACTTGAGGTCTAGCTCTATGACAAATTCTCTTTTTAAACCAAATAATTGACTTATATGAATACATGTAGAAAATGAATCCTAATCGACAAGTTTATCGGGGATTCTTGCAGGTTCTGGCTGATACCTCTTCTTCATCTTCTTACTTTGCTTGATGTCATGTTTTGAAACAACCCTCCTCACCAATAGCAGTTGAAATAAATGAAAAGATAGAACACTCACTGCCATAATTATTTTGTATTCATATATCTGTAATGCTATATTTCTCGTATATTTGTAATGGTATATTCGCACTATTTTCTAGATATATATTTACAATTTTTCACCATCGACATTTTGGGATTTTTTTAAAATTAAATCTTTGGTACTAGACTGGAGAGTTCATAATACCAAGATTTTCTTGTTTTGGGAAATGAGGATTTAGTATGAAAATTTAAAAAATATTATATTACACCAAATTTGTTTCTTGCACGCATTATATTTAATTTTTTTAGCATTCTACCAAATGATGTACAGATTGAAATGAGAGTAGTAACATATCAAGTTAATGCTTTGTTCCACTTCTTGCCGTTATCAGACCTTTGACAGAGCCAACAAAGGCATAGGTGATGACTAGTAAAGTAACCAAACAATACAGTCGAAGAATGATGGACTTCTTTGTCCAAACCCCAACATGTTTCTGCACCAAGTACATCTCCACTGGGAAGTATACAACTATAGGCCAAAAGTTTATGGATCCGGCTATCCCGACGACTTGGTTGAAGTAGGGAAAGAGAATCGAAATACCTGTGGTGAATCCCACGTAAGCAGTTCGTAGGCACAACCTCAGAGGATTCAATCTCAAACCCGGCATTTGCTTTACTTCACCATGCACGAATCTGCTATTCGGGAACTTCTCTCCAAGCCATCGCTCCGTGCTTGCATACAGTGGTTGGCTGTATACCTAGTACACAGACAAGTATTGTTAGCAGAAAAAAACAGCAAGAAAAGAATTGGGAAAATGTGAGGTGTGTGTGTGTACCTGATATCCACCAAGAAGATGAACAAACACACATGCATTGGCAAAATCGATGAGCCAGTAAGGCTCGTAGAATCCAAATCCGGTCAAGAGGTTTCCGGGTGTGGAGTTTCCAAACGCTGCATATCCAAATCCACCACAGCACAAGTAGAAGAAAGTCGTAATGCACACTGCCATTATGGATGCCTTCTTCATGGTGACTTTTTCTGGTGGATTTGTCTTCAGAGTATCCTTCATGAAGTTCAATAAACCTTTGATTTATTAGCTCTTGATGACTCTGATCAAGAATTGTAAAGTTTCTTGGTACAAAAAGTAGGTAAACTTCCTCACCGTTATCTCCAGAAAGATGAGAGAAAACGGGAAGGAAAAGGCCACGTCTCCAATTGCTTGAGCAACCGACCATACTTTGTCAGCAGCATTAGAAGCTGGAACCCCTCCAATGCTACCTTTGAATTCTCCGTTTTCTGAAAGTTGACACTGAAATATTAGAGCAATGGTATGTGAAAAGCTGCTTTATCTAGCTTCAATTACTTTTCCAACTTTGCATATATACCTATCACTTTGGCCAAGCCAAGACCTGATCCAATGATGGAATATGCGAAAGACATGGTTGCAGCGATGACAGAGAGCCACACAGTATTCCGGAAATCAGGTATTTGAGAAAGTATAACTTGAATAATCCCAAATATAATCATGTAAAAAGTGCTTCCATATTCACAAGCAGCTGTATGCCCTTCATTATGGTAACAGTTGGACATTTGAATAGCTCTGCATCATTCGAAAGGATCTCTGGTTAACAAACGCGACGTATTCTCAAGGGAAAAAGCTCATAAACACATACCTCAAGCTGATGGAGGATGTTATTGTGTAGACAATACCTACTTTGATTAAATTGACTTTAACAAGAAGGCCACAAACCAACGCGTTCTTCTTCCCTGAAATGCCAAATACATTGATGATATCTACTCTCTAAACTGAACTTGTTAAAAGTAAAAGCTGGTAATTCTTACCCAAGATTCTGTCAACAGCATCCAAGTAGCTGGTGTTTGTGTGGAAGCCATTGTTGAGATCAGGTGATCTGTAGCAATTGCAGAGAAACGAGACAGAAACGATGGTAACCAAGGCGAAGGCCAACAAGGTCAAAGGACCAGCAATCCATCCAAGGCGAGACATACTCCATGCCAGTGATAGCACACCAGAACCAATCACTGCTGTTATTATATGTGCCAAGGCAGTCCACACAGTCCCTGATCACTTTGTTTGCTTCAATTATTAACTAACACCACCAACATTGTAGCCTCTATTAAGACTGACTTGTGCTAAAATACCACAGATTTTGGATCATATTTGTACACTTTCCCAAGAAGCAATAGGACAACTTTGTTAAACGGAACAAAAAATCAAGAACTGAAAACTGAAGCTGTTATTTTGATCAAAGTTTTGAACAAGAGAAACCCATGATTGCAGTATTACATATAACATGGGAAACTGGTAAACTAATTGCCACAGTAGTTTGGAGAGAGAGAGTTGACCTGTTTTATGGGAATGGTCCATGGATGAAGGAGTAGAGAGAGAAGAGTGCAATAACAAGGAGGAGCAGTGATCATCTTCATCGAGTTCAATTCCCATGGCGGTTCAATTCTGACAAGTAGCCTATATTAGACAACCCTTAATTACACCAAAATCCAATTACCCACAAATACTCTCCTACTCTAATTATTATATTGGTTTATTTTAGAGCATTCACATTTTATTCGGTTCTTTTTGTCCTTTTCCTATAATTTTTTTTCCTCCAATCAAACCATTTTTCTTTTCTACTTTAGAATAAATGAAGGCATGGACTAATGACATCCACCCTTTCTAAGTACAACCAATTCATACATTTTTTAATTAAATTTTTTTAAAAATAAATAATATAAATTTACCTTTAAGTTTTGCTCTATTAATTTCATTCGGTCATTATGACCGAATGTATTTCTCCGTGTTGGGTCAGGGTGGCCGAACATGTAAAAATACGTTAGGCCAAGGTGGTCAAACACTCTTCTATGTGTTCTGCCAACCAGGACCGAACAAAACTGTTGGGATTCAATCATTTTTTACATTTTTTTCATACAATTTTCACACGATTTTCATACATTTAACAAATTCGTGGAATATTCGTCATTATGTTGGCATTACATTTTTAAAAGAATTAACATAAAAAAAAACTCAGAAAAATCGATTAAACCCGACCATCCTCATTTGACCCTGGTTGGCCGAACGCTCTCCTGAGTGTTCGGCCAACCAGGGCCGAATGAGGATGATCGGGTTTGATCGATTTTCTTGTGTTTTTTCATTCAATTTTCATCCAATTTTCACACATTTGACTAATTCGTAAAATGTCCATCATCAATTTTACATTCAATTCCTAAAAAAAATTAAAGAAACAACATCAAATAATAATAAAAAATGAAAAAAAAAAAGTAGCTAAAGAAGGGATAGGATTCAAAGAAAGATGAAGGATAATATTGTCATTTTTTAATATTTCAATTTTTTTAATTAAAAAATATTCTAAAATGGGGTGAGTTTAGAAATTGATGGGTGCGTTTAGTCCCTCTCCAAATGAATTCAATGATCATGAATGCCATAAGATTTATTTTTTTCATACCAATGATAATCGACTATAAATAATTAAATATAAATACTGGTGCAAGTATACATCATATATTGCATTCCAACTTTAAATCAGACAAAATTGACTTGACTCCGAAATAACTCCACTGATTTTCAAAAATTTGTAACATTATATAGTAATATAGAGAACTAAATTTCATTTGTGTGTATGTGTAATTATGCCAAAATAAAAATAAAAATAACATATATATATGTATATATATTTAAATAGTAATCCAAAATCCGTTGTAATTTCGATTCTTTATTTTGACACGGTTTATCGGGATGATAGAGTATTACAATATCTTAAATGAGGAAAAAAGTTAAAAGAAAAATCCTTTTCTACTTGTTAAAAATGGAATAAATATTGTTCAGACTGGAAGTGTTAGTTTAGAAACAATACAACGTCTAAGATTCAAAGGCTAATAAATCGATATAATAATTAATGCTTCACTTTGATCAGTATAATAAGTATTTTTCCTTCATCAATACAAATTTTTGTATGTCTAGTATTCCTATTTCATTTAGAAGAGTTGTTAGCTGAAACGAGCAGCCAATATCCCTTCAATGGATCCAGCAAAAATATACATATTCAGCAAAAAGCAAACAACACTAACACTCCTCAAAATAATCCACATGGTCGACCAAGGCCTAATGTTTTTCTGTCTCAAACACATTTCCACTGGAAAATATACAGACAAGGGCCAAAAGTTGATGGTTCCTAGTACTCCCAATACCTGGTTGAAGTACGGAAATAACATTGCAACACCCGTTGTTGATGCAACATACACTGTCCGAAAACATAGCCTCTCAAGATTGAAACTCAAAGCTGGAATTAAAGGAAATTTAATGGCATAATTTCTGTTGACAAATGAGCTCCTTGGAAACTCAGCAGCCAGCTTTTTATCCACCACTGCAAACAATGGTTGTGAATAGACCTGAATACCAAAAGTGGATCAGATTTTTGTAAATATCAAAAATGAATAAGATTTGTGTTATAGTTTACCTGATAACCTCCGATTAAGTGAAGAACAACGCATGCATTAGCGAAGTTGATTAGCCAGTAAGGGCCGAAGTCTGAGAATCCAGTCAAGAGATCTCCTGGTGTTTGATCTCCAAAGGCTGCATATCCAAAGCCTCCACAGCTCAGATAGAAAAATGTGGTTATACAGATTGAAACGATCGATGCCCTCTTCATTGTCCGGCTCTCTGATGGTGGGGACTTCAAAGTATCCTTCAGATTTTTCGAGTCATGGATTTAAGTTAGTCTTTAGACATAAACTGGATTATTGATACTTGTCTGAAAAGGGGTTCACCTGTATTTCAAGAACAATCATAGGATACGGATAGGCAAAAGCAAGGTCACCAACTGCTTGAGAAACTCGCCACACTTTCTGCATCGTGGTAGAAGTTGAAATTCCCTTTACACTACCCTCGATTACTTGATTGCCTGATATGCATATAGATGAAAAATGTAAAGCAGAAGGCGAAATGGGACCATCTAGTTACTGCGAGAATTCAGGTAGTTGGTTCAGTTGAATGTACCTACGACTTTTGCAGCTCCGAGGCCCAATCCGATTGAAGAATAAGTAAAGGACATGATTGCAGCCACTATAGAAAGCCACTCCATACTATGGAAATCAGGTATTTGAGACATAAATATTTGGACTAAACCAAATAACAGCATGTACAATGTGTTTCCAGATTCACAAGGAGCATCGTGCCCATGCTTGTGGTAACAGCTTGATCTCTGTATCGCGCTGTATATCATAAAGCCGAAGATTCAGAATTGGTATATAACATTCTCCAGGCCTTTATAACATGGTTGAAGAAAACTATTGTGTTAATGGAAACTTCATTTTCATATCTACAAATTCAATACTTTCCACTTTCCAACAGAGATGAACATAAACAACAACATTTAGTTCTACTCATACCATGATATTCAATAACGTTCCACAAAATTCAAGATTTGGTAAGCATTCATATCATAGTTCCTAATGAAGCCAAAAAAATCAAATAAATATAGTAATGAAGGAAGAACACCTCATGCAAATAGCAGTTGTAATAGTATATGCAATTCCAGTTCCATAGAAATTCATCTGTATAAGAAGCCCACAAATCCAAGCACTCTTCTTCCCTGTAATGCCAAACACTATCAAACCCCATACACTCTACATTAACCATAGCAGTATTGCATTCAAATCTAAAGCAGGAAAACCCCTCTTCCAAAATTTCCTCAAATTAAACTAGACATACCCAAGTTGTGTTGAACAGCTGCAACATAGGATCTATGTCTGATAGGACCATATTCAGGGTCAGGAGATCTGTAGCAATTGCAGAGGAGGAAGGTGGATTGGAGAGTAACAATGGCGAAAAGAAGCATCAAAAGAGGGGCCCAAATCCACCCCAACTGTGCAATGCTCCATGAGAGAGAAAGCACACCTGAGCCTATCACTCCGGTTATTATATGGGCCGCCGCCGTCCATGTATTCCCTTCAATATGCAAAATTTAATTCAGAGAATGAGCAGAGACGGTGGTTATACTAAATTCAAAAGGGGAAATTGATTGAGATTACAAAACCAGTTCTCTTAGGAGAAGAGTTGACCAAAATCAAATCATCAGATTCGACGAATTCATCGGCAGGCGGCGATGGGAGTCCTAGCTGTAGCAAAGGCAATGGTTCATTTGTATCTTTAGCAACCATGCTGGTGTGAATCAGTTAGAGATAGATATATCTGTAATTGCAACTGAATTCTTCCTCTATTTTCTTCCACCCATGAAAATGGTAGAAGTAAGCAAAAGTCAGACCTATTTATTAAGCAGCTTCATTTATTATTAAACTAATTTCTCATTTTCGATTCTAATGAATTTATTATTAAATAAATTATTAAACACACCCATTTTTTATGCTATAAGCCCCTGTAATCTTCTATTAATTTCTCACTATTGAATCATGGTCCAATGTCTAAATCCTATGAATTCATTTACCACGTGATTTTTTAAGATTAGAAATCATGGATTGCTAATTCATAGTGTACAATGTATATCGCCTATCAGCATGGAGTAGTAAGAAATAATAAAATTGAAATCACTTCACCTTTGTTACATACATATTTACAGTAAAATAATACATAATATATTTAACTTAACGATTTTATTGTCTAAAAGAAATCTCGATAAAAACGAAATTTTTCTTCATATAGAGTAATAAAAAAAAATTGAAATCACTTCACCTGATGCACGGACCTAGGTCCGTGCATTCGGGTTGACCCAGCCCATTACGCGTCTGTATGCACCCGCAAGCGTCATCAGATCGCGGACAAAATTCGCTTAAACATGTTTTCAGGTGCCAGACTTATGTTAACTATATCTTTTAGTTATGTGGACATACCTTTTGTAAGGCTAGTTGGTTGTACCTTAACATTTCTTTTAGATAGACATATTAACATTTCATTCATTTTAGTTATGTTAGATATACATTTTAGTTATGTTAGTTGTACCTTTATATATTATATAAATATATGACTATGTTGATATAAAGGTATAAATAATATCACATAAAAATATGAATATTATCACATAAAAGTAAATACAATATAAAAGTATGACTAACATAACATAGAAATCACGGCATAAAAAAAAAAAAATAAGGTGGACGGATCCAGTCAACCCTAACTCGATTTGAATGCATACATGCATCATATGCATAGGAAAATAATTCATTAATATATTTGATTACGATTTCATTGTTAAAAAAGGTCTCGATAAAAACGAAAATTTTCTTCATATCTAATTCTAGATCGGAGTCAAAGTTGGAATCACAATAAGGGAACATACTATATTACAGTCTACAGAGGTGACAGAAAACACTAAAAAAATAAATTAAAAAGAAAAACGTCCAAAACCGCCATGGTTAGGTTACAGTATGGATTACACAATGCAAAGTAACAGCATTTTTTAAGCTCTATTTGACGAGTACTATATTCTCTGGATGATGATGATGATAGGGTTTTTGCTGAATAAGGCCATCCCAATCCTGATCCCCTTCCGCGCCGCCACGAGGTGGCTGGATCAACTTATAATCAGAGACGCCGGCGGCGGTTCTTTTGCCGTTAAAGGACTGTAAAATCCACGCCACCGAAGAGACGGCGGCGAGCGCCATGGTCCCCGCCGCCGCGAATCCAAGCATGGCGAAAGCGAAGACGCAGGCCGCACCAAACAGGACGGGGCTGAACAAAATTAAGAGCGGTGAGGTTACGATGAGAAGAGTCATGGTGGCCGCGAAGCTGATCCCCATTAAGCCGATCAGTGGCCCTCCGATCATAACTCCGGCGATGGATGCCAGAACCGCCGTTTTTCCCGATATTTGAAGAGATCGCTGATCCATGTTCATATGCTGTTTATGAAGAAATCTTTGCGACTGAGTGATTTGAGTAATTGGAGTCGATATCTGTGTGAGAGCGAAACTGATTGGTGTCTTTATAACTCCAGGGAGATTACACGTGTCGCCATTGAAACTGGATTTTTACACGTGGGTTGGAGTTGATAGGGTTTGCTGTATTTTTTCTTTATTTTTTATTTTTTAAATTCAAACATGCATGAATAGGAATGTGTGTGACTAGTCCTAGGATACTTTACTGGTGACGTTCACTATTCAAACTTCAAAGTTCAAACTTTCGTTGTCCTTATCTTGGTTTAGGGCTATAATCGAAACAGATTGAATTAATCAATACACAAATGAGCTTGGTCTTAACAATAATATTATAATGCTCATGATGAATCATTCGAAAATTGTCTCTCATTTATCTTTCTAAAAATGAGGTCCTCTTTATTAAAGTTTTTCATCTTTATATATATATAAGAAGGACCAAAAATGCCACATGACATTCATACAAAGTTTGGACATTTATTTCTCTTATTAAATATTATTTTTAAAGATAATCTATTATTATATATGTAATTTTTTTTTTAATTATAAATATATATTATTCATACAAAACTTGAACATTTATTTCTCTTATTAAATGTTATTTTTAAAGATAATCTATTATTATATATGTAAGTGTTTTTTTTTTTTATAAATATATATTATTAAAAGAATATAGTTTTAATAATTAGATCATGCTTTTTAATAACCACAATATTATTTGAAAAATATCATGTATAAAATTTCAAAAATATCATGTATAAATAAATGCTATTATTTATATTTTAAAATCTAATTTCAATTTATAATACATTCTCAAATTTTGCACATTAAATTTTCTTATTAAGTGATTTTTTTTCTTTTTTTGCCACTACTATTATTATATATTTAAGTTTTTTTCTTTATTAGAAATATATAGTATTGAAGGAATATACTTTTAACAATTACAATTATCATTTTTAATAACCATAATATTATCTAAAAAATATCATCTATAAAACTTTAAAAATATCATGTGTAAGTATAAAAAATATCATCTATAAATTTTTTTTATTATTACATAATAAACTTTTTTTATTATATACTTTTTATATTTTAATATACTAAATTTTCATATGATCGACTCATATGTTGTGAACAAGTCAATTAATATTTAGATATGAAACCTACATTTAGTAACATGAGTCATGCCAAAAGAATTAATGTGATTTGATAATTAATGTCAAATTGCAATTACACTTAAATCTTGCAAATCTATGATCATGCAATTATGCATGAACTATAATCATGCAAATGACGGTTACTTTTACATATGCCTTATTTGAGAACTTCAATTTTATTTGTCATTATAAATCTCAATATCTAACTATTATAATCTTGCATGCTTGCTTCTGTATTTTCGACAGTACCCCAACCCTTCTCAATTTTTGAATTGTATATTTCATGTGATATTGTATTTCAAAATTGAACATTATAATTTCTTTACATAATATTCTAACCTAATCATTTTTTATGCATTTTTAAGTGGGCATGGAATACCTTGCAATTGCTGACATTGATCCATCCAAGAAGACATGTGCAATAAGAGTTCGAGTTATCAGATCATGGTTTGTACCTCAAAAAAATTATCCACCGGAAAATAGCCTCATGAAGATGGTTTTGATGGGGGTATTTTAAGAACATATCATATTATTATATAAAATTGGTATATATATTCTTCAATGATGAGTTTTTTTATGTTTTTAAAAATCTTATAATATGCTTACAATTCAAATTTATTTAATTCTAACATTTTTTTTTCTCATGATTCATTTTCAGTTTATAAGGGTTCAGACTACTGTTGCACGTAGTCAAATTAGTAGATGCAAAAACCTGCTAAAAGAATGAGTAATTTGTTCGTTAAAAAACTTTCAAATAGGTCAAAATCAGGGAACTGTTCGGACTACAAAACATGCATATCGATTAAGCATCCATAAATTTACTACAATCAAACTTTGTCCTAAAGTCTCAATCCCTATGTATTGCTTTGAATTTACTGCCTTCAAAGAAATTATTTCATGTCCTGATTTAGAAACCCGTTTAGTAGGTATGAATCTTTATTGTTTTTTTCCAATTTATGTTATTTAAATTCACTTTTAATTAAAAATGTTTATTTTATGCATTCGAGATTATTTTTATCCAAAATTATAAAAATATACTTAAATAAAAAATTACAAAATTGAGGAAAAAAATATGATCAATGTGAAATGACAAATAAATTATGCATTTATCAACATATACATGTGAAATAAATAAATAGTAAATCATAAATTAAGATAAATATCATTCAAACTTAAAATTTAAAATAATATACATAACTAATAAAATTTATTTATCATAAAAAATACCCCGTGTATTACACGGGTCTTATACTAGTAATATATATATATATAGGAAACATTCCATCATTTAATTAGATGATTATGAAAAGGAAAAAAAAAGGGCAAATTAGATTGAGATATAATATTAGGTTTTAGATGATTTAAATGTGTGATGGCTCATGGCTGTAAAGAAAACATTTTTTAAAAAAAATTGTAGGTGTAGGGTAGATAGAATAACCCAAATAATTATCCTATATGACGGTGGACCCCCCAATAGGAGTCAAACGCGACTTAGAGCAGAATAGCGCCAACATTATAACGCTTTCGTATTACCGTTGATTGGTATGAGAAGTTAAGAACATCTCCCGCTCTCACATTTGAAACCCTAGCTACTCAGTAGCTACCCGAGGCGAGATCCGAGCAACTATGAAGCTCGTAAGGTATGAATTATGATTAATCTTCCTCTCTCCATTCCTTTTTTTCTTTTATCCTTGAAATTCTCTCCTTTTGAAATTAATACTTTTTTTAACTGTATTTCTTATTGAGAAGATTTTTGATGAAATTGAACAACGAAACTGTCTCAATCGAAATCAAGAATGGCACCGTTGTTCATGGAACGATCACATGTATTCTTTTTAAAACAGCTTCCTGTTGGCATAATTAAGTGGCATCTGAGAATTTCGTTAGCTTCTGCTGCTGTTATGTGGCTTATCTAAGCGTGCCAGTGAATTTTGCACGATCTTTTCCCTGGGGAGCTAGTTTAGTTAAGAAATTAGAATTTATTAGATTTCCTTTTGAATTGTCATCTGAGCATTTTCTGTGAGTGTCAACATTCTCGAAAGAGGCTGAACCGAGTTGTTTTTTGTGTTGTTGATGTAAATAAAATAGTTGTTTTTGTGTTGGTATGAATGCTGAGGGTTGAATGAGGATTTTTTATTATTTTATGCTTAAACCTGTCCTTGAAACAACATCTTATTCATATTATTAGCATCTCATTGTGAAAGCGATGTAGCAATCCATTCAAAGATGTCTGATTCAATGTTTTATGCATCTATGATTTGTTGTGTGGTCAATACCTTTTCAGTTGCTTCTTAATTTGTATGATCTCCCTTTTCTTTGATTTTTTTTTCTTTCAACACCACAATACACATTATCTTAGATTGCTGTCAATCTTAAATCTTGTAAATAATACCTGATTCATTTTTCATGAGCATGGTCACAGTTTTATCATCAACCCTGGCCAGAAGATGACCAATTGAATATTTTTTTATAATTGATCCATTTGTGTCTGAAGATTTAGGTGTTAAGACTGTCTAACTTGCTTTAGCAGGATGATATGTATCTATTTCATTTTTTCTTGCTTGCTTTATCTTATTCTTCATGATTTTCTTCCTTGTTCATTTCTTTAAACCAAACAATAGATGGTTTTTTCAACTTTGAGTGCTTTTGGGGGCATCTTATAACTTCAGCCCAATACAACATAAGTTATTCCTAGCTCAACTTAGCATACATGTTAATTGGGTGAATATTGCCTCAGCCATTAAAATGATAAATCTCAAGTCGTTAAGCTTGATTTCTATTCACAAAATGTTTGAGATGTAAAAGTGAAGCATCTGACTGCACGGTTCATGTTTCTGCTAGGAGTTGATGTCAGCATGAACACACATTTGAAGAGTGTGAAACTTACTCCAAAAGGAAAGAACCCAATTACCCTTGACCATCTAAGTATTAGGGGTAACACCATTCGCTACTATATCCTTCCTGACAGCTTAAATCTTGAAACTCTGCTTGTTGAAGAGACTCCAAGAGTTAAGCCCAAGAAGCCAACTGCAGGTAAATAATTTTTTATCCTGGTTCATCTTTCTCATTTACATATCTGTATCTTCTTGTATGTCATGATTTTAATCATTGTTAATGCTTCTGTAATACATAGGAAAACCTTTGGGCAGTGGTCAGGGCAGAGGATGTGGCCGGGCATGTGGTCGTGGTCGTTAGTTTTTTATGGTTGGATATTCCGAATCTAGCCTTATTGTAAAGATATTTTTATAGGAAATCTGGGTGTGTAGGATTAACAAAACTTGTATAACCTTCAATTTGCAAACATATGCCCTACAGATTGACCCCAATTTTCTCATCAGGAACACGTGCAACACTTTTTAACGACCCATGATGGGTTTTGTGAATGTCCAGTTATTGAAAATGAAACCAATTGCGACTTTGATGCTTGTTCTCAGACGGACTATCAACTTATCAAACAGATGATCAGAGGAAAGACAAAACTGTCTTGAATCATGTTGCGGTGTACAAGTGATTTGATCCACTGCTTAGATAGGAAGCTTACAAATGGAGAATGATAGATTATAACAGCCCAAGAAGAGCAAGGTGAGTTCAGATAACTACAATTTCCTAATGAAATTGCACTCACTATGTTAATTACCATATTAATAGGATTATCTGAAATTCAATAAAGGTTAAGTAGGAGAAATGATAATCTCAAGATATGAAAATGTTGATATTGATAGGTGAAGCAATCTCATAAGTAAAAATAGCATCTACTCTAACCGTTCTGAATGGAACTTATTTAAGCAATGGTAATTTAGACCAAAACAATTTGACTTCATGTTAATATCAATGATTAAACTCAGACATTCTCGCACTAAACCTAATGCACCTGCTAGAATCCTCTCAGGTCAATTGGCTCAGGACTGAAGTCCTGTTTTATGAGGCTCCATGGGTGTAATAACAACGTAATGTTGTTTTGATTTATTCTACTAGTCAGAAAAAAATAGCCTTTTGAGCCACCATGGAATTGGATCCTGCATGATCCCAACCAATATAGAAACTTCACAGTTCAACAATTACACTCCAAAGGTACATCTCTTTCTCTGGAACTTGAAGCAGAAACGTGACGAACCCAGATGCTTCTTCATATTTGAACTCTACTTCCTTGGCATCAACTTGGATTCTTTTAGGTCTAACAGACGAATAAGCTCCAATGATGCCACAACCACGGACTTTCATGTGAACAGTTCGGGGCTTTTCCACTTCATAGTTTAACTCTTTGATTGCTCCTCCAGAGTTGAACATTTTAATAAGACCTATTGGTGCAAACATGGATTTGTTGGACATCTCCTTAACAGGAACCACCGTGAAGACTTCATATTCTCGTGTCTTAAGTGTGATAGGCAGAGAAGCATTTTTGGCAAGATAAACCAAATCTCCTGCAGAAAGAATTAAATTATAAATTTAGACATCAGATTGTCTCTGCAACTTCAAGATGATCTACATTGTTTCTTTTGTCTTTGCAAGAATCACCACAGTGAGATATAGAAGAAAGTACCATGTAAATGTGAGTAGACAATGGCATCTCCATTCCATTTGTCATCTGTAACTCTTGGAAGATAGTTAACATCTTTGGCTCGAATAATTCCAGTTATTGTGCCAGGTTGTTCGTCATGAATGAGGTTCTTCTTTCCAACTTTGCACCAACCAGCTCCTTGGCAGTTAAAGACCCCAACAACTCCGTTGTGATCATTCAGATTCCAGATTTTTAACAAACTGTAGTCAAATTTGTTGCGTTATATGGATGAAAACGAACAACACATAATACAAAACGATCTTCCAAATATTTGTTCAGTAGAAGTTCTTCTGAATGTACCTTTTTCCATCTCTTGCAGGATCGGAGAAGATGCAATCTCGTGTTGGTCTTCCTGGAAGTTTTGCCCTCAATATGGAGCCATCAGGAAGTACTAGCTTCTTGAGAAGGTTGAAGTCATGCTGTCCAGGCTTATCACTGCAGGTAACAATGTCCATCATAAAGAATACAATGACATGTAACAATGATTGCCACATAATGACATGATTTTATGTACGTTTATGTTACCTGACATATATAGCACAACCTCCCACAGCCCGTGCTGCTCCATGATATTCAGCCATTTCATGCACACTCTGCCATTAGATTCATGTAATAGTCAGCATTGACATATCTATCACCCTTTATAGTGTTAACAAAGAGTTGTTTTTGTCTTCAACTTACATGAAACATATCCCAGTCTGGTTGCATAAACTCTCCTAGAAAAACGGTGTTATACGCAACAGATGCAATGTGAATTGTGTGTGATGCTGGATCTCTTGGCCAAAAATCATCTGATGCTCTTATAACAGCTGTTCGCTTTGAACTGCAAAAATAGCATAAAAACCAGCATCTGAATCAGCACAATTACTAGAACTAGCATCTAAGTATATTTCAACAATTACGTGAAGATATATCACCTGTACAAACCATCAGTGTTGTGACTCATGCAGGAAATAATTCCGTTATCTGGAAAGTTCCTAGAAATCGAAGCCTCCAAAGCTCGGTGGTATTTACTAGCAAGTTTCACCCTTCCACCATGGCCTGCTCCGAGGGTTTCAAGGATATTCTGAACGTCTACCTTGACCCCATCAATACCCGCAGATGCAAGGTAAGAATGCAACTCATTATAGAAACTATAGATTTTCTCAGGATTAACTAGACCAAGGCCATTCTTGGTGATGCTGTTTAAAGCATCACACGGTTCGTTTTCTTGAACCCCAGGAGAAGAAACAGGATAAGCCATCTTCGACTCATAATGTTCCGTCTCAGCCAATCCAGGTTTGACTCCGCCCCAGTACCCTGCCAATGCGTGCCACACGTAAACATACCTAAAGGGTTTATCAGAAACATAAGCAATTGTTTCCACAATAATCATGAGAAGTAAAAGGTAAATTATAGAAAATCATACTTGACATAATGTTGATCTTTAACTTCTGTAACAATATGCTTAATTCCCAATGCTGGATCCTTAACTCTTTCACCCTCTTTTCCACCCTTTTGGAATTTGTGATTCTCCTTGATGTTAGTTAACCTGTTCGCGAAGCTGCAGGTAACAAAGAACGAAGTGAAACAGTTGGTCAGCAAAACAACACCAAGAATAAACGAAACAAAAGAAAAGACAATTATTAAACTCACTTAGCGGAGTTATCTGCCTGTGATTTCTCACTAATCGGATCCATGCCAACCGTTTGCCATCCATCGTCGATTATGACAAACTTGGGTGGAATCCCACCTTTCTCGAAACTGTAAAAGGTATAACAGAGATGAAATCAAGAAGCTAAAATATTGTAATGTGAGCACATACTAATGTAGTAATATGTAAAACTATGTATATGGTATTGATACCTCTCTAAACCTTGCTTTACTCCCTGGGAAGTGACATTGGTATAGAAAGCATCCCATGTGCACCATCCAAACCAGTTCAACATATCTGGCATCTGAATTATAGTATAAGCAAGATTAAATTTAAATATATTATCAACTTTGAAACTTTCTCCAAGAATAAACAAACTCATAGTCGAGAGATGGGAATAATCTATTCACCTTCTTTCTCTCACGATGACAGAAAGTCTGCAAATGCCCCTCCACACTCCTGCATAAATTTTGATAAATCTAATTAAAAAACAGAATCTTAGAACTTAATTAACTCGAGAAAATTATACGATGGAAACATACTTGACTGCATTGGTGATCACATCAAATGGATCAGATCCAGCTGCAACGAACATCAAATGGCTGCCATCGTACTCTTGCACAGCAGGATCTCCTACACGACTCGATTATTAGCATACATGGAACGAGTCAAACACAAAAGGAGAGAATTTTCAAAAGGAGATTGTTCGTACCACTTTCCAAACAAATCTCCAACTCATTCTTTGCATTTCCTTGCAAAACAGCCCTGAAATCTCCCTCTAAAATGGGCAAGAAAACGATGTACAGGGGAGATTGTTCGTCCCCTTCACCAAAATTCGATCCATCACGTCCTTCGACAATCAAAAATTGGGTTTCAAAAGGTATGTCTTGGCCAAATGACCCCATCCTCTGTGTCATCCACCATAACTTGAACCGAAAAACACACATAAATCTCAAATCCCTGAATATCGTTCATTACCAAGGTTTAGCAATATTGCATTATATTTCATTAACAAAAACAGTATAAAATTCAATAAATTGTACTACAAAAGCTAATAAAATGTGCAACTTTGTTCTTCTATTACAAAACAACAATATAAGATGATATCAACTCATGTTTTGCATACCACCTGAAAATCAAATTGGACACAACAAAATGCAGAATTGAAAATGCAAGAGAGAGAGAGAGAGAGAGAGAGAGAGAGAACTAACAGGAGTTTGCCAACGGGGAAAACTCTCCGGCTACCGATCTGATCGGATTGAACACCGATGAAAGCTCCGTTGGACAAGATTCCACCGGTCGCCGGCGTGACAATAATATTATCATGAACATCACTCAATATTTTTTCTCCCAACACATTCAACCCCCCACCACTCACAGATATCCGAGCACCAATAGTCATCTTCTATTCCTCCTCCTTGCACTAAACAAACTATAATGAATAATAATCAAATCTATAACAAAAAATGAAGAACAATAAAACACTAGTACAACATCAATAGCGGGTGAACAGAGTTGTGGTACAACATAGAACGAATAGAGAGCTGATGAGAAACGGAAGAGATGTGTTGGGGTATTTATAGGTACTAAGACACAAGCATCATGTGAATCCTCATATGCAATGTCTGGATTTCACATTTAATATTAATGTCTAGAATATCTCATGTGCAAACTTTGAAAAATATCTTTTATCCACTGGGAATTTCTATTTCTACCGTACAACTCCTCATCATTATTAACATCTCATACATGAATTTGTTTCATCGTTCTGCTTTATTCAAATAATGTCTTTTTGAATTTTTTATAATATAATCTCTATGTGAATTAATTAATCTCATAAAAATGTAACTTTTGAATACAATAGTTTAACTTTGACACTTTTGTCATAATAATTAATATGTATTAAGATTTCTACATACACATTACCGCATTCTTCACTTTATCACCATGAGTTTATGCATTCAAATTTATTCTATAATGTATGTGTGATTAAACTTGATATATTCCATTAAGTTTAATTATAAAAAATTAATACTATCAATTACTTTAAAAAAAAAATACATGCAAATGCTATGTTGCAAAATCTTACCTAACAAATTAGGTGAAAAAATAAATTAGGGCATTGAAAGAGTGAAAAATGTTGCAGGTGTACTTTGGTATAGGACCACCCTACATAATACTGAAACGAAGGCTATAATAAGATGTCAATTTATTTGAATCAGATGGTCCTAACCTGACATGTTATTAGGATTAATGTTAATGTGCTTGTTAATACTGGATTAGGTGAGTATAATTATTAATTGATCCTCTTTAATAATTAGTCCGGCCAAAGGAGCTGGTTTCGGCCATATGGGGTCTTTCAACACAAAATGTACTAACGTAAGGTTCTATGGCTCATAAACAATAGAATATTTACTACATTTATTCAGTAGGCCACTTGCTTAATTATATAAATTTACACACATTGTAAATATTCAATTAATTGATGGATGAACACTATCGTAAACATATATGGTAGCACCCAATATAAAAGTAAAAATACTTATAATAATGTACAACCAAATTTGAAATATATTTAGAATGAGAGATATGAAAAGGAAATAGAGTAAGTAAAAATCTTCTTCCTTTTTTTTTTTTTTTTTGCCTTTTTTAATTAAAAAAAAAATTGAAACTGTTAAATGAATGAGACAGAGGAGTTGAGAAAAGTGCATGCCAGATAGACTTTTCGTGCAATTGAAATATTTGGTTGGTGGATTTGGATGTGGTTTAGAATGGTATTTAAATTGCTGACTGGATAATGACCTGTAGCCAGCAACGACCTCAAAATAAGGTGTAATTTATTAACTAATAGTAATAATTAGTGAAGTCAAACTAAGCGCTAGGATTGGGGGAATTATGTATAGACTGTAAAAACACGTTTGCGTATCTTGAAATCATCTGGGCCGTTGATCACACGTCATTACTACATGGATCCTCATCATCCTATTTGGCCTACTTCTATTAATTACACGTTTTTAGTAATTGTCAACAAGATATCATGCCTCAATATAATCTCCAAAAGCTAGCCTACAGATATTAATCTACTGTCTCTTTTGAAAATTTAATTGAGTCTGATAAGATCTCAAATATAAATTATCATGACATTGTTGTCATAATATGTAAAAGTTTAATATTTTCCCACGAATATTAATAAAGTTTCAAATTTAAATAACTACGTACACATTAACATAGGATATAATCAAAGGCCAAGTTAGTTTTTCAAACAAATAATAAAAATAATTTGGGAACAAAAAATAATTAACTTATCTCGATTGATCCGGTAATTTCATAATTTTGGTCACCTAATGCTGATTAAGTCGATCAATATCGTCCGATTAGATTGTAAAATTATTAATCGAATACCTAATTTTTTATTACAAGCATACTACAGTTGCATATATTGCAAGCAAAAAAAAAACAAAAAGAGGATGCACCTGTTAAACGCTAACCCACTAACTTAAATGCTAATTAATCCAAGACAATTAACTAATCATCTATCATTTCATCACTCTATTATATGTATGCATGTATATGACATCACTCTATTATATGTATGCATGTATATGATTTATGAACCTTAAACAATTTGTTTGGAGACTGCTTGTAATACATAGTTCTATATGATTGATGCGATTAATCATAGTATTGGAAAACAGCTGCATGTGTGGCCAGCTTGCAACTCATAATCGACCCATTATTGGAAAATCAAATTGTTAATGTGTTAGAACAAATTATCAGCATAAATTGGATAAAACAATTAATAATAAAATGACCACAGTAGACAACTCTTAATATGTCAATCTATGACGTGTAATGATCTCATCCCATCATTATATGGAAAGTGAAATTAATAAATATTCTGGATTTTTGACACAATAATTGTGAGCACATCTTAATGTGTTCACGTTGGGTAGAGTAATTAGTTGGTCTTGTGTGCACTTGGTCTACATACAATCCGGGCCGACCCAGTTTTTGACCCGGATCCGTGTGTTTTTGAATTTTACTTTTTTTTTTTTGCTTCAGGTTGTGACCTTTATGTTGTAAGAGCATCTCCAACCCTTGGAGGCAAATTTGGACTCAAATCTTGGATTTGAGTCCAAATTTGCTTTTGAGTCCAAAATTGTCTCCAATCATAAAACTCAAATTTGGACTCAATTAGAATATTCTTTTAGAATATTCTTCATTTTTTTTTATATTTTCTATTTTATCAAATATTGGTTTAGTTAAGTTAATAGAAAAATTAAATATATAATGTTTCAATGAAATTAAAAAATCTTGTAAAAGAAAATTGATATAAAATACTAAAAGTATATTATAAAATTCATCACAAATACATATTAATACTAAAGAAAATTACATAGTCATATAACATAATTGTCCAAAAAATTTCAATTCATGTGCATTAATTCGTTGTCGTTGATAACCATTTTAATCTTTTACGGCATGATTTGTATGATGGAATGAAATTAGGTGAGAATGAAATGAACTTAAGAATGGAATGATGGTGGGAAAGGAATGATATAAAAGTATTTATTCCTATGATTGGTATCACAAAAGAATGGGAAAGGAATGAAATAATCATTATCATTATATTTTATAATGAATTACTACAAATAAAATCCATAAATATTAAATCAATCTTTATTTGACCAAATTACCTTCCACTATGATCTTATTTTGAAATTCTTGTTCCATATATTACTCAAATTTCTTTATTTAGTATATTTAAATTTAAAAATAAATCTTTTTGCGGAAAATTAATCATTGCACTAATATTAAAGTATATTATATTTAAATATTTTAATTTTAATTTTATTATAGTATATTATTTTAATATTTTTATCATTTTTCTTAAAATAGTTAAACTATTTTATATTTATCATAATTTTTATTAATTATGTATATGCTTTTATATTATTTAAATAGTATTATATATAATCTAAAAATATTTTAACTAGTTACAATTTATTTATATATTTTTATATAAATTATTATTTATTCTAATATTCATATATCTTATTTGTATATATTTAAAATTTTCATAAATTTAAAATCACATAATGTAATACATATAATATTTAATGTAAATTGATAACTAGATGAAATATATAGTTTACAATTAAATGAAGATAAATCAAATAAAAGCAAATAATTAAATAAATAAACAACATAAAATTAAATCAAAAAGAAAAAAAAAGATTTGAGTTGTGAATAGTAGGTGGCAAATTTGCCACCTACTATTCACTTGTGGCAACTTGAGTCCACATTTGAGTATGCATTGGAGAGGGTTTGGACTCAAATTTTGAGTTTGAGTCCAAATTTGCCACTTCATTGGAGATGGTCTAAATATGTGACCTTTATGTACAACTACCATGACCTTTATGTACTGTAACTTATAAAAAAAATAAAGATTTTCAATATAATTTGAACTATACACCTTTATGTGATATCAATGCGACATTTATGTTATATTATGTCACATTTATGTACAAATATTCTGATTTTTATATAATATATAAAGATGCATAAAGATCAAAATATTTGTACATAAATGTGACATAATATAACATAAATGTCACATTAATATCACATAAAGGTACATAGTATAACTTGTGTTGAAAATCTTCATTTTTTTCCTAAGTTACAGTGCATAAATTGTACTGACCTTTATGTTATAAATGTATGACCTTTACGTTATAAATGTGTGACCTTTATGTACAACATGTCAGCTCCCATAGTGTGACGGGCGGTGTGTACAAGGCCCGGGAACGAATTCACTCCCTTAGTAATAGAAGGGATATGCTTCTACCGCCCCGGGTTTTATATGCTCGGTTCCCACCCTTTCCAAGTGTGATTTCTATGTTATGTATCGCCGGCTCATTCTTCAACAGGCACGCGGTCAGAGCCCCTGGCTCTTCCCATCCTTCAGAGACTACGAGTGTAATAGGAGCGCCCAGATCCCACGAGTGAATCGAAAGTTGAACATAATCGACAGATCCAAGATGCACTCCTATACATTGATTCTTTTTTTCGCGGAGAAGAAGCAATGACGGTATCTGGGGAATAAGCATCGGCTAGGAAAAAAAAATTAAAAACTCACGGATCCGGGTCGGATCAACCCGGATTGCACGGATCTTAAATCTGTGCACCTGGTGCACAGGAGTTTTTTGTGTATAGTAATAGGGCTGCTTTCATATAAAAGAGGGGGAATTAATTCTCTCAATTCCATGTTATCTTGATAAATAATTGATGAACGCATTTGAATATTGTTCATTTGCATATTTTATATTGGGACATCGTATCATCCATCATTTGTTTAAATTATATATAAATTCGGGTTAATTTCAATTTTGGTTATATATGTAAAATATTTTCTATTTTTTTACAACCAATTTTGATCTTTTATGTATTAATTTTTTTCAATTTGAGTTTTTTCTTTTTTTGTTAGAATTTTCAAAATCGCTGGTATGGCTGCCGCAATTTGGATGCCACATCGAATTTTCCGATGACCACGTCAGCAATTTTGGAAGCTTTGATTAAAAAAGTTTGAAATTGAAAAAACTTAAAATATAAAGGACAAAAATAGATATTTAGTTGTTAAAAAATGAAAAGTGTATTACATACATGATCAAAATTGAAATTATCCCTATAAATTTTGAATATCTACTGTAACTCTAATGTGAATTGTAATACATATATCCTATTTTTATAGTTAGGAGTGGTGAGAGATTTGAACTTGAGACATGGTGTATTAAGTTTATAAATGCATCTACCAGACTATGCGAGAAGTATGTGTAATTGTTGGAATTGAAGAACTTAATTTTTGAGATTTTGAAATGGCATTGTCATGACTCATATATCAAAATCTATTTAATATTGAAATTATCTAAAGGTAAACCTCCATATACTTTTGTTATGTTAGATTTGGTCCTATAATTCATCTTTTGTTTAAATTTTTACTAATAAATACGTTTGAACAAAAAGACCTGTTTCAAGAAACACAAAAGCACACACAGAATCCTAATGTACATATTGGTTTTCTAATAAATTCAAAACTAAACAAAGATGAACAAGTTAAGTCTGTTTATTTTTCCCCCTCACTATATCTTTTTCTCAATTTAATATCTCTGCATTTGAACAAGAAATGACAAAACCTCAAAAAGTTACTCCACTTTTTTGCCTTCGACAATAAAAGGAAGAAACAACTACACAGAAAAAGACAAGGATTAAAGAGTTATTGTTAGAAATATGGAAAGAGATGAAATGAAATGATGTGAGAAGACAAAGACACATGGTTGGAACAAAGACAAATACACATGGTTAGAAATGATGTGAGAAGACAAAGACACATGGTTGGGATAGTTAGAAATGTAAACTCGTGACTCGCTCCACCTCGATTCCTTCTCTTTTCAACAAGTTATATATGTCCCTAACTCCAATAAAACAGCACCCCATTTGGACTCTTCAACTTTTTTACTTTATCTAATACACTATTTGATATAACTTTTTTTTTTTTACTAAATGATAATTTTGATATAATTTTGTTATCTTTCTATCATAAATCAGAAAATTTGATAAATTTATCCTTTAAAAAATATCAAAATCACTACACACTTGGTGACTTAAATGATTTTCGAATAACCCTATGAATTATAGGGTTACACGAAAATTAATTAGTCATAGATTTACACGAAAAGTAATTAAAATTTGTGCAACCCACCCTAAGTCGCGGTGATTTTTGATTTGAAGGGTAATTTTGTCAATTTTCATGATTTGTGTTAGAAATGCACAAAACTATATTTGATGGTAGAAAAGTAATACATTGTTTGATTTTATTGTATTAAGAGCTATTAACTTTTTTTCTTTTTAAACCTTTTTAAAACAATATACAATTTTCATAACACCGTCTCATGAATTTAATTTCATAAGACAGGTCATTTCATATATATTATCTAATTGTATTGTATTAGATGTTAATTGTACAGCCAACATTTCCTTCTCAAACAAATTCCAATCGAGTCTCAACATTGTTTGACACTTAGAACTCACTCCCAAATGATTAAAATTTAAATATGTAGTATCACAAGAGCCCACTATGAAAATTCAAATCTCAACATCAGTACAATTTTATTTGCTTTGAGCCTGAATTACGACATCGTTTTTAGACTTTCACCTCATGCTAATACAGACACGTTCACACCATCTTCCTAGATTCTGGTTGCAATAGTACAAATTTCGAGTTTCAGAGTTGGTAAGAATTTGACGTTTACGTAGACTGAATTTAGAATGAGGACAGATCCATTCTTGGAATCAGTAAAATACACAAACAACCCTGGACCTGTGGCATCTTTCAAGAAACAGAAAAGGCAGATATCCAAACAACGATTTGAAGTATCCAAACAACGCAATCAATATTATCTTAAGAAACACCTGTCAAATGCTCAACATTCAATTGTTATGTGCCAATTGTATAACTCCTTATCTGGAACTGGTAGGTTTAGAGTGACAAATCCAGATTTCTCTTCATAATCAAATCCCTCATCTTTGTTGTCTATCAGTATCCTTTTTGGGCTGATGGATGAATAGGCTCCAAACACGCCACATCCACGCACTCTCAGTTCGACATTTCCACCTTTCTGGGATTCGTGGTTGACTTCTTTTATTGCTCCCCCAGAATTGAACATGTTAACTAGACCTATCGGAGCAAATGCAGTGCCGTTGGAGAGTAGCCTGATCGGTACAACAGTGAATACTTCGTACTCTCGAGCTTTCAGTTCAATCGGAACAGATGTCTTCTTAGCAACATACTTGAGTTTTCCTGTACGATAATGGCCAAGATTAATCTCTTCATAAAAGAACATGAATCTCAAGTTGTTTTCTTCTGTTATAATCTCTATTTTTCATACAAATATTACCTTAATATTAATCTGATGACTTAATTTTGTTTGAAGTGGATCAGAACTAACATTTTATAAGAGAACATACAGCTCTTCAAGATGGGATCATTTCGAAAACTTTAGTAATATAAAAATGATTCTAAGTATTTATTGAACAAGCTTACCACTGCTATGTGAATACATAACACAATCTCCATTCCAACCACACTCAGCAATTCTCTGCAGAAATTCAACATCTGTTGATTGGACAGTGCTAGAGATCGTTTGAGGCTGTGGATCGTGGATCAGATTTTTTGTACTAGTCGGACACCATGAAGCACCTTGGCAGTTGAAAACCCCAAGAACTCCGGTGAAGTCATTCATATTCCAAATTTTCAGCAGACTACCACAAAACAAAGGAGTTTTGTTATTTAGTTTTTCTTGTATCCACAAAGATAGAGGTTAGAGAAGCATAGTTTGATCTTTTATGGATATACCTTTCCCCGTCTCTGGTTGGATCAGAAAACAAGCAATCTCTTGTTGGTCTTCCAGGGAGTTTGGCCCGCAATGTGGAGCCATCAGGAAGTACAAGCTTCTTTAAAACATCAAAATCATGGTTTCCAGGTTTATCACTGCAAATCAAGATGCATAGAGCTTAAATAATGAAGGGGTAAAATGTGATGTCATGTAATCATGAGCAGGAGTATCAAAAAGGGCACCTGACATAGATTGCACAACCCCCTACAGCACGAGCAGCCCCGTGGTACTCAGCCATAGGATGCAAACTCTAACATAAAAATCAGTTTCAAGAAAATTAAAATCAGTATACCATGATTCGATGTACCTCCGCACACAGATCAAACTACCTTGGGTTGTCTTATTACATAAAGCAATGACACAACAGCCAGGGCAAAGAAAGTGTATTTTTTAGCACTTATTTAAGAAGATGGCATGCTCACATGAAACATATCCCAATCAGGGTGCATGAATTCTCCAACGAAAATGCTGTTGTAGGCAACTGATGCTATATGGATTGTGTGTGATGCTGGATCTCTTGGAAAGAAATCATCCGATGTTCTGACAATGGCAACTTTCTTTGCACTGAATCATTAAAGAAAACTAGGAGTTACATGAATTAAACAAAGACAAGGGTCAGGCTAATAGGAAGACTATGTACCTGTACAACGCATCTGTGCTGTTACTCATGCAAGAAATAATTCCATTATTTTTGAAGTTTTTAGAGATGGATGCCTCCAGTGCATCATGATATTTTCTTGCAAGTTTCACTCTTCCACCAAAGCCCGCCCCAAGAGTTTCGAGTATGCTTTGATTATCTACTTTAACTCCATCAATGCCAACAGAAGCAAGGTAAGAATGCAGATCATTGTAAAAGGAATCTACTTTCTCAGGATTCACAAGGCCAACCCTGTTCGTCATGATGCTTTTCAAAACGAAACAAATGCCGTTCGACTCAACACCAGGAGACGGAACAGCAGATACTATTTTGGGGTCATATTGAGCCATTTCAGCAACATCTGGTTCAACACCACCCCAGTAGCCTACTATTGCATGCCAGATGTAAACATACCTGGAAAACGAAGGGAATATATATAATGTTGTTTTGGCCAGAAAAAAGAGAAGTAAATTATGAATTTAAATTTTAATGACTGCACTTTAGAGAAAATTGGTCTTTGATCTCAGCAATGATTTGGCTAAATCCAATTCCAATATCCACGGTGTCCCCCCTTATACCATCTTTTTGGAACTTGTGATTCTCCTTGATATGAATCAACCGATTTGCAAAGCTGGAATCCAAAAATTAAAGCATCAGCTTCATGTATAAAGATTTCAAACAAGTGTAGAACAGCTTTCAGGTTAAGTTGATTACTTGGCACTGTTACCAATTATGGCTTCAGAACTAGTTGCATCCATACCAACTGATTGCCATCCATCATCAATGATGACAAACTTTGCAGGAGCTCCTCCTTCCTTCAAACTATGGATAACATGAAATTTATACTGCTATGCCAATACTAGATATCTTAAATCATGACAAATTCATAGAAACTTAAATCACTTTAAGGAGACCTTTTTATTCCCTCCTTAACTCCCTCAGCTGTAACATCAGTATAAAAAGCATCCCATGTGCACCATCCGAACCAGTTCAATATATCAGGCATCTTAACCAGGAAGAAGAACAAAGTCATCAGAGACACAAAACTCAAGATTGTAAACAAAACATCTCTCTAATACAAGTGTTACCTCTTTTTCATCACGATGACAGAAAGTCTGTAAGTGAGTTTGCAAAAACCTGCTAAGCAATTTTATATTAGGAAGGAATGAAGGTAGAACCATTTCCAAACAGCAAAAGACATGACAGCAAATTAAAAGAGACAGTTCAACTAGCTTCCTGTTTAGTGATTACTATCTCAGATTGCAGAAGAAAGTGATGCAAATTAAAGATTGAGTTGAACATACTTGACTGAACTCTCAATAACACTATATGGATCAGAGCCAGCTGCCACATAAACCAAATGTCTCCCTTCAAATTCTTGCACAAAAGGATCCCCTGTAAATTACAGTTCTTACAGTTTTTAACAATTCACCAACAATCGAAACTTCGATCTAACATAATGCACAGAAAACATCAAACATTATACACCAGAAAATCGAAATGTACCACTTTCTAAGCAGATCTCCAACTCATCATTTGCATTTCCCTGAAGCACAGCCCTAAAATTCCCTTCGAGAATGGGTAAGAAAACAGCGTAGTGTACTGATTCAGACTGTTGTTGTTTTTCTTGAGAAACGTAGGGTACCTCCACCATTAAGAACTGAGTCTCACAGGGTATATCCCCGCCACGTGTCCCCATACACTGAGTCATCCACCATATCTTGAATCGGTAGAGACATAAGATTCTTAATCCCCTACAATATTAGAAGCCATTAGAATAAATGTGAGAATTCATGAGAAGAAAGGAAAAGGTAATCGTGAAAACATTAATACTTGAGTTTTCCAACAGGAAAGACGACGCGGCTATCACGCTTGTCAGAGTCGACACCAATGAAGGTGCCCTGATTGCCATTTGCTGGAGTTAGGAAAATATTATGATGAATATCAGTGAGAATGCAGTTCCCACACGCTCTCAGCTCTCCATCAGCAAGCGATAAGTTTGCAGACACCATTTTTGCCGTATTTTCTTCAAGCGAAGAGAATTTGGGTATCTGAAATTAAACAGGGGAATATGATTGGATAAAATGATGCGTATTTCTATGGCGCAGACCGGATGGAGAGAGAGAGAGAGAGAGAGAGAGAGAGAGAGAGAGAGAGAGAGAGAGAGAGAGTTTTCGTAGTTTCAACTTTCAAGTCAGTTGATGAAGGAAAGGGACCTGGATCCTTGGTGTTGGTGGTCTCAAAAACAATACAATGATTGGCAAGAAATATCCTGTAATATACTTTTCTATCTTATTTTCTAAAATAATCACAATAATATGATATTATTAATTAACTCATGTTATGAATTAAAAACAATGAAATCTAAAACATCAAACTCAAATAAAGATTCAATTTTTGAACAATTGATGAATTTTATTCCAGTTTTTTTTTTCTTGTATTTTTTATCAAGTATTTTTTTCATTTCTTTGTCACGTGATTATTTATTACATTAATTAATTTTTTATAATTCTCTAGAGGTATATTATAATTATTTTTTTGTTTTATTTTATCATATTCTAATTTTCTATATTTTTATTGTTGATATATTATATTATAATATACACTCAGAGAATTATGATAAATTACCTAATTTAATGAATAATGATATGACAAAGAAATGAAAATTACTTGATAAAAACAAAAAAATATATAAAGAATGAAAAAAGTAAAAATAACTAAAATATAACTCTGGTTTTTGTGACCAGCAGAGGAACCAAGTCCTATAGAAAGTCTAGTTTGCTGATTCCCCGTGCGGTGGCAAGAATGTCAGTTCAATATTCCCGGAATCGTTTTCAAATATTAAATTTAATATCAGTCATTAATTAATTATAAAAAAATTATTATAAACTCTCTTTAAAAAGTGCAATTTTACATTAAATTTCAAATTTGACAAAGTAAATTTGGAGTTTAACACACTTCTATAATTTCAATTGATTAAACGTGGTTAAATCGGTCAACCCATTTCTTGTTTCAAGTATTTAAAAACACTCGTTTTAATTTGTTTTGTTGAAATATTACATGATTTTTTTATAATCTAATCAAATGTTAAATTACATAAATGCAATTGTATAAGTGTACAAAACCCGAAGTGTCCGAACTGGGCTTGGTGGCCAGTCGATCTTGGTCAGCATCATTGGGCCCATATGTTAGATTTTAAAGAAAGGCCCAGCCCATATTTTAGGCCCTTTTCCCTACATTTTCTGTTCATCCTTTTATTTTTTAAACACGCAATTATGCTGGGCCGACTCACCCACGTAAGAAAAATTAGTCCACGCAGTTCAACCCAACCCAATGCGCTTTGTGGACTAATTTTTCCTATAACTATAGTCGCTCAAATTAAATTTAAGGACCAACTAATTGATAAATTAACCGAAACGATGAGTAAATGTTAGGAAACAAACGAGCTTTATGTGATATATGATATAAAACCTCAAACATCCTAATGCCACTCCCTTACTATTAAATCAAGAACTTATTAGCAACAATATTTATCTTTTGGAAAGCAAAATTGTATCCACTGTATTTGGATTGAATTATTTGACAACGTGTATGAAATTCACATTATTAAATTCATTAAATATTATTTGAATTAATATGGATCTGAAATTCATCTTTTTTATTCTAAATTATTTTTTTAGAATATAAGTTTATTTGTAATCTATCATTCTGAATTCTTACATTTCAATTACCTCAATCCTAATTCTTTCAAAAAAAAAAAAAAATTGATGGAGTTAGTGCCTTAGTGGGTTGGCCGAGATAGCCATCCTGTTAATTTTATTTAAAAAAATTATTATATAAATGATATATTTATTAAATTTTAAATAAAAAACGAGTCTCTTTATATGGTTCTAAAAGAACAAAAATTGAATTAAACTAATCTCTTTATATTGCTCTTTGAAATTGAAGAAAATAACAGCTTTTTTCTATCTTTATAGTCAAATTATTTCTGCATACATATAAATCACTCTGCAACTCTATACAATGACTAGCATATTTTTTTAGGAAAATGACTGAATAATTTTATATAGCACCATATGTGCAATAACGTACGATGGAAACAATTTTGGTTTAAATTATCGAAGTCTAACTTGGTTTTCCAATGCAAATAAGACACGTAGCATAGACCCTCTCAAGTTGATTGCTGCCAAAAAAATAATAGATTAACTGAATGAGACTTTCATCCATTATCAACATATTTATTATAATTTCTCCTTTTGATGTGATGTTGTTATCCTTATTTAGGTCAATGAATCAATGTTACAAGAAAGCTGAGAAAGTAATTCATCCTGAAAATGAAGGTTGCAAATTGTGTCATTGATGAGTGAACCAGTGGAGATAGTTGGCAACCACTGTCACCTCTTGTTAATATTTAACATAATTTAAATAGCAAGTTGTAAAAATATTCAACAAAGTTTAAATACCAACAATCTACAACTCACAAAAACAAGATCAACATGTAGAAACAATGTCAAGGTGTGGGTTGTAGAGTTCCATTTAAGTAAATTATATTTCTAGGATGGTCTCATATGAGATTTTGTAGTTATAAATTTTTTTATATTAGTAAGTTCATTAAATTTTTAAATCTATTATGGATTAGATCTTTTTAAGGTTGTGCATGGATGGAGGAATTTGAAATTCATATTTATTAATAAATCTATTGGTGGTATTGAATTGATATTAAATTGAAATCTATTATTTTCAAACTAATTTTTAGCAATATAAGTGAATTTCTGAATTCATTCTAGATTAAATGAATTTAAAATCTTATATTTCAAATTTCTCAATTAAAACACAACCTAATATATTTTAGAATACAAATGGATTGAAAATTTTGAAGAATAAATTAGAGATTTATTAGAACCAATTTATTGTGGCCCTTCGGATGAGTTAATGGATATCAATCCACGTACAGTTCTACTTCTACTTTTAAATCATCACAGTAGATCATTCCATGAAATGGATTCTGGACCCACAAGAAAATAAGAGGAATTTATACTCTATAGATCTCTCAGTCCAAATATTATATATTTGATAATGGGTTAATGACCCTAAGAGATTATAATACTAATTGACTTAGAGATAATTAGAAAATAATCTGCTTTAGAGATTATATAATTTCACGAATTAACTTCTACATTCTCCATTTAATTACTTAGAGAAATTAATATTACCAACTAAGACTAGATAAATACACAAGCTGGAATCTTTAGCTTTTCTTACCGGGTTCCATTCTCGTCTGATTCATTTCTTTTACAAAGAGAAAAAAAAAATATTATAAAACGAATTAATTCACAATAGATAACTAAAATTCATGTGAAATATGCAATACATAAACGGAAGGATTGAAATATAAATTAGTAATTGAATGACTAAATATTCATATCAAGTAATCGAATGATTAGTAAAAAATTATTATACGTTTAAAAAAATACACGTTTATTTTAAAGTAAATTGAAGCTATTAAGATAACATGGGATTTAGTTTGCAAGCGCAAATTAAATAATTATAGTGTTTAGTAGAAGAGAAGCATGCAAGAGTAAAGAGAAGGAAATCGATTTGTGATTAGGGTTAGTGGTAGTGACATATCTTCATATCCTTGTCACCTATCACCATTCTGCTAAACCTTGTTTATTAATTTATAATGACCCATTTTTAGATAAAGATATAATAATTGCACTAAACATAATTAATTCTTACAACTACTACATAGCCTATGAATTTCATGTCGGCTTAATTTATCTCAAATTATGGCCTCATCTGACTATGAAAAGATTAATCAAAACACCCATCTTTGTCACAGCCTAATAAATCAAACAAATAGAAACAAAACTTCATCTCATTACAAAGAAAAGTGAATTAATGGTCCAACCACCTCAGAGAAAAGTACTACTGAGGAGTGACAATTTAGCTCCAGATGTGTGGCCATTTGAGAGCGAAAGCGAAAGGCTTCTAGTAACTTTGGCACGTGCCAAGATATTCAATTTGTATTTTTTTTATTTAGAAGTAATTCACAATTGATAACTAGACTTTGATTTTTCCCACTTTTTGATTGGCCTTGAATAAGTGGGATTGTCACTGTGGGTCACGAATTGTGACATATCTTCACATATTGCCAAATTTGTTTATAAGTTTCTTGATGACCATACGATGTTTTGTGGAATTGAAGAGTCAAGCTCTCATGTAATGTAATATAATCAATCTCATGAATCTAACAAATAAAAATATAATAAATTAATAAAAAGATTGGTTTTGAATTTTGGATTGTTGAGTTTCGTGTCCTAGTAAAATAATTATGTGGGAGTTGTATTATATTGCACTATTCGTTTACTTTTTATGACTGAATAAACTTTGGTAAATTACTTCGGAAAAATATTTCTTAATTAGCTTAATTCGGAGTTGTATCTAATTGATGAATCTCCATATTTAAACCAAAAAATTAAACCTGACGCTATAAGAGGTAACCTTAGTTAGAAGTTAGAATATATTTGTATTTATTTTCAATTTGAATTCAAAACGATGATGTTACAGTTGAATTAACGATAGTCAAATAGCATATTAATTACTCATTATTGTGTTGATTAAAAAGTTTTGCAAGGTTACATTCAAATTCTCATGAAATAATATATTTATACCATGTAATATCAACTTTTGTAAATTCGGGTTCAATCCAAATAATGTATGAATTCAAATAAAATAATAGATTGTATAAGAGCATCTCCCACCGTTGACACCATTTTTTCACCAAATCCCATTTTTTGTGGTGAAAAAATGGGTTTATCTCCCACCAGTAGCACCCAATTTCCTTATTTCACCATTTTTGATGAAAAAATAGTGTATTTGATCTCCCACCTATTTCATCAAATCTTCCACCAAATAATAAAATACTAATATGTCACCATTTCATTATATTACACCATTTATAAAGATATAATTTGGTTTGGTCTCCCATGGTATTTCACCAAATATATCACAAAATTATAAATTTAATGTTAATCATAATTTTGGTCTATTTTATTTCCAAAATATTGATTATAGATCTGATTTTAAATATTAATTTTCTTAACTATATAATTTCAACAATGATGATAAATTTCAAAACACAATTTCAACATGAAAGCAAATCAACTTAAATTATAATACATATAATTAAATCACACATAAACAATAATTTCATAAATTATTGCATAAAACATTACAACATAAATTAATCATAAAAATATTACAACATGATAACGTTACAACATGAAAGAAAATTAACTCAAATAAATAACGTTACAACATATATTAATCTAAAATTATAAAAAAAAATCTCATTCACCATTATCATCATCATCTTCAACATCATCTCATTCACCATAATGTATTTATCGTTTTAACCTATAATTTATTTTGGCTAAATATATTTATATTTATTAATTAATTTATTAATAATAATAAATATATTTATTTATTGAAGAACAAATTCATTAACCAACATTAATATATTTACAAAGAATATGTTAATAAGTTGGTAATCACATGAAATTAGTTAATATAATTATTTTATATGCTAATTAAAAAATGGTGGTGATTACACCAAATCCTATATTCAATCCTATATTTGATAGGAAAAATAGGATTTGGTGAAAATTATGTTAAAATGGTGGTAAGGTGAGAGATTAAAATTCCTTCACCAAAAAATTTGGTGAAAATATAGGATTTGAGATTTTGGTGATATAGGGTTTGACCGTGATGGGAGATTAAACTCAAATCACCATAATTTTAGGTATAATGGTGATTTGGTGATTTAGCTTGGAAGGTTAAAAACACCTAAATTAGGTGTAAAATATAGGATTTGGGGTGTGGTGGGAGATGCTCTAATTGATCGTGTCTTTATTATGTGATCTTACAAGAATTTTTATAACGATTACAATATGTCTCGTCTAATTACAACATTACATATAAAACATAGTCAATATCATAATATTATTGACCCAATTAAATAGATTTTATACTCTAAGAACCCATACAAACACACATATATATACACACACATTTCAACTCATGAACTAATCGATCACCCATTATATAAATCACTAATTTTTAGGCATTGTTAAACAAATATATATATATATATATATATATATATATATATATATATATATATCACTATGTTGTGCACTTTTTATTACAGAATTCAAATTTGAATGTTATGTTAATTAATGTGGCGTTTAGCTTATTCCAATAGGGGTAGACGGGATGATTAGAAAATCTACTATTTGAATCTTCTAGAACTGAATTTAGCCTCCAAAAATAAATATTCCAATAATTTTCAATCAATTAATTCTTTTCTTTTTCCACCCCGTAGATATTTTCTCCATTTATTATTAAAATATTTGATCAAAGCATGGTAGATTTTTCCAAGAAAATAAAATAAAAATAATAATAAATGATATAGATCATAGAATAGTGATAATAGTATTAAATGGATAAGAAAAAGACGGCATATTTGGGAGAGAGAGGGTGTCCAGAAATGTAGTGTGGGATGGAGTTGGACGAAAGCTTTGTGTCGGGACATTCGGATATCAAGTGGAGAATGATTCAATGAGAGAGAAATGTCTTCTAGAATACTTGGCACGTGAGAACGATCAATGAAAATTCATTATCTTCTAGAATACTTGGCACGTGGGAATTATCAATGGAAATTAATAGTCTTCTAGAATACTTGGCACCCAAGAGCAAGCATTAAGGTTTCCGAAATAGGTCGGTAATATCTATGTTGTCGTGTTCCTTATCATCTATCATCATCACGTATTAATATATTGTGATTATTATAATTTAAAATTGATATCTATGTACATAACATGATAAAAATACACACTAAGTTTATTTTGATTGTTATCTGTTGGAAACTCTTGCATACATCAATTTGGAATTTATGTAATTGTATTGTGTATGTATATATTTATTTATTCATAATTCTGATGTGGAGATAATGTTGAGTTCTTATAGAATCAATTTCAATGGAAACTAACACTAATTTGTATTTTTAAAAAAATACAATGGACTTTATTATAACACAAATACATACTATATGATATCAGTCTCACTAATCCATCCATTATGTTTTCATTTTAATGTGTCCATCGTTGATATGACATAAATCCAGTATAATCATTAATTTCAAATCACAAAATTTATAAAAATATAATTTATACATATCAAACAAGTGATACATTAATAAATGTCTATATTAATGTTTACAGTGGATATGTGAACATTTTCTTATATAATATATAGGTAGACATACTTTACATAGTATAAATCATCATAAGTGTAATGTGTATAAAGTAACCTAATTTTCCTCAATGAATGGATATTAGGTAATTCATCACATCTCACAATAAGAAACAAGACAGACTAACGGCTCATTTCTAGAAGCTATGACAACGTGCTTGAGAGAACATTACTATGCTCTTAGATGTGCCCTACATACACCTGCTTGTTTATCTATCCCCTGAACAAAAAAAAAAAAAAAGTAAATACAACTATAATTCAAGTGAAATTTATCGATTCCAATTTGATCATCTTTTTTTTTTCCAGACTTGATATTGGAATAGAATAGTGATATCGAATAATTTGACATTCTATTTTGTTAAGTTAATTCCGAATCTTAAATATATGTATCTTAAAATATTTTTCTGTAATGCATAGGTAATGAAACATCTAAAAAAAATTCAGATGATTCATCATTCATCCAATTCATAATAAATATTCTAGAAGTATATTGATTACATTTTTTTTTTTGTTTCCTTTTAAAAACTTCACATTTTGAATTTAGGAGTTTGGTTAGATGCTACGTTTAGATTTTGAGTAGAGTACAAACTATAGAGAGAAAATAATTTGGTTTTTTACATTTTAGAAAATAAAATTAATATTTGACACATCTCATTGATCTCAATCGATCGAGCTATTCCGCACAACTTTCTTGTTGGGAACAAAACGGCCAAAAATAGGACTCAAATTAATTACTTTCATTTTACTTAATGAAATGAGATGTGATCATACTAAAAGAAACTAAACATAAATGATAAGTATAATTGTAATGACTAGATATTTTGTATGTGGGACAAGCAAATGTTTGTTCTTTTAGAGTTTCCTTTCACTAATAAAAGGATTTTAAATTCATTCTTTACAACAAAAGTTGCATTATATCATCCACTTTTGGTGGGAACAATTGATAGTGCCGGGCCAAGGCAACAGTGGATTTAGTGTAATTTTATATAAACATTATTACCTTTACAAATCTTAATGGATTTGGATATAAGTGTAAAGTATTCATAAAATACACAGATTTAAAAAATTAAATTAAATTTAGTAAAATCAAAAAAAAAATTAAATATTATTTTTATAAGAAAAAATATAATTGTGCAATATACATCATCTACTTTAGTATCAAATATAGCATAATCTGAATAATATATATATATATATATATATATATATATATATATATATATATATATTCCATCAAAGGTGATTCCTTTTGCATTTAATAAAATGTACGCCGATTAAGACCAGAACTTGCAAGTCGAGTCGAAATCAAATTTCTCAAAGGCCATTTATTAAACTGATCGATTATTGAAAATTGTCACCCAGAATTGACTAATAATACGAAAATTGGAGCACTTGTGTGGAAAAGAAACAGTGGTCTTACCCTTGCGTGAATGTTAATTTTTTTTATATTACAAGATGAACCGGAGTGGTAATAATTAAGAATAATATCTTAATGACTTGTGTCAAACAATATACTTATCATTTAATTAAAAATATCATTTAGTCATATCATAAACCAAACCAACAGAACCAACCAGGGTCAAAAATTTGTTTTAAATGTGATTGATTAGTGTCTAAAAAGTAGATAACGAAGAAGACAAACCAAACCAACAGAAGCAGGGTCCAATTATTTGTATATCAAAATTATGCGCCACCCGATTATCTTTATCTATTTTTAGTTCTTCCTGTGTATCTCTGTGTGTGTGTGTGTATATTGAATTGAGATTAAAATTGTTTTTTTTATGAATTTAGAGTTTAAAAATAATGAATTATTAATTCGGACTTTGAAAGAAAAAATATGCAACTTAAGATTTAAAAGATAAAATTATTAGTTAGTGATTCACAAAATTAAGGTTTTATTTGACACTTTGTGTTCCTAATTATTATAAAATAATAATTCAAAAATATAATGGATGAACTTTAGGTGTATGAAAAAAAATAGAAATAGAATAATAAAGCTAAGAAAATTGAGATGTCTTACTTTTGTAACTTTTGAAGTAGGAATTTATTTTCCATGCCCTAAATCGATAGTCTTAATTTTTTAGACTCCGATATGGTAATTTGCTTATTTTTTGGGCTTAAATCAATAAAACTTCAAACAAGTTCTAATATTTTTTTAATAAATAAGTTAAAAGTTTAAACAATAAAGGCCATATTTTGGATAAGGTTTAAAGCTGAATGTCAATTAGTGGAGTTCATATATTGGAATCCTAGTCAATCTGACAATCTGAGCATTAATTAAAAAAGAAAGGAATTATATAAGCATTAGACAGTCAGACATGTAGTCATATGGGTAGTTCATGATATAAACATCTGAAAATCTTACGTCGAGCCTACCTAAGAGGATATTTGAATGAATTGATAGAATATCAAAATTTTATAAAATATTTGGAATTATAAATATCAAAATTAAATAAAAAGTTTTAGTGAAATTAAGCTTTTAGGCATAATGCAGAATATAATTTTCGTAAACTTGGGCAAAATAAATCATTCTTCTATTTAAAATCTTAATAAATTCTTTATTTTTAATTTTATTTACTTATATAATTGTTTACATTAGTATTTCAAGATTTTGTTATTGAAATTTTTTCTTTTACAAACTCAAAAATAATATGAGCAAAATATTATCTTAAAAAATACATAAATATATAAAGAATAGGAAAACATAGTTTTTAATCCTATAATTTTGTCCTCATAGGTTCTTAATCATTCATCAATCCATTTTTTTTGTTTAATCATATAATTTTAAGAACTTGTAATTTTTAGTTTGGATACCTCATACCTGGCTATAACTAGTTAAAGTGACTTAATATTATTTACTTGACATCTTGACTTTTTTCTTCACAATTTTTTCCCTACATGATATCTATTTGGAATGTTGAATAATTTTTAAAATAGAAAATAATAATAATATAATTATTATTTTAAAAAAATGTTACTTTGAAACAATATGTAAACGCTGTTTCTTTTGCTACTTGTGATTAAAATGAATATATTATACATACCCCATTAAATATTAAACATATTTCAATTTAAAAAAAATAAAAAATAAAAAAATCATTTTTTAGAGTGTGGTCAGTATTTTTTGGGTGTGAATATCCATTCTATTAAACTATATTTGCTTACTAGAGAATTTCTGCAATTAACACAAAAACTATTTCATTTATAAAATATTTTTGAATGTGACATAAACAACAGTATAAACCACTTTGGCTTATCATTACAAATAACCAGACCTAAAATTAAAAGTTTTTACGATTATAAAAAGTAAAATGAATGCATAAGATAAAAGATAAATGTAGATAAAAGTAAAAAAAAAAAAAGGAAATAGTCAAATACACCACCAAATATATAATCTATTACCTTTATACAACCAAATATAATTTTTAATTTTTTTATACCACAAAATATAACTTTTGATCCCTTTCTAGTTTCTACCACTTTTTTTACTAAGTCAAATGTAAATAGTGGATGAATTGACAATACTGAATTTGTGTCGTTTACTTTTGCAGATTAATAGGATTGAGCTTTGCAAAGCTTACACAAAAATTATTTATTTTCACTTTGTATTTGTAATGTTTAATTAACATGTAACACAGTGTTATAATCTTACACGAATTTTAGAGGTTTATTGCTCTCTGATATAACCATACACAACTTTCTTATTTTATTGATAATTATTTATTTTCGTGTAATTGTCCATGAAATTTAATATTTATTTATTTATTTAATTTTGTTATATTTCACGAAAATTTCTTTTATTGATAATTATTTATTTTCATGTAATAGTCCATGAAATTTAATATTTATTTATTGTTTTTTGTTTTATCACTCAACCGATCTTACACGAAAATTTCCTTTATTAAAGCCTTAAATAAAAAATAATAATAGGCTTACACAAAATTTACTTAATTATAGGCTTACACGAAAATTTCATTATCTTAAGCTTACACGAAAATTTAATTATTTTAAAGTTTACACGAAAATTTTATTAATTATAAGCTTACACAAAATTATATATCTTCAATTCAATGTATATGCCTTCCACGCAATTTTAATGTATGTATTTAATGTTCCATAAATTTTTTATATAATGTTCCACGATTTTAAATATGTTTCTACATCTGTATATGCCACGAAATTTATATGCATACATCTTCAATTCAATGTATATTGCATTCCACAAAATATGTATAATGTCTTCCATGAAATTAATTAAATGCCTTCCACAAAGTTTAATTAAATTAGCATTTTTTTTGTTCCTGCATTGATGCATTCCACGAAATTGTGGAAGAAGCATTACACGATAATAAGATATAAAAAAAAAAATTATTTCCAAATTTTTTACACGAAAATAAGTATTAAATAAAGCGTTTAAAGTTTATGTAATGTTAGTGGGAATTTTTTTTTGTGTAAAGTTAATATTAATTTTATATTTTTTCTTTTTGTTTATTTATTTCTAATATTCTTGTAACCCAAGTTTTTTATTTTCATGTAAGTCTATTTTAAATAAAGTTCATGTAACCCTATATTGTAAAAATGTTCGTGTAAGCCTGTATGATGAAAAATATTAGTGTAACCCTATATTCTAACAATGTTCAGTTAAGCTTATATATTGAAAAAATGTTCATGTAATCCTATATTCTAAAAATATTCGTGTAAGCCTATACGATGAAAAATGTTCCGATAAGCCTACAAGATTACACAAACATTTTGATTTATCCTAACTTGAAATTTGACTGTTGATGTGAAAAACGGTTGTTGGGCTCAATCAATGCAATGATGAAAATTTTGGTTTCGATAGAAATATCGATATCTTAGTTTAACAAAAATATCGTGGAAATATTGATATCGGTACATAAATTTATCGATATTTTTCCGATATTCAACGATATTTATCGATATTTTCCCAATATTCCACCGATATTTATCGATATTTCTATGATATTTAACAGATTTTTATATAATTTGTACCATAAACCAACGATATCGAAATCAATACCGATATTTATCAATATTTCATCGATATTTCCCCGATATTTCACTTATTTTCCTACAAACTATACCATGAAGTGACCAATATTGAAATTGATATTTCGTTGATATTTCACCTATTTTTCTACAAATTGTAGGATAAAGTCACTGATATTGAAATCAATATTTCGTCGATATTTTACCAATAATTTGACAAAAATTCCCGTTTCTTTACTGGTGGAAAAATGAAAATATCAAAAATATATCAATTGCACCATGTTTTTGTATCGATCACATGAGAAAATAGAAATATTTAGAAAATATCGAAGATATTTCCGAATATTTTCATGGGGTTTTTGAATCTAAAAAAAATTAGACCTAGCCGACTTCCTCTAAAAAAAATTATGTAAATTAAAAAAAAAAAAATTGTGAAAGAAAAATAAAAAGAAAAACAAATCCAGTGGCGGCTCAACAGAGAAACTGGATGCTCATAAAAGCTTTTCACGTGCTATGTCGGTCAGCACACAGAAAACCACCTCACTATGTGCTTTCTCACACTAAGTTATATTACCATCAAACTCTCTCCTTTTTTTTAAGTTAAGGTGTAATATTTATTAATACCACCTCACTATGTGCTTTCTGTTTCTCACACTAAGTTACATTACCATCAAACTCACTTTTTTTTAAAGTTAAGGTGTAATATTTATTAATACCCCTCGATAAGTATTATTTTAACATTACCTAATCTATGATATAAGATATATTTATACGAAAATTATCTTCTTTTTTTTTTCAAACTATCAGTGATCGAACTATTTTAAAAAGGGTTCACCACTTGATCAATTCAGTCGACAATCACATCAATTACATAATAACAATCTCTATTCTTTTTCTTTGTTCTAGTTTTTTTTTTTTTACTTAACATTATTATGTAGTATGTAATATAATTTGTACAAATTATTAAGAAAACAGTAAATATAAAATAACTTTCTTTTCTAAATCAAATAGCATATTTGAAAAACAATTTCAATTTTTTATCTTATAGATAAAAATTCCCAAGTTTTCCGATTTTCTCAATTGAAAACGAATTATTCATATACGACTCAAACATTCGTACTCAAACTATGTTTATTAACAACCTTCCACAACCCAACCTCTTGATAAAAAAATCATTTCTCTCTCTTCCACATACACAACTTACAACACAACCCAACCTCTATAATTTTCACACTTTATCAATGACTCAACCCAACCTAACCTATAACAATTATTTATTTTATTATTTAATAATTACATATATTTTATAATCTATTTTTTTATTATTTAAAATATGTACGAAATATATTAAATTATATGATATTTCAAATTCGTAATTATAAAAAATATATATGATACGCTTAAAATAAATTACAATCTCAATAACAAAAATAAAATTACAATAATTGAAATACAAAATTATAAATAAATAAGTCAAATTACAAATAGACTGGAAATTTGGATAGTTTTGGGAGTTTGGATAATCTGAATAGTTTGGAAAAAAAATTGGGTTACTTGGATCCATAATATAAATTAGGAGAAATAATAAAATATGATATAAAATTTTGGGAGTTTGGATAATCTGAATAGTTTGGAAAAAAAATTGGGTTACTTGGATCCATAATATAAATTAGGAGAAATAATAAAATATGATATAAATTATGAGAGATTATAGAAGATAGTAGACAAAAGAGATGCTTTGAGATTGTGATTCAAAATGTATCAATATTAGTCTCTATTTATAGAGAAAAAAAAATCAGATAAATTTTTTATTTTTATTTTTTATAAATAATTAAGTGTATAAAAATTATCTCAAAAAAATCACATAAACCAATCATAATTTGACAAGTGGCGTGATTTGATAAGATTGGGGGTTGGAAAGTGTGCACAACCTCAAAACTGGAGAGGTTGTGCAGTCGACCGGTTAGTGGAAAATGGGGAGTATTTTGATTTTTTTTTTTTTAATTTTTCCTTGTCCTTTCTCAAAACCGGGTGCATGACATGGTTGATGAACATGGTCTCATACAAACATGAATAGGATGGATCGGATAATGAATAATTGAATATTGGAGACACATAGATATTATCATATTTTGGAGAAAAAAAAGGGAATAAATAAAACATAAGCCAGTTTTTTCCCCAATAGGTGGGCCTACAATTCCCCCTTCTGACCTTGATATAAACCCTCGATTTTTTCCGTTTCTCCACAAATCGCAATTGAATAACCACACCTTCTCTCCTTCACAAAATCATCTGAGTCTTCGATTCGATTCAATTCAATGATTGGATCCCCAGCCCTCGCGTTCAAATCCTGTTCCCCATTCCGGAAAACCATGGCCATACGAGCCTCCGTCGCCGAGGTGGCGCAGCTCGCCGTCGTGCCGGACAGAAAGAGCCTCTACGAGGTCCTCCGTGTCAAGCAGAACGCCTCACAGGTGGAGATCAAATCGGCGTACCGTACGCTTGCCAAGTTGTACCATCCCGATGCGACCTCGCGATTCATGGACTCCTCGGTTGCTTCGTCATCGGACGGCCGCGATTTCATCGAGATCCGCAACGCTTATGCTACGCTATCGGATCCTGACTCCAGAGCGGTGTACGACTTGAATTTAAACGTCAATTCGCAACGTCGGTGGAGCACATCTGGTCTGTCGTCGAGTTACAGGAGTCCGGGTCGGGGGAGATTTTACCAGACCCGGAGGTGGGAAACGGATCAGTGCTGGTGATGATGCCTATGAACGTTGTTAAGTATGTATCATGTGGCTGTTGCCGAGGAGATTAAGAAGTCGTATGTAAATTTTTCTCTCTGATTTCTTATATTTTCCTTCTTTTTTTTCCAATTTTAGAGGGGGAAAATTACTAGTATACACTTTTTCACCTTTTTCTCTTCTTCCTTGGGATTCTTTTAGTTTAATCCCCCATGGTAGTTGTAGAGGAAATTATTAATGAAGAAAAAGCTTTGATAGTTTCGATTTTCTTCTTATCATTGAAGCAAAATTCCATGTGATTGGTTGTAACTTGAGACATTTTTCAAGCAACTGTATTTTACAGATAAGAAGAATATAAACAATACTAATGATTAGTGTTTATTCAATAATATACGCGTTATTCGTGATTGGGTAAGCATCCATTTCAGCTTTTAAAAAAAAGTCAGAGAACGTTGTCAAAATCAATTTAGATTCATAATCAAGGAAATCTATCCAATCTTTGATATCATACATCTGGAAATTCTTAATGCAAATAAGCTAATATGGTCTTAAGATTTGTTTGCAACAATCTTTGATAAGAATGCCGGGCTTTATATAAAGCTGGTTTCTCCGAAGAGCTTATAAGCTACTTTCTTTAAACAATAAAAAGAACCCCCGAAATAAATAAAAAATTAAAGAAAAAAAAAAAAGAGAAAAACAAAGAAACAACTCGAAATATCTTCAGAAAAGACAAAGACCGTTTGGATTCAAGGCCCTTATTTATTCTAGGCTTTTAGCCTCATTTATTTTTAACAAAGTTGAAGGGGGAAAATACTATTATGATGTATAACTGATGAATTGTAATAATTAAAAATATTTTATAATAATGTTTTACCATTTTTTGAATAATTTATTGTTCATAAAGCAAAACTATACTAACGTTATAAAAAAACCAGTGAATATTGATTAAAATAAATAATTAGTTCATTAATTTGTGTGAGACAATTTTATACAACAGATAAATTGTTTTGAAATTGAAGTACTTATAATGACAAATGTTATCATATACATTAATTTTCATCAGAAATATGCTTCACTTCCTACAACTTTCCCCTTTTATATTTGAGGAACTTGCCACTAGACTCTGAAATATAAATATTACAAGACAGAAGCCATTGGAAAGAAAATTGAGGCTATATATTGGAAAAATCAATGATCAACTTTTTATAATTTTATAAGCATGTCACACATCCTTAAAATTAGCCAAGATTTCGGGTACAATAATTTATTTCGAATGGGTTAGGCCGTAGTATTTTTTAGCTAGCCAAGAAAGCAATAGATGATATACTGATATAAAAATCAGGAACCTGAAAATTCCAAACTTACGTCCACCCCTATTATAAGGTCGCTTAGTCAAAATTGATCCAAACGCAATTTGAAGATCAAAACCTAGAAAATCACAATTAAAAAGAGAATCCTAGTACAGAATTTGGGCAACCGCCTCATCATATGGGGTTGCAATCCTGCAATTAGAGTTATACATCTTCTGATAATTGAAGAAAGGGCAAAATGATAGTGTCCGAAAGGCGGGGACTTCAAACAAACAAAGGCGGGGGCTTCAAACAAACACGAGTAGTTCAACTACACGATTCAGCTGAAAGTTGAGACATTCTGCTTTAAGCAAACAGAACACTGTTTGCCAGTGCATGTAAACGGATTCGAAGCCCTTGAACCACAGATGGATAGACTTACAAAAAATTTCAGACTCAATCCCTTCTTTGCGCCATTTTAACTAAACCTAGGATTAAATATAACACAAGGAAATTTAATCATATTCCAAGAGAATTGCAACCGACAAATGTATGCATCCAAAATTTCATATCAACAATTAATGTCCCATCAAATTTTTTACTTTAACACATGATAATTCAAATTCAACCAAACTCTCAACCATTTGGTAACAAGGCGAAAGATGACGACATACACATTCAGCTCCACAAATCCTCCCTGCTCACGATTATCCTTCCGGCGACCTCATTGTTCCATTATGAATCAGAATCATTTGGGGCTCATAAGCATAGAATTGATGACATGCATGATCAACCGAATGTTGGAGAGCTCCGCACCAGTAGTGGTTGGAAGGTTGCGGTGGTGATTTAATATCTGATAAACTTGCTCGAATATAGGGCGTACATGGACTACAATCATTGGATCAGTTGGATTTATAGCAGATAGAACCTCCCTCATCCATGTCAACTTCCGAGGGGTCTCTTTGCTGATATCACAAGCCAACTGCTGGAGCAGAGACAGGACCACACCTTGGCTCAAAGGAAGGGGATTCAAAGACAGAATTCCGGATAAATCAACCTGGCAGAAGATGAGCGAGATATGTTAAATAGTGAGCATGAATCCAAAACTCTTAACAGATGTGTGAATAGAAATCAGTCTTGCATAACTATTAGCAATTCAGAATAGAAAGTTGAGCCTAAATATAGTACAAGCAAGCACTGCAAAGGGTGGTCTGGTGGAGTTGGAAGAAGGGATTTTTGATTATTCCAATTGAGAGTAAAAAAAATTGAATGAAGATTGCAATGGTCTAGAATCTTGATAAAGTGCGACACAAGAAAAACAACACTCCTATCGAACGAGCCATGGGGCAGGTCCAAATTCAATGGAGTGGGGTTTAAGAATGTCGAGTGGATTAACAAGTTTTACAAAACTCACCCAGAATTGCTCCATATATTTAATTTTTATTTTGTTAAGAATAATATATTATAAAGTACAAGCAAAAGTAACCTACTTTTAACACAAATATTAGATTTCTTTTCTCATTAGTAGTCTGATTCTTCAAATTGGCACATTACGAATTTTTTTAGAAGAAAAATAAAATCACAAAATAGGATTTCAGGTGGGCTAGTGGGTCCAAGTGAGTTGGAGCCACAGGGTTTTTTTGGTTTGGCTGATCCTTGGATGAGGTAGGACCATGGGTCCACATTTTTGATAGGAGGGTGGATCTTCAAGTTCACGAAATCTATCCCAACCAGTTGCATTGTCATCCCTATTATATACTTTAGATTCCCATGATGATATGGAGTATAACACAACAGTTCGGTTCATCATGCTTTAACCATGCCCTAAAGATGACCATAGTAACTGTTGACAACATTTAGCTTCTCTCTTTTCATAAAAGTCTTGAGGGAGATTTAGAAGTTCAGTGATCACCACAAGCATCAATCTAGATTCTCAACATGGCAATCCCAACCACTGAATTGTCGTATTAAGGCATATAACAGGAAAACAGATCATACCTGAGCGCACAGCCATGATACAATATTAACATCACTCCTTTGCAGAGCAGCAGTGAAAGCTTCCTCATACTTGCGGTCAGCTATCAATCTAGATAGCTCTTTTGTTGGGTCAGGTACCTCAAGCTAAAATATTTTTAAAAAAAAAATCAGACAAATAGCTCCAATAGCAGCAAAGAACTTATTTTTGAAGAATACAGCCTTTCATATAAAATCAAGGAAAAAAAGAAGAAAAGAAGAAACATCAAACCTTCTCGTGGAGAGCACCCAAAGGTCCATTACTTAGTTGACTAATCAATGGATTTGGTGCTTTAGAATTAGCTCCAGCAACAGCAAGAGCTAATAATTTTCTTTGACCATCAAGCATCTCATTGCTTAAAGTTTGAGTCATAGATGATGCAGAATTTATAGCATCCTGAAAAGCAAGACAGTGTAAATGGGCCTGGTGGATATAAATTATAGACAGACAACCAAACAATTGATATAGAGAACTTTTGTTCTTCAAGATGAGAAATTTATCGATAAAGATGACCTGTCGTTCATGGTAGAATGTAAGGCATAAACAGAAACATAAGAAATAAATCATAATAAGTTTTGGTACCCTTAGTGCAAGTGCCAACGGAGAATGAGTTGCCTCAAATTGTTGTTGAGCAGCTGTTGTATGCTCAGCCATTCCTTTATGAAATGCGGTATCAACCTGCTCAAACATGGTCCTGCATGACATCTCAAATGCAGGGATCACGGAAGCTTCCAGACTTGATTTTAGAGTTTCCTGCATTACAAATTAAAATGAAGTTATTATACAAATATATTCGGGAAAAGTAGCATTATAGAGAAAGGGTGAATGAGGCTAGACACTAGCCATTAGTTAAGCCACCTCCCAAATCTAGTCTCACAAGTTACGATACATTTACACAAGAATGCAGAAAGAAATTTATAGAATATAATTGAAGTTGAAACAGAGCACAAGCAATTTAAATTTAGTTCCGTATTCCCATGTTGCCAAAGAGTGATTATTGTTGTCTACTGCAAAGAAATTCATCACCATCACACCAACCAATAAAACAGAATTTAATTCCACATCAATGTAAAAATTATCCCAACCATCAAATATTAATTTAATCGATTTTTCATTCTCAATAATCGATTATATTAATATAAAATAAAAAACAAACAAGAATGTATCATTTCATCCCACTAAACCACTTTAAAAAAAAAAAAAAACATTTTAACTTGCCATCTAAACCCAAAAGTAAATATTTGCCCCCATAGAAGCAAAATGAAACATTACTTCCATTTATTTCATTCTCAATCCTTCCAGAAACACCTTCAACCAAAACATATATCCCAAAGCACAGAAGGCATTCCAAACAACACCTTATTCTTCTGTTTAATACCTGAAGGGCTTGCTTTCCAGAAGTTTGAAATTGAGATTGGATCTGTCTAGCAACTGCAGCTTCAAGTTTGGAGCTTACTGATTTCTCCAGTTGATTTACAGTTTTATCTCCTACCCCTTTCTGATAACATGAATTAGGTAAGAACCAAGAAACGGTAGAATAGAATAGACACAAACATACAGAAAATGCTAACCTGGAAGCTCTCTGTAATGGAAGTGGATATTGTTTTATCAATCGCAGGGGTAATTGTTCGTGCCATAGATTGCCCAAATGTGGTCAGTTCTCTCTTGACAGTTTTCTCAATGATAGCAGGTAAGTCTTTGTTTAAGCAGTTGTTGATTGTACTTGTCAGCTGCTGCATACGCTCCCTTGCTGCCTTTTCCTGTTTTGCATTTTCTTCTTGAAAACGAGCCCATAACGCATCAGAATTGGCTTTAACAGATTTCTCCATGCTCCGACCTAAGGCAGCCTCAAGTCTCTTTCCCTCTTTGGTAACTGGAACAGCAACCATCATTGCCATCTGCTTTTGCATTTCGTTTTGCATAGTCACAATCTGCAATGGGGAGAAAAAGAGAAGGAAAAAAGAAATGAAGAAACAAAATTAGGAGAGGTGACCAGCGACAAATGAAAATCCACATGCAATAATAGATAACGACTGTAGATATGAACACAGTTTTCAAATCTATTGAGCATTAGGTTCTAATCTTGATATTCCGATTATCTTGGACTCCCAATTGAAAAAGGAACACAAGTCAAGCAAATGATTGGAACTTCAGAATAAGAAGTTATCAAGTATGACGAAAACAAACTATAAAGAAGATACTTATAAAAAAAAATTTGATCAGAATTCTAAAATATGTGAAATCACAAATGGTTGGCTTCATTGAGAAGTAATAAACACTCCTGATTACCAACGAAAAACAATGAGACCTATTACACTTGAAAAGAAACAAAAAACTTAAAAACAAAAGTTTTGCTCTCTAGTTGAAACCAAGAAGTTTCAAAGATCCTTCAGGAACCTGTACAGTTCCAAGAGAACCAATTTTAGACTCTGAAAAGAACCAAGTATGAAGAATCATGAAAGGATCAATACAATTGCCAGACAATTGTAATGCTGAAAAACAACTAGTCACATCTACAGAAATAAAAAATAAAAAAATAAAAACGTGCAAGAAAATCACCTGATTCAGCATCTCTTGCATGGAAATAATTTGTGAAACTGCAGCTTCTACAGGAGGGGTACTAGAGCTTACACCTGGTTCAACAGAAGATTCAGATGAATTCAACTCACTAGGAGATTGTGAGGATAGTCCTGATCCTTGAGCACTCTTTCCCTTTTGCTTTTTCCCTTTTGTATTTGGTACAGATTGCTGAGCAGACATAGGAGTTGAGGAATCAACATCCTTCCTAGTAACATCCTTTACAGAGTCTATCACTTCTTCTTCCACTATGGTAGAGGGTCGGGCATCTGCTTCAGTTCCACCAGACCCACCAACCTGCCTAGTTTCCTCCACAATATAAGTTTCAGGCGACAAGGCACGGCACTCTCGAGCCATCTCCATTCCAAGATCAGAAGCTTGAGAGCAAAAGATTTTCTCCTTGCTTTCTGACACAAATGTATCGGGTTCTTCATTATTTTGACCAAGTCTGGTTTCACCAACAACTTTGACCTCTACCTCAACATTCCTAGTATCATTGCTAACTACCACATCTTGAATATTTCGTTCACCCTCGCTTTGGGGATCAATCGAGTGGTTCACCTCAGAGGATGAACTGGCCATCAATATCTCAGCAGGAGTTACCAAATGAGTAGGGTGTTTGAACTTAACTGGATGGTTGAGGGCACCAGAAATATCTTCTTGAGGAAATATTTTATCATCATTCCTCGAATCATCATCTAATGAAGTAACATCAGGCATGTTAGCATGAGCAGTATCCATTTGTCTATCAACTGAATATTCAACAACTCTCTGCTCTGCACTACGATCATTAACTGAAGGACCATGCTCAAAGCTGCTCGATGTACTAAAACCAGAAAGAGTTCTAGAAACTCGGGGGCTTAAAGGGAGTGAAGTCGAAGCAGCAAGAGAAATATCGGTATCATTAGCAGCTTTGGACAAATTAACTGGATTGCAGTCCATACTTGAGGGAGGAAACTCCTGTATGGTTGGTGACTCACCAGAAGCAGCACTGAGAACCGTAGGAGCATTCTCCAAGTCACTTTCATGCATGGATGTCTTGGGTGCTGAACTAGGTAAAGGTATTTCTGCCAGTTTACTGCCAGATGGCTCTACATTAGCAATCCCTTCAATACTTGCAGCTTCCCGTGAGGCACTAGAATCCAACTTCTCATAGTTGACATTCTCTGTAGGGGGCGGCAGACACTGTGACAAGTCCAAAGCATACTGCTGAATAGCCTGTGTCTGGACACAATATACTTGAACAACTTGTTCGCCATGAGGTAGCAATTCACTTGTTCCAGTAAAACTCAGTATTGGCATAGTGACAGTAAATTCTGCTATGTAATCCAAACGGGTCGTGGAAGGATTAGGACCATATTCCAAGTGCACAGCATATATAGCATTCCTCTTGGCATTTGCCAATAAAAGAAGGCCAGCTTGTGGCAGGGCTGCTACTTGATTAAAGAAAGCTTCTTCCAATCGAGCCTCTGAACTTTTTAATTCCAATCTCTGGGTACAATGCCATGATTCTGCATCACTAGGAAGCAACCAGCCTTCTTCACTTGATGATATCCATATCTTCATTTCCCGATTGAGAGGACCCTACATGAATCCTTTACGGGTTAAGTGCAGAAATATATTGATAGCAAAGTTAGAACAGATAATGTAACTGCAGATCTTCGGTCAGGACATGTAATTAAGTGAAACTTCAGATAAATAAATAAATTGAATACCATGACATATAGGAAATAATCTCATTGCATGTATCCAGCAGAAGTTTGGTACAACGAAACTATCTCCTTGGTCATACATTAATATATATTGGAAACTAAATAGAATATGAAACAAAGATATCATGAATTATAGGAAATTTCATGTTGCGCGTACCCCAGTGATAAGTATGATATGCTCTGGCCTATGAGGAGCAGCCAAAAAGGTGACAGAATTAACAGGTTGTCCATCATGTGGCCGGAGAACTGCAATTGGCAGTGATTTCCTATCCTCCCAAATCTTTATCTGCAATTATAATCAATAATCAAGCGGAGATTCATTAGTTCAACAATGACTGCAGAATCACGTGAAACAGCATAATCTAACTTGCAACAGTATTTGGTGATCAAGTAACTCAAATAATGGAGGTGCCGTCATCAGAAATAAAAATGAAAGGTTATCAACAAGATTTCTCAACACCACCACTTCAAAGATATGTGTTGTGTTAGCCCTTTCCGTAAGGTCATTTAGATAATAACAGAAGATTTTACTTCAAACTCCAAAGTAGTCAATTTAAAATCTGGCCTGGTTAATGCCACTGATTGATCAAGTACCATGATACCTGATAAAATGAGGTTCAAGTCCAGTTGCCTTGACCTTAAATCAGACATAAATTGATTATTTAGAATAAAATTCTATATCCAACCAAAGGGGCAATTCAAGTTGCAATAATTATGAGAAAATGTTGTCTGTGAGGATACTGGAAACAGGCCCAAAGGAACTGCTAAACCCACATCTGAAAGAAGTGGTATGGCAATGCCTTCATGTCAATTTAAGAAAGTCCAGGCAAGACACAAATAAAATAGAAGTGGGAAACAAATTTGAAACAATGTACAATGTGGGACAATTTTAATGGAAAATAGGAAATATAAAATCAGTCATCACATAACTTTTTAACTAAGTAAATGTGGGCACTGGAAAAATGCAGAGATAAATTAACTTGACTACAATACTGGACACTTGGATATATGAAATAATTGGCCCAGTCAATTCTAATTCCTACAACTACTGGCATATTTAGGGCATAAGTATGTTCAGATGATAAAGTGAGGTTGCATCAACAAAATGCATTGATACAAAATATGAAGTGTGTACGTAAGAATTACTTCACTAGGCGTAAGAAAGTATCAGAGTTGCCACAAGCATAGTTATAAGAGGCACAAATGAACATGTGCATACCTAGTGCTGTTCTTCACAAATTGTGCTGCACTTAAATTAGCAGCATGCCTTTGTTCGTTGCATCACTATGCACCCATGTACCCTTAGGGAATGATGGCACAAGGGGTAAATATTTAAAAAACAAATCCATACATTTCGGTCTTAAAGCATTCATACTTAGAGAATTCTACCACTTCCAGGAATGTTTCTCTTTCTTCTTTTCTTTCTTTCACAGATGTTCAGATCTCTTCTTTTCTTTCTTTTCTAACCTACTTACTTTCTCCCAATGTTCTGTTTCCTTGATCCCCAGAATATTGAAATGCATGTCAATTGTCTTGGATATATTTTATTCTTTTGAAGATATAATCATTTGAGTAATTGAAGTTGCAGGTGTTTGCTCAAATTACTGAATTATTTTTGAAACTTGTAAGATGTAAGATTATGGCTGAATTCTCCAAAGAATTCCTGAGTTGTCTAAAATAAGCAGAACGCGAAACTTATTCGCTTACTCGTATTGTTGAAATTTTAAAATTTTAATTTATTGCTGCATTTTATATGTGTCGTATTGTTGCTGAAAAGTTGTAGATGTACAATATATATTAGCAATAACTCATTTTAATGAAGTACATTCACCAGAGCCATAGTTTCATGATACCTTTAGGATGTTGCAATAGTAGTTCCTAAAGAACATGATCCAAGATCTTAAAATCTAACTCATAAACCACAAGCCAACCCCCCATTCTATAAAGATGAAACTATGTTAGGGTACTTAAACTTGGTCTCTAAAAACTTTCAACTTAATAATATTTTATTACTGGTCATAGAGAAATACAATTAACATAAGTTTTTGTACGTAGTCAGTAGCCCAAAAATTAATATATACGATATAAGATAACTTCTCTGTAATAAGTCCCCAAAAAAGAGGAGACAAGGCATACCAATGGATTGATTACCTTCTGTCCAGTTTTGAAGGAAGAGTATATATGTATACATAGGGGGACCATTTAAAATAGTTTTACACTTGATTCTATATGAGTATCTCCACCCAATGCACATTACAACATGAACAAAGGAAGAGTATGGAAAGCTTCAGTGGATTTGTTCCTGTTATTACTCATAACTTATAAAACCATAACGAAGGAGAGAAGGGAAAAGACCAACCGTTCCATCCACTGAAGCTGATACCAGGCGTGTGGTCATCCACTGGCACATAGACAAATCAGTCACCTCCCCATCATGGCTCCCAACAAGCTGGACCCCATCAATCAACTTCTCAATGGGGCATTTGAGGGGTTCATCCGCTGAAAACTTTTCACCTTTTCCAACTTTTGTGGTATCAATCTTCAGCACACGTCTTCCAATACCCACTACAAGAACTTCCTGTAAGAGGAAACATTAACTTGGTTAGCCAGAACTATGGTTGGGAAGTATAGAAACTCAGCTGTAAACCAAAAGAGACAAAAAATGAAAGGGTGCCATACTTGTTTATGGCAATGCCAACACACTCTAGGATGGACGGATTCACCCTCTCCAGTAAATTGAATGGCGATAACAATCCTTCCAGTAATTTGAGGCTTTTCTTCTTCATCTGGACCTTCAGTAATCTTCCACACATAAACCCGCCCATCCACACTTGCACTGTTTGCAAAGAAATAAGAATATTAAAGGAGAAATCAAATTATGCAAATGACAAAAACAACTGGCAAAGAGTCTACCTAGCCAAAAGGTGAACCTCCTCAGCAAAGAAAGCCATATCTGTGACCCTCTGTAAAAAAACACATTACTCAAGACATAGATCAAGATGGTTGCTGGATGCTTGATTAATCAAAAAAAAAAAAAGATATGCTAATATATGATGCATATATATTTAAATTACCCAATAGAATTTCACTCAGATGATTTTCCTGCCTATCATGCCATGAAATATCACAAAAAATAAATGCATAAAATCTAGTTATCAGGGCAATATTAGGATTCAGAAGAACATTATGCAAAGCCTCCCAAGACTAACATTCTAGGAATCTACATGTTAGATATCAAATTTCATTAATGAATGCTAGCTACTTTCACATTCAGATTTCAGAATGATATATAAAGTTAGCCAAAATCCATTCCCACTGCAAAAGCACTCCTATCTTACTAAATGCCCAAAAGATCATATTAAAATGGGGAAAAAAAAAATTTCAAGTCATTTGGTGTAATAACACTAGAGATTAAGTCTACTATTCATGTAAGCTACCAACTGACTCGCCCTAGTCACCCATAAGAAACTAAAATGTCACAGTTAATCAAAATTCATTAAAGAATGTCAAAAGTTGTGCATAAACAGCAACATCAGTAATCATAAAAATTGCATTCATGGACGCATGTGACATAAAACACTTCTACAAGCCATTAAAACCTAAATTCAATTCATTCAATTTGATCCAAACATAGAATCAATGTGCATATTAAGATTTCCATTTAAGTAAAGAAAAAAATGAACAACAATCATTAAAAGAATAAACCCAAAAGAACAAAATCTATACAAGTGAAGTGGTAACCAACCTGAGCTAAACCCTTAAGTAAGGATCTTAAAGCAGTGTTAATGTTGAGCACACGGATAGCGCCCAACTTGAGCCCATAACATATGTACGTCTTATTGACAGCAATTTGCCTACCCAACACTAGCCCAGGATCAGACCCATACTTTGTGATGGGTGTCACCTCAAGTTGAGGCTGCACCTCTCCTGGCAGTCGAACATCTATATCATAAACCAGATGATCCCCTATCAAATGCCGCCCCTTGGGGAGCTTACTACTTGGCATTCGCATCACAGGGCCCTGATGCGAAACTACCAAACCCGGCCCAGGGGGCGTATTCATATTCTGTGGCACAACAAAATCTGAGCCTGAAGAGGAAGTGGGGTGGATTTGAGTCATTGGCATTGTCAGCTGCTGGGGCATCTCCAGTGTAGAAGGTGGCGCACTCAACAACGCCATTAACCGGGCCCCTGGGTTATTAGGGTTTTGTGGATTTGGGGGGTTTTGAAAGTTATTGTGGTGCGGTGAAGTAGGTGTCTGTCCCTGGGGTTGTAGGGGCGGCGTAGGATAAGACATGGACCTTTGAGGGTGCACATTAGCAAATTCCTGGTGCGGCGGCGGATTGGAGTAAGGGGTGTAAACCGGGTGGTAATGGTATGGAGAAGTTTGGGGGGAATAGGAGTAGGGCCCACTTCCAGCGCCGGTGGGTGGAGGATAAGAAGCTGAAGGAAAAGGGCCAGTAGCCAAATTAGGGTTAGTATTAGTGTTGCTAACATTATTGGCGAAGTTCTGAGAGCTAGGGTTCGAAGTGGGAGTGGAGGTGGGTTGTGGCGGTGGAGTAGAAGGTTTGAATAGTTTATGCATATCGAAAGGACCTCCACCTGGTGGATTTGGATTGCCAGGTGAAGCCATCTATATCTCTCTCTCTCTCTCTCTGTGTATATATGTATATATATATATATATCTATCAATCAGCGCACATCTACTACTTCTCGCCGAAACCCGATTCAGATCGATCTGGATGCCGTTCCGGTTGATTCAGACCCTATCAATTAATCGTGTATGTATATAGATTGATTAAGAAGTGATTTTTTATAGGGATTCGAGAGATCCGGTGCAGGGATTGGGGTTGGGGAGATCCGATGAAGGGATTGGGAGCGGAGCCCAGATGGGGGTGGGGGGGTGGGGTGGGTAGTGGGGTGATACTTGATAGTAAAGAGAGACTTTTGGGAGACCAAATTAAGGAGAAGTAGAAGAAGAAGATGGATTCGCAAATATTTTATTTTGTTTTTCACTTGGGTATACCGTATACGGTGTCATCGTAAGTTTGATTTGATCGGAAAAGTTTCGTCTGTCTAATTTGCCAAGAGGGCCCTTACATTTTGGTCTAATGCTGCATTGGTCCTTATAACACTTGTAAATTAAAATTTGCGACATGGACTCAATTTGCTTGGTGTGATTGATTTCTTTGGTTTTTTTCGATTGCAACTCTCATTTTCATCATCATTAAATAAGCAGTGGAATATACTATACACTATTCCATTAATAAACTGATAAATGCCACATTTCATTTGCTTGTTTTATTGTCATATATATATATATATACACACACATAATTTTATTACTTTTCTATTATAAATCAGGAAATTGGATAAAATTATTCTTCAGATAAAAGTAAAAAATGTCATTTTTTTGTTAGATTTTTTACGATATGATCATATTATGTAAGCCTATAAAAACCACGTATCGTATAATATCACCAACAGTTTCTTATCTTTTTTTTTTCTTTTTTATTAAAAGGACAAATTTGTCAAAATTTTCTGAATTGTGATAAAAATATTACGAAACAATAATTTGTGAATTGTAGTAGAAAAATAATCTCCTATATAAATAATAGTATTTCATGGTATTATTTTTAATATACAGTTCTCATCTTCAAATTTTTTATCCTACCATTAAGATGCAGGATTGTTACGACACTAGTTTGGTTATTTCGATATTTATTTTATAGTAAATATGATTTATTAAAATGATTGAATGGTTGTTTGACTATTTTCATACAAACTCATTTAAAACTCATCTCAAGATCTTTATATATATAAAGATCTTTATATATATAAAAGTAAGACCATTTATGCCACATGTCAAACTTACATTATTTTGACATTAAATATGATTAATTAATGACTTTAAATTTTATGTTACAAAAAAAAATTACTAAATAATTTAGAAATGTTGACAATATTTATCTATATAAATATGCTAGGCTTCAATATAAAAATTATTTTCATATTTAAAATTAATTAAATTTAAAATTTTGAAGAAAAAGTATAAATAAATAAATAAAAAAGAAAAATGCTAAAGTAAAGATGAGTTTATTGAAAATGATTGTTCAAACTTTCCATTTAAACTTATTAATTATTGAAAATTTGAATTATTCTTTTTTTAATCTATGTTTTAAAATAAACTATAAAATTAATTTGTGAAAATTTGATTTTAATTTTTTTTAATTTAATTGAAAATAAACAGGGAGGGTTGTTATATATGTTAACAATAAAAAGCAAATTAAAAATGATGATTGGTGGGTTGAAAATATAATAGGCATATCAATATATATTATTTTCAAAATAGTAAATTATTTATGATCCTCTACAAATGCAACATATTTCGACAATTAGATAATTATTTAATCATATTACGTTATATTTAATGTTGTGATATTTATTGCACAAATCATAAATTTAATTTTACTGTATAAATAATATTTAAAATTTTCCAATTTTACCAAATTTACTTTATTTTTTTTATATAATCTCGTGTATTACACGGGTCCTATACTATTTGGATATATGATATTGTCTTACAAAAGTTCTACTTCAATTATTTTAAGGATATGCATTGTTGTGTTATTGTGTTTGGTATGAGTTGAACATTTATACATGAGTGATTGAAATTCATGATATGAAGTGAATTAATTTAAATCCACTTGAGTTATAATAAATTTGAAATTCACTCATATTGCTTAAACATTTGTTCCAAATGAAAATGACGGATTCAATTCCAGATTTATTCAAACAAGCTACTATATATTTCAAATTTCTATTCAAATCCTTCTATCCGAACAAATATTCATTTCTGAATTTCTTGATACTGTCCAAATAATGAATATCCTAAGTTTATGTATGATTTAAGTAGAATTGCAACATTTCAATTATTGTTGAATGAGTTGGGTTGTTTTTTTATTTGACCATAACTATTTATATTTATAATTCAATTCAAGACATGAAATGGTAATAAGAGTATAAAAAATCACTATTTTCTGTTTAATTGTTGTTTCGTTTTTGGTGTACTATTTCAAAATTATGAGATGGTTTAGAAATGAATGAGTATTAGGTGAGACCGTCTTATGGATCTTCTTATATGAGATGGGTCAACCCACGACCCATATTTTACAATTCACATGTAAATTTGTTAGAATGAATTTGGATTGTAGGTAATAAGGGTCCGTCTCACGAAAATTATCCGTGAAATCATCTTACATGAATTTTTATGTTATAGAAATAATTTAGTATCAACATTCTAACGATTCAAAACTATATGATAGTATAAGATTGATACTGGTGTCAAGTCGGTGTCAAGTCACATTTTATCTATATAAAATATGATGCTTTTAAAAAGAAATCTAACAATTCTTTCAATGTTGCAAGGATGATCATTTTACTTTTTTACATTTTACATATGAATCATTTTCTAGTTAATTTTTGACTTATTCGTTTGCCAGGAAATAATGATTATAATAATTTTGTACCTTTTCTATTAGTCAGATTTAATTTTATTGGAATCATGAATCTTAATCCCAAATAGAAAAAGGCAAGATAAATTTTTGAAAACTTAACCTCAAGATATGATATATTGAGTTGACATGAAATCATGCCAGTAAACTTTTCTAACATGTCAATTTATTATCATTAAGTTAACAAAAAAAAAAAAACATATAAGGCAATAATAATAATAATAGATAGATAGATAGATAGATAACATAAGGCATCGGTACTGCTGTTGTGATGATTTCTTTAAATATAACAATTAGAAAGATTAATAAATCTAGTTTAATCTAACATGTTGATGTTTGAAGCTGTTTGATTTTTATTTTTATTTTGTTGAATGTCGAAAATTTGTGTTTGAATTTTATTTTATTGTTGATTGAAGTAATAGCGGATAATTTTCAATTGAAAATTATAATGTATATTAAAGAAGGTGTAAATACTATTATGACTGGCATTTGGCACATCATGATAATGTTATCTTAGAGGTAGTAATTTGTTGATTTTTGTGACAATAGATTTCAAAATTTAACCTACAAAATATAAAGTATTATCCGATATAGTAGGATGTCACATATTCTAACATACATGAAACAAAAAGTTTTTTATATTTTAAATGAAATGAATAATACAATAAAAAGGAAAATTGATATTTATTATTGAATTTCTTGATATTATCCAAAAATCAATTTTTTGTGAGACATAAAATTTGAATGAGATCGTCTTATAAATCACTTTATATAAATATAGTTCCATGACATTTCATGTTAAATCAAAACGAATTATTTACATTGAATATTCCAATCGATACTTTGTTATTGATACAAGACCTCTCTTATAAGAAACACAAAAACCTGTGTAAGACGGTCTCACGGATAGTTTCCGTGAGACGGATCCTTTTTACCCAAAATCCTAACCCATTTTCATTAATTTACATATGAATTGTGTAATGTGGGTTGTGGGTTGACCCGTCTCACGAACTAGTCTCACATAATATAGTTCGTGAGACGGTCTCATATAAGACTTACTATCTAAGAAAACACATATTCAAATCATATCCATTTAAAAAAAACCATTGAGAACTGAACCATACTTATTATAATATATCAGACAGACTTTCACAATAGTATCTTTCTTTCTTTATGCTATAATGCAATTATGCAAACTGGTATCATGGCCAAAAATTGTGTATACATGAAAAGACATCCTGAGCATATATCCATTAAACTTCAACAGTACTGGCTTATGTGAATATTCTACATGCTCGCTATATGATATACTTGGTTTATCAATCACATATAAATAAATAAATAAATAAATATATATATATATCGCTTATATATTAATTTTGTGTGGTTTAATTCATATGATCTGATTTTGTAAAACCAACACTCCATCATAAAGAGTTATGGGAATGAATTTTAAAATTAAGTGACATTGTAAAATGAATCACAAGACACATTATTTCAATGAGCAACCTATCTTGTAAGGGGAGTTCAAGTTTCATAAAACAAAAATATTAACGCACTATATAATCGAAGCATGGTTATTGTTTAAAAATCCCATTTTCCTTCCAAATATGAGATATTACAGTTGAAATATTAAATTTCCATTCATTCAGCTGTCAACGTGTTGCATGACATCATTTTTCAATTGTTTGAGCTTTGCAAGAAGTCATCATTGATAAGGAATATTGAGAACGAGGAAAAAAATTAAGAAAAAAACATCAAAATAAGCACGAAAATTACATCAGATTGTCCTCAAAGGTGATCATTTGTAGGAAACTCAACATCATTTATTGTAAGTAAGTTTATATTCCAAAAATTTCTCACGAAGTAAAAAATTCTCAAAATGTTGTAGGCCTAACAACTTAAAATTAAATAAAAAAACTCTTAACTCTTTTTTTTTTTCCTCTCGTGATAATCAATATTCTTCAAGATTGCTAAAGTAGTCAGTGTTTGATGATGCTCTCTAATAAACCAAATTAAATGAGATATATTTTTCTCGAGTTTATTCAAATTGCATAGGACATTAAATTTTCGGATAGACAATTTAGGATATTAATTTTTGAAAATTCGCAAATTTATGTTAATTTTAGTTTGAATGATCCAATTGAACGGAAATCACACGTAAACGCACGTGCACCCTCAATTGCGGCTTTTTTGCCCAATTTGTTGATATGACTAGAATTTTAATCGTATATGTCATTCACTTGTACATGTGATTATCATTTTTTACTTGAAACTTGACATATTATCAGTACACATAAAAAAAAAAAAAAGCAAAAACATAAAAACAAACAAATAAATCTATTGAAAAAAATCATTAAAATACTTAAAATCAAACATTAGATTAACCTTTAACCTTGCAACCACATGGGTTTTGACACAAAAACTCATGTGAGACGGTCTCATTGATAGATTCCGTGAGACGGATCCTTATTACCCATGAATTGAACCAATCACAAATTTTTATATGAATTGTGAAGGGTGAGTTATAAATTGACCCGTCTCACATAACAAGTGCGGTGAGATGATCTCATGTAAGACCTACTATGGTTTTGACGATGCTGACTTTTTTTTTTTTTCAAATCCCAAATTGGTAGTTTAACTTCGATCGATATAATCATAAAACTCATAAATAGTTTCAACACGTTGAACCTAGTGGCCAACTAGTATTGGGCACACAGAATGGGTTGATACAAAAGCTAGCATATGGATGCTATGGGCCATATGCAATGGGCTCATATTGGGTCTAGACGTTCCTGAAAGAAAATTTAAAAGAAAATTTCTCATGGGTGTTTGGTATATCGATGAGCAGCGAGTGGGAGTGAAGAAAATAATGAAAGTTTTGGTTTTTTTTGGTAACTCATTTCCCCATATTAACTATGTGAAAGAATGAATCATATCCCATCTAAATTGGAGATATTAAACTAAATCTTATCGTTAGATTAATTCTAATTCATCAACTAAAATAGGGACTATATTTTAGAAAATCCCGAGTTTTTTGTTTGTGTGTGTATTTTTATTTACTTAAAATTATATCTAACCTAATCAACCAGTTTAATGGGAAAAAAAGAAGAATTTAAAAGAAGACAATCTTGGGAGAAAGTTATGTCAAAGGGCAGCAGGTTTTCGTAGCCGAGAAGTCACCGCCACGGTAAATAATTGAAGAAGTGAAAAAGAAGAGGACCAGCCAATTTCCTCGCAAGCACACTAATTAAATAATCGATATTAAGAGCATAATCTCAGAACTCGAATTTAATCCAATCGGGCAGGAGAGATGAAGATCACTGTAATGACCGCCGACGAACAATTCGTCACAATCGAAGTCGATCGCGATGAATCTGTAATTCACCCCTTTCTTGTTACATCGAAACACCCCATCCCATCTATTTACTTAGTTTTGTTGCAATGTGTTTTGTGGTGAAGAACCCTATTGGTTTTGGGAGGTATTAGAATGATTTCTGTTTTTATGTGCTTTTTTACCAGGTTGAGAATTTGAAAGCTCTGCTCGAAGTTGAGGTTAGATAAGCTCCGTTTTATTATTTATTTTTGGATGTATTTTATGAATTTTGTAATTGTGTGCGTTTCTACGTTAATGAACAGACGCGGGTGCCACTACAGCAACAGCAGTTGCTGTATAATGGAAAGGAGATGAGGAATTTGGAGAAATTGAGTGCTCTTAATGTTAGTGATGGGGATTTGATTATGATGCTTTCAAATGCCCCATCTTCCAATTCCAGGTTTATTATAATAATTTGCAGTCACGCGTTCTATATTAGCTCAATCTTAATTTTTTTGAAATTCTATTGCTTTAAGATTTACTATTTTGGAAACTGTCTGTAAGGGATATAGTTTGGATATAATGTTATGATGCTGTTTTCTTCGTTTCTTCTTTCTTTCCTTTTCTTTCTTGTTTTTTTTTGGTAAATAATATTCTTTATAGGTATGCAAATATATGGGAATACAGATGTTTCCTTTGCTTATAGAGGTGGGTTTTTGTTCTGATCTATTATAGAGCTGGAGCACCAGCAAGAGAAGCTGTGGGCTTCAATCCTGATGGTTCAGCTGTAAATCCCTCAGCTTTCCAGCAGCAGTTGCGTGGCGATTCTAATTTGATGGCACAACTGTTTCAGGTATAGGGAGCTGGCAAACCAACAAAAATGCTTTTGAGTTTAGTTAATTGAGAAATAAAGGATAAAATCCTGCCTGCTAATAGCTTACTTCTAACAAAGATCAACTTGGTGGACAACAACATTTGCACAATTTTAAAATGGAGAGAAAATAAGTGAAACGTAATAATAGAAATGTAAATTGACCTGCTAGTTTACATGGCTGGGTTTGATAACCTAATAAGTCTTTCAGTCAAGACAAGAACTTTTATACCAGAACTACAAATTGTTAATCGTACTCCTTTTCTCTTTTCTTTATTACTACCAACACATGCTCATGGTGCAGCTTTCTTAGCACAGACACATGATGCCAAGTTGTTTTTGACGCTTTTAAGAAAATGAATCAGGAGTGGTCCTCCTTTTGACTTGTTCATTTTCCCGAAATTAGGTCTGATCCTTTGGTTTGTGAATTCCAGAAATTTTCTGTGTACTGACATTGCCCATATACCATCATGTGATTTGTTTGTGCTCAGACAATCATATTGGCTAGAGTGTAACTCATCTTGATTGTACTATTGCTTTGACTAAATCAATATCTGTTCTCAACTTGATTGTGATTTTCTTGTGTGCTGTTAACATGAACATTGAATAACCAAAATGCATGATTATAGGTCTCTGCTATCTTTAAATTAATATTACTATCTGAGTTATTAGTCTTCTCAATTTTTGTCTGATTATGTATAAAGATGCTAAATCATGGTGATTGGCTTCATCAGTCAAATCTTTTCTTATTTGTTTCTAGCTTTAAGATTCTTGGCATATATGCTGCCTAACAATAATTAAAACTGTTGTTTTTTACTAATGTGTAATGTGCTATTGAACTGATAGACTGATCCTGAGTTGGCACAAGCTATTCTTGGAAATGATATCAACAGGTTGCAAGACCTTTTGCGTGCACGTAATAACCAGAGAACTGAATTAAGGCGTCAACAAGAAGAAGAGATGGTTAGTATCATCTCAGCTATTTCTTCATTCAGATCATTTGGATACTATATTGTCTAAAGATGTACTTGTTTAATATCAGAATATCATGTGTGGCTCTATGTTGTGAAGTTCACAAGGCTGTTTACCTTTTTTTTTTCTTTTCCCAAACAGTAGGTGCTCTGGGGCTCATTCATCTTGGCATTTGTAAAAATCATATTAAGTTCCATTACATCTGTCCTGATACCAAACATTTGTCTTTTTTTTGCACTGATTTTCATGGTTGAGAATGAGTTAATACCTATTTGCTCTGGTTTTATAGTTTATAAAACTATTCCTAATGGGTTATCGGAAATAAAGTATTCTTTTCAACCTTTTGTCATCTCCATGTATCAATGTGAGGGTATTTATATGCCTTTTATCTCATGGGGCTGTGTTAGGAGATGTTGATTTTGCTGCTTCATTAGACCTTCTCATAATTAGCAACATTTTCTAAATGTTTAGTCATTACACACCATCTATTTTATTATTCTTAACGCATATGCTTGTAATAATAACCATAGTTTCTTCAAGAAAAAAAAATCTGGTTTGATACACTTACATTACATTGATGTGATCTAAGACCAACTGTTTGTATAATATTGGTCCTTTTTCTGAGAAACTAATACTTTTATGTTTAATATCTGCATATGCTTTACCTTTTCCCATGGTTTCTCAGTCTATTAGCTGGGTACTAATATTCTTAATTTATTTATTTGTATAGGCTTTACTTTATGCAGATCCATTTGATGTGGAAGCACAAAAGAAAATTGAAGCTGCTATTCGCCAGGTCATTCATTTTCCTTCTTTTTAATTATCTAGGTGGTATATTCACTTGGTTTAAAGATTTGGAGACTTGCTTCCCTATTCTTGTATATGCAAGATTTCCTTCAGAATTGTCCATGGATTAAATCTTTTAAATATATAAGCTGGTTTAGTTTTTTCAAATCCAGTAAGTCTTATCTTGCATGTTACTTGGTAGTTGTGTCTATTAAGTTTTTCTCAGATATGCTCCTTTGTGGGGTTCCTGTAGGCTTATAAATTGTCTCAACATGAAAAATTTCCTGATCAAATTTATTGTCTTCAATTCTAGCAGTGCTTTTCATAGACTAGCTTATGCAAAGGATCATCCAAAAGAAACTGGTTTTAGTTTCAACTCATGTTATAATGTCATTCTTGTAAAGCAACAATACCAAGCTAGGTGCTGAAAATTTAAAATTTGGTTTAGCATATTTTTATCTCTGATATTTATGTGGGCCCAGAACTAGGATAATGAATTAACTTTTGTACTTAAAGAAATTTATTTGTGGTTTTTGTCTTTCCAAACTCTTATATTGGGCCATTTTATTGAATATAAATTTTTCGGTTACCAACAAATCGAATGTTTGATTGGCAGAAAGGCATTGATGAGAACTGGGCAGCAGCCTTGGAATACAATCCTGAAGCATTTGCAAGAGTGGTGATTACAATTGCTAATTTTTTGTTCAAAATACATTTTTCATTTTCAATACTAACTTTTACATTTGTATTCAAATTTCCAGGTAATGCTGTATGTTGACATGGAAGTTAATGGTGTTCCATTGAAGGTATTGACGTAATATAGTAATTTGGTTTTATTTCTTTACTTGATCTTTCAACTTTTCCACCACTATCAGAAAGTAGGAATCAAAACAAATCTAATAAAAAATAATGGACAAAATGGCTGAAGCCAGGCATGTGAAGAGATACCTATCTACAAGACTTAACATAGAAAGGAAAGATCAGTGTGCTTGAATTCTATGGAAGAGTTTACACTTCAGTCTGTCTCACAATTGTTAAGTCATAAGAATTGTAATTGGCAGGTTGAGAGGTACTTGACTCTGTTGAATTCATTAGTCTACATCGTTCAATGTGGATAATGCAAGGCCCATTTGACTATATGACAATGTTGCCGATGTGCCAATTTGTTTTCTTATTTTTAGCAAAGTAAACCGCTTTATTTTTCTTTCTTTCAGGCTTTTGTTGACAGTGGAGCTCAGTCAACAATTATATCTAAAAGCTGTGCCGAAAGTTGTGGGTGAGATATCCTGTTACTTTCTTCTGCATGGTAGAAACTATTGGTTCTGTGGCTCATATTTGTTTGCTGATGGGGATGCTGTTGAAATTGTCCTGTTCTTTCAGGTTACTGAGGCTTTTAGACACTCGGTATAAGGGTATTGCTCATGGAGTTGGTCAGTCTGAGATCTTAGGACGGATACATGTTGCTCCTATCAAGGTATGCTCACAATGGCACTGCTAGTTTGCTACCTACTTTGTGTTTATGTTTAATGAGTCTTGGCTGTGTAACCTTTTTATATCTCTCTGTGTTTATGCCTATTAATTTGCGTCATAACGTGTATCATTCCTTTTATGCTTAACATGTTTACTCACATAATTTGTTAGATTGGAAGCATATTTTACCCTTGTTCCTTCCTGGTTCTGGATGCACCCAACATGGAGTTTCTCTTTGGCCTGGATATGCTTCGCAAGCACCAAGTAACTTCTATATATTTTTGATTTTTTCCCTCTGTTTAATCCTAATTGGAAATGGATGTGCTTATAATACCACTGTATGCAGTGTATCATTGATCTGAAGGAAAGTGTACTGAGAGTTGGTGGGGGAGAAGTTGCTGTACCTTTTTTGGCAGGTAATTGTTTGGTAGTTTTTCTTAATCCATTTTTGTAAGAGGTTGTCTTTAATGTTGACAGAGAAATTTGACATCTTGTTTAATTGGCTAAAATTATGGTTGGAATCACCTAATATTAATATATTTCAAATTTCAGAAAAGGACATCCCATCAAGGTTTTTGGATGAAGAGAGGTTCCTCAAAGAAGCTTCTAGCTCAGGAACACAAGTAAGACGACCCTTGCCTGTGCTGTACAGTATTGTATTTCTGCCCCATCCTTTGGTTTTACAGTGGTTGATTTCCTTTACTGGAATTATGTATGAAGTAAACCGAGGCTTTTAGTAGGAGTATTCATTTCTCGAATTCAGATTAAAGAAATGCTTTGAAAATTTTAATATGTATCTGGAAGGATTAAGGTTCAGAGCATTCACTAAGTGTTACTTCCACAGCAAATTTCTAACCTCAATGCATACTGAAAACTATTTTGAAAATTGGTAATTTTAAATCCATGTCAAGTTCGATACAGTTCTAGTTTATACCCTGTTGCAATAATCTGCGGTTTCTATACTGGTATAGATGCTGTTTGCTGTTCCTGAATATCATTCTATGCATTTTTTCGTGAAACTCAAATCCTTTTTACAAATGGGAAAATAGGAAGTGGGGGTGGGAAGGATTCAAACACTGACCTCCTATCTAATAAAGAAGGCCAAGTAGTAGTTATCCTTGGTCTCATTGTCTCCATAAGTTAACCTTCGTGTTTCCCCAAGATTGTTCAAATGCACTAGATGCATTCTTTAATTTTATGTTTTGATGCATGCTTTCTCGGTTGAGTTTTTTTGCTAAATATGAACACTTTAAAGTAAATAACAAATAACTAACCTTATGCTTTCTGATTTTCAGGCAACATCTGCAACTAAAGAGAACATCAGCACACCAAGTGGACCTTCTGGTTAGTTCAAACATTTCTTGAAGCAACATTTAGTGTTAGATGCTGGGTTACATTAATTGATTTCAGGACATCCAACTTCTTACTGGCCTTCCTGTGTTTATTATTTAAGCTGAGACCCGTATTCCATGCTTCCACCATTAGTTGTATGCAATGAATGATTAAACATGCAATGTCTGTGTTGTTAATCTACAAGCATGTGGACTTACAATTGAACAAAACCAAAAGTCTAAGTGGTATCATTTGTTTCATAAACTCTATTGAGTGGCAGAAATGGAAAACATGATAAAATATGTAAACTAGCAGGTATAGATTTTAGATATCTTTAGTCTACACTTCTTCTGTATCACAACCATCGTGTTGCCAGAATTCCCTTCATCTGGTTTATTTTGCTGGGATATTCCATCACATAGAGCTAGGATTTTATACACATGAAGGTGGCAAAGTGCAATCGGTCAATTGTTGGTCCTATTCTTATTCTAGTTCCTGTCATACTATTACACTTTCATTATTCTTTTTGTGCATTTAGATTAAATAGTTACTGCTATGGAACTGATGATTGTTTTTTTCTATGAATGAAATACAGGAAGCACAGGCAAAAATGCTTCCCAGGTACACTTCTGGGATTTTTTTTTTCACACTTTTTTTTAGTCTATAAATTAGTCCACTATATGTTTTATTATCTGATCTGAAGATGCTTATTATTTTGTAATATACTTTTCTTTCACTCACCATCTTTCAGATAATCTGCTTTTTTAGGTCTATTCTAGTTGGCTTAGCTCATTTACTGGACCAATACTGAAATTATGGGATGCTATTTTATTTATTTAGAGTTTGAATCAACTAAAGAAATTATTCTTATCTCTTGAGATGGTAACTTGAGTGAGGCATGTTTTCAGGGACCTGAGTTTGAAGCTAAAGTTGCAAAACTAGTTGAGCTAGGGTTTGGAAGAGAACAAGTAATTCAAGCTCTGAAGTTTTTCGATGGCAATGAGGAACAAGCAGCTGGATTTCTTTTTGGCGGCTGATGATCCATCTTATAAGATATTGCCATGAGCTACTGATTTCTTGCAATTTGTGTACACTCTATTACCTCTCAATTTGGTTGGTCAACAACTGCAAGAAAGATCTTGCACTTGTGTGAGTTGGATTTTTTCCTTATTTATAGAGGACTTGAAGGAATGGATGGGGCACACTTACTAAAGAAATTGAATATTTATTAATTTTGTTGGTATGTTGTTATTTTTCCATAATTGTTTGGATTTATACAAACTAATCCCTCGTTATGTTTGTGATCGTCTCACTAAATTAACTACAGAAAATGGACATTCTGCAATTTAACATGTGTAGGGATCACGATTGTTTCTCCTAATGCATCATATGAAATTGGATAAAGGGATAGTTGTTGGGCTGTTTGGTTGGGATGCAAATGGATTTTTAATATAAAGTATAAAGTGAGGATTGAGGTCCTACTAAATATTTATAAAAGAATATTGGAAGGTACATTCGCATAATATTCCTTGTATATACTTCCCATAAAAGATGAATTTGTCCATTGAACCACACATCTCTCATTGATGCAAGAATGGAAATAAGGTATCTAATATTTCTTCAGTGTTCTCTTTCTATAAACGTTTGTCATTCTTATTTCATCTTCCATGTCCATAATCTTTAACTTCAGACTGACGATTATGAACAATTTTTGGAATAGTGTAATCAGTCGAACGATGGCGTACGAGATCTCAAACTGGTATTCGATCTTGAAACTCATCCTCGTGTTATTTTCAAGTAGATGATTGTCATATGATCCTCGTGTTTTGCATGGTTTCTCTAACTAGTCTTCAATCTTTTTTGAATTGGATTTGTTCGAACAACATTAGCATTCAACAAACGACAAACAATTTTTCTTTTCTCTGATTTCAATCATATTCACAACTTACATCTCTTTCTGTACAATTCACACCACTATACACATAAGACCTGGTTGACATGGCCAGTTACAGTAAATCAATACCCATTTGAACAAAAGAATGTTCCTTTTTGACAACAAATGCAAACTAATAGATACACATTTTAGTAATTTGTTTTATGCAGGATCTCAGAACCCCTTCCAAGCTCCAAGAATTTGGTCAAATATTTCAGCTATAAGTTCTCTATCTGCACATTTTAGAAAGCTTTTGAAATCATCTCGAATTTCAAAGATCCTACCAAACTTCACTAGGTACAGCATGCAGCTGGTTTTGAGTTTCGGGAGTTGATACAGAGTTGCATTCTGGAGCCTCTCCAGCACGTTCGTCGTGTCAATGTCCTCTATCAGGCTTTCATGGCATGCTTCTTTAAGATCTGAAATGTCGTACTTATCAGCTGCATGAAGAAGCGACAGCCTGTGGGACAAGAATTCGTCATTCTTTATGTTGCCATAGACATAATTTAGTAAAGCCTGACAAGCTTCAACCGACATATCAGGTATGTTTATGGTGAATACTTCTTTCCCATTGAGATCATGCAAGAACATGCTGCGAAATACAGGAGACCTCGAAGCAAGAACTGCCCTATGTGCTGGTATGGTTCCATCGGATCCATTGATCACAATGTCTGTATAAATTCTTTCAGATAGCATTCGACCTAGTAATGCAAGAGTCGTGTGGTTAGATTGTCCCTGTGTTAATCCTTCACTCCAAATTGAATAGGGTTCTTTCCCCTGCACATTTCAAATACAAAACCAGAGATATAAATCAGGCGAGTTCTTTGTTTCTATGCTCATCATATGGATATTGCAAAATACTAATCTTACATCAAGAGATGCAGCTTTTAAATCAAGAAACTCAACGTCGATGATGAACTTCCCAGTTAACGGAATCTCAATCGCCCAAACGAAAACCTCGTTGCTCTTAAGCACTCTATCAGTAACCTCTGCATGTCACATAGGTTGTAAGTCTCAAATGGGAATATCTCTGTTTCATTATGGAAGAAGGTGATCAGATAATTTACCAGGATGAACCAAACATTTTCGATCTCCAGTTGGGGCGATCACTTTGATTATGAAAGATGCGATTGGGGGATTTTCTCTTGTTAAATTAGATACTTCTGGGAACAATTTTATGATCGATGATCTACTCTTCTCCACGGATAAATGCCTTCAATTCAAATAACACACCACACAACAAATTATTAGATCGAAAACGATGAAAAACCTTAGATTTATTGTGTTTTAATCAGGAATTTTTACCGAGCCGTTTAAACTGCATGATAGGGTAGAAACTATGAACTCGATCTCCGATGAACACAACACAAAATCACAAATTCGCAACCAGAATTTTTTTTTTCTCAAAATCAGCGAAAATTATACTCGGATTATATGAAATTCTTCATAAATTGATGAAACAGAAAACGAGAATAGGAAACAAAGAGTGAGTCACCACTCACCAGTTCCAATTGCCGATCTTAAAAGGGTCTGATTTGCGGTAAGCGGAGGAGGCGAAATTGTCGATCCGCCATTGGGCTAGGCGCGACGTCGTTTCGACTCTGTAGGCAGAGTCGCTCATCCTAGAGAAGACGAGCGCCGCCGTGATTTCATGGATGCAATCGAAAATACCTTCGAAGAAGAAGTGATCTTCGCCCTGCTTTCCCAGCTTTGCTTTTCACTCTATTCCTCATATATTTATCACCCTTTCTCTCCCTCTCTCTCTCTCTCTCTCTCTCTCTCTCTCTCACTCTATGTTTCTGCAAACACTAAATCTCTTGCTTTTATCAGAGTAAGGAAAATGGATTTGTGAGTGTGACTCGACGCAATTTAATGAGAAGGTAGCTGGTACGCAAGGTTATGTTTGATCATAACTTTATCACTCCATTGATGGTGAAGTGCTTGCAGAGCTTTTTGCCTTTCCCCTGTTTTCTTCCTCTGTTCTCTCTTTCTATTTGTCGAGAGAGAGAGAGAGAGAGAGAGATTTTGCTTAGCTTGTTTGTTTGCTTATTTGAGGTAGGTTAATGCGTTATTTATCAATGTTTGATTGACATTTTATTATAGTTTTCTAAATTCATATTATATTAGTTTTTAGTATCATTTATAGTAATATATAATAATTATTATTGAAATAGAGTATCCCATCAACTAAACAATGTCGTGCATGGTTTTCTGAGCATGTCGTGATATATTTATTACTTTTAAGGAAGCGAATTTTATGTTTTTGATCCTTCCAAGCAAAGTATTTGTGTCTCTTTTCTTTACTTTTCTCTTTTCCATTGCATGTTTCCAAAGTTAAATCACTTGTGCTGTTTAAATACACTTCAACATTGTTAAAATATATATATATATATATATATATATATTAAAGTCCTAAGTAGTAATTGTAGTAACTATCTCCGGAACATATATATAAATCTATTTGATTTTTCATACAAATTTAAATTTATGAGATACATCATACAAATTTAAATTTATGAGATACATCGAGTTATAATATAATTAAAAAAACTAACATAATTTTATCAATTTAATATTAATTACCTTTATTTGGGTTTTTTTTTTTTGGGAACACATAATGTTTGTTTCAGGATTCCATATATTGGATCTATTATTCAAAGTTGTTTAATTTTCAAGCATTAAGAGGGGCTTATCTTAATTTATGAAAAAGAAAAACTAGGGGTTTTCCCTTTCTTAGGGTTGTGAATTGTTACACTATGTCAAAAATTCATGATATAATTTCATTCAAATGTTTTTCTCTATTTTTTCTATACACACAAATTTATATAATATGCGTAATCATAATATCATCATTTTAATGTATATTAATAAAATATAATAAGATAGCATAGGATATATAAAGGGGTTGAGATGGGAGGTTGTTGCTGCATTGCAATGTCAAAGCATTGATGAAGTAAAGAAGCAAGAAAGAGACGGACAGACGTCTTCACTGCTGGGTGACAACACCCACTTTCATACTTCTTCATTTGCTTTATTAATTACTTATATATATTGTCAATATCAACTCTTCAACATGGATTACTATTATTTTATGTATCTATTTTTTATCTTATTATTATGAATACTCATTAAATATAGGCTGACGATATTACTATGTACGCTATAAGATTTGAAAAAAAAAACTCCAAATAAATGGAATAAAGAATCCTCTCTCTCTCTCTATATATACACACTAATTTTAGATCACGTGTGTTGCACGTTGAGATCAATTCAAACTAAGGAAATAAATAATCCAAATATCTTATATATAACACATTTTTATTAAAGTTCTAATTATAATAAGATCCTATAAAACTTTGAATTAGGATTAAAATATAAAATTATTTAAATATTAAAATTTTAAATTACTATTATAACCTTAAATAATAATTTTTTATAAGGATATATTTGACAATCCATATTTTATAAGAAACATCCACCCTTTAATATAAGTAATAGATGATAGATATATATTTTAGCACATATGTAATTTATAAATATGACATATATATATATATATATTAATAATGTAGTTTATCCGGTGTTTATTATACCTGATATATATTGATAATAAAATTATTCTAAATAACATATATTAATTGATCTAGCTAGAATACGCGATTATATTATTTTATGATGATAAAAAATAGATGGAGTCGAAAAACCTAAAACAAGAATTATAGATAGGACTGTAAACAATATGCTTTAAGCATACAAAACAATTTATTTTCTTGTATTCTATTTTTAAGATTTTATCTTCTTGATGGATTTTTATAGTATCTAACATGAGTATTTGTTAAATTATGTACATTTTATATTGTGTTGAATTAACATTATATTTGGTCTATTTTGAAAAATAAAAGTGGGCCTTACCAGTTACGTGCGAGAGGGTGCGCATCCTCCATTTGTAAGCTCATAAACATTCCCGAGTGGTTATGGAGACTATGGGGGAAAAGAAACCATAGACCAAATGAAAAACAAGTCTTCAAATTGAATGATTAATTGCTTCTATAATCCAACACATCATCAACTTTATATTAACCCAACTTTGATTTTTAAGTTTCATGACTCATCCTCTCACCAAACTAGGAACCACACAACACAACCATCCCCACCAAAAAAATAAAATAAAATAAATAAAAAGATTTTTCATGTCGGTAGTAAATGGGAAGATTGGAATCTAGAAATTATAATTAAGACAAATCAACTATTGCTTGGTTTTGTTGGAATTTGACTATAAATGTATCATCACTTTCAGGGTCCTAATATAATATATTGGCGCAGTGTTTACTGTAAAAGATTTTTTTAAAATCTGTTCTATAAAATTCTTATAGATCTACTATATTTTACCGAGTCCTTAAATCTTTAAATTTTGTTGTACAAAACTATTATATTTTACTCTATCATTAAACTTTCAAATTAAATTTCTCTAAGTTTTTATCTATTCATACTATTTTATTGAACGCTTAAACTTTCAAATCACTTTAAATTTTATCTAATCACTAAACAACATAAACAGTAAAAGATTAAGTATTAATGAATTAACAAAACAAAAGCTTAAATTGTAAAACAAAATAAATGTGTAAGAGTTTTTTTTTTTTTTTTTTTAAATGTGTAAGAGTTTAGTAAAATAAAATTTGAAAGTTCACAAGCTTATTAAAATAAAATAAATGTGTAAGAGTTTAATGTAATAAAACCAGAAACTTTGAAGACAAAAATCCAAACCTGACCCATAATTTGATATTATTTTCCTCAAATATAGTATGAAGTCTATATCCCCATACTTCTTGGTGCTAGTGACGAGTTGTTTTCCAATGGCCCATGCTTGATAAGAAGATAGTGGGAGTGCATCTTATTCTTTCTAATATACTAATGCAAATGTCACTATTAAATTACAAAATTCATTATTATCATTGTTGTAGCTTGAAGATAAAATTATTGGGGTTGAAGTAGTGCGACTTATTTTATGATAAAATTCTTTCACTAGTAATTAGATATTTGCCTAGTTTATTTATTATTACATGTCTTGTAGAGTTTGTATTAGTAATTATTGGTTACTGATTAATTTATGGTATTATAATATCTATGATCAGTCTTATAGAGAAAAGGTCACCTACCTGACAGTGTCCAAATTCTGGCTTTCTCAAACACAAAAGAGTGAACTATATAGAGGACTCATAAGATGATAGGAATATACTTTTTTAATTGTGCTTTAATTTTATATTTCATTATATATGTAAATAATTGAGCCATTACTGTTCTTAATTTGGGAAAAAAATAGTTGAAAATATTCTTGATATTTTGAGCCATTGTTCGTAAAAGTCCAACTTTATAGTCTCAATCAAGTGATTTAGGTGTTCCAAATATTGGGGCCAGCTTCTTGTGTGCCTAATAAAGCCACACTTAATAAGGTGACGTAATTTCAATTATTGAATAAATTAATATAATAAGTTTTCATGCTTTTAGGCCTTTCGTATTATAAATACTCATTCAATCCTCCAAAAATAGTCTAATTTTCCTTTTTTCATCCATCTTAAAATTATATTCACTTTCTTTTAAAAATGTGTATTTTATAGTACTATTTTTCAAGTATAATTGCTTTCTTTAATCCAAACGAAAAAAATTGTCATTTTCATGGAACCGAAACATAATAAATGCATTTTTGTGATCAGATTTAGAATTTTTAAGATATCGGCATATACCAATAATGTGGAAAAACTGAAGTATCATTATACATTATTAAAATAGTTAAAAATATTCCAAAAGAAGGAATTAGTAGTTAGGATTAAGCATATAATCCAACGATTGAACTTAATTAACGTGGTATAATCGTGTTGATTGGTAAGGAAAGCTAAAGAGAGAAAATTGGGTGATTTCAATGGATGACTCAAAGTTAATTTCCTTGGTAGGTGTAGACCTGTTGTTCTAGCAGGACACTTGTCTTCTTCATTTTGGCTTTCATGTCATGTGACTAATTAATTACGCTGCCCTTTTGAAGAAAAATGAGAATAAGTTTGATCCAATACATGGCTCATTTAAGAAGATTTTAATACTATCTCTAAAAAAGTAAAAGATTTTAATACTTTTATCTTCTAGGTTTATGATTGGTTTAAGGTTAATAATCCCACCGTTTTAATTTGTTACCTGATTTATTGATATCATATACTGCTAGTCTTCATTACGATTGTAATCACCCAATTTGTCCTCTAGTTATGACTATGGATAGTATTTTATATTTTTAGTGCTAATACATGTGTTTATGACATTATTATTAATATTAATACTATTATTATTATTACTAACAAAACAGCATGTGAAAAATATACAAATAAAAACACACTCAATTGAATAAACGTAGATGTAGTTTATATAACGTCGGAAGTTTTATTGGTTGAATACATCCAAATAAATATCTGTACGAGCTAGAAATGGCAAAATGGGTTGGGGCTGTTCTTAATCCATATGTAGTAGCTTTCGGCCCATGGGCTGATTCACCGCAGGCCCAGTCGTTTTGGGCAGAGCTTAATCCATATATAGGTCGGCCCATATAATTTCATAAGGCCTATATATCATACATAATAAAAGAGGCAAGATGGACCCATATTCATCCTAAACGCACCCAAACTTGCCTTTGAGGGTCTTCTTTAATTATTTCATACTTTGATGCGCATATTGACTGTTTCTCACTCCTCGAATCTGACTTACAAGGATTATAACTTATTTCAAGTAGTTTCTATGAAAAAGGAGAAAAAGGTCTTTAAAAAAAAATCAAATGAAGGGGTTCACTTTTAGATTTTAAAAAATATATATGAACAAATTTTATAGTTTATTATTGCAATGAATTTAATATGCAATTATGGGTCGTAAAAGTACGGTTAAAATCATTTTTTGTCCTATAACTATGATATTTTTCGATTTTAATCTCATAATTATTACGATTTTCAATTTAGTCCCATAATTTAATGATCTATTAGATATTAATCTAATTTCTTCTATTTGGGGCTTTTTGGTAACCTAAAAATGACATGGTGACATGTGTCAAATTCTTATTGATTGATAGTGTCACCAAGTCACTTTTAGGTTACTAGAAAGCCATTTTCTGATGAAATTTGGAATTTCAATCAAAATTGAACCGAAATCAGACAAATTCTTAAATTATGGGACAAAATTGAAAGTCGTGATACTTATGAGACTAAAATCGTATGACACCATAGTTATGGAACGAAAACTGATTTGAACCACATAAAGTATGTAAGTAAGATTCCATCTCTAGGTTTAGAATTTTAGTATAGACAAGGATTGTTTAATCAATTTTAATTTTAGTATGCTAAGGTTTTTATTCTTCAAAATTTTCAATATGTTTTTCTAAATTTTTCTTGTAAATTTTTAGTATTTATTCAGTGATCTTTAGATTTTTTTTTTTTAGATTTCTACAATCATTTTGTACTTTAGAATTTTTTGATTAATTTAAAAATCTAATTTTAAGTTATAATTTTCAGATTTCATTATATTTTCATGTTTATTTAAAATCAGACTCAAGATCTTTTTAAATGCTTTTATTTATTAAAATCAATTAAAATTTTAGAATCTAATTGGCAAAGTATAATTTTTTTCAAAATTTTTGATAGTCAATTTTACTTAGATAATTTCTAATGTGAATTATAATTTAATAATATATATTGTCCATATTTGTGAGAAGATTAAGAAATGTAAATTATAATTTAATAATATTATCGTCCATATTTGTAAAAAAATAATAGAAATATTAAAATCGAAAGGAATAAAGAAAAAAATATATAGTTCATTGATTTCCTTTAAATCAAATCAAGCTCTATATGCAAATTGTCAGAATTGGAACCTTGATCACACAAGTTTTCTAGTTCTTATTGTCTTCCTCTCTTCCACTTCCTCTAGCTCACTAAAAAAAAAATCAAATCAAGCCTTTGATGTATTAGGATATAATTGAAACATTTGTACAAAAATTAACATCATTAGTTCATTTGAAGTGTAAAGAGATTAGTATGCTGATTTTAGTCAGCCTTGCATGTTTTTCTTTTAACATGAGGAGAAAATGTGGAAAATCTTCCCATCACAAGGGACGACCTATTTTATCCCTAATTTTCATCATCTTTAATTGATATTTACTCAAAAGATACATTTTAGGTTGAAATGTCAACTCACTTCAAAATTGCAATAAAATACATCAAATAATTAAATGCAATACTATCACGCGAGATCCTATATTCTAATACGTGTCTCATCCCGTATTCCTAAATATCATTGACGTCGTAGATGAAAAATAATAAAACACAAACATAACATCAAATACAACAGAGAATCGATTTGTAAGACCATGACCTTACCGGGTCAGAAAATAGAGCAATTAGGAGCCGGTCCCGTTTCATAAACTACGCACTTGGAGTAAGACGGTGGGCATGGCGGCAGGTAAATCCACGGCGGCAGCGGAGTTACGGGCGGCACTGGCGGTGCTGGCGGCTCTGGCGGCGTAACTTCTTCGACACTCACAATATCACCAAAACAAAACTTCTTCCTTAGAGATTTGGCCAAACACACTGCATCAACCCCTTCTCCGATCACCTGAATCTCGTCATTATCTTTTCCGATACTCACTGAGTCGACTCCTGGGTTGTACGGAACGAGTTGTAAGATTTTGGCGTTGACAACTTAATTCTACTATTTTTCTTTATTTATCAATCCCGAATTTCAAAATTAGGATTAAGTCCATCCAAAATTCCAAATATAGCATTAATACGTACCTGGTATTGCCGCAGCAATCTGCATAGCTTTTGATCTAGCCTTCTCGCTGTGCATTGGCACTTTCATCACGATCTTTAGCTTTAAAAAAAAAAAAAAAAGAATACGTTGATTAATTGCATGTATATATTGTTGGAAAAGGTTTATACGTACCTTCATTAATCCTGGCCACAAGCAACGTATTTCGACGGAATTAAAATTAGTTCCTTAACTAACTTGAAAGATTAAGATTAAGACCAAGCTAAGTTGTATTATGCAAATTGGAGTTTTGAAGTATACTTTTATAGGGGAGAAACTAGCTAGCTGCAGCATGTTCTTCCACAATTCGTAGTGGAAGGCAAACTTAAGGAGAGAAATAGTCTCATCAGACATGTATGCACGAATACATATAATAGATATAAATATATGTGTGTGAGAATATTAATTGGCTTCTTAATTATAGGATCACGTAGAAATTATAATATTTCCAATTTTAAATGTGTGTGGAAATTCTAATATTGATTAATTAACTCGCAATTCATGCAATATGGAGTTAAAGTAAAGCGATTCAGTACTAGCTAGACTCGGCATGTGGGCATTGCCAACTTGTTTGCTTATTTGGACCAGGTCACCAAGCAAATAATACACCCAACGGAGAGATTATATATTTCTATATTATTATTTAGTTAATATATATAGGTATGTCAAACCTCTATTACATGGGTTTTGATGTGATGCATAGATGAGATAGGGATTTTGGGTAAAAATAATTTGAATTGCCATTGCTAAGGTGTTATAGCTAGTGTCATTTTCCTGATTTCAAATGTTTTTTTGCCAATGAGATTATTAGAATACACTTATTACATAAACTGGTTTGTTCACACATGTTTGTTTGTTTGTTTTTTTAAATTTAATGTCTAGCTAAAGGGAAAAATCATAACTTGCGTTTGGTAACTTTCATATATGCATGTTGTTAACTTTCAACCGCTAATTTAAATATCATAATTTTAGTCATTTAACTATCATTTTATTTCAATTTTCATTTGATTTTTCTCGGAATTTCTCTGCTCACTTAGACGTCGGAATTCCAAGGTTGACATAGAAAAAAATTGACATTTTGAGCAAAATTAGATCAAAATTGGAAAATAGTGATGGCAAGAAGACCAAAATTAAAATACATAAAATTAGTGATAAAAATATGTCAACTATTTATGTGTCAAAAATTTAACACAATCATTAATTATAAATCACAACTGGGTAAAATATCTACACATCAACGGTGAACATTTTAAAATTGACATTATTAGTTCAACAAGTCACTAAAAAAACTTGATTCGAAAGATCATGGATTTAAGGTAAGGTATAATAGCATTTATACAACAAAATCAAATAAAATTAATTTATGTGTCATTTATAGTTTTGTTATTTTTCCAATCACAATTTGGGTGAAAATTAAGTTTAAATTAACCCTTGTCCTCATACGTGTACTCTGCAAAATTGTTGACTAATGTGATGAGAGACATCATTTATATCTTATCAATAAAAATAAATTTATAATAATTTTTTTTATCAATTATGATAGAAAATTAACTCACGGTTTTAACTGTGGTAGCTGTTAAATAAGGCTGATATCCCTTTAAGGTAATTTGCTGCATCAGGCTATCGTCATAATTTGACGTAATGGTGAGATGTCATTGGTCAACGATTTCCAATTGGCTAAAATGAATATAACAAATAGTGGGCCCACAAGTTAAATAATTATATTTGTGTGACAAGACAACTGACCAATCAGTGCGACTTATATTGGAAGTAGCAATTTATTATGCCTTTGGTTCCCACTTCCCCCACATGGTATCAGCAATATCCAGCAATTCCAGGTTTTTCAAATTAGGGCAGGATTTTTCAATTGAACTAAATTTTAATTGTAGAATTCACAAATCTGACTAAATACCATTTGAAATAAATTCACGTTTGAAAGCGTCAACAAAGAAAATCAGTTGAGCAGTAGAATTGACTTTATAAAAAGTATATATGTTCATGACGAGATGTGAACCATTATGAATCAATTTACTAATAAAGAAGAAGAAGAAATCGAAAGGGGCAAGATATATAATTGAATTAGGGTTTCAAGTAATTAGATTTTCTTCCTAATTATATTTAAGTGGGTGGTTTGAAGATCGTAGTTTTTTCGATAATTAAGTCTTAAATAAATGGCTTTTATTTGAAGGCACTATTTAAATGACCATTTCACCTCAGTGCACTCCCTCCAATCCTACTGCATATTAAGTGAATGTTACGATGTATTATCCATGCATATCTATGTTAACTAGCCAAAATACCACTAGTTACTTTATAAACAGCATATTTGTTTACTCATTCATAAATGAATTTTCTTAAATAAATGAATCTATTAATAAAGTGAAAATTTCAATTTTATTTTTTCTTTGTCGGATATAACTTTTCAATTTTATATTTCAAGTTGCTGTATTTAAGTATTAGTATCTAAATCACCTTAAACTATTCTTGAAAATATAAATATGCTAATTTCATCAACTCAATGTAGATTAAGATTTTACAACTTGTTTCCATTTTGACTCAAAATAATGTTAAAGAATATTGGTCAAAACCATTTTCTAATACTTCTTCATTAATTACCACTTCTATCAATTGCTCAATGAATTATGAATTTACAATAATACCCACTAAATTTTGTCATTTATGCTATACCAAAGTTTATACTTCATTGTTTCCAACACTATATATATTCATATCTCTAATTCTCAGTACCCATTCATCTTGTTTAGTACTTGAAACACAATATATTTATATCTCTAAAAAATTCTCATAGTATCTATCAGTTTTGCAAGTCTTAGTCTCTACGTTTACCATCTCTATCATAAGTATGTGATTACTGTTGCATATTCTGATCAACACCCTAACCCAATTGTAGATGTAGTAGTCCTTGACAAAACGCCATTTATAATCGACTTCCTTTTTATGATTTTTTTTTCTTATTATCAGTATTTATTAAATTAAGGAAAATTGCAAATTTTCATCCCTTAACTTAGACTTTATACAACTTTTTTTACCACTAGTTTTACATATTCCAATTTTGGCCCTTAACTATTACTTTTTTCCAATTTTAATCGAAATTAAAATTTTTGCCTACATGGACATACCCGACATTTCCAACAAAATGGGATAAAAAAAAAAGAGATAAATAGAGGACCAAAATTGAAATATGTAGAAATGATGATGAAAAAATGGTAAGACATATATTAGGGACCAAAATTGAGATTCTCCCTATTTATTTATTCCTTAAATACCTGCATTTTTTTTTTTATAAATATTATTGAAAGCATGAAAATGTTAAGGGCAATTGATTCTGGTTCAATATTCCTTCGTTCTTCTAATCTGCCAGCACAAGTGGATCAATTCAAGTATATAAAAAAGATCATCAATGAATACATATTAATATTCTAAAACAAGATGAATTATAATACTACTTTATTACCAAAATGATACTCAAACTATTTCTCGTGCAGAATTGAACTATACATGTAATAAATATGGAAGGTGAAATGATCACATGATGGAGCAAATAGATGGTAGATTTGGATCGTAAACTGGGTTTGCCATGTAATTGTAAGAGGGTTGATAATATCGGGTCGGATAATCGTAAGATATTATCGTTTGTGGGCGATTCATATCTTCCTCCTCTTCTTCGTTGAAACGCGTTTCTTGATCCGTAAATGCAACGGATCGCGACATAGATGTCGTGGTTTGAATGCTCACTATGTTGGCGAAGCAGAATTTCTTTCTGAGAGACTTAGCCAACTTAACTGAATCAATCCCTTCTCCAATCACCACCAATAGATTCTTGTCTCCTATCACCTCCACTTTTATCATTCCTGTATCATCATAATTTAAATATATAAATAAGTCATGCAAACATATATGTAAATTTTCATTTTTTTTTTTTTGCATACCCTTGATTTTGGAGGCAAGCGTCATGGCTTTTGATCTACTTTTCTCGTCATTCATTGGAGCATAAATCACAATCCTTTGCTGCATTATTAATCAAAATAACACTTAGAAATTAATACTATAGATCGAAGATCTGTGGAATGAAATATTTTTATTTTCAAAGACAAGAATACTATTTTAAGATTTATTCCTTAATAAAACTAAAAGAAAAAAAGAAAAATGAAACGAATAATCAACTTATGAATCACGAATCTAACAATATTATACCACGAAAAATTTATAGACTATGAGTGAAATTAACTGTGTCGAACTATGCCTACTTTCAAATAGAAATATTAGATTAAAAAAAAAAACTGATACCTTCATTGTTGGAGATGTTTGGTACAATAAATATGGAAGTTGCAAGTTTGAAGACCTGATGATGTGAGCAAATAGCAATAAAGGTTTGGGTATTTATTTAGGAGAAAATATTATGAAGAAAAGAAGAAGAAAGAGGAGAGGGACGAATTACGCGTCATAGTTACTCACTTACTTCTAAAAGACCCTTTTCTGCTTATTATTGATATTCAATTTAATTCATAGAGAAACATTCAACCCCGTGTACAAAAACTTAATTATAAAATTACGTTCAGAATTGTTTCGTGAATTTCCTGAAATATTCATTGATTAGGTTTGAGATTATTACACTTATTTTCTTAGTCTTTACTGAGATCAAGAAAGTTAACTACCTCCTTTTCAATTTTCATGTAATGGGAAATTTCCAGACGTTAATTCTAGTGATTTAAATTTTAATCCCGTTTGTTTAAAAAATATCTAACATTATATTTCATGAAGTCTAGTTCTCATCTTGAATTTACATAAAAAAAAAATCAGCGAAATTAGTCTCGTTCACCATATAATTTGGATATTTTAACCACATTGGAATTTGGGGAATTTTGACATGTGCTGGTAATATATGATGAATGTGGACTTTTACATGGGTTAAAATGAAAAGGTGGACTATAGTGATGCATGCAACTTTTCTCAGTGTAAATTAACTAATTATTACTTCCCAAAAATTGGGCAAACGCCACTAGCTATTCTAATTACTAAATGAAGAAAAACAATGTTGGTATTCCTTCAATTTTAGGTGATCAATTTAGAATATGGAAAAGATATTGCTCCTAATCTTCTGGGTATAATAAATAGATAAATCTATTTCTGCACTTTATCAATTACAATTAGAAAAAGAAAAGGTAAAATTTCAGACTAACTATATATGTTAATATTAAAATTGCCAAAATTAGATGCACACCAAAACTACTTAGTGAAAAAACTTGTAGTTTAGTAAATGGAGAAATAACTTCCGCAAATACAATTTCTCTCTCTGTACATTTGAAATGTAATAGGCTATACATCAAGAAACCATCTTCAATTGATAGCCTCGAATATAGCCGAAAAGTGGGGTGAATGCAAATTTTGTTGAAAGCTAGATAAGAAGTTCTAGCTCATGAGAACAAAAAAAAAAAGTCATATTAGATCTAATCTCAAAATTGGTTCACTTGTTTTCGATGCATAGCTCAATGATAAAGGAGGGAACTAATAGTCATGTTAAAAGTTAGTAGTGTGGATTCGAATCCTAAGAAAAATAAATTACTCTTTTTTGGGATTGAATATTGTTGGTGATATCAGTGGAGCCAACTTCGAAACCAGGCTATGGAGTCACATTACATGGTAGCAATTCGGATTCGGAGGGATCAAGATTGTTATCTCCAACTTTAGTTAAATGTAAATCTAAAATGGACTCATAACCAAAACAAGATCATTCGAACATTCTAAATTAGTCAAATATAAGTTTGAAACTGACTCGTAACCAAAACAAGGTTACTCGAACTAAATTAGTCAAATGTAAGCTTAAAACTGACTCATAACCAAAAAAAAAAAAAAGTCAATCGAACATTCCAAATTAATCACATATAAACTTGAAACTTAATTTAAAAAAAAAAAAAGGTCTAGCCAAGAAATTGCTTGATTATAACATAAGCAATAAATTAATGGAGTGATGTAATAGGTACTAGGTAGGAAGAATCCCGCGGTTAGAAGTTGGAAGGAGTCATTAATAAAGGGTATATTTGGACACACACACACATATATATATATATACACACACATATATATATACATACATATATACATATATATATATATATATATATTATTGGACGTTAGCCTCCGCGGTAACGTGCAGCAATATCCAATTCTCAACTTACACAACCGAGTATTTGATTATTACTTTCATATGTGCATGTTGTTAACTAATTTACCAAATGTATATGTTTTTAAATTTTTATAAATAATATACAAATCCAATCATAATGTAAAATTTCTCTTTCCGTGGCCTCATGACCCCACCAATCACATGACTATCCTTTTCTATTAGGACATATGATCGATCTTTAATCTTACATTATTCTTCTTCACTGAATTTCTTACAGTGAATTCATGTATCATGATAAAACCTTGTTATTATAAGTTATAACAATAGTGAAGCTAGGATCATATTTTAGCAAACTTGTAAGTGCAACAATCTCCAATAGGGAAAGTTTGATTGCTTCTTTTGCCATCTCCTCTCTTGTTGATATAACCAGGGTATTCCCATATGCAAAAGCCTGCTTTCTCAATCAACACAAATCCAGCTTCTTTCCCAAGTTCTTCAACCTTCCATTCTGAATACGGATATTTTGTTTTGTGGGTTATGTGTACTTCTCCTTTCTCCTTCACCATCTCATACGCGTTTCTCAAAAAACCGCGAACCACATTCTGATGAAGCCTGTTCTTATTTCATAACAGCCATTAACATGACACCAAACCATGTATGTATTTGTCTAATTTAGTGAAAATATCTCAAATATGGAATTAACTTACATTATTTGCAAGGGGCTTTGTTCGGATGAGATGAAACCCGCGTGAGGAAAATTATAAACGATTCTATCAAATCTTATGTGGCATAGAAGATGGTGAATACTCATGGTGCGCGCGTCCACATTATGAATTACGGTGCACCCCTTGTCTCTGAGCAAAACCAGTTTCTCTGCAGCTGTGGGATGCTTTCTCATCAACATCTCTGCATCATAATATATATACAATATTGATGACAAAGATCATATATATATATGACTATTGAAATATTAGTCTTAATTAATGTGTGAACCTTGAGAGTCAAGAGAGGTTGCAACCATGTTGGATGCATTGCCAAATGCTTGGGCTAAACAGGCTGCAAAGGAGAAATCTCCCTCACCCACCAGCAAAATCCTATGCCTGTTGCTATAGTGCCTTATCCATTTCTCTTCTTCCATTGATATAATTTACTACTTCACTAGTCTCTTCATATTTTTAGTCATACATGATTTGGTTGGCTAACTAGGCTTTTATATATATTCAACTACTTTATGGGAAAAGATCATATGAAGAGTTGGATATTGTATATTACATCTTTAATTGGCAATCTTAAATTATGATTAACTTACCATCTAAAAACTGCTGAATTGTTAAGTACCATGTAACTAATCAAATATTTAAGATTGGGCCTATTCACATTCTCTTTCCAGGATATGACAGTAACCCAACTTAATTGCCGTCTCATGTAGGGGAGTGAAAGGGCTCATTCACAAAAAAATCACTCAAGCAAAATAAATATGTGTGCAAAAATTAGTTACAAGAGTGCTGGAATTTTTATTTAATTTCTCTGCTGAAACTTCTGTATATTAATTCCAAAATCCAAATCGTTGTGAAGAAGCAAGTGTTTTTTAGCCATCTGGATTAAAAAATTCCGACAAAATGTCTGTTTTAAGGTTTTTTTAAAATTCCATCACATAAAACATAAACATGAGATATGTCTTGACTCTTAATTATCCCCAGTACTATTAATTTTGGACATGCCAAGAGAGAATACCAATATTGATGTTCATTCGATGCATTGAAACGAAGAGAGATAAACATATTGCCTTCGAGACTTCAAGTTCATACCCTCATCAATATATATATGTGTATATATATATATATATAGCACGGGACATGACGTGACACCAAAATCAAACATCATACCTTCAGAATCGAGAGATGTGGCCACCATATTGGTTGCCCAGCCAAAAGCCGCCACCAAACAAGCAGCGAATGAGAAGTCTCCTTCCCCAACCAGCAGTATCTGGTGGCGGCTGCTGTAGTGCTTAATCGTCACCACCGCCCTCCGGCGGCGGCGGCGGCTAACATTGCGTTTAATCGTCACAGCCGCTTCTTCTCGCTGACTTTCCCCACGGCCCTCCGCTGCATCCAACGCCGCCGCAATCGCTAGCGTGCATCTAATCGCTTCTTCTCGCTGGTTTTCCCGCCGGCTAACATTGTGAGGTGTTATTTGTGTAAACTCAGGAGATGAAGTATTGACAGTTGTGTGGGCAAGTGATGATGAGTTCCTGAAGTTGGGGACGGCGATTGTTAGATAGTTTCCGTTGTGAAATTGATGAGGGGACGCAAGTGTATTATTGGGATTGCTCCGATCATTGTTAAGCTGCTCATCAGCTTCACTTTCACTGCTCGCATATCGCATCACACTCTGCAGAATTCCCATTTTCTAGGAGTTGATGAAGGAGAGTTTAGAAGTTGAAGGGATTTTGACGATAGATGTAGCAGTTTTTGTTACTATGAACTTGGGTGAGAAATGTCAATCAAACAACAAAATGGTAATTTCTTTTCCTAAATATTGGACAAATATCAATATCTTGAGATTTATGTAAATTGTGTATTATATCTCATATAAATTTCTTATTAATATCAATATCAATATATTACAATATTTTTCACATACTTCAAAAAAAAAAAAAAATTCATTCCCAAACGAGTGATATATTAAGGATATTCAGGATATAAGATATTTTCATTTTTGATTTGGTATAAGGTACCGTTTTCCAAATTTTAAGTTGAGTTTATAGATATCAAAATTATGAAATAATAATAATGATGATTGATGATGATAAAAGAAGTCCCAATCCTTTATTTAATGATGTATCTAATTATATATCGATCCTTATTATGCTAATTATATAATAGAATTACATAGAAGGCTAATGCTCTTAAAATTAGAAAATCTAAAAAAATTAATCATCGAATTTAAATATAGCTAAAAGTATAACTGAATTCCATCACTCAAAAAAAAAAAAAAAAAAATTACAACAATGGAAAAGTAAATCGGTCGTGAGAAATCATAAGTAATCTGAGCATCCAAGAAGCAGGGAAATAGAAAAGACACAAGAGTTTACCTTATCAGCAAGAATCAATACAAACTGATCATTAATTGGCCAAGCAATATGAATAGAGAGAGAAAGAGATAGATAGATAGATCTAGATAGTGCAGAATGAAGACTTCATAGCAAAGACTTGGAAAGAAAGTGAGAAGGAAGTGAATTATTTTCTTTGCTTTTGTTTGTAAAGTTCGACCACATCATATGCCTATTGGCTCCTACTATATCAAGTACTTTCCAGTCTCCATTAATTAGTATTTAAACTTCCTACCTTTATATTTTTACCATTTAATTAATTCAGACACTTGAGAACTTATCATATATTAGAGCACCCACATCAATATGTTACACCATTTTAGTGTGGGTCCCACATGCCAACACACTAATTAAAAAAATCTACTTTTTAAAAACACACCTCTACATCAATTTAACACAAATGCAATCAATTTTATCTCAAACACAATTATTACATGTGGGTCCCATTATCCACTAATTTTTATTATATTAATTTTATTTATATCAATTTCAATTATTTACTTATTGCTTGTATTTTTTTAATCATGTCAAAATTGTATATTGGATTAATTAATTATGACATTAATAATTTTCAATTCACATTAAAATATAATTAATAATAAATAATAATAAATTAATATTTACTCCAAATCTATGTATTTTTTTGGATTGATTATATAAAAAAGACGTATATATATAGCTAGCAATTAATTAAAAATAAGCAATTGACATTAATGTAAATTCATCATATGGAGATGTTGGAAAGCATTCATGAATTGGTGTGACTTTATTTATTGACATAGGGATTACATGAATTATAAAAAAGTTATGCTCCTAAATTAGTCGTATTTATTATTTATTATATTTTATTTTTCGTAATATTTAAGATTATTTATGTGTTTATTTGAAACTAAAAATTTAACACATATTATTTTATTTTTTGAACTATAAAGTGTAGGCGAACACATGTAATAGGATAATGACTTTTACTGTGATCACCAAATATATCAAATAGCTAAAATGTGGGCAGAAATTTGGATTGGATAGTTAGTTTTTTTCCTTTTTATTTTTCAATAAAAAGTTAAATAATAATAGTAACTATAATATAATAGCTAACGAATACAAAGCCGTTAGTTTTTTTTTTTCTTTTTTAGTGAAAAAAGAATAATTTTGTAAAATAAAATTCATAAAACAAATTATTTGAATTTAGTGATTACAAAGCAGTTAGTTTTTTTTTTTTTTTTTTAAATGACATGTTTGACTGACTCAGCTTTCTACTTCACAACCGGGAAATCCCATACTGTTAGGAAGTATATGAGGGGAAAACACATATTATTAGGAAGTATATGATTTGCTAAAAGGAATATTCTATAAAATATTTTCTATAATTAAATATTACATCCTATTTAAAAAACATATATATATCTGTAAATATAGGTATTTTAGTATATAATTTGTGCATCAATATTTTAAAAAAATTATATAGTGATATAAGCATCTTAATCAACATTAAGATTAATCAATAGAAATCGACCTATTATAAAATATTGAATTCATTCCACTAGATAAAATTGATTTAAATAAAAAATAAGAAAAAGAAAAAATAATAATGTTGTTAACAAATCTCATATTGATAGGATGTAAAATATGTTAAAGAGAATACTTATTTCCTTGATGATTTGATTTATGTAGATTTATTAACCTATAATTTAAATATTACATCTCATTTAAAATATTTTTATCTATAATATGTATAGGTATTTCGATATATATTTCTTACATTAATATTTTTAAAAAATTATATTATGATATATGCATCTTAATTAACATTAGTCTTAGAATATAACTATTATCATCATAATAAAATCGACCTATTATAAAATATTGAATTCACTCGGAATATCTAATTCTAATCAAGTTTAGAAATTTCATTTTTTCTAATTTTCTCAATAAAAAGTTAAATAATAATAGTAATTATGATTAGAATTCTGAATTCTAATTTTCTACCAATTTTATTAGTTGCTCATTACATTGTTGACAATTTATATATAATTTCAATTTATTCAACTTTGGTATGAATTACATATAAATGACGATTTCATAGATTTTCATAGACGAGTTACATAATAAACACAATTATCTATATAAAAAGTAAAGAAAATAAATATATGGGTTTATGAGGGAAAAGTAAAAATAAAAAAATTAATTAATTGAAGAGGAGAGAGAGAATGCAAAACCACACCACAACATTAATGGATTTTTAGCACACCATTTTAATGTGGGACCTACATGCCAACACACTAATTAAAAACATCTACTTTTTAAAAGCACACATCTACATCAATTCAACACAAATTTACATCAATTTAACACAAATACAATCATTACATGTGGGTCCCATTATCCACTAATTTTTATTCTATTATTTTTATCCACTAAAATACACACTCTTTCCAATCATTAGCTAATAATTAAAAGGGGGACAAGAATGGTGTTCAAACATCTTAACACACCCATACTTACACAAAAACACACACTTAAAAACATCCCCACATTAATTAACACCACACATGTTTTTATTAATAACACCTCAAAATGACTTGGTTTGTGTGCCCTAAGAACACACACACTAATTATATAAAAACGCACACTTAAAAACATACTACATTAATTAACACACCTTTTGTTTTAATTAAAAACACACTTAAAAACATCAATGTGGATGCCCTTATATATATTAGGCCCAGCCCACTCAATAATCTTCCCTTCATGGATGATAACTAATCTTAAGTGGAAGAAAATTCAATTCTTTTTTTTACTCTTGACTTTAATACTATGATTAACTTGGGACTCATTTAGTTGTAATATAATTGGCTAAATTTGTGATGAGCTGACAAAAACTATGGTAAAATAGTTACACAACCAAGAATTTGACTATTACTTTCATATGTGCATGTTGTTAACTAATTTACCAATTATATATCTTTTTAAATTTTTATAAATAATATACAAATCCAATCATAATGTAAAATTTCTCTTTCCGTGGCCTCATGACCCCACCAATCACAAGACTATCCTTTTCTATTAGGACATATGATCGATCTTTAATCTTAAAAAACAAAAAAAAAATGATTAAAAAGGAACTTCATTATTCTTCTTCACTGAATTTCTTACAGTGAATTCATGACATCATGAATAAACCTTGTTATTATAACAATAGTGAAGCTAGGATCATATTTTAGCAAACTTGTAAGTGCAACAATCTCCAATAGGGAAAAGTATGATTGCTTCTATTGCCATCTCCTCTCTTGTTGATATAACCAGGGTATTCTCAATCAACACAAATCCAGCTTCTTCCCCAAGTTCTTCAATCTTCCATTCTGAATACGGATATTTTGTTTTGTGGGTTATGTGTACTTCTCCTTTCTCCTTCACCATCTCATACGCGTTTCTCAAAAAACCGTGAACCACATTCTGATGATGCCTGTTCTTATTTCATAACAGCCATTAACATGACACCAAACCATATATGTATTTGTTTAATTTAGTGAAAATATCTCAAACATGGAATTAACTTACATTATTTGCAAGGGGTTTGTTTGGATGAGATGAAACCCGCGTGAGGAAAATTATATACGATTCTACCAAATCTTATGTGGCATAGAAGATGGTGAATGCTCATGGTGCGCGCGTCCACATTATGAATTACGGTGCACCCCACCCACCAGCAAAATCCTATGCCTGTTGCTATAGTGCCCTATCCATTTCTTTCTTCCATTGATATAATTTACTACTTCACTAGTTTCTTCATATTTTTTAGAGTCATACATGATTTGGTTAGCTAAGTAGGCTTTTATACAACTACTTTATGGGAAAAGATCATATGAAGAGTTGGATATTGTATATTACATCTTTAATTGACAATCTTAAATTATGATTAATTTACCATCTAAAAACTGCTGAATTGTTAAGGACAATGTAACTAATCAAACATTTAAGATTGGGCCTGTTCATATTCTCTTTTCAGGATATATGACTGTAACCAACTTAATTACCGTCTCATGTAGGGGAGTGAATTAAAGGGCTCATTCACAAAAAAATCACTCAAGCAAATATATTTGTGTGGAAAAATGTCGACCAACATTAACGGAAATGTCACCTGGCAAACATACTCACAAATGATTGAGTGACTATATGTATGTACGGTTGTGTTTGATGTTAAATGACACGGGTTAAAATTATTTTTCATCACATAATTTGTACCACGTATGTTAGTCTCATGACTTAAGACATTAATTGGCAAGATTTTAAGCCATTATTGGTTGGGAAATTCAAAATCTGCCAAGAAAATGCGTTGCAAGTGACATTTTTCCATTGATTGATCATTTAAAAAAATGAAATTTACAAATTATGTCCCGTTCAGATTCCATCACAAAATATGTTCACCAGGTTGGATTAAAATAGTTAATGGTTCATTTCATGTGGACCTGATATCTCTTGTGCATCTCATTAATGTTAATCCTGTAACATTGTTTCAATGACAAACATTGTAGAAATAGAAACTATGGTATAGGGAATAGTAGAGTTTGAAATTGTCTGAGTGCTCCCGTGCAAGATAAAAACCAACAGAAACCAAATGTTGTGTATAATGTTGTCAACACCAGAGATAATATGCAGCGGAAAAATCAAAGATAAAAATAAACAAGACAAGAAATTTATCCACGAGTATATAATGATACTCGTGGAATGCAAAAAGTTTCTTATTCGAATTATCCTTGTGATACACAACGCAACCGAGGACTTGGAAAGTTCCTCTTAAAACGACACTTGATACGTCCACTAGAATGATCCCTATGGACGTGTAAAAATCAAACTAAAGAACCTGTCGACCAGGCAACAAACCTACTTTGCTAGAGACCTATTGGACAATAGATCTGCGGAAAAGATATAGAAGAGTTGAAAGAAAAACGGTCGACAAAAACAACACAAGAGAAGGACTCGATTTGATTGCTATGCTTGTATTCTCTTGTGTATGTAAATCTGGAAGTGTATCCTCAACCATCTTCAGTTCGTCTCTATATATAGACGTCTTCCTTCATCAAGGTTGAGCACTTCTCCATCATGCATGATCTCCACTTCTTGCTCCATGATCCATGATCATCCATGATCTTCTTTCATGATCTTCACTCTCTCTCGAACCATGATCTCTTTTCTTGATAATCACGTTCCTTTGCTCCATGATCTACTTTTCTCTCTTGATAGCCTTGCTTACCATGTTCTCCATCTCTTCTGCTTCACACGTTTCTGTCTCCATATAAAACTCACGTGTTTGTTAATTAAATAGATTAGACTATAAGCTAACAACTCTTTCCTTTAAAATAGGAGAAGAGTTTGATTTAGTCAATCTTCTCCTTAATCTGCAAAACAACACGTGATGAAGCTTGGAGAGGTTTTAACAAATCCCTAAAATATCTCTAAGATAAGAATAAGAAAGATATGATTTAAAAACTTAATCCTAAAGAATAGGACTTAGTTAAACAAATCTTCCAAATCTGCAAAACAAATCCTACAAATATACTAAATTAAATAATTGATTTTAATTTATGAAAAGAAAAATATTAAGTTGACAAAGTCAACATTAACAATCTCCCCCTTTTTGACTTTTTCAGCTCAAAACCTAAAATCAATTATCAACTCAACTTCAACTCCCCCTAAATCCTGCAATCACACATATTTCGAAACACACCCAAGAAATATGAATTCAATTAGAGTCAAAATAACAGAAATTGAAATTCAATTCAACAATGCAAATCAAAAGTCAGAATAACAGTGTTTTGAAAATAAACTTGAAAAACAAATCATCCAATACATAGAAACTCCCCCTAAGATCAATATCAATCATCAATCTTCACTCTTCACTGCCTTGGACTTCTTCACTTCCAACACCACTTCCAGTACCTTCTCCCCATTTTTGAGCTGAAAGAAGGGCCTCCAAAGAGTCTTTAACCTTCAGCATGCCTTCAATGTGGACATTCAACATGCAAATCTGGTGCTGCAAGTCCTGAACAGGAATGTTGGCTGGAGTGTTGCCAATCGGAGGGGCAACATTCGGCTTATAGGGTAGATCCACCACCCGTGACCCTGCAAGCAAAGCTTTAGCAATAGTCAACACAGGAACAACAGTAGATAACTCATCTGTTGGACGTTTCTTGAAGCCTTGAGCTCAGAGGATCGAGTAGATCAGCGATGGATAAGGTAGTATCCCAGATTCACCACATTTGCCAGCAAAACGAGCCAAATTAGTCAAAATTAACTTTCCAAGATTGAAGGGCAACTTTTTACCAATCTTGTAAAGCAAACTAGCCTGTTCCTCTATAACCGAAGTAGAGTTCGTAGTCGGCAGCCAATTATGAACACAAAACTTGTGCAAAACTGCATAACACGAAGTGAGCGAGGAAGCAAAAACTTTCTTTGGCCAAACAGAGATCATTCCACCAGTTAATTCAGTCACAACAACATCCCAATCACAATCAGCATAATTCTCAAAAATATCAGGCAATTCCAAAACAGAATTAATATCCAAAGACTTGACAGAATAAATCCTCCCTCTCAAGTAAATTTTCCCATACTTTCTATCAGTTGTATCCGCAACAGATTTATGCAAATTGGAATAAAACTCATAAATCACAGTAGAGGGAAATAATTGAGCATAAGAAACAAATTTCATCATGCCACACTCAGTAAAATATGCTATCAAATTGTACTCCGAAAACGAACCTTTATGAATTTTTCTTTCTCCTAAAATGATTCGCTTACACAAACTATTCCAAGCACCATTTGAGAGCTTAAAATAAAACTGAGGAGTACGAGCTGCAGATACCTGAAGAGGAGACCCATGAGGAGTGAAAACCGAATCAGGCTCGGGATCAGATTCCTGATAAGTAGGCGGAACATGGGTCGATGTGCCCACTGATGTTGCCCTTCCAGTGGCAACATCTCCAAAATGTTTCTTCAGAGAAGCAAGAGTCTCTGAAATTGGCACCTCATCGCTATCCTCCGATTCTGATTCATCCTCCGGTACAATGAAATCGGCGTCGGACTCGTCATCGAGTTTTGAGGAAGATGCGGAGGGTTTATATGAGTCATCATAGGACTCATCATCAGCCACTTCTTTTGGAGAGAGAATGCCGTAGCTTGGCGGCGGCTCGGAAATAATTGGTGGTGAAAGATCATCAACCACCGGAGATAGGGGAGCAGGCTCCGGCAGATCCACCATCGGAGAAGAAGCAGATGAACTCACTTTTGGTTTCTTGGATGGAGGATGAGTAGTGAGATGGTCAAGAACTCTCTTCGATCTCCGAATTGGACCTGATTTTGGAGGAACTGATACCGGTGAAGGATCCAGATAATCATCAACTTCAAGTGGAACCACATCATCATCTCCAAGTTATAAGATCATGAGAGTCTCCGAGAAATTAGTCTCTTCCTCCGGTGAGTACCCCGCATGAGATTCTTGAGGCTCGGAGATGGTTGGAGTAGCAGCAACTGGAACAATGGCTAGAGCATCGGGAGATGGCTGTGGCGGCGAAACAGAAAGTAGGCGGTGGAGTTGAGAAAAGATATCAAGGAATTGCTCAGGAGTGAGATCCATGGAGAAATTAGGGCTTGGAATTTATGGGTGAGTGAGAGAGACGAAGAGACGTGGTTGAGGAGTGGAGAGATGGTGTGTATATTATCTTGGGAGACGTGCTAAAAAAGTGGGATTTCAAACTTGAAATATTTGAGCTTATCAAAAACCATGAAAATAGCATTATGGTTAGATATATCAGATATGCCCAAAAAATAAGGAGTCACTAAATTCGAAAATTTCAAAAATAAATATTATATTTCTTAAATATATATCCACGAAATAAAAGGAATATATCCCAAAAATCTAGGGATGCCTAGAATAAAAATATCCCAATAAAATCACATATCAGATATACTTATCCAAATAATGTTTTCCATAATGTTGAGAACATTTGCGAGGATAAACTTGATGGAATCACTAAATAACATACTCTAAAACAGTGTACCTTTTTTAATTAAAAAACACCTGCCAATTCCAACCAACCTTTTGAAAAGAATACATCGTCGTTGCGAGCGCCGTGTACCTAGTTACTCAGTTGTGGAATTGACTTATGAAATGAGTTATGATATCTCCTAACACTCTTTGACAAGGAAACATCATCATTGCGAGTGTCGTGCCCCGAGTACTTAGTGTTAGGTCACGCAACTCTTAAATTTGATCACTAGGCTGCTTGAAAAGCATCGTCGCAGCGAATGCCGTACTCCAAGTGCTTCGTGATCTTATAATAAAAATCTTTAGAAAAGTACACATTAAAAAAAGTCATCAAAGATTCCTTAAAAATTGTCCAAGCAAATATCCTCTCAAAAGAAAAAATAATTCAGAGAAGCAACATGCATATGATGCGAAGAAAACCCAACAGATTATGGATGTTATGCAAGATGTGAGCAACATGAACCGTAACATCCGTAAACTAGTGTATATGCTTTATACAACACACAAACCAAGAGATTTATTTAAGTGAGAAAATCTCTCGAGATCAAGGGCCTTGGTAAAAATATCAGCATTCTGATTTTCCGTGGACACATATTCAAGATGTATAACATTCTTTTCTACTAAGTCTCGAATAAAGTGATGCCTTATATCAATGTGTTTAGTGCGTGAATGTTGTACTGGATTTTTAGAAATGTTTATTGCACTAGAGTTATCACAAAATAAGCTCAAATAATCAGTTTTGAAACCATAGTCATCTAGCATTTGTCTTAACCAAAGTAATTGTGTACATCCACTACCCGCGACTACATATTCTGATTCGGCCGTTGATAGCGAAACATAATTTTGTTTTCTACTGTGCCAAGAAACAAGATTGTTACCTAGATAGAAACATCTTCCACTGGTACTCTTCCGATCGTCGAGATCTCCAGCCCAATCCGAGTCGGTGTATCCTACTAAATTCAAATTTGTGTCTTTGGTGTACCAAATACCTAAATCAACCGTACCCGATACATACCTTATAATTCGCTTCACAGCTTGAAGATGTGAAACATTTGGTGCAGATTGATATCGAGCACATACACCTACACTGTACATAATGTCTGGTCAACTCGCGGTGAGATACAATAGGCTGCCTATCATGGAACGATACAGAGTGTTGTCGACATCTTCGACAACATCATCTTTGCACAGCTTTTGTGTTGAACCCATAGGAGTGTGCATTGGTTTAGAATTTTCTAATCCAAAGCGAGATACCAAGTTCTTGGCATACTTGCTTTGAGATATGAAAATCCCATCCTCCATTTGTTTAACCTACAATCCTAGAAAGTAATTGAGCTCTCATATCATGCTCATCTCAAATGTTGCCGACATTGCATTTACAAAATCATTAAGATCAGATTGTGAGTTAGAACCAAATACAATATCATCAACATATATTTGAGCAATAACAACAATATGATCAGAATTCTTAATAAAAAGAGTTCGATCAGCCTCTCCACGTACAAACCCAAACTCAAGTAAGAAGGTAGTCAAACGACTATACCAAGCTCGAGGAGCTTGTTTCAACCCATATAAGACCTTTTTGAGTTTGTAAACATGGTTAGGTAAATAAGGATCTTCAAACCCTTTGGGTTGCTCAACATAAACTTCCTCATTTAAAAACTCATTCAAGAAAACACCTTTAACATCCATTTGATGCAAAGTAATTTTTAGATAACATGCAATGACAAGCAACAATCTAATAGATTCGATCCTAGCTACGGGTGCAAACATTTCATCGAAGTCAATCCCTTCGACTTGCGTATACCCCTGAGCAACTAGTCGTGCTTTATTTCTTACAATGTTCCCCGACTCATCCATCTTATTTTTAAAGATCCATTTAGTTCCAATCACATTAGTATTGACGGGTCTAGGAACAAGAAACCACACATCGTTTCTAGTAAATTGTTCTAGTTCTTCTTGCATTGCTTGAATCCAAAAATTATCTTTGAGAGCCTCATTGATATTTTTGGGTTCAACAAAAGTCACAAAGCAGTAAGAATGTACCTCCGAGAATGTGGTTGACATACACACAAATCTTACCATTTCCTTGTAGTTCATAAGTTGTTTCCTACGAGTTCTTACTTCTTCAGTTACTCCCCCTATCACCTGTGTGGTAGGGTGATTTTTTCTGATACGAGCAGGAGGGTCTCTTCTTACTGGATCAAGAAATTCATCATTGCTTTCCTCAGATTCTGACTCAGCTGCTGGTGTGATCTCTGATGTGCCAACATCCGGGACCACATCTGGAGAAACTGGTTCAACTTCATGAACAACAGGTGTTTCCACTAAATCTTGTGATGTATCTTCATATGACTTACCTATAAGATCAGAAAAGTCATAAAAAACATTGACTGATTCTTGAATATTTCTAAGTCTCAAATTGTACACACGATATGCATGACTATTTGAAGAATATCCAAGAAAAATGGCTTTATCACTTTTGGAATCGAACTTTACAAGATTTTCCCTGTCATTAAGAATCTAGCAAATACACCCAAAAACATGAAAGTACTTCAAATTAGGTTTTTTTCCTTTCAAAATTTCATAAGGTGTCATCTTAGTTCCGGGTCTAAGATAGACTCTATTTCCTATATGACAAGCGGTGTTCAAAGCCTCTGCCCAAAATCGTTTGGTTAGCTTCTTTGAACTTAACATAACACGGGCCATTTCTTGAAGAGTTCGATTCTTCCTTTCCACTATTCCATTTTGTTGAGGAGTTTTAGGAGCTGAAAATTCATGAAAAATGTCTTTCTTTTCACAAAATGCAGAAAACAAGTTATTTTCAAATTCCTTACCATGATCAGATCTTATGCTAAGAATTTTCATGTCAAAGTGGGTTTTGATACGCATGTAAAGAACTTTGAAGTATGAAAATGTCTCTGATTTTTCTTTTAGAAAATAAATCCATGTAAATCTAGAAAAATCATCAACAATCACATATGAGTATCTCTTACCTCCAAGACTTTCTACTTCTATTGGACCCACAAGATCCATATGCAAAAGTTGAAAACTGTGTGTCGTACCTGAATGTTGTCCCTGATGTGACATAACATTATAAGGCACACGAGTTTGTTTACCTGCTTGGTAGTTCCCACATACAATCTTACTCTTATGATTTAAGTCTGGCAACCCTCTGACAGCTTCAAGCTTCCTCAATCTTTCAAGTGTTCGGAAATTCACATGGCCTAGCTTTTTATGCCACAAAATTGTGTCATCAAAGTGTGCCTTGTTGCACGTGATTTTTCCTCCCACCAAATAACAGTTGTCATGTGATCTTATACCTGTTAAGATGCAAATGTTAGATTTATCAAACACTTCACTAGAGTCTTTATTAAACTTCACCTCCAAGTTATCATCACAAAGTTGACTAATGCTTATAAGATTTGCCATTAGGCCATCAACAAGTAACACATTATTCAACTTTGGTAAATCAGGTACACTCAAGATTCTTTTGCCGATAATCTTTTCTTTAGCTCCTCCACCATAAGTCACACAACCGCTTTCAAGAGGTATGAAATCGGTTATAAATTCTTTGGTCCCTGTCATATGGCGTGAACAGCCACTATCGAAGTACCAAGATCCTGCAATGTTAGTCTTTAAAGTAGTGAAAATTACATTGCAATGAATGGTGAATTTAGGAACCCAGATTTTCTGTATACCCTTTTTGGAAGAGTCATTTTTCAGTTTATAGCAAAAATGTCTAATATGTCCTATACGAAAACAGTAATGACAGACATATTTCTTTTTCCTCTTTATAGGGAGTTTCTCAGTAGACTTATCCGACTCTTTAACAAAGATGGTTTTAGATCTTTTGTCATCAAAAAGAGTTGGAAACACAGAACTAGGAGATTTTTCAAAGCCGATACCTGATCTATCAAGATTTCCTATCTCAAGTGACTCATTCAACTTGAGCGTATCAGTGTTCCACTTCTCAATGGTAGCTTTGTTCTTATCCATTTGGGTTTGAGCTTTTCCAAGCTCAATATCCTTTTGAGTGAGTGTCGTCTCCAATGTTGTCAATGAATGCCTCAACACATCGTTCTCTTTGGTAAGTAACTTGACTTGTTTGACTTCCTTTTTCCATTCCTTGAGCAATGATGTATAGATCTCTTGAAGTTCTTCTATTATGGCATCTTTATCCAATTCATCATCGTCTTGGGATTCTGCATCATCATCAACAGAAGCATTCAAACAAGTTAGGTTAGAAAAGTTGAATAATTCATACCGTTCTGATGTGTCGATCAATGTTGTGACATCAGTAGCAACATTTGAGACAACATTGGCAAACAACAAGGTCTGGTCATCGACAGCTTCTTCAAAGTCGTCTTCATCATCACTCATAGATACCCATAGGTTCCTCTTCCCATATTTCCTAAGTGTGTTCGCACACTCATTTGCATAGTGACCCCAACCCGAACATACCCGATATTGAATTGAATTGAGATGTCTAGGGTCATTTCTGCCATGGTCCGAACCGGGTTTCTTGGGAGTGTTTGATGAAGATCCCATCTGATTCCATTGAGGTTGAGGAGCAACAACTTTGTTGAATCTTTCTTTCCCTTTTGGTCCAAACTTCTTCTTGTTCATATTTCGAACCATCTTGTTGAACTTCTTTGCGAGCATGGCTACACTTTGTTGTCCTTCTTGAATCTCCTCTAAGAGCTCATCATCTTCGTCACTTTCCTCTTCAGTCTGTGCTTGAAAAACAATGTCTTTCTCCTTTTGAGTGACCGTTTGGTTCTTCAAGTTCAGTTCGTATGTTGTTATGATGCTTTGGAGAGTCTCAAAACTCATCTTGGCTAGATTATGAGCTTCCTCAATAGCACACACCTTCATGTTGTACTTTGGTGTCAAGGTTCGGATAACCTTGGACACTAAGTTCTTGTGAGTTATTGAATCTCCAAGTACCACAAACTGATTGGAGATATCACGAAGTCTCTCGAAGTAAGAGCTAATGTCTTCGTCTTTTCTCATTCTCATGGTTTCAAACTCTGACATTAACTGACGAAGCTTCATTTCTCGTATAGTTGTGTCTCCTTCATACTGTGTTTCCAGAATATCCCAAGCTTCCTTTGCGGATAAACAGTTCTGGACAAGTTTAAAAACTCGAAGATCTACGGAACCAAGGATGATGTTGAGCGCCTTGTCATTTAAGTTCGAGGCGGCAACTTCAGCAGTAGTCCATTCACTTCTTGGTTTGGAAATGATATCATCATCTCGTTCATGAGTCTTCACAGGGTGAGTAAATCCATCTAAAACAACATCCCAGGCATTTGAATCAAGGGACTTGATTTGAGATCGTATGCGAATCTTCCAGTAAGAGTAGTTTGATCCATCAAGAACGGACAACTTCCCTTGTGGATTACACCAATCCATCTCTTGCATGAGCAACAGAACCAACCACCTAGTATATCAGGTGGGTGGCTCTGATACCAATTGAAACTGTCCGAGTGCTCCCGTGCAAGATAAAAACCAACAGAAACCAAATGTTGTGTATAATGTTGTCAACATCAGAGATAACATGCAGCGAAAAAATCAAAGATAAAAATAAACAAGACAAGGAATTTATCCACGAGTATATAATGATACTCGTGGAATGCAAAAAGTGTCTTATTCGAATTATCCTTGTGATACACAACGCAACCGAGGACTTGGAAAGTTCCTCTTATAATGACACTTGATACGTCCACTAGAATGATCCCTATGGACGTGTAAAAATCAAACTAAAGAACCTATCGACCAGGCAACAAACCTACTTTGCTAGAGATCTATTGGACAATAGATCTACGGAAAAGAAATAGAAAAGTTGAAAGAAAAACGGTCGACAAAAACAACACAAGAGAAGGACTCGATTTGATTGTTATGCTTGTATTCTCTTGTGTATGTAAATCTGGAAGTGTATCCTCAACCATCTTCAGTTCGTCTCTATATATAGACATCTTCCTTCATCAAGGTTGAGCACTTCTCCATCATGCATGATCTCCACTTCTTGCTCCATGATCCATGATCATCCATGATCTTCTTTCATGATCTTCACTCTCTCTCGAACCATGATCTCTTTTCTTGATAATCACGTTCCTTTGCTCCATGATCTACTTTTCTCTCTTGATAGCCTTGCTTACCATGTTCTCCATCTCTTCTGCTTCACACGTTTCTGTCTCCATATAAAACTCACGTGTTTGTTAATTAAATAGATTAGACTATAAGCTAACAACTCTTTCCTATAAAATAAGAGAAGAGTTTGATTTAGTCAATCTTCTCCTTAATCTGCAAAACAACACGTGATGAAGCTTGGAGAGATTTTAACAAATCCCTAAAATATCTCTAAGATAAGAATAAGAAAGATATGATTTAAAAACTTAATCCTAAAGAATAGGACTTAGTTAAACAAATCTTCCAAATCTGCAAAACAAATCCTACAAATATACTAAATTAAATAATTGATTTTAATTTATGAAAAAAGAAAAATATTAAGTTGACAAAGTCAACATTAACAGAGTTCAGATTTTTTATCCAATCACATGTTGTAAAAATGTAAGGAAATATGTTTTAATTTTTAGTTATTTTTTATTTTTTTGTACAAAAAATACCCTCCAATTTATTTTTTAAATAAACATTAGGAAACATCTTTTTTACCCAATTTCTAGAAGTATTTTAGTAGTTTTTAGAGAAAAAATATTTCCCGCCATGCTTGTAACACATTAAATTGAAAAGTCTCGATGAGCAAGTTGTATTGCCCCACTTTAATGACTACATTTACTGGATATTATACTAAAGAATTCGGATCCACAATTTCATCAAAATATGAAATTACTCTTCAACTGCAGGACCAGTATCGAAGCCAAAGTTCCCAAAAAAATTTTGATCTGATCAAATAATAGGATGTATTATCATTTTTATCTCCAGTTATTGTTCAACCATGGGAATTTTTTATTTTTTTTACTGAATTGTAAAAATCATCTCTTCTCATGTAAAACAGTGTCCATAATCCTTATGGGTGTGTCTCTTGTGTCCCCGGGACACGGATCCAATCCGTGTCCCCAGCCCAATCCGCGGGCCCCACATAATTTTTTTTTTTCCGCTTAGTTTTTTTTTTTTAATGTATATATTGAAGGTATCCCATGGATACCTTAAAGGTATCCATGGAATATCTTCAAGGTATCCACATGTATACCTTCAGGTTTCCATGGCGTGGGCGCGCGACGTGGAAGTATGGGCGCGCGCGGCTTGGTGTGCGCGCAGGTATCACATGGATATCTTCAAGGTATCACATATATACCTTCAAGGTATCCATGGCTGGATACATGAAGGTATACATGTGAATACCTTGAAGGTATCCATGGAATATCTTCAAGGTATCCACATGTATACCTTCAGGTTTCCATGGCGTGGGCGCGCGGTGTGCGCGCGGCGTGGAAGTATGGGCGCGCGCGGCTTGGTGTGCGCGCAGGTATCACATGGATATCTTCAAGGTATCACATATATACCTTCAAGGTATCCATGGCTGGATACATGAAGGTATACATGTGATTACCTTGAAGGTATCCATGGAATATCTTCAAGGTATCCACATGTATACCTTCAGGTTTCCATGGCGTGGGCGCGCGGTGTGCGCGCGGCGTGGAAGTATGGGCGCGCGCGGCTTGGTGACCAAGGTGCGCGCAGGTATCACATGGATATCTTCAAGGTATCACATATATACCTTCAAGGTATCCATGGCTGGATACATGAAGGTATACATGTGAATACCTTTAAGGTATACATGGGATACCTTCAACATATACATGGGATACCTGTGCGCGGGCGGCGTGGGTGCACAATTTGTGAGTTGCGCGCGGCGTCGGTGCATGGACACGCGCGACATGATGAGATGAGCGTAGGTTCCATGGATACCTTCAAGTATACATGTGGAAACCATCAAGTATACATGTGGATACCTTACCCATGGATACTATCAAGATATCCATGGGATACCTATCAAGTATCCCATGGATACCTATCAGGTGCGCGCATGGAGGGGCTCGCCAGGTGCCCACGCGCGCGCGTCCAGAGCGCTTGGACGCGCATGGGGCGCGGGTCGGGTTGGGGACACGGATCTAAGATCCGTGTCCCGAGGACACACAAGTTTTGGCGAATCCTTATATATCTCAATATATTAGAATAGATCACGAATAACAATGATATATATATATATATATATCTATCTCACAAGGAATATGATTTAATTTGTAGTTCAAATAAATTCTATATTTTTTTACAATTTTGCAATTAGAATAATATTATTTAATCAATTTAGAGAATTTTGTAAGTATCAAAAATCACTCAAATTAAATCAAATACTCTTATGGGTCTATTTGGATAGGTGGATTTGAGGAGAGATTTGAAATCAGTGGTAGCAAATGGATGGTGTTTGGATGAACTTATTTCAAATCATCATTTTCGTTTTGAACTAATTTTGGAGTCATTTTGATAGATTTTAAATCCACTCCAACTTGGGTGGATTTGAAATCCATTCATTTCAAATTCTGGATTTCAACCCTTTTCATATCTTGTAATGCATGTATACTTTGAGCATATATATATATATATATATATATTCTCAATACTATTTGTCAATTTAAGAGACCAAATACTTAGTTTTAGTCCTAATTGGAACGATTTGTTCATTATATAGTAACATAGTTTATTAGCTTCTGAGACATGATAAGATGTATTACATGGATGCATAAGTACTAGAACATCTTAGCCATCTTATAGGTGTAGCATATTCCAAGAGGAAAAGATTCGTTGCTTCGATGGCCATCCCCTCTCTTGTTTTCATATCCTGGATAATCTGATATGTCAAAGTCTGCCCTCTCTGTTAAGACAAAGCCCACTTCCTCCCCCAGTTTCTCGATCTCCCACTGGCTGAACGGATGAGCAGCTTTGTGGCTCACGTGCACCTCCCCCTTCTCATCCACCATCTCACGTGCGTTCCTCAGAAAACCACGAACCACGTCCTGGTGAAGCCTGCACTCATCATGATCTTGATCAATCCTATATCATATGGTGTCTTTTATAGTTGTTTTTAGTGAAATGGTACATACGAAATCTGATAGGACTCATGTTCACGAGCACGGAAACCTGCGTGAGGAAAATTGAACACGATTCTGTCAAACTTTCTGTGCCTGAGGAGATGGTGGTCTCTCATGGTGCATGCGTCCACACCGTGTATTACGGTGCACCCCTTGTCTTTAAGTAAAGCCAAGTTGGCTGCAGCCGTTGGATGCTTTATTCCCAGCATCACTGCATTTTAACAGGGAATTAAACATATATAAATACAATTAGTTTTTGTCCAATATAATTTTTTAATGCGTAGACCTTGAGAGTCGAGGGATGTGGCAACAATGTTGCATGCAGAGCCGAAGACTCGGGCTAAACATGCAGCGAAGGAGAAGTCTCCTTCGCCCACCAGCAATATGTTGTGCCGGCTGCTATACTGCTTAATCCATTTCTCTTCTTCCATTACTTCTCTCACTTTTTGCCATATTCTTCAGATTGACTACAGGGTTTTATAGGGAGTTATTCAAGAGTTGGATGTTGAATTCTTATGGAATAAATATCAACTAATGAATTAATTTCATATGGGCCTGTTAATATTCTATTAGGAAATAAATGTATTAAGTTGATGGTTCATTTCATCTGGCCCATTTACTGCGTATATTAACTGATGTTTCTCCTTGTCATACCAACTTAAGCAGCTTCACCGTGAACAGATGTTTTTAGTTTCAAGAGTGCTGGAATTTTTATTTAAAATTCTGAAAATTACTTTTGTATATTTATTCCAAAATCCAAATCGTTGTGAAGTGCCAAGTGTTTTTTAGCCACCTGGATTAAAAAATTCTGACAAAAAGTCTGTTTCAAGGTTTTTTTAAAATTCCATCACATAAAACATAAACATGGGATATGTCTTAATTTTGGGCATACCAAGAAACATAAAACGTACGGAGAGAATACCAATATTGATGCATTGAAACGAAGAGAGATGAACATATTGCTTTCGAGAATTCAAGTTCATATCCTCATCAATATATATATATATATATAGCACGTGACGTGACGTGACACCAAAATCGAACATCATACCCTCAATTAAACAGTGCTCATAATAGAAGAAGAGATAAACATGTATTTACATATGATAATTCATAACACTTTTCCACATGCAAGTACGAGGTTACGAAGGGACCCTTTTAAGACCAAACTTGTAGGTTTTGCTGGGGTTGCAATTGAAGTTGTTGTCACCCCCAAATCCATACTTGGTGTTGTACCCTGGATAGTCAACACAATTAAATTTGACTGCCTCTATCAGCCTCAGCCTGTGAGAAGACGCCACCTGTTCTAGCTTAAACTCCACGTGGAAATCATTAGTCTTGTGGGTTATGTGAATCTCTCCAGTTTCACTTATCATCTCTCTTGCATTCTTCAGAAACAGGCTCACTAGTCTCCTATGACGTCTGCATATATCACGGATTAATCTAATCAATCATAAAGATTAAATTCGAATCCAAGAAACCAAACAGTAGCTAGGCTAACCGAAGCTGAGAATCACGAGACAATTTCTTGAGCTTATCCAATCCAGCATATGGGAAGTTGTATATTATGCGGTCAAATCGAAGTTGTCCGAGCAAAGCATGGTTGGCCATTATAGTGACATCGATCTCATGCATCACAATGCTTCCCCTTGTCTTTAATTTCTCAATGTTGGACAAAGCTCTACGATAGTTGCTCTTCAAGAATGCTGCGATCAAATTCAAGAAATTAATGAGAGAGAGAGAAAGATGAGGAAGATGATGATGATACACATACATACCATGAGAATCGAGAGAAGTAGCAATGATGTTTGAAGCAGAGCCAAATGCAACAGCCAAAGATGCAGAAAAGGAGAAATCTCCATCACCCACCAACAGTATCCTATGTCTACTGCTATAATGCTTAATCCATCTCTCTTCATTCACAAGAATTATATTCTTTATCTTCACTTTTTTCTCTTCTTCTCTCTCAGCTTCCACCACAAAAGAGACATCATTTCTTGAATCAGTTTCTTCTCTCTCTTCACTCACAAGAATTATGTTCTTTATCTTCACCTTCTTCTCTTCTTCTCTCTCAGCTTCCACCACAATAGGGACATCATTTCTTGAATCAGTTTCTTCTCTCTCTTCACTCACACTTATAGACAAAACATGTGATGAATCATGGGTAGATGAAGAAATGAGAGTGGTTTTATCTAACAAGGGTTCACTGCTTAAGTCTGATTCTGGGTTTTGAATGGGGAGTAGTGGATCTGCTGCTTTTCTTCGCCTTGTAAGATAAAATATGAAGCAAAATTTATGGAGTAGGGACTTCACGCCATTGTAGATTAAACTGGCGAAGATCGATACTTTAGGTAGTCTTGCAGAGGATTCGCCTTGACGACGAAGATGGTCATCGTCTGATGATCTGTTGTTGCTGTGGAGAATTCCCATTTTTCTTGGTCTTCACAAGGAGGGCCTGAAGAAGAGACATCAACTTTTACTTTCTGGGTTTTCACTTTTACCTTATATTCTCACCATAATTGTTTTTTTTACTGTTGATTTTTATTTTCTCCAAGAGATTGGACCAATGGAGGGCGTCTGTGGAAATGATGATTCTTGAATTTATAGTATAGTCATTTCCGAGGATCTCTATTGCGTGTATTGCTTTCATTTCCATCATTTTTCTGTTTTATATATATATATTAATTACTACCTCCTTTTCTGTTAAGAAAACATTTTTAATGTACTTGTAAAAACAAATTTAACACACCCATCTCTTTATATCCTTATTTATTTACTTCAAAATAAAAATAAAAGTTAATGACAGAAAATAATATTCTTCAAAATCCACCTATGAACAAAAAGAAGAATTGGAGTATCTTTATGGAGCAAAAGGAGTATTATAGAATTAAATGAAATATAAAGTGATTATAGAAAATTTACTTAAATTAACCATAGTTAATTTTATCAATTTTCTTCATCTATGTGTGAAATTCTAAAATAATACAGAATATGGAATACATATTATGAGATCTTTATTCTGTATTTTAATTTTAGTAATACATTAGAATCATTTGTAGATGAACTTGGAATCAAAATTTAAAAGTGATACGATATTGTTGGGATATTGTACCTTAATTTCATGAAAATATGATATATTTTACTAAGACAATTTAAAATGATGAAAATTGCTTATGTATCTTTCAAAATTTTGACGATAGATGTAGCAGTTTTTGTTACTATGAACTTGGGTGAGAAATGTCAATCAAACAACAAAATGGTAATTTCTTTTCCTAAATATTGGACAAATATCAATATCTTGAGATTTATGAAAATTGCGTATTATATCTCATATAAATTCTTATTAATATCAATATCAATATATTACAATATTTTTCACATACTTAAAAAAAAAAAAAATCATTCCCAAACAAGTGATATATTAAGGGTATTCAGGATATAAGATATTTTCATTTTTAATTCGGTATAAGATACCGTTTGCCAAATTTTAAGTTGAGTTTATAGGTATCAAAATCATGAAATAATAATAATGATGATAAAAGAAGTCCCAATCCTTTATTTAAGGATGTATCTAATTATATATCGATCCTTATTATGCTAATTATGTAATAGAATTAAATAGAAGGCTAATGCTCTTAAAATTAGAAAATCTAAAAAAATTAACCATCGAATTTAAATATAGCTAAAAGTATAACTGAATTCCATCACTCAAAAAAAAAAAAAAAGTTACAACAATAGAATAGTAAATCGGTCGTGAGAAATGAGCATCCAAGAAGCAGGGAAATAGAAAAAACACAAGAGTTTACCTTATCAGCAAGAATCAATACAACTGATCATTGGCCAAGCAATATGAATAGAGAGAGAAAGAGATAGATAGATAGATCTAAATAGGGCAGAATGAAGACTTCATAGCAAAGACTTGGAAAGAAAGTGAGGAGGAAGTGAATTATTTTCTTTGCTTTTGTTTGTAAAGTTCGAGCACATCATATCCCTATTGGCTCCGTACAATATATGAAGTCCTCTCCAGTCTCCATTAATTAGTATTTAACTTCCTACTTTTATATTTTTACCATTTTATTAATTCAGACACTTGAACTTATCATATATTATATATATATATATATATATATATTTTTTTAGGCCCAGCCCACTCAATAATCTTTCCTTCATGTATGATAACTAATCTTTAAGTGGAAGAAAATTCAATTCTTTTTTTTCTCTGACTTTAATATTATGATTAACTTGGGATTTTTTTTTTTTAGCAAATCGAACTCGAAATCTTGCTCAAGGTGAGTGATATACCTGCCGCTAGGCTTAACCTATGGGTACAACTTGGGACTCATTTAATTATAAATTTATAATATAATTGGCTAAATTTGTGCTGAGCTGACTGAAACTATAGCTACATAGAGAAAAAAAGAAGTTAAAATAGCAAAATTTTGCAAATTAAGATTTAGATTTAGATTTTGCAAATTACATCTTGCAAAATCCGGCTTAAACTTGATTCTCCAGTCAGATTAGTCTCATCTACTAGAATTCAACAAACATTTGCATTTGTTCCTTAATCTGCCATTCCAATCTTTCACACATGCCTATTTACATTAGCATCAAAAGATGGGATAATTAAACTCCGAATTTGTAAGTCTTGCTAGGATAGCAATTGAAGTTATTATCACCCCCAAATCCACACTTGTTATTGTACCCTGCATACTCCACATGATCGAAATCCACTGCCTCTATCAGCCTCAGCTTGTGGGACGAACCTATCGATTCTATCTTCCACTCCATGTGAAACCCATTCGTCTTATGAGTTATGTGGATTTCTCCATTTTCACTTATCATCTCTTTCGCGTTCTTCAAATACCGGCTCACCAGTCTTCTGTGTAGTCTGTATTGCAAACCAACAACTATTAGACGAGAGATTATAGCATCAGCGATTAAATTTAGGTATACAACTGACTTGAGCTGAGAATCGCGTGACATATCCTTGAAGAATCCAGCGAATGGAAAGTTGAAAACTATGCGATCGAATTTGATCTGTCCAAGGATTGGATGATTCGCCATTTTAGTTGCATCAATCTCATGCATCACCTTGCACTTCCTGATGCCTAATTCCACTATGTTTGACAATGCATTGCAGTAATTCTTCACTAAAAAAGCTGATCAGGAAATAAACAACATCTTTCAGATTCCAAATCATCGAGTGAAAGAGATGAATAAACAGAGAGGATACCTTCAGAATCGAGAGATGTGGCCACCATATTGGTTGCCCAGCCAAAAGTCGCCGCCAAACAAGCAGCGAATGAGAAGTCTCCTTCCCCAACCAGCAGTATCCGGTGGAGGCTGCTGTAGTGCTTGATCCACCGCCCCTCCGACGTGCGTTTAATCGTCACCGCCGCTTCTTCTCGCTGACTTCCCACACGGCCCTCCTCCGCATCAAACGCCGCCGCCGCCGCCCTCCGCCGACGCCGCCGGCTAACATTGTGAGGTGTTATTTGTGTAAACTCAGGAGATGAAGTATTGACAGTTGTGTGGGCAAGTGATGATGAGTTCCTGAAGTTGGGGACGGCGATTGTTAGATAGTTTCCGTTGTGAAATTGATGAGGGGACGCAAGTGTATTATTGGGATTGCTCCGATCATTGTTAAGCTGCTCATCAGCTTCACTTTCACTGCTCGCATATCGCATCACACTCTGCAGAATTCCCATTTTCTAGGTGTTGATGAAGGAGAGTTTAGGGGTTGAAGGGATTTTATATAACAATCGAAATTGCTGTGTCTCCTCGATTCTCGATCCGATATTAATTAAACTTGATCGTCGCCCAATTTCTCATGAAATTATAACAACGGAAAAAGAAAAGGAAAAAGAGTAGGTGAGATGAGAGTGAGGGTGAGGCAAAGAAAGAGAGAGTCAATGAAGAGGTCGTCCTGCCTTTTGTTTTTAATTTAATTTAATGCCGTACAGTCCACACTATTCTTGTTCGATACTCTACTCTACACTCTACCACTTGCTACACACTTAGAATTAGGTAATAAGTATCGTACATGAAACTCTCCCATTTTCGCTCTACACTGCACTATTTTTAGTGCAACAAATTAATTTCAAGGGTTAATTTTAAGATATAGCTTGTACTATTACCATTTTCTTGGGGTTTATATTTTTGGTTTTGGTTTCATGTCGTAAACGGTAAAGTTTAACATTCAAACTGAAACTGCAGTTTTGGCCTTAGGTAATAAGTACCGTACATGAAACTCTCGTGAAAATGTATATAATAATATGTACTTACTAGCATGTAAACATTTAAATGTGACACAACAAAATAACAAATACTGCAAAGTGTTAGTAGGAAGCAATACCAGACATTTGACATTTGTTACAGTGTGATATATACATCTCAGTGGTTCATACTTAAGTCTTTAACCATGTATAGCACAAAATCAGGAATTAAATAAGAAGACCAAATTTGGAGGTTTTGCTAGGGTTGCAATTGAAGTTTGTATCACCCCCAAAACCATACTTGGTGTTGTACCCTGGATGGTCAACAAAATCAAATTTGACTGCCTCTATGAGCCCCAGCCTGTGAGAAGAAGCCAAGTGTTCCAAGCGTTGGTCTTGTGGGTTATGTGAATCTCTCCATTTTCACTTATCATCTCTTTTGCATTCTTCAGATACACATACATACCATGAGAATCGAGACAAGTAGCAATGAAAGGAGAAATCTCCATCACCCACCAACAGGAACAGTATCCATCTCTCTTCACACAACAAAACCTCAAAACTCTCACACTGCAATTCTTCCACGTCATCAGTGTTTGCAGATGAAGCAATATCATCTTCTCTGCTTATTCTTGATTTGGGGTTTCGAATAGGAAGCACATGGTTGTGTTTTTTCTTGGACTCAAAAAAACACAAGATGAAACCAAGAGGCTTGAAGAACATTTCCCTTATCTCTTGATCTGAAAGATTTGATGCCTCAAGTGATGATGAAGAGAATCTACTCTGCTTTTGTGTAATAATTAATATTTGGTAGATTTTGTATGTAAGACAAATGCAGGATCCTTCCCGAGGCCCTCTTTTCTTCTTCAAAATAATTATGGAATTACCTGAGAATGTTATTCTTCTCCTACTTGAAACGACATATAAAACAAAAATTGGATTAATGAAGCCAAAAAGCTTTGTATGCCATGGAAGGAAAGAAAGATATTTATGTTAAATATAATGGAGATTTACCAAATTTACTATCACATTATTATTATTTTTTTTTTTGCACTATTACACATGAGAGCAAGTGCTAGTTTTTGTTTATTCATCAAAATTATGATAGAAAAATAAGAAACACTATATTGTCCCATGAAATAATCTTCTTTATTTGGTTTAACTCTATTTTGAGACATTTTATCTTATTAGAATGAGATCTTTGACTTCTTTGATTAGAGAACGACACCTATGGGAGAAATATTCTCAATCACCACATATTTTATCAACTCAAATGTACATGCATCTTTTACTCTTATTAAATGAAATGGAGGAATAGAAGTTCATAATCTGAGTATAAGGATCTCTTTTCTCATTATGTCTAAGATTTTTTTAGGTAGATTGAAGGAATGTGGATTTTTTTACACGATTCATTTTATATTATGATAAAAATTGCTATAAAAGTCCACATAAGATATAAAAATGGTTCTATTAATATAATTGCACAATCTTTTTTATTTCTAAATCAAACTCATTTTTATAAATTATATTTAAATTTTAAATTATAGATTCACACAATCAGTCCTGAATTAGAGTAACAATGGCTTGAGCCTAGGATCCTTTTTTTTTTCTTTTTTCTAATCCTAGGTACATATAATTATTGTAATTATTGTATTTGGCCAACATATTATAATTGTATCATAAACAATTTTTGCCTAATTTTTGTTTAAATAAATCATAACAAGCCTATTTGATTTAAATATCAAAAAAGAAAAAAATAGATATGTTGAAACTTGATCTATATGCACTACTTTTTGAATAAAAGTTATTCTTTTAGTAATTTCAGATATTTATATTATGTTCATAAGATATTTTTTTTCTATTTTCGCCATAAATGTCAGAAATGTGAGGACCGACCCTCAACTCACATGTCTCACGAAAACGATCTCATGATAGGATGATGATATGATGAATTTTACTAGTATCTAAATAAAATTGTTTCTAGTTCTTACAATCAAAAGCTGAATTGATATATATTTTAATCCAATGATTGGAAAAAACATTATTATCCCTAGTGTTGTTCAACCGGTTTGAAAAACCGGAACCGGACCGGTTCGAACCGGCCGGTCAACGGTTCCGGGAACCGTTGACCCGGTTCCGGTTCAAACCGAAACCGGGAACCGGCCGGTCCCAGTTCGGTTTCGGTTCCAATATTTCCAAACCGCCGGTTTTCTCTTTTTTTTTTTTTTTTTTTGGATGCCACGTGTACGACTAGGATTAAAGAGCCGTTTTTTGATCAACGACTTAGATTAAATAGCCGTTTGAAAAAGTAGCCGTTGGATGTTTGAACCGGCGGTTCGAACCGCCGGTTCGGATCCGAATTTTGATCCTACGGTCTTGATCAATCGACCGTTGGAGATGGACGGCCAAGATCGTTCGAACCGGCCGGTCCCAATTTTTTTTTTTTTTTTTTTTTTGAATTTTCAATTCCTATAAATACCCTGACTCCATCCCACAATTTTTACACCAATTTGATTCAATCACTCTCTCAAGTCTATTCTCTCTTAAGCTCACACATTCAAGTTTCAATCCTACTTCAATTCTACTTCAATTCATTCTTTATTTTTGTAGTTCTTCAATTCCCAAATTTATTTCAATTCTCTTTCATTTCAAATCCAAAAAAAAATGTCTCGAAGAGGTTCTTCTTCGGCCGGTTCTTCACGTGGAAAAGGAAAAAGTCCGATGTCGATGCCGCCACCACAATCTCTTCACGATGATGCCGACAACGATTATATTGATTCGTATCAATATAATCAAGAGGATTTGGAGGAGACTCTAGGCCCTAATACCGCCGCCACTTTTGCGGAAGTCGAAGAAGAAGTAGAGGCGGCAAGAGATACACAAGAAAGTGGTAATACTCGAAACACTACCTCTCGTGATCCTTCTACTCTTCGTTCGGATATTTTCTCCGTTCACTTTAGAAAGGAGAAAGTGCCCAATAGCAACATCGACTACGTAGTCACGTGCAACCATTGTGCAAAACCGTACAAATTCAAGCACGGATGAGGCTATGGGACATTCACCAACCATATCTTGAGGAAGCATCCCGACAAGATGGGCATCGAACGAGGGCAAACGCAACTTCGAGGATTTACCGGTTCTTCGACGCAACCGGAAGGTATGGATTCTCTAACTTTTAAATTTAGTCAATTAAATAATAGGAAAGGCGTAGTAGCATTGATTGCCGAGAAACATCTTCCATTTAATTTTCCTACCGATGATGCTTATGAAAAATACACTAACACTTTTTTACAACCGGCATGTAGAAAAATAAGTAGAAACACCGTAATTAGGGATATAGAAAAAATAGTAGGAGAACATAAATTGAAATTAATTGAAGATCTAAAAAAATTAAAACAAAAAGTTTCTATATGTAGTGATGTTTGGAAGGATCCATATAAAAAGAACCATTATATGGGTATTACTTGTCATTGGATAGATGATGCATGGATTGTTCAAAAACGTTTAATTGCATACATTGATTTTAATGAAAAACATTCGGCTTTAAACATTGCTCAAAAAATTAGACATGTATTAAATGATTATGGTATATTAAGAAAAATATTTTTCATGGGATTTGATAATGCTAGTGGTAATACTGCTAGTTTACCTTACTTGATTGATTTTTGTCAACCTCCAATTGGAGGAATTTTTTTTCATATTCGTTGTATGTGTCATTGCATAAATTTATGTGTTCAAGATGGATTAGAAGAATTAGATAGATTTATTAAACCTATTAAAGATGTTATTTATGAAATTGCTAACTCTACGGTCTATCATAAAAAATGGGCTAGGTTTTGTAAGAGACATGGTTTAGAAGTTAAAAAATTTGTAATTGATGTTAAACATCGTTGGAATTCTACCTATTATATGCTTCAAGATTCGTATGAATATAGGTCTATGCTTTGTCAATTTTATATAGAAAATCCACATGATGATGTAGTTTTATTTGAAAATTCATGGGATGCATGTTTAAATTTAATTCAACTTTTAAAATTTTTTGAAGAAGCAACTAGAGAACTAAGTGGATGTTATTATCCTACTTCTCCCTTAGCTATAGATCATTGTGTGAAAATTGCTCTAATTTTAAATGAATATTCAACTTGTGATTATTTAGGTAACACTTGCTTAGTAATGAAAACAAAATGGTTAAAATATTTTCATGAAATTCCGGATATATTTTTATGTGCCAAGTTATTAGATCCTAGGCTTAGAGAAGATGGCTTGGAAGAATTGCTAAACATGTATTATAATGCATTGTTCCCCAATATGATATTAAATGACTATGATTTATGTGATTATATTCCTAAACCTAATGAAGTTGTAGGTAGAACTAAGACAAATTTATACAATTTGTTTAAAGAATATAAACAAATTTTAGGTGATTCTAGTAATGACATAATTGATCAAGGTAGTAGTCAATCGATACAATCATCTAGTCAACATGGAGCTCCGACACTTAGTAAATTTTATAATTTTTATGATGTAAGAACACAAAAACGAGCTAGAGGTAGTAATCCTTGTCAAGAATTAGATAATTATTTAGGTGCCACATTTGAACAAATTAGTTTTGAAAATCCTATAGATTTATTGAAGTGGTGGTCAAGAAGGATCACCACTTATCCTATTCTAACCACTATTGCTAAGGAAGTTTTTGCAAGTCCCGCCTCAAACGTTGCGGTCGAACACGCTTTTAGCAAAGGAGGACACATGTTGAATCCAAGAAAAAATAAGTTGACGAAGGAGAATGTACAAAACATTACTCTCCTTGAAGATTGGGTAAGAGCAAACAACCGTCAACAACATCTCGATTTCTCACATTTAGACTCCGATGGAGATGACACTTATGGATACGATTCAAACACGTCTTCCTCCGTCGGAACCAACGAGTGAGGGTAAGTTTAGGTGAGTTAGAGAACTACGTGAGCTTTGATTCCTTCGTTTTCACAAGGATACGTAGACAATTTCATTTTAAGTTTGGAAGTTACACTTTCAATCTTAGAATGAAACTCAAGTTCTTTCAAATTTTTTTTCCCTCTTCTTCAATTATATTGTATAAAAAAGTTGTAATCTTTTAAATTCAAGTATTCAATAAATATTGTAGTTACGACCTATGAAGTATGATTCAAAAATCATGATTGTAATTTGTAATATATTTGGATTTTGGAACATATATTGTACTTGTATTTATACATTATTAATATTTTATTGTAATTTTAAACTTGATTGTATTTTATTAATTTTCGCTCATTTTACTTTGTTAAAAGCCTTCAAAACTTTATATAAAAATTACAAGACTAAAATTACAAAAAATGCAATTTTTGAACAATCTGCTTCTCGGTACCGCGGTATCGAGAAGCAGTTTAAAATATTTTGAACATTCTACTTCTCGGTACCGCGGTACCGAGAAGCAGAATGTTCAAAAAAATTTGACAAAAAAAAAAAAAAAACCGAAAACCGAACCGCCGGTTCGGAACCGGAACCGCAACCGAAACCATCCCGGTTCGGTTCCGGTTCCATGGTGGCCGGTTTCCCGAACCGCCGGTTCGGAACCGAAACCGACGGTTTCCCGAACCGTGAACAACACTAATTATCCCATTGTATTCTACGTATTTTCACATGTCCCTTAACTAAAGTAATTTATCCTTATAACTGTAATAATTTATTGAGGAGAATTTTTATAAAACTATCTATGATTTTAATATCCACAAAATAAATATAAACTTAAGAAAATGAATTTGAATTGTGTGACCTCACATATAAGTTTTTTTTAAAAATTTATTTCATGAAACCCAATGAATTTCCTAGCATCATTGTTAATTTGATTATATCTCAATAAATTAGCCCAAACAACACATAAATAAGAATGAATTGGGTTGAACTATAAATATCGCGGTTCAAATTTTTTGGACCTATTTGACCCAGACTGACGGCTTTGATGAGCTTGGACCGAATTGGCCAGTCAAAATCAGACGATTGATTACTAAATTAACTAATTAAAATCATTAAACAATATAAACCATCAAAATTAATTATTAAATTACGCAAAAACTCATGTGAAACGGTCTCACGGATAGTTTTCGTGAGACGGAGCCCCATCACCCACAAACAATATGTGAATTATAGGGTTTGGATGATGGGTAATTGAGTTGTGGATTGACCCATCTCACGCAATGTATTAAAATTTCGTAGGAGGTCTCACAAGAGACTTACTCATTAAATTATTACTTATACGCTTATTCTTGTAATTTGGTCTTTGTTCCAATTTGGAGCACTAAAGTACGATATAATAGCAATACAAAGGGTATGAAGTTAGCTTAATAATATTGGCTACCTCTCGTGTTCCTTAGTGAGTAAGCATATCGCCTAACTTTCAAAAAAGTAGCATTGAGACTCAACCACTGTTAGTAGGAGAGCTACGAGCCGACCCATCTAGGCCGTTGATCTCCTCGTCCAAAAAGACACATCAAATCCTCAACAATCTCAAATTCAAGAAAGTGGAAGAACACAAACACTTGCCTTTGGCGTTTTCTAGCTTCAACACCAAAAGCAGCTACATAATTCAAATCATATACATCTTCCTTCATCCACTTTACATGCCAACTTTGCTGCTTTTCTTGTTTTTCTATTACTACAACACACTGTCCCACTAGCCTCTCTCTTTTTTGCTTTCCTTTGCTCCACTTTGCCAATCTTTATTTAATCAAACCAACTCATCCTCATTTCATTTCCCTTCTCATTCCTTCACACTAAGGTTTTCCAAACAACACAATGGATTCCCTCCCAACTTCCCCACCACACTCGCCACTTTCCGTCAAGCCGTCCCCCCTTTGCTTACCTAAACGAGCCACGCCGGATATGTTGCTGTATACCAGCAAGCAAAGATCGAAAGAACAAGCCATTCTCAGGCAACCTCGGACTACTAGCCCCGTGGTGTGGTTTGCTGCTATTCTGTGCATGATCTTTAGTATACTCCTCATTTTCTTTGGTATTGCAACTTTGATAATCTTTCTTGCTGTTCAGCCGAGGAATCCTGTGTTCGACACCCCAGCAGCAAGCATCAGCGCCATCTACTTCAATTCTCTTGAGTATATCAATGGTGACATTACATTTCTTGCAAACTTTTCTAATCCGAATAGGAAGTTGAGTGTTAGATTTGAGTACCTGCATGTTGAGGTCTCCTTTTCGGAGAGTGTGATAGTGACTCAAGTTCTTCAGCCATTCAATCAGAGGCCTGGAGAGACGCGGTTGATCTCTGTCCACATGCTATCGGGGTTGCTCCATCTGCCGCCTAATCTGGCAATGGATCTTCAAATGCAGCAACAGAAGAACAGAGTTGTGTACAATATAAAAGGGACTTTCAAAGTGAGAGTTAAGCTTGGTGCCATTCATTATTCTTACTGGTTGCATGGAGATTGCCGGTTGGAAATGACAAGTCCACCAAACAGTATTCTGATAACCCACAGTTGCAAGACTAAGAGATAAGAGATAGAGATAGGTTGTTTTAGTACAGATACATTGGTGATGAATACTTGTTTCAGATTGCACAGATCAGTATATGGTTGGTGAGCTTAATACATGTCTTGTTAACCAGATCAGATAGTATACAGTCATAGTATTACCAATTGGGGAGGAAACAGAACCCTACAGTTTGATTCAAATGAGCACTTATATGTAAATTATTTAGCCTCTATTTCTGATAAAGCTTCAAAACGAAGAAAGGGCTTTCTTCTCTGAGAATTATGAGTTCAGGGGCCAAAGGAAGAGATTATTGTTAATGGAGTATTGGAACTGATACACTCTTGTGCAAAGCTTTCAAGTCATCTCAAGAATCCATCTGTTTAATATCAACAGAGATATACCAACTGGATCAAAAAGATTCAGAATCTTCTTTTCTGATTGTGTTCTTATTTTATCTTGTAGTTATTGTAGATTCCTATTCTTTTCCAGATTTTTATAATAACAGCACATGGTATTGTAGTTGGTGGTACAGCAAGATATCAAATTGAATATACTATAATTACTGAAACAAAATGTGGCCATTGATATAGCTTAACCTGTGTCCAGGCCAAAAAAGCCACTTCATGAAAAGATTATCCATAGGAGGATAGTACCTTGCATATGCACAAGACAACAAAACAAGAAGAAATACAGATTCCAGTATTGAAAAATGATAGGAAGTTATCTACCAAACCTTTAGTGAAAGAAGAAAACAATCATCACACGCCATATATATTGCCTGGATATGTAGTCCAAGACTGAGTACATGTTCTTATTTGAATTTGGCATATGGCAAAAATAAGCCTTAATGAGAACTGGAGGAATCAAGCACCGTTGCCTGAACAAGTCACCACAAAGATAAATATAAGTAGTCCACCATTAATTGGCACAAATTTCTTCAATAAATCAAACCTTCTGTCAAGGGAAATGGATATATATTTAAGAAGCTAAGAGAAAAGTGAGGGCCTGCAAGTTCCCTAGCATATATTCTGACAAGAAGGTAACTTTGGAACTAAATCCAGCAGAAGCACCATATGTTGTGAATCCAGAAGCAAGGACATCAAAATCTTAAAAAGAGGAACATAAAAGGTAACACTAAATGAATTGATATCACAGAGTTCAACCCTTCTTAGCATGCTTCAGTCCTGGAGAACCTTATTCGATCATTTCTACAATCCAGTAAATTATATGCAATTGCAAACTGTTCGATCATTGAAAACTCATTGATCAAGAATTATACTGCAACTTAGACGAGTAAATTCACCCACGAGATAGCCCATACAGAAGTAAGCCGTAGGCATGAAGATATTGATACAAACAATAAGCAGGAAGCAGATCTATGAATTAACTTGTAAAGATTAATAGTAAAAGAACAAAAGAGTAGATGCAATTTCCATTGTTGTACTACAAATGCTACCGAAGAAATGACATACACAATGGTTTATTGTTCCACTATACATTCCCACCAACAATGACAACTGATACAAATATTGTAAGGATGATCATTGATATAAACAGAAAAACCTCAATCATTACTATTCTTCACGGAGAGCCAATTTCTTCCGGTGTCTTTGCCACAATCGACAGAGCATGTAATCCATTCTGCAACTCATCATTCAAGCAGTTATAAATCAATCTATGCCTCTTAACCAAACTTTTCCCTTCAAATTCTTGAGAAACCACAGTCACATTAAAATGTGTCTCACCATCACTTCCTCTAACACCAGCATGCCCAGCATGCTGATAAGATATATCCTCAACTTCCAACTTAACAGGGCTCAGTTCTTTTTCAAGAATCTCCTTAATCCTCATCCCCCTCCCACCCAACACACTTCCATTGCCCAAATCCTTCTTCGAATCACTAACATTCTCGCTAGACTCTACCGAAGCATTTCCACTGTCACCTTTCAATACTAAATTAGGATTCTCAGCTCGGCTTTCGACACCACTATTCAAAACATCAGCTTTCTCTGCTTCAACATACAGTTGCAGAGCCTTGGTTTGCATCAACTTCAGCATATTCAAGAACCCATTATTCCTAGAAGGGGTTAAACTTTGTTGCAACCCTAAAAGCATCACAAAATCAGGTGACACCCTCACAATCTCTTCTACGGGCCGGCCCGAAAGGCCTTGAACTAGCAAGGCAGCAAGCCCTTTAGTGAGAACTGAATCAGAATCCGCTTCAAAGATCACATTTTTATCATGATCCAGATACGCTCTGACCCAGACCTGTGAAACGCACCCTTTAACCTTGTTCTCATTCGTTTTATACTGTGACTCCAAAGGGTTTAGGTTTCTTCCGTAGAACAATAATTGCTCGTACTTAGCCTTGGCCTCTTGAACTCCTTGGAAGAGCTTGACGATTTCTTGGAGCTTAGGAGGAAGCTCTTCGATAGGCTGCAAAGAAGCTGCAGGTGAAGACGAGGGCGGGGTTGAGAAAACGGGTTCTTTAGTGGATATTGTTTGGATCGTGATGGGCCTGAAGAAGAATAGTTTAGTCGGTTGCGAGGAAAATGATGAGATTTGCAAGGATTTCAAGAATCGAACGGTTGAATGGTGGAAGAGAAGAGAGTAGGGAATTTTGGTAGAAATTGACATGGGATAGAGTTCAGATATTGAATTCTCAGATAATTCTATGGAGCTGTGTGCAGAGAGGGGACGAAGAGACGAGAGAGGGACACGGTTGTTGATGAAATTGGCTGCTCTATTCTCTCTTTCTAGAAAACACTGTAAGAGCAGCCAAAAACTTGATGGGCTTCATCTTACCTTGATGGGCCGCTTCCACTTTTATACTCTCACAAAATTGGGTCTGCTAATATTACCCAAAAATTAAAAGCATTAATTTGACAAACCAATTTTCCCATGAACTGGACCCATTTTCTTTTTCTCATTGGGGTTACTCTGTTAAGACTGTTATACTGGATTTCATGTTATATTTCATTACTTTTACACATGTTATATATCTAAAAAACATACATATAATCTTCTTAAAAAAAAAAAAAACATCACATATATAATGGTAATGACATGCATCACAATCTGAACATACAGCGATAGACCCAAATGACAGTATGGGTTTAAGGGGCTCTGAATTCGGGTTTATATGCTTTAGTTAGTCATGATTTTATATTTTTTGGGCTCATATACATGTAATTGTTTTTTTTTTTTCCTTTTAAACATTATTCTTTTTAATATGTATAAGTACAAAATTCAAAATTCCGTAATTTTGAATAATATGACTACCAAAAACAAAAAACTAATATTAAAATGATATTTAACTAGTTGGTTCCTTAAGTAAAAATACTTGGCCCATCGTTGTGTAGGAGTATAGAGTTGTAAAGATTATGTTTAATGATGTAATGTGAAAAGAAAAAAAATTATGATTAAATTGTTTTCTGTATTTAGAGAGTGTTAAAAAATGTATGATTCCTAAATGTATGATTCCCATTGTTTTTCCACTGAAAAGAAAAAGGCCCATTCCACGAATAAGTAGATTTCCCATTGAAATATCTAGCGGATTTTAAAAGAACCCGTGGTGCACAACCATTATATAAATATATTGATAAACGTAATATTGTATTTTTATTAGATAATTCATCTCATCTCACGCATGGACATGATTATCGTTGAGGTACCAAGGTAGTGCTGTCCTCATATTTTGGATGTTAATTTGGGATCAACTACTAAAATGTAGCCCTTTCAAATTTGTTTATGTTGACTTTTTCAACATTAATATTTTTTTTTTTCATATTTAAATCAATTATTACGGGAGTTTAATTTATAAATCCTTGATTTAATGTTTTGAGCAGAAAAAGCAAAAAAAGGGAGATTGTTAGTGTTGATGTTGTCAACATCGACTTCAACATTAATTATTTTTCCTTTTTCTTTAAATTAAATCAAGTGATTTATTAAAGATGTATTTAAGATTCACGTTGCATGATGTTATGAATCTGTTTGAATGTATTTCACGTGTTTTATTTTGCAGATTTGATGATCAAGATATTTGAATAAGTCAAATAAATTAAATTCCTATTTTTAAGGGATTTGTTTATTTAGAATGAATCTTGGATATCTTGTATTTTAAATTGCAGGATCTTTAAAGGAGATTTGAATTATTCAAAGTAACAAATTCCTATATCTATGGGATTTGTTGTGGAGCAACGTGACTTTTAGTTTGAGAAGAAAACATGACTCTTTGTCCACAAGACTCACGATCCGTATGTTCCAAAGAGAAGGAGAGGAGGACTAATTCAACGTGAAGTGAGAAGACTGTGTCAAACCTGAAGAAGAGATAACCATGTCAAACCACGTGAAAAGCATGACATGATAAGAAGAAACGTGACTTGCAAGATTGGAACTAAATCATGGAAGGAACGTAACTTGCAAGGAAGAGAACAAGATCATGGATGAAGTGGAGATAATGGATTGAAGAAGTGCACTTGACGAGCTCTATAAATAGATGGGAATCTGCAGAGATCAAGAGTGACTTCACATTTGCATTCAAGAGAGATCAAACAAGTTTTTCATATTAATTTCCTCTCTTGTTTCTATTTTAGTCGATCACTTTTTACCAACGTCCTACTTATTTTCCGTAGATCTATTCTCCAACAGGTTTCTAGCAAAATAGGATTTGTTGATTGATTGACAAGTTTTTGTTTAAACGTCCATTGAAGTCATACATTAGATTGGACGTGTAGAGTGTCATTTTAGAGGATTTCACAAAATCCTCTTATTGTGTTGTACTACAAAGATATACTAAATAAGACACTTTTTGCCCTGTTGGCATTCCACGAGTATCATTATATACTTGTGGATAAATTTGTCTTGATTATTTTATATCTTTGTTCGTTCCGTTGCATGTTAACTATGGTGTTAACAACATTCTACACAACACAAACTCACTGTTACTGTTTATCTTGCATTTGAGCTTTCGGACACTTTCAAAATTGTACAGCTATTGATAAATAAGATGAGTTTTCACCTTCTTTTAAAATATATGTATATATTAATGGGCAACTAACTCTGCTTTGCAATATAAAATTAGGCTTTAAAAAAAATATGAACAGCTAGTCATTCCATGAGCTAGGATTGATAAATCACACTGATGAAAACAAGAAATAAGAAGATAAATTTGAACATGGATCCATGTGTGAAGTGAAGTATATATCATATATACGAGCTGAAAGGATGATGATGAGAAGTGAAACAGAGTAGTAATTGAGAATTAATTAATACTGAAGAAATTAAATCAAAGGCTGAAAAGAAAATGTAGGCAGCTAATTAGTACTTGTATCCTTTCTCATACAAACTCTGAGCAGCCAAATCACCACCAGCTCCGCCGCCGTAGTTGCCGAGCGTAGCATCGGAGTTGGCCTTGCACCTCTCCAAGAACGTCTCCTGCGCCTTCTCCACATTCTCCTTCTCCCCTCCCCACACTTTCAGCGTGCTCTTCTGCAGTGCTCGCCCAAACGAAAACGACAGCGTCCATGGCTTCAACACCTCCAACTTGTTCATCGCATTCAGATTCACCGTCGCCTCCTCCTCGCTCTGCCCACCCGACAAGAATACTATCCCCGGCACCGCCGGAGGCACCGTCCGCCGCAACGCCCTCACCGTGTACTCCGCTATCACCTCCGCCGCAACCTGTCAATGGTGTCCACTCTTTTTGGGTTTAAATCATTTTTTTTCTCATAATTACGGTGTCTTCCAATTTCAATCAAATTTTAATCGTAAAATCCGAAATTCACCGGAAAATGACTTTCTAGTGACCTAAAAGTACTGTTACGACATATGTCAATCAATAAGAATTTGAAATGTATGACCATGTCATTTTTAGGTCATCGGAGAGCTTCAGTTCAGAAAAATCGGACTAAAATCAGACATTCTCAAATTGTAAGACTAAATTGAAAATCATGACAATTATGAAATTAAAATCAAAAGATATTGTAATTATGAGTCGAAAAATGATTTTAATCCCTTTAACCAAAAAGGAAAAAAAAAAAACTAACCAACTAACTCCATTGTTGATTACCTTGGGACTGTCGGAGCCAGGGGTGACCATGTTAGGTTTCAGGAGGGTCCCTTCGAGGAGTACGTGGTGATCATTCAGCGCCTTGTACACCGCCGCCAGCACCGTCTCAGTCACGGCGGCGCATTTCTTGATGTCGTGGCTGCCGTCGGTGAGGATCTCGGGCTCCACGATGGGGACGAGCCCGTTCTCCTGACAGATTATGGCGTAGCGGGCCAGGCCCTGGGCATTCTGCTGGATGCTGAGCTCGGAGGGCTCGTTGGGCCCGATTTTGAGGACGGCTCGCCACTTGGCGAAGCGGGCCCCGGCCTTGTAGTACTGCTGGCAGCGGGTGGCGAGGGAGTCGAGGCCCTGAGTGGTGGTCTCGCCGTTGGTGCCGGCGATGTCGACAGTGCCCTTGTCGACCTTGATGCCTGGGACGACGTCGTTTTCCTGGAGGAGCTGGACGAAGGGCTTGCCGTCTGAGGTGTTCTGGTACAGGGTTTCCTCGAAGAGGATGACGCCGGAGAGGAAGGAGAGGGCCGAGGGGGAGGTGAAGAGAAGCTGCCGGAGAGTCTGGCGGTTTGACTCGATGTTCTCCACGTTGATGCTGGCCAGCCGTTTTCCGATGGTGCCGGTGCTCTCGTCGGCGGCTAATATGCCCTTTCCGGGGGTGGCTATGTACTTGGCGTTCTTTATCAGCTCCTCTATATATACAATTACACGGACCAAATTGTAATTTCCCCTTTATTTTTGTAATTATATGTGTGATTATGTAAGTAGAAAATAATAGAGAGGATGTAAGCAAATGATATTTGGTTGGATCATATCTTGAATATGGTTGCAGAAAAGAGGAGACAAATATGTATGTTTTAAATTGCTGGACATAATTATATTAAAAATGAAATGTAGTAGTAAAAAAACATGAAGAGATGATGGATAGCAGAGAAGAAACATGGAGATGGATAGTAGTAGTAAAGGTGTAGTAGAGTTGCATGCATGGGCATTGAGAAACATACCAGCGAAGTTGCCAACAAAGGCAGACATGGTTGGTTGTGTGGACAAATATGAAGGATAAGTGTGGAGTAAGCTACACAATAACAAGAGAGCCAATCTATATACACGTTACAATGATGGAATATTCCATCACATACGTGTCAGAAGAGTAGCCCAACGAAGGTTATCGCCCTAGGATAGAGGAATGAGTGATCACTCTCAATGCCATATGGCCATGCTAATTCCAAACTAGATCTTTTATTCAGATAAATAACCCTACTCATTTCCAACCTCATTCCACCACTATAAAGCCTTTACTTAGTTTGAAATCCCTCAATTTTAAAAATATGTCGACAGGTGAAACATTATATCATACTAGATGTGTTGGAAAATGTAAAATGATAACGGATGAATTAGATGTTAAAATAGGTGTTATTAAGTGTAGATAATATATATATAGGTCATGTTTTAGTGGATGATTTATTTTATTTTATTTTCGAATTTGAGTCCCAAAACAAACCCGGATTTCAGAATTTGAGAAAAGTAAAGCAAGCATACCCTGATGAGATATCACCATTCATTGAGAAATTTAAAACAAGAAAAAAATAAAAGTGATAATATCTTGGGAATCTGAGAGGCCACTAAACTAGCAAGGATATATAAAAAGGGCTTTTCAGCTCAGCAATGGGCATCCAGTATATTCATCTTGAAACTCACACACACACACACACATTCTAATAAATTGGGAAAATTAATGTACGTAGGTGTTTGTGAATGTAGTAGTATCCCAAACCGTCACAAAAATATTTTGGCATTCAGCTAATTATTAGTTATCCATATTGAGCCCATATTTATCTCAGTTTGTGACTCAAAATAATTGGGCTATAACAATCATTCTGGTGTTCAATCGTCATCTGTCCCAAAGTATCGATCGCCAAACTCACCCATACCAGGGATTACACGATAATCTTCATTCAAACCAATTTCTATCTCAGATGTCACTATCTTTACTCGAGGGAAATGTCTGCACACCACATGTACTCCTTGAGGTGCCTGGATAAACAAAAAAATTAGTTCAGAGAGAGAGATTGAGAGAACAACTCATGTGTAGAGTAGTTGAACTTACAGATATTAGATTAAGGAATATTATGTTGCCCTCTGGTACACCCTTCTTGATAAGTAGAGATATAGCTTGAACGGCTGAATTTCCTGAGGATAGTTTACGATTGAAGTAGAAAATGAGATGCCACAATAAAACTCTGTTCGAGGCACAAGCTATAGCGGAGAATGAGACTGACCTGTGCCCAGAATTGGATCTAATAACAAGACATGCCTATCAGAGATGTCTTGTGGCAGTTTTTCATAGATCAGCTGCATAAAGTAGATAATCATTTCACAAGAATATAGTCAAAATTAAACCAAATGTAAGGAAAAGTATTGGCAAATGCAGGAATAGGAGAAGTTTTTGCTGACCTGTTGTCCATTATCACCTTCCCTGTGAATAAGAATTTTGCCGATTTTGATGCCTTTGCAACACGCACGCAAGGCATTCTCCATGCTCTCACCACTACAAATGTTTTGACATTGTTTAGAAACCACAAAAGAAGAAAAAATAATGGATGTGCTGCATTGCGGCAGGCGTAGGAGTCAAAAAGCTCTGTCCCATAACTTAAGAATTAGGTTGAAGAAAGAAAAAGAAAGGTCACCTTCGGATAACAGACACCCCACACAATCTCTTGCAGAAGTCTACTCCAGTGTACACAGATCCTGCACATTACATACGGATTAAGAAATATTCTATGCATTTTCTAAGCATTGGACTGCCCCTCCAAATAATCCCCCCCCCCCCCCCCTCTAACAGAAAAGGATAAGCTGTTTGCATAAATAGACATTACTGACTGAGAGTCTTATCAAACTAAACAGTATTTTCTGAGACATGCAAAACTTCAATGATGGTATTCTTTATAATTTATTAATGGTTCTTACAAGTCATGAACTGTATTCAACAAGTCTTTCTAGTCAAACTTCCTCACCACATCAATATCAAGTGCCAATACGATTGAACTTCAGTTCATGATACTTAAGGCAAAGAATGTTCTCCATATATTGAATGTCACAAATACTAATTTATGGATTGTGACTGCAAATGCATTTTCATTTACTGAGCTACAAGCACCTTTGAGCAGAAAAAGAGGCATTCAAAATGGACAAATTTCTTTAATGAATGAAGAAAAAATACAACCAAAACCAGATCACATATCAAATATAATTGATGATAGTAGCTTACCAGTAGGAGTGATCACCTGCTTTTCTGTAAATGGAAGATGCCCGAGACCATGTTCAACAACCTAATATTAAAGAAAATTATACTGGATAAGCAACTCAAGCTTATAAGGTTTTTTCTATCAGAAAATTGGCAGAAATTCAACTTAAAACCACATAAACCTACCAATCGAATCAATCGATCGGAATAAAAGACGAAGTCGTGTTTTGTTGTCTGAGCATCGCGTATAAGTGTATGCATACCTCGTATCTGGATAAGAGAAGAGATGATGGCAGATCAATATAAAGGGGAAAAATTATGGGTGAGATGCAACTTTAATGTTTAGTTTCAAATAAGTCATAGAATCAAAGGAACATGGAACTCCAAAGATCATATTAGAAAATGATATTCTGATTAGGTTCACTCATTAAATTAGCAAGATGGAAATATTACCTGAAAAGTTGATTGAATGACGTATAAATTAGGATATATTTTACAAAGATCGTGTTGACCAAGTTTAGTCCGAATATGTTGTACGATCAAGTCAATAGCAACATGATTATCTCCTCCACGAGGGATGATAATGTCAGCGTACTTTTTTGTCGGAAGTATAAAATCATCGAAAGCAGGCTTTACGAATTTTGAGTACTGCATATGGATGAAACCTGATGATTAGTAAGCGAAGTATTCAATTATAATAAAACAAAGGTTAGCTCAGCATCAATATTATGATGGAACGGGAAAAGAGTTTATCTTTACTTGAAACATGGAATAAAATCATAAAGAAAACAAACATTATTTTTGGAGTGCAGCTTACAGTTACTATCTTTTACAAAATACAAGATAAGGGAAGAATTAGCAATTGTTTGCCCTCATATTATTAATATTTATCAACAAGCATCAATATTTTGTGGGTGGAGAGAGGGGTAATGGCAAAACACATATGCACAAACACAGAGGCATAGCTACATAAAAGTCACTCAAGGAGAGCTAAAATCTCACATACAGCAATCCACCATTTTCTCTCACAATTTAGTCAACAACTTTACCTAAAATAAACAGATTTTTCATCCTTAAATCATAGCCCTAGTGCTGATTGTAAAAGGCTTGTTTTCATGATTTGCCAAAGATGCTTTCATAAATTTCAGATGATTTCACTATTAAACAGGGAGATAGAAATATATCAGTGGCATGTAAACAGTATGTGATGTGGAAGAATTCCGCTAGGTAAAAACAAAGGAAAATGGTTAGGGCTCCTTGGTATGTGGAATATTTTTGGTGCTAATTTCAAATTACAGCTTTTGACATTAGGGCCACATATGTGCTGCATAATTGTAACCCTAATCTACTCGCAGCTTGAGTAGATTCCTATTAAGCCTATCAATCATTGTTTTTCTTGTCTTTTTCTTTTTCTATGTATTGTTGAGGGCTTTACATGAGTGCTTATGCTCATCTCTGAGGGAAGGACGACTCAAGGAAATAAACCCTATGGATGATAATTTCTGAAATGGCCACAACAACTCATACATGTCTATCATGACAAATTCTCTTCGGAAAATAAAAAAAGAAGGAAAGAAAAAGAAAAGAACTAGCAATGCCAACTTATGCTGAATCAATACTGATTCAGATTCTCCATTGTTTGCATTCCCAATAGACAGAGAAAGCTATTAAAAAGGGATGAATACCTGATCAAGTACCGTACCAATATCTCTACCCTTTTCCACTGTATCGCGCCTTATTCTCCTTGCTAGACGTACATCAGCATCTATACAGGAAATTTTGACATCATGAGAATTGAAGGAATGAGAAGTAAGATGATGAACCACATAAACAAAACACACCATTGGAACAAGAACTTAGGGTGTGTTTGCCTAGCTAAAATAGGATAAGAAATGTTTTGCCCAAATTTTTGCAATCACTCTTGAGCTACTTTTAGTCTTGAATGAATGCTTTTCAGTATTCAGTACTAAAATGAAAAACTGCTAAAGACTCTACTTGTTCAACATCAAATATTTAAATACACATACCTAATACAAGTATAATGATGTACATAATGGGGGATAGGATGAAAAGAACCTGTATCTACAAATATTTTCATATTCATGAGATTTCGGACACGTGGATCATGGAAGATGAGAATTCCTTCTAAAATAATGACGTCTGACGGATTCACCTGGCAAATGAAGCCAAAAGGGAATGAGACACGAAAGATGAAAAAAAAAAAACAAAAGAAATTCAGCAAATAAACAGAAAATTACCCTTCGAGCGGGGAAGATACCATTTTTATAACTCTTGAAATCATATTTTGGAATATCTACTGCATGTCCATGTTTCAATTTCTCCATAATACTCAACAATTGATCGGTGTCGAATGCGTCTGAACCAAAAGGTAATTCTAATTAATAAAGAAGCATTTAACCTCTGTAATGATCCAACCCAGAAAATGCAACTGATACCCACAGAGTGGCATTTTCAGACAGATTGAAGTAATCAAATTTAAGATGGCTTCATTGACTTGTACTATTTTAATACCTCGGAAAAATTTCCCTGAATTGCTATTATCCGAGGCAAAGACTTATTACCAGGCAAGAAAGCAGAAGCTGCAGTTTTTTAAAGAAAGGCACTCCTAAGAACTATATTTTATTTTAGTTCAGGACTTGTATAGCTCACAAGAGATTAATATAATAACATGATGGCACATGGATAAAGAGCATCAGTAAATGTAAAGACCTTAAAGAATGTTGCCACATAATTGGTAACGAAATAGAGGACTTTAAAATGTGAATAGTATAACCAACCATCTATCCAAGCTTTAACAAGAAAATAGCATCCTCCACATAAGCAAGAAAAAGAATGAGAACTAGATCCTTTGTGCTAGAGCTTCATCCTTAACCAGACAAGATTTATATTAAATTAAACAGGGCTCATTTTGAATTGAAGCACTTGATTAATAGAACTAATATTCTCAAAGTTTAAGACGATACCAACCAGGATGGTCAAAATTGTATTCATGAACTTTTTTGAGTTCCTCTGGTGTCAAATTGTGATAAAAGGAGTCCTGCAAAAATGTCACAGGGAGAAGCATATTATGTCACATAAAAGGAAAGTTGTTCAGAAGCACCCAAAATAAATAATCAATAAGGTTTCCAGTAATGCATATAAAATTGCTGGTCCATGCTTTGAGAATGTGCACATATGAAACTGGGATACTAATGACAAAAGAGAACACAACCAAACAATCTGTTTCTGTTCATATTGAACTAGTATTTATGGAATTATTGTTGAGATTTCATTTCTTTAAAATATAATAATTGAGTCAGAAGGACAACAAGAATAATAGGTTCACTCTATTTTGTAAACTTCTAACACGGGTGATCCAGAGTGATTTTGGGTACAACCACCACACTAATAAGCGAAATAAAGGAAAGCCAGGTAAAAGTAATGTATAACCAAGACGAATTCATTAGCAGGGCCTGAATATGAAAGAATAAAAGAAGAAATTTCCCACTAGTGCTAATACTCGGGGGAAAAGTACGGCACAAATATACAAAATGAAGAAATGGATGTAGGTTCATCAGAGAGTAAAGATAAATTCCATGTAATGTCCTCACCTTGCTGAATTTTAAGATTCTACAAGGTCAATAAACTCTTTCTGCATTTTTGTATTTTCGCTTAAGGTATAGTAAAAAGAGACAGTGATACCTGGTTGACAAGTACAACACGCTGATCACGAAGCTGTTCAATAATCATATCACAAACTGTAGTCTTCCCAGATGCTGCACCTCCTGCAACTCCTGATACACAATGAAGAATGTTGAAGGTCATCAACATGAAGCCCTTTTAACTTCATAAAAAGAGAATTTTTAAGCAAGCTCAGTAAATTCTAAAGGATTGTAGAAGAAATGACTTGAGGCGTGGACAAAATTGCACTCAACCAGCATACATATCTAGTCACCAGTCATCACTGCCTCCATAGGCCTTGGCACTCGCCATATTAATGCAACACTGAGTTATGATGAGAAAAGCTTTTCCATCATTCTAAGACAACTTTGCATTGATCATGCAAATTCTTAAGATATCAAATGCTGATATTTTAGCTGTCTTCTTGTCCAAAGATTAAAAAATTAAATAAACTTGTTACCAAAATGTGCTAAGACTGAAACATAATGCCAAGATTGATTCACAATCACCAGAATATCACAAAAGTATGGGTGCCTTATATTTGGCTATTATTGGTAAAAATAAGATGCTTGTACTACCTATGACAAAGGGTTGCTTGATATTTTCGGTTGTTGATGTGGTTGACTGTTCAATCACTGAAACACTTGGACCATTATTTTTTAAATGAAATCCAGAAAAATGGACACCTGATGAAGCCTCTATCAGGTCTTCAACTGCTTTTGAACCCATTTTAGAAGTGCACTGCAAAACTAAAGAATAAAGAGTTGAATAGAAGAAGAATGATTAAATGGCAGGAAATTTATTGAAGAGTAGCATATTGTCACACATATACAAAGAACAAAAAACACAGAGATGGAAATACTTGAAGTGAAGAAGCTTTATTAGAACCTTGAAAACTCAGGTTCTGCCGCGAATATTAGAGATAAAATATTGGTTCAAGATCCTCAACAAAAGCATGTTAAATAATATAATTTCTCTATGGAAACAGAAAGCTGGTTGTGAGTCTCACAATCATTCAGATAGGGACAATATTTCTAAAGTTGGAGAGGTATTGGACAAGCAAGTAGAGAAGAGTCATAGTCAGTTTCCCACCATAAAAATCATAAAAAGCCAACTTTCAATTGCACTCTTTTTTTATAGGAGACCAATCAAATTGGAGTAGCTTCATCATTTGCCAACGGCCAATAGCAAATTGAAATAGAAGCAACAACGCAGAATGAATATCAAGTTTCAACAAAGACTAGAAAACAAGTAATATGACCATAAATATAATCTCAATTACAACATCTCAAATCAATCACCGAGATCGATTTAAAAAGCACCTCACAATATAATTAAATAAAAGCACAAGAAAATCGTGCGGATAAATTCAAGTAATATTAATGTATTCTGGCAGTTCAAGTCGAATTTTGAACTTAGAAGGACTAATCTTTCGGGTTGGAGCAGTCATTTGCTTCTAAACTGAATAAACCACAAAAAAAATGCTCACAAATTATAAAAAAACACAGGATCGAATTACCACGTAAGTTAACAAAACAAATACAAACTTTGAAACGTGATCTTAGCTGACAAAGACACTATTCAGCCACCACAGAAGACAAAACCGCAATCTCAAAAGAAAGAATTCCAGGAGAACCAAACATTGGCACAAATCAAGCTATTCCGACATGAAGATTGATCAATGCAGCTGACAAATATACCTAATGAAGAGTACAAATCTAAGATCCTACAATATAAATCAACGAAGGCGGCCTCAATCCGATTGGCGGCGATTTGTCAGATTTCAAACAACAGGGATGAGAGAGAGAGAGAGAGAGAGAGTGGGAGTAGAGTAATCGTAGCTGCGTTTGGTTGGGTGTGTGGCTGTATGAATGAAATTTATAGGAAAATACGAGTTTCGAGGTTTGCCATAACCAGGGCTTCAGAATCAGGGAAATTACCCTGGGGCCCCTACCCCGATCCGAGCGCATTGCAGTGAGTGTGTGCAGTGAACGTGGAAATCAAAGATTTCACCGCCCATTTGCGGCCCAATTCTTGTCGAGGTGGGGTCCGATCCACAGCGGTTGGTCATGCGTGAACCATCGTGCTTTGTCGGATCCTATCCGTTGCTTCGGGACCTGTCTGGGTCCCACTGGATTCTTCGAAGATGCAGCCATGCAGGGCCCCAACAATGGTATTTTCCCACTTTTCGCCCCAAAAAATGTTTTTATTTCAAATTACAGACGATATGTACGTAGATATTTATTGGGCATTAAATATCTAGGGAAATTTATATATTTGCCAATCTTCTATGCATTTATGATTTTGTTTTCTTTTTTCGTGCGTCATTAATTAAAAATTGGTGAAGTGATTTTTCAACTTTTTTTTTTCCTAATTTAGTTTGATGTTTGCCAAATAATCCAATTTTACAAGAAAATTTCTGACTTAGCTATGGATTTGCTTAGTTTGCATCCCAAATTGGAGATTTCAAGAGTTGAAGGAAAAATTAATGATGAATGTATATGGAACTAGTGTATTCCTTGTATATTTCATGGGATTCACAAAAATAAAATTAATAACTCTATTGAATGAATTAATTCAATACTATAACAAACAATAATACATAAGTGGTTGACAAAATATATGTATTTATGGTTATACTAGACATGTAATCTTGTTTAATAATTATTTTATTTTAAATATATAAACAATAAACCTGATTTTGATATTTAAATATGGTAGAAATATTTTAAAATATATTTTTACAATTTTGTCTCTAATATTTATTTTCAAATACTTTTAGAATTTTTTGAGCTGATAAAACATATAAAGTGCATCAATTTATATAATTCGTGTGAATTCTACTTTACTTCTTTGTGCTTTTAAGTTTTGATCTCATCATTTTGCTAATACAATTAGACTATTAGTTATCAACGAGTACTGCCGCATAATTGAGGTTTAGGATTTAGGAATGCTAAATTTAAAATATTATCTTCAACATAAGTTCCATTCTATAAAAACGTTTTCATTTCCCACTTGTACTCTTATAAATTGATGTTGATAGGATAATAATCTCTCCGAATATTATATTTTTAACACATTTTTCTGGGCCGAGGCAGGAATTCAAATTTAGCAGCTGGAGGCTTTGATTTGCCAATTTAATAGGATTAGGAATTTATGATTATTATTATTTTCAATTTTGATGATGAGGGAATGTGAGTTGCCCAAATTTTCGCTCCTATTTTTGGGGCCCCTTCGTCCATTACCCTTAAATCCTAAATTCCAAATTCGGGATGCTAACTAGGTAAGTTAAAGGGGATAAAAAGGTTTTTTAATCCACTTTGTTTAATTTTATTTGTCACCTTTTATCTTTTGTTGTAATTCTTTATGTTTCAAATGATTTTTTTAAGTCAATGTACTTGCTACAACATCTAAATATTTTTTTATTTTTTAGTGAATTACATCTATCATACTTGAGGTTTGGTCAAATTATCAAATAAATCTAAATGTTTGAAAGTTATAACAAAATCCACACAACGTTTCAATATATTTATATGAGTAATTTGATTTGAATTCACTTATTTTTATAAATATCACATTATTCTATCATATTTTAAATTTTAATGGAATCATATGTTGAAAAGTTAATCTTTAAATGAATCAATTTATAATTAGAAAATAAAAATAAAAGTGGTTTACCTATCGTAGTTGGTAACTAGACCAAAACTTGGATTTTTTTAAATATATAGGACTAAGAAAAGTGTTAGGAATTTAAGATAATCCAATGAGACAAAATTTAGATGATCAAACATCTGTGTTCCCCCTAAATTCAACTAAGTAATTTGAAAGTAAAATTGGAAATTTTCAAATGACTAACCCCAAATGGGCTTAGCCCCACAAAGAAGCCCAGCTCCAATGTGCATCCATCACATATGGGCCTCCGGCCTCGACATGAAACGCTTGGCACGTGTATCATGCATTATGAGTACCCAAACAATTAATGAAGTAACATTCTCACATTAACTATTTTCATCTTTAAATGTCATGTACGCAACCTTATTCACAGCATTCCTTTTCCACCGGGGAGAGATAAAAAACTCTTAATTCAATTGTAATTCGTTAATCTGATGAGATGTAAATGGAGAGATATATTTGAATAACATGTAAATTAAGGAATGTGTTAGAGTAATAGACACACATGAGAGAAAACTAGATAAATTAACTCCCCAATATTTCAATAGAAATATGTCCACGCAATATTTGAACCTTCATTGCCAGATGATTTCTCCCTTTATTACCACAACTCTTACCAACTCAACTATGTCTATTGGACCAAATTATTCACACAATTCTATCACTACATAACTTGAGCAGCAGATGATTTTTATTAGGGATGTAGTAGCAAATCACTCATATGTCCATATTATATCATTTTCACCGCATATCCCATCTACCAATTCAACATCCAATGGATTGCAGAAACGTAGATCTAAACGTCATTAATCTAGGCCGCGTTTTTCCTTCTACATATCCTTTATTTTCTTTTATGAAACATTAATGTCCTCTTCATTTGAAAGATGATGGAAGATAAGACGTTCAAGAATGCATTATTTTAAAATAATTAATAAATAACAAATTAATATTTTATATATATATATATATATAAATAACCAACATTAATTAATTGATTGTACTTTGGAATTGAGGGAGAGAAGATGTAAAAGAGAATTGAATAAAGGGGAATGGTATCCAAAGTTTCTAGTACAACTTTTTTCGCTCCTATTTTCTTCAAACTTCATAACGTACACTTTTCTTTAGTTTGTTACATTGACTAATATTTTTTAGTTATTTACTTCATCTTTAGAGGATAAAATTAGAGGGCATCACACAATATTCTACTTTGAACATGTGTTTTATCTGATATTTCAAAATAATTACTACATTATACATGTATAAATTGAATCGAGTGTTCAAATTAAATAGGAAGTAAAATTTCTAGTACTCTCAAATTATTTTGAATTGCGCTCTTATACTTTTATTTCTAGATTATTATACGTGGTTTGCATCTTATAAATTGGACTCATGTAAGCTTATTTACAAAAATTAGTCATTATCCTTTATTTGCCATTGTTTGACATACGGACCAAGTTCGAGTTCTTTGATTGGTTTTTTTTTTTAAACAACTTGCAATTAACTATATTTGAAAAATACATATTCATTTCGGTTTAAAAAAAAAAAAATTCATTTCTTATTAGAAATCATTTTTCTTAAAGATTAAAGTCAAACTTATGGTTACTGAAATCCATATCACATTGGCCAATTGATCTCTATAACTAGAAAATGGTCGTCAATTTGATCTAAATAGAACTAAAACAACTGTTACGTGCACTGGCCAAAAAACTTTTGAACATGATATTAAACAATTTGATAAATTCTCTTTTTTTTTTTTTTTTGTACTTGTTTTTCTGTTTTTTTTTTTTTTTGGAGGTTCGGTCTTCTATTTGAATAAAGATTATTATTATTATTTTTTTTTATCAATACCACGTTGTTCTTATATTTAAACTTTAATAAATAATAAATGATATGTTATATTTTCAATTAAACAAATGAAATAAAAATAATGAATTAGGTTGAACAGCCAGCTCCAAGGCATAAACAATGTGGTGTAGCAAGATTCAGTTTAATTAATGAAAACATGGATTTCCGGCCCTAGCTTCCGCTCTTCCTAATATTTGAAATTTATATATTATTATTAAATAAAATAACTTCTATATAATATTTAGGTTTTTTAATGTTGGTGCATGGTGGGTCAGTCGGAAAACGCAGAGTACATTTGAGCTAAATAAAATTCGATTTTACGTATAATCAATGCTAAATTTTTTATTGATAAAAACTCATGTGCAACTGTTTTATGTGCGATGGGACTGCATAGGGTCGTGTTTCGGGGCACGGTATATCATAATAGTGTACAAATATGTATTTTTCAGCTTTAAGCTAAATATGTAGACAAAATTCTTGCGCACGGTCGTGTTGTGGGCACGGTCCGACCGTGCACAACATTTCAACGCATGTGTGGCACAAGGTTGTGTCCCGATGCACGATCAACCATGCGCCACACAAATATGTGATTTTCAAATTTAAATATGTCTTTTAAGATTATAAGTATGTGTCTTTTTTCTTGGTGTCACACTGTCAATCGTATCCCAAAGCACGACCATACGCAGTCCCGTTGCACATGAGACGGTTGTAAAAGAGACCAATTTTTCTTTATTTGCTAATTCCAATGAATAATAAATAAATGAGAAAAGCCTCACATACCATCTTCAACCAAACTTTAACATGATAATCATCTAATAAAATCTCATTCCCATTTTGATGAACATCAAATCTACCTTTATAATAATCATGATCTATATATATATATATATATATATATATATATATATATATATTAGAATAATTGGCTCGTACAAATTTGAATTCTTCGTTCCATATTATGTTTTACTTCATAAATATATGTTATATGTTATGTTACAGTTAATTTTATCATGCGTATTGTGTTATTGCATCATTTTCTTATGTTGGTAAAAATAGAAACATTTTTTTGATTATTTTAGTGAAATAGTTTGGACGAAAATATGGCAATAATCGATTGATGCGGAAGTATTAGGTGGCCCACATCAACTTAAATCAATTTCAATATCATCCAATCTATGAAATCAAAAAAAAAAAAAAGAAATTTGCTAACTTTTAAAAGTATGAATTGCAATTGTAAATTGAGGGTAAAGTTGAATTTTATTAAAACAAAAAATGGCGTAGGAAATGGTGATGGCGAGGAGGACCACTAAATAAGGCAACATAACATAATGATGATGATCACTGCTTTTGTGCCCTGCTTCATCATCATGCATAATTAATATATTTCTTCTGTCTTTACATTTGATTTCACCAAAATTAAACAAATTCAATAGCAAATGAATATATAATAAACATAGTGAATGGAAGAAATGGAGTTGCATCCCTTAATCGGTGTTTATTTAGGTGATTGTATTCAATTAGCATAGAAGAAAGGCATATTCGCATGAGAAAAGAAAAACATCTCAAAAATGGCTATTATACAAATAACAGATCTTGCCGCCCAGTCCAACGTTCGACTGGCCCCACACCTCACATTTCTTGCCACCTGGATTCACAACCTTTTTATTTTAATCCTTGCACTCTTAATATGTAATTACACTCTACCCCTTATACTATATGACTTTTTGCATTTTATCATCCTAACTTTTTTTTTTTTTTTCTAATTTTTGACACTAAACAATATAACAATTTATCATAACGGCTCCACAATTGATGAGATAATTCATATATAGTCTCTCAAGATTTCATCGTATGGCATTCACAAATACATGAATTAAGGGCAATAGTAATCTTTTAATGTTTTCTACGTCAACTAACATATGAGAGATTAAATGAGTTTTCTATATTGACAGGTTTTTATTCCTAAAATCAGTCACTCACGTGGTTCTTTCTATTACTATTTCTTCGTCTCACAAATCTACAAAGGTTTCATCAAATACAATATGGATAATATTGATTATTTTCTCCTTTTGAGGTGTGCAATAGATAATAAATATTGTTCTAGTTGCAATGATCAACTTTTATATTGTGAGATGATTTAAAAGTAATTTAGGAAACTTTGTGAAAGAGTGATTCTGAGAATGAAAACTCCAAAATACAAAAAAAAAAAGTATAATTTGAGGAAAATATATCATGTATGCTCTCATGTATTATTTAAAACATAAAATATTTGAAAAAACATTATTATCCTTAAAATGTATCATGTAAGTGTCGAAAGTTATAATTTTACTAAAATCTAGACGGAATATACCAGGAGCAATGAAATTGACATGACAAAGTGCAGTTATTACTTATTACATAGTTTAGCTAGGTTAAGTATACAAAATAAAAGTTAAAAAGGGTAAACTGTTAAAAATAACTAACAAACAATGCATAGTTTAAATGGTAACTACCCCTTAGTATAATTTGAATAGTTTACTTAATATGTGGACTAACATTTCGTATCCAAGATTGAAATTTCAAATGTAAACTTGCATTTGTTGTAGGACTCAAATATTGATCTGATCTCTACAATTCTAATCTACCCTTTAGAAAATATAAAAACAACACCACCCATTTTTCCAAATGTAATCTCATGACATTAATTCATACGCTTGAATTGATGTTGAAAATATTTGAATAAAATGGCAGGTTAATTGGCATAATAAGGTAAAATAAAGCAGCAGCAAGAGCTGGTTAAATGTAGGGTGGGACCAATCCCATAGAAGAAAAGCAGAGACAACGGGACGTTTTCATTCAGGGCTTTTTTAATTGAATTTCCCCCTGCCTACTTTAAACCATACTCATAGTCTTTCTTTCTCCCTATATACTGCATTTAATGAATCCTTGTGATTTTTCGAATGCTTCTTCATAACTCACGAGAAGTCCATTCAACTCTCTGTTGAGATCCAATCCTCCCTCTCCTTTTATCACCTCATCTTCTTCTTCTTCCCTATTTTCAACGCCGGCCGGCAATCATACATCCAGGTAATTTCAGTTGTTTCTGATTTTCTGTTAAGTTTGTTGATACTTCGTGGATTTACGATGTCATTTAATTAACGTGAAAGCTGTATATACACTTGTCAATCACTCTCTTTGTCAGCTTTTTACATCGTTGTTAACGAACAATTGTGTCATCTTAAGCACTATTTTGTTCCATTCAAAATTTGAAATAGTCAGAGGCGTGGAACACTAGGAACAAACAAAAGATATGATATGCTCTTTTACGAAATGTCATTTGTATCCCTTGTCGTTTATCGTCTTCAGTGAATTGAGCTACAGAGGAAGAAGATCAAATAAGGATCACAATGCCACAAGAAAGCTACAATGGCACAATATTTAACTCTCCAAACAAGAATTTGAGAGGCCTCAAGGGCTTGATCTACAACAATACTAATACTACTACTACATATGGTGAAGAAATCATCAATGACCGTGAATTAGCCCAACGAAAAGCCGAGGAAGCAGGTATGTAATCTATGTACAATCCCATTACTTGTGCATTTTACTACTTTTCGTAGGCAACATTCTCGTTTTTGCCAGGTATAAACTAAACCATAAAGTAAGAGCAACGAACAAAACAAAATTGAAAAATAATGGGAAACTCATTTCTTGGAAGTCAAAAGTAAAGATTGCAGAATTGAAGTCCAAAAGTGAAATGGGTAGTGCAACACATCATGATGATAAATGTGTAGCAGTGCTCAACTATTTATGCCATTGTGGCCCGCCATTAAAGTGGCAGGTCGAGTTCTCTACTCAACCCCTCAATTTTTAGTTGCACAAATGATTAAAGAGAACCCTAATTAAAGACTACAGAGATCTTGCTTGATCGACCATTTTTGCCCTTAACATTCACAATTATTACATTTGCCAACATCAATCTTGCTCTTTACGCTGGGATGTAGTATGATTCTTTAAATCCATTGAATAATGATGCATTGTAAATTCGTATTTACTAAAATAAAAGTAGTAGTAGTAATAATAATAATAATACGCAATTGTTGAGAAAAACCTTCAAAAATGATTTGCAAATCGGAATTCTTTTCAATAAAATCAAGCATTGTAAGAGAACTGCAGTAGTAAAAACCAGATCAATTTCCAAAACGAAATGGAATTCGATATATAGATGAAGGAACAACAGATCTCCACAATCCTACACAACACTAGATTAGAAAACCTCAAATTAATACCCAAATTAGCCCAATCTACAGCCAATTAAAGAAAACCCTAGCCTCCGAAACCGTAGAGGGTACGTCCCTGCCTCTTGAGCGCGTAGACAACGTCCATGGCGGTCACCGTCTTCCGGCGAGCATGCTCAGTGTAGGTGACGGCATCACGAATAACGTTTTCCAAAAAGATCTTCAAAACACCGCGAGTCTCCTCGTAGATGAGACCACTGATACGCTTAACGCCGCCCCGACGAGCCAATCGCCGAATCGCTGGCTTAGTGATTCCCTGGATGTTATCCCTGAGCACCTTCCTATGACGCTTAGCTCCGCCCTTTCCCAAACCCTTGCCTCCCTTTCCTCTTCCTGACATTTTTCTTCTCTTTCGTAGCTATTCGATGAAGGAGGTGATTTTTGGGTGATTGTGATTTCTTGTTGCTAATGGTACATTCACGATTATAAGCGTATTTATATACTGGGGAAAAGGATGGGGATGCACATCTGAACCGTTGGACTTGGTTCAGCAATCCACAGCTGTTAATCGTGATCCGCGTCGAAGTGGGTAGGATTGTTCTGATCCGTCGATGAAAATGAATCGACGGTCAAACGCTGATATTGACTTTTATGTATATGGCGCGGGATCTTGGCTTTGTTCCTTCAAAATTTCACTTAGCGCGCGCTATACACTCAACTTTTAGCCAAGAATGAAATGCTTTCAAATTTACTTTTGTTAACTAAATTAAATTCATAAATTTACCTTTTTAATCTTATTGAATTTATCTTAAATATTTTAAAATTAGTAAAAAATAAAATTAATTAGTAATAATTCTGATTCCCACTTTGAGTAAACAAATTGTTTTTGAGTTACAAATAGGAATTGGTTCCTAGAAGGCTAAAATTTTGAATTATGATTATCAAAAGTTAATCGGATGAAATTATCGAAATAGTAATTAAATCGAATTGAAGGCGAAGAAGAGGATTATTCATTATTCTATTCTATTTTAATTTTGAATCAGTAGAGGAGTAATTCAATCCAATGTTTCAGTTCAGCTTTGAAAGAATTCAGAATGGTAGAATGTGATTAATCTGTGTTGGCGTGTGTTCGCTAAAACATCGTTTCAGCTTCAAGGAGGTATCAGGCGGCGGAATGGCTGCGGCAGATGGATCACGGTGCGTCGGCGGTGCTCCCCAAAGAACCGACGGAGGAAGAATTCTGTTTGGCGCTGCGCAACGGACTCATTCTTTGCAACGTCCTCAACAAAGTCAATCCCGGTGCCGTTTACAAGGTACTTCAAACAACTAATTCTAATGCGTTTGATTGCATGAGAGCTTCTCATCTCAGTCGATTACTCTAGTGCAAACTGTGTTCAATCTTCTGTTTGAGCATGGAAATAGGAGATATAATGTTTTTGAAATAGAGGATCTCATGTGTTCTCATCTGTTTTTTCATTGAACAAAATTAATTGATTTTTGTTCTTGTTTTACTTGTGGAAATGCATAGGTGGTGGAGAATCCAGTGCTGGATGTGCAGGCTACGGAGGCTGCTGCCCAATCTGCTATTCAGTATTTTGAGAACATGAGAAATTTTCTTGTTGCTGTCGGCAAAATGAAGCTCCTCACATTCGAAGCGTCTGATCTTGAAAAGGTTTGCATCTCATTTTGTGTTTGTTGTGTTACATGCTTGTGATGTGATGAAGAGAATGTGTATGTCAAAATATTCATCGTTCTGAGGGTATGGTTGATTGTGAGTGAGTAGGAAGGTGATTATATGTTTAAAATTAATTCACTTGCTCAAGTTTGAGACAACATGAGTGTAGTTGATTACATCTAACATTGTATTTCATGTGGCTTGAATTTTGACCGTCTTGTCTATTCTTGCTGCACACAGCAACACTGGCCTTTTGGATTTAGCTTGTGAGTGGATAAATATGCTTCCTCTAATGTCCCTTGGGCTTCATGGTTTCAAGCATATAAATGTTATGTGTTAACACTTTACATTTATGCTCGAACAAATTGTGTTTCAGTTCTTTTTACTATCAAAATATGTAAATTTTGATGCATGTTTAGTGTTTTTCAAAGGATAAGAGGGACCATAAGATGCAAGATGCCATATCATTCTTTAGTTAAATGGTGTCTCCATTTTTGCTTGCTCTCTAGTAAATTGTATGTGTGAATTTAATTTCCTTAATGATTGAACTGCTGCCAGATCAAAGTAGTCATTCAGTGATGAATTTTGGTTTAAAAGTTCAGGATGAATACAACCAATTCTTTCTTTTCTATGGTTCTGTCCTTTTAGTATTGTTCATCAGTTCACCATTAATGAAAACACTTAATGTTAATTACTGGCACGTTAGCACCATTTAACATAACACTCGTGTTTCATTATAGTTATTCAACTTTGTGGTGGCTACCTTGTTGTACTTCACTGATCTTCAAAATTAGATGAATTTACAGGGAGGCTCATCAGGCAAAGTAGTGGACTGTATTCTCTGTTTAAAAGGATATTATGAATGGAAGCAATCTGGAGGTATTGGTGTCTGGAGATACGGCGGAACAGTGAGAATTACATCCCTTATGAAAGAATCACCTTCCTCTGTGGTGAGCAGCGAAAGTGCAGATGAATCAATGGATGATTCTGAATCATCACAATGTGAACAACTAATGGAGTTCCTACACTTGTCAAACGACTCACATGAAGAATCAAGGGCAGCCAATGTACTCACTTTCATGTTCGATCATTTTAGTCTTGGACTTCTACAATCTTATCTGACAGAAACCAACGGATTTGACAACCTGCCTTTAAGTTCAATGGTAGGTAAGATTATTCTATGTTTATTGTGTGTATGTTTAATATTTGCTGTGCATTGGTGGAGCTGAAAAAATTCTCTGAGAAGGATATCTGATACATTAAATTGCTTTAGGAAATCACTCAACATGATGTTTAACAAAAAATTAATTCCCTAATATAGACACATAGAGTTTGCTCTGTTTCCTCAATGGAAAGTAAATATCTCTTAACTGAATACATAGTTTCTAACTCTAGAGTCTAGACATATACACTTCAAATCTGTGATTATGTCTGTAAAAGACTAGCTTGTGCAATCTTTCAAACAATTTAGCATCTTAAGTAAATATCTGAACATTTGAAATCTTCATTTATTGGGAATCCCCAAACCTTCAGCAACTTTACAAGAATTTATTATGCCAGTATTATCTGCATTCTGTAAGAGAACCACATTCATTCAGTCTACTTGTGGAAATATATGTAGGTCATTGATATTGTGCTGAGGAAGGTTGTTAAGGATTTCTCATCATTATTGGCATCTCAAAGCAATCAGGTTCTTACATTTCCAATATCTGTTTATGATCATGGCGTTATTGCTGCCAATCAATCTTTTGCTGGAACTAACTTACCCAATCAATAGCTTAATGATATACGATTCATCTCCATTTCCTGCAGCTTGGCTTGTTTTTGAAGAAAGTCTTGGATGGTGATTGTGTTCCTTCAATGAAATCTCAATTCCTTGAAGCCATATCAAAGTACCTGAGCAGAAGGACCAGTCTTGTATCAAGTGATATTTCCAAGTTCTGTATTTGTGGTGGGAAAAGCAGTGGAACACAGCATAAAAATATATCTTATGGTGGTGTACAACTACTTGATCTTCAGCAGAAACAGTTAGAGGTAATAGTCCTTGGTTCTCCATACTTTGGTCTAACCACCTTTCGATTGTTTGCTTTATTAAGGACTTTAGGAAATAGTAAGATATGAGAAATTCAAAATTATCCCTTTAAAGGATTTAGCTGTCTGACTAAGACCTAAGCAACCCGCAGTTTAAGTCAATTATGATGACTCTGTTGTTCAGAAGAAGAAGAGCACACATGGTAGATAACTGATTCATATATATTATTCATATGACTAAATGGCATCATAAGCATTTGTAGGAAGTGGATCGTTATAACAGTATACAGAATTCAATATCCAGTTTTAGCTCTTAATGAGATTTTTAATAAATTTGTGCGGAAAGCTTTACAAGTGAGGACCAAAGCTTTGGGGGTGCATACATTCATATGATATCGTCCATGCAGACTTTCTTCAGTGCAATGCTCCTGTGCATAACCAAAAATATATATTTTTATTACTATCTTGTCAGGATGCTTCAACTTTACTTGGTATTTTATGTGACATTTCATCCTCTTAAATGAATATAGTCCTGATAAGTATGCTTCTTTCTTCTGGGCACAAAAAACATTTCAGGATCTTAAAGCTCTTTTTAAAGAGACAAAACAAGAAGTCCACAGGGTTCAATTTGGATGGGGGAGAGAAATCGAATGCCTTGGTAAGATTCAACCAGCAGTTGAATATTGTCTTTTTTAAGGTTTTCAACTGTCTACATAATGGATCTGTTCTATCTTGTCAAGTCCACTAATATTGCAATACCTTTGACAGGGCACCATGTCAAGGGCCTAGAATTGGCGGCATCTTCATATCACCAAGTTTTGGAAGAAAACCGTCTTCTCTATAATCAAGTTCAAGATCTAAAAGGTAATCTTTTTGATATCTCATAAATGCTCATTGACATGATTTTCTGTGAGCTCAAAGTCTTGAAGCCAAAAAAGCACGTAACTGTAATTTGTTTAGAACCAAAGTTGATATGATGAGTGTGTTCTTCACAGGGACCATCAGAGTTTACTGTAGAGTAAGACCTTTCCTTCCAGGACAATCTAATGGGCAGACGACTGTTGATCACATTGGAGAAAATGGAAATATCATGATTGTAAATCCCCTAAAGCAGGGCAAAGATGCACGGAGGGTTTTCTCATTCAATAAGGTTTTTGGGACAAATGTGACACAACGTAAGTCCTTTTTCAGTATTTCTTAGTTGAGACTGCAAACTAGGCATATGTTTCTAAGAACTCGCATTTTTTTCTATTTTGCAGAACACATCTACGCAAATACACAACCATTGGTCAGATCTGTTCTTGATGGTTACAATGTTTGTATTTTTGCATATGGTCAGACTGGTTCTGGGAAGACATATACGATGGTAAGTGGTCACTCCATTCTATTGAACTGTATGGGTTATAAACTTAAAAATATGACTAGGTGACAAATAGTATTCCAGTTTTGGCAGTTAATATTTGTACACTTTAGGATCATATATCATGTTTTGTTTGGTGATCTCTGTGCATGTTCCACAGTTCTAGTTTAGATGATGAAGACTGCATATAGATTAACTGCTATAGTTATACTTTTCCTTAAGCACTCATCAAACATGCAATTCAATGGACTAGTATTTGTAGATTGGGTTCCCATATTGACTTCTCGTAGTCTTCAAACTTTGTCATTGAAATTCAGCAAGAACAATATAGGTGGTCTTCCTTGGATAACTTCGATTATTCAGAATTTAGAGTGAATATTCTTTTGTAACCACATTGGATGTTCCATTTGGTGGTTGGATTTCTGCAATATTAAAGCTTTTTCACAGTTGATGATACAAAAGTATATCATGTTTGGAAAATCTTTCACACCTAATGAATGATATATATTTGATGTCCTCAGAGTGGTCCAGACTTAACAACAGAGGAAACATGGGGGGTGAATTATCGTGCTCTACGTGACCTGTTTCACATTTCAAAGGCCAGAATGGATGTCATAGAATATGAAGTTGGAGTCCAAATGATTGAGATATACAATGAACAAGTGAGAGATTTGTTGGTCTCTGATGGAAGCAATAGAAGATATCCTTGTCAAATTTTGTTTTTTCTATAGTTGATGAAATCTTTTTTCTTATTATGTACATCCCTTGGCAAGAATTGTAAATATCCTTAACTGCCTACACATTAGATATTCGAAACAATTCTCAGCTTAATGGTCTGAATGTTCCTGATGCAAGTCTTATTCCTGTTAAATGTACTCAAGATGTTCTTGATCTGATGAGAATTGGACAAAGAAACCGAGCTGTGGGTGCCACGGCTTTGAATGTGCGGAGTAGCCGATCTCATAGGTAATTTCTTTCCTCCCCCTTGGAAGTTTACATTTTTCTGCATGGCTTTTGTTCCATAAGTACTTTTTCTATTAGTCTTTGACTGAAGTCCTATGTTTCAGTATTTTGACAGTTCATGTCCGAGGAAGAGAACTCATCTCTGGTACATTGTTAAAGGGTTGCCTTCACTTAGTGGATCTAGCTGGGAGTGAGAGAGTGGATAAATCTGAAGCTACCGGAGAGAGATTGAAAGAAGCTCAGCACATTAACAGATCTCTCTCTGCACTTGGGGATGTCATTGCTGCTCTGGCACAAAAAAATTCTCATGTACCTTACAGGAATAGCAAGCTAACTCAAGTTTTACAAGATTCTCTAGGTGATTCAAATTTTTTTTTTTTTTGTGAACATTGATTTTTAGACATGAAATGATATCTTTGTTTGCACTCCTTGGCTTTCACGATGATCCTGGCTACTTTATGATGATCTTGCCTGTGAATTATTTAAAAGAATAAAATGAATTATGTTTAAACACTGAAAATATTACTTTTTTTTATATTTTCCATAGGAGGACATGCTAAGACACTGATGTTTGTGCACATAAATCCGGAGGTTAATGCTTTAGGTGAGACAATTAGCACTTTGAAATTTGCTGAGAGAGTTGCCACAATAGATCTGGGGGCAGCCCAATCTAATAAAGAAACTAGTGAATTAAAAGTATTTAAAGAAGAGGTATGTTTTTTCTGTAATTGCTTGTTTATCTGACTTTTATAATGATTTGCTTGTTTCTAACTATTTCATGATATATTAAGATCTCAAACCTTAAGCAAATATTGGAGAGAAAGGAAGCTGAACTGGAGCAGTTGAAAAGTCGAACAAATATTCGTGGTGCAGTATCTCCTCTTCGGTTACCTAAGTATAACAGCACTGCCAGTCTGAAGCCTGAGATCAGTCAGCAGCATGTTGATACTCACAGCACAGAGGTAACTGAAAAATGTCTAGTAAGAACATGAAATCGTAAACATACGTTCAAGTGTTCAACTATTTACTAATATTCCAGAATCACATCCCTTGCCTTTTGAATTAGAATCAATCATGCTGTCCTTTTTCCTTGTCAATGAATACACATAAGAACTGGTTTGAGGGTAAAGAGGCTTGAGTTTTTTTCGATTTTGGTGACTGCTTGAGATAGAGTGCAGTGTAAAATATGAACTTGTGTAGCTGGATTAATTTAGTGATGTAATGAGGCTTCATTCATTACATATATCTAAAATAAATTTGACACTTCCTTTTAAGACATTAATTTTAAGTTTCCAACTTTTGTATTTCTCAGTCACAACTCACAAGTAGCATCTCATCTCTGTTGTTTAAACTTCAGGCGAGAAGCTGTTCCTCTGGTAAGCAGAGAAGGTCCCGATTTCCCTCAAAATTTACAGACAGGGATGTGATGCCAAAAGTGCCCCTCCTAGCTGAAGAGAGATCACTAGGCTCCATGAAACCTAGATCTCCATCTCCTCCAATTAGGCGATCAATATCCACTGATAGAGCTGCCACCATCAAACCTAGAATGAAGTCTGATATGCTTGATAATCCACCAGTCATAAAAGTTCCCTTTCCAGCAAGTCTTGCAGTCTATAAATCAGTTGCCAATGTGCCTTCATATACATCATCTACAGTAAATACACGCCTGATGGGTTCACAAGAGCCACCTCTTCCGGATGCTTTGAACAGCCTCCATAGGGTCACACTACGAAAAGTTCAATCAGAAAATGAAGAGGATCAGTTTAAGCAAGCACTGAATGTACGTCAAGGTGGCATCCGAAAAACTAAACCAGAGACTAAGGTCAAGGCCAAACAACAGCCATCAGCTAAAGCTCAGAAATCGGTTGTTGCAGAGGCCCTGCTTTCTGATGTAAGCATGGGTAAAATGATGGAGGAGACTCAAAAAACTGACTTTTCAGATCCTGAAAACGAGCAGGGACCTTTCAGGTTGCAAGCATGTGGTACCACTAGGGGGAAAAAGCTTCTTCGAAACTTCTCAAGGAACTCTCAAAATGTAGAACCAAGGTATGTCTTGAATAATATTTTCTTAATAATGTTTGCATTAGAAATTAAGCTTGGATAATGGTCATTTTGAATTTTCTTGGACTTTGCTATGAGACATTCTACATATGTGTTCCTACACCATTTTTCTCTTGCTAACATAATTATTTCTCTTCTCAAACAGAGAACTAATCCACACAGTGGATTCTTCGTCGGGCTACCAGGAAAATAAGCATTCTAATGCTGTGCTTCAGAATGGGAAGGAAGCAGGCCATTCATCTATTCCTGAATTTCGAAGGAGTAGATCAACGCCTCGAGGAAAATTTATGATTTGACTTGAAAACACTTGAGAGCATGTGGTCATGAGAATATATGTACAGAAACTTTCTTACTCCATTCCAGATTGCACTGCTCTTTCCAAGTTAAGTGAAATTGTTTTAAATAAATATTGGGGACTGAGCTTCCTCATCATATAGTTTTGGAGTTGTATTGATGTGCATATTTTGAAGATAATTTATGATGATATTGATTTTTACAGCACAGGTCTGAGAAACTATAGGATTGTTACGAATATAAAATTTTTTCCTATTTTTAAGGCATTTTTTTCCTCATTTTTATTGTTCTGTTGCTCATTATGTTTTTGAAAGTGTATGCAGAGGTGGGAGTATATCTGTAAATACAGATTCAAGCTTCTTATGCTGTGGTTACTGACTTTTGATTGCAAAAATTTGTTCCAAGGGTCTCTTAATTTGTAATCTAATAACAATCTTAAAAGATGTAGCTAAACATTTTACTCGTCAAGTTTAAATTGTTGATTCTAAAAGGGACCTGACTGACCGGTTCATTTGGAAGTGAGTCCTAAAATTTCTCACATACATCAAACCCCATTTCCTAAAACCTCATTCTTTACAAATTTCTCCTAAAATGCCACTAGATAATCAAATTTAAAATTTTCCAACATTGAAAAATATTCACATGGAATTCACAAGGAGTAAAACAAAAGATAGATGCTGAGAAAAAAAGGATGTACAAAATGCAAAACTATATATTTACAATTTAAAATTTTCCAACATTGCAAAATATTCACAAGGAAAATTTTTCCATTGCAAAATATTCACAAGGAATTCACAAAGAGTAAAACAAAAATAGATGATGAGAAAAAATGAAAAATGTACAAAATGCAAAACTATATATTTACATTGTCAACTTGAGACTAAACACAAAAAATTTCTAAGTTTGCAAGAATATTGAATACGGAACAAAAATCTGTACAAGTTAGCACCAATATGGAAAAATTCCTAAGTTAGCATGAATACGGAACAAAAATTTGTACCTCAAACAACAATGTAAAATATTAACATCACTCAAAATGTGAAAAAAAAAAAAAAAATAAATAAATGTACAAAATGCAAAACTATATATTTACATTCTCAACGTGAAACTAAACAAAAAAAATTCCTAAGTTTGCACGAATACGGACAAAAATCTATATTTGTGAATTATTGACGAATATTTGTGTTTTCGATTGTCAATTGAATTTTTTTTTTATGACAAATATCTTGCTTATGCTATACGGCAAGATTGAGATGTTTCTCTCTGGTGCTGAGTGTATAGTATTTGGATTTTGAGTGGAATTGTAGAAACATGATGAGAGTTTTCTGATATCAGCTTTTTGGCCGAAAAAACCGAAACCTATTTTGAGCCATCATGATTGATTACTATATCTGGTAGTGCTGGAGATAGAATATGGAGTACTATCCTTGCACTTGGTATCAGTTATCTGATATTGACTGTAATTTGTAGTGCTCTTATTTCATGGTTTAAGAGACTTGCTTAGGGTGATTGTTAACTCTATTGATGTTCAAGTTAAGCACTGAGCTCTTTTGCACTGTAAAAGTCTTCCTTGATAATTCCTGATTTGTTTGCAGACTGAATCTAGCCTTAGAAAAACCATGGATCGTCTGGCTGGGAATGCTCGCCTCATGATTGTCTCAGATCTTGATCATACAATGGCTTATCATTCTGTTTGTTGGGGACTGTATTAATAAGAGACAATATGGTGTAGGTTGATCGTCAAGATCCTGAGAACCTCTCTTTGCTTAGATTCAATGCCTTGTGGGAAGCAAATTACCGAACTAACACTATACAAAGAATTAAGGAAATAGAAGCCCGTGCTAACCCCTGATATCACCGAAATTACATATGGAAACTCTATGGTACCTGATGATGGTTGGGTTGAAATTTTAAATCAGAAATGGGACAGGAACATAGTATCTGAAGAGACGTGCAAGTTTACGGAACTTACTCTTCAGGTATGGCTTAGAAATAGCACAAGGCTCGGATAGACAACCATTCCATTTCCATGCATCATTCTTGGCACATATGGGGAGGTATTCTCTTACGCATTAAAATATAACTGGTTTTTCCATGAGGTGCTTATCCTATGACAATCTTTGGCATTCATGCAGTCTGAGACAGAGCAATGGCCACACAAATTAAGCTTTTATGTCCAAAAAGACAAGGCCCAAGACATTATTAAATCTCTTTCAACTTTCTGCTCAACTGTTTACAATCCCAGATGTACATGGTGTCATGGTTAGTGTTTTACCTAACTGTATGGAACAAATTTGACTACTTTCTGAATAATCTTTTGCGCTTACAGGTCAGTAATGCCCAGGAGATGTGCAGCGGGTATTATACAAGCATATCTCTCAGAGATGGACAACATTGAACCTGCTTATCAAGAGGTGAAATTGTACATGTTTTTATGAGAGCTTATTTACTACATGTCTATTGCTTTTTAGTAAGGTGCTTATTGTCACTAAAAATTCATAAAATTGCTTTTTTTAAATATTTTTTTATTTTATTTTTAAAGATCATATAATTGAAAATAACTGATATTTTGAAATTTAAGAAAAAAAAGGGTGGATCAAAGGCACCCATCATTTTCTAAGGACACCCCCAATTCATAAATTTTTCAATTAAAAAAATTAAAATATAAATAATACCAATTTTATCTTTTAGGTCAAACTCTACTAGCTTCATTCGCCATCATGGCCGAACGTGTTTCTGCATGTTCGGTCAAGGTGATCGAACACTTTTCTCTATATTCGGCCAACTAAAACCGAACGAAATTACTCGAGTTTGATCGATTTTTTCGTTTTTTCATACGAGCTTCACATGATTTTTATATATTTAACAAATCCGTGGAATATTCGTCATTATGTTGGCATTGCATTCCTTAAGAAATTAAAAGATTTAACATTGAAGAAAGATGAAAAATAAAGAAATGGAAGAAGAGGAGGAAGACTGGGATTTCATTTTTTTTGTTTTTCTTTTTTGCTTATTTTAAAAAAAATTATTGTTTTTAATTAAAATATTTTTAAACATTAAAGAAAGATGAAAAATAAAGAAATGGAAGAAGAAGAGGAAGACTGGGATTTCATTTTTTTTTCCTTTTTTGCTTATTTTCAAAAAATTTATTGTTTTTAATTAAAATATTTGTAATTGGGATGTGCTTAGGATGGGTGTCCAAAAAAAAGAAAAAAAAAAAGAGTTTTATATGGAGTGGGCCAGGGAAGCTATAAATAGTCCAATTAAATATGATCTGCTATTGTGGTGATGGGCTACACAATTAAATCCATATACCATGCCACCTTTTAAACCTAACAAAATCCTTTTATAAACCTCCAACAAAATTCTAATCACGATCGTTAAGGTAAAACCCTAACCCTAACACCGTTTCATTCATGTTTTTCTATTTTTAGTTGCAATAATCTTATCTGGCTACTTTGATTGTCGGTAATTAAGGTGAGACCGATGATGATTATGGGTCAAAACTCATTGAAAAGGCAGCGACTACCAATATCAAGACATGTTTGTATGGTTTCCCATTCCAAGGACGACGAAAATGGCGATGAATACCAACTCTATTTCTTGGACCTGGATCTCTGCGGCGGTGTACCTGGACCTACTCATGATGATCCAATCATAGCCGTTGATGATGTATACACCCACCTTCTTCCCGATTTCCGATTTGATGGCCATAACATGCCCAGAGCCCTTTGCTTATTAGGTTCCACCTTATTCCTTTTCGAGGGACATGATCGCTACGATAATCGGGGAAAATCGGCTCTCAGATTCGAGCGTTTCCTAACCAGTCGGGAATCGGAGGAGGAGGATCGGGTAGAGAGACACAGAGTGTGTGACATGCATACCTCCAAGAGTTGGCCTTGTGCCATCCCCATGGAAAAAAGATCCTCGTTTCTCGGCTCGATTAATCTATGATCATGTCTATACTGAAGAAGATCTAGAAGAAGAAGTTGATACTGATTTTGAGCTGTATGATCCTTGGACTGACCACTGGCTACAACTCCCTGAACTATGCTCCGATCAATTTCGACGAAATCATCATGAACCCTTCTTTCAATTTCTACGAAAGCATGAACCGTGGAGCATTACAGCATATAGTTTCATCGACGAGCATCTCTTCTTCATCCAACTCTCCTCCAGATTAATGTTTGTTCTCGATCTTGAGTCACTCGAAAAGGGGTGGGATTATCTTGGTGATGATCCGTATAAGTGTGAACCCCACGTTCTCCTTGGCATAATGGCTATTTCCCGACAATCAACAAGAAGTTTATTTTCACTTCTGAGAGGATATACGATGCTAAGAGAAGTTGGATTGTCTCGAGAAGCATGGGATGGCTCAGAAGTACCGTTAATGTTAGTTCCACAATCGTCGTTTCCTAGCATTGATGTAGAAGAGCCTTATGAGTTAGATGCTGGTTTTCCTTCCATCACAATTCTGCATCATGACACTGAGAATGGAGTTGTTCATTGGTGTGTTTTAAAGTATGGAAGTGTTCCCTACACCGAGGATACTAGATCTTACACTCGTCTATTGATTGATGTTTACGTCACTCATCTTAATGCCAAGAAGCTCAATACCAAGATTATCAGGACCTTGCAATTGCTCACTGATCATCACCATTGGCTACTAAATCTTGAGTTTGTACCAACCATTTGAGTTGATGACATTCCTGGTAATGGATGCTTGTTGTTGATGGTTGCTTAATTTATTTGTGAGTTGATTACATTAGCTAATTCCAAACCTATATATGCTTCTTAAGGTTTGCAAGATCTGCTCTTGAGAGCCAATATGATCTCACTGCTCTTTTTACAACATCTTATTATCTTATTTTGAGAGCCAATATGATCTTTATTAAGATAGTTAAATAAATAAATAAATCATCACCATACACTTTTAAATGAGCTTGGAAATTCAGTTTCCATCAGTAAAGTCTCAACAATTAATCAAGTTCAACTTGTTGATTCTTGTTCCAGTTTCAAACTTGAGTTCCACCATAATATTTTGAGTGACAATTCACGGATATTGCATGTGTTGGAAAATTATGTTTAGTTTGCCTCTTTTGGGGCAATATAATTGTGGGTCTCGTACTCAAATGAGAAAATTAAAAGTTGCATCGTGTTCTTTTCTGAAAAAGGTTTGCAATTGTATATTATTTATACAAAATAGTTAATGCATGATGAGAAAATTAAAAGTTGGATCGCGTTCTAATGTAAAGGTATCAATGTATGGATCCACCACCTGCAACACTCTTCATGATGATCCAATTGTAGATGATGATGTATACACCCATGTTCTTCCCACTTTCCGATTTGATGGCCGTAAGAAGCCCAGCGCCCTTTTGTTTACTAGGTTCCACTTTATTCATTTTCGAGGGTTATCTTGGTCCTTATCGTTCTGAGGGCTACGATAATCGTGGAAAATCTGCACTTCGATTCGACCTTTTTCCGAATCATAAACCAGAGGATGAGGATGAGGATTGGGATCAGGTGGTGGAGAGACACAGGTATGTGACATGCACGCCTCCAAGTATAGTCCTTGTGCCATCCCCACCCCTGATGCCAAAAGGATCCTCGTTTTCTCGACCCGATTAATCAATGAAGGTGGAGAAGAAGCTGATACTGATTTTGAGCTCTACGATCCTTGGACTGACACCTGGCTTCAACTCCCTCGAATACCTTCCCATTACCACGGTCGAATTCAACAATTCTGTAGCGTTGAAGCTTATAGTTTCATCGACGAGCATCTCTTCTTCATCCAACTCTGCTAATGTTTGTTCTTGATCTTGAGTCACTCGAAAAGGGGTGGGGTCCACCTTCATTGGATTAACGACTATTTCCCAACAATCAACAAGTTTGTTTTCACTCCTGGGAGGATATACGATGTTGGACAAGTTGGATTGTCTCGAGAAGCATGGGAGGACGGTATCGGTGTTAGTTCCACAATCGTCGTTTCCTCCTTTTGAGTTACGAGCCGGTTTTCCTTCCATAACAATTCTGTATCATGACACTACTCATGATCAAAATGGAGTTGTTCATTGGTGTGCTTTAAAGTCTGAAAGTGTTCCCTACACCGAGTATAGTACTAGATCTTATACTCGTCTATTGATTGATGTTTGTGTCACTCATCTTAATGCCAAGCTCAATACCAAGATTATCAGGACCTTGCAATTGCTCATTCATCACCATTCTCTCTATAATTTGAGTTGAGTATGGATATATGCTTGTTTTTTCATGATTTTATTTATTTATTTGGTTCTAGGAGCATGCTGGGATTACTTCACTTCTTATTTAATTTTCTCTCATATCATTTTATCTGCAAGCTAATCTATGTGTGATGTAAGGCCAAGTTCTCATACAGGTTTTTATCCATAATAATAAATGAGAGACAAAATGATTATCTTCAAAATTAGTTAGACATAAACTTTAAATTAGGTTGCATATAAAAAGACTATTCAAGAAAATGAAACATATCTTGACTATAGAAATAGATATTAAGTCAAGATATATATGAGAAGCAATAATGACAAACATAAAAGATTACATTGTCTCCAATTAGGACATTTGGAAGTGAAAACCTTCAAAGCAAATTCTTTCACAAGTCTTAATCAATTTCAAGCTTTCACGTATGATTGACATAATTGACAATGAAGTTGCTCATTGCTGTGATTTACACTCACAAAGTGTTCGCTTCACTAATGATACTAGCACTTACACTCGTGTATTCTTTAGTAAAACGTAACACTAAAAATTCACAAAATTAATTTTTAAAGGTTTTTTTTTCCAAAAAAAAAAAAAAAAACAAAAAAGAGTTTATATGGAGTACTGGGCAGGAAAGCAATAAATACTCCAATTAAATATCTGCTGTTATGGTGATGGGCTACCTTTTAAACCTAACAAAATCCTTTTAAGACATGTTTGGTTAGTAAGGTTATGGTGAGTTTGTATTGTTTGATTTAAATTGGGTTCAATATATGAATGTTGAGCGTTGAGTTTGAATTAATATTTTGTTTGATTTGAGTGTGGTGTTATTTTTGCCGCGCACGGAGTTAGGGTTAGTCTCCCCTAAATTTTTCATACATCGAAACATGGCGTACTTCGCCGGGAATTTCATCCATGGAACAGCGATCAAACTTCAATACCGAGTATTTCTGTGTCCATGGTTAGTATCTTTTTCATTCTATGATCCTTATTTTTCTGTTCTCTTTTTTCGCTCGTGAGGAAATTGAAAAATACTAATTTAGGAAAATCACAATAATTATTGGAGTTTTTAACGAGGAAGAAAAGAGAAGAAAAAATCTTTTGCTAATTGGTGAACATTGTCATCGTATATTTCTTTTAAAGATTTAATCGTTAGGTTAAAAGGGAACCATGGTATAATTTGCTGCGCAAAAGGAAGAGATTATAGTAGCTCTTCGAAGAATGTAGAAGATGAAGCTGCTTCTGTGCATGTGAGCTATTTGGGGAAGAGGCATGATGGGCCAGAGTTGAACATGACGAGAGCTGATTTCTCCAATAAATCAAGCATGAATATTTTGGATGTTGATTCCAGGAATCATGGTGCATTACTTTCTTCCAACATAAACTGTGGGCTAAATTTAGGTATGCTTTAGTTTCCTAGAATATCTTGATGTAGAAAGGGTGCACCCAAATTTTACTTGTCTTGTGGTACTTTCTAGAGGTCGAAGAAGAGAACAAGGGAGATTTCGTGGCTGTGTCTGAAGAATTTATTGAAGAACCAGGCAAGGTTGTTGAAGATAGCGGTGAAAGATGTCATGTAATCCAATTAGGTCCTAGCCGGCAAGATGTAGAGAAGTCAGCGATTGAGTTACTTGCGTCCAGGTTAATTTGTATAACTTTGTATTGATAAATAAATTAGAATGCCCTGATTATATTCTGTAAATGAGCACTTAGTCAATCTAATGAGTTTCTCCCATATTGTCCTGTTATATTCTTTAATTCACAGAGACTTTAACTGACACAAAGTGTCTTCGGTGGAATGAGATTTTTAAGTTATATGAGCTAGTAGAAATGATTGCACCTCTAAGATTGTTTGTCGGAATTAAGTAGAGATATTAGTGTTTTGCAACATGAACACAGTGGATTGCTGCTAGGCTGTTGAAATAATGGCGGTCGGAAATAGTTGAATCTATCTCCAAACCATTGAATCTTATGCAATGATCGAGAGTACTCCTGAAGAGTCCAATTGATTTTGAATGAAGTTTATTTAAAAATTCTTCTTCATCTTGTGAGGACATGGATAAACACAAGAGTGCCTTGTAAATATTATTGCTAACTTGATACTTTAATGAGATGTGAATTCATGCGAACAAGGCAATGGGCGATATTTATGCTTGTATGCTTGCAAATGAGATTTCTAGCTTGGCCAGTCGTAGTTAACCTTAGATTTTGGTTTTTACATTTAGTTTGTTGTTGCTTTGTCATTAAATAGGCTTTTAAGCTTAGCATCCACCTAATGGAACAGATGTAATTTACTCTAGGTCTGGCTTATACAATAATAATGATTAGAGAATCTCCATCTTGTGGCAATCATTGTCTTTCCTTCCTATTTTGATGATGGATCAGTTAATCATCTAGTGTATTGGTTTTCAAACTTTTCTATTGACTGTAGAATTTGCTAGAGTCAAAAAACTTATGTGCTTATTTGAACCTACTAGTTTTAGCAGTCTGCTTGCTTATGCATGTATTCACAATTTGTGGGCTAAGGTGTACTGTACAATTGCAGAGCATTTACTGCTATGGAGCTGAAGAAGAAGTTACTGGGAAAGAGATTTTCGCTTGAAACTGTTGATGCTGTGATATCAGACTTCCAGAGCAGGTGCATACATATATTTTTCAATTCATAAGATGTTTTGGGTAATAGCAACCACATTATTCTTGTGGTGCTTCTAATTTATTATTAAGAGTTTGGTATGGATTTTATGATCATGTAAGTTACATTTTCAGGCATTCTATCAGGAAAATGTACTTTTTAAGCAACGACAAACACTTGCAGCAGAACCCAATTGCATATCTGTACTTAGTCCTTGATCCTTGTGTTTCTACTGTAGGGGTCTTATAAATGATGGCTTATATGCGGAAACATATTCTAGATCCAGATGGTCTTCCTCAAGCTGGGGCCCTCGCCGAATCAAACAAGTAAATATAACTCAATATCATGCAATAAACCTTTGATCTTCAGGGGCATTCATATAATTGCCCTAGCATACATATTATTGTAATGTAATTTTCGTGTTTTTGGTGGTAGACTCTTTTATGCAATTTGTTATTTTAAGATTGTTTAGGAACTGAACTAGATTGTGGTGTGACATAACATTAGCTGCTGTCCAGGTTTTTTTGAGGTCTGGATCTCTCAATTAATATCTCACCAAGATGTTAAAGTTCAAATGATCTCTACCCTATTACATTTGGGTAGTAGCCCGTGTTTTATTGTTTTTTCATCTCCATCAGAAAGAACATAGGGGGAGAAATTATAAGCTTCCAGTGTGTGATTTCAAGGAGATGTAGTTTCACAATATATCCCTGCCTATTTTCTGGGAGAGTTTTTTAGTTCCAATTCCTGCTATTTGGATTAATTTGTGTCATTATGTATCTGGTTTTGGCTACAATTTTTCTTTTTCCACTTAATTAATTTATCACTTGAGGCTCAAGTTCAATCTATCCTTATTTTGAGAAAGAAAACAGTTGCATATAATTCCAATGTAATTTCTTGATAGGCACTATTCAAAAAGGGGATAAGCGAAGTGGATGCAGAGAAAGCAATAGAACTAGTTTTCAAGAATGGTGAAAGTGGTGAAGATCAGGATTCAGGAATTGCAATGTCAAAGCTTTCTATTGATCAGCTATATGTTCAGGCCTCAAAGCAATGGCAGAGAAGTCATGGCGCATCACCAGAGCTACGAAAATCAAGAATGATCCGGTGGCTTCAATATCGTGGCTTCAATTGGAGTGTCATTAATTACGTATTAAAGAAATTGGAGTCTGGGAATCCTTACTAGAGCTCTACTACTGCTGCCAGTCATTGATAATAGATTCCACGCTGAAGCAATATGTTGTTCTTGTCAGTAGAACTGGTGTACAATGGAATTGTCAATCTACCCTACAGTACATGTAATAAATGATAAAAGTAATGACTCGGAGGAGGCAACACAGAGTTGCTACAGTGCACTGGCTTATTTCAAATTATGTTCTCTGAAAGATAGGCATTGATGTACTTGCAGTGCATCCTAGTGTGTGTGTCTGTGTGTTTGTTTGTCAAATAATGGATTCACCAGTTGAGTACTGTGTTTTGATATTTCTGGTTGGAGAAGGTGAATTGGACCCCTCTGCACCCACTTATTATATATGGGTATTCAGTGCCAATTACATGTGAGAATTAAGTCATCTAGCTCAGTAGTATCTACTCATTGTATTAATTATTTTAAAGACTTTTTTAATGCTCATAATTTTTTTTTTTGTTTTTGGCAGATATCAAACTAACAGATGATGCTCCTAATTGGGTGGTAGGTGAGCTGGCCGTTTTTCTCCATCAAGTTGCACTCATTAAACACATGAGCCGTTATCAAATTTGGTAAAACTCATCTTATTAAATTTGTGTGCCAATTTGTAGCTTGAAGTTTAAATGTAATATTTAGATCTTTTTTTTTTTACTTGCATTATATAGGTCAATTTTAAGGTATGTACTTACCTAACATTAATTTAATTACTTTCGGCTATAATATTACTCTAGTAATTTCTATATAAATATTAAACTTTGAACAGTTATTAAATAAATACTATGTAGAAAAATAATTTCATTGCAGTAAATTAAATGCAACATTCAAATCATTGCGCCACCTTCTACATATCTATGTAGGTGGAGAACTTAGAAGCATCCCATATCTTATACTACATATCTTCTCACGTGTACGATGAGGCCTATTCTAGATTTCATGCACTGTCCCCATCTTATTACATGAATGCATTCTCACTTTGAACCACTGGTTATCACACTCTACACAAGACCTATTAACAAGAAATACAGCCTTTGTTAACTCATAATATGGTATTATCTATCTTGCTCTACTGATTTCTCCTACACAATATGCACATAAAGCATTTTTTTTGAAGCCATAATCAAGCAGAATCGTCGGAGAATACAAAAGAGCAGCTAGAGGATCCTTGTGAGATCACTTTCTTGGAAGGGGGCGATTTTGGCGTATCCGATAAACTCCCCTTCAATAAGTCCTTATCAGATCTCACTGGGTCCACGTACCGAATTTCTTTGAGCATGGCCACAACATCCTTCATCATTGGGCGGTCATCTGCCTTTGTGCTAAGGCATAGAAATGCCACAGCTAGTGTCTGTAGCATTTCGTGCATTTGAGGGTCAGCCCTCCCCCTCAGCTTCGGGTCTAGTACATCAACCGGGTCCCGTTTATTGTGCAAGTGATTGCGAACCCATTGAACCAGATGTGATCCCCCTGGCAATGTCGGGTCTAACGGGTGCCTTCCCGTCAGCACCTCTAACAGAATCACTCCAAAACTGTACACGTCGCTCTTTTCTGTGATCCGTTGCATCGAAGCATGTTCTGTGAATGAAAAAGACAAGATAGTAATGTTACAAGATGTAATCTTATGAAGAGTAGAATGCTAGCCATGAATTGGATTTACCTGGAGCCATGTAACCATAGGAGCCAGCTAGCTGAGGCCTTTGACTCTGTTTCAAATCCGTATCATCACTTTCACTGTTGACAAGCCTTGCAAGGCCAAAATCAGCAAGATATGGCTCCATTTGGTGACCCAACAGAACATTCATGGCTTTAACATCCCCATGCATTATAGGAGGAACACAATCATGGTGCAGGTAGGCCAGCGCGTGAGCAACCCCAAGAATAACATCGTATCGTGCCTCCCATTCAGCTCCTCTTTTCCCAGCTCCATGAAGAAGTGAGCTCAGACTCCCATTAGGAAGATAGTCATAGAACAACAATTTCAGTGTCTGATTCGAACCCCAACCTAGGAGCCTCACAATGTTCTTGTGTCTGATAGAACCAAGTGTTCTAATCTCAGAGGTGAATGCACCTGATTCTTCTGATGACCACATCTTCTTAACAGCCAGAGTCTCCCCATCTGGAACTGTCACCTTGTACACTACTCCAGAGCTTCCGGTCCCAATCACATTCGATGATGTGAGGTTCCTCACTATATCATCAACTGAGAAATCCAGTTTCTGATATAATGTCATCTCCCATGTATCAGTCCCCATGGATTTACGATTAGCCAGGTGGGTCTTGACTAATACGTAAACAGCAAGTAGCACGAGCACTACACTCGTGCTAACAAGAATCGCCATTGCTAACTTCATGGTGCTCCTAGCATGCCCAGAATTCTCCATGCCATCAGCTGGAGTCACAACTCCAGATGAGATGTATAGGTTTTTATTACCAGCAAGATCACTGAGAGGCAGCTTTCGAAAGAATGGAGTGTTGGGCAAATCACCAGAGAACTCATTGTAAGAAACATTGAGTGAAACTAGGTTTTGAAGGCTTTTAAGAATGTCTAGTTTCCCAGAAAGCTTGTTGAAGGAAAGATCAAGAACTCCCAGTTTATCAAGATTTGAAAACTCAGATGGGATCTCACCACTGAACTGATTGCAGCTCAGATTGAGAGAGATTTCAAGTGATGGAAGGTTGCCTAATTCTTTAGGTATATCCCCTGAAAGACCATTGTTTCCAAGGTCCAGCAACTGTAGCCTATTACAAGACATGATCTCTGCTGGAATTTCTCCAGAGAGCTGATTCTTTCCTAGATTGAGTTTGGTTAATTCTGTTAGAGTACCAATGCTACGAGTCAACAGACCCGTAAGCCTGTTATCTGAAATGTCCACAAACTGTAGACTTTTGGGAAGAGTTTCAGGCAACGAACCAACCAATGCATTGGAGTGAAGATCAAGAAACTCAAGATTTTCACAACCCGAAATAGAGGGAGGAATACCCCCCACAAGATGATTGTTAGCCATATCAAGAAAGTTCAATATTTTCAACTTTCCAATTTCTGATGGAACAGTACCCCCCAGCTTGTTACCACCAATCCTGAGCCTATACAAGTTTATGCAGTTTCCTATATCAGGTGGTATAAACCCTGTCAAGTTATTTGAAAGCAGCAGCAATTTAGTTAAGTTAGTTAACCTGAAAATCTGTTTCGGAATCGACCCGAAAAGCTGATTGTAAGAAAGATCAAGAGCCTGAAGATCATGGCACTCAGATAAAGACTCAGGGATGATCCCTGTCAAGTTATTCTTCCAAGCAAAAAACAGGGTCAAACTCGTCAATTTGCCAATCTCCACCGGAATCTCACCAGAGATGCCATTGTTATCAACCTCCAAATGAGTCAGAGAAGTGCAGTTAGTTATCTGTGGAGGTATAATACCTGATAACTGATTGACACTCAGCTGCAACTCCTCCAGCTTCAAAAGGCCTCCAAAACTCTCCGGTATGTTTCCGATCAGCAAATTCTCCGACAGGTCGATCACCTTCACATCTCTGCATCTCCCAAGCTCCGATGGAATGGGCCCCACAATGCTGTTCTGCCATAGCAGCAGACTCTGAAGCTTCCTCAGCCCACCAATGCTCCTCGGAATGGAGCCCGTGATCGAGTTCTCATACAAATACACATTCTGCAACTCTGTGCAGTTCCCTATCTCTTCAGGGATTGGACCAGAGAGCAGAGACGTGTATATGGCAATAGTTTGGAGCTTCTTCATCGCCCCGATCGAGGCTGGAAGGCTGCCAGAGATGCTCGTCTCAGCAAGGCCAAGAACAGCCAAGCTGGAGCAGTTCCCAATCTCCGATGGCAACGAGCCCTTGAGGTTCTGATTCCCACCGGCTCTGAACGCTTCAAGACTGCTCAATTTTCCGACACTCTTGGGGATTTCGCCAACGAGCTGATTATCGAAGAGAATCAGCTCTCTGAGATTGACAAGATTGCCAATGTCCAATGGGATACTCCCTGTGAGCTGATTGGTGTTGAGTGACAAGAACTGGAGCTTACTCAGCCTGCATATCTCCGCCGGAATCTCGCCGGAGATGGCGTTATCGCTTACGTCGATCAGAACGAGCTCAGCATAGTCCCCGAATTCCTTTGGGATTGGTCCGGTGAGATTGGTGGATGAAAGAATGAGAGTGTTCAAAGCTCTGAGTGGCTGCAAATTGGCAGGCAATGGGCCCTGCAAGTCCAGTGATTTCAAGCTTATCTTCTCGACGTCGCCAATGGAGTTGCAGTGAATCCCGAACCAACGGCAGGGATTCGGGGTGAAGGAGTTCCAGGAATCGAGGGCGTTGGAAGAGAGGTTCAGAGAGGTCTTCCATGATAACAGAGCTTGGCCCTGCTCATCAATGGCGTGGCAGGTTAGAAAGTGAAGGAGGAGGAGGAGGAGAGAGAGGAAATGAAGAGGCGGAGGCATTGGTGAGGAAATGATGGTGAAGGAAGAAAGAAAGCCATGGTATTTCGTTTATAGGTGAAAAGCAGAGATCTGGATCGAGGCCACTTTGATTTTTCTATTATTATTCAATATCCATTTCATATTAACTCTCGACATGGAGATGGACATAGCCTTTTCTTTAATTAATTAATCCAGGACATTGCTGTTCCAATCGGGTATATGCTATTCTTGATCGATTTGAATTTTAATTTATCATTTTTCAGTCTTATTTATGTATAAAAATACATCTACTCCATTATGTATTGATATCAGAATATGCATGTTTGAATTTTTGGATGAGAAATACTACATTTAAGTGTTTTTATTTTAAAGAAAAATGATATGTAGGATTCAAAAAGTGTGGTATTAGTTTGATAGGCATATATTGGTTGTGGTGTGAATATTGTAGTCCAGTTAAGTTGGTGTTTGGATTTTAGCTTTTTGAATGCACATATTATGTTGGAACTATATTATTGCATCTGTTATGGTAGTTTTTCTTTGGAAGTGGCTGCACAAACTGGTGGCCTTTAAATGCTCTCTGGAAATTTGGAACTATATATTTTGCCTCTATTTTTTTTTTCTTTTTATCTTATTTAAGAATGTCTTTTTTCTGCTCCACATCACATGTCACTCCCACCTCATTTCCATCTTTTTGTTTCAATCTTATGTTACATTTTATATTTTGTATCATCGTAGACATATCTGAGTGTGTATTACTCAAGAATAATACTTACTTAAGAATGGATATATAAAACCAATCCCTATTTATAATATTCAGTGTATATGCTTGCAATGTCAAATTACAATCTCTTTTAAAATTAATCGAACAAAAATTGACTATTTGAATTAAGAGTATGATTCCTGTAAAATAATCTTATAAGTAGATATTATTTCATGAAATGAGTCATGATTTGTGAATATTGAAAAATGGTTTTATATAAGTTTTTATGGTGAGTTAATCGTGGTAGGGGAGAGTTGTGGTGTGTGTATCAAGTAGTGTACCATTTAGTGCACTGCCTAACACCTTCATCAATGTATTATGATTCTAATAAAAGGAAATAAATATTTATTTAAAAAAATGCAGAAAAAAATCATTGGCACGGAAATCAGTACAACTGTAAGTCAAGAAAGAATTGAATCACTCTTTTATGTCATATCGTCTAAATTTATTATTGGAAGTTAAAACGTGAATAGTAATTAAATAAATGTTAGTAATCATCATATTTAAAGGCCAACTTTTAGACAGTTTGCTCGTTGCAACTGCCTAATGAATGTTTTCCCCCTAAACGGCTGTGAAATTAAAAGTGAAATTTAATGTTTTATAAATATTAATTTTAATGATGTGGAAATTATTATAAACCTATCTTTTCATCAAGGAGAGATAAAGAATTCTTCATCCCAATCGTAAGTCCCTCAATCGGATTATAATTCTATCTTTATCCAATGGAAATAGTATACTCCCTCTATCTCATAATAAATATTATTTTTAGCTAAGTTTTTTTGTTCTAAAATAAATATATTGTGGGATTTCGAAAAACAATTGTTCATATTCTATTAAAATTATCATCGTGTTCTACTTTAAGATTAAATTATATATTAAAAGTAATTATAGAAAATTTACCTATAATAAATGTACTTCAGTCTTATATATAACTTCCTAATTTATGTGTAAAATCCTACAACGACATTTATTTTGTCTGATCATTCCATACTCATTCATTATTTGATCAGATGAAAAAATAATGACCTAATATCAATCCATACTCATTCATTATCTGATCAGGATCGTATTTAATTTAGTTATATCTATACACATATTAACATAGATATAATATGTTACAATTTTGCTAACCTATCCACTATGGACATATTCATATGTGTCCACTACTGATGTCTTAGATATTTAGCTAATATACATTCATGTCACATTTCATAATTTCAGAGGATGTAATTATTACATATCATCGATGGACATATTAAGAGTTGTTCACAATGAACATTTTAACATTTTCGATAATATGTATTGATGTAATAAAATATGAGATAATATGATAAAAAATTGATTGAGTATGGGGTGAGTGAGGCACATGTTAGGATTTGTTAATTCCAAAATGAGAGAATTTTGATTGGAATTACAAAGTGGATACTGTTTTTCACCAAATGTGGAACCTATTCTTAAAACAACCTCCACTGCTCCTTGCTTTTCTCAGCTGCTCCTCATCACTTTTTCTGCCAACTTTTTTTTTTTTTAAAATATTTTTACGGCTTCTATAAATCAAAGTAATTCCAACTTGTGATCATACCCAAATAAATTTTGGGTCAAAAACCAATTTGCAGTTTGCATCTCATTAAAATATAGTATTTCACCTTATATTTATTATTGTTAATATACAGCATAGGTGATATATGGTGACTATTTTGAAATAGCATATAAAAACATATACTAAAATCACATTTGGGTAAAATGCATGTCACTCTGGTAAAAGCAGGAGGTAAATATCCTTATATACACAAACCGATATTTATTATGGAAGAAAGACGAATCTGCATCACCCTTTCTTTTATATTTAAGGAGGTCAAATTAAATGATATCTAAATCTGGGACTAGAAAAAAAAAAAAAAGAGACAAGAACTGGAAAGAAATCCGACGCATGGGGATCTGAACGAGTTATTCTTAGAAGTTTTTTTTAGGTAATGAATGATAAATTAAGAGTGAATGAATTAATCAGATTAGATCTAATAATATAATTAATAATTAAATGGAAAATGGAGTAGAGCTAGTGAAGAGCACATGAGGAGTGAAGAATTAAGATGATATTAGGTTTATAATAATCTGGAAATTTGGTAATGTTGTCGGTCTGCTTTGCTGTAAAAGATTAAACAAAGAATGAAGAATAAATCTTGTTTTGCTTTTGTGGGAGCAACACTCTCACTACTACTTGCATGCCTTTTATTTATTAATTAACCTAATCAATCTATATGTCTTAATTATATATTACTACAAAACAAAATTAAATTATTTGGTGATAGATCGCCATTACCATTATTATGTCACGGGCTTATCAATCTTAAAAGTTTTATATTTGTTAAATAAAATATGAGTATGAAATATTATTTCTTATCAAGAATATTTGGCATAGTTTGATCACAACATATATATGGGAATACTACGGATTAATTGTACAGTTTGGTTCTCCCAAAAAAAATAAAAATAAATCATTTTTGTTTTAAATTGATATATATATATATATATATATATAATATATTAATATTATTATAACTTAGAAATGAAGTAGTGGGTCCATCCGTTCATGAGATATATGTCTATCTTCTTCACAATTTTATATTTTATATTTTTCACAATTCCCATACAAATTGGCCATATTACTAGACATTACTGAATCCAAGTTAGGCCGTAGGCACTAAGCATAAATACAATCAATGAAATAATTAATTAATTAATTAAAAGTAGCAATTAATGGAATACCCCACCCACAAATAATAAAGGGACACAAACAAAACTAAAAAAAAAAACAAATTATTATTATTCTATTTTAATTTTATACTTCGTTTTATTAGTATTAAAATATACACACACGTTATACACCATTATATGTTTTCGAAACGAAATATGAGATTGGGACAATAGCTAGAGATTAATAAAGAATTCAAACCCATATGAGTAAGTCTCTTGTGAGACCGTCTCACAGAATTTTAATACATTATGTGAGACGGGTCAACCCACAACCCAATTAACCCCACAAACCCTACAATTCACATGTTATTTGTGGGTGATGGGGCTCCGTCTCACGAAAACTATCCGTGAGACCGTCTCACATAAGTTTTTGTGAACCCATATAGATGGTTCTTTTCCCTTTTTTCTTTTACGGAATTTTTTTTTCTAATTTACAAATGCTTCCATCAAAGTTTTCTTTAAAAAAAAAATTCAAAAATATCTGTTGAGGGGGAACATCAAGGGTTAAGTGTCTATCTAGTTTTTAAGAGGATTTTTATAAATTATACTGTGTATTATTGTATTTTAATTTTGTATTTGAGAATGAAATATGAGACTAAACCATAATGGAGAAAAAAATAATTCAATTAAAATGGTGTTCAAAAACTCATGTAAAACCGAGTCATAGGAACTCATGTAAAACTGAGTCATGAATCAAATTTTATGAGATTAGTCAACTTACAATCTCATTAGCTTGTAAATATTGGTTTGAATTGTAGCAGTGGAGTTTCGTATTATAAAATAATATTATATATATATACACATCGTTCTTTTACTTTGGTTTTTCCTTTTAGTACCTTTTTTTTGTTCTTTTATGGAATTGGAGTGAAAAAATCATATATGATCAAAAGGTGACTTTTTCAGCCCCTAGATACTTTCGTAATCTTAGGTCTTATTTTGCATAAAAAGGGATAAATTAATTGGTAGGCACATTTGTTTTCACAATTCAAATACTTGCACTGACAATTTTTAAGCAGTTTCACACTTTGTGCAAGAATGGAAACATCATCTCCCATGCATATAATTTTACTTAACCCTAATTGGATTAATTAGCTAATTCATTGTTAGTTAATTAGGGAACGATAAAGAAAGCGTACCCCTAAGGGTAAAAGCAAGTTTTTGCAGATAACATCAATATACTTCCAAGCTCATATTCTTTAACTTAGGGGCCCATTAACAACAAAAGTTTTGATGAATTCCTAAATCAGAGACCATTTTCAAAATGATAATTTCAATTGGGTTGGTTGCAAAAAGAGATATTGGTATATTATAAATATATTATATTTTTGGTTTTTTCTTTTAATTTTAAACACGATATTTGCAATATTTTTTAATTCAAAGTACGAGATAACTTTCTTTCGATTTTTGTTGATGTGGACCACTTGAGCTAGCAACCTCCGCCTTATTGATTGACTATAAATGGACTAAGTTGAATCAATTGGATGTTTTATCCCCTTTTAAAAATTAAACATTTTATTAATCAAAAAACTATTAAATATTTTTATTTAAATGAAAAAACAAAAACCACATAATGGAAAAAACCCAATTTAGATTAAATTAGTACATTTTAAATTTTATTTCTCCAATCTGCGTTTTCTTAACTAAAATTAAAATACTTAATTTAGTAAACAAAGATATTAAAATATATAAAAATGGATAAACACTTTGATTCAAACTAATGTATTTTGCCTCCTACCCACTTACATCCTCTGTTTCAGAGGTCTTTGGTGGTATATATAACAAAATCATAATTCAAAGAAAAATTATTGTGCTTCGAAATGATCGTGTTAGAAAATACAAAAAAATATAAAACGTCTTGATTAAATTGTAAATTTTGAAAAATGTCATGATTTTATGTGCAATTAATACCTTTTAATTTATTTTACAAATCCAAAAGTATAGTTTTTCCAAAGAAATCAAAAAATTGGGCAGTTCTTATATTTAACAGTAAGTCCAATTATTTCAATGTTGGGTGATTAAAAATTGATTTCATTTCCTAATAATAAAAAAAAAACACTTTATTTAAATCCAATGAATTCAAGATTGATGAAGATCGAATCACATGAGTGAACATGTAAATTGGTAGGAAATGCTTCCCACATGACATGAAGAAAATGTAGCAAAAATAGATCACATTTATAAGGATTCAATCTGAAAACTGTCAAGAAATTTTATAGGCACATGATTATAACAATTACTCAGTGTTTTTTCCACATCTATCAAATAAAGTAATAAAAATAGAGAGATTGGCAGATAGTGGGTATCTTCAAAGATTAATTTTGGAGGCCAAAATACTTTTTGAACGTGCCATGTTACGCCTATCCATTTTTAGCCACGAAATTTTAATGGCTTTTTATTATACGGCTTTGAGATGCTCACATGAGGGCTGCTACATTTTATCCTTTTTATTCTTTTTATATTAATAATAATAATAATATGAAACTTCATATGAGATTGTTTCACGCATTTAATTTTATAAAATAAAATTCATTTTTCGTAAATTAAATTTATTTTCAGAAAATTATATATAAATTGTGAATTAATTCGTTTCATAAAATTAAATTTATAAAATAAGCAATCTAGTTAAGTTACTCTACTCATATAATTTTATATTACAAATCTATAAAGTGGATTGAATTATTGTACTTCAAAATTTTAGGGAAAACGTATTTTAAGAATACGAAAGGTATCTTTTTCTTTGTCTCAAAACTGAAGGATATTGGTTAAAAAGTGATCTTTTACGTGTTGCTCATGAAGTTTCAGTAAGAGTACTCTTTTTGTAAAAAAAAATGATGTTTTAGATCTCATTTATTATTCTTATATTAGTTTAATTTAACAGTTTCAAAAAATTAAGGTTTTGCCATATTTTGGTATTTTAGCCTTTTTTTTAATTTAAAGAAAAAATAATCTAATAACTCATGGCTTGACTGATCATTGTTGCTATTATAGTACATGTATTTCATGTTAATACAAACATCATAAATAAAATTGCATATAATTTTTTACCATTAAAAATGTATTATAGATGAGATAATATATTTTATAATTGAAATCTAGAAAAGATGGAAAATTGAAATACATTCATGAAATTGTACATATATATCACGACTATTATAAATATATCGAATGTAATACTAGTATTTCACATACATCAAAATAAACATAAATTTTATCAAATACAAAATAGATATTAATGCTACAATAAAATTCATGCAACTCATTGGTTTTTCAATTGCTACATCAGCATTCATTAACTTAGTCTAACAACAGCTACATTTCTTATTATATATCAGGTATATATTCATTATTAATTTGCATATATATGTATATGAATTAAATTTTTTTTTTGTCAAGTGAATTACCCATCTTGACATAATGTGTACTTGATTCACTTTCAGTTGTCAAAAAACAAAACCACTCGTGTGATTGAATTAGGGGGATTATGGTCATAATGGCCTACCACCAATTATATTTTATCAATAATTATTCATTTTCTTTTCCCTGTTACTTCGGCACACCAGATGATTGTTTCTTGTTTCCTTTTTTCCCAGTAATCATTTCAATTGGTCAAACTAGAAAAGAAGTAGCAATCATACTTGAAAATTCATAATATTCACTAAAAATGTAATCATAAAAACTTGGTTACTAATAACATTTTATAAATCATGTGAGATGAATCTCCATCCAATCTGTAGCACCTTATAATTGAGTTTAAAGACTCAAAACAAGTCATTTACATCCAAGTCATTTATATAGTGCCCCCACAGAAAATGCCTAAAGGGTGATCGACTGACTTAGTCTACTAAACATGAAAAAGATCATAAGTATCTGTTTGATTTTGATTAGAGAATAACATTATTATTATCATATTCAAGTTATATATATGATCTTAACTTATCCAAACACTTCAACAATTTATTCTTCAAATAGAATTCAAGATTTGATAATTTTTAAAAACAAATAGTGTAATATAAAAATATATAAAATGATATAAATAAGTTATTCGAATACCCTATGAGTAAAACATGAGTTTTGTTCTCTAATATGAGGGACCTATTTAGATTGAAAATTTAATAGTTTTTGTAGATAACCTAAATTACCTAATTATAAACACACCTCATTTCATTTTAAAGACATAGGATTAAGGTCAAATCATCCATAACCAAGAAACCACATATAGTATTAATCTATCTGATTACCTAAGCAAATTTGAAGACTATTTTGACTCTAACCATTTGTTCGTATTAGTCGATTTCTTGTTCGTTCTACACTTAAAGTTTGAGTATCGATTCTAAGCTTAATATATATTTCCTACGTTTCCATTTCTTTATCATTTAAAATTGTTTTACAAATTAATAAAATATTTAATGACTATGATTGTACTTATTAAATGACCACAATACTTGTTGAGTTAAAAAAAGACTGACAAATTTCAAAGAATTATTAATATCGAAAAGCACATATTGAAACCTATAATACTTTACAAAACGTAGGTAAGTTTAAGAATGGAGGCTTATATGTTTTATTTTTGACAAAACCTTCTGTGCAACTGGTGCACAAACTCTAAATCCGTGCATTTGAGTTGACCCAACCCACCACACGCAGCCACGTGCCCATACGCGCCACCAAGTCGTGCACAAAATTTGCCCAAACATGTTCCTAGATGTCATACATTTATGTTGTGTTAATTATACATTTTAGTAGTGTTAGTCATACATTTTAGTTATGTTAGTCATACCTTTAGTAATATTAGTTGTACCTTAACATTTTTTTTAGACAGATATATTAACCTTTCGTATCTTTTAGTTATGTTAGTCATACATTTTAGTTATGTTAGTTGTACCTTTATATATTACATAAAGATATGACTGTGTTGATATAAAGGTATAAGTAATATCACATAAATGTATGAGTAATATCATGTAAAGGTAAACATGTACAAATTGCGGCAAAATTAGAGTTTTTTTAGTGTTAAAAGTATTTAATAAATATATGATATTTGGACATAAAAATATTATTAATATAACATAAATGCATGATTAATATAACATAAATGTATGTTTAACATAACATTAACATAAAGATCATGACCAAAAAAAAAAAAAGGAAAAGTGTATGGATCTGGGCCGACCCAAACTTGGACCGACTCATAACAATGTGGGCATAAGGTGCATAGGGTGCAACTCTTCATTTTCTAAATACTAACACTTCATTGAACATTGATTTGGCGTGCGCGCATAGGGGAGATGCTATGATAAGTTTTTAATTTTTTTGGGTATTAATTAATTAAGGGATTTAGAAATGTGCCAACTTGATTCATTTCATAAAGTTCCATCAATGTTCAGAAAACGATTTCACAAGAGATAATAATACCTCGTTTATGATAGTAAAGACCAGTATATTTTACCAAAATTAACCATTCAAACCCATTAATTAAATTGATTGGCCCATCCCATGATGTTTTTTATAAAATCAAGGGTTAGTGATAGGGTTAATATAAGTCAAATCATTGTCCGGTATTTAGGGCAGATGTCATTATCTTTCCTTAATATCGGGATTGTGCTTCACTAAACCCCCTTTTAGCTAATTAATTAAAGGGGTCATGGTGGAAAGTTGAGAAAAAATAAGCTCTTGAAGTTGGCACTATTATAAAGAAGCTTTGTTAGCCTTTACCAAAATCACAAAGCGTCACATCTTTAAATGATTTTGATCGAGTCAAATTTAGTGTGCTAGAGTTCTTTGCTTTGAGTATTATATTAATAATTTGCACATCTAAAAGGGTGAAGGAAATTAAAGAGAAATTAAATGCAGTATACGAGCACACATCAAAGGAGTGGGGTACTGGGCCGAACTGAATACCCAGCTTATAAATGGCTTTTTTGTTGGTCAAATAGGCCTATCATTAGAGCCCATTTAAAGATAATTGTTGTATTTTAATTTCCTATGTCCCCTCCTAAATCCACGATGATCAAATTAATGATTCGATTTTTTAAACATTTAGACAACCCTATATTAATTAAACACTATTACAAATTATTTTCCAATGACAATTTATCATCAATTCATAAAGTTAATTTTTCGCAGGAATTTAATGATAATTTGAAATCCGATAGATTTGAAAACCACCAGTTTCATTTTGAACCATTTCTTGAGTGGATTTAGAATTTCCTTTAATTGGTATAGATTTAAAATCCGTATAATCAAAAGACCTTACACATGTAAAACTGACATCAAAAGCTTAGCAGTTTTCGTCCCAATAGGCAACAAATGAAGAAAACATTTTCTGCCTGAGATAACTAAAGTACACAGAGGATATTTCAGAGTGAATTTTATATGATTCTTCTGGAAACATTGAATATGTGTATGAAATGATGGTACAGGAAAAATCATGGTAAACTAAAACTATCTACTTTAATAAACTCCCAAGCATAATAGAAGCCTACGTTATATCTAAACATCACAGATATGTGTTTTTGCCATCAAAGAACGACAAATGTTGTGTTGACAATGTCACCTGCCAAAGCACTTCAAAATAGTAGATGTCAAAGACGATGAAAGGAACTTCAGCCCCGCTGATCCACCAGGAAAGTAAGAAATAGCATAGTATGATAGTGCCATGACCTACAAACATATTAGCATTTCCGGATCAGATAATCAATGGAACTCAATCGTTTGTTTCCTATTAGACGAGCTATTCTGTTTTCCAATGGCAGAAGGAAAAACATTTTGTGAATCTAATTGCCAAACAAAATGTGCTTCACAAGAACTGAAGAAAGGATCTACGGAAAAAGCACAAGTCTTAATACCTGAATCCCAGAGAACAGCACAGATAGAACATAGCTATGAAGCACCATAGAGACATAAATGGTACCAATCATGCTGCCGAAAAACCCTAATGTAAAAGGAAGCCTCTGATAGGAAAAACATAAGAAAGACAATATTAGAGAAGGTGATACTTCAGAAAGGGAATTGAGGAATTTATTCTGTTGAAGTGATCTGGTACCTCTTTTGATGACATGTGGGTAAACTGATTTTTTGGACCTCTAAGGGCAAAAAAGGACCCGATGATAAAGGCACACCCAACAGTAAAACAGATGGCAAATTTCTGAGGCACCAAAACAATCACTGGAAGAAATAAGGTGAATGCTATAAATACAAAGAAAACTCCACTTGCCAGTAGCATGCCAAAATACATGAGTGCTTTTCCCGAAGGGATGCTACTCGTGGCGGACTGGAAATTTCCTGGTAACTCTCTCACTCCTTTGGAAACCCTGGACAAAAAAAATTTAGTTACAAAAAAAAAAGTAGATATATATATGTATATGTGCGTGTATATATATAGTATATGAATTTGCTACCCAAACAATGTACTAATTTACATATGGCATAAGGAAGATAAGTTACAAGATAATTAGAGACAAGGGAAAAAATACAATTAGGTTTAATTATCACTGAGTTCCAATCTTAAACTCCTAGAATAATCTACCCCACATCTGCTTCTTTATAATCTAAATGTACCCTTGGCATGTAGAGTAGACAATAGATCCATCAGAAAAGCTTATTCTAGTGCAAATGAATAAGTGGATGAATATGTGTGGGGTGTTGTTCATAAAATATCCAACATGTTTTCCAGGACTAATTTGCCATAGAGAAAGTATACAGTATCTCCTTCAATGTCCAATCACTGAACTAGAACTAAATCCCCCATACAATATGTTGAACACACCTCAGAATTGAGCAAAATATCAAATAAACAAAAAAAAAAATCAAACCGATGCTATTCAGTTTATTTGGTTCGGTTATTTAGCAATTCTGTTTCGTTCAGTTGCTAGAAGAAAAACTACTCAGTTTTCTGTTTGAAAGAATAGGGGATCAGTCAAAATGACCGACTGAATCCTGACAATTATCCCAAAATACAAACATTTCTGGTTCCTCTTTCAGCTCCTAGGACTAGCCAGCCACCACTTATGGCAATGAGACGAGGTTTGAGGCTTCTTATTTCTTTAAGTAGAACAACTGGTGGTTTGAGGAGGATATTCCAAGCAATTTCCTATGCCTAAAGAAGTCTATGCCAACTCTGGAAGAGTTAGCGACAGCTTTTGCAGGGAGGCAATTTCGGTTTATTCTGTTCAGTCAAAAATGAGTGGAAACCGACCAAATGCTCACCCCCGACTCGAAGTAGATCCAAACCAAAAGGACATGTGGTCCATTCTCACTTCACATCTCACTCTGCCTTCATCATATTCTTTTGAAGAATGAGATGGGTTAAACTATCTTGAGGTATATTTTTTCCAGTTACACAATTAAGTCACTTAACATATAACTTCTCCTAATGCGGGTGTTTATGAGTCAATTGACTACTTGAGGGTAAGTAAGTCTTAAAAAATTTAACGTACAAAAAATTAGATACAGGCAAAATTTATGTAAAGCAATGTAAGAACCTTTCTTCAAAATCAAATACACAGAATATGTAAAAGAGTTGATCATATAGAACTGTCTCCTTGATGTCAAAAGTCCAATCATAGCATTATTCCTCATTGAGTAAGGTATACTCTTCTGGTTTTGATTGAATATGTTTCAATGCTTAATGGATGAGTTTTTTTTTTTCATGAATAATTTTTGTCTTATATGGAACAACTGAGACATGTATTCATATAAGTTAATTTTGATCAAACTGACTAATTTACAGCATAAGGAGGCAAGAATGGTTTGGCAAGGCTCTGTCTACAAGCTTCTAACAGCAGAGGTGTTCACCAAAAACTAAATAATTTTTTTTCTGAAGCTCATGCATAGAGATGGTAAACACTATGAATTAATAGCTGCACAATCATATAGCTATATCTTTAATGACAATAAGAAAAAATGAACATATAGAGTTCTGTCTGTTTGTCAACTGCAGAGAAAATAAGCAACTTAAAGCAGAACAGATCCACATTCCAACACCGTTTTCATCAGTCATTAAGATCAGATGCCAAAAATTTCAATCTCACAATTTCAGTATTCAAATAGGTCATCCTATACATGATTTCCCCCCATCCAATCACCTTATGCGGAGATCATTGCACCTAACCAAACGTTTTATACAACACCAATAAATGCTTCCAATTAACAAATCAGGGGTGAATCTAAAACAGCACGCATCTAATTAACTGCGTAATTGAGAGGCGAAGGATGTTTAGAAATCTTACACGTTGAAAGTGCCGGAAACGGTGTCGTTAGCAGACCTAACAGCGGATTCGATGTCGAAAACACCGGCGAGGGAGGAGCCGGTGCTCGTGTCTTCGGAAGATCTAGCGGAGGCATAGGAATTCCAATCAGCGAGGAGAGAAGAGGAGGAAGAGGAGGTGGTCTGGGGGAGAGAATTTGCATCATCAGCAACGCTCCCTGAAAACCAATTCTGCATTGTATTGTATAATTGGATTTGGAATGGAAACAGAGATGATGAAGAAGACGACGAAGAAAATTAAACCCCAAGCGGACAAAGTGGTAAATTTCTAAAACCACTGCGAACCGTAGTTGTTAAGCGAGAATCATTTTGCAACCCAACCGCCTACTCCCCTCCATTAATTGGAAATATATTTTTAATAACAGAAATTGTACAATAATGTCACCATTTGTTTAAAAAAAAAACTATATTAACATGAATTTTATTTGAATGTGTATTTCTCAATCAGTCCTTGCACAATAATGTCACCATTTGATTTTAAAAAAAAAGGTATATTAACATGAATTTTATTTGAATGTGTATTTCTCAATCAGTCCTTGCACAATAATGTCACCATTTGATTTAAAAAAAAAAGGTATATTAACATGAATTTTATTTGAATGTATATTTCTCAGTATTGTTATATGCACATATTAATGAGTCCACAACTGATGTGTTATACATCGAGGACATTTGATCATTTATCATTTTTCGAAGGAGTGAATAGTTGCGGACTATTGTAAAGACAGTCACGCACGATTAGCATCATGAATATGATGACAATTTTAAATAAAATACATATTTTATTTTAGTGGTATTTTCTGTAGATAATTTATTATATAATTTCGTCAATTTAATGAGTTCGTAAGTTTCAAATATTTTCAGACTCATACCCAGGCTCAGATAAAGGAGAGCTCAGTGTCCGAACTTTTTTCGTCTCTATTTTCAAATTTATAATAGGGTACTTTAATTAAAAGATAAAAATAAAATTGAAATGAATATAGCATCACTTTTGAATATAACATTTGAGAAGATTTAGTTTTCTCCACTGTCAACAATTTTACAAACCTAAAAATGCAATTCCATCATAAGATGTAATGTAAGATTTTCAAATCTTGAAAATCTGAGAAGAGATAAATTATTCAGAGAAGTTTCAAGAGCTGGACTTCGAAAATTAAAGGCTCCTTGGCATGAGACAAAAGGCTACGGCGAGGACCAAACTGCAACAGAACGTTAAGGAAAGACTGCATGTCAGATGCACTCTGAAAGTACATTTGCATTTTCATTTAAGCCTAACATGATGACCATTATAATGTCTAGAGAAAGTGCAAGCAACGAAACAGATAAAAATAAGTAATGAAAAACAGACCTCTTCAGGAATCGGTTGCAAAGTTTCACTTATATATCCAACTGAAGGAGGTATTAAAGCTCTCCGCTTTGCTGAAGTATGTCGATACAAATTGATACAATCAGTATACTCTAGTTTGAAGGAAGTATCAACTATCATGAAATGTAATTTTAAAATTTTAGGGAACTTTTTAATATATGGATACAAATTTGAACCAACCTCCAATCTTCATGCCAATCAAGACTTCCTTGAGACCTTTTATCATCTGTACCATCCAAAAACAAACTCTAGGTTGTAAAACACCTAATAGTTGAAAATCAAAATTAACCAAATGAGTAATGGAAGAATAGGATCCTGCTCATAGTATTTTGGCATTGTACTTTCTACTCGTATTAACAGATTGATTGTAATGGAGAAAACTGAAATTGAGTTTCCCCTAATAATTTCAACATCTAGCAAGAATAAAACTTATTTGAAAAGTGAAAAGTCAAAATGAGTAGCTCAGGGACATTAATCTCTTCTTCTTAAGTTGATATATCACTTCTGAAACATATTTCAAAGAATCAAATTGCAAACTGTCATACTTGAATAGAACTTTCAGTATGTAAAATTTTCAACCTGCCAGGTAACCATTTATTGTCATCATAATCAAGTTGATCTAAGACAATAGATAAATATAATGATGGTAGTAGGAATGAAATTATTCAATGTTAAATGTTGGAGTTTCGATATGTACTATATGAAAAAACCATAAGACTAACTTGCAGTGAATCAGTATGATTCATTGCGGGAGACTGAGAGAATGAAGTATGAAGTAAACCTCCTCATCATCCAGACGAAGTATAATGGGAGAACTCTCTCCACTAAACTGATCGACAGTGCTACATGTGGAAAATAACTTGTGTCAAAGTTAGAAAACATTACTTTATTAAGAGAAGCAAAAATAACATCACATTGTTGTTAAAACAATCAATAACTAATCTCACAAATTAATAAAAGAGAAACTGTGTTTAAGATAATAAATATTAATAGACAGACTATTTTATGCAGATACACTAAGAACTGATTATACCTATGAACAAAATATCCATTTGACCGTCGACATACATAATTAAATTCCACAGTGTCTTCTTCACGTGCTTGCTGCCCGTGTCCTTCAACAATGTCTTGGAAATATAGCAAGAAACTTATAAGAGATCACAAATAATTAAACTGATGCATGTGCCTTTTGGCCCTACCCTACAGACACCCCCAAAAACACACTTTTTGGTGATATACTTTGCCAAGTATCATGTGAAATTGAGCCATCTCAATAAGCACAAATACGGAGATAGCTCAAAGCCAAACAACTTTTCTAGAATTTAGCTGGATGGAGACCCTTCGCCCATGCAAACAATGTAGTTTAATCCAAATTTTGGGATGATTTACCTTGTATTATCACTCCACTAGCAAGCTTCAGTGTCCTGGATACTTCAAAACCAGAGTAGCCATCCATCATGTGTGAGAAAAAACCTCCAGCACATATAAAAGGAAATGAGTTCAGGTAGGGGTTACCTGAGCACATTTGGTTCTTTCATTTCCTGCATTGGGGCAGCAAGAACAGTACAAACATTTCCCAGGATCAAATTAACTCCAACAAGCTGCAAAATTGCTCTTCTTCGTACCTTATCACCTGCAAGGAGTGGATATCCATCCTCCGGATTCTTCTGCGCAGAAACCTTGACTGTTTTCCTAATACAGTATCTTCAAAATGTGACAAACATTGGGCAATTTACAATCAGCTTCCAACTCCAAATTTCAGTATAAAAAAATGAAAAAGAAATGCAATCACTAAACCAAATTTGATTGAGCCATGTGCAATTAGTATATCATCATAAGTAATAATATCAATAGCAACAACCATAACTTTGTCCATTGTTTATACCTACGTTTCGATGATTATGCTGAGAGCAAAAAATTCATGTAGTTCTATCAATACCTATTACTATACCTGGCATCTTACCACTGAAGCTTCAATTATGTGATCAATAGCTATCGCACTTATAAAATGATGTAAATCTTTTGACATGGAATTAACAACTCAACAACCAAAATTTGGCATTGGAAATCCCTCAACAACATAGATAACATTGATGCAGCATAATGTCTCCGAGCACGATTACTAGGCTCTTATTTTGATAATCAGAACCTGAATTTCATACTCATAGAGAGAGTATTATACACAACCACCAAAACTATCACACAAAACTTTATTCATTAATAATCAACATTTAGATACTACATTAAATTTGAAGCAACCAGATTCAAATTCTGAGTAATTTTTTTTTGTAAACTCATGATCCAGAGTATGTCTAGGTGAATAAATGCAAATAACTTGCAGCATACTTACTCAACGTAGCAAGAAAAGATGGAAATTTTAGAGGAAAATTAACAAAAAAAAAAAGCAGAACAACAAAAGCTGATAACAATTAGAGAAGCCGGATTTGACCTCGTAGATGCAGAGAGGAGAGTGAACTGGGGAGGGGTTCGAAATGCAGGAGCTTCCATTGTTTGAGATAGTGTGAGATGAGAAGAATGGATGAGGAGAACAAAACTCGATACCATGGAAACTCGGGTCAGAAAATATCGGGGCAAATACAGTGATTTTATGTATTTACAAACAAAATAAAAGAGTGTAATTATATAATATTTGTTTAAAAATAAATTGATAAACATAATTATATATTACATAGTATGTAAATATATATGCACATATATATGCGTACTATTTATAAAAAAAATTAGTGCAACTTAATGAGAATTCTTATTTTAAATATTTTTTACACAATAGTATCATTGGGATAGATAAACAAATTGCTAAATCGTTTAAAGATTTCACATTTGAAAAGGAAACGGATTTTAGAATTTACATAAAAAAAAAAAAGCTTATTATTTTGGACTATATTTTATTAGTGTTTGTTAATATCTTCGATTTTTCATTCTAATTAAACTTGAAAGCTGTGGCTTTATTTTTCTCCCTATTTCCTATGATAAATAATTTTTTTTAATTATTTTAGATTTTATCTAATTAGTCTTTGACTAAATTATAAGAGATTAGGATTTATTTTTAACAAATATTTTTTTAGAAACGTAGTACTTTTATTGATTTAAAGCCCAAAATATTAGTTAGTAATCATCTGATGCCTAAAACATAAAGGTCATAATTAATATTTTCCAATTCTCAGCTTTGTTATTATTACATGGAATTATTGTATTTTTCCTTTTTATTCTTTTTTATCTTCGTACATACATATTGGTTATGTCTTTTGGGAAAATCATTTGAAAAATATTTTCAAATAATTAGAATTGCAATATGTTAGATATAATTATTTTCAAAGTCTTCACTTAATTATTATATTTCACAGACTCTACATTCATAGTTTTTTACTTTTAGATCATGTATATGAGTACTATATTTAAAAATTTAAATCACTAAAAGTCCAAATGGTGTTTTATTTCGAATTTTATAATCGTCACTGCTATACAATGCAAGAGAAAAGGGGTTTCTAATAAATTATCACAACACGTCCAAGTACAAATAATATAAAATCAATATATATGTATTGAATAATATATAAAAATCAATATATATGTGAACGTTATTTTATAGCAATGGGCTAAAGCCGGGCCAGGCTTGTTGAGTGGGCCTTAACTGCCTATTTACACAGCTCGTTTAGGAGTTTTGGGGCCCACAGTTTTAACCCAATATGTAAAATGAGGACAAGTTGAAGCAGCCACCATCTGTTTCTATTCAGGTTCGGATTCCTATTCGACACGAGTTCTCTAGGGCTCTTATTTCATCATCTATCGTCAATATTTTTGAATGTCAAAATACCTGATAATTTTATTCATTTGAGAGGAATTTACTCAATATTTTGATCAATCTCTGCTCCTCGTGTTCCAATTGGTAAGATTGCTCGTCGGTTTTCGAGATTTATCGAATCAATATCGGAATGGGGAGGCGAAAGGAGCGTCGACTTGCCGCCATGAGCGCCTCTGGTCGCAGAGTTAAACTCGATTTGTTCGCGGAACCCTCCGGTATGCTTATGTTCATTTACAACCTTAGTGGATTTTGTTATCTACCTTAGTGTGTCTGATTTTACTATCAACACTTTAGTGGATTTCTTGTCTTGATTGCTTAATTTTTCTTTGCTAATTGTTTAATTCGTTTGGCTTCTGCTGAACGTTTACATCATTTGGTCGTTATTGTGGTGAGGAGAAATACTTGTTTAATTATTCTGTTAATATAACTTGCTTCATATTTTTGTTCATTACATTTTTTAGGAGATTTGGATGGCTCCTCTACCCTTGAAGAAGTTGGAGGAGACGAAGACTCCAAAACTCATACCAAGTCCGATTCACCTTCTGGTTCAGGTGGGTTCCGTCAGTTTTCTTCAAAGGACTGCTCTTTGTAGAGAAGACATGATGTGACCGCATAATATTGGTGGATATTATTGGGTTTTTTGTTCAAGAAATGTTATTTGCACCCTCGAAAATTTTGTGTTCAGACTGTAGGATGGCTGTGGTATTGGGAACAATCAAATGGTTATCAGACTACATCTGCCCCTGCCATAGTGCCTTATTGTGTAAACTTCCAACCTGTCTTGACCTATTTTTGGCGGCGTCAATGGTGGTTTGGAGATCACAAGGGATTTTACCAAATTGGTTCGTATGTCTTTGGCTTTATTTCCTTTTTGGCGATACTGATGGTTTGAAATTTCTGCTACAGGTTTGATGGTCTTGCTGATGTTATAAACCTTTGCCGTCTGTTAATTTAGCTATTTAATGTTGTTCTGATGGATGTTTCTTTTTAATAATCCTACATATGAAACTGTGTTTGGTTACAGCTACCTTGACATAAAGCAGTTGCATTCAGATTTTGGTCGTTTTTGACATTGTGGTATTCTGTACACAGGTCAACAGCCACAGAATCCACTCCTGCTGCTTGAACAATACAGTGATGAAGAGTTGGATGAAGATTCAAATGAAGGACATCATCATGCTGATGATGCATCTGTTGCCATGAATGAGGAGGTGATTCAACAACTAGTTGATTATGTTGCTCCTGTTAGGCAAATTTTGAGTTTAACTGCTAAGTGAATGTGGCAGTCCATTGCTCTCCTTTTATGTACTAAATTTATTTCCGTGTCTTATCAGTCAAAAGCTGCTAGTGGGGAAGAAGCTGGAGATAGCGAAATTCATCATGGGAAAGAGTCCAGTCAAGACATTGAGCAGTTTCTGATGGAGATCGGTGCTGCTTCACTAGATGTTGAGAAAGAGACCATCATGGGGAGTAATTCCAATGATTTGAAGAAGGAAAAAAATAAAACAGAGGAAGCTAGAGATTCTGTTGCACCTGATGAGCATCTTGTTGAGGATGTGAGTTCAGGCTGGAAGAAGGTGCTGCACGAAGAGAGTAATCAATATTACTATTGGAATGTTGTAACGGGAGAAACGTCATGGGAAATACCTGATGTTGTAGCTCAAGAAACTGTTGAAGCATCTGCAGAGAAAGTTGTTGGAGATGCTGAAGGAAAAACGGATGTTGCAACGGATACATGCAAGCCAAGTATGTCTTTGGACATGGAAGAAGATGATATCACTACCAGGGAGCTTGATGTTCATTCCAAGATCAATTCTCAAACCGCCAGAAGTGTTAATCAAGGGACAAGAATGGACGGATTTTGTGAAAGATTTAAAAGTGATTCTATCGAAGACAATGAGGGAAATGCGGATGCTAATCAAGATAATAGAACTTCGGTGCTTGGTGGACCTTCTACAGATAGTCAAAGTGCCACTGATCTTTATTTGCAACTGATAAGGCACTGTGAAAGCCTGTTAGATAGACTTAACTCCGAGAAATGGTACTAGTCATGCATCTTCTTGGACTTATGCTTTTTTTTTTTTAATTAAAAATTAATGCCATAGTGTTAGTTCGTGTACATTGCAACACTGGGGTTTCATTGCCTTCTATATATGGTATGTGTTATTATGAGTCTCCTTTCTTCTGTTTTTTCATTTCACTGATTCTTCTCTTATGAAATTCAGTTTGAACTGCTGTCTGGAAGATCAAGATCTTAAATTAAAGTGCAAATTGGAAATTGAGATCAGACTCGCAGACATCAATGCATTAGCATCTCATGGATCATCTCTGCTTCCTTTTTGGCTGCATTCTGAGGCTCAGCTAAAACGTCTTGAGTCTACAGTAGATATTGTCATTCATCGAGTCAATTCTGCATCGGTTAGTGGATTTCAGGCTACGCTAGAATCACATGAAGGCGCTGGTGCTGAAACTGAAGTTGATTCCAGTGAAAAGAAGGCACTGTTTGTTGCTGTGGAATCACATGCTGGGGACACCCATGTGAAATCAACTTTTGAAGGTCATAATACTGGTGCCGCAACCATGGAACATGTATCACCGGTGTGGTGTTCTGACACATATCCCGTTGTCAATGTGGGTAGAAAAAGTGAAAATACTGGAACTGAAAAAGGATGTGACCTAAATATAGAACCTGTTCATCATTCTGTTGAAGATGTAGATATGGATGTGGACATGGAAGTTGAAGATACACCAGATCTACCAGAAGGGCACAATACACTTTCAGACCGGGAATCTACATTGCCAGGACAAGTATTAGGTTCTCCTCCTGATGATGATTGGATTCCTCCTCCCCCTCCTGATAATGAACCTTTTCCACCACCACCTCCTGACGATGAACCTTACCCTCCCCCACCACCTGAAGAGCCTCCAGAAACTTCGTATCCTCCAGCTCATTTAGGGTCAGTTCAAGCTTTTCCCTATTCAGAACCATACACACTATCATATCCTGGTTCCGGTCTTGAATATTACGTGCATACAATCCCTGATGTTTCTGGAAATACCCTCTATACACATCCAGAGGGAGGTCAAGTACCACTTTCCCATGTACCACAGTATTATGAAGCGGCTGCCAATGTATATACTGTTGCTCCTGTTGTAGTCAACCCTGTTGAGCCTGCAACCTATTATGGCCTTCAAAATACAACCATCAATCCTGTTCTATTGATGGATGGCAGAGCTGAGTCTTCAGGTACTCAAAGTGAATCTGTTCCTGAAGAGACTGTTACGGCAGGATCCTTAGATTCCCATCCTGAATCTGGCTCCAATTTGTTACTGAAGAACAATATTCATGTTGACAAGTCTTATCATGGCCCTGTGAATGCTTCTCCAGAAGTCCCTGAAGCCCAATCCTCTATTTGCGATCCAGCAACTTCTACTGTGACAAACGGTATTTCTGTCTCATTGTCTGATAACGCTTCTGTTTCTGCCGCCGAAGCAACAGCTGCAACCAAGTCTCAACCTAAGGGTAATTATCGAAATGTGTTTTTTTATTCTTGACAATGCTAGTGATAATGTTTGGTGCATAATGGTTGACACTCACATACAAGCAGCTAAAACCTAATGTTATTACACATGTTGATTATTGGTTGATTTTGTTCGTTTTAGTTGCAAATGGAAAACACCTGACTTGTACAATTTTGTTTGTATCTTCATAGTTTCTCGTGCAAAGAAGCGAACAGTTGCGGTCGTCTCTACTTTAAGATCTAATAAGAAAGTGTCCAGCTTGGTGGACAAGGTTGTAGTAAATTCTTTTCTCTACCATAATTCACTTTTATCCTTTACGTGGTCTTGAGTTTTTCATTTTTGTACCTTTTTTATCAGTGGAAAGCTGCAAAAGAGGAGTTGCATGAAGAGGAAGAAGAACCTGAGGATCCTTATGAAATCTTGGAGAAGAAACGGAAAAGGGAAATAGAGGTTTGAAGGTTTTGATTTTTGTTTTCGTCTGTTCTTACTCTCTTTCGTGTCAATAACTTCCTTTCAATTGCAGAAATGGCGAGCACAGCAGATTGCCAGTGGCGAGGCCAAAGTTAATGCTAATTTTCAGCCGTTGGGTGGTGATTGGTATTGATCCTGAGCTTTCTAACTTCATATGTTTTATTTAACTATACTTTGAACTGTGCTTGTAATTAGTGTTGAACTAATGTATTACCATCATATAGGCTATGTTTGTTCACCAATTACTCAATCCAGACTTTGGACTTTAATATCCCAAAAACCCATTTGCTTCATGACTTAAAAAGGATGGATTTGAAAATCCTTGCACAATCGAACCCTTACCCTATCCTTGTCACTTATTTAAAGCTAATGCCCCCTCCCCCCTTTTCCATTCCACTTTATACAATGATTTCATCATTACAAACACAACTTTTCAGAATATAATAACACAACTACACCCATTTTTTGCAACATTGATGTGACATCTAGGGTACAGTCCTACAACAAATTGGGAATTTTATTTATTTATTTATCATGACTTCCATAATCCATGATTTCCTAGTCAAGGATGGGAGATTCTGAGAAGTTCTTGTGTACACCTTGAAACTTGTTGTCCTAGTATCCCAAGTCCCAACAATAAGAACTTCAAACTTTCTTTCCCCCACCCCATCTTCGACTGATCTATTCTCATGCAGGCGAGAGCGAGTGAAGCGCAAGCGAGCCGAAAAGATGAAAGAATCTGGACAAATGTCGCCAGATGTTGCTACAAATGGAAACCAGAAAACTGATCTCTTGAAATTCTCAAAAGGTCTTCCATCTGGATGGCAGGTTTGCTCTATTCACATCCTTTTACAGAACTTGAGTGTTTTAGTGGAGGAATAAAATGCTGAATCAAACATAACCACTTATGGTAGTTGTTGGGTGGGGGGGGGGGGTGTTGCTGGATCTAAAACTTATTTAAGGAGGTAGGTTGCAATAGTTGATTATTTATTATATGATGACAAGTGCCGATACTCATTTACTTGTATTTTTTCTCGGACCATATATATTGCTTGCTGAAGCCCAAAGGATGGGTTAATAAGGGTTTTTTCATACCTAGTAGTCCAAAAAGAAAATGTGATATTGTTGATGTCAGAAACACTAAGAGTGATATGTGTTTCAATGTCATAAACATAGGACATGCAGCTCCATCTTATAATTGGAAAATATTAGGAAACATCTGTGGTATTTATACTCCACAAGAACCTATTTGCGTGTTTACATTGCCCATCAAAGATTTAAATATCTAAAGCAGCAGATCTATTTAAAGGTCTTTATCAACACGAGTCTTTATTTTTGGCTCTTTTCTCGTCTTTGTGGTAAACCATGGTGAAAAGCAAATACATGCATTTATACCTTCACAGGACCAGTGAGGTTACTCATGACCTTTCGTTTATAAGTTTGCATGGATCAACATAATAGAAGATATATATTCAAGTTGCAAAGATTTATCTGTGAGATGGTTGCATTGGCATAGGTCTATTATAAAGAATATGTGTGTGTGTGTGTGTAACAAAAATTCATATGGTATGATGAATGTGAAATTTGAGTTTTTAAATGGTTGGATTCTAATTTTTCAGTCATGTCTACCCTTATTGCTCATTAATCATTATCCTCTGCATGTCTATGTCCTCTGCCAGTGTGCCTTCAGTATGGAAATTCTGTCTGTTTTCTGACTCTATTGCTCAGCCTATTGGTTTCTTCTGGTGTTCTTTAATCTCATTTGTTCCTATTGTTATTTATGTTAAATCATCAGAAAAATATTTTTCTTTCTTAATAACGGTGCCTCCTTTTGTTTCTCAGGTTTATTGGGATGACTCTTCAAAGCAAGTGTATTATGGAAATGTATTGACATCAGAAACCACCTGGATCAGGCCGACAGAGTAGATGGAACTCCATTCTATTTTGCTGTTTCCTATCCTGTAATTAAAATTCATTAGTTTAGGAATCATTTAGGATTGCGGTGATCTTTTCTTTCGATTGATGATTAGGATCTTGAGCTGACTGTTGAATGGTTATAACCTTTCGACTTTTGTAGTCGTGCAATGTGTTATACGATCTTCACCCAAGTATGGGATTATATGTTGATCCTGGAAAATGAGATATGTAGGAGCAAACATTCACAATTGGGAACAGAGGATCGCTTGTGAGACAAGATATTAACACTTTCAGATCTGGCACCATGGTTGATAAGCTTTTACTCGGACCCCTTATTCATGAAGTCATGCTTGCCGTTTCGACACATTGTCGTTTGCTCACATCTGAAGTTTCAATTCTCAATATACCATACTATAAAGAGTAATGGGGAAAAATGGCTTTTTACTCAGATGATCAAGATAAAGTCTATTTGTTCACAATAATTTCACCTTACATCCTCAAAATTTGTTCATATTGCTCAAAAATTAGCTCATAATTAAAGTGATGAATTTCAAATTTATATCAATCCAAATACTATCAATAGATTTACTAGGATGTATTTCAATCTTTTTTCTCAAATCCCTAAATTTAACATATAATAGCAAATAATTGGCGGCGGGGGCTATTAAGTATGGAAACTTGCATGTTTGCTACATGTTCAGAAAAGGGGAAGCAGATCATGATTATTCATATCTTACATTTTTTGCCGACAATGTATTAATCTGAGAAACAACATAATAACATCCAAAGCTATCTAATCTACTTATTTTTATCGAATTAAAAATAATTAATTTGTTCTCTCAATAACTAAATTCTAAATTCCAAATTCCAAATTCCAAACCAGGTCTTGGTGGATCTGCTTTCACTTAGAAAATCTTAGTATTCGCTCACTAAATTAAACCATGCATGCACTATTAGATTTCAAGTAAAGCATCCCAACATTAGGACAAGATACAAGAGATTTTTCATCAATAAGAATATGATTTGTTTCTTCTCTTTTCATTCTGGTAAGGTCCTTCCTTCTCTTGATCCTTTAAGGATAATAGGAGAGCAAGGAAGCCAAAAAGAAAGAACCCACCCGACCAGTGGCCACCGCCTCCGCCACCGCCGCCACCGCCATCACCATCATCACGGGGTGGAAATCCTGACCCACCATCATCAAGTTCTGGAGACTTTTCTTTTCCTGGAATGTAATATATACACAATAACGTTTCAAATATGTGGAACCATGACCTTCTTAAAGCCGAGGCATACAACTAAAACTAATCAAAAGAAAATGCTCAAGTTCTTTAGAATAGTTATTGGAGACGATAAACGTGTACCACATGATATTACTGATCACAAAAGACATTAATTTGATCAACCAAGCAGGTCAGTGAAATTATGTAGCCTGGTTGAAAAGCTCATGACTTGGAACTTAGACTATCATGCTTGAGGTTAATTCACATCAGTTCAAACTTCAAGCTATGACGTTCTAGTGCAACAGCTCATAATGTTATATTTCAAAATTTTATTACTCTACATAACATAAACATCAATAAAATAAGACTTATGTATGTAATATAAATACAAGGAAAAAATTTATTTTAGTTGATTAAACCACTTATGGGCATACTTGCTTATGAGCTAAATAATTTCAGCTCAAGCACAATAGTTTTACTTTTGAACCAAACTCACATCCCTTAAATAGGTTTGAGCATCAATCAGGCACAGCTAACTTATGAGCGATTGTAAATTGTAAGCTATAAATGGCAGCACATTAAACCAAGTTGATTGAGAATGAGAGTATCACCTTGGATAGGTGCAACAGTAATGGTAGATGATTGACGGGTGACTGTTTGTGTTTGTTCAGCAGAACAGGTTGCACTCTGCAGTTTAACAATCAACATAAGCTAATCGAGTGTAGGAAATTTTTTCATCTGCTATAATCCCAAGAAAATGTAAAAATCAAGTAATCAAAATTGAAATTTAGAGAAAATTTCATGTGTTATATCGGTGAGTATAAAACGCCTTAGGCTTGTCTCATACATTGCATAAGTACTTATTCCCATATCATCATGAGGTTTCTTCAGTTAACTAAAAAGCATATCACGAGAATACGATTGAAGGTAATTGTTGGCCCTCAGGAGTACTAGCTATCATGAATCCAAGAGAGAAGCAGTACTCACTCAAGCACCTGTGGAAATACACAGAATTACCACCAAGATCATACCTTGAAGGCCACATCTATAGAATTTCAAGACCCCAATCACAAATAAACTAAACACCTTCTAACATTAAAGCAATCTGCTTTGCCTGTTTGTGGATGAATTCAAAAGCGAAAGTAATTCCAAATGTGCAAGGACTGAATGCTTGTAAAAGCAACACAAGGGTCTTAAAGACATGATTACACATAGATTGCTGGAGTACACAGAGCATATACATTATCATATAGGAAATTACCAGAGCAGCAGCACATATCATAGAAGCATGCTTCGCACTTGAAGCATGCTTTGCTCTAGAAGCATGATGATTCATGATTCTTTTCGTTGCAAAAGGATGAAACTGCTGGCGAAGAGGCTTTAATACAACTGGACTGTGCCAAATATTTGGTTTCTCCAAACACAGATCTCCTGATCGTACTGAGAAGACAAAGTAATTCACTGTATAAGGTCCACAGAATAAAGAACTAAACATGTACAGAGTCACCCTTTACAAAGGTGAAATCCTGTGTTCATCGTTGACTATGTGTCTACAAAAAGAGTCTTTAAAATATATTATTATCCTTAAATACATTATTTCTGCCTCATAATATGACCAATAACTGCAACAGATACATAATTCACTCCGAAGAAAACACAAATCGAGCTTATTACCAGTTAAATTTCCATAAAGAACATGCTATTAACATAACTGAAGTTGGAGATTGACTTACCAATACATAGCGATGTAATTGGACTGGCAAAAGTAGCAGTCAGTGACATCTCACTGTTTGTTATTGACACCACCTGTAAAGTATACACAAATTAATAACTAATTATATAAAGTTAAAAGAAGAAGAAGATTATAACTGCATCATTCAATAATGTTAGACAATTTCCATATGTATAAAGCTCAAAATTAGCTTGAAAATCCCCCATAGTGAACAGAGCTTACACACTTTCCTTGTATCTACAAAACCTTCACAAATACAGATTATCTTCCATCCATCTTCAATGAAAGCAATTAAAAAATAAACATTCTAAGCCAACACAAAACACACAGGGCTTACAACGTGCAGACATGCAAATCTTTTTTCTAGAGCATAGAAGTAGAGAATTACACATCACACGATCAAAATCTGAAATATTCAAAACATAACAGAAATCACCAAATCACAAACGAAAACTAGTATCGATAATTTCATGAGTTGAAGCCTCTTCCACATCCAGAAGCAAACTTCACCAAATCTATTCTATTAAAACAGGGATAAATTCGAATAAATTAAAAGCAAATGATCTTCAATATCCGCAAAATAAAACAGGCGGCTATATGAACAATTAATACCGACAGGTGGAGGAATAATTGCAATAAATAAACGTATATCAAGAAAAAGAAAAGAAAATCCAGAATAGAAGAAGAGAGCCATGGAAAATCAGAGTTCTTGACTTTTACCTGTAATCGGCAGATGAGAACAACAGGGAACCGGAGGGGAGAGAGAGGTCAGAAAGAGAAGGAGAGAAGATTAGAGAGAGGAGACCAAAAATACCCTCTGATTTCGTGTGATTCGCACGTGACTTTCTCAATTGATTTTCTAATATTTATATTTTCTTATTTAATTTTTGTTTAGAGCAACTCACCGCCTCTCCCTTTTCCTACTTCTTTCACGGCCCATCGTATTATTGAAAACTTGGTCAATAATAGAAACATAAAAATTAACTAAATATGGATTTATCGGTAATATTAGTATCGAGCCTTAGTAAGACACATGATTAAAAATACTAAATTAAATTTAGTAAAATAAAAAAATTAATTATATTTATAAAATAAAATATATTTATAGTTTTATAAAAATACATATCATTTAATTTAACAATAAAATCTAACACGGTATGATTAATATATTATCTAATTGTTGAAATATAGTTGCATTAGTAAAAGAACATAAACAATTTTTATTTTTATTTTATTTAAAAAATTTATATGTTGTTATATCTATTATATTATTCAATCCTCAAATTTTCTTTTCAATAAAATGATAAAGAAAAATGAAAGTCAAATTTTTAACAGATAAATTAACCAAATTTTAAATTTATATATGATTTCTTCATTAAAAATCTAGTATGTGTTATTTTAACAAACTTAATTAAAATTTCTATATTGTTTACTAATGTACTTGGTAAGAGAATTTCGCGTTTGACATTAAGGTGGGATTTTGGTTGTGAAAAGACACTATTTTTCGATTTCAAGTATCTTCACATCATTAGAGGAAGTTCAAGCAATCACCACCCCTAATGATTTTCATAATCAAAATGGTATTTTGCCTAACATAATAGATTTCATGTGTCATGCTTTTGACACTGTAATTTTTTTCTTTCACAGTTTGACGATCGATTAATATTGTTGCACATTTTTCTTAACGCATTCCCAAATGATAAATAATATGGATAATTATTTCTTAATATATAGGAACAAAAAGAGTAAATCAACAATATAATATACTAACATATATTCAGTAATCATAGGCACCAATCAGCTTATAACTTTAATGTTTCTCAAAAAAAAAAAAAAAAAAAAAACCAATTATTGATATATACTGGTAGCTAATTAGAGGAAGAGTTTCTGTGGTGGCGGCAACGGAAAGATCCGGCGTGTTTGGTGGGCGAACAAAGGCACTGAAGCGGCGTTGTTGGTGGCGGTTTTGCAGCGCCACCTTCCACCGGCGACGCTACATCACTCTGCACTGCTGATGATGATCCATTACTCGATTCCTCCTTTATCTCTACAATATTCAGACGATAACCTGAGAATTTTCCTGTCTTTTTCGTCGTCTCCATCTTCTTCAACCTCTGTTTCGAAATGTACTCCTCTCTCTCTCTCCTCTCTCTCTTGTGGAAGTTAAGAAGGATAATTTTCAGGGCCCAGTAGAGGGGATAAAGTATAAACCTGAAGAGAAATTATGAAGAATATATCTCATTTATAGGTCAAATTAATTTATAAAATAATATTTAATTATTTTTTATTTATTTAGGTTGTCTTGTAGGCAGTGTGGTAGATATACGTTCAGTCATTATCCACTTAGAATAGGAAGAGAGATAATTCATAATTTGTGGACAATAATCGCTCGTTGATTCTCATTGTCACCATCTTTTTTTTGTAATTACTTGTTGCTATTTGGAAATTTGCACAACTTAAGAGATGAACTATAATAAAAGCCATCGACGCAACACCAAATTATGTTATAGATAAAGATGCTAAAAACATTATTGATGCACCAAATTTCATTAAAAAAAGAAGATATTATCCATTAGCTTACCTATTTGAATCTACAGTAATACAAAGCAGAAATTTAAGAATTCAAAATTGCAAAATATCCACTCTAGAATGTTGAATCTTAATACTTAATTTCTGGTGGGCTTCAGTATACAAAACCTCTACTCAACAACAACAAAAATGAAAATATATTTTCATTTATACAGAACCTCCAATCACTCTAGTAACTTTGTATATCTGAACAACTTATAAACAGGATGTCTTTTCCTCCTTTGTCTGAAAAAAATAATCAGAATAGGGAAAAATAATGTAAACCCTAAAATACAAGAGTTGTACTTGTACTTTTATTTCTCTATCTCTTGCTTACAAAGAGGACAACAGGAGATAATCTTGAGCCACTGGTCCACACACTTCAGGTGAAAAATATGAGTACATGGCAACTGCCTAATTTCTTCCTTGTCCTTGTACTTGGCCAAACAAATACAACACTCCTGAAAAACATAGTAATTAGTAAGATTTCTCATTAGCTCTTTTCACCTTTTCAAGAATCATACAATAATGAAATTCTATTTTCAGCACATAATTATTTGGGACATTTCGATAGTTGGCACATGGTGGTGTGATCTAAGAGTACGATAAGGACTGTCAAGCATCAAATCATGTGGACTCATTGTGGATCATATGTGATCTAAGAGTATAAGACCAATTATAACCACTTTTACTATAGGATCATGTAAGAAAAGCTGAATAAAGTTATAGCATACTGGATTTTCATGGTTCTTGGCTGAATTTGCATGCTCCAAAAGACTCCCAACATCCTTGTACTTCCAGCTTGGTAGACTGGAGAGCTGATCTTCAGTAGCTCCTCGGCTGATTGAAGCCGTGTTCATGTTGTAACCTAAGAGAGTACTGAGCAACGGCACGCAACAGCACAGCAGCACAAACAGTATAAATGGAAAAGAGTAGCTCACAGCATTCCAAGCCAACAGAGTGATGCAGAGGACGTGGAGCTTGGGAGCTCGATGATATGACCCAAAACGTGAATCAAACACCCACACGTTGCCCATCACAAACCATATCGCGAATACCAGCTCAAGTGAAGTCTTGCACTTCTGCATGTACTGCAAGTTTCTGATCACAGACATGTTATATTAGACCATGTAAAAAAGATTGCTAGTACATATATTGGAATAGAAAATAAAACACTACAGTTTTTACCTTGAATCTTCATGGTTTCTTTGCTGTTCAACATCAGAGCCACTATCTTCTCGAGGTAAATAAACAAGGCGGTAGCGCCAAACAAGTAGTATAAGACTAAGGAAACATCCAAAAGCATAACCAGAAACCCAAATTCTCATGGGCCAAACAGGTCTCTCCCCTTTGGAAATGATCAAAGTATACACAGTGAGACTGATTTGAACCAACAGAGCCATGAATTCCATCAGCATCCATTTCCTGGAATCGAATGGATTCGGGCCAAGATCAGACCCTGACCCATTCTGGTAGTGAAAAACCCTTCTCAAAAAACTGTACCACCTCGATCTCGATACTTTCATTGCTAATCTAATCAAGAAAGGAGGCGGATTCCGCAAAGACCTAGCCTGGGAATTCAAAGCAACTCTCTCTTCCAGAGCTGCTGGCAAAGCAGGTGAAACCGAAACTGCCCCTCCATGACTGCATAGCGAATCCACCGTGAAAATATATCTCGTATTCATTGGCAACCAACCAAATTCCTACAATTCACAAAAACTGACTAATCTCTCAGAGGGTATAACACAAACAGGTGGTGATCATATTTTCCGAGCAATAGAATTCAACAAAACGAAGTCGAAATAAAAAGGGGGTGAGGATAAGACAACAGCAGAAGGTGAAGTGTATCAATAAACAAAAGCGTGGAAGGTGAAATTCCGATTGGGATGGCGACCAGAAACCCAACGGCTTTGCTTTGAATGGAAGGGAGCAGAGAAAGGAGGATACAACGGTTGGCCTAACTTCCTCAGCCCTGTTGTTTAACAAGGAAGCAAGTTGTGCAGAAAGCTATGGCGTATGTGATCTTCAGCAACACATAATCTAGAAAAGCTTTATTGTGTGATTAATGATGTTAACCTCATGTTAGATTGAGCCGCCAAACATTTAATTGGATGGTGTTGAGGAGATTAAATTGTTTTGACTAGTTGTAATAATTTAATTGATTTTGAATTCTGGCGGGTACAGTTGTTGGCCAAGCTATCTGATCTGATCCCAATATTCTGGGGCCCACTACTTCCGTGGATCTATGGAATTATCCACGTTGCCTCATCCATGATTCATACACCCTTTTTTTTTTTTTTTTTTCTAGCAAGATTGAAAATATGTATATGTACAAGTGTACAACTATAAAATTCTCCACGTTGCCTCATCCAATATTTGAATATTATAATACATTTTATACGTAAATTCAACATAGGAGGATTTCAATATAAAATAGGTTTGATGGCAAATAAAATCCAAAATTTTACATAATTTTTCTATTTTGGACAATTGTTTTAGAATCGTCAATTTTGACCATGATCAAGTTAATTGATTTCAGTTTTAATCTATTTATAATTTTGATCAAAATTAGATTATTATATGGTGATGTAAATATCGTATAAATAATAGATAAATGATATAATACTTAAAATTTACTAAAATTGATTAATTTTGGTTAAAACATTCTAACCTTGTTTCCATCATTTCTTCTTTCATTATTTTTATTATTTGTAGGTTAAAGTGAATTAATTCATAATTAATTAATTTTGGTTAATTTTAAGTTACTTATAATTTACCTATTTATTTACATGACATCCACGTCAACATATAATCTAATTTTAATTAAAATTATGAATTGATTAAAATTGAAATGAATTGGTCAGGTTACAATTGATAATTTTTTAACCATGATAATTTTAAAACAATTGATTAAAATAGAAAAAAATTGTAAAACATTGATTTTTTTTTTAAATTAAGTATAAAAAATATGTTAATAATAATAATAAAAAAAAAGATAATACGAGTTCGTAATTATTTGATGCATGACTACTGATACCGAGTTATCCCAAAGTTGAATATTATAAGAGACCAAAAAAGAAAAAAAAAAGAATATTATCGAGTAATCCCAAAGAATGAATATTATGAGAAAGGAAAAAAAAAGGGGAATATTATGAGAGAAGAGTGAGTTATAACTCAGATAAGATATCTTCATATATATATATATATATATATATATATTATATATAATTATATATAATAATAATATATATATATATATAAGAAGGACCAAGAATGCCACATGACAAGCATACAATATTTTCACATTAAATGTAGCTAATTAATTACTTCAAATTTTATGTTACTAAGAAACATTACTAATTAAATAATATAGTAATGTTAATAGATTTATCTAAATAACATATGCTAAAATTCAATATTATAAATTATTTCCATAATTGAAATTTGTTAAATTTAAAAGTTTAAAGAAAAAATATAAATAAATAGAAAAAAACTAAAATAAAGGTGGGGCTGATTGAAAATGGTTGTTCAAACTTATTAATTAATGAAATTGAATCAATTTTTTGAATATGTGATTTAAAATAAATTATGAAATTTATTTGTAAAGTTTTGACTTTCATTTTTTATCATTTATTTGAAAAGAAAGGTAAGAGTTGTTATAGACGTTGAAAATAAAAAGCAAAAAAAAAAAAAAAGGTGTGTGTGATGAATAACATAATAAACATAATAATATATATTCTTTTTTAAATAAATAAAAAATTATGATCCTCTACAAATGGAACTAATTATAATTCTACAATTAAATAATTATTTTATCATATTATGTTATATTTAATATTCAATTAAATGATATGTACTGCACAAATTATATATTTAATTTTAATATAAAAATAATATTTATATTTTTCAAATTTACCAACTTTTATTTAATTTTTTTATAAAAATCCCGTGTAATACACGGTCTTATACTAGTTTTGTATAAAATAGTCCAAACAAAATCACCTTCATATAAGCTTTGTGCTAAGACATTAGACTTGGTGTAGAATGAGACTTGAGTGTGGGCCGCTATATGCATTTTCTGCTCAAAATATCCAGTCTTTAAGACTTGGGATTGGCCCAATAAAAGGTTGGTACAAGTCCGAGCCCATTATGACTACCGTCCTAGATCGTTACACCTGACGGCGTCGTTTTATATTTAAGAAGATTGGGTAATACATAATGGATTTATCGACTTCTCTGTCATCCTAAAATTTCATTATTGGTTTCGAAGAGAGAATCAAATCGAAGGCAACCACGATTCCTGGAAAATCGTGTAAATTTGATATCTTCTGCAGCTAGCGAGAAGACTGTCGATTCCTCGAATCGTCTCTCATCGATTGAATTTTGAGCAAGCTAGGGTTCCGACATGACGACGGCGGCGAGACCTACGTGGGCACCGGCAAAAGGTGGAAACGAGCAAGGGGGAACTCGAATCTTCGGTGCATCTCAAAAGTATTCGTCGAGGGACATCGCTTCTCATACTACCTTAAAACCCAGGTTCGTTTTTTATTTATTTTTAATACCTAATCTCAATAGAATCTAGGCATGTTTTTCTTTGTTTATTTAATTTTTCCTGGAAATATAGCTTGTTTTATTGCTGTTTTACGGTGTAATTTTTCTTGCTCTTTTTTATGTTTTCTGTTCAATCCGCGAATCAATAAAATGGTATCTTTAGCTTTTAAATATTATTTTATGCATGCCTGAGCTTTATCTTGTTAGAACTGCCGTGTCCTTTTCCTCCTTTACCATTCTCAGTGTTCAGTTGCAACAAAGAACTTATGAGCCTAAGATCATTGAGAAGTATTGATGTTGGTGGTAAAGTCTTTGGTGAGATTCTCGTAGGTTGCATATCGATTGAGGGTTTTAAAAGGAATAGCAAAAAATGATAACGATGCATTTTAAATCCATCAGAAAATGAAAATGAGAATTAGATTGACAGTCGTGGGGAATGGGTCAGTTTCATTACATTCCTTCAATCATACGAACCACTTAGTTTTATTTCTTTTCCATTCCTTCTATCCATAACCACCCCAACCAAGCATCTCCTGAATGTCTTTTGATGGAAATCTGAAGGAGCCATCATCTTTTGTACAATCTAATCAATTAATCCATTAGGCACTGGTTCCTGGATTCATAAGAAGTATCTTTGTATATCTGATTTTATTCCCTGTGGCTGCTGATGTTATATTTTATGTGTGTATCTCTTATGAAAATGATAATCTTCTATTTATGTACTGTCCTTTATAACTGCAAAAGGTCTGGATGTTTTTAATGTTTTGTTGAAAACATACACGATATAGTTCTCTCTATTTACTTGTATACTTACTGCGCCAGCATTATTTGAACCGAGTGCATCTATATCGTAATGCTTTGTTGCAGGAGGGATGGACAAGACACCCAAGATGAGCTGCAAAGGAGAAATCTCCGGGATGAATTAGAGGATCGGGAGAGGAGGCATTTCTCATCAAAGGGTGAGTGTTACTTATGTTCCAATCAAAAAATATATCTAGCATTTTGAGTATCTGTGTTCCCACGTGCCACCCTCTCAAGTAATTTCATTTTGTGACCTGAACTTTTATTTATTTTCTGCAGAGGATAGAGATCGTCGCAAGGGAGGCCATCTCCTTTTAGAAGGTAAATAGTGCCTGATTGGAGTTAGTGTACCTGGTTGGAGTTGCACATAGGAACTCTGAACTGTGTATTCTTATATTTGCTTTTTTTGTCTTAATAAGTAGTTATGCTTTACAGGGTCTAGAAGGGATGTTGAAGACCGTATTGTTCCACGAAGTGTGGATGCAGATGATGCTGATGTGGATGTTCAGAGTGATGATGATAGGTTTGCCATTTTCTGTTTTTCTTCCACTTATTATTGTTATTGATAATTGTTGCTTGTCTGATATGGTGATGCAGTGTATTGTTAATGTTTTGTACTTTTTGGTTTTTTATATATTCGTTGTCCAAATAGAGTTTTTGCATTTTTGTTGCCATTTAAAACCATCTATATAATGATGTGTCATCTTATATGGAACTCAAAATTATATATAATAACTTGTCCATCATTAGTGCCCTTTTTACTCATTTGCAGCAAATACTTGCTAATTTCACTTGTTGATTCAACCAATATTTTTTGTTCTTTTTAGCGAGGATGATGATGAAGACAATGATGAGGATGATGAAGAAGCACTCTTGGCTGAGCTTGAACGTTTAAGGAAAGAAAAAGCTGAGCAGAAAGAACGAGAGGTAAGCTGTCTCCTAGGTTTCAGGTGTTCTCTATTCCTGATGGTTCTGGTCTTCTGTCATAGAATTAATTTTCCTTTTGCTGTCAATGCAATTGTCATTTTTCTGGCTGTATCTATGATATTATCGTCCTTTACTTCGCATAAAAGGGACTTAGAATTCCTGTGCCCAAGAAGTAAGAATAACAAGTTATTCATTACTTTAATGGTTGATGTCGATAAACAGATGCATATGACTGTTAAGTGAATAAGTGATGTATGTAACATATAGTGATTGCTTCTTTTTCTTGAATTTTCCATCCACAAGACAAGGTTGTAAGGTTCTGGTGCTATTTTTCCATTGTGAATATATATTTGGCTCTGCTGTTGCTATCTATAAGTTTAGTTGCTTTGAGTAATTAATGAGTTGTTATCCTTCTGTAGGAACGAGAAAAGCAAGAAGAGGAGTTGAAAGCCAAAGAAGAGCAACTATTGCGTGGAAATCCTCTGATAAATAATCCAACTTCTTTTAGTGTGAAGAGAAGGTTATTTACATTATTCTTCCTTGTCATTTTGATTGGTGGCTGAGGCGTGGCGGCGTCTTTTCCTGTTTGAGGTTTTGATAATATCAAGCTAATTGTTCTCTTTGTTCAGGTGGGATGATGATGTGGTTTTCAAAAACCAAGCTCGTGGAGAGACAAAGACCCCCAAGCGCTTTATCAATGATACCATCAGAAATGATTTCCATCGGAAGTTTCTCCACAAATACATGAAATGATGTCTCTTCACCACTCTACTCAAGGGATGCTGGCCTGATGTCCGAGTTTGCCGAAGACAAGTCTGTTAGTCTCTTTTGTTGATGTTTGGTATATCATTTTATAAACTCTCTGTGATATGCAGATAATATTCATGTGTATTATCTACTTCTCAACTATGGAGTGTACTGAAAAACTTTCATTACTCAATCCTTGTAATGCAATCATGTTTTCCCTTTACTGTTTATGTTGGAACAGTAGGATGCTTTCTTGCTGCTGGGTTTATGTTCAATGTATTGCTATGCCTACTTATACCTATAATTAGTTTTGACAGAGTTCAGAAGATTTTCTACCAAATTGCATACAGTAAAGAAGTTTTATATCTATATATATATATATGAATGTTTTTAGCCACTTTTTACATTTTTGGACAAAAATAATCTTCAATTTGATTTAGAAAAATAAAATAGTGAAACATATTCATCAGTTGAGGGGTATTTTGATTTTTTTAGTGACAAAGTCTTGGGTGAGACCGTGTCGGGTCAGGTTGAACATAAAAATTATGTAATAGTTTTATATATATGAGGTAGTACTTTTATGTGTATCATGTAATATTTTTTAAAAGTATCATGGTATTATATGATATACATAAAAGTATTACATTATGAAGTATCACATGATATACATAAAAGTATTACATTATGAAGTATCACGTGATATACATAAAAGTATTATATGGTATACATAAAAGTATTACATTATGAAATATCACATGATATACATAAAAGTATCACATGGTACACATAAAAGTATTACATTATGATGTATCACATGATATATATAAAAGTATTACATGGTACACTTAAAAGTATTATATTATGAAGTATCACATGATATACATAAAAGTATTACATGGTACACTTAAAAGTATTACATTATGAAATATCACATGATATACATAAAAATATTACATTATGAAGTATCACATGATATACTTAAAAGTATTACATATTACACATAAAAGTATTACATTATGAGAATAAAACATGATGTGGTACTTTTATGAATATCATGTAATACTTTTTGAAAATATCGCTATGTAATACTTTTATATATATCATGTAATACTTTTTGAAAATATCACCATGTAATACTTTTATGTATATCATATAATATTTTTTTTAAATATCACATAATAACTATAAAAGTATCATGTAATACTTTCATGTATATGATGTAATATTTTTATGTGTATCATGTAATACTTTTAAGTCAACGGTGTTGACCGACCATTGACCAACGTTGATCATTGACTTTTTGACTTTGACCGTTGACCATTGACTTTTGACCGTTGATTTTTTGACTTTGACCTTTAACCTGGTCGGGTTGACCCATCTCACAAAATGGGATCCGTGAGACGGTTTCACACAAGACCTACTCTTTTTTAGTCACGTTTTGGAGGCATATTTATTTTTATTTGAAAAGTGGATAAAAAGTATATTTTCTTATGTTTGTGAGTAAAAAAACATCTTTTCTCATGTGAAAGTGAAGTCAACGAATATTTCTTTATTTTAACCCCGTTGGTTATGAGCTTTTGACATAATATTTTGGATAACATAACAGTATGGAATGATCAACTACTGCAACTAAGAAGAAAGAGCCATGAAGTTAAAATAAATGATTCTTGCAAACTTGATTTTCAACAAATGTATACAGTAAACTATGAGGCCTAACATAAGGCCGAGTGTAAGACAATTAACAGCAAAGGCCTTATGGCGAATTTCCTGCTTGCATTCACCAAGAAGACATTTATCATTTCAATCTAGTGGAGACATCAAAAGAATTATATTCCAAATGCACAAGACAACCTTTGCCCGACAACACTAACCCACTCGGTTCGACCATCATGCATAGGTTGCACGTTTCGGTGAATGAGAGAGGTTGTAGAAGATTACTTGTATGCACGTCAGCATAAACATTCCAAACAGACTTGCCACCATAACATTTACCTACACACTTTTGCTCTTTGGTCCTTCCAAAACGAACTCAACGTACAAATCCTTGAGGGCAATTACAACGGTCGTGATCAGTGGCCCCATTATTGCTCCCTGCACAACTTATATGGATAAGTCTTGCAAATAGATATGCTAAAACAAGATTATTAAGCAATACATGTAGAGTATTATCCACAATGGTTTATGCTAACTAGCAAGAGAAACATTAAATTTAAACCAAGTAAATGTTGATCATCAAGTTTGGAAGTCTATAATAATTGACATAAAACATATAAAAATCAACATGGATCCTAATAAGGGAAACAATGCCTCATTATCTTGCGTTAATTAGAGAGCTAACTTCAACACTGAAAAAAAAGGATTCTTCAATATGAGACCTATCATATAAGGGATCAGGTGAATCAACAATTAGCTACATGGAAAATTCCCTTAAAAGAACACTAAATTCATCACATCTCATGTAAGTTAAGTAAGCACTAAGAAAGATGATGCAGACATTAGTGGAAAAAACTAAAGAAGGAAACGAAGAGGCAGTATTACCTCTAGGGCAGAAGGGAACAATGTCATTCCACCAAGGATGCTGAGACCTGTGAGATAAGCACTATAACCAGGAATATCCTCTTTAATTTCATAAGTTCCATACTCCATTAATGCTAGATGAATAATCGACAAGCTGATCGCCAATATATACTTGCCCTCAAACACCAACTGCAATGCAGCCGGAATGGTTGAAATCCATGGGGGAAACAGAGGCAACAAAGAACTAACAAATACAAGCACAGTTGACATGTACAAGAAGTGAATCGAGAACAGTCTAAAGAGAAGCCACGTCATACATCCTTGAAAGAAGGCAATCTCCACCGTTGCCAATAGTACCCCTGAGATGGCCTTGTCAAGGACCTCAACACACCGAGTTCTTGCAGGAGGCGACATGGGAAGCATACACATCACGTGTTCTGTAACCCCACCCGATTCTGATGTAATCAGATAATACAAAACCCAAAAGAAAACCATCGATTGTGAAACAAAGTTGAATAGCCCAGCTGCTCCAGATAGAATCGAATTCCCAACCAAGAACATGAGCTTAGCACTGCCACCTAGGACAGATTTACTGCTAACTAATACACTCTGCATCACATTCATCCCCTGAGAAGCAAACCCTTTCGCCTTCTCCACCAAATCCTCGCGGCTAATCACTACTTCTCTGAAAATCGCATCCACCTCAGCATATATTTGGCCCCACTCACGCTCCCTAACTCGGTTCTTGAGGCTCAGAATCTTCTCAGTGTAAGGCGAAGGGGTCATCAGAGCTGTGGACTTCGAAGAAGAGTTCCCTGACGGGGTTATCACAAATTGCTTGATCCCAACGACGAACTCAGTCATGTTATACTGCATTGCCAAACTATCAATCTGATCAGAAACAGTTTCGTAAAGCTTTGTAGAATACATATCTACCATCCCAGGGACATCATTCTCATCCATCCATTTCTTAACCCCCATCTTTTCTGCGTAATTACTCTCTTCCACGTGCGATTTGAGTGCAAAGACGGCATCTTTACCCTCCACGCCCATCTTATACGAGAAGAAAATAATGCCAGTCAAAGAACCAACAATCATAGCAACAATCAACCCAATAGCCACAAGTGTCTTCAACCTATTCAAAATCCCCCTAGTGAAAAAAGCACTCACAGGAAGCCTTCGAAAGCTATTGCTCCTAAACGTACTAACTCTGCTCATAGTCGAATCCACATTCGTAGAAGTAAACATAAACCCTAATGCAAGAATCGAAATCGAGCCTAGACTGCCAATGTGCTCATACGCCATCACAAACAACCAAAACGACACAAGCCACCTCACCAATTTATAGAACCCACTCTTCTTCTTCCTCAAAGCCCTAACCTTTTTCTTCCTAAGAGCAATTCTATAAACCAAATCCTTAATTTCAACAAGGGTTCCGACAAAGACTCTGAAAATGGCCACAGGGACAGCCAGAGTCGTCTCTGTGAGGCCCAATTTCAACGGCTCAGACCAGAATCCAACGAGGGCCTCTTGAATACCCCTCAAAGGGATTGAACAGATCACGGCCCACAAAATAGGCCTCATGAAATCTTCTAGAATCTTGCAAACTCCATAGAGAACAAAAATCGCGAATGCGAGGCCCGCGTGGGCCATGGCTATGTAGAGAGAGAGGCGTACCTGAGGATCAGTAGAGAGAGAAGTGGTGTCCTCATTGGGGGGCGGCGGCGCGTGGGACTGCGGCGGCGGCGTGTGGTTGGTCTCGGGCTTTCTGATGGAGGCGGATCGGAACATTTCCTGCCACGGTGGAGAAGCAGTGCTCGGTTTTGATTTGGAGTCGGAATCATATGGCACCAGCTCCATATAAATCCTCTCTCTCTTTCTCTATCTCTTTCCTTTCTAGAGAGAGAAAGAGATGGGTGTGTGTGGATGATGAAAGAGAAAGGCTGATGACGCAGTTTCAAATTTTTGAACAGTTGGAAGAATTACAGATATGATTCATGTGGGAGAGGATACAATTATAGAAACTGAGCTTTATTCTTCTGTCTCTCTGTCATTGCTCATATCATTATTTCTCTCTTTTTTTTAATTATTTTTATATTTTTATTATCTTCACTGACTGACCCTGTCTGCATAAAAGCTGGTCACAATGATTGGTTATTTACACTTCTTGTCAAATACTGATGTGGAATGACGGTATTGCCCTTTGTGTTGCAACGTGGGGCCACAACTTGCATAGGTAGTTGTCGGCACGCATTCCAGGAGATTAGCCCAATCCTCGGTTTGGGGTCTATGCGACACATGTGCAACTCATTGGGTTTTGTTTGGATTTCAAGTGTAAGTTTTATTTTGTAAATGATGATTTTATATACAAGGTAGAATTGAAATTGAAATGTTGTGTCAAATCGAGAAAAATGAAAAAAAAATAAAATTAAATGTAGTTATATAGTTTTATTGTGTAAGTAGATGTATGACTATGACCCTAACTCTTATAATTAGAGGTGATTGGACCGTTTGAATCATCAGTTTTGTTTTCAAACCTATGTTTCAAAAAAAGTTTAAGAGGTGGAATCGACAATTATAATTTCAATTATCAACTCTTTTGTTTTTCTTTAAAAAAAAGAAATTATTCTTGTAAATTTCTTAATTACAAAAAGATAGATGAATTCCACATGTATTTTGTTACTTGTAGCCATACATTTATGGATTGGGATGTGATGTTGCTCCGATCCGACGCTCTTCTTCTCCGGTCAAAAACTCGAAACCTCGGATCCAAAGACCTGCAAAACAAACACCGGGAGGGTTCCCGGCGATGGGACTCCGACGCTCAAGTCAGAAAAAAGGAGAGAATATCTGTGTTTGTGTGAATTTGCGTATATATAAAAAAATAAAAAGAATGAATCTTACACCCTTTTATACTCCCTGTGAGATATAGCCGTTGAAATCCTACGAAAAATAGGGGATATAACCGAAAAATAAGGAAAATAGGTTACTGATTCCATGAAAATAGCAGTTTGTTACGATCAAACTTAATTCGCACAGTTCGTCTTATCCTTATCGTCAGTCAGTTCGACGACATGTCCCGGAATTTAACAAGTTCGTACTGTATCAGTTCGCGATTATCCCGAAGCTGGATCAGTTCGTCACTTTTCAATTCAGTTCGATTTTTTACTTTAATTCGAGATCGAGGAGAAAACTGCGGTTCGAAATAGTTCGACCATATCAGAATGGATAACTACCTATTGATTCTTTTGAGTCATTATGACACATTATCGCATAAACTTGGTTAATAAACGATGTGTCACATCCATCCATAGACAATGATAGACTATAGTCTATAAGAGCAACTATATTAGTCCATTCTCAGGACATTATTATCTGATATTTATTATTTTAATATTAATTGTGTTTTTGTAGGTTTTGCAATTCTTCTGAAATAATGCTTTAATAAGAGAAAGAGTGGAGGAAGAGAGAGGGTAAACCAATACATCATATTTTATTATTTACTTTTTTTTTGCTTTTAACTTTTTAATTGTATTATTTTATTATATTTTATTATATTAACAATACAATTGGTTAGAATTGTTGTGGTTGCCCTAAGGAGTTCTCATTAAGACAGTTTAATACTTCATTGTGGAATAAAAACTAAAAGTGGAAATATGTCTTTCTAGTTAAAAACAATCTTAAAATCCTTATCTAAGTTAAATATAATTGTCATTATTTATGTAACTTCTCTATCATTTTCATCTTAATCTAATCTAACTATTTGCAAGTTCCAGAAGATAAAGTTATTTGAAACAGTAGAAAACATGTTTTTCACGTCAGATTAGATATTCAAACACTCGTGATTAGAATAGATCAACAAATGAATAGGCAAGAATGAAACAGAATCATAATTTTCAATGTGTAGTTTGAAGATTGTTGGATCATAGCAACAAAAAATGATTAAAGTTGGTAAACACTAATCTTTCTGCGTAGACAAATATAAGCACACAGACGATAAGCCAAAGCCATAGCTAACAACACCCAAACTTCCTTCAATCCACCCTCCAAATTCACTGTATCGAACGACGGTGAGCTCTGCAATCTCCGGCAACCACCGGAGCTCTCACACTCGTACATCTCGTCACCGGAGTATTGCACCTTCATCAGAAGCCTAAACCCGTAGAACATAAACGACAGGTACTTGAGCCACTTCATGAACTTCGGAATATGCTGCATTACAATAAAGAAACACTGATCAAACCAAAATCTCATGTAAGAATCCAGGTTCAACCCTGGTCATCACAATCTGCACCTTTATAAAGGTGGGATACCACTTGAATTACAAAACTAGTGGTATGTAAGAATCAGTTCTTGATTCAGTTCGTGTAGTATTTATTATTACCTGAACATAGTATCCACCTGTAAGAAGAAACATCATTAGTATAAGAGAGGCGATCATCCCGGCCCGTTTCACGTTCATCACTGCTGCCCCAAACAGCTCCCCTGCTCCCTAATCACACAGTTTATGGATCAAACTAAGTTCTTGAAATCATGAATGGCTTTAGAGAGAGAAAGAGACATACTTGGCTAGTTACGACGATCAAGAGTATGGTGGATAAGGTTAGGAAGAAAGATTCAACTGTTTCCTTGAAACCAGCCATGAAATAGAGAATGCACATGAAGAAGGTGGGATACAATAAATGAGCCATCATATCGCACAATGTGCTGCAAATATAGTAAACACTTAGTCTATACATATCTGCTTTTCGTTCTTTCACCAAATACATCTTCTCGAATGGGAATACGTAGACTGCTCCGAATATGGACGAAGATGTCCAGAATATACAGATGTAGAACAGCAAACCTATCTGCAAAATCATAATAGTTAAGTAATTGTATGATACTACAAGGACTAATCAGCAATTACAGATTGTTGCTCACCTGGTCTCTGAGTTGAGCTTCAGTTGCACTATTCGATTTCCACCATAAAAGGCCTAAAAGAATGGCCACACCGAATGCTTGGATCAGTCGAAGCTGATCAAAGTAATCCCTCCATCGTTCTTTGAATGTTCGTTTGAACAATATTCGAAACTGTTGGAACCAACTAAGTGTCCAATCTTTCTTCACTTGAACTGCCAGCTGGAGCTGCTCTGGCACCTTATGTGTCCCATGATTCTCTTCCTTCTCTTTCGGCTCCAATTCAACTTTATACTTATGTTGCAGATACTATCAGTCGTGAATAAAAAAAATTCAAATTCAGAACTAATTTATGAACTCAAAACAGGACAGTTTTGTAAAGTTAGTTATGCTCACTGTTACTACGAGTTTTTCAAACTCAGAACTCTCTTGAGATGCAAAGAGCTCATCCGGAACACTGATGTCGTTGACTTGTCCTGTTGCTAAATCGAGCAAGAACTCTGCAGGGTTCATCGCTATTTCTGGGACGAAACTTAGACACGAAAAGTATTCCAATGAATCTCTAGCTTTTCCATAGTAGACAGGGTACCCTTCTGATATAAGCAGGACTTTGTCGAACATGTGAAACATTCTGCTCGAAGGCTGATGGATTGTCGTAATAATACTCCTCCCTGCCTAAGGAACAATCACAATAATGTACACATTATTATCATTCATAACCACTATGATAGATCAACTCAGATATTAAATGTGTCTACCTTTGCAAGGCCTTGAAGCATCTGTAAGAGCCGATTAGCTGACGTGGAATCCAGGCCTGATGTTGGTTCATCAAGCAATAGTAGTGAAGGATCAACCAGGATTTCATATCCTATACTCGTTCGTTTCCTTTCTCCCCCCGACACACCTTTGATAAACGGGCCACCAATTCTTGTATGACGACATCTACATTGTTACAATTGAATGATTACTATATTGATAATACATACATAGTTTTGTTATGAGTATATATATAAGTATATAGCTAACCTTTCAAGGCCTAATTCCTTGACAATCATCTCTACTCTTTCATACTTTTCACGAGGGCTCATTCTGGTTGGGAGTCTCAAGAATGCTGCGAAAACAAGTGTCTCTTCGACTGTCAATTGGGGGAAAAGGACATCATCTTGAGTCACGAAACCGATCCTGCAAAATCAAGAAAACAAACACTTAGAATTAACATGACTTGAATTTGGGCTGTTTTAATTCATGATCAATTTACCTTCTCTTTAGAGATGGGCTATAAGAAACATCATTGTAACTAATAGTCCCAGTAACATTTTCATGCAATCTTCCACCTATGATCTTCAACAACGTTGTTTTTCCACTCCCAGAAGGGCCCATAAGAGCTAAGATCTCACCAGGCCCAATACTTCCAGTTATACCCTTCAATATCTGCTTATAATTATCCTGTTCCTTGTTCAACTGTGAGGCCACTTTCGACATTACAACCTTAACAGGGTTAACAGAGGAAGCTGCATTTCCAACTTTTACCTTAAACTCCACATCTGCAAACTGCATTACAAATTTTCTTTAAAAAAATATATAATTATAAGTTGAAAAAACACAGTGATCATGAGGTCTACTAGCCTTGAGGAAAATCGGGAGGGGGCGATCTTGTCTTCTGCTCGATATCTCCTCCTCTATGTCGATTTCTGAGCTGGAGTTTCTGAAAAAGGTTTGAGAGATGAACTCAATGTTATGGCCAAAGCTATTGCTGCCTGCAATCTGCATGGATCCTAAGGGTGGCGAAGATTGTGAAAAATCTTGGATTTCAGTTTGTCTTCCACATGATTCCATGTTCATATAAGGAAGAGGAGGATCAGTTAAGGCAATGAACTTGGTCTGAACATTTGTTATATAGTGAATCAAACAATAACAGACCAAATTAGTACTGAATGTATTTTGAGGAAGAATAGCGACTGTTAGGCAACAAGCTTTTTATGCACAGCCCTTTGAGTTAGATCACTTGCTTTTTAGTTGCTACACACCTTTCGCAATTCTTTTAAGTTAGATAGTGGATAAAGAAATTATTACTAGTTCAAGAATACATGGATATTGATTAAATAATTATTGCATTTCTTTAATTTTTTTGTTTTAATGTATTGTTTTTAAGAAAAGTATGTGAATATTCAATTGAAGAGAAACCTTTAGTATTGCTCATGTTGCAGCCTTGCAGAAAGATCTCAGATTCAACCATCATAATACTTGCATGCCAAGATTTTCTAAAATAGTAGAAATAAATCACAACCTTTATAAAGTTTATAATTTAATCATGATATTTTGAATTTAGCAAAAAAAAACTTTAATTATTGCAATCGGAATCATAGTTTTATTTATTATGATTTGATTTATGTATCCAACTAAATATCCGTATTTAAAAGTCATATCAAAAATCACATAATTTTAAACATAAAACAATTGTATTTTATTTCAATCAAAACGATGTGGTTGTAGAGAATTTCAATTAAAAGAATCGGAGTTTTATTTAATTTCTCCTAAAATAATATTATTTTGATGGATACACTTACGTATTTTCATATTTTCAAAATTACGACTTATGATGTGGTTTATAGCTTGAGTATTTGGCTGAACACACACTTAATTTGCTGAAGAATAGAATAATGATTTGAATTACAATATTTAATTAAAGTCTTGGTTTTTTTTTTTTTCTAAATTCAAAAGGTTGAGATTAAATTAAATTGTTTTTTTTTAAATGGTGATTTTTTTTTTCTTTTACAATTAGACCAAAATATTATATGAAAAATCTTGATTCGTATTTTTAAATGACAAAGTAAAACTAAACCAAACTTTCCCCTATAAAAAAATAAAAAGAAAAGAAAAACACAAACGACTTATATACGACTAGAATTGATTGTATGATGAACCACTTAATAAAAAATTGAAATAAATTGGATAGATCATAGACTCCCTTTCATAGGATATGATACCTGATATGATCTCACTCAAATTTTTATCTAAATATTTTTTCATCTCTATTATATTGTTTCATTAATATAGATCCTATATAAATTGTAAATATATGTTAATATATTCATTGGACAAAATATATAAACAACCTTTAAATAACATAACTAATTTTTGAATATAAATATATTTGCTTAGAAAATTTGGAGCATCAGAGAGGGTGCTTCAAGAATGAAAAGAGAGTTCGGTTATAAAAGCGCGCTCTCCTATAACAAAGTCGTGGTTGATTTAACTGAACTCATAGAAAGCAGACGACGTCGTCCGGCTACAAATCGCCAGAATCCAAACCCAGACCAGTAGGCCATGGAAGCTTCGGAGGAGATCCTGCTGAACTCACTGGCGAACTCAGGAGTTCCGATTCCGGTCGGTATCTCTTCCGTCCGAGATCTAACTCCACCGTCCGTCTTCTCTCTCTGCTCCCACGCGCTCCGCTTGATCGACGGCCACCACTATGCTTCGCCGTTTCCGGCATCCTTACCGGAGGACTCCATGCCTGACAAGGTCAAAATCTGTACGGACCTTGCCCACGCCTTCAATAAGCTAGGATATAGCCCCGAGCTCAGCTTCCAGAAGGTTCTACTAATTCCGAGCCGTCTTCACTCATTTTTCCCTAAACAAATGGAGTATATTTAATTTAGGAACTTTTGTATACAGTTCAACAATTCAAGTTCAGATTGATTAGTTCAAATTTTCAACTGATTAGAAAGATTTCAAATTTAGGCATTGCACATTACTGTTTCCGTGTCTCCCGAATATGTAATTTTCTCTGATGTGTTGATTAGGCAGATTCTATATCCATCAGAGGAGGACTTGTATAATCTGGTGAGGTTCTTGGTCGGAAAGCTGTCTGAATCTTGTGGAGCTCGGACAACAGCTTTTGGAGATCGTGATAGTAGAAGATGCTCCGCCAAGGAGAATCTCGATGGCAAGGGAGAACCTATGCAAAATAAAGAAATTTTAAATGGATTGGAAGATCTGAGATTGAAGACTCAAGCAGTTCAATCCTCTTATACGATCTCTCAACATGATTTAGCTGAAAGAGTTGCTGAGACTAATTCAATTTTACATGATGTGAAAACTGGGGTTGAAGATTTTGAGGCTAAAAAGCAAGATTTTAGTGCGAGTGAATGTAGTAGGGGAGATCAAGACGGTTCTCAGGTAAATATGTATTAGTAGATTCAAATTTTAGCAGTAGAATTGTGTTTATGCTTAGCTCAAAACAATAATCCAGTTCTTTTAATCTTAATTGCTAGCTGATATAAAAGTCAATAGTAAAAAAAGCAGAGAAATAAACGTATATATAACTGTTTTGAGCTATATATGGATCTTTGGTCGTATTAAAGTTGTTCATTTTTGTGCTGCCGTTGATGTTTTGTATATGAGGAACTGACTGTGCCTTATAGAACCAAGGAGAAGTGCTTAAGAAGCCAGTGGTGGAAAAACAGTCAAACTTGCAGCGGCTTGATGAAGAGCTACAGCTATTGAAAGCAGCTGTAGAGATGGTGTTTGATGGTGAACATCCTGTTGAGTTTCACATTGGACAACTCAACGACCGAGTAGAAGCCAAAAGACAAAAACTGAAGGAATTGAAGTTGGAATGGTAAGGATTTGGAGATGCTTCCACATAATGCTAAGACTTAACTCTGCCTGAGCTGACTAGGAAATGGAAATTTCTATGTGACCATTTCATGATTGTTTTCAATTGAATTTGAGAATGCACCATTTAATCTATACAGTGTGGCAAGTTTTATCCATAAAGAGGATGACCTTGAATGTTTAATGCAGGGATGCTGTAGAAAAACCTCTGCAGGAGAAGAAAAGAAATCTTGAGCAATCTCTCCTGTCGGTATATCCAGAAGCGAGTGAAAAGCTTATGAAAATGAAAGAAATTGAGTTGGAAACAGAATCTATATTAGCTGAGATAAGAAGAAGGTACTTTACTCTGGTTATGCATTTCTTCTGTGACCACACATTACATGCTAGAATGAAACATATTTACAAATGTGTCTTTTCTTCTTTCTTTTAGATTTTTGATATCAAGAAAGTTTAGGCCCTGGCTATAGAAATATTAAAATGGTTGTGCAGAGTACTAAAGACGTAATACATATGTATTCTTTCTCTGTGCGTTTGTGGTTGTTGAGTGGGGGGGGGGGGGGTGGGGGATAGATATTATAAGAGTCGTATTTTGTACAATTCATGTCTTGACAATATATGACCATCACTGGGCATTAGAGCCAAAGTGGTTTAGTCCTCGATTGTCGAGCACCCATGCAGCCATTTGTCAACACTTGACAACTATATTCCACATTAGTTAAATTTTGTTGATTGACTTGGATCCACCTAAGGTTAGAGAATATCACCAGAATGTGAGTCATGTGAGTAAATCTTAATAATTTTAAAAACTGTCTTAGGGAAACAAGGTTGCTTGCTTGGGCATAATTTTCAAAAGTTTTAAGTATACCGTTGGAACAGTTGTTATAATCCCTTCTACTGAGTTTTCCCCTTCCCTTTTGTCTTTTGAGCATGCATAATTCAGGTTGTCTTTATCTCAAAGATTTTGATGTTTCTTGCTGTAGCTAGATACAGATGTGTTTTAAAATCTCTCAATTAACATGTCTGTCTTGGATGCCATACCAAGGGAGGAGCAAGTTTCCAAGCTTTCATCAGATCTTGAGAAACAGCCAAAGCTGGCACCTAGGAGATCCTACATTGAACGGGTCAATGAAATCACAAAGAATAGCAGGAAACAGGACAACGACATAGAGCGCATACTGAAAGATACTAGGGAACTCCAGTTGGAGAGTAATACCATCCAAGAACGCCTTAATCGAACTTATGCAGTAGTTGATGAGACAACTTTCAGGTATAATCTTCAGATGGTCTAATGCCATGAGCTCTTTTTCTTTAATCTTTTGGAATTATTTTGAGTGAACACATCATGTTTTTAGTTCATTCTCTTAATTATCATTTCCATTTGGTGATGTGCGTAATAACTAAAGAGAATTCTTGCAGGGAAGCCAAAAAAGATCCTGTTGCTCGTCAAGCTTACAGGCTTCTCACAAACATCCATGGGAGCTTTGAACAGATTGCAGAGAAGATTCTTACAACTGACAGAACTCATAGAGATGCTGCTGATTATGAGGCCAAACTTGCAGTCATTAGTGCTAGAAGCTTGAATATGGGTAAGCTGCAAGCAGATCTTGATGCCATTACAAAAGAAAACGAACTCCTTGTGCAACGTCTGCATGAATAACAATAATTTGAAGGCCGTACAACTACAACTCCATTCTTCACATTTGCATTTCTTCTGTCTTTCTTTTGATCATTGTCGATAGTGTTTGCTTTGTTAATAATAGCTCACACATCTATCTACATTTGTAATTGTAATTTTGGTGGCTTATTACGATTGCAGTGAGTTAGTCTTGATAAAAATAAGACAAAAGTAACAAGTAGTGAACTTGACTTAGCAGAGGTTAAATAAATTCAATAATTACTTCTAAAAATGAAAACCCAGAAAATGAGTAGCAAATCCAGAACTTGTTGATCTCCAATGAAGCATAAACAGGAAAAAGAGTTGAGTTGAGTTTCACTTGGTGACAGAACTGCTCTCACCAATGGAACTATCGAAAATGCTTCGTCTTTTCTTGTTCTGTTCCTCCTTTTCTTGACGTTCGAAGTGCTTTTGAGCATGACTTGCAACTTGTGTAGGATTTCTTGTTTGGACCACATATCTTGAAATGCTCTTCCAATCCCCCTTTCCATATTTTTCCAGTCCAACAAGAAATTTCCTGTTTTTACCCAAATCCAAATACACAAAATGTTGAGCTTCATACAAATGATCCTTGTCTTTTTTTGATAAGAAGTTCATATTGTGATTCCAGCATTTCAAACAAAAAAAAAGTCAAAACAGTGTTGATGAAAGATACATTGCAAAAGTGAAAATAATAATAATAATAATAATAATGATATGCATTTTGACTTAACCTATGTTCCTCTTCGGTCCATGGTCTGCCGGCTTTTCTCTGAACGCCCGTTCTCTTCTTCTCAGATTTAGGGCATTCCGCATCTCTGTATGCCGGCGGCGCCACCAGTCCGGCTTCGATCGCCGCCACGTCATCCAACAGCACAGCGTAGTGCTGCTCCACCTCCGCCGCCGATTTCGTTCCGAGCACAGCGGCGATTTTGTCCCACCGGTCGGGGCAATCTTCGGGAAATTCGATCAGATTATTTTCAAACAGCTTGTCCTCAGCCCACGTCCACGTCGAATACTCCGCTTCGGAGTTTTCTCCACTGCTGTAAGCCATCAAGATCCGACGGTTATCAGTCCTTGTCCTTGTCTTTCAGTATAAATTTCTGGAATGCACATAAATAGAGGGCGATTATTTGGGGGTTTTGCTCTGGACACTCACAATCTGGATTATCACGATGAGCATGTGAGGAAAATTTCTTTGAATGTAATAATTGCAGGATTTCTTGAGCAGAAAGGGAAAATCTGGGGATTGGATTTTGGTTTGATTGAATATTTTGTGGAAACAATCAAATTTGTATAATCTAACCCGTCCGGATACTCTGCCACCAGTTTTTCATTTCTTTTGGATTAATCGGAATTTAAAAGGGTAACAACTAAATCTTTTCCTCCAAAATAGGAAGAACCAAATTGTTACTGGGGATGGGGATATATAAGTCGACACGTGATCCCTTTTTTGTCCTCCTAATAATTAAATTTAAATATTAGCTGGTAAATTTGATGAAAGAAATTAATGCTCGTGTGCTTTGGAATTGTGAAGAGAAATTATTTAAATTTTACATTTTTCACTTAAAATACCATGATTTTGATTGTCAATGAATCTAAAGTATATCGGGAGATATTTTTAGTGGAGAAAGTTCGACACTCATTAGCAGTATCTAAACCTAAAGTAAATGATCAATTTGCAAAACACGATATATCCTAGATATTTTTAGTGGAGAATATTTGACACTCATTGTTAATGTCTAAACCTAAAGTAAATGATCAATTTGCAAAACTCATTTCAAATCGATGATATTAAACACATTATATATATCTTCGACTGAAAGACTCTGAACTAAAGTTAATAGACCTAAAACACATCGAGGGATCTTCAATGGAGAGAGACCAGCACCTGAGTAAGTTTGAGAACAAAAAATAATCAATCAATATCCAAAACGTTAAAAAAAGTAGTTCAAAATATGTATTTTCATATGTTTGTACCGATGAAAAGGGGTATAAGTATATCTACCTCATCTTTGGAGGGCAATATGATCTTTTTTCTATAAATCGTGTGGTAGTTGACCTTCATCATATTAACATATCTCGTTTTTTATACATGTTTTATCGATTGAAGTGAACCTTCGATAAATTCTTATACATATCATGATAACTCTTTTCTAGGGGAATAATTCGAAAAAATATTATTTTATTATTTCTCTTTAAAAGATTGATGTATTAAAAATAGTATCAATTTTTATGTCAATAATTGTCAAAAAAGAAGTCCTAAGTATTATATTTTATTAAAAAAATCACATTTTTTATGTACCGATATAAGTTTTTCTATGCCAAATTGCCAATAGATATGATATTTCAAAAGTATGATTTATTATTTAAAAAGAATTATTTTTTACTAAAGAAAAGTTAAAAAAAAAAAGAAATGAAGATATTTTTTCAGCAAAATGACTATTTTACAAGAGAATGTATCTAAAGGAATGTTATAAATTCAATATATACACGTTGTTCAATATTAAAATAATAAAAGGCTATTCACATACTTATGAGATAGCATATGTTTATTGTTTTTTTTTAAACATATGTTTATTGTTAATGTACCGCACATTAAAAGAAAGATGATTAGTTTCAAATTATGATATTAACAACACATAGACATGAGATCCATCAACAATTGATACACTGATATATACCAAGTATGGATAGACGAACATTTTCCTCACAATAATACTATTACAAACCTAACTAGTCTAAAATGTTAGAAGCATAATACTCATGTCGAAAGACTGACATTCAAAATAATATAGCTTTCAAAATTCGATATAATATTACAATCCTAACTAACCCTAGATTGTCAAAGCATTATCCCTTATGTTTGTTATAAATAATCAAATTTTCTTGAATATGATTCTTGTGAGATTATCTCACAACTCTGTGTATGAGTCAACCCATAAATAACAATCCACAACCTGGAGAGTGTGAAGAAATCCTGGAATAAAGTTGGAAAAAAAGTTTAAAATAACAATTAATTTGCTAAAAGATTTAATCTTTAAAAACGTGCATTTATTATGAATCAGAGATTGTAATAAAATCCCTATCAACTCCCCACATCCATGTGTTAAAAGGGGAATGAATACTCCTTGCCAAGAAGTAGTTCTAAGCTAACTGGAAAAAAGAATACCTGAACTAATTCACCTAACATAACTGCAGAGCATTCCATCCTCCAAAAATAAATCATTTAATTATTTAACAGCTGCATTCAATATTCACACCATGCCATGATGAGCTTGCTTGCTGGTCTAAGCTCGCGTCAAATATTGTCTCGATTCAACAATTTTTGGTTCCAATTTATCTGTCCATATTGCTGTTGAGGTAGAGGTAGCAACTGTGGTTGAGAATAAGAACTCAGAGGAACAATGGAGTCCGATGCTCCACCGGTTGGCTGAGCTAAAGATGGATTTGACATGCTCTGAGTTGGATGATATATACCAGGAAAAGAATTGTGTGCAGGTTGAAAGGGAACTGGTCGCCCCTGTGGAAGGTTGTATAAAACATTTGTCTGTAGAGCTGATGCATCTCGTCCTGAAGATGATGTCAATACCTGCAAATCCTCATTCTGGGAATGTACTGCGAGCATTACTATCAACCTACAGTAGGAACATAATAGCAACAGAACTAGAGACTCTTTCTTTGCCTCTCGGTTAAAATTGAGAAACATTTACTATTTTGCAAAAATTACACTCTATTAGTGAGTTATATCCAATCCATTGCTCAGAACAGCTTAATCTTCCATCATGAAAAGCTTGTGTGATTGTGTTAACTAGTAGGCACTATTATACAAATCTAAAAAGGATATTTGATTGTGCAAGCAGTTACATACCTGTTTTATTGTTGAGTACATATTCATCTCCTTCAGCTCAGATCCTGCAATACCATCATTGCTAGAGGTTCGAGGGGGCAAAGCAGCACCAGAACCGTAACCCAGTCCAGAAGCTCCATACAAACCATAGCCAGAAGTTCCATAATGGGTAAGATTTCCAGTTATATTTCCTGGCTTATAAACTGGTGGGATAGGGAATTTAACTCCTGAAGCAGCAGCAGTTGGTGGCATATATATGTTGCCGGTTGAAGGTTGATGAGGGAGCCCACTGTGGCTAAGCAACTGATGAGCATTTTGGGGGGGCATACAAAACTGTGAAAAGTAAGGATTGTATGGTATGTAATTAGGAGAATATGTCTGCCGGAGGTAAGGAAACATCTGTGGTGATACAGCAATAGAACTGGGAACAATTCCTCTGGGTTGAGTCATAGATGGGGTTGCACCAGCTGATGAAACATGTGAATTCCCTCCCTATAATGGAAAGAATATTAAAGCATCCCCAACACAAAGAATGATATTAAAGATGTTTAATTCGATCAGGCAGTATTGAGAATGTAGACTATTCCTGCTTCTGTCAAACTCATATCAGAAAGTCAAGTGAAACTACTGAAATCTCGCGTAGTAAAATTACTTCATTTCAAGATTAAGGTGGCAGAATAGAACCTAAACTTGTAACAGATCAGATATAATATAAAATGACAACACACCTGCAGTTCAAGTCCTTCGAGTTGTACAAGATGGGATCCTACAGTTGGAGGAACAAGACTCAGACCATATTCTGACATAGGGGGAGTAATTGGGTTGTGAGATCCTCCAGCCGGTTGCAGCATCTCCTGTTTTGATTGGTCGCATCTCAGAGCAGTACCAGTTGAAACATTTTCTTGCGATGATTTGCAATTCACTAGCATATGGGGAGGAGGGCGGCGATCAGGATAGTTACTGCATCCAGATATTGGGAGTGAAGACTAAGGGCTTGCAACTAATAACGATTCAAATGAAACTTTCTATTTAACCTAGGACAAAGAAGTGAAGAATGAACAACCATGCAGTAACTAAATTACAATAGCATCCAAATGAAGAAGAAAAATTATCATGTTACTTACATCACAGAAGGATCCTCAGAAGTTTTGGTTGGATCTGATGATTCCCTAGGACCGGTGTCCTCATTATTCTGTCCAAGAGACGCCTCCAGAGTTCCAAATGTCAAAGAATTCTTAAAAGCTTCAGGTACATGAAGATGATTGGGAAAAATCACCGACTGTTTAGCTGACATATGTACTTGACTGTTTGCTTGTTCTGAAGAAGGATCCTCTGCTGTAGAAACATGATGTAGATTAGCTTCTGATGCAACACCAGCAGCTTCAGACATCTCTGTAGACATGATTGAGGCAGAATAAGATAATGTAAATAGAAAGCTGCAATCACATATCCTTCTTAAAGCAACAAGCAACCTGATAAGTAAGACTAGTCACTAACCAAAAACAGATATGTAATCTTTCTACTTTAAAATTCACTCATTTTCCAGTAGCATAGTGAAAAGTGATACAAGATGATGTAAATGACATAATGGTGTCTTTTATTGTAAACAATGTAAAAGTAACTCTTATAAAATAAACTGATTAATAGAATATAGAGAGATCCTTTTCTGATTGTTAGCTTCATTTCTTTTTATACATTTCACAAAGGAGCAAGTAAATGAAGGCTCCTAACAAATTCTACAATTGACATGAACTATAGGGTCAAGTAGTAATCCACCTATCAAACCTCACAAGGTTTGCAAAGTGTTCAAAGCCATTTTGCATGTTAGCTTAACATATTCTCTACATTTCACAGAGGACCAAGTGAAAAATATTCATAAAAAAATCAACAATTGAAATTATATATATTGATAAGTTACACAAGGAAATGAATGGATGACAAAAACTAGTTAAAAAAATCAAGTGAATGGGAGAAACACGGAACAGATGAATGAATAACACAGTAGGTGATGTAGCACAGATCTATAAAATCATCACTCTCCAAATTATAAGTTCATGCTGCAATCCGAAATGAAGATAATTCTCATAATATCTCAGTTCTTATCATGACACATTTCGCTGCTGAACATTGAGCAGACATTAAGCAGTTGTCACAAATACAAAATAATACCTTTTGAAGGAGCATTAACCTGTTGAACTGAGCAAGTGTCCTGGTCATGCTTGGCGGCAGCAATATGGTGACCAGTTTGAGATGGCAGCCTTGAAGAGTCAGCCCGACTTCTTTCAATTCCTTGGAATTCTTTAGTCTGTGTGTCACTAATCAAGTCACCAGATCCTGAGACTGCTTGGCCAATTGTCAAATTTTGAGAAGCATTCAATCTGCTGTCAGCCGGTAGATTAACACAACTTTCAGCAGAATTACGCTGATTCCCTGTCTCACGCTTAATTATACCAACTGAGCCAGGGTTTCGCAGATTCAGAGATGGCACTAAGACAGGATCTGTTGCAGAAGAGTACAGACCTGATCCAGAGGGTGAACCAACACTGTTCCCAAGATGACTAGATTTTGACTTCAAGCTTCTGCCTTGAATTCTAGATTTTGTAGCTATGGTGGAGGTATTGGTGGGTGTTGAATTAGGAGTTGGACCAGGATCTAAAGTTCGAAATTGCTTCACAATAAGAGGCCACAGAGATGGCATTCTTTTGGGCACATTACCATGATTAGTTTTGGCATCTTTGACGATACCTCTACACTCAGCTAATTGAGAGGTCAACTCATGAATAGAGTTTCCACTGCATACACTTGTTGAACCATTGGCAGGGGCTGTGGAGCTAAAAAAATTATTCCACCAGTGATAATTATGCCCATGAGTAGTTAATAAATAATTTTAACTTTTTCTAAGGAAAAACGAGTGTAGCATGCAAATCATGGAATTAGTGGATGATATGAATTTTACCCCCCAACAGCAGGTGTTTTATTGATTTCTTTGTGCAGACCTGCCATAGAATATTTAGAACCTCTTCCCATAGGATTATTGCAACCATTTTCTTGGCGAGGATTTACTTTTCTTCCACCTACACCATCTGATGAAATTGTAATATAGGTAATGCAAGATTACAGTCATTATTGAAAGATTGAACTGATTATCACCCTACGCATAAGTCAAAAACACACATTTGAGCAAATGGTTAATCTTGAAGAGTGCCATTAGCAATTTATCATCTTATAATATTCTAAAGTGCTGGAAATGAACCCAATTAAGATCATAGCTCCGAGAGAAGAAAATATCTTGAAAGACTACTGATTAAACAAACTAAAGCAGCCTATTTCTGAGCATATCTTTCTGGCTTCAGTCAAACCATAAATAAAAGGTTCAAAAGAAATAAATTTGTATTCCAATATTTTATGATCGTGTCTTAGCCACAATATATAGGAAGGTACATGAAAATAGGCCTCCAAAACAACTGAGTATCCGAAACATACATTATAACTGTGATAAATTGAGTATCCTGCAGTAATGTATTTCAGTAAATAGATGAAAAGAAGCACTCCTAACACAATCTGGACACTACGGCTATTTTGAAAAAGCATGCTACATCATGAATATAGAATATTCATTACGACTTCATTGAACTTCTATGATATGCCTCTAGAACAGTAATCATAACTCAAAAGAATTCAAACACTAATGAAACAAGCCAGCAAAGAGGGGAAACCCATGCACAGAGACAGACAAGTACATCTGGTTTCGTCAACTCCTACTTTAAATTAATAAGAGGAACAAGAAATTTTAATTTATAAGGAAAGAGGTGAAAGTTAAAGCAGACCAGTTTTCAATCACGGAAGCTATACCGGCAGAAGTATAAGAAGAATAATGATTGCCGCCCCTACTATCTCGCCGCTGCATGCCAAGGAAATAACATAAAAAATTAATTAAAATTAATAGTCACTACAAATTTGATACCATGATCATATATATCATTAACATCACATGATTGTAAACCAGCAGCGAATTTTTTTTTTTTTTTTTTTCTGGGAATATGCAAGATCTTTCACAATGTTACCAAGTCCTATTAATATCATAACTTGCATCATTTTTATTTAAGATTTCATAGACAGTCATTGGAGTTGCATTAGTCCTATAGTCATTCTGATGAGATATGATTTATGAAGGGCCAATTCATTCTTCCAATTACTGTGAATGTATGTTTTAGTTGGTAATGCACTCAGTTACTTTCCTAATTGAATTATAGCAGTTATTGAAGTGGTAAGAGTCTTTGTTGGAAGCATGCACACAAGGGTCTTAGTAATGTAGGTAATATCAAGGTTCAAAGTAAGTGTGCATTGTTGAACTCCAAGCCCTTGTAAGATCACTGGTTGATTCTTCTTCAAGTCTTTATCTTTGATTGTCAATAGTACTAATGTTGTTCAACACTTAAACACCTCCTGATAAAATAAGCAAGAGCAGTACCATTGGTCATCTAAGAATGTGATGATACACTGGATCGAAGATATAACTTAGTCACAAGTTAGTAACCATAAGACCAAAATTATATAAAACTATTGAAAAACCATAATCATGCTAAAGGTATGCTTCTATACTTCATATTTAAACCATTTATTGGCCAACAGAACAGCTCCCAGCTACAGAAACAGAGCAGGAAAACCAGAAAACTGAAGAATAGATGAGATAATCTCTATCAGAAGCTGTGAATAAAGTACATGCTGAATAAACTCACATACCACTTTTCTCCGATCGCGTTTCCTTTTGACCTCATGAAATGTATCTGCCAAAAATAAAGGGAAAACAAAAGTAATAACCAGTAGGATAGATTAGAAACATATTATGCTGGCAATGTCATGAACAAATGCATCCAATTAACCTTTAATGATCAAATTGTAGATTACAGAATAGCCACAAAGTTGCATTAGCTTTTCACTTTCACAATGCGGGAAGAAACTTCAAAAATTTACATTTTCCCATCAATTTGTTCATTCTATACATAAAAAATCAGAACTTTGATTTTTTTTTTCTCTGTCTCCCTGATATTTCAGCTGATAATCGAGAAAATCAACTGCGCACAGATCACAACACCGGAAACAAAAGATTGATATATATGAAAGCGTAAATAAAGTGCATGAGTGGTTACCAAGATAAAGGAGTTTTTGAGCGGTTTCATTGGGATCCATGTTGCAGTCCTTGAGCATAGCGTAAATGTCTTCATCGCTGTGTTGTCCGGTGATTTCCTTAATGTCGTGAATCGTTCTCCGGAGACTATCGGAAATCGAAACCCTAGAAAAGCCGCTCATTCTCTCTGCGACCAATAAAGATATATAATCAAAATGAGAATATCATTCATTTATATGGAAGAGAAACACATGCAGAAAGAGGCGAGGCTGCTTATTTCTCATATACAAACGCAAACGAGATTTGACTAAAACTTATACGTACCGATATAATTGCTTGTTCCACAATTCACAATCTAAACAGTTTTTATATAATTGCTTGTTCCACAATTCACAATCTAAATTGATTCATTAAATTAAATTTAGATGATAATCTCATAAAAAATCTTAATTAATTCACCGTATTCCGTATAAAATTCTCCAATGCTCAATTTTGTTAGTTCCAGTAAAAACAAAATCTTCTATAAAATGGACGAGATATACATTAGAGGTGTATATTTTGAGAATTTTAAATAATAAAAATTATTTGCTTTCAAAATAAATAAATAAGTTATATTTCCTCTCATTAATAATAAATACTTTCAGATTTTAGAAATGAACACGTATAGAATAAAGATATTAATTTAAAAAAAATTAATTGTCAAAAAAATTACAAATTTTATCATTTTAATTAAAATTTTCAATATTATATATAATATTTTTTTAAAACATTAATCAGTTTTGAAAAATAATAATAATAACTGCACATCCGATTTTAAAAATAAATAAAATTTTGAAGTTCTTGAAGTTGAATTCTATAAAACTGCCATATTTGAAAGCACATATCCAATCAGCAAATTATTATTTTTTTCAAAATTAATCAAGGTGAAAAAACATATTATATATAAAGTTATGTTATTTTGACTAATAACGAAAAAATTAGTTAAAACGTCAATATAAATAAATATATGTTGTGATTTTTTAACAATTAATCCTATAAATAGAAAAATATAAGTCATAACCAACCCGTAATGTATATTGAAATTAGATGTAGCTTTTCTATTTTTCTTGTTTTTAGGATGAAGACTCTTACTACACTCAAAAGGAACTTTGAATTTATAATTTTTGTAAAATTTATATTTTTATAGGCTCTTTAAGATCTAATATAATCTTACTGATATTCTGTTTTAAATCTAAAAAGTTTATAATTGAAATATAACCTAATAATTAAAAGGGTGGGATCCACACCCCACCCTTTTCTAACCACACCCCATGATTAATTAATTCAAAAGTAATTATATATTAAATGTCTATAATACCCCTTGATCACACCCCACATATAATTTAAACTACTAACCACACCCCATAATTTCTAAACACACCCCATAGTCCTCTTCTTCTCCTTCATATTAGAAAATCTCTTCTTCTCCACCATTATCAAACATTTCTTCTCCTTCATATTAGAAAATCTCTTCTTCTCCACCATTATCAAACATTTCTTCTCCTTTCTAAACCCTAAAAATATCACCCAACAAAAATTCTCGGTTGAAATGTCTATGGAACGGGAAGATACAATTGAAACAAGCAATGTAAGATTTCTACTATATTTTCAACAGTTTTTAGTAGTATATTACAAAAAATCAAGTTTTAGTTTGAAAGGTCAAAAATCCCGCTGGAACAGTCGACACATAAACTTCGAACAACTTGAATGGTGTTCGACTTTAAAAGTTGAACTTGTTTAAATGTATTCGAACATCAATGTTCGAACAATCTTATGAGTGTTCGAACACTATTAGGTGTGTTCGATTTTTGATTGTTGAACAATCTAAGATGTGTTCGATTTTCTGAAGTTGAACATTCTTAGTAGTGTTTGATTTCTAAAGTTTGAACAGTCTTAGTAACGTTCAATTTTTGAAGTTGAACAGTAGGTTTATTGAAGTGTTTTTGGTATTTATCATCGAACAATATGTTTATTATCTTTTATTTTAATTGTTTATTAGGAAAATGGCTCAAAATCCATGAAACTAAGTGTGGTGAATCCCATCGATGAAAGTAAGATGGATGATCATGAGAATGATCTAATGTATGAGGGAATAGATTACACAATTGAGTTTTCCACGGCCAACCTTTTTGATAGTCGCACTTCTTTGGTTGAATGGGTAAGAGGAATGAATCAATTGGTGTTGCGAGTGTGGATATTCCTGACAGTGATTAGATTGTGTTGATGACTGTGATTTGATTGTTGTATTGAGTTTGATTCGATTGTTGCTAAATTGTACTAAGATGTATTATGATGTATTATGGTGTTTGGTTTAATTAGATGTTAAAATGTCCATTGGTTTTGGATCTGTTTGTTAGGGTTATTGCATTACTGTGCACTTTTGTTCTACTGTTCGAATTAAAAAGTCGAAAAATACACCAGACGTTCGAACTATGAAAGTCGAACACTATGAGAAATGTTCGATTTTCGAATTCGAACACAATTGAGAATGTTCAAACTATGATATTCGAACACTATGAAAAACGTTCGACTTACATTTTCGAAATTACTAAAGAGTGTTCGACTTATGTAACTCGAACAGGCTTTGATGTGTTCGATACTGAAAATTCGAATGGGCTACAAAGTGTTCAAATTCTTAAGTCGAACAGGCTTTGATGTGTTCGATTTTGAGAATCGAACGGGCTACAAAGTGTTCGAATTCTTAAGTCGAACAAGCCGAGTTTCATTGTCCATTTACAATTTGATTTTCATACATGAGCTACAAACGAATATCCGACCTCAAAGCGAACAATATTACTTCATACTATATCAAACATAAGTTACTAAATATCACATGTTAATAAATATCCGACCTCAAAATCACAAATACATATCCGTTAATTCACAGCCTCATTCTCAGGCAAATTCATATCTGCAGCTATCTCGGGGAGCTCGTTCATGAACATCTCAGTTTCGTCTACTGCAACTTCTTCATCCACCGAAGGAGCATACACGTGTTCAGTCATGTGTTCAGTAGTGGCAACAAGCTCTTCATTTCTACGCTTTCTTTCAGAAGCCGTTGGTCGTTTCTTCCTCCTCACGTAGAGTACGTCACCTGCAAGTAGTGGACAAAACGTGTCAATAACAAAAAATAAGAAAGTCATACGTTGTAAATTTGGAACATCCAATTCGAACACAATATGGTATGTTCGACTATTTGAGTCGAACGACTTAAGCTATGTTCAAACATACATAGTTGAACGCACTACAAAATGTTCGAACTTGTCGAGTTGAACACATAAGCTATGTTTGAATAGCAAATATTTAAAGCCAAGGGATATATTCGAACCACAATGTTCGAACATCTTGGGTATGTTCGACTTCCAAAGTTCGAACACTTTGCCATGTGTTCGATCTATCCCATTCGAAATTCTCCAATTCCTTCGACTACCCTTAGTCGAACACTCTGCATAGCAATCGAATAACCAGAATCAAACAAAGTTCGAGAAGAAACACGAATTTTCCACATTTTTCAACATCCTAAACTGAAAATTTCACCACAATACACTACAATTATATGCGCAAACCATAACACATACAAAATGGTTCGATTTATATCCATCACTCAATCTAATTTACATATCATCTATTCAAGATCCAAATTGTTCCAATTAACTTAAGGTTTGAGTAAAATACGAACCTGGATGATGTGAATCAGATTCTCTTGGAGTGTCCATGTCAATTGTTCGATTTCTGAAGTCGAATGAGCACAATTTGTTCGATTTGTTCGAACACAATTTGTTGGAAGTTTTGATTTTTTTTTGTTCTTTCTTGTTCGGACAATGAGCACAATTTGTTTTTTTTTTTTTTAATTTTGAGTTTTGCTTTTTTTTAGTCAAAGGGTATAATAGTCTATTTTTGGGGTGTGTTTAGAAATATTTTAAGTGGATGGTATTTCAATTGGGGTGGGATTAAAAAATGGAGTGCGGTTAGAAAATGGTGGGGTGTAGATGGTGAACCGTAATTAAAAACCAAATAAGCTTTAACGAGACACTGGTCAAATATATAAAGAGGAAAAGAATTTAAGGCAGAGTCCAACTCCAGAAGCTCAAGCCCTACTTGGATTTGGTTGCGATTAAGCTTTTCCAGCACGACCGAATCGAACACAGTGAGTCATGAGTGGTGAATCGCGCTACGAGATCCACCAGAACGCCTACATAAAGCTTGTTCTCCACGCCCTAAAGCACCGCACCTCCGCGGTCAACTCTGTCCTCCTCGGCCGCTCCGCCGGCGCCGGCTCCGCTGTCGAGATTGTCGATTCCGTCCCACTCTTCCACTCACAGATCGGCCTCCTTCCTCCCCTCGAAATTGCGCTCATTATGGTCGGTAAACTGAACTCTACTATCTCTATCCACTGCTTGTGTGTTAAGTAAATACCTTTGTTTATTTATTTGAATTTGAAGTTTTCGAGTGTTAATTGATAGATAGAGGAGTATTACGGGGAAAAAGGATTGAGCATTGTGGGTTATTTTCATGCTAATGAGAGGTACGATGATTTTGAGCTTGGGAGTGTGGCTAAGAACATCGGCGATCACATAACTCGGTATTTTCCTCAGGCGGCTTTGCTTTTGGTACGCTTCTTCGATTAATTTTTTCTGGAATGCTTTTTGAAGATTGAAATTTAGTTTATGAATGATTTCCTGATGTTTCAAATTTGTGAATTTGTAGTTGGATAATAAAAGGCTGGAGTCTTTACACAAGGGGAAGGACCGAAGCCCTGTGATGCAGGTAATTTCTGCAATGATTATTGACCGAGCTAGATAGGTTAAGTTTTTAAAATTTCTACTTTTATGTGCTGCAATAAAGAGAATCTCTTTACTGTATTTAAGTTGTTCCCTAGGATTGTATTAGTGGTCCTTTGAGATTGAGCAAAAATGTTTGAAACTTTGCTCATAACTGAATAGAGATCTCATTTGCATGATATAAGCTACTCCCTATTATTGTTTAAATGATCCTTTTGGCTGGAAAGGTTTTGAGATTGGGCAAAAAGTTTTTAAAGCTTTACCCACAACTATCTTCGGTTCACTGATTATCAATTGCATATTTGCATTTGGGCCTAAAATTTCAAGTACTTGTGCTGGAACACAAAGCTAAACTCTTGAAAGTACTTTTAGTGATGATAGGTGATGATTTAGAAATGATAAAAGGAATGCAATCCATATGATGAGCAAATTACACTGTGCATAGCACGCACTTTTGACTAGTATCGGAGTCATATTAATTATGTATGCATTCATTCAACACAGGCCTAGTGCATCTTATCCCGCCATTAGGTATGCATCATTGTTCTGCGTTAATCTCACTTTTTGTAGTGCAATTCTCTCTCTGATGTCTTAAAGATATACCCTGAGTTACTCTGAGATTCAAATTGAATTTGTGCCCTTCTCAATTGCTCAGATTTATACCAAAGATGCATCTAGTAGTTGGAAGCTAGTTGGGGCAGAGGGAGGCAACAAACTCACTATCAAGGAGCCTTCAGCAAATATAGTGCTTCTAGACTACATCTCCTCTGAGAAATGGAAAGACATCACAGACTTTGATGACCACCTGGATGACATCAGCAAGTGAGAAACATTTACTGGTTTTTCTTTATATCAGTATCTACATATCTGTTTTCTGGTTCAACTTATTGAAAATAATGGCATGTTTGCAATATTCTTATAGGGATTGGTTGAATTCGGAACTTTTCAATTAAGCCTCAGAAAATTCAAGATTATGCGCACATATGTTGAAGTGCTGCTCGGTGCCTTTCACTCAGTAATGTCTGAGGTTTTCTAAGAATAGTTTTATATCATATTTGATGGTTAAAGTTTTGAAACTTACCATATCTGGTTTGTAGTATCTCCTTTAAGAGATCAAAAATTCCATAATAAGCCATTCTGGGGATTTGTATTGGAAAGTTTGATTAAATTATCGATCATGAGGAAGATGTCATTCGACAAGCACAGTTGAGAGTTGTTGGTGTTACTGCTGTGGTTTTAGTACTTCTCTTCTTAGTCTCTCTTCTTTCTCTCTCTTGTATCTTATTTGCTCGCTTATTTTTGAGACCCCAACTCTCGCCTCTCTGTCCAGAACTCCATTTTTTGTAGGTCTCCCGCCCAGTTTTTCTTACTTACTTTATATATCTATGAACTGTTTCTCTTCATATGTTTACTATGTCTACTAGTCCATGCAATACACATGTATTCTGAATCTGTACTAAAAAAATTATAAGATTATATTCAATCATCAGTTTGAGTTGTTATGTTTAGATTTGTGATTTTCATTGTATTTAATTTGAAAGTGTCTGTCAAATGGAGCGGTTAATCTTTTATAGACCAAGAACAAAGTTATGTTAACTAAAATAAAGTCAAAATGATATGATTACTTCTAAGTTCTAACATTGATGCGTCTCAGATACAATACCGAGCAAATTATGTTACCTCCAACTTATTTCTCATTTCAGTCTTGTTTACTTGAGATATAATATTTAGTTTCATAATTGCCTTTCAATGATATGCAAAAGTACTTCTCCTTTAGGTTGTTTGTCAACTAGCACCAAAATAGAGAATTTCTATCATTAATATAATGAATAGATACATCAATATAATATTAAAAGAAATAAAAAAGGATTCAGAAAGAGAAGAAGCAACCATGAAATCTTTCAAAGGAAACCAAGTACTAATATTGAACTGCATAAATTACAATGTAAAGTATCCCCACATTTGAATTTATAATTAGGGAAAGGCGCATGCAACCACAGAACGACATAACTGCATGAGTTTACAATGCATTAGTTTTCAGCGCAGAACGCCTTAGTCTCTTGTACTTCCTCTGGACATTGTCTTTGGCTGGTGCAGAGTCAGTCTCAGTAACCTGTGACTCTCCCTCAAGCGTAGATTTAGTCGGAGATTTTCCATAATCATGATCGGTATCAGGATCATGAGAACTCATAGCTGGAGCTGACGAATCTGAACCCACATTATCTGTTTCTTGCCCTCTCCTCTTGCCTCTGCCACCTCCTATAGTATCAGTGTCTACCTCATTAACCTTCATAGTTTCATCAGAAGCAGGAAGCCCACACGACTCTTGATGCTCAGGGATATTCATTTTACCCTGCTCAAAGGAGGGTTTTAAGTCTTCCATCCCAGGCCTGGCTGAGTCTGATGGATTCAGAGTCACATCACCCTGCTGAAAGGAGGGTTTTAGTTCTTCTGTCCCAGGCTTGGCTGAGTCTGATGGCTCCAGAGTCACAGCATCTTGAGGCTCTAATACAGGAGGTTTAGGGATGGAATTGGTGTTTGGTCCATTGACATCCATTGCCTCCTCATTAGGGTCTGGATGGACAGCTGATTCATTGGGGTGAGGCTTGGAAACATCAGAGGCATTGGGATCACCCTGAGGAGAGAAAGAAGTCCCATTAAACTGTGTGGGGTCAACATGGTCTGGTTGCACCGGAGATTGCATACATGGTTCCTGTGCAGGTGGTTCACGCAAAGGTGGCAAGACTTCAGTACCTCCTCTGTTCTCTTCTTGCTCAGCAGATTCAGTTAGCAATTGTGTATTATCCTCCGGTGAGTAACTGGTTTTCACAGCTGTCAATGGATGATCAGAATTTCGATTGCCCAACGGACCACTTGGTAAATCTAGCATAGATGGGTTGGCTGGAGATGGGGAAGCTTCTCTACTTCCAGTAATGGTATCTAATTCTATCATCTCCAACTGCAAGTTGTCCTGTAATTCTGGCAGTAGAGAGTCTCTTGAGAGTGGTGTGACCAAAGGCTCAACATCATGTTCAGGACAATCATGTGGCTGTGAAGGAGAACCATTGGGTCCAAATGAAGCAGATGGTGTTGGTGAGAATGCATCAGAGCTATTTGGATAGTATGAATTGACACCTGAATTTGTACCAACCAAGCATCCACTCATTCCACCTCTCCTTCTTGGCTTACAATGCTTCGTCTTAGGACCGTCTGGAATGTTGTCGGGTGTTGATTGCAAGGCCTGGTTTTGATTATTCATTCCCAAAGTAAATGCACATATATGTCGAATCTTCTCAAGTGCATGCACTATCGAGTTTGTGGTTTCTGCAAAATCCAATGATAATCATCCTATTGTATACATTTCTAAAAACCAGGTATCAAGAATGCGTGCAATGAAATTGTTAAAAAATTAAGTGCCCACATGTAATTTGCAAACTACACCAGTACCTTCAGGATCCAATTGCATTGTGTTCGGATCTGGAGTATCCTCTTGGAACTCAGGTGGTGCACTCATTGCAGAATCCCATGTTTGAGGTGTATCTGGAATTTCACCAACATTTGCTGGAAGAAGATTTGATGGTTTAACAGAGTATGACATTTCAGATGAGGAGGACATCATCCCTTGCATATATGAACCTCTTCTACGGGAATCAGTTGCTCGTCCACAAGTAAGCGCACCTCTCTTTCTCGGTCGACCTCTCTGTACCTTAGGGGCAACAAATGGGGATGTGGATGGAGAGGGTGCTCCCATATCAGGCCGCAGAGTTAGACGGTGGTCCTCATGAGCTGCCCTCAGGGAATATGCACATATTTCCTGGATCTCTCTAAGGACATCTTCCCCAGAGACCTCATACCCTTCATGGATAGCATCAGTGGCACAGTGAAATATCTTTTGTAAGCTTTGGGCCTGGATACATCGTGTGAGTTAGAAAAAATATGAGCAAGAAATCAACTATTGATAAAAATGGGCCAAGTTGATGATTTTTTACCATTGCCTCCATTGCACCTCCAACTCCCTGGTATCCAGTATTTGGCCTAGTGGCAGGGTTACCTATCAACAATCGAGTAATTCTTCTATACCAGAACATATATGGATCACTCTGATCTATTGGACCATCAATAGGAGGTGCAGATATAACACGTGCACAGCGGTCTGCCCACATATCAACAAACTGCCTGTGGTGCTGGGCCCAATCGTAATTCTGTCTTCCACGACGATCAGTCAAATGGATGTCTGGGATAGTGTCACAAACTGCAGGGATGGGTTGTTGTTGACCAAATTGACGCAGAACACGATCCGGGTGGTGGAACTCCACAACATCAAAGCAGATGAGGGGAGCCACTGTCTGCCAAATTCCTTTCCCCGATAGGCAGTACACAGGGAGGGTGGCCAAGACATCAGAAGGATACGGCTCCCATATAAACTAAAACATGAAAAAGATCTCAAATACTGACAACAAGATTACACGAGGATATAGAAATACTGATTGTAATAGTAAACTATATACTAATGAAAAAGAACCTGATCATCCTTCATATTGTCTATCTGGTCTCTGTATAAAACTAGGACATGAGTACCCACAGTTTCCAGCTTGAATCCAACATTCCACCTATAAATACCAATATTTTATAATAAAGATGATGTGTTGACGCCTATGAGCACTTCAAGTGAGTTTTTGATATCTGCAAGAATACCTGGAACCATAGGGCGCAGCAGGCAATGGGTAATCTCCATTAAGTGCATCAGGAGGTGAATGCTGTCTAGGTGCCAATCTCCCCGGACGAATGAACGGGAGTCTCTCCCATGCCCAAATCTGATTAATATTCACAAAGACCATATATCTCTCCATGTTAAGCATTGTTTGTAAGATTTTAAAACCTCAAAGTTGTAAATAAGAAATTTATCAGCCTTTCTAGTTTTACCTGCAAAAGTACCAGAGGCCCACATATATCCGATGTCTCTGGTTTGGTTGCACGGCACAAAGCACGGTACAAACAGGCAAGGACAGCACCACCCCAACTTAGCTTTCCAGCCACTTCAAAATCCCTAAGCAGGGGCAAGTACATCAACTTTACCTTATTATTAGACATATCAGATAATAGCTGCCCCCCAAGCAACTGCAAAATGTATGCCCTGGCATAAGATTGCACAGTAGCCTCCGATGCACCATCTGGCAATGTTTTAAACCTCTCCTGTAAGCATCGGATCTTGAGGCGACCCCGATCAAAGTCTTCAGGTGGCGGTCTGAAGCCCAATAGCTCATTGCAAATTTCCTGCCATTCATCCATTGTCCGATTGGTATCAACACCTGTAATAGGGTCACCATCTACAGGGAGGCCCCACAATACAGAAATGTCCTGAAGTGTAACGGTGGTCTCACCAACAGGCAAATGAAAAGTATGTGTTTCTGGGCGCCATCTCTCAACCAATGCTGTGATTAGAGCATGATCCAGCCGCATGCGCCCAGCCTTGTACACCCCATAAAAACCTGCTTTCAACATCATTTGCTGCACTCGAGGGTCCAAGTTACCCAAGCGCCAAAAGTGGCCATCACACCTCCTACAAGTTAGAGGCTCAAAGTTCTGACCATTCCATATCTCTGTAGATCTGTGATGATCCTGTAAGGTAAGTACTGAGTCATCGATAGGTCCAGGATGCAATGTGTGACCCAGTCCAGAATCCATATACATTCAATGAAATCCCTGCAACATTTCAGATAAACGATTAAATGTCAATCGTAATCTAAGTAGATTCAAATAACAATCAGCTAATAAAATTAACATTCCTAAAAAAGGATCCCTGTAGTCTATCTTTGTGTATTGTAGATTAATGATGGAAGATAAAGTTCTTATTTCTGCATTTTCAGGTCATCAATGACTTCTTTTCTATTATATTCCAATATGACAGATCACTTTTTACACATCCTAAAGGTAACATGAGCAATGCAGCCATTACCAACCTTGCACTTGCAGTAAGAAAGTGATGGGGAAGGAGAAGGGGACATCTGAGGATGGAAACTTTTAAGGTAACTAAGATGCTCTTTCCATTGATGAACAGTTACAATGAGTTAAAGGTTTGGATACCGTGAGAATAGCAAGATAAACGGGTCATCAGTTTCATATTCCTAGCAAGATGCACTCAGGGGTTCATTAAGAATTATTATAAAGTGTATTACTGAATTAATCGATCTAACTCAAACTCTTCCAGTCCTTTTGATCCCCCTGGGCTCCAGAGAGAACCTAGGACAAAAGTATCAACCTATCCACTAAAATTGATTTCACATTCTCCTCCAAACAGGAAAATAGCATTATGTATGCACCACTAACCAGCAGGCACTTTGCATTCACAAACCCTCCATTGAATTTGACAACTTATAGTCAAGAAGTATACACACAGAAAGTTTATGGAGGCACATCTAAAGAATTAACACTCGACCCAGAACACAATTTGAGAACTGCAATTTTATTCATGCACTTATGCAGGACACAATAGAGAAAAGAAATTATGTTGAAGAAATAAAACCACAGCAAGGCATCAAGGTAATGTCCTGAAAAATATACCAAAAATCAAAACTTTTTTACTGATTCCATCATTACATTAGAAATCCAAAGAAAGTGTCACTACTAGAGGACAATCAGCTACATAAACACATCTAATTCTCAACTTAAGCTCCCCAGAAAAAAAAAATCAAGCATCATACTTCAGAACTCCCCCCCCCCCCCCCAAAAAAAAAATCTACCACAAATTGCAGGATAAGAAAAACAGAGAGAGAGAGAGAGAGAGAGAGAGAGATATTTACCAATATTGGAAACCCAGAAGCCGAAATATGTACGGACAACGACCGGCCTGTCAGTCACTCCGCCAATGCCTGCATAACAACATTTCTTTATCGATTCATAGGCATGGAATTCCCAAAATTCAATAATTTCTTTATTTTCTTTTGTAGAAAAGGCGAAGGAATTTTGCAAGGAAGGAAAAAGGGAGGGAAAGAGGAAGAGTGGGTGCGAAGTTGCAACGGCTATTCAAAAATCAGTGAATCTATGGGGGGGGGGGGGAGGGAGAGAGATCTCGAAGAGAGAGAAACGTTTTCACGACTTTGCTCTGTCTGCACGTTTTGGTAAAGAAGATAGCGTTAGGGTTTTTTCTTTTGTGGGGAGGCAAAAGCATATGCAATCCTCTAAACCTAAAAGCGTCCCTCTTTTTCAGCACTTCTCTTTTTTCTCATTCCGCTCCCCAAATTTATCCTAATTTTCAATTTGGCCCCTCATCTTTGCACTTACCTTGATCTTTGCCCTATATTTTGATCCAATATCTTATATCTTCGAGGAAGGTTATAATTGATCAACAAATGATTTTGGATTAAATGATTTGATTTGTGAATTTGAGTAATTGATTTCAGATGATTTAACATTATATGATTTCGAATCCACTAATTATTCTAAAAATAATATATATGCATATATTATATTATTTATGAACTTAAGTTTATGATAAAATGAACCTAGTCAAATTGACATCATTGAATTAATTATGGATTTTGAAATCCATAGTTCAAATAAATCAATCGAAAGTTCAATTTCATATTTGCATCTATAATAAAAAAAAACTTTAGGACCTAGAAATATAGTTACGGTCCTTTAAAAAAATAAATTATGCCCATAAATTACCCCTTTTTTTTTTCATCATATTCTCTCCCTGTCTCCCAAAATTTTGGAGGCAGTGTTTTTTTTTTCACTACTCATTGGAACTAAAAATACTTCAATTTTTATTATTTCATATATAATCTAAATAGTAAACTCAAATAATTATTTCAACTTTGTAATGATAATTCTAGTGGGCCTTTACACTTGAGGTTCAATCCCATCCGACCAGAGGAAATCTTGGAACGCCTCTATTGCCTTTTGGGAGGCAATCGACCCATATATATTGCCTATCTATAGTTTTTTTTTTCTTTTTGACATATAATGATACATGGTTAGAATTCTAGACCATCGTAATTGTATAATTAAATCGTTTCTATCCCATAATTATGAAAGAATTAATTAGTTTCTATCTTATTATTAATTGAAGCGAGAATTAAAAGATAAAAATTCAATCGATAATTTATCCAATTTGTTAAGTAAATAAATAACTATATATGAGTGAGAGAATTGATGACTTAAGTTGACCAAATATTTTAAACTTGTAATTTGGGGAATATAACTTTATTTATTTGTTTGTTTGTTTGGATGGAGGAAGTATATATGATATAGAGTATAAAAGGCTAAAATGATATTCATAGGAGTTGAGGCAGGGTTACTTGAGGAACAAATTAAACCCTTAATAAAATTAACTAATGATTCAAATTGTAGAAAAATAAAAAAAAGCTCAAACTTTTATTTTTTTAGGATTGAACAATTGTGTAAAAATTCTACTACGAGTCATGCTTCTATTCGCTAATACATTAGTGACAACAACAATATTGTCATAAAATAAATTATTTTCCAAAACGCTTTTGTGATAATAACTTACGACAAAATATAGTTGCAAAATGTTTGTGTGACAATTATCAATATTTTTGCAATATTATGAAAGTACCATGTTTCATGTATTTTTTTAATACACATTCGAATTTAGAAGTACAACAAATTCAATTATTTGAATATTTTGAACAAAGAAAATCAATTCTTTAAACTTTCTAAATAAATAAAATTGTGGCGGGCTTATTCAAAATTCAAATTTATTAGCACTCGTCTTAGTTGTCAATATAATTAAGTCGTTCTTATCTCGTAATCATGGAAGAATTAAATAGTTTCTATCCTATCATTTATGCAGTAAGTAAGAATAATATTCAAACCAGATTTTATAAATTTACAAAGTTAAAAATAAATAAATTAAAGGTGTAACATTAACAACTATAATATTTTCAATTAATCCATACAAACCATTCAAGATGAATGTGAAAATAACTCTATTCAAGTAAAAAGAAATAATCAACTTAAAAAAGAAAATTAGTAATAACCCTGTCTCACGAAAGATCTGATGTGAGATAGTCTCATATAAGTTTTTGCGATATCCTCAAGGGACATATTATATTGTGTTATCAACGAAAATTTTCAAATGCGTATTTGATAAGTTCATCAAAAGATTTTATTTATTTTCACTTTGTGGCATATATATTCAATTTTTATTCGTGTTTATTCCTCAACATTCAATGATTCTCTAATTTTCTAAATTATACAATTTAAGAATTTTAATGACAACATTCCTACTAAATAAACGAAAGTAAAATTAAATTTCTCATTCATTAATTATTGACTAGATATAAACATTTTTTAGTAAGTAATAATATTTGTTTTGCCTACTTTGCCCCTACCTTTTACCACTAATAACAAGACACCCACCCCTTCTTTGCCATCATGTCTAAGGTCTTCACTGGTCTATATATTCAGAGCAATTCCCTTGACACTTCACATTATTTACTGTCCAAAAGAAAAAAAAAAATCCATAGATTCAAAGCAGTAAAATCAAGCTTGAAGATGGAAAAAGGTGGAAGCTCTAACTTGCATATGAGATATATGTATAAGAGAAGGCCTAGAGGTAAACGTGTACAAAAATTTTCTTCCCATTTTTTATATTAATAGAGATAAATCTATGTGAACGAATGTTCAATGAATGTTTCTTGTTATGCATAAAATGCTTTTTAACTTTAGGATCTTGATGTTGAAAATAATTATTCTTCGCTAAACTTGTAAAGATTTAAGTTTGCAAATCTTTGTAGATGCATCATAAATTTCATTGTGAATTAAAAATAAGCGATATTTTATTAGGTTTCGAAAAGTTTCTTTTTCTTTTGAGAAATAACATCGATAAATGTATGATATGTGCTTGAATTTGATATCCTATGTTAGATCTTATTTCTCTGTCAAATTCATGACATGCGCAAATAAAATGTATTAAGGTTTTGCTCATTTATTTGAATTAGCGATTTCCCCCAATGTTGTAATTCAATTAGTTTTCGATCTTTTCATTTCTTCCTAACAAAAAAATCAGGTTTTTCATCAATAGTATTTTATCATGATTCTAAAAAAATTTACATTTTATCACACAAATGCTCTATATATCTTCAATTGTGTCAATTCTCTCATTAAATCAACTACTTTGGAAAATTAAAGGTAAGTTTTATAATTTATTAAAAAAAAAAAACGTTTTTCTTTACCTGTTTTATAAAACTAAAACTCACAAGCCTCTTTCATTGCAAAAAAATTCGAGGGCAATTTTGGAAAACATATAAATAAGCATGCTTGTTAGGATCCTTATCCCCGGCCTTTACACTGATTTAAGTGCAATAGAATAAGTTTACTTTGTTTTGTAAATAATGTGTTAGCTATCGGACAAAAGGCTAACAGCTTGATACCAATTATCCTTGGCTTTTTGTACATGATAAAGAAAATAGAAGAACGTAAATACATGTGACTATCACTTGTAGATTTTTTAAAAAATTGTGTACTTAAAAGGTTTAAATATAACCTTTTGTGTCAAAATTTTACATGAATAAGATCGGCAACATCTCAGTGATCATGTTGTAGGTATTGTCTTCATCTTTACCACATTAACTTTACGTATTTCAATTTTGATGTTCTAACTATCATTAATATTTTTAATTTTAGATTGATTTTGCTCGGTACGTAGTCGTCCTCGTAGGTAAAATTGGACCAAAATTGAATGAAATTGATAGTTAGCCAATCAAAATTGAAATACGTACATAAAATTGATGGTAAAAAAATGGACAAGACCTAATTAAATTACTGGATGAAAATTGCAATTTTCTCAATAAAATAGGATTTTGGAACTAAGTAGTAATATTTAGATCTAATTTTGCACAAAAAATCACATTTACTAAATATAAAATATCAGTGAAAAGTAAACTATTGTGGTTTGAGTTGTAATGTACAACCAAAGCTTTTTTTTTTTTTTTTTTTAAATAATGTGCACTTTTCACTATTTTTATCATTTTTGATTTGATCCATGTATATATGAGATTGTATAAGTTCTGTAAAACTGAAATAAGATTGTCAGCTTTTTTTTCAAATTGAGTTAGAGAGAATGAAAAAGAGGGAATAAAGATTAAAAAAATTGCATGAATCAAGTTAGAATTTTGATCAACACAATCTGCACATTCATAATCACAATTTGCACTTCACATTTATAAAAGTGAGATATTATTTGAATTAGAAAGCTCGTGTAAGATAGTCTGTTTGAAATAACTAAAACAGCCGTAAATTCTTCATCCATTCAGGCACAGCTAGTGCTACCCAGGAGGCAAGTGAGATCCCCACCGTTGGTGCGAACTTGAATCGTAAGATCTCAACCTCTGCTACCAATTTCTTCGAATTCCTTAATGTCATAAATACCCCAAGCAGTGGCAGCAACACCAACCCCCCAATCCATAATCGCAACATCAACGTGAACCTCCCAGGCGGGGGTAAAAACGTCAATCTCAACAACGACGATCGATACGTGCCCATCTCAAACGTTGTCAAGATCATGCGCCGCGTTCTGCCGGCCCATGCTGAGATTGGTGAGGACGCGAAACAGGCGATCCTGGAGTGCATCTCTGAGTTCATTAGCTTCATCACTACTGAGGCTAACTCCAGGTGCACAAGGGAGTACCGTAAAACGGTAACCCCTGATGACGTGCTGGCAGCCATGGCGTCGCTAGGGTTTCATAATTATGCTGAAACCCTAACTCTTTACATGAGCAAATACCGGGAACGTGGGCCCATGCCGCTTGTTGGGTGCAGTACCCCTGCCTCTCTTCATCGCCCCGTGGCTCAATTGGCTAGCTCACCACCGCCAGTTGCACCACCAGTTGTGCCGCCAGCACCGGAGATGACAGTGGATTATGTGCCGGTGCCAGCTCCTTCGGATTATGTGTATAATTACCATTCGGAGTATCCGCCATTGGTAGACTACTTTCTGCACAACTTGCAGCAGGGTGGTGGAGAAGGGTCATCCAGTGAGCTGCATGATTTTGATCCTTTTAAGTAAAAGGCATACGTACTGTTGCTCATCGAGGGAGATATTAATTTGTATATAATCATGTTAAACTCCTTTTGTTTTGTTGGACATCATTTATTTTGAAGTGTTTTAGTATTATTATTCCCATTTTGTGGTTATGTATAACATGTTTGATTTGAATATTTTTCCTTGGTTTTTATCAATAGTTTATAGATCTGTACGTGTTCACACGTGCACAATACAAATCTATCATATATATATATATATTATGTACATAATGTGCATCTATCGTGTATACATAAATACTATGTATAATTAAAAATACATCAAATTTTGTTTAAAGGCATAAGAGAAAAGTAAATAGTGAATTAGTTCTAAAATGAATACAATAGTTTTTTATTAAAAAAAAAAATTATAAAAGTTCATGTTCTTATAGGATGGGATAGAAAAAAAAAAAAACTTACTCTTTCAGAAAAAAAAAAGAATGGTTAAAATCCAAAATCAATTTTAAGTATATATGACCTTATGTTTTAATTTACAGTTTAATTTTTTTTTCAATTATTTTTTTCAATTTTTAATATAAGATTATTCACTAAATTTTCGGCTAAAATTGAATTTTAGTGGCGCCTAACAATCAGACAAATTAATTAGTAACAACAGTTTTAAAGTGTTTAGTCTCTATTTCATTCTGTGATAATAAAGAAAAAGGAACAAACAAATACTAATTATTATTTAAAACATATGTTTAGGTATTTTACCCAATGCAAATCATTAGACAATTTTTTAGTTTAATTGTATATACTAACGTGGTTGAGCAATATTGTTATTCTTATAACAAAATGAATTGTATAACTTTAGGACAAATTGGCTTGAATTTTGCATTTTGGTCCCATAACTTTGATTATACGAAAATTACTTTAAGATTAATGTTAATTTTAATATTTTAATTTCTTAAAAAACTCTGTTAAAAAAAATTATTAAATGATTAATGCTATCATGTAAATCAGGAAATGTGTGTTGAAAACTTGATTTTGAGATAGTGTTTATATTGATGTTACCAACAATCTTTTTATTATTTTTTTAACACATTAAATAGGATTGCGCATGCATGTATGTATTTTTCTTTCAGCGTTCAAACATGGTCATTCAACAGCCTTGTCAGGCAAACCTCAGATCAGGAGGTATAAAAAGTAGAGTTGGCTAGTCGGGGTGCTTGTCCCAACCCAATCCAACTTGACCCGACGGGCCAAGTGATAAAATTGGATCAGGCTGGGTTTGCTCATCCTTTGGTCGGGCTTGTAGAATTGGAACCTAGTTCAACTTTGTTTGGGCCAACAGGTCAAATTGACCCAAATCCCTAATTGTATTTCAAAGTTAAAAAAAAAAATTATTAATTAAACAAATTTGTATGGAAAGAGAACTTCATATAAGATAATCGAATACATACAATTTAAATTTTAGTATTTTATTTATCTATTTGAAGATAATTTAGTTAGTATCATTAAATTATTAGTGGACACAATTCTAATATTTTTTACTTTATTTTTTGTCCATTGAAATAAATTAACTAAACATTAATGTTTTTGATATTAGAGGATGATAACACCAACCTCATAATAAAAGAGTAAAATTTAAATTATATATTTATTACATATATTTTTTTAGTAAACAATATTTGTAATATATTCTAATAAAACTTAAAACACAATAAAAAATACTCAACTATATTTAATTTTAAATATGAATATAATTAAATCGAGTCAAATCAATATACTGACAATCTAAGCTCAAACTCGATAAGTCTTAATGTTTGCCCTTAAAACTTAACTTAGTCAACTCTATTTTAATTAAAAAATTCATCAAATTTTATGTAATCTGTATAGATACCGTAATGTGATGTTTAAATAATGCATGTAATTTTATTAATATTTATGAATTGTGTAGTATTGTAAAATTTATGATACATTTAAATAATCATGATTTTTGTTATTATTCAAATACCATGATATTATTTAAAATTGTAATTACATATAATTAAAGAACTTTAAATATTAATATTGATAGATTAATTGTGATATAAATAAATTAATAGCATTTAATAATAATAATAATAATAAAATTAAACGAAACAACAAGAAAGAAAAGAAAATGATTGAAAAATTAAAGACAATGAAGAAAAAAAAACAAAATTTGCAGGATTTGACAATGTAGTGCAAGCAGAACGGTTGAAAGGATTTAATGTGTGTGATCATCTAATACACTGCAAAATCATGAGTCTTGTAGTTCTGTGGTATCCCATCTTCATTTTATAAAGTTGTAGATTGTGTAATGACCAGAGTTTGAATTCTAAATTACGTAAGTTTTTTTTAATCTTTATCCTCTCCCTTCCACTCTCTTCAACTCATTTAAAAAAATCTAATACACTGCAAAAGAATCATAAAATCTATATCTATATATATAATAACAATTACCCCCTCAAAATAAAAATGCTAAAAATTTTCCGTCCATTTTCACCTCCCAAAAATAGAAATACATATTATTTCATAATTTATAAATTATAAATTATAAATTTTATTGTATTAAACATGGTTTATATATATGGTAATAATATCATTTATAATATTGACAAAATCTTAAAAATTATTATCTATATATGGTATATGAATGTTAATATGATCTCATCTAATAACTTTTTTAATTGTTGATATAATCAAAGATTAAATATATGTTTGTTGAATAAATTAAAATAACATAATGATCGGATTTCAAGAACTATAGATCATCAAAGTATTTTTTTTTATCTCTAATGTTGTACCTCACATATACATATACCACATCAATAAATATATCATTGCATTGATCGGGGGCGTTCATAATGACTGAGGGGGTCGAAGACTAAAAAGTAAGTTATTAATCAAGTCAACTAACATATATAAAACAACGTAAATTAACTATTTTTATTTACTATATTCGAAATATGTATTGTAAAATTATTATAAACATCACACAATTTTATTTGACAAATATGTCGTATACAATACTCCAATTTTTATATATCTTCTATGTAACAATGTTAATAATATAACATAGTGTTTATATAATTTTATTTTATTATACTATATTAATTCTTATTAAAAATCATAAAGATTTGTAATATATCTTGAATATAATAAAAAATATATACATATGATATATTGTTGCACACAATAACATTTAGAAAGTATAAAATTTATGAATTCATATACTTTCTATTAAAAACTACAAATTAAGTATAAAAAATGATTAAAAAAAAAACATATCATTTATACTTATACTTATAAAAAATAATAAAAAATATGTTCTATTTCATAATGCTAAATTATATAAATATATCTTCATTATTAATCATGAAGAATAGATAGTCGATACTATTTATAAGAGTGATAATACGTAGATGAAGAATTTTTACATATATATTTTAAATACTTTGAATTTTTTATTATGAAATTTCATTGTCATCTATATAAAAACCAACTAACCTCATTTCTACTTTTTAAAGTAGAAATACAAATATTTATTATTTTATAAATTTATAAATTGTAAATATTTAGTTTTTCATAATTTATGTATATTCATGGTATGAAAATCATTTTGTATGTATATGAAAATTGAGGAAAAAAATATGATCTTATTTGATATGTTATAAAGTTAGTATGATTTGTGTATATATGGTAATAATATCATGTCATGAAAAGTTGTAAATAAAAATTTGTACCTTAATCTAAATCATTTTATATATCCACGAAAAAATTAGCAAATTTATCATTTTTTTTTGTTGTAAGAATAAATAATGTTTCCTCCTTAATTAAAAAGTAAATAAAAATCTAAAATTTCACTATCATGGTAGCATGAAGTTCACAGAACAATGATAAAATATATTCAGTTTATGTTGTAATATAGTTTAATGGTTTTAAATTTATCAAATTTTGAAATGTTTACCATCCAATATGATTTTTCTAATAGATAAATTTTGATTAAAACATCTGAAAAAAATAATTATATAAATTTTTTGATGGTATATTAAATTTAGAAATTTTATTTTGGGGTAATATACAATAATATCAATATTTTAAGCTCATTATTCATAAGTTGTTGAACATATATTTGCATAAGTATTTTCTAGACCAATTGTGACAAAAAACAAGTACTAAAATAGTTAAACAACATATGATGAAAATAATAAATATTTAGATGAATTACATGAGTAGTAGATTAAATTGAAATAACTTTGAAAAACTATATGATTTTTCATGATCATCATTTTTATATCAAAAAATTACCAACACATGAAATTTATTCACTACATCACACGAATACCAAATGAGGTTGAAATATTATGAAGACTTGATTATAATGCTCAATAATATCACCATTTTATACTCATTATGAATAAATTATTGAACATAAATTTGCATAAGTTTGTTTCAGGCCAATAGTGACGACAACGTATGATGAAAATAAAAAATATTTAAATTCGTAAATTATATGGATAGTAGATTAAATTGAAAACACTTTGAAGAATTATATTATTTTTCATGAATAACATTTTTATATCAAAAAATTACCAACACTTCAAATTTACTTGTCCATACATCACACGGACACGGGTATACCAAATGAGATTGAAATATTATGAGAACTTAATTTTTTTTTTTTTTGTAAATTAAAATTTTCACATCAAACTCGAAATATTTAGATTTTATGGTCGTGAGTCACAGAAGTAACAAATCAGACTGAAATTCTCCAAAAAAATTTATTATTTTTCATGTTCAACATTTTTATATTAAAATATATAAATAGTGAAATTTATATGTCGTGCATCGCACGAGACTTATACTAATATAAATAAATAACAACAATGCATTGTTGGAGACCTCAAAATAAAACAAAACGTCTTTCATCAAATAAAAAGCTTCTCCCAAAAATTTTATGTAAAAATGCATTTTAAAAAATTTAAAGTTAGTTTTAAATAATAATTTCATAATACACCTGTAATTAAATGTTTAAAAATAATTGATAAAGGCCGTCTCAGAAAAAAAAAAAAAAAAAAAAGCTGATAAAGAATATATTTGTTTTTATTTAATTTTATTTTAATAAAAGGATGATTTTATGACAATAATGACATCGAAAGAGTGAGAATAAATCATAATCTCCCCCAAAACCCTAAACCCTCTCCACTTCCCTCCTCACGTCACCCCCTTCCCACCATTACCAAGCTCCAAGAATCTGTAGAGGGGAGATGGTCTCAGACAAGAAAGAATCCGGAAAAACACAGAAAATTCCCGTGTGGGATTTGCCTGATGTTCCCAAGGGAGAGTTACCTCCTCACATCCAACTGCAGAGGACTCGTGTTCTCTGCACTCTCGATGCCCCTACTCATGTATTCATTTTCTTTTCTTCATTAATTTCTTATTGTGTCTTGTTAATTGCTCAACTCAGCTTTTTTTTTAATTAACTGTTTTATGGGAAATAATAGACGGAGAATATTCGATACTCGGGTGCATATGCCGCAATGGGAGTGGATAACAGTTTGAGATTGGAGGAATTCCGCAACAATTTTAAGGTGGAAGTGAAAAGACTCACAGAAGACGACATGGAATTCGATATGATTGGCATTGATGCTGCACTTGCAAATGCTTTTAGAAGAATCCTCATAGCTGAGGTGCTGGGTCGATTCACTGTTGATTTTCTTTTACTATTTGGATGTTGCACGTTATCTGCTTTATTAAGACTTGGGTGGATATTTCTGCACTCTGTAATTTTCATTCTGTGGTTGTTGTTTGGCAGTGAGAGTAATGAGCGAGGTGAGTAGACAAAGTGCTGAAATCGACCCTATATGCCTATTGAAAGATGCATAAATAGTATATCTAATGAAGATTCTGTATCTTGTTGAAGATAAGAAATATGGTTTCATATGAAGCAGATGATGAAAATATGCATGTGTTTTCTGAATAATTTTGGAATTTTTTGTGTACTAGAGGCTGAGATTTTTGTCACTAGTAAATTAGTTAAAGTGTGTGATGGTTATTGCGCAGTTTTCTTTCGTAAATAAGTTATATTATGATGGTTGATTGGGTTGATGACTGATCTCTCTCTCCTCTAGATTCCCACCATGGCTATTGAAAAGGTTTTGTTTGCAAACAACACCTCAGTGATCCAAGATGAGGTGCTCGCCCATAGACTGGGTCTTATTCCACTTCAAGTTGATCCGAGACACTTTAATTTTATCTCAGGTTTAGCTATTTCTACTTGTTTAATAAAGTTCTCTTCTTTAGCTGATTTCCACTTCATCTTATGCTGTGGCAAGGTCTCTGATGCTTACTATTTTTTTCCCAGAAAATGATGAACCCAATGAAAAGAACACCATTGTATTTAAACTCCATGTTCGTTGTGAAAGAGGGAGTTCACGTATTGAAGGTACTATTCAAAAGCTCAACAAATGAATGTTTGTGTCGAAGTTTGGCTTCATATTTTTTTCATCCAAATCATCAATCAAAGAATGCAATCATGCTGGTTTTTCTTTTGTTGTGCAAAATAATGCAGTGAGGTCAAATGAGCTGAAGTGGCTACCTGGTGGCAGTGAGTTCCCTCTTACAGAAAATTCAACTACAGATTCAACTTCGAAGATTAAAACTTATACTTCATTCAGTTGTGGCCAGGACTCTTTGCCAGAATTTCAAGACAACCTAATTGCCCCCAAGCATGATGATATAATTCTAGCTAAACTTGGAGCTGGACAGGTATGGTTTAACATTGATATTTTGCGCTTCGTTGCATTCATTAAAACTTAGAGTGACTTACATGTTAAACCCTATATTTTTGTCTTATATTAATATTTATTTGTAAAGTGTGCATAGTCATACTTGGCTTTGTTTTATTTTCCAGTATGCTGGGGATTTTCCATCATTGCTAGTAAATTTAATACCTCCAAGCCTCTGCTAGTTCATTAACATTTCTATTAGAGGAACCAATAGATGATTCAATTGTAAAGTAAATCGGCATGTGAGGTATCTTGCATAAATGAGCCATTCCAGCTGTGACATATTATTAACATTATACAATTTATACTATATCGTGTGTTTTTTGTAATGCTCTTCTGCATGTTCTATCAAAATCTAAAATGTTGGTTTTTCTTGTCTGTGAGAATATAATGCTACTTGTGCAGGAAATTGAGTTGGAAGCACATGCTGTGAAAGGAATGGGTAAGACACATGCTAAGTGGTCACCTGTTGCCACTGCTTGGTATAGGATGCTTCCTGAGGTACATGAATTGTTATATCCTATCTTTTTTTAGTACAACACCCCCCCCCCCCTCCATTTTCAGTATCTCGAATGTTTCTTATCAGCTAAATATGACTGCACACTATAATAAAGTGTTGGCAATATTGATATTAATTTCTTGTATAGGTAGTTTTGCTGCAAGAAATTGAAGGAGAAAAGGCTGTACAGCTTGCCAAGAAATGTCCTGTGAACGTTTTTGATATTGAGGATATTGCTGAAGGTAAGATGAAGGCCAAGTAGTAATTGTCTTGTAAACTGCTTTTGATTATCCTATGTATTTGAATTGTTAATTGTTAATTTAACTGCAAAACGAATCATACTCGTTCATATACACTAGTTCCAGATGTATGTTTCTTGATTATCTGCGATCAGCTATAGATTTGTTATTTTTCTTGAATAGTTTTATTGACTGTCAATTAGGTCGAAAAAGAGCAACTGTGGTGAAACCTCGATCCTGTACACTCTGCCGTGAATGCATCAGAGGAGATGATTGGGAAAAGCTTGTGGCACTTCGGCGAGTAAAAGATCATTTCATTTGTAAGTGAAAGTGGTGAAATCTCTATAATATGGTGGCTGTTAATAGTTGTTTATTACGTTTTGCACTTATAGGACTCCAATATGGGACTTTAGTGGATCTCTCTTTACCTAATAATATTGGTTTACATCTCTAAAAGCTTAATATGGGTTCGAACTATGATTTTATGTAGCTACTAGTGCTAAGTTTTTCTGCGCTGCTGCTACTTGTGAATAAGTAGCAGTTTCTAATTAAATTAAGTTGAAAAGGTAGTATAGAATGTCTATTTGGCTTTGACGATTCTGCTTTTTACTTGTTTATTTGGAACTTCACTTATCCTTATATTCACAGTTCAGATTATATATGGAGTTATATAATGCTCAGATAGTTTATGTTTTCTCACAAATTTTCTTAAACTACCTTTTGAAATTTCTCTACATGTATGTTGCTCTTTATATTATAAATACTGCTAATAGTTTAGTTAATCTGTTTCTATAGTTGGATGGTGACTTTACCAATTGCCATTGCTAATAATCATTTATCTACTTTAGAAGGTTTTGCCAGTACTAACATAACAATTCCATTTGTGTCCCAACTTCCTCAGTTACAATCGAATCTACAGGAGCATTACCTCCTGAAGTACTGTTTACTGAAGCTGTAAAGATCTTGGAAGACAAGTGTGAGCGTGTGATAACTGAGCTCTCTTGAGTCGACTCAGTGGGAAAGCTTAATGGGGATTATCATAGCATATGGCGAGAAAATGTAGAGAGCAAATGTTGCTTGCTCGAGTATTCTTTGTCAGTTGTTTATCGTGACTGCAAATTTCAGTAATGTCGCTCTCTTCTCAAATATTAATCTTCAGCTAAAGTTGGAATCAGCATCTAAATTCCAATGTGGAAAATGTTGAAAAGGTTTAGTATAAGCATTATTTGATTGCCACTGATTCTTAAGTGCTAGCAAAATATAGTGTGAACCTTCTATGTCAAATACAAAAGCCATTGCATTTTTATCTCTATATTATGTTGCTTTATTAGATTAACCAGGGGCCTAATTGACTCAATCTGAGTCAATCTTGATTTGATTGTAAATTCGATAAACTTGAGTACAACTGTACAACTCGGTTCGACTCTGATTAACTGTGTAAATACTTTTAAAACATGTAGTTCGATTATTGCTAAGATATATGTGGTGACTAAATGTATCAAGGTTAGAATGGTAAAATACCAGAGGTTCTGTTGGGAAGGCCACATTAAGATACCTTGGTTTAGAGAGAATCTTGACTAATTAACCAAGAGAATAGAATCTTGACTGATTAATGAGAATGTGTTTGGAAATTTGAAATGTTTATGTGTGGCACTCAACTCTCTTTACATGCACTCCACAACTCAAAATGGGGCCAAGCCCAAAATTAAAACTAAACATTTGATTCTTATATTCATTGCAACTTGTCTCAATACAAAGCATTTTCTTGGTCACACCGTGGTCAATTAGGAAGAAAGAGATTTCTGGAAATAAAAAATTACTTTGTTTTCATGAAATAGTCTTTGCCCCTAATTTTTTTCCCTATTTTGTAACTTTCAAGGTACCCAAGCAAAAATCTAGATTGATAGTGCATATTGAATATCGATCGCGATGTACAACATGGATGAGTTGTGAGAAGGATGATGTCAATTGAATGTTCAACGATCGTCCTTTGTGTATTTGTGTAAAAATTGTGGCTAAATTTAAGTTGAATAAACGAAAGCAATAGAAATAAAAGACAATAATATATTTATCATTAATTGATCTCAATTTAAAATTAATATTGTATATCATGTTTTATTTTACTATTACATGTGCCATATTACATTTACACTAGTAAAATTGAATACAAATATGCAAGAGAAGAATCCAAACATGTGAGGGGTCTACACTCTGCATGATTGGTTTCTTCTTGCCACTTATGAAATTGCTCTATCAAGTATCAACATCATGGACTAATAGAGTATTGGATATACATGAAATTTGAGGCTGCCTTTACAATCTTCATAGTGACCTAATCATTTATACACTGTCTAAAATTTCAAGTAATACAAAACAACGAATGTAACCGAAGATCAGGACCGCCGAAAATGACATTTTCTTATTTAGAAGTTGTAAAATAGGCTTTTTTTTTTTTTTTTTTTTTTTCATTTCCATATTTCCAGAAAAAATAAGAATGCAAGAAAAATAGAAGCAATCTTAATTTTCCAAAAAAATAATTGAGTATTGTGTAACCTATACGCCCATGATTTAATTAAATTGTGGGCAAGCCAATGGAAGCAAATTTTGCCTTTAGGGAATTGTGAGATCTTTCAATGCCAAATAGTAGTATTTCACTTTCTATTTTACTTTTAGTATTAAAGCTCCACTTAAACATTCATGAGACGACACATAAGGTATTATTAAAATTGCTGAAATAGAAGATCACACACAATGTAAACCAAAGAATTCCATAATGGGTTATTGTTCAAAAATAATTGACTCGAATTGAACTTTAATATAATTTGAATTTGATTCATTTATTGTCAAATCAAGTTTGAAATAAATTTATAAAATATATTCATAATTCATAAGTTTACTTATGCCTTAACAAGTTCAATGAATACGTATAAAAATTAAATTATATATATTCTTAAAATATAATATACCTACTCAAACCTATAAATTTATTACAAATTAAAATGCCAACCTATTATTATTATGGTTACAAGCAACCTCATGAGCTTACTAACAAGTTAAATATTGTCAAAATCTGAATCTAATTTATTTGTTTTAACGAGTCTCCGTTAAATAAGTTTGAATAAAAGTTCTATCAAATCTAGTTTTTAATACCTCATTCATTTACATCCCTACCGTCAAATCTTTGCTACACCCAATTAATCTTACATCAGATATAAATTTAACGTTAATTTACGCATATTTACATACATATCCACATATCTATATGTTAATTAACCATAAATCTTAACACAATGGAAGGAGAAGTAAGGTAGTTATAGTTTTAATGCAAAATTGATGGGGAAAAGGGCCTAAAGGTGTAGTCTTGGGAGCATGAGGGACAGGTTGGAGCATTTGGAGGCCCTTTTGTTATGTTGCATTTTCAGACAAATTTCATAGGAATCATTGAACATGTAAAGCTCTTTACTTTACCCTTCTCTGACCCCTCTCTATACATAGTATTAAACTACAGTAATACTGTAGTTTAAGCTCTTTACTACAGTAAACTACAGTAATACTGTAGGAATCATTGAACATGTAAAGCTCTTTACTTTACCCTTCTCTGACCCCTCTCTATACATAGTATTAAACTACAGTAATACTGCATTGGTATTGGTATAGGGCACCCTACCCAACCCTCTCTTTCAGCATTCTCAAAGCCTTTTTGCCTTTCTTTTCTTTTTTCTAACGTAGACACCACACATTTTTTGGAGCAAGAAAGAGGGGTGGGTGGTGGGGGTGTCTCTCTCTTGTTTATCTCGCTCTACAGTTAAGTGCTCTCCTTTCTTCCATTGTTTAATAAAGCAATAAGATTTGTAAACCCTTTTTAAAGTTCTGATCGTTGTGACTTCACGTCGCCCCTTTTCTGTGTGGGCTGCTTTTCTTGCTTTACTTTTCAAGTGGTTCTGTCACTTTTGCTAGGTGGGCTGCGCTTCTCTCTCATCTTTTTTAGCATTGTGAGTTTTTGTGGGGGTTTTTGACAGAGAAGAGGTGGGTGTTCAAGATCTGTTGTTTTCATGGACCCTTTACTTTTTAATTTTTTCCAGTTATTTATGTTCTAAATTTGTGCATCTTTTTGCTCTGTGGTAATGTTTGACTGTGGAAAGTGTTTTGAGGGACTGCATTTTCTGTCATGGATACATTTATCTCTCTTGCAATTAAATGCTGATCTGGAGAATGAATTGCTACTTCACTAAGCATGGGAAAAAAGGTTGCATTATAAGGTAAAAGAGCATGGAATATCTTGTTGTTTTTCTGTCTTGTTGTATTGATCTGCATCTGCACACCCTTTTTTTAAGGCTTTTTAGAGGAGAAAAAGAACTTCGGATTTGGGTTTAATTTTCAGTTTCTTTAGTCACTCCAGTGCTGATTTTTGCTGGATATGATCTATTTGGTGATTATGAGACAATGCTCGTTTGTTTTCGCCTCAGCAGAGATTTTGTTTATCTAATAACTAACTTGTTCTTGAATTAATTATTATCCTTTGATCTACCTGTTTGTTCGTATGGGTCTCATATGTGCCCCATTTTGGGATTGAACTGCAGATGTGGAAGCAACTGTAGATAATGATGCTCGATTCCGGTACTGAAGGGGAAGACGTCTCGTATTTGGGTTCTGTGTAATGGTGTTGTTCAATCTGTTTAATTTGCAAAGTTTACACTCATTCAAATGGCCTCAGAACCATGTATCAAGGGTTCCTCAGAAAAGATGAGCAAAAATCGTGGGCCCAAAACAGAAAAACTGGAGCCTTCTATGAAAGAATTTTCAAGATATGTGGAAAATGCTGCCTCTAAGAAAATCACAGTAGAAGCTATAGCAGAAAAGACATTGCAAGGCCATCTGCAAAAGGGAGGAGCAGTTTCTTCTTTGAGTGATAAAATCGATTCAAGCTTACATTTGGGTAATCCAAAACATGCACCAAGACCTGAACATACTGCTGATCAAGAAAAGAAAACATCAGATCTCGGAAATGTCAAAGTTAGTGATGGAGCAAGCAGCCTTGCAAAGACGAGCGGAAGTGTCAAGATTAGTGACCGAGTTGAATATGTTGAGAGTGGCAAGAGCAGTTTGTGTCGAGGCAGCACAAGTACTGATGTTAGTGATGAAAGTACTTGCAGCAGTTTGAGTAGCAGCGTTAACAAACCCCATAAAGCAAATGATGTGAGATGGGAAGCGATACAGGCAGTTCGAACAAAGGATGGGGTTTTAGATCTGAGACACTTTAGACTGTTCAAGAAGCTAGGCTGTGGTGACATTGGAAGTGTTTATCTATCAGAATTATGTGGCACTAAGTGTTATTTTGCAATGAAGGTTATGGACAAAGCTTCACTAGCTAGTCGTAAGAAGCTCTTACGTGCCCAGACAGAAAGAGAAATATTGCAGTCTCTAGATCATCCTTTCCTTCCGACTTTGTACACTCATTTTGAAACGGAAAAGTTTTCATGTTTGGTTATGGAGTTCTGTCCTGGGGGTGACTTGCATACGCTTCGCCAAAGGCAGCCGGGAAAGTATTTTTCTGAGCAAGCTGTGAAGTATGATACTTTCTTGACTCAATTTCTTTATGTTTATAGTCCATCATGAAAATGCATCATTCTTTTTAGGCTTTTATTGCATAAATAAACACCGAGTTTCCAAATTAGCAAAAAATTTATTTAACTTGATACTATTTTGCAATTCAAAGAATCGTAGATTTTTCCATGAAACTTGGACGTGTCTTGCAATTTGTCAATGTTGACTACCACATTGTCAATGAAACAAAATTAGAAACCCCCTTTTTTCTTCACTCGACCTTCAGAGAAAAAACAGTCCAAAAACAAAAAGAGAGAAGATAACTTGGAGTAGATACACCTTTTAAAAGGATGTAAAAATAATGCAGTGTAAATCTTATATTTTGGGGTACCATTTTGAGTAACGGTTTTGCATCTTCATTTGAATCTTATTAGAGTTGTATAAATTATAGAGTAGTTGTACAAATTTCAGATTCAATGAAATTCTTATTGTACCCTGTGCTTGAAGTTTTTTCATCCAAAAGTTGTAGAAGCTTCTAAGTTGGAACTCCAAGCCCATTATGTTATAAGTGGAGATATCTTTGCTTGCTGCTAGTTTACACACAAGAAACGTTTAATTCTGTCTTAAATACATTTTTGTTTCATCTATGTTTCACTTTTACTTCCTGGGCATTCCACTCTTCATGAACAAAGGACAAAATGCTGAAATTAAGGCTTAATTTGCATGCTCACTTTTGCAGCTTGTCTTGAATACTGATATCATATTGAATCAATGTGCTGCCTTATTTGTCTAATTTCTTTCTTTGAACAATTTTTGTTATCATTGTGCCACATTGATTGCGTGCAGCAACTGTTTTACATGTCCCGACTCTGAGGTGGTATCTTGTACTAAACAATGAGTAAAACTAGAATATTCATTTATAAGCCTACTTAGCTACTATATACAATTTTTAAGAATATTTACTGCCTGTGGTCTTTATAGTCTGTAAATATTCTTAAACATAGCCCATTAATTTATTTTCGTTTTGCCCACCATTTTATCGGCCTTGCTATTTTCTCAGGATATACTCTCAAAAAGAATCTCATTTTTTTGTAGTTGGCTCCCATTTAATTCCTTTTGTCTCTCCACATAATCACAAAATTAGCATGTTAGTTTTTATTCTCATTGATTATGTTTCCTTTATTAACTAGGATCAGTCAGATTTATTCTTTGGTAGATTGTATAGATAGTATAGTTGACTATCCTAAAACGATGACTTGTATCTTGTATTATAAATACCCTTGAGATGTATGAAACCATTCATTTAACCAACTTATCGATGCCATGGTCACCTCCACCACCCTCCCTATCCTACTGCAAACAAGAAAGATAGAACATAGCTGATTCTCCAACTGAGAACTAAGCCTTTTCATATTCGCTGATAATTATCTTTTTGCAATAACATGCACATAATAAATCTTATTGCACAGATAAGAATAATTGTGAACTTTGGTGAACAATAATGCTGATCAATAGATATGTCTTAGTAAGATGGAATGTTGAACTTTTTTCACTATATGCTTTTATTTTTAGTTAATGAATTAGCAAACCAGCCATTTAGGCTCCATTATTGTTTATTTATGCATATGGCATCTTTGGATATTTTGCATCGTTTAAAAAGCTGTAATTTCTAGACAATTTTTACCCTTTTTCTCATTTGTGCCTTGAGAATAAGAGGAAGAATCTCAGTCAGCTAAAGAGATATCTTTTAATGGCAGAACTGCTTAAACTTTTGGTTCCGGTTCGTCTTAATTTGGATTACTTTGCTGGACGCAAAATATTAATCTGTGAATAGAAAAGATTAAGCTATTAAACGTCGTAGCATTATTGCTATATATGCATGCTAATAAATGCATAGAGAAGCACATTGTTGGTTGCTCATCCTTGTTAAATTATTGATAGTTACTTCTCTAATTTCATATTTTCTCTCATGTAATGCCTTTTTTTTTGCTAGCCTGTCATATTATCAAGTTTAGAAAGTGCTGGTTTATTTTTGTAGCAGATTCATATTACAGATTCCTGATCTACTTGCTTGGTATTTCCACATGTAGGTTTTATGTAGCAGAGGTCCTTCTTGCTATGGAATACCTTCACATGCTTGGCATCGTCTACCGTGACCTCAAACCCGAAAACGTCCTCGTCAGAGACGATGGCCATATAATGCTATCCGATTTCGACCTGTCCCTTCGCTGCACTGTCAGCCCAACACTCATCAAATCTTCATCCTTCGACTCCGATCCCTTAAAGAAAAACACCGTTTATTGCATCCAACCTTCTTGTGTCCAGCCCTCATGTGTCCAGCCCTCATGCATCGTCCCCACCTCATGTTTCGCTCCTCATTTCTTTTCCAGCAAATCCAAGAAAGACAGGAAACCCAAAAACGAAATCGGAAACCAAGTCACCCCATTACCCGAGCTCATGGCCGAGCCCACTGACGCACGTTCTATGTCGTTCGTCGGGACCCACGAGTACTTAGCACCCGAAATCATCAAAGGTGAAGGGCACGGCAGTGCAGTGGACTGGTGGACCTTTGGAATCTTTCTTTACGAGCTATTGTTTGGTAAGACACCGTTTAAAGGATCCGGAAATCGAGCCACCCTTTTCAACGTCGTTGGTCAGCCCCTTCGTTTTCCGGAATCGCCAGTTGTCAGCTTTGCAGCCAGAGATCTTATCAGAGGCCTATTAGTGAAGGAGCCACAGCATAGGTTGGCATACAAACGCGGGGCCACGGAAATCAAACAGCATCCGTTCTTCGAAGGCGTGAATTGGGCTCTGATCCGCTGTGCTAGCCCACCCGAGGTTCCAAGACCGGTTGATATTGAGAGAATTCCGGCACCTCAGCCGTCGGCTAACCTAAAAGTGGCCCCTACAGCTGCTCCTATGGCTCCCCAAAATTGTGATAATTATCTGGAATTTGATTTCTTTTAGTACTTGTTATGTTTTCATGTTTGAGATGCTAATTAATGTGTTTTCAGTAAATGAGATATATGGAGTTTTGCAGACATTGTATGGACAGTGAGGAAAGTAAGGGGCACCTTGGGGAATTGCTATGTGGTTATGTATTTTGACAGTTGATGATTTCTTGTATTGCAAATGTTGTAATACTCTATATCATTCCCTAAATCTGCATTCCTTGGTGTCAATCTTGGTTTTTGTGGAATTTTTTCTTTCACATAAGCTATCTTTTTGTTTTTGTTTTTTGTTTTCATTTTTCTGTAGTTTTAATGGGGTGGGTAACGGGTAAATGAAACTGTAGAATTTGTTTGATTATCAACCTATTGAAGCCTGAATAAAGTTATTTGAGCTGAAAATGAGTTGGTAATTTAATTTTTGTACTTTTTTTAATCTTTTACTTATCGAGCATGGAATTAGCTTTGGATTTTATCAACTGTTAAGATAAAAATGGTTTCAAGTTTGGTTGACATTTTTGCTTAATATCACGAAAAAAAATAAACCCCATATCCATCCATAATGGTATTTTCAGGGAAAAAAAAAAGGATTATGGTATTTTCAGGAAACAAATCAGAAAGAAAAGAAAATTGGGATCCATAATGGTAAATGACTAAATGGTAGTTTCAGGAGGAAAAAAATGGCTACTGGTATTTTCAGGAAAAAAAAATCAGAAAGAAAAGAAAATTGGGATCCATAATGGTAAATGGTATTTTCAGAAAAAAAAAATTAAAATTAAAATGCGAAAAAAAAACAAAAAAAAATTGAAATGCGGCAAATGGTATCAATATTTCAACTTTTTATTTTTGTCTTTATTAATCTTTATGAATAATTTAATTAATAAAAAAAGTAACTGATAATCATTTGATTAAAATCCATGTGTTAGTTTTATTGACCTCTAAAAAAGATAAATAAAATCTTTACATGGTATTAATAAAACCATTTGATTAAACAATCAAAGAAAATATTAACAATCTACGTTTTTTATATGGAAGTTTCCTTCAAATGTGGAGTTTTTATTTTTTATGTATCTATGATTACATATGGAGGTCAACTAATATATTTTGATAAATAAAATCATTTGATTCTAAAACAAATAAGTGTTCTGATTGAAAAAAAAAAACTATTTATTATTACAATCAAATAAAGATAAAATAGAAACGTGTTTTTCAGCTCATTAACCAGATTTTTTTTGGAATATACAACATCATCATTTACACTTATTATGAATATGTTATTGAACATATGATTAAATAATTTTTTCTAGATCAATTATGACAAATATATGAAATATATGATGAATATATGAAATTTTTAAAATTCATAAATTATATTGTATTAGGTTAAAATGAAATAACTCTAAAGAACTAAATTACAACACTTGAAGTTTATATGTCCATGCATCACACTGGTATCAAGAACTTGATTTTTTTGTAAATTAGTACATCAAATTTGAAATATTTAAATGGTATTTTCAGAAAAAAAAAAAACTAAAAACAAATTGAAATACGGTAAATGATATTTTCAGGAAAAAAAAGAAGAAAAAACTAAAAAAATAAAGAAAAGAAAATTGGGATCCATAATGGTAAATGGTATTTTCAGAAAAACAAAAACAAAACAAAAAAATGAAATGCGGTAAATGGTATTTTCAGGGAAAAAAAAAAACTAAAAATGGTATTTTCAGGAAAAAAACCAAAAAAAAAAAAAATCTAAACTAAAGAGAAGAAAATTGGGATCCATAATGGTAAATGGTATTTTCAGAAAAAAAAAAAAACTAAAAAAAATTGAAATACGGTAAATGATATTTTCAGGAAAAAAAAAGAAAAAACTAAAAAAAAAAAGGGAAAAAAATAAAGAAAAGAAAATTGGGATCCATAATGGTAAATGGTATTTTCAGAAAAAGAAAAACAAAACAAAAAAATGAAATGCGGTAAATGGTATTTTCAGGGAAAAAAAAACTAAAAATGGTATTTTCAGGAAAAAAACCAAAAAAAAAGAAAAAAAAAAACTAAAGAGAAGAAAATTGGGATCCATAATGGTAAATGGTATTTTCAGAAGGAAAAAAAAAACTAAAAAAAATTGAAATGCGGTGAGCGTGGATCGAACACGCGACCTTCAGATCTTCAGTCTGACGCTCTCCCAACTGAGCTATCCCCGCTTGATAAATATTATGTTGATTTTAATTTATTAATAGTATAGATTTAGTTCAAGTTTCAGTAATATCTTTTAAACTAATTCAAACTCAGGTTTGAATTTGATGCTATTAATTATTCTACACGGTTTCGTGATTTGGTTACGATATGGGGTTCTCATACTTCAACAAAACCAGTCATTTCTCATGCTAATTCCACTCATTGCTCCTGTTTTATTTCTTCTTCATACACTTAATTTGTATTAGATTTCTTGTTTTATGTTTTTCATTTTTACTATTTTATAGACATATTCATTCTTCCCTACCTTAACATATCTAATCTCTTTCAAATTCTTTTTGAGTGTAATCTCTTAGGAAATTCTTGATAGCTTTACATGGATGAACATCATTAAAAAATAGACATATAGTCACATTTAAAATGTTACATTAAACATTGTGTCCACCACCCAGAAAAGGGCATTAAAGTAGGAAGAGAATAGTGAGTAGTCATATATAATGGGTTTGGCAATTGGCAAAGTCATGTGGTGGTGATATGGACCTTTTAATCAATGGTCTCTATCTCTCTTCTCTAGGGAGTATATAACAATAAATTATCTTTTGTCTTTAATCAACCTACTTCAACCATTGCTTTTTTTTTTATTCCAAATCTGTCATCGAATATGTTAATATGTACACAAATTTTGTACTTTTGTAGTGCTTTACTATTCCAATTGAATTTTGTGAAAAGGGGTTCAAGCACTATTCGAATCAAACCGTATTGTACAATTCGTGGTTAAATTCTTTCCTACACATATTGTTGGGCCCCCACCAAACCCACCTGGCCTAGGGTCCGGCCTAGGTGGAGACCAGAACAGGCCAGAAGGTCAGAACTGGCCTGATTAGAGACCGAACCGGCCGGATGTCCAAAACCGGCCAGAAGACCAGAACAAGACAGACCCGACCCTAGCTGGCCAGGGCCGAGCCTAGTCCTAGGCTAGCCCACTTCAGCTGCTAGGGTGGGCTCGCGATTGATCCAAATTTAGATATTGTAGTCGGTGTGGTCTCAAAGTTTTATTACTTGAGGCATTTCTGGAAAATCAAGTAAAATGCCAGAAATTGAGACCATCGTCACAAGGAGAGCTGGAAAGACTTAGTTTATTTCAAGAAAGAGTCTTTAAGAAAAGAAACAAATCAAGATCAAATCGTATCCGATTTACATAGATTTTAACCCGATTTTTCCTTATCTAAACCCTAAAATTGGGGGATTTTGTCTTAATTACCAAGTTTTGTATCTTAGACTTAGCCTGTTTATCATTCAAAAGGTTTTGTATCTTAGACTTAGCCTGTTTATCATTCAAAAGGATGAAATTCTGGGTTTCGAAATTATTGTATTCAAGCATAATTGAGATTTTTACTCTCAATTCTTATATAAAAAGCATTATGTCCGGTCAAAACTGACCGACAAGAATGAGACCGACCAGAACGAGCTGAACAAATTTGCCCGAGTAGGCACCGGGCCAGTCATTTTCTTATTTTCATTCGATTTTTATACTTTTTATTCGGTTTGATTTATTTGAGCCAGATCAATATTTTGGGGTGTTTGGCTAGGATTTTATGCTCTACAAAATCTGATGTCAACACATATATTATTGTTAAACTTGTTTAAAATATCTTATAAGATGCTAGCTTTTATTTTAAAAATAAATATTTGAATAAATAAGATAACAGAACTTTAAATATCTAGCTAGTATTAGTAATTATGTGATTAAAATGAGCAATTTTAAAGGTGTATGGAATATGGTGATACAACTTAAGTTTCGATGTTACATACTAATATAATGAAAATTGTCAATTTAATTTATTGGTATAAGATTGAGTGATATGACCTAAAATTTTAATTGTATGGGTATGAGGTGCAAAACTGTCTTAATTTGGTTAGAAAATAATGAATAATGTAAAGTTATGGTTAAAAAGAACGTTAAACACCAAAAGTGATTACAAATGAAAGTGTCTCTTCTACTACTAATAATAATAAAAATAATAACGACGGTGATGACAATAATAATAAGAGTTGGTCTTGTGTGCACTTGGTGTACATGCAATCTGGGTCGACCCAGTTTTGATCCGAATCCGTGTATTTTTCAATTTAGTTTTTTTTTTTATGCTTCAGGTTGTTACCTTTATGTTGTATTAGTGTGATCTTTATGTTATAAATGTGTGACTTTTATGTACAACTATCATGACTTTTATGTACTATAACTTAGAAAAAAATGAAGATTTTCAACATAATTTGAACTATATACCTTGATGTAATATCAATGTGACCTTTATATTATATCATGTCACATTTATGTACAAATATTCTGACCTTTATGCACTTTTATATATTACATAAATGTCGGAATATTTGTACATAAATGTGATATAATATAACATAAATGTCACATTGATATCACATAAAAGTATACAATACAAATTGTGTTGAAAATCTTCATTTTTTTTTCCAAGTTACAGACATAAAGGTACGGATGTTTGTACATAAAGGTCACACATTTATACATAAAGGTCAAGACAAAAATTTGCAAAAAAAAAAATAAAAATTTCGTGTCTGGTGCATAGGAATTTTTGTGCAATAATAATAATAATAATAATAATAGATATAACAAACTCACAGAACTTCTATATAACAACACATCACATGTATTATATAAGGTTATCAAAATCACATGAAATATGTCACGTGTATTAAATAACATTATCAATTATTAATTATCATTCCACGTGTATCAAAGATAATGTATACTAAATAAAATATCAATCTAATAGACTATCTCAACCGCATCAGTGTACATATATGGTGTCCATATAATAATATTATAACAACAACAAAAATAAATGTATGTTCAACGAAGTTAAAATTATACTACGTATTCTAGTGACACCATTTACAGCAGAATAATATAGCCCTTTTTTATTTAGCAAAGATATTATAAAGAAATAAACAAATAAGTCAACATTTTATTTGTTCCAACTTTGACACCTTCCAAAGATATGCTAAAGAATTCCCACAAATAAAAGTGAGGTTTACATATTTTGCATACCCAATGCCCGTTCTCATGACCTTTCACATTTTGCTAAAATATCATGTTGACTCTTTAACGATCTAATGTCAATAATCAATTAATAAGATTATTTCAACTAAAATTAAACTAAGAAAAGATGTCAATCTGTACGAAACCTATAATTTGAGACTAAGACAACAATTTAAAAAAGAAAAATTCAAATGTTGATTACTAATATAAATATATCATTCATTTGCATGTGGATGCTAAAGTAATTAAAGATTCTCTCAACTCTAGACCTTAAACTTGGAACAAACTTTAATGATATTACGTGGTGTTAGGTTACCCACTCTTATAAAAACAGTTTATAAGATATAAGATTTCGAAAATTTTGTCAAACATGTACGAGGAGTTTATAAACTCTCAAATATCTTATAAGATATTTGAAGATGCTTATAAACACAAATATCAAGTAAATCTTTTTAACAGTGTAGCAAAAATGTGTGATATTAAATTAGTACGTAACATCTTTTTTATGAAGGAAAAGAGGCATTAGAATTTCCTCTTTTCACATTATCTTTTAGGCATCATGTGCTTCACGAGTAATATTCACTCTGAAAAATTAATGAAAGTTGTTCCATTTAACTTTTTGTTTTTTTTTTTCTTTCTAAAGATATGATAGGAACTTTTAAAAGGTTAAAGAATTGTTGTGAGTGGGAAGGTGTGAAATATTTAACAAACTATATTTGGAAATGTCATGTCAATTCTTGAGGGGCCATACTAATTACTATACACTCAAAATAAGTGAAGTTTAAGATTAGTATTAGGTTCTTTTTAAGATTGTCATACAAATTGAAGGGTAGTCATGTCATTTCACTCCTCTTTGTATTAGTGGACATCAGATATCATTCACTTAAAAACTCAAGATTATCTCTATATTTAACGAATATGAAACTTCAAATACACATCCAACACTTTGTTCATTATATTAGAGTGGTGATAGTGTTTAAGTTATTTATATCTGAATAACCTAATTACAATCAAAGTCAGTGACAAGTATATGTATGTATTATTAATTGTCGCATTACCATTTTAAATAAAAATTAAATCCTTCATTTAGGTCCACGCAAATAAATTAACATTAATTGGTTAGTTGTTAGTTGTTACAGCGCAAGTAATAGTCTTACTTGGAAACAACGCGGCATTTGCTCATTCAATATTTTCACAACTCCATTTTATTATACGAATGTCTGTATCAAATACTAAGGAAAAAATGGCAAATACTAAGGAAAAAAAATATTATGCAAGAATTAGATTTATTTTTACAAGTTGTTTCATATCATACTCCACTAATGCTAATATACAGACATGGAATCACCCATCAATCATATTCATCACAAAAAAAAAAAAAAAAAAGGGACTCTAATGCCTAACTGGGGATGATATATTTTTCAAAAAGTTGCAATCTTTTTGAAAATAGAGGGGGAGAATCGGTCCTAATTGAGGATAATATAAAAAGACTGATTTATTTCGAAAGTCTTTTTTTTTTTTTTTTTTCCTGTTAGGAGCAGAGTATTAAGGAATCTGAACTTAGAAATAATCACCCAAAGGTATCTTTATTCTCTTGATGATTATATAATTCCACAAAATTTATTTGTCTTTTCAAAACGGCCATTTATATGATCCAAGAATTTGATTGTGAGGACCAAGAAACCACACAATCCCCACACTGTGGCATATGTTTGAGTGAGTGAAGAAGAAAGCATAATGGTGTTTGTAATGGAAGAAAATATCAAACAGTTTCACACTCAGATGGACATAAGTACGCCTTTTCTTACACCACTGCTCAAGTTTCTACACATTCTTTACATTTTATGTCGTTTTATTGATCTTTACATCTTTTCATTGCAGTTGATGGATCCCTCAAGAAATCTTTCCTGGTTTGTCTTCGATACCCATGTTTTTTTAGATGTTCTTGAGTGATTGATTCTTGAATTTGATGAACTGAAATTAAGTTCTTGTATAATAGTAGTTTGTGTGATATCCAGGTTTTGCATTTGGTTCATTGATCGTGGTGATAAATTTTCTAATTGAAATGAAAAGGGACTTAGAATTTAGTTAAGAGTATTTATTCATATTGATATTCTAGAAATATAATATGCAATCATTTTCGACAAAATAATAATGGGATATCGCGATGCAAAACTTGAATTGGAAAAAGGGGGAAAGAAGATTTGGTTTAGCTCATGATTGATGCATCAAACTCATTGGGAGTGTGTTAAGTTGTGTTAAGTAAATGTTTATTGACTTTCGATGATTTGCAGAATGTACATAATGGTTATGAAAGGGAGAATTTGCTGAGGTTTCTAAAAGCAAGGGATGGAAATGTCTTTAATGCACATAAGATGGTTTGTTGAAGTCGATTTTATTCCTTTTAAAGTCAGTTGATAGTTGCTATCATCTTCATTATTTTCTAACACCAAAGCTGTATTTTTCAGCTTGTTGATTGTTTAAACTGGAGGATACAAAATAAAATCGATAACATACTGGCAGTGAGTTTTTAGATCGTTTTTCTAATACCGTATCGCTTCCTATTCTTCCAATTCATCTAGTAGATTTTACTGTACTATTTTCATTGTATCTTAAACTTGTTATCTTTGGTCCGAATTCCATGTAAAAAACAAGCTTCTACTTGTATTTCAAAAGAGTATCTATTGAAATGCAAAAAAATTAATTGTATTCTGCAAAAAAACAATGTTCGATTTCCCAATTGTGGAAGTGGATGAATGTGTGGAAGTTTAAAATTTGAAAACCAGAGGTTTATTTTTCCTCTTATTATTTTTAACTTAGATGCTCGTTTTTGCAGAAGCCAATAGACCCTACGGATGTGTATAGAGCAATACGAGATTCTCAGCTTGTAGGAATGAGTGGATACTCTAAAGAGGTACTATTTAGAAGTTTAATCAATCATAACATAAATTTCTTATTTCATTTGAAGCAACTGAACTATTTGGATGAGATCACTTACTCTGTTTATCTATGTCTCGATGCTCATGAAAATACGCCAACTTGAACACTGTAGATGGTGCCATTTATGATATTCAAGTTCATGCTTACCTTGGTGATTTTATAGGGTCTACCCGTTATTGGCATTGGTGTCGGGCTCAGCACATATGACAAAGCATCTGTAAGTACTCTTTTACATTACAAGTTTTGTATACTATATTTTGTTTTTGTAGTAAAGTAGTTCTTTTATATACCGCTTTCTAACTATTGTTTTCTATCTTAGATTGAGTACTACGTGCAATCACACATCCAAATGAATGAATATAGAGATCGTGTGATATTGGTGAGTATCAGCATTGAGAAATCCTAATTTGCACATTACACATAAATACATATATAGCGTTATCTGTTATACTTAATGTTTTACATATAGCCTTCTGCGACCAAGAGATATGGGCGGTATATTGGCACATGCATAAAGGTTCTGGACATGACTGGTCTAAAGCTTTCTGCTTTGAATCAAATCAAGGTATCTCTTCTCTTCTTATTACACATTCTTTACTAGATTTTGTCTTTGATCACAAGTATAGTCATTGAATCCACACATTGATGAAAATAATGAAACGTGCTGTTAGTATTCATATATAAATGCTTTGTTATTCATGCATACATATCAAAAATCTTGTTGCAAATTCAGCTTTGTTTAGTTTGTCTGATATCATGACTGTAAGGTGAAACCTTTTCAACTAACCCTCTAAATATTTATACAGTTATTGTCTGTAATATCAACAATCGATGATCTGAACTATCCTGAGAAAACGGAGACTTATTACATTGTCAATGCCCCATACATATTCTCATCATGTTGGAAGGTTTGGCCTACATACATACATACATTTAGTTTGCTTGTATTGCATCACATTACAACCAACACAACCCAATTCATTTTCTTGTTTCCAGGTTGTTAGACCTCTTTTGCAAGAAAGAACAAGAAAAAAAGTTCAGGTTCTTTCAGGCTGTGGAAGAGATGAATTATTAAAGGTAAGACCAGTGTAACTTTTAACTCAATAAAGAAAAGTTCTACCTTTTTTTTGGCAGTATAATTCAACCTTTTGACATTCAGACTCATAATTATGCAGGTTATGGATTATGAATCTCTCCCACATTTTTGTAGAAAAGAAAGTTCAGGTTCGTCTCGGAATTCCAGAAATGGAACAGTTAGTGATTGTTTTTCGTTCGACCATCCCTTCCACCAGCAGCTCTACAACTACATTAAGGAGCAAGCTGCTTTAGAGTCGGTTGCTCCTCAGAAACATAGTTCAGTCCACGTAGATTTTCCCGAGCCTGATGCAGAAGATGTAAAAATTGCTCAAACTATAGAATGTGAGTTTCATAGACTCGGGACTCAAAACAGGCTTCCTCACTCGTTACACGAGCTAAAGATAAGTGAGGATTGAACCCGTTGGAGTATCCATTAACATGTACTGTATTTCGCTAAATCATTCGATGTACTATAGAAGCTATCATTATAAAATGCTGATCTTATTCAGTGAAGCTAAACTTTAAGGTGAACCGCCATTGGTCCATGCCACATTGTAACTCAAATATAATTGGAATGCAAAGTTTTTTTGCAACGTATACATTGATATATCTTGTGGAATGTATGTAGATAAGGATTCTCAATTTGGCCATTGTTAAAACTATTTCAATCATGATTTTGCAGCATGGCCATTTCCACTGTACAAAATGCAAACTAATAATAATATATACAAACCAATGTTTTTCGATTTTACAAGAAACTACATATTCAAATACCATAAACCTACTAGGAAGGGGACATAAAAGAGCAAGCCCTTTACATGAATTACATGCAAAACCTATAATAATACAACATAAGAAAGGTACATTACCAGGAATTTTAGCTCAACTGCCTGTAGCATTTATAGGTAAATGCAACAGATATAGCAGCACTAATAACAGCAAGTGCAGCATAAGTATCTTCGCGCTCCCAACACTCATACCACGTAGGCATGGAGCACACTTTACGAGGACCAATCCCTTTACCACTATTATTTCGGGATACTTGTTTCTTGAAACTCTTCTTCTTTTCAGCTGTAATGTTTGCTGGGACCTCGGGATCTTCCCTCTTTTCTTGCGACGTGGGGTTCTGACAGCAAGAGAAGCCTCCATTAGCCTGACAGCAATCTGTGCCCTCCAATTGAGATGCACACATGCTACTACTTTCTTCATTCAATTGTGTAGACTCCTTCGTGCTTCTATCCGTATTCGTTCCACCATGAACCAGGAACCTTAGTTCCTGGGTTTTTTTCTGGTCTTCCTCGGATAATCCCATCTGTCCCCTGTAAGAGAACAATAATGTCCAAATCAAGTCAATAGAAAACACCATTGATAGGTAAATTTATTGGATAACATAATTATAAGAATAGAAGAATCCTCAAAATAATTTGTAATTATATTTATTACCTTAAGTCTGAATGGGCATCAAATTAGAGACAAAATAAAGTAAATTACCTCCATAGGAAATCTACAATTTCTCCTTTCCCAATATGCTGTTCAAGCAAAAGATGCACATCTTCAGGCATAACATATCCATACCTGCAACACGATGATCACATTGCTTCCCGTTAATAAGAGTGTAGAGAATTTTCTGAAAGAAGACGATCAACAGCTTCAAAAACATTTGCTAAAAGCAAACTAGTCAACCACCCACCAATGCCCTGTGACTTCCTTCTTAACATTTGGACCAAATATGATCACATTTCCTGCATACTTATGACCCCCAATGTGTGAACAAGGGCTGACAGACACTTTGCCTTGTAAAGCACGTGTCTCTATCTCAGTTTTAAATTTACCAATGACAGATGGTCCACAAACACCACACCGTCGATCCCTTGACCCATGGCAACATACAAAGATGTACCAGCCCCTTAGAGGTTCCGGACTTCCAGGCAACCATTCACCATTCTTCACAAGCACTTCCTCAACAAACGTATCAACGTCAAAATGTGTTAATCTCCTGAAAATTTTACTTAATTTTAGAATAGGCCATGACAAATTACAGGATATTTAAGAATGGCAGAAGCATAAGAGATGTATTAATCTCTAACCTATATCTCATCATGTCTGGAAAGATTAACACATCACCATTAGATGTCTCAGTCCCATCGTGTCCCTCACATATTGTTAATCGAGACTGAACATAAACATAATGAAAGAAAATTGATTATGGAGTCACTGACACGGCCATTTCAATCAAATGCAATACTAAAGGAAAGTTGTGTCATGGTCCAAAGTGCATGTAGATAATATAAACCTAAAATCCCATATGGTCATACTTGACAGCTGACTAGCATAATGCACTGTACATGCATACAAAAATTGCAATACCTTCCAAAAAATAAAAAATAAAAGAACGAAACTATTCTTATTGTTAATGTTGTGTAATACCATAACGTTTAGGTAGACCTAGTCATCTTTACTGAGTAAGACTCCCCATGCCTACACAATTACTAAGATATGTTGTACTGCTAGATTGCAGGATATAAATCAACACATCACAGCTTCCTTATAACAACTAGTACAAACACTAAAAGTTACAGATATGGCCTTTACTAGAGTATGAGTATCCCGTCGTAAAAGTTAAAAGTAACATAAGAAATCATGAGATGAGCATCAGATATCCCTATTGCTATCACATATCCTAGTTCCAACTTAGAAAACTAAGTTAACCACTTCTGTGACATAAATATAATAAATTAGTGAGGAAAGAAATTTTAATAAATATACTTATGCAGTAGGGTATTTGAATTACCTAAAGTATGAAAAGGCTGGCAGCATACTCACCAGAAGATAGAAATCGATAATAATAAAAAATGGATGATTACCGGCTATCAGGAAGTATTTTTAAATCCATGGCACATAATCTTGGTTTCATCGACAAGAAATAGGCAATGATGGAGCTTAGACCTCCTCGAGCACCCAATGAAACACAAACATAGACCAAAATTTGCACCAAAGTGACCATCACAAACTAGTAGGCAGCACAAAGTCTGAACTATGGCAATTAACTCTAGGGATTTCATTTAAGCGAAAAACAAAACAATATTTGACAAAGCTCTTACAGCAAGAAATGAAAATGCAAGCCTTGATCAATGTTGTAATTACACTGGAACAAAGTTAAATGAACAGATTCAGCTCTAGCTAGCAAGATGCACAACCCACATTGACATGGAAAAAGATGAAGATTTAGAAATCCAGCCACGATCCACAAACCGTGCAAAGATTAACTCCAGAAAAGACTTTAATCCCTTGATAGAATAAGTAAAAAAGGAAAATCAGAAACCCTTGTACCTGTCGCTTCATGTCAGGGTTCCTAGCAGCCAAAGCGGCGGCAAGTAGTCTAGGAAGGCGATCGAATTCGGCGGCCTCAATGCGGGGCGGCCACACCTGAGGATTCTTGTAGCAGAGGAACACGTGGCGGTCGTACAGCTCAACCGTTCCCACGAGTGGGCCCTGCCTGAAATCGGGCCGAGTGAATCCGTAGTCGGATTCAGTGATTAAAGCCGTGTCATATCCGCCAAGGAAGCCTTCGTTCTGGAAGCTACCAGAAGCGCTGCCAATTTGGGGGGCGTCGAGAAGGTAGCTGTCAGTCTCGGAAACAGCGGCGGGAGAGGAGGAAGAGGAAGGGTGTTGGACGCCGCTCAATAGCAGAAGAGGGTCGTCGCGACTGCTGCTCATTAATGGGTTCGACATTGCTGCCGCCGTCTCCGCCGCCGTGAAGGGTGGCTGGGTAGTGTAGAGGGGTTGCTGTTGGGGGGGTTTTGTTTGGGCCTTGGCACGGGGAAGCCGATCAATCTCTCTCTCTTCTGTCTCTCTCTCTCTCTCGCTCAACAATGCTGACCACTTTGGTCAACTATGATTGTTTATCTTTAAATCGTTTAAAATGTAGTTTTTTTTTTCCTTTTCTTTTTTCTTCATTTTTGGAAATAAAATGTGTTTAATATGTATCATTATGTATAGAAGTGCCTATATTTTATTATCGTTTTACATAAACAAAATATGAACAAACTTGGAAAAAAATCAATATATATCTATTAATAATCAATATTAACAAATATATTGAAATAATTTCTATTTTCTCAAAGTCATGGTTATTTTAAAAAGGAGGGATTAAATTTTATAATAAATAAGTTTCTTAAAATTTCTTTTAGCTTCTAATCAGTAGTAGATTTTAGTCTATTTTTATAATAGAGGGGGTAGATTTTACAAAAAATTAGTTTCTTAAAACTTATTTTAGCTTCAAAGTAGTATATTACAAGGAATATAAATAGATTTCTAACACGACGTAGAGTTATATACACAAGTCAGTTAGATATTCAGTATTCCATATTCAACACGTAAATTCAAACGTTTCTCCAACTCAGAATCTCCTTGGTATTTGTTTCCTATCCTCAATCTCAACACCAGTGGCTCGTATTCAATTATCCATATTACTCCTGCTATATATATATATATAAACACACACACACACTAGCAGCAGCCATTTACATTACCAGTACACCAAAAGGGAGAAGAGTGAGAGACCAAATTATCAAAATATTTGGCTAAAAGTTTGTTTGTCAACAACAAAACAAGACTGAAAAACCATTCGTCTCAAAAATATACAAGAAAGCATGCAAGGGATTTTCTCCTCAAATCTTAATTATTCTGCACAAGAATTCGATAATCACACAACTCACCAAACGGGCCTCTCTCCGGGCAAGAAAGAAGGCGAACCCCCATCCACTTTGTTCTTCTTCTTGTGAAAAACATAGCTTAGACTTGGCATCAGTACCTTCTTGGACACGGATGTCTTCGCCTTTTCTAGCCTTTTCATTTCACTCACTCTTTCTCTCACTTGAGGCCTCTGCTTCTGGATTTGGTAGTTACTAGGAGACGATTCTAACGACTTCTCCGTTTCTGCAAGAATCCGTGAAGCTGCTTCTTCGGCCTTCTTTTGTTCCCTTTCTCGCCATCTTCTAAGCTCCCCTTCAACCGCCTTCTTAGCTGCCTCGGCCATCTCTGCTTTCTTCAGCGCCACTTGAGTCGCGCCTTTCATGTCCTCAATCTCCTTCTGTGTGGCCTCTAATCTCTTGAGGGCCTCGTTTTCACTGGCTTTAACTGCTTCTGCTTGAGCCATGGCAGCTGCAACTCTCAATTCTGCCAGCTTTTCGGATTCTTTAACCTTCCGTGTCAATGATTCAAACTCGTCTCTTGATAGCGTGATCTGGGCCCCGGTCTCTGAAGTGGAAGCGCGTGCAGCATCAGTTCTCTCGGACAGCATCTTGATTCGATCGAGGGCTTTAACCTCGGCTGCCTTGGCCTCTTCAGCTTCACTCATTGCCACTCTTAGTTTCTTTTCTGCTTCTTCCAGTTCGATCCTCGTGGCTTCCGCTTCTCTGTTAAGCTCTTCGGCTTTCTGTTTCATCTCTTCAGCTTCACGCTTGGCAGCTTCGTTCTCTGTAGCTAACTGATGGATTGAAGCTATGAGTTCATCTGATGCGCCTCTCATTTTGGCTTCTTCTGCAAGTGCTTCTTCAAGCTCCGACTTAGCTTTCCGGAGCTTCACGTGCAGATTGCCAGCTGTTGACTCAGTTTCTGTTTCCTTCCCCTTTAATTCACTATGTTCCCTTTTAATATTTTCCAGTTCTAATTTAAGAGTCTCCACCGTGTTTCTCAGTGAGTTCTCCTCCTCGGCTACTTTACTTAGTGATTCTTTTGCACCACTCAAGTCCATAGTAACGGCCTTAACGGACTCAAGATCGGAGACCTTTGTACCGTTCATCTCCTTCCTTAGAGCTTCAACTTCTGACAGGGTTTCACTCAACTGAATCTCCAGATTTTTGGTGAGCTCAGGATTCATATCTTTCCTCAAAGCAAGCAACTTTTTGGCTGATTCTTCAAGTTTCAGTTTATACAGTTGCTTGTCTTTTCCCTTCTCTTCATAGATTCTTGTTTCATCTTCCTTTGATTGTATGTTTGCTAACTTCACTTGCTGAATTGAGTCATGTATACTAGCAATCTCCTTGGAAAGATCACTTAATCTTTCCATGTTTGCTTTAGCAGCGGTCTGAGCTTCATCTGCTTGCGTTACAGCTCTGCTTTTTTCTTCCATAGATGAATCATATTCTTGACGAATTTTCATTAGCTCCTGCTTTGCCGTGTCAAGTTCATTGACTGCATCTAAACACTGAGCTCTCGTAGATTCAAGATCCATATTTAATGATTCATTCATTGTGTTAGAATCATTATCACTCGCTTCTGCAAATTGATTTGCCTGATGCTTAGCCACTTCTGTGGCTCTGATTGCTGAATCCTTCGATTCATTAATAATATTCAGCTTCTGGCTCAAATCCTCAACACTCTGTTTAGCTTTTTCAAGCTCTGAAAGTGCCTGAGCTTTAGTGGTCTCAGCATTTTTCAATTGTTCCTTCAACTTATTCAACTCTTTCTGGGCTAAGTGAAGCTGTGTCTCTTTTGCCAGCGCCCGCTGCAACAAGGAAAAACAGCAAGGAAGAAATGAATGCCAAATATCTTAAATACATGTATTCAGAAGGATATATATAAAGCACCACATGGTATTTCAAATCGATTTAGTAGGAAGCGTGATATATGTTTAACTATGGCAACTATATGATGACAATGGACCTGTTTGATGACAAGCGCTCTAACCCGAAATAAATAAGCTCAGAACCAAATGCATGAATTGAGGTCCATAGCATGTTCTCTATATATGGCAACATGATTTCTCACTTTAAGAAAAGGACAAATAAACAAATGCTAGACATTTTAGGTAAAAGGGGAGCCAAGAATGACTGTACTTGAGCCCAGGAAATCAACTGCAATTGATATATAAAGACACAAATTAACTACACTCATCAAATGATTTCCTCAGAGTCTCTTAAGGTAATAGTACACATACTCTCCATTCTTCAATACAAGAATCACCAATTACTGTTACGATTAAATGCACGAGGAATAGAACATAAACTAGAACCAACATACTTCTGCAGAATGTGCTTTTGGCTTTCTAATGGCAGGCTTTTCCCCTGAAAATGCACCTTCACCAAATAAGCTAACGGCATCTTTGACAGATTGGAAGGGTGCACTGGTATCAATTTCTCCCACCTCAGCTTTACTTGATCCTTTGACTTTTTGATAATCTTTTGCCACCATAATTCCTCACTTTTAATTCAGCTCTAATCTGCATAAAACAGCCAAAGAAAGACACTTAAAAACGACTTAAACGCCATATGATAGAAAGAGGACTTAGCAACTGTGGCAGTGATTTGAATACTTCTATTGCAACCAGCATTCAATAGATTTTTTTTTTTTTTAACATAAACTGCCCGAGTAATTAACCAAAAGAGGACTTAGCATCTGAAGCAAGAACGAATACCAAATTCTTAATGCTCTTCTTCAGTAGTTAGAGAATAGGATGTGACCAGGTAATGTAGTAACCCAATCAAGAAATTTCATGCAGATGCCACAGTGCGTGGGTTTAAAGAACAGGTTACTTTAATAACATTTTCCGAAACAGAGCTAAAAACTTGAATTATAGAGCTCATATACATATCCAGTATGAGCAACTACACCCTTAGGTCATTTGCTTAATCAGCTCCGAAAGTACACCAGTGTCCATTTCTTAAGTTTGTTTTGAAAGATAATCATGTGGCTAAAAATCCATTAAGAATTCTCTCATTGTAGATCCTCAAAGTGAAGGCAGTATCAGATGCAAATTGATGAAAGACAGGTGATTGCTTTTAGGAATGCTGTAGGTATTATTAAAGAAATTAACGTATTACGAAAATGAATGAATTATTTCATCATCACATGGTGTATAGCAGACACTGACAGAAAAAAAAATTAGCTGAAAGATATAGAACACACTCAGTTGTGCAGGACAACAAATCACATGTAAATATGATATGTTAAATGTGTATCCACCAAAAAAAGAGGTAGAATTATGAGCAAAAATTTCAAGATGACATGCACAATATGGCATTAGCTGGCACTCATGTAAGATACAAATAATGTGCCATTTACAGAGCATATATGTACAGAAAACTCGCAACGTGTTCCTAACTACAAAAGAACGAAAATAGAAACATAAATATGAGACTGGTGCCACCTAACTAAAACCACTTGAACTCAAAAATACACAGTAACTGAAACTTTATATTTCCATTCAACTTTATCACTATAACAACATACTAGCATGATTAAAAATTCCGGTCAAAGGTCAATTTGACAGAGTAACTTCTGGACTTCTCCATATCCATCCAAACATAAATAACTAATCTAGATAAACATGGATGCATACTATACCACCATCTATAGCAATTTTACATTATAAAATCACAGGATAGAAACTTAGTTCAAGTAACTAATAATCCCATCAAATGGAGTGGGGGAGATCAATAGTGGAACAAAAAAGGAATTCATAAGTCAATCATGATACGTCAAAAACTAGGAAAGAATCACAAGAACATCTAAAATCAATGGAGCAGAAGTACCTGAAATTATGCTTCTATAAACAACTATAATCCTCAATATCTCACAGACTTGGTTGAACCCTGAGTTCACACAAGCAGAAATTATCAGAAAAAGAAATGCACAAGATAAGGTAAAGAATGTCACAATAAACAGAAAAATAAAGCAGGAAAGGGGTAAAAACAAAAAAGTAGAAAAGGGTAATAATAACTCACTCAAAAACCCTAATCATATGAGAAAGGAGACAAAAAAAACCCCAGAAATCATCAAAGCACTAAAATCCCCCCCAGAAAAAAGTGGCTCCTAAATAGACCAGTGGGCAGCGAATAATCTTGATCATCTTCAACAATCTTTAAACAGACTCCTAAAAGTCAAACCCTTTTTTAGAATCTGGCGAAACACAAAGAAAGACCCACCAAGAAAAGTCCAAGACTCTGCCACTCAGAACCCCCCATGAAAATCACCTCACAGTATTTACAGTCAGAGAAAAACAAAAACATAAAGCCCAGAATAAAAACAAACTTCTCTTAGTTTTTCAAATTTGAACCCTCAGTTTGGATGGAAAAACCGAGGCAAGGTAGATGAATTAGTAAAGAAAGATATTCACCATGGCGTTGAAAAATCTTGGGTTTAAATGTGATAAGAGCAAAGCAAATCAAAGGAGAAGGAGCAGGTCAGCAAAGAGAACCGGCCAAACGCTGACTGGAGAGCAAAAGTTGCTATAACAAAGGTGATGGAGATGGGTTTTCGGGTTTCGCAATAATACCGCTTTTTTTTTCTTTTTTTCTTTTTGAAAATGGGACGAATTAATCATTTGGCCGGGGAAACCCGACCCGACTGTCATGCAAGAATGAAGAACCCGTTAAATTATATGGATGGATAAGGTAAATTGTATAAGATAAATCGTTGTAACGGGCTCGAAGTATTTGGATTTAAATTTGAAAATTCAACCATAACATTCAATTCTGCATTATTTCATCAACTCATTTGGATGTCCTTTTACTCTCTTTGTTTCATTGTGGGGAAATCAATTACAAATAGAGACAAGTTCTTAGTTGGACACATGGTAATGGGTACAATCAAGCTAAGAGTATAAGTGAGATAAACAGTTAATTGACTTATTTAACATCGCTTTGAAAAAATATCGAAATGTGAATGTAGACGAGCTCGAGCTACTAAAAAAAATTTCGATTTTGAACTTGATCATCTAATACCCAGTTTAACAAACTTGTGAGCATTATCGAGAGTTTATTTGTTTACAGATATAATTTAATAGTTTTAATTTGTGTAAGCATGTTTTTGGAAATTTAGGTGATTGTGTAAATATTATTTGGGTATCGAGTCAAGTTCAAATTCGAGCTTATCAATATATCAATTGAGCCCGACTCGATCTTAAAAGAATAAGCTCGATCATTAAAATTTATAATTGGATTCAAACTCTCAACTCGTCTATACCCCACTACAAAATAAAAGTGATAAATTTCAGAATTATATCAATCAGAACATCAATTTTCTACTGATGAATTTCAATTCCTATGATTCTTCAATCCACACAACCTGTTTAATTAATATGATGGATTGAGAACCTTCCTTGCATAAAAAGAAAAAAATACGTTACTTTTTTTTTTTTTTTTTTCTAGTATAGGAAAAAAGAAAAGGAAGACCTAGCATTGATTAAAAATAAAAGTCAAATAAATGGAACGTGACACAAAATAATAAAAAGATTTAGAGATGGGACACTGCTAACCAATTATTGGTTGCACGTAGAGCGGTAGGTCTTAGTGGGCCTGAGCCCACAATCATATAAGCCTATTTTCTTTTATTGAGAGAGAGAGAGAGAGAGATGGTCATGTGATATATAATAATTTATTAGAATAATGGGAGCAGATGATAAGATAATAATTTTTATTATTTGCAAATGCTACGATACTATTAGCTGTTTTGGGCTTGCTATTGTGTTTATTATTACTCTCTTGATTGGGCTCTAAATGCAGCCCATGCACGTAAACTCTTATTTATGTTGGGTCCTCAAAGATTAAATAGGTTTTCTTTATATTCCCTGTATTTTCTTATTAAAACTTTGAGCTATTTTAATTGAACTACATTTGACTTCAAGTTAACCCGGATTTGGAATGAGTCACGTTTTATATAATACTAAGATAGCATTTCAACCCTAATTCTAAACATATTTTTCCATATTTCTCATAAATCTCAATAAAGTGACAATATAATACAACTACACATTAGTTAATAAAATTTTCATGATAAGAAAAATACAATTACAGATTTTTTTAACACTTTAACAAAAAATTTATGATGAAATAATGCAATTACATACAATTTTTTTAATAGTTTTCAATATGACATGACGGCTTAAGTTCTTAACTATATTTTTATCACATAAAGTTCAAAACAAACATAGAATTTCAAAATATTAATTTGCAAAATCCTAAATCAAATCTCACAAAATCCATTCACACTCCTATTCCATACTTACCTTAAATTCTTTTTATTTTTTTACAAAAAAAAAAAAAAAAAATCCATTAAGATTGTGACAAAATAGACATTTCCCCAATTAAAAAGTAATTTAGTTATGTAAAAGACAGTATTTCTTATTAAATTTACATATTATAATCAAAATCATAAAATTTTGAGTGGTGGTAAAAAATGACAATTAATTATTCAAAAAGGAGAGTTTTTCTTTCTTCTTTAAATTTACTAAAGATAAATATATTAAGATTTATGTTGGACAGTAACAACACAGCCAGTAGAAACCCCTACTGAATTTAATCATCCCACCTAACATCAAGAAAGGCCCAATTTTTTTAAAATACCAGATTTTGTTTACTATGACAATGGGTTTTATCTGCGAACATTTATTTTCCTATTTTAATATTTTTTATATAGTATCATATTACAATCCGAATTAATGGAATCAAATCATATAAGCTGAACAATGACAACCAAATATATAATTTTATGAAGTCAGCCACTCGTAAGTAGGAATGCAATATAGTCAAATAGTAAGAACTTTTGAGTTCGGTTTGTATGATTTTTTCATAAGTTCGAGTCTGATTTCAGATTTTATAATTAAGTTTGAGCTTAATTTAATTTAACTATGTTAAATTCATGAGCAACTACAAATGATTTGTCTGAAATACGTACAATTGTGTTTTGAGCACATTAACATGCTATGAAATTATATATAAGAATATACTACTATATTAAATTTTTATTTATATATAAAAATATACAAATTTTAAATGGTATATTAATCCTTTAAACCACAAAATCAAATAAAATTAATTTTTCTACCGCAACATATAATTTTATTACTTTTCTATCGTTATTTAGGTGAAAAGTCTAAAACAACCCTTACACTCACATTTTTATGTCTCATCAACCGAGATAAACTTGTCTTTATTCATATTTATAGTAAAAAAATATTTATAGTATATATTATGGTAGAAAATTAATTCAATAATTCAGTATTCTATTATAGTAGAGGGGTGTTGTCCCAGATTTAAATATCTATGAATGATATGAAATAATTGTTTTAAGTGGCTGTACCTAATTGTCATATGAAAAGCAAATATGGAGACATCACGCGAGGGGCAGTCCACATGCATTTCATTTACTAATACCAAAATGCAGCAAACTTTGAACAAGCTTTTCAAAACCTGATCATATGTGGCCATTAAAAAATAAACATATATAACTGAGTTGATAATATAGTTTTAATGCAAAAACTTTGTAAATACTACGACTGGCTCAAATGTTGGTCTAGCATTCACTGATATATATATATATATATATATATATATATATATATATGAGTGACATACACAATAAAGATAAATATTATAGCAAATTTACTTTATCAAGTAGACAAGTACTATAATGTGTGGTTAGTAACAAAAATCTAGCTCCAGAATAGTGAAAATGTCATGTTAATTTTTTTTTATTATATTCAGAAATCAGTTGAAAAATGCAATTTTGTGTTTTCAGTTTGAGTCTTCTATATATGTTCTCGAGGTATAAATAGATAATGAGATAGTTACAAATTATGATATAGGCTATCAATATGAATTTTGAACAAAAAAAATTGATCCCTTCTAGGGTAGGATTTTGTTATAATATCGAGATATATATATACACACACAGACCAATTGAATTTTTTTATATAAATTAAAAATTGTTAGAAAAAACCAATTAATTTAGTAAATTTTCTATTCTTCATATTAAATTAGTAAATCAATTCTACTATATAATGTATCATTTAATTAATGTTTTTATATTTTCAAAATTAAAAGGATTAGACAGAATAAGTTCTATTGGTAAATGTCTAAATGAGCTGGATATAAAATGTGAATTTATATATTTAGAGCAAATATATATATATATATACACACATGTATAAATTAATAAATACAATATCGGAAATGAAACATTCATCAGAATAAAAAGAAACTGAAAACTGATTTTCCTTGCATTTTATTCTCCCCACCTCATGACTAAAGGTCGTTTTTTATTTATTCATTTTTTCTCAAAATAAATGTTATGGCAGGATTTTAAGAACATTTACTTATATTAATTATTATATCAAAACTATAATCTTTTATTATTCTAGAATTAAATGATATACAAAAATGATTATTGAAAATTTATGTATAATTTTTCTTTATTATAGCCTTAATTAATGTTTGGAATCTCAGTAAGGATATATAAATGTTGGTGACTTTTTGTTTAGTCGTCAATGTATACAATAATGATATCAAAGAAAGTTTGTGGGCTGGTTTTTTTCTTTTAAACTAGCAGTCCACTGGCATGATGCGCGGTTTATTATTTATTGTATTAATATTTAACAATTTGTAATAATATAATGAAGTTGTATAAACTAATAGATTATTTATAACATCTTTTATTATTTTAATTTAAAACATGTATCATATACAAATGATTTTTCATATTATTCATGTGCATTGCACGAATTATCATATAACTTTAATAATTGTAATTATTAATTTTATTTTTTAACAATTTTATTTTATTTGTTGATTTATATTTCCGTCAAATTGAAATTATTATATACAATAATATTTCCTTCAATCATAATAATTAATCTTTCCTTTTAAATTTTTTATAATTTGTATATTTCACTCTCATACGTGAATCATCATAGTTTTCTTACGTCATTTCTTCATGTCTCTCTCACAAAATTATTTGTTCAATTTGTGTTTAGTGTACAAAGACAATTTCGTGGGATTTCCTTAGATGAAGATATGAGATAATAAGATTTGAAAGAACTTTTTGTACCTTTGAATGTTTAGTAAATCTTGTATTCTTTCATTTTTTTTAGCTTTATATAGATTTGAGAACGAGTAGGTCTTGTGTGAGACCGTCTCACGGATCTCATTTTGTGAGACGGGTCAACCCGACCCGGTCAAAAGTCAACCATCAAAGTCAAAAAGCCAACGGTCAATGGTCAACGTCGGTCAATGGTCAGTCAACACCGTTGACTTAAAAGTATTACATAATACACATAAAAGTATTACATCATATACATAAAAGTATTACATGATACTTTTATTGTCACGCCCCGTTTTCTTTCACATAAAATATCAGAGTTTTCACACGGGCGTGAAGATAGAAAATAGAGAGGGACACATATCATAACCGAAAGAAGGAGATTAAAGACGACAGAAGAAAGAGGTAAGGGATGATATTGATCATTCTCATATCAACAGTCGGTCTCACTACCGACAATATTCGGTCTCAATACCGATATATTTGACAAAATACAGCAGCGAAATAAACATCAGGATCTCACATCCATCGCATGTATCAAACATAATTACAAAACGTGATTTAAATAAAACATTGTTTTAGAAATGTATGTGTGACATCAACCTAATTATGAAAGTCCCGAGATGGCCCTATCTCTCTCCACCTAGGGTTCGACATGCTCACCAGCTCCTGTAGTGTGAGTACAGATTAAGGGGGTGAGTGCGTTGAATACACTCGTGGGAATAACATCTACATCTTATGACACACGATAAATAACCAAAAGGAACTAAAACGTCTACCAGCACGTTGCCACAGCACGTAAAATGCATAGCAGATATTAGAAATGGTGAGGGATGGGTACGGGATCTGCCCGCCACCCAATTAAACGGTCTCAATACTGCTGGTGTGCTTCATGAGGACCACCAAACCTCAATAGAGTAGTAGAAGGGAGGGAGACGATTTTTTACAGTCCCGTAGGACTCTCCGAACATGCAATGTGAACCGGAGTTCTTTCACAGTATATAGTATGGCACAACACGTATATTCACAGCATTTAGTATTCCTCATTCATGCTTCATAATAGGGAAAGCTGTAAACACATTAAGATTTAGAAGTTACCTCCACCTTGTTCGGTGGTTACCACGTGAGTAGCTAGGTCCGATGGTCTGATAACTCAGAGCTCGAGTAGCGGATACCAAAAGTCAGATAACCCAACGCTCAATCCAACAAGTAGCCTACATAAGTTATAACGTATTTTAGATCTTTAATAACGTATAATTAAAGCTGTAAAAGACTCCTGCGGAGAAATAATCGTTAAATACGCGACGGATCTAGAGCTCTAAAGATTAGAGTTGAAGAGACGAGAATGGATAATCAATCCATGTAGCTGAGACGATAGAGAATGAAATTTGGGTCACAACGGAAAAAGAATGAGCTCGATCTGAGTTAAAACGAGCTCAAACGGAGCATTTTAGCTTCAGGGGTATTTTGGTAATTTTGATCGAAAGGTGAGGAAGAGAGAACGAGTAGAGTCACTACGGAAGAAGAATGAGCTCAATCGGAGTTAAAACGAGCTCAAACGAAGCGTTTTAAGATTGAGGGGCGTTTTCGTAATTTTGGTCAAAGGGTTGACTTTGACCGGGCCCACGGCCCTCGGTCAACGATACCTCGTCGGTGATGACTCGATGTCGACGTACGACGGAGAAAACGGGGTTCGGATCGAAAACACGGCGTTGCGGGCGATGTGGCACGCGCGTACCCGGTACCGGGTGGAAAAAACCTGGCGGTTGGCGCATTTCTCGGCAGCTGCCGAGTTTTCTCGGCAGCAGGCATACCCGGCTCGGCAGGTGGCCGAGTCTTCTCGGCAGGCGTGGCGTGGATCTCGACGGCTGCCGAGTTTTCTCGGCAGCAGGGGCGCTCCTCTCGGCGGTAGGACTCGGCAGCTCTCGACGCTTCACCCGGCGTGGCCGAGATTTCTCGGCAGGTCTCCCACCCGGCGCGCGCGTGTCGTGCCCAGCTCTCTCGGCGCCGGCCTGCTCGCCGGCCACTCTTCCCGGTGCCACCCAACGCGGTGGCGCCGCCCTCCACCGCCGCCACCTAGTTCGCCGGATACTTCGCATCGCCGGCTACCACCTCCGGCTACCCCTCGCCGGATTCCGGCGGTGAACAGTACCTAAAACTTCGTCGGAAAATCCTTCGTTATCACATTCGCAACACCGAGGCTAGGGTTTAGGGTTTTGGAAACGGTTTTTCGCCATTTCCCGACGAACGAGAAATCGAAATTGAAATCCGAAACCTATCCTAGACTCGTCTCGACGAGACGAACGTCGTGTACGAAAATCGGCCAAAACCGACGACGTTCAATTTTTCCGGCCACCGCCGGCGACGGCGCTCCGGCGATTTTTCCGGCCACGGTGGTGGCGGCGGCGGCGGCGTCGGTGGTGGCGCGCCGGAGACCCAAAAACGAGAAGAAAAGAGAGGAGAGAGAAACTTACTCGTTTTCGTCGCTTTTGTTTTCGTCGGCCGAATGAATATTTTAAACTGACTGAGCTCCTATTTATAGATTTTCAAAGTTACTATTTACCAAGTAAATTTTAATTACCATCCATTAAAATATTATTTTCCGTTTTACCGTTCCTTCAGTTTCTACCCCTTCCGTTTTACCGAACCTTTGTATTCGGCTCTTTTCTTTGCCATTTGAGCTACGGGTCTCCGATTGACCTCTGGTTTGTTTCTATTTTCTCGTTTTTCCGTCACGCATCTCATAGTAATAAAATATTCTATGTTCCAGGTCTAAGAAAATTATCGATCTAACTCGGGCCTTAACATATATCTGAAACGCACGTCAACACATACGAAATTAATTATTAAACTATAGGTTTAAATATTTAATTAATCCATTATGCTTCGTTTTTGGTCCGGGGTACTACATTTATAGTTATTATGTGACAGTTTCAAAAAGTACTATATGATATGCATAAAAGTATTACATGGTGATATTTTCAAAAAGTATTACATGATATATACAAAAATATTACATGATATATATAAAAGTATTACATAGTGATATTTTCAAAAAGTATTACATGATATACATAAAAGTACCACATCATGTTTTATTTTCATAATGTAATACTTTTATGTATATCATGTGATATTTCATAATATAATACTTTTAAGTGTACCATATAATACTTTTATGTATATCATGTGATACTTCATAATGTAATACTTTTATGTGTACCATGTAATACCTTTATGTATATCATGTGATACATCATAATGTAATACTTTTATGTGTACCATGTAATACTTTTTTTATATCATGTGATACTTCATAATGTAATACTTTTATGTATATCATGTGATACTTTCAAAAAGTGATACTTTCAAAAAGTATTACATGATACACATAAAAGTATTACGTGGTGATATTTTGAAAAAGTATTACATGATACACATAAAAGTATTACCTCATATATATAAAAGTATTACATAATTTTTATGTTTGACCCGACTCGTCTCACGGAATGAGATCCGTGAGACGGTCTCACCCAAGACTTTATCTTTGAGAAATCATAATAATTACGATTTTTATTGTTCTTTTTTTCTTTAGACAATAAGATGTGGAAGAATTTTTATATTTTTGAATGTTTAGCAAATCTTGTATTTTTTTTTTTTTAGTTTTATATATATTTGAGAAATAATTATATTTACTGTTTTTTCTTGTTTTTTTTTCATTCTTTGTATATCTTGTTTTTTATTTTTTATTCTTTATATATCTTATTTTTTGTTTTTCATTCTCTATGCATCTATCTTTTGTTGAGAAATCATTATATTTTTCTCCATTTTTTAGTTTTACATAGATTTAAGAAATCAATGTAACTCTCTCTTCATCTCTTAACTTTATATAGATTATAGTTTTACATAAATTTGAAAAATCATTGTAATTCTCTCTTCATCTCTTAACTTTATATAGATTATAAAATAACTTCTGGGGTAAGATGAATCTTTTTTATTTATTTATTAAAGAATAGCTTATCAAGTAAGATATTTTATTATTATTATTAAAGAATAACTTATCAAGTAAGATTTATAATTTTATTATATATATATTTTTTATTGACATGACATTTTTAGGTGGGAAAGTGACAATCTTATAATTTTTGCCAACTTTCCTGCTTTAATATAAGTATAGATAAACTAAAATCTATTTTCTAATTTATATAAAATCTATAATGTGACTAGCTCTATAAAACGAAAGAAGTATCAAATTTTCTCGATTTATACACAAAATTGTAAAAAGACACTTGAGTAACATATGGTCGCTCAAAAAATTGATTGATGCTTTCTCATTGGTTAATCGATTGAGATATTTTAATCGATTAATGGCAATGTGCAGAGATATAAATTATATAATATGTGGGTGGGAGATGGATCCACCACTTGACTTATGATCAACGCCGCCCTATTTTATTGTTCATCGTTGGCGGCTCTTTTCTATCCACAAAATATTTAAATAATAAATTGAGTGAGGAGTTAAATATATCTGAATTTAATATTTTCATATTTGAATATTGTTATAGAATTACGTTAGATTTTTTTAATTTGATCATCTATTTTAATTTGATTTGTCATCTTATATTATACTATTTTTAGTTTACATCAAGTGTTAATTAATAATGTTATCTTTATACTTGACGTGTGACAGTTATTTTTTAAAATATCAAATGATATACTAAATTGAAATAGATGATCTTTCTCAACCAGCATACTTGCATCTAGTATATCGCATGTCAAGTTGTCAACATATGCGATATTCTTTTAATTCATTTTTTTTACTTTTCTTTTTCTTTATATGTTTAAGTGTTGTTAAATAATATAAGTTTGTTTGTATCACAATTAATTTATGAAAAATTAATTAAAAATATTTTAATATTAAATCACTTGATATGTTATATATATATATATATATATATATAATAGCTACTTCGGAGTTCATTAATACCACTTGATTTCATATATTCATTGAACCTTTTATACTAGTATTTGATAATATGCGATGCTCAAGTTATCTTGGGTGCCGTTTTAGATATATGTATCTAGTTTCTTGGAGTTGTATTTGATTGCAATGTATATCCAAAACATTTTTATTGTTTGATTTCAACTCATCGTTGTATCTTGGGTGATATCTAGATAAATAAAACTGGTCCTCAATCGACAATTGTAAATTTGACCATATGATTTAGTATTTGGCAAATAAAAAACAAATAGAAAATTAATAATAAGTAAAATTATGAAATATTTATTTTTAGTGCAAACATTACTAATCCTGTTGAAGATCAAAATAGTGTAAATTTTTCAGTAAAATAACATACAGTATGGAAGATGTCCTAAAATTTATTCATTAAAATAATATCACAATCAATGGATTATTGAAATTAAAAATCGAGTCTAATATTTGACTTTTATTTTGTTTGTTTTCTTTGATGAAGTTGATCGATCATGATGTTTTCTTATATCTAGTGAATGATATATTTAAATATAATTGTTTGTATACTTTATTTGGGGGACTTAATCAAATTGTTTGATGAAACATAAAATATTTTTATGTTGTTTAATCAGGAAAATGAGTCGCAGGTAAATAATTAAAATCATCTCAAAATTAAAATCTAAAGGGAAGAAAATCCAATCATTATCAAACCAAATACGTACATTAATGTATTAATATGTGGTAGAGTGATCTGCCAATTAAAATAGATACTTGATACATATCATGATGTATTGATTTTTTCGGTTGAACACATGTGAAGATTATAGTAATTAAATGTTTAGTATAATACGTACTATGTATCTATTTAACTTAATGTTGTTCAGGTATACCCTTTCCAGTTTCCAACAAAGAAAGTTTAATTCTATTTTGTATATAAAATGATAACTCTTTTAATGAATTGGAATATTCCCACGTTATACTGTATTCTTATTTAATACCGTTAATTTAAAAGATTATAAATATAACAAAGTTAATTTCAGTGAAAATTATGCAAGACAATTAGATTTTTTTTTGCTTTTTTGTCGTGTTTGGATTCGACAGTCAATATTCGCAATGTAAACTTGTCTCTCTAGTTCGATAATTCCTTAAAATACATATCCAAATCCACAAGATCAAGAAGATAACTCATGGACTTCTTATCTGGTGCATTATTAATGTCTAGTTCGATAATTCCTTAAAAAATATATATCCAAATTAATACATCTCCAAATCCACAAAATCAAGAAAACTCATGGACTTCTTATCCGGTGCTTTCATTTCACACTTTTTTCTGCCTGCCTATTCCTATAGTCACAAAATTATAGCTGTTGATATGGAGTGAAGTTAATGTATTTGGTCAAACCCAACCACCCAAACCTTCTAATATATCAATTAAAATATTGTTCTCATATCCATTATGAACATATCTTAATATATCTATCATTAATGTGTAAAGATCACAATCTTTTAAATATAATGATTTGAAATTAATGATTATACTAAATTCATGATACATCATCGATAGACATATTAATGTATGTCCACGGTAAGTAAGACAACAGTTTTGATATTACTTCTTTAATAATAGAGAAAAAGAAAAATATCAATCAAACAGTGACATTATTCAGAAATTTTAAAATGTGATAATTAATTATCTTTAATTATTGAATAGACAAGTACCCATAGATTTATCGTAATGGTAGGTACATCAATCACTCGAATAAGGTTCTGAGTTCGAGTCTGCCAATCCCAATTATAACTCAAAAAAAATTTAAAGACGAGAATTTGAATTTCAATATATTGAAGTGGAATCCAAATCCAACATAAAATATTTCAATTTTCTACATACTTAAAATATTATTTGAGCCAAGATATAATTTTTTATTAAAATTTACTTACAATATTCCAAATAAATTAATTTAAAGAAACTCTTAGAACAGATATTCCTGAAAGACAAATCTGCTTTTTCTTCTTTTCAATAAACAAGAATAAATAATAGGAGAAGCATGTCAAATTCCACATGGGACCACATCACTTGAATATACAAACTGGTCATGGAACTAGATATCAAGAACTTACTCAGTGAATTGTATACAACCCAGAGAGAGAGAGAGAGAGAATGATGAGCAGTAAGAATGATTGTCTGTTTGAGACAAAAACAGCAAGAGGTGGAACAGCACATAAACTCTATTGTTTGACAATACTAATTGCCTTAACTTTGATATGGCTATACAGATTGATTCACTTGCCAAGATCAGATGGACATGTCTGGATTGCGATGTTCATCTCCGAGCTCGTTCTGGGCATCTATTGGATGATGAGTCAGTCTGCCAGGTGGCACGTCGTCTATCGCCTTCCCTTCAAGGACAGGCTTTCCGCCAGAAACGAGGACGAACTGCCCGCGTTTGATGTGTTCGTCTGCACAGCAGATCCTGTCCTGGAGCCGCCATCACTGGTGATCAACACAGTGTTATCAGTCATGTCCTACAATTATCCACCCGACAAAATCAGTGTTTACTTGTCGGATGATGGGGGCTCAGAGCTCACATTCTATGCTCTCTTTGAGGCCTCCAAGTTTTCCAAATACTGGATTCCCTTCTCCAACAAGTATAATGTGGAGCCCAGGTCTCCACAGGTCTACTTTTCTACAAATATCGATATCGATCAGTCCAGCTTCTGCCAAGACTGGACTAATATTAAGGTGAAACTTTAACTGTACTGATGATTTCCTGCCAAGTTGGTTTGCATGAATATTGATCCTGTTTTTGTTTGTCTGTTATTTAGAGAGAGTATGAGGATATGAAGAGACGAATAGATTCAGTGGCAGCAAAGGGTTGTGTTCCGAATGAAATTAGAGAGCAACATAAAGGTTTCTCAGAGTGGGATTCTAAGGTTACGAAACAGGATCATCAATCAATTATTCAGGCAATTTTCACTTTTTGTTCTTCGATTATTTCTTGTTCGTTCATGCATAGAAACTAGAGTTTCTAACTTAAAACGCCTTTAGATTTTGATTGATGGACGGAATAGTGAATCAACTGATGTACAAGGAAACAGATTACCGACACTAGTGTACTTGTCGCGAGAAAAAAGACCAGAATGGCCTCATAACTTCAAGGCTGGATCAATGAATGCATTGGTGAACAAGTTTTTATGTATATATTTCTGCATATTTGACATCCTCTGTTTGGTATAAACTAATTCTTGAGATAAACTCATGTTTGCAGATAAGAGTGTCATCTGAAATCAGCAATGCACCAATCATTCTCAATGTGGACTGTGATATGTACTCTAATGATCCTGATTCAATAAAAGATGCGTTGTGCTTTTTTCTAGACGGAAAGCATGGTTCTCGGATATCCTATGTTCAATTTCCTCAGACATATGTCAACACCATCAAGAATGATGTTTATGCAAATTATAACTATGCAATTAATCAGGTACTACTCCTTGATTTGAAGGTCTATGAATTGTGATTTAGTGGACTAATTAATCTTTCTTGCTTATGAAGATTGAGCTTTCAGGCTTAGATGGATTTGGTGTAGCCCTGTATATTGGCACCGGATGTTTCCACCGGAGGGAAAGCTTGAGTGGAAAGAAGTATTCTGGTGATTCAGATATAATCGAAAGCCAAAATGTTAAAGATAATGTAAAGGGTACAAGTGTTGAAGAATTGGAGGAGGCCTCAAAAGGTTTGGTGAATTGTAGCTATGAGAAGGGTACTCTATGGGGAAAGGAGGTTTGTTTTTAGTACAATATGCTAATAATGTTCATCATTAGGACAAAATGAGTGATTAATGTAATCCAATGTTTGCAGATGGGATTGGTGTATGGATTTCCGGTTGAGGATATAGTCACAGGCTTATCAATCCAATGCAGAGGATGGAAGCCCGTGTATTACTGTCCACGCAAGCCGGCCTTCTTAGGTGCTGCCCCGACAAACCTAGACGTGTCACTTATTCAGTTCAAGAGATGGTCTGAGGGCATGTTTCAGATATTCTTGTCCAAGTATTGCCCTATCATCTATGGCCATGGAAAGATAAGATTTGGTGGCCAATTGGGGTATTGTGTCTACCTTCTTTGGCCGTTGCTTTCGTTGCCTACACTTTGCTACGTCGTTTTTCCTGCTCTTTTCTTGGCGCGTGGCGTGCCCTTGTTCCCTCGGGTATATATAAAAACTCTTGTCTTCTTTCATGACAAATTAGCTTGTAAGAAAATTTACCATCCATTGTCTTTGGTGTTTTAGATGGATAGCTTGTGGTTTGTACCTTTCGCATATGTATTTGGTGCACAAACCGCTTACTCGTTGGTTGAAGAAGTCGTGGTTGGCAACACGTTGATGGGATGGTGGAACTACCAACGAATGGTTGTAATAAGGCGAACAACTTCTTACTTGTTCGCCTTGATAGATGTGTTTGTGAAGCTATTAGGGCTCTCCCAAACATCGTTTGTACTGACTGCAAAGGTGGAGGACGATGAGGCGGAAACGAGGTACAAAAAAGGATTGATGGAGTTTGGAAGCTCGTCTATCGCGACGACCATCATTGCAACCCTCGCATTGTTGAACCTTTTTAGCTTAGCTTTTGCAATCAAGGTTGTGTTTTTTGCACCTGATGATGCATTGTACAAGTTTGCTCCACATATGACTTTATGTGGAGCAATGGTCGCATTGAATTTGCCCATTTATGAAGCCCTCTTCTTCAGAAAGGATAAGGGGAGTATGCCCTTCTCTGTTACCGTCAACTCTTTTCTTCTAGCATCCATAGCATTCCTCATTTTTCTTTACTAACTTACAATTAAGGATGATGTTGTTTAGTTCAGTGTATATGAATTGCAATAATGATATTATTAGGAATTATTATTGTAAACATGATTTGTGATGGACTAAAATAAACAAGGAGGTATAAACTCATAATTTTTTTTTGCTGCCTTATACTAGTTAGTTCATCCAAAGCAAGGTATCAATAGATTAGAATAATTAATTTGTTGTGCATTTTCCACGATACATGACACCATGATTTTAAGCTGAATACTATTTATATCTTTGAAAACGGTATTTTATATTTAAAATTTCAAAACTCAAACATAGTGTACCAATTGCTTTAATGGATTTATATATATAAATCCATGGATGAAAAAAAAACCCGATAGGATCGGGCATACAACCACACGGTTGATTTTAATGAAATAGTCAATTGAGTCAATTACTTCTTCAAAATATGCTATTGTCACAATCTTGATCAAATCTTACTTTTATAAGCAGCGGATCCATGATTTTGACTCAGGGGCCCAATACATGGTTATAATTCAATACAAAAATATTAAAAAATTAATAACTAAAACATTAAAACATCAATTTAAAAATATAAATAATAATAAATGAATTACAACATTTCTCTTCTATTTTTCATGTTTTGAAATCGATGCATTATAGCCTCATTGCTAACATTTCTAAACACATCTTTTTCAATATATGCTACTAAACAATCATTCAATAGTGTATCGCCCATTCGATTGCGAAGATAACTCTTAATGATCTTCATTGCCGAAAAAGCTTTTTCAACTGTGGCAGTGGCAACCGGTAATATCAACGACACTTTGATTAACAAGTAAACCAATGGAAAAATAATGTATTTTCTTGTAGAGACCATTTTTTGAGCAAGTCCTCCAACTCCATTTACTTCAAAAAAATTTTTATCCAAACGCACATAAAAAATAAAGTTCTCAAGTTGACTCTTAAGTTCATATAGATTAACCTTAGAAAACTTAGATGGATAAAATTTTGCAAGACGAAGTAACTTGTTAATTTACCAAAATACCCCTATCCTTTTTTCAAAATTTCAGGGTCCTGTGCCCATTTAGGTCCGCCGGTGTTTATAAGGATAGTATTTTACAAGTGAGTAAAACTTATCATCCTTGATGGTTGGTTTAATCATCAAGTAATATCAAAATTTGTGAAAATTAATTATAATTAGACTATTTAACTATAAAAACACTGAAAAACTCATTTAATATCTCGATGGGTAGTTTAAATTTAACTTAATCATTTCTTTATCAATATCAAATTATATTATTATATGTTTTAAAATAATTGTTTTTTTTAAATTTGATCGTTAAAGAGATTTAACAATAAGGATTTGTTTGGTAATTTGATCAAATGTAGACATGGTAATTGTAATTCACTCTGCATCATGCTCACTATGATTTCATTCAAATGTCTTTCAGATTTTTTATTATAAATTAGAAAAATTAGAATTAAACAAAAGAGTAGGCTTAGAAATCTTATGGCTTGGAATAAATTAAGGGAGATTGTAGAATCCCTACTACGTGGAATAAATATGAAAGAGATTGAACACGAATATGATTGAGGTAAATATGGAAAAAAAAAAGAGATTATAACTAAAAAAAAAAAGGAATAATTGAGATAGAATTGAGTCTGCAGTTAAATGGGATCCACATGAGAGTTTTAACCCATGATTATCAATTTAAAAGAAAAAAAGGACACTTATTTCTATTGGGCTTGGGCAAAGTAAAGTTTCAAGGGAAAGGTGTAAATAAATTGGACTTGGATGTTTATGGCCTTATAATCAGTTTGGAGCGTAAGTGCATCATTTGTTACTTGTCTAGTGGTCCACGATTAAACACTTTTCGTTTTCGTTTTTTTTTTTTTTTTTAAATTTGTTTATAAATTTAAAGTATTGCACTGTATATTGTAGCCCACTGTTCAATGCATAACAGCGCATGTCCACGACCAAATATTGAAATGTGGCTCAATTTAAAATATTCACTTGTGAATTTTAGGATAAATTTCAAAATAAGATATAATTTATTAGTTGGTTTTCATTCCTAAATCCAAATTTTAAGAGTTCTCAATAAACGATCAAATTAATCCTTTTTTCTTAATTTAGGGCTCTAATTTAGAAACTTTCTCTTAAAATATGCTATCGACAGCTTCATTGCTTTTTTTTTTGTTTATTATTTTTTTTTCATTTTTTCTAAATTCTCTAGTAATTAAATATGTGGATGAATCCTCCTCCTCACTTTCTTTTCTTGATGTGAGATGAAGATACTATACAAACAAACCATAATTTTTAGACACTTTCAAAGACGAGCTATGGCAAACCCTGCAAAATGACTCATGTTCTATTTCTTCCCATTCAGTTGATTAGCGGAACGTATTTGCCTTGGGGATAAAAATAAAATATATTTGAAAAAAAAAATGAAAAAATTAGAATAAATGAAAAAAAAAAAAAAAAAACAATGAAACTGTCGTTAGCATAGTTAGTCAAGTGTGCTTGATTTGAGAGAGAGTTTCTAAATTAAAACCCTAAATTAAGAAAAAGAAATTAATTGGATCCCTTAACGAGAACTCTTAAAATTTGGATTTAGAAATGAGAACCCACTAATAAATTTGATATTGTTATGAAATTTATCCTAAATTTTACTTGGAAAACATATAGTTGATCTTATAACTTTTGTCTCAAAAATATATGCAATAAAAAATCATTACATAAAAATAAAGATGAAAAAAGTAAAAAAATAAAAATTTAAATTATATAGATCGAAAGATCGAAAAAAATACACTCTCTCTTTCTACAATTATGGAAACCAAATAAGACATTCCAAAGTTTGAAAATAAAAGCACATGAAAAATAGTAGTACAGATGTCAACTTGTGATTGGATGATAGTTGGCAAGCCGTGTCATAGGTAATTACCCCTCTTCCACATTATAGATTCACCGTCCTTCCATTTCTTACAGAGTCTTTGTTCGAAAACCTCGCGACCAACTACGATCAAGCCAATTACAAGGTATGTTTCTTTACACTCTTTCTCCTCCTTATTTTCACCCAATTCGCGTTTTTCCCATTGCTATCTACGGATTTTGTACTACTATTTTGTGTTTTATTTTCAATAAATCCACACACGACAATCAATTCTGATCGCAGTTTCTAAGTAGTGATTGAGGCTGATGATTTTAGGGTTCTCACCTCTATGTAATTGATTAATATTTTGTAACTTGCACAGTAAAGTATCAATATTTCTTGCAAGTTTTTTGTTTCTTTTTTTTTGGCTAAATCTTGTTGATTTTGGTTGGAATAGACAGTTGTTGTGAATTAGAGAAAAGAGGCGAATTTCACGTAATTTCAAAATGTTTCTTCGTTTTGTTCATCTGGAATCATCCCTAAGAAGTTTTGACTTTTCATTGGTTCAATTTACAGGAGGCTTTCGAATTTGGGATTAACCCACATCTTCTAAGTTAGAATTATTAGAAAATGGTTTTTAATAAGAAATGTTGCTTCATTCTATATTGTGCAGGATAATTATTGTTTTGTATTGAAAATAAAGGTTCTTTTACAGTAAAATCTCAAATCTTATACTTCATCACAAACGAGAACGTTTAATGGGTGTTAGTAGAATTTTAAGCTCTTGAGGGAGGTTATTCGGTATAACGTATGAGAAGAGTTAACTTTTGTGCTTTCTCTTGTATGCAATGACAACATTGTCATTATAAAACAACTGGATTTCAAATAAGTTTCCTTAGTTATCAAACAATTGTATCACTTGCAAGTTACATTATGTTGGTAAAAGATGGAAAAGAAAAAAGATTTATATGTTCTGCATCTTGTCCTTGTAATCATTTGAATCTAGTTTGTTAAATTCACAAAATACATCAGCTATTTTGTTCCTCCTTTTTGTGTAAAGTCTGTTATTTATATTGAATAAAGATGCCTGGAGAGTCATGTCCAATGGAGCTCGTTTACCCATGCCTTTTTTTTATCAAAGAAAACTGATAAAAGTTTTCGAATTGGGTTACAGATGAGGCTTTCAATTGCAGCAGTTGCACTGATGGTAATTCTAGGAAGTTTTGGAGGGGTCTATGGGATTAGATTTGTGATAGATAGAGAGGAGTGCTTCTCTCATAAAGTGGAGTATGGGAATACTGTGCATTTCTCATTTGTGGTGATTAAATCCGAGGGGTCATGGCATTACAGTGAAGATGGTGTAGACCTCGTGGTAAAGTTCTCTTGTTAAATTCCGTGGTTTTATTAAATCCTTTGTCAATTTTTATTAGAAGTGCAAATATCTGAAGTTTGCTTTCCTTTTCTATTAGCTGGACTTTTATGCTTGGGAATCAATAATGTGACTGATGATGTCTTTTATTTTACATGGTTTTTTTTTTTTTTTTTTTTTCTGTTTTCATGCTGAAAAGATTGCCGTAACTTTGTAAGTTTGACTGGGGAGGATGTTAATCAAGGCCTTTACTTGAGTAAGATGTGGTATTACTTATTCAGATCAAACATTGACCTGTGAATTGATGTGTGCAAGTCAAATTTCTGATAACACCTAATGCTATATTTAATTTCATTTTCCAACCCCATATTCTATTCTCACAACAAAATCAAATGTATATCACACTATCAATTCATTTTCCTGCTAATGCACGTCCAATGCATCTTTTTAGAACAAATTTGTTTGCAATAACCTTCCTCCAAGACCATATGATTGTTTATGTTTCCATGAATTCGTTATGGTAAGGTGTTTGCAAATGTCATCAAGTCAATAATGTGTACAGCACAGATAATTTTATTCTTGATGACTTTAAATTGGATTTGATTATCAGTGATGTGGCATTAGGTGTATATCTGGGGGCATATGAAAAAGGGTAGCATGATTACCACGACAAACTCTTATCCTAAATAATGGATCATAGTAGTATTACGTTGTGCAAAATAAAAAAAAAACTTTCATAGAATAATTATAGGCTATTAGACAGATTTTGTAAATTTCATCTTTCATATCTCCACTTGAACATGTGCTTATAATTATTAGATTGACCTGATGGGACATCACAAAAATATCAGGTTAAGGGACCAAATGGCGAACAGATCCATGATATTCGAGACAAGACAAGCGAGAAGCACGATTTTGTGGCATATCATCAAGGGGTTTACCGGTTTTGTTTCACTAATAAGTCTCCTTATCATGAAACCATAGATTTTGATGTACATGCTGGCCATTTCCTATACAGTGATGAGCATGCTAAAGATGGTGATTTATCTTGCCTTTTTTTTCCCCCTTTCAGTTTTATTTTGGATGAACTATCTGTTTAGAATATTTAATCTCTGTATAAATTGGTTGTCTTGTGCAGAGCATTTCAAACCTCTTTTTGAGCATATTGGGAAGCTTGAGGAAGCTTTATACAATATTCAGTTTGAGCAGCATTGGCTTGAGGCTCAAACCGATCGTCAAGCAATAGGTAATTGGTTGCTTTGTTATATTCAATATATTTTCGTGCTGATTCATTTTCTAGAGATGTCTGTTAACAGCTATATGCATTTATTGCATTTTCATTTGTTCGTTTTAGACACATGCAATTATCCATATATACATATGACTCATATTCTGTGTGGATACTTGGCCTGCATATGATAATTATGTAATGGTTGTTTGATTGAATTTCAGTGAATGAGAAAATGAGCAGAGGAATCATTCACAAAGCATTATTTGAATCGGCTGCTTTGATTTTCGCCAGCGGTTTGCAAGTCTACGTTTTGCGTCGATTATTTGAGAGAAAGCTTGGGGCATCTAGAGTTTGATGATGAGAATCCCTTGCAAAATTCTCGAGTTGAAAGCATGTAGACATTAATTATCTCGTACAAGTAGGATGGTACATTTGATACTCAGAATCTTACAAAAGCTGTTTCAAGAATTGGTTTTGTTAATTTATTTTTTGGTGCCGAAAGAATTAGCTGTTCTTGCTGGAACTAATGTCGATTCACAGATTGTCTACTTTTCTTGAAATTTCAAATCTAATGGTGGCAAACGCCGATCACAACCTTGTTGCACTGAAATTTATTTAAAATAATAAATTATACTACCAGCAGTATTGTATATATTAATTAAAGTCTGATTAAAATAGAAATCGCACGTAAAATAATTATTAAAAACTTTCCTTTTGAGCTAAATTCACAAAATACTTTAAATAGCAGCAGCCTACACAAACTCCAAATGGAAATTCTACCCATCAACCACCAAACTGTTTTCACTCAAAAGTCAGAAGGACCCCAGCCCATTCTACCCTTATATTAATAATATAATCCAATTCTACCCCTCAATATAAAATAGTGCCTATAATAGCCCAAAATATAATAAGTGATCCCAAAATACCTCTTAAATCTGTCAGCCGGCCAAATATTAATTGCTCCTAACTACCCCTTTCACATCATTGACATTCATGATATAGATGTAGGGTAAACGAAATTATCTTATAAATTTCACGAACATTTAGTTTATTGTTTCACGAACATTAAGTTTAGTGTTACACGAACATTAATTGAAATGAAACATTAAACTGGAATTGAAAATATAACCTTAAACGAAAATTAACATAAAGTTACACGAACATTTAAATGAAAATTAAACAAAGAGTAAAAAACTAATATTAAACAAGAATTAGAAAATCAACATTAAAGGAAAAAAAATTATCAACGAACATTAAAAAAGTAACCCTAGAAGAAAATTAAATTTACACGAACATTAAAGAATTAACCTAAAAAAATTTGAAATTTCACGAACATTAAAAATTGAACATTAAATGAGAAATGAAAATGTAACCTTACACGAACAATTAAGATAAAGTTACACAAAAATTAATATATTTTCTTAAGGTTACACGAAGATTACATAAAAATTTGAAATTTCACGAACATTAAAAATTGAACATTAAATGAGAAATGAAAATGTAACCTTACACGAACATTATAGATAAAGTTACACGAAAATTAATCATTTTTCTTAAGTTTACACGAAGATTACATAAAAATTTGAAATTTCACTAACATTTAAAATTGAACATTAAATGAGAAATGAAAATGTAACCTTACACGAACATTATAGATAAAGTTACACGAAAATTAATATATTTTCTTAAGGTTACACGAAGATTACATAAAAATTTCAAATTTCACGAACTTTAAAGATTGAACATCAAATGAGAAATGAAAATGTAACCTTACACGAACATTATAGATAAAGTTACGCGAAAATTAATCATTTTTCTTAAGGTTACACGAAGATTATAAAAAATTTCTCTTAGCCTGTATTTATGGGCCCAACAACCCCATGGGCCCCATCACGTGAAGACAAAATTGATGGGAAAATTTCGTGTAGCCCTAATTTGCTCATTTCCTATTCACGGCCTCTTCCTCCTCAAAAATTACCAGGCGTGAAAAAAAACCATGCACGGTGAATCTTCATCCCTTTCAAAAGGCGTAATTTTTTTTGGAGAAGGAATTCTTACACGAAGATTATGGCGTCGAGCAATGTTAGTCTTCCCTTTCACTTAATTAAAGTTTTATTTGGGTTTGATTTTTTTACAGTTGGATTGTTCCGATTTATGCTCGATTACTGGTTTGTAGTTTGAATTTATTATTCGAAATTTGTCTATTTACGTAGAAGGTCTTTTTGGGGTAATGGCCGAATAAGTTTATTTGTTGATTTGTTGGTTTGTTCGATTGCTTGATTGTTGTTGGTTTGTTTTCTGCATAATTAGGCTTACACGAAGATTTTGCAGAGATTCTGAAAAATTAGGCTTACACGAACATTTCCAAAAAAATCATGACGTTACACGAAAATTAATTGCATGTTACACGAACATTACTAAAAAAAATTAAATTTTACACGAAAATTAAATTTAAAGATTCCAAAAACATTAAAAAAAATTAGGCCATTATTAAACGAACATTAAAGAATTAAATGATGACAAAATTAATTATTTACTTAAGAATAATATGATTACATGAAAATCTCAAAAAATGTAATAATACAAAATAATTTACAATATTAAGCGAACATAAATATATAATATTTTTGAAATATATTACGTAACTATTATAATGTATTGTTTGAAATAAGAAACCATTTACAATCATATAGAATAAACTTGGTAGCTATATCTTTTGAATAAAATATATATTAATATGCCGAGAATTTTAAATAAATTTTGAATAAAAATCTTATAATTATGAAGAAAAAATGAAATAATAAATCATGTCATTTAAATCATTAATAATTAACAATAAATCATTTGACTCTTAACAATATATATCATGTCATATCTTATAATAATTGAAATAATAATTTTTTTTAAATAATTAACAATCAAATGTCATTTATAGATATTTGGTCCACTGTATTTGTTTTTCTCCTTGCAAAATAATAAATCATGAAATAATGTGGGGTGCTATTTATTTGTACATTTGACTCTCTTTGAAAAATGTCTTTAAACAATGACATAATATATTAATAAAAAATTGTACTTGTCCACAATTTTTAAACATTTTATACTTCATGGCCATAATAAATTAATAATTAACCATCTATTTAATTGACTTAATTAAAATAATTATTGTATTGTGAATATAATAGTTTGTTGTATATGTAGTTAGATCGTTGATATTGCTTGATAATTAATTAATTAGATAATTTTTATTATTTTAGTACCATTGGGTCCGTGAGGGTTGCTAGGGTACGTTGGCATATATCAATGGGTATACTCGTTTGAGCATATTAGATGAAATCAAGGATGAGTTGTTGTGCATTGGGAGGGATTGCCTGTTGGACCTTCTGAGATCGTGTTTCGGCCATTTTCTGAGGTGACAGACTGAGCTAGAAAGTTGTAAGGTCTTTCTTCACGTGTTGATGTCACGTGAGATACGTAGGGCGGATACCCCTGTAAATGAGCGATGGTTTCTTATTGGTCGAGACCTCCATCTTTGTCAATTCTCAAGGAGAGAGTTTGCCTTGGATTGCGATTTGGTGATTCTGACTTTGATCCATCTGAGACGCACGTTCCACCTGCAGATGGAGTATATCACAGAGTTCACGCCGGTTGGGATCGTGTGACTGTTGCTGATCTTCAGGATCGATTTATTGCTAGGGAGTTTCATGCAAGAATGGATGATTCTTTGAAGATTGCGAAGATCCTCATTCTCTACTGTATTATCTTCGGAGTCGATATCGGGAAATCGACAGTTGATTTATGGGTTTGGGATCTAGTCGAGCAGGAGGCTCTTTGGGAGAGTTTTCCATGGGACAAGATATCTTATCTGACCCTAATCCGATACATTAACAAGCTACCAACAACAGTGCCACCACGGAGGGGGAACAGGGTATTTAGATACCACTTCATCAGACGAAGGGACACATGATGCGACAGATGAGGGCTTGTATGCTCGGTTGAGCCGTTTGATCGACAGTCGTCACATGGAGATGCAAAATTATGTAGGAGAGCAGTTTCATCAGATGGAGAATCGGATCCCCAACTTAGTGCAGGATGCGGTGTATCAGGAGACCCAACGTTTGGAGTTGGAGATCCCCTCGATGATCAGAGATGAGCTTACTCATTTCTTCGGAGAGAGACAGTCATTTCATCAGTATTACCATCCACAGTCGCAGCTCGATCAGTGGGCCAGTTGGGATCAGTCCGAGTATGCCAATGAATATTTTACCCCACCTGTTCCACATTAGCCATCAGTACCTCACGCCGGCACTTCCTATGGTCCGTTAGACTTGAACGCCGGTTCAGGTAGGTTTGATGCAGCGCTGTCGGTAGGAGGGGGACATGACATCCAAGATACGAGTGTCGGCCTCCGTTTGGTGAGAGAGAGAGCTCCATCTCATCTTGTCAGAAGTCCGCACACATGTGGGTGTTAGGAGGGATACTTTGACTATGGATGAATTCGTTGCATGGATCGACCATTGTGCAGACGAATCTGAATGGTACGTTTGTTACAAATCTCCTTTATTAAATGACTTTTTTAATCTTTTATTTTTTGAAATAATGAACTCAATTACACTGTTGCAGGTGTAATGTCGGTGTCGGTTTTCCAGTTGGACCCGATTTCTTCAGGTTTCTTCTGAATTCGACAGAGGATACTCATTACGAGGTTTGAGCATATTTTACCTATTTTCAGTTGTTAATCTATTCTTGAGTCTGTCATATTATATGGCTAGGTCAGAAAATGTTTTGATTATGTTTTTAATTATGTTAGACCATCGACGCGTACTTGAGGATTCTTCAATTACAGCCCACGCTGGCTGGGATTCAGGTCAGGCCACATCTGCAGGGGCATTATCAGATATTGAACTGCCATTTTTTCGTAAGTTTTTTTATACTTCATATAAACAACGTTGTTTTCTTCAGATGTTTTCTCAATTCTTTATATTGACAATTAATCATATAGGAGACCTGCAAAGAGATATGGTTGAAGAAGCACAGAAATGACCCCACGGACATCAAATATGTCTACCCTACACGAGAGATATTCCCTACACCTGACTTAGATCGTCTTATTGAGTATGTTGAAGGCACGCGACCCAAATGGGGTCATACGAAGCCGTGGTGGAAGGACATTGATGATGTAAGTAAAATATCATTTTATTTAATATTTTTGACGAGTTAAACGAATGTCTTACCTTATATTTCTTTGTAGCTGTATTTGGTGATGAATCTGGATGGGCACTGGGTGGCGGGTTGTATCGACCTGAAGAAGATGAAGCTAGTCTTTTACGATAGTTTGCGGCACACTTGGGACAGGGCCAGGAAAAGTTTAAGGTACAAACAGACGCTCCCAATACGTCGTTTACTACTTGCCTTGCTAGAGTACGTGGACTATAAAACGAGGCGTGGTGGGGATGCTTGGATCACTGAGGAGCTGCAGTTGACGAGTGCTAACCCGAACGTTTGTTATAAACAAAGGGACGACAATTCATGTGGTATATATGCGCTAAAGACGCTCGAGAGTTGTTTGAGTGGCACTTGGCCCAGACCAGGCATGATAGAGCCACTAGATGCTGTTAGACGTGAGATCGGGTTGACTATTTTTAGATTCTCTTCAGATGCTTCTACCATTCAGTCTTTTGATTTGTGAGATTGTATGACTATTTCATTTTGTGAACGTGATTATGGAGTTGTTATACATATATTTGACAAGGGCTTTTTTTTCCACATGATTTCTTCGGGAAATGTTTAGTTAACTATAAAACGAGACAAGTGTTTCATTGAAAAGGATAACGATAGAGAATGCATTACAATATTAATAGAAAATACAATCTTGATGTAATGAGAAGCTAATCAGGTCTTTGTTGTCTCAGATAGACCTCACATTTACGGCGTGTATGCTCCTCCGAGCCACAAACTGAGCATTTTTTCTTTCTCCTAGTCTTCGGAATTGTTTCATTTTCGGCATCCTCGGAATTACCATACTGTACATTCAATGGTAACTGCTCGGTACATCTAGTTATATTGTGGCCAGCTTGCCCACAACGACTGCATGTTCCGTCCTTGCTTGCACATCCCGATTTCGGACCAAAAGATGGAATTTGTTTCCCTTTTGGTCGACCGACTTATTTTGGTTTGTCCGGCGCCCGACATATTCGTTTTTGTACTTCGTCGAAGTAATTCCATTCTTGTGGGTCGGGCACCGGGAGTATCTCTTTTGCCCACATATCCCGCAACCACTCCGTCGTGTAACGTGGGAGCACGTATGAAGTAACTATACCCTTTGCAAAACTGTTCAAAAACCATGAATTATGTTACATACTAATCGTCGAGTGATTATCTTGAAAATATTTGAAATCGAAAGTGCTACCTTATTGCGGCATATGCGTTGAACACGGTATCCCATCATATTGAAAAACCATACATGTGCACTCACTTCAAGAGAGTTCGACTATATAAATTTTGCTTTCATTCGTCACTTTGTACTTGTCACCCCCGAGTTTAGAGACCTGCATTCGTCGACTTTGTTTTACGGTATCTAGTAACCTATCATGCACTGTTTTGGTGAGTGTGTTTTCTCTGACATTCGCTGTTTCTTTCCTCTCGACAAACCATTTTTCTATTATTCAACGAGCACACTCCAAAAAGGAGCAAACCGATAGCTTTCTCGCCCAAAGAAGACAAGCATTCTAACTTTCAGCTGTATTTGATGTCATGAAGCTATACCGACGAACAGGGCATCTAACACGATTCCACCTACTCAGTTCTGCCATGCATAATATCTCGAGCGCATCTCGACAGTTTGTTGCTTCCAGATCTCTTATGTACCTTTAAAATAAAAAAAATAAAAAAAGGAAATTGGTTAACGTGATTAACATCTTGCATTTAATATGGATAATATATTACTACTCGAATTTCAGTCAGAAAATAGAAATACCTGTCGAACTCAGAATCTTGATAATAGTATGCTGCTTTCTGGAAGAGTCCAACTATTCCAGATCCGTGTTTCGCAAGATTCTACCGCAGATGATAACAACAGAGACCATGAGAGGCTTCTGGATAGATTTCCTCGATTGCATTACTGATACTTATGTGTTGATCGGACACTATCAGAAGTTATTCATGGCATCCAAATGCTTCACAGACAAGTTTAAAAAACCATTTCCAAGAGTCATCATTTTCCACACTACCTATCCCTGTTGCAAGCGGAAAAATCTGATCGTTGTCATCTTTTATGACAGCAACAAAGCCTATACCTTTATATTGCCCTTTCAAGTGACAACTATCGACAACAATAACCGGTCGGGAATATTTTTTAAATCCATGAATAGATGCGCCTAATGCAAAGAAAACATATTTGAATTTTCCATCATCGTGCGTGTCCAAGGTTGTATAAGTCCCGGGGTTTGAACTCTTCAGCATTTCCAAGTACATTGGAAGTATTGCGAATGACTTTTTTGGATCTCCGTATGCAACCCTCATTGCATAACTTTTAGCCCTCAATGCAACCTTATAACAAAGATGTAAACCATGTCGCTCAGTCATTTCTTGTATGATGCTCCTAGGGACAAGCGATGAGTTATCTTTACGAACATGTTCGGTATAGTACTCACCGATCAGAGTACTTGGCAGTTGACGATGAGAGCTACTGTTCAGCTCATCCGTACACTCATGAGGTATAATACTCTTCAAGATTTTCCATATGCCATATTTTTCACGCGCATTGAGTATGAACAGACAATTTTTCCTGGTGTATTTCACATGCCACCTCTGTTTGTCTGAACGCTCCACACAATACTCTACTTGATTTTCCAGATGGTAAAAACCTACTGCGTTTTGCAACTCTGTTTTACTCCCAAACGTGGCTCCTTTTTGCAGACTATATGGACTCGGCTCATTTAGGGCAAACTCGAAGACACTAGGTTGCTCAAATGGTGGTGTATCTGGGATAAACCATTCGGGTTGTAAAATGTAGCTCAAAAATTCATCGTACACCATTCGCTGCTCGTCGTTCAAATTTTCCTGAACCTCTTGACCTAACTCGAGGTCATCTTGATCATTATCTGCAAGATATTCAACATATATAATATGTAAAAACCAGATTTTTCGTTCTAAAATCTCAACAAATATGTATAATTTGAAAATGAAAATTACCACTTCGACTCTCACATCCACTATTTGATCGTCTTTCCTGTTTTACTGGTTGTGGTTCTTGTGCCGCTACTTCATTGATTTGTTCAAGTTGTGTATACCCCTGATCCGCGTACGCAATTGGAGAACTATTCAAATCAATACACTCCATACCCAAACTTGATGGCGGGTTCATCTTTAAGAATGGAGAAGGCCAACGCTCAACTTGGGGGTTTGAGGATGTGCCAACCTGTGTCGTCAGGACCTCATTATATAAACCCCATCGTGCATAAAACGAAGAATCGCCTGCAAGTCCGAGTGGAACTAATGAAAACTCAAAATTTTGTACACTATTCTCGATACCCGTGTTCACAAATTCTTAATGCGATGATCCAACATTAAATACTTCAGATGACGAACCTTCAGTTATCCTATTCTGAGTCGTAGTTGACAACACACTATTGAGAACTCCAGTATCCATCCTTTTTAGTGAAACAAAAACGACAAGGACATTATCGACGGTTGACAATAATCGGGCCAGATCGGCATCATTCTTTATTTTTGTTCTTTTCACTAATCCATTGGACTCCACCAATGACTGAATCACGTATCTCCACAAATTCAAGTCTGCATGCACTATTCCATGAATTGACTCGAACAAATCATGAAATGTGATGTGTTGAAACTGAAACATCTCTTGTGAACCATTTTTATACTCTAGGCCTGCCCAGTAACCTCCAAACCAAATCATTACAGACACATATCTCATCGTTTCCTAAACATTACAAAAAAACATATACATGTGAGTCAGTTATTTCATAATACTTTTCCTTCGAAACAACTAGAATACAAAAAAATCAATTCATATTGATTATAATATTATGGAATGGAAAACAATCAAAACTGCAAAAACATAGTTAATATACAAATCTTGTTATTCAGGACTCAAAAAAGTAATTATTAATCATTAATTAAAGAATTAATACAATTTATTAATAATTCATAATCAGTAGGTAATTACTAATGATTAAACTATTCATAGTGATCATGACTTCAACATAATTACTACTTTTAAATAATTACTGGTAAAATATACTATAGTTCTTAATAATTATATAATTTAAAACATAACAACAAGTAGACATGAAAAATATTCACCATCTTAGCCTTGAGAAAATAATTATTCAACATTATTAAAAAATAATAAATAATACATTCGTCATATATAAATAAAAATCATATAAATGTGAAAAATCATATAAACAAAGAATATTTTCATATATAAAAACCAAAAATCAACTTTGAAATAATTTATAATATTTGTACTAACAGTAAAATTATTTTATTCACAGAATACAATTATTTAAATTTTCGTGTGCTTTCACAAATATTCAAATTTTCGTTTAATTTTCAAACTTTACAGAAATTCTCGTTGAATATTTATAATTTTTATAAATTCTCGTGTAACCTTTAAAAAGTTAAAATTTTCGTTTAACTATATATGTAATTATGGAAATCTTCGTGTAGAATTTTAAAATAATTTTCTTGTAGCAATTAAAATTAATTTTCGTGTAGCACATAAAATTAATTTTCGTGGAGCACTTAAAATTAATTTTCGTGGAGCTTTCAATTTAACAAAATTCCAATTACTAAATGTATTTCTTTTGACATTTTAAATTAAAATATAGCATTATGCAAATCTTCGTGTAGCATTAAAATTAAATTTTCGTGAACTATACATTTTATGGAAATTTTCGTGTAAGGTTTCAACCATTTTTTATTTTCGTGAAAGGTGCAACATATATAATGTTCGCGGACCTCTACATAATGTTCTGTCAGCCTTGCACAAAATTTATTTTAATACTCCTAAAAATACTCCTAATTCTTGTGGACCTCTAATACTCCTAATTTTCGTGGAGCACTTAAATTAAATTATAGTATTATGCAAATCTTCGTGTAGCATTAAAATTAAATTTTGGTGAACTCTACATTTTATGGAAATTTTCGTGTAAGGTTTCAACCATTTTTTTTTTCGTGAAAGGTGCAACATATATAATGTTCGTGGACCTCTACATAATGTTCTGCCAGCCTTGCACGAAATTTATTTTAATACTCCTAAAAATACTCCTAATTCTCGTGGACCTCTAATACGTAATGTTCGTGTGCAGCTTCTTATGTGTGGAAGAAAACCATTATAAAAGCTTCACAAAAATAAAATCGTGTAACACTCATAAAACAATTACATACCTTCAAAATGAGAGAAATTAAAATTTTTCGTGCACCATCCCAACAATTTTTTTTTATCTATACAAATTTTGGGTGTGATTTAGGGGGAGAGGAGTAAGAGACTTATATAGAGAATTGTATGATTAATAAATGACATACCAATTGCTAACCAACAAAATTTTCTGACCAGAATAAAAAAAATATCGTGTAACCATGCATGCAAATTTCCCACCACCCTGCAAAAGTGAAGCCCACATAATACATGCACATATCTCTTCATTATACTGTTAAACCACACTATTCACGCTGATTAGTCAAAAATGGGTAGAAAAGGTTAATTGCTTATATTGAGGGTTAGAAAGGGAAATTGCTTATATGTTCGGGGTATTTGTGGCTATTTGCTCAAAGTCAGAATAGTCTTTGCAGCAACTAACATACAGCAGCAAGTGTAAAAATGAGAGAGAGAGAGAGGCCACCGAAACAAATAAATCGTAGAAAGACAATTACCAGAAGACTCAAAATGCTTTACAAGTCGGAAGATAGGAAAAGCAACAATAGACAGGCTTAATCATGAGCCAAAAAAACCATACACTACATTCATCCAGTTTTCCAAATTCCTTGCCCACAACACGAACGCGATTGTACAACACACAAAATGGACTACAACAGTGCCTAATGCCACCTGCAGCTCCAATTTAAGGACATCTTTTGCGCTCTTTATAAATATGCACTATATTTTACACATAAACATGGTCAATGTTCTGCACTTGGGCTCTGCATGCAGCAAAACCATTTCTTCTGCAAATGGAGGACTTGTTATCAGTTTTAGGCCGTAAGAACAGAGGAAATACAGTACAACAAGGAGATCCACGAGATGAGTTCAATTGTAATATATGCAATTAATACTTGATGGGGAGTCCGTAATATATAAACCGTAGTGTAATACTAATAGATAGCTTTATTTATGTATCCCCTGCTGATATGTGTGATATTAAATTGAAGAACTACTTACACCCTGAGGTTTTAAAGGTTCCATTCCATAGTTTGTATTTGTCTCCGCCTTAGAAGGAGAATCCGGTTTCCCACCTGTCTTCTTCTCATTACGGGCCTTGTTAAATATTACAGTAAATCCCTCTGCTGAAGCAGGATCATTAACATCCCATTCACCAAACTTTGGCAATGGTCGATCTTTTTCCTGTGGAAATAAAAGATAAAAACGTAAACAGAACTTTAATCACAAGATACATGATAAAATGAATTTCCAGCTCAAATCTCAAAAATAGAAGTAAAAGATTCTAACTATATGTCGCCAAAGAAAAACTTGCCAAGGCAAAACACTGTTAAGATTGATCAACATGCAATGGCCAAATAAGATGTAGAAAAGTACGTAGGGAACTGCAGGACATAGTTAAGGAAACAGAACTACCATTCATGGCAATAGATTGACTCTGTTGAATAAGGTGAGGATGGGAAATACCAAGAAACCGTAATACAAGATCAATTAGATAGCTGACCTATCTTCTTGTAAATGCATAAGCATGCCTGTGTAAAAATGATATGCACTCAAACGGTTCAACCATTCATCAATTTATGGAAACCAACAATTGTATCAAAGTCATTTTAACTTGATGAGGGATGCTTATATATAAAATTCATGGTAAACTTCACGAGCAAATTAAATTGATGATATAGTTACTACTCATAATAAACTTTCTAACTATATTATTATTGTTAGAAAATAAATCTAAATCTAAATCTAAATGGGCAGGGAGCCGGGGAGTCCATGTTCCTTGCAGAGATTACTTGATTTGTCTCCCATGAGGACAGGGATGGGCAGGTAGTCCCCTGCATTGGCAGGGAAGGGTGAGCCCTGCTCCATCCTGAGGGGGACACGATTATCCTGAATTCTATATTATCTTTAATAAATATAACACAAATCAAAGCTCTCACACATGCTTAACTTTTATGTTTAGGTTTGCCTTGTAAGTTTAGTTTATAAGCCATTTGAAGTGTATTTATTTATCATGTAATTTATTCATCACGTAATTTATTCATCTTTTAAATTCAAAATATAAACAATCAATTGATGTTAGAGTTTCGAGTGTGGGGACAAATATATCCCCATCTAGAACTGGAAATGGATTCCCCCATTATAGGTGGGCCGTGGGGATTATCTCCCTACGCCGCAACACCCCATTGCCAAGCCTTTGAAACCTCAAACAACTAACACCATATCACCAACGCCTCCTATCTTCCACCACATATCAAACAATAGGAGTTGTTCAAGGGGAAAAAGGTTCCATAATGTGCAAGGCAAAAGACAATATAGTGATTAATGGCAATATTTTCAAATGGGGAATTAAATACACTGACAAACGATAAGGCAAAGGGAACAGTAGAGTAGCTGTGATCATTAGCAGCATTCAAACCAACAACAACCAAGAAGAAACCAAAAAACGAAATCATCTTGGTCACAAAAGATCAACATTGAATTTTTCTTCCTACTTCACCATACTCCTTGCCTTGCATAGGCAATCAACTAGTAAAGAGTATACATCACGAATAAGCTGAAAACTATGCAGATACATGATTAGAAATACATAAGGGTATGCATATCATGAAGCAACGGAAGAAGTGAGCCCACATGTAAGAAATTTACATGATTTCTGACAAACAGAAAGTAAATTCTTTTGGCACAAACCGTCACATCATTCGAACATTATAACCAAGAAAAATAAAATAGAATAATTTATCAACACATGATCAAAGTGAATTGTCAGTTCAAAAGAAAACAGATAAACATAGCAATATTTTCAGAAGAAAAAGAATAATTCAAAAAGAAATGAAAAACTGCGAAAACTTAAATATTCTCATAATTTGATTTTAGTTACCCTTTTTCCTTTTCGGATAAGCGATAAGGAAAAAAGGTTCATCTATTAATTGAAAAGGCTTCATTTAATTCTCCTAACCATATGGTCCATAAGGAAAGAATTTTACAGCACATCAAATTTCAATCACAGAACAGCTAACATCCAACCACAACAGTGAACAAGAAAGTTCCAAAGAAACAAACGCTCAAATTCACCCAAACTTCAAAAGACATAAATCCAAACAAACAAAGCGATCGACCAAAACAATCACCACATATGAAATTCGTAACAAAATGAAAAGTGTTCGCCGATGCAAATTAACGGAGAAATAAGGACCAGCAATCGACTCGAATCCAATCGATAGGAATCTAATAATCAACAAAATAATATAAGAATTGGATAGCATACCGCCATGAATCCTCAGCAAAAGATAATCGGCAGCAGAAAGATGAGCTGAGCCGTGAAGTGTAGAGAGAGAAAGAGAAAGGTAGACAGAGATGGGTTTAGTCGTCAGTATAGATTGTCCATATATGTATGTATATGTATACTTTCGCCAAGGTGTGTATTGGAATTTGCATTAGAGCCTTTTATGATTTATTTATTTGAAGAGCCTTTTAATATTATTACTTAAAAATCAAGAAAATATGGGAACGGAAATATGGAAGTATTTTAGGAATGAATATTTAATTATGCATATATTGATCTTCGTGTAAATGCTAAAGTATGGGTCAGTTTGGACTTTGGACTTTCTCCCATTGAAAATATCCGAAACATTTGAATGAAATTCAAACTTTTTTTAATCACATTTAAATGCTAAAAATAATGAAATAAGTTCATTCAAAACAAAACCAAATAAGGCTTGACTTAAAACCCAATTTGAATAAGTTGAATGTTAAACGAAATTATAATTTCTAATTTTTAATTTTAATCATTCAAAATTGCCATTAGATAATTCGGGATTGCAAAAGACCAAATTTTGGGATTTTTATAATAATTTCCAAGTGTTATTCCTAAATATAGACATATAGTTCACCCAAAGAGAGGCTGAAAAGGGTCCCACACCCACCGGAGGAAAAGTATAGGAGCAGACAAAATATTTGAGGATGGCTACAGTTGTAATGGCACGCCATCTCCCTATTCCATTTCTCCACCAATTTTTTATAATTAAAATACATCATTTATTCCACTTTTTTCTTTTTCCACTTTTACTTCATAAACTTTAATTTCTAATCTAACTCCACATACTTTTATTTTTATTACTTTGTTCCAATTCATCAATTGAAATAAAAGCATGGGAGCAAAAGTATATAAATTAAGTTATTAAGAAGTAAAATATGAATTTGTGAAAATAGATTTGTATGTGGACATTAAAACAAAATTGTATTTGCGGAATCATCTCATAAGAAACTTGTAGGTTGCATATTTATTTTAAGTTATCATAAGAACTAAATCAAAACTTAAAGTTGGGATTGGTAAAATAAGATAGATATCTGTATTTTATTGTTTTGAAGTGAGAGTTGGTAATTATCCTAATTTTGGAAGTAATAGCAACAGCCCAACAGCCAATTAAAATAGCACAAAAATTCATGTGAGACGGTCTTACGGATAGTTTCCGTGAGACGGAGCCCCATCACCCACAAACAATATATGAATTGTAGGGTGTGGGTGATGGGTAATTGGATTATGGGTTGACCCGTCTCATACAATGTATTAAAATTTTGTGAGACGGTCTCACAAGAGACTTACTCTTAAATAATAATGTATTTTTCCAGTCAAGGATAGAATGTCAAGTAGATAGGAATATACTACATATATATATCATATATGAGGAAGTTGATGGAGATGCCCTGTAAAGTGCACTGTCATTATTTAATATTTGTGTATGTATACAAATCAGACATAAAACTGGGTTCTTGATGGAGTGAATCTAATGCAAACTAATATGTACATCTTAAATGAGTTTAAGATGATACGAGTTTAGGGTCAATTTTACAGAGTAACAGTACAAGTTTAATCCAGGATTAGGGGAATTTTTATGTAATAATTGTTGTGAATGGGAAAAGGGTATTGCGAAAATAAAGAGGATTGGGGAGGAAAGAGGCAATGAGGTGCACATCTTTATACATCAATTAGTTACTTTTCATTATTTTATTACAAGCTTACTTTTCTCAGAGCACAACGTCATGCATGGCGTAAGCTTCAATGCTCCAAAAAACACACAAAATTAACTATCACCACATATGATATATATCCATTATAATGGAACAAAAATAACAGAAAATATAATAGCATTGCAAAGTCAGACTGAATAGCAGGTGATATTATTATATAGTACTCTCTCTCCTCTCTCTAAATTGTTTATACCTGTGGATGCACACGATTCTCCTGGGAGTTTTTCTAAGCATCTAACTGGAACAACATGGCTATAGCCACAAATATATATTTCTTTTTTTTTTTTCTGTCATAGACAAGTTGGAGAACAAGAATCTATCCAGCTCAGCAAATTGGCGGAATAAAATGTAGGATGGGTTAGAAAAACTTACAGTAATACCAACTTCTCTTCACGGTTGGTCATTTCACTACTCTTTGGTTGTGAGTATGAAACTGTTGACAAGTTAAACGAAAAGACAATGCCACGTACAATGTAACCGGCTTAACGACAAAGTTGGAACCAAAAAAAACAGGGAATCATATCATCATATTTAATAAACACCAAAGCCTGTACAATAGCAGGACTATAGGGCTTCGTTCTAGTTTTGTTCTCAATTTGGAGAGAAGCGGCTGCAAAAATCTAACAATTATTAAATGCCAACACCTCCACATTGTATTTGATATTCCTATTCTGTTATTGTACCCAAGAGGAGCCAATTGGCAACTAGATAGATCAAGAATGAGAAAACAGACGTCTAACAATGCCCTAATATCCCAAAAGATAGAATCGAGAGAAGTGCTTAAAAAGGGTACATTAATGTACTGAGCCTGCTGCTTCCCTCTCATTTCCCCCTCTGATCTCTGTTCAAACATATTCTACAGAATGTGATGAAAACACTAGCCTGTTTCCTTGCTTTAAAGCGGAAGCAAAAGAAACCATGCTCTACCAGCAACACAAACCTCTGTGTAGAATTGACCTTCTTGTCCATAATTGAAGGTGGGGCCAGCTTTGGAACATATGAATATGGACTCTCATTTGCAATTGATAACTGCAAAAACAATATAAACTCAAGTCTCAACATTTGCTGGAATTTTGTAGAACTGATTCGATTGCAATTACTGCATGAAAAAGCCACAATATAAAGTGGCTACCGTGTGCACATGTGGACCAAGTCAATGCTAATAGATATGATGTGAAAATTCAGAATAAAGGTATAGAAGAACTAACGTGTATATTGCAATGAAGAATCCCGCAGCAGTTTCAAATAGCAATGATAATCGTGATTTAACCAAATCCAAATCCTTCACTAGCTTCATGGATTGCAAGCAATAAACGTCCTTGAAGCTGTTCCTTGGAAGAATACTCCGGAAGGTCCAGTTGGTTAAAGCTGGAAGTGTTAAAGGAGGAATGAATTAATGACTCGACAGGACTTGATCCCAAATAAACACACGTACAACTTATTTGTCAACAAAAATGACCCTAGCATCCCACATCTCTAAACAAGAAAAAAAATTACCAGGTATGAGCTGATGGAAGTCTCTCAGGAGCTCCATATGCTTTGTGAATCTGAAACTTCTGAGGACCAGATATGCCTTGCAATGCCTTGAAACCTTCTAAAGGAACCTAATAAACAACAATCTAAATCAGCAACTCAAACACATTTAGATAGTGGGCTTCAATCAGCAAGAAAGTTCATTCCCAGGGTCGAGAATCAAAGTGCAGCCAGTATGGATATGCATGGAGATGGTAAATACTGGTTCAAACCATCATGTTGAATAAAAATCACCAGCAAACACAACAAAGTCCACAAACAAATACTGTGCAACACTTTTTAGCTTAGGCATTCCGATTTGATCTATGTAAATGACGAAAAAGTAAATCAAGCAGTAAACATCCAAGGAGAGTGAAAACTAAAAATACTTGGTGACGCAGCCAGGTGCATCCAAACAAGGAACAACAACGAACATGTTCACGGATAAGATTATAACTGTAACAAGAACAAAAATAGAAGCATGTATGTGTGTGTGTCACAATCACAACTTTTCATCAGTGTCAGTTGAAATATCAAATTCTATGTTGGCAGTAACTGACAACTTATGAGTATGGCAATAATAAGAGAAAAACTATATGAGAAAATTAAGACAATCCCAGTTACAAATGATCACCTTTGAGGTTCCTGTAACAAATTGAAGTAATCTTGCCATATCTTCCTTGTTGAATCCCTCAACAACTTCCCAAAACCACTGAACAACATTAGATGCTGCTGTGTAACCAGTATACTCGGTGTTGGCCTTCAGATCAGCCACTACAAAGACATCAAAGTCATTAAGAAGGTCCATGCTAAGAGAACTAGATAAAAAGATAAAGCATGGCAACTTACAATCAATTTCTGGAAGACCACTGATCAATAATTCAAGCTCTTTATCATTGAAAATAGAAATAAGCTCCCGCGGAACTAATTCGTTGAAACCTTCAAGGAATGAATTTATTTGAGGCCGGATAGCATTCGTCAAAATGTGATCAGCAACAAGGTCTACATATTCATGCTTTGTTTCCTCCGTCACTCTTATATTTCTTCCTCCCGGTTTGAGCTCATAATCAGTAACCTTCCGGTTATAAGAATGTCAGAGATATAGAAATAAGTTTGGATTTTATGAGAAAAAACAAAACATTTGTGTTAAATTCACGAGTTACATACAAGGAAAGATTAACAAATGAGTAACTCTAGAGGATTAATCTTAGTACCTCTGTCTTCTCATAAAGGATGTGTTTTTCTTCATCTGCATCCATGCTGAATGTCAGATCGGGTATTTCACTCACATCATTCTGCAGATGAAGAACAGCCAGAGCAATTAGGTACTGAGTGATGAGTTTCTAAGCTAGGTTACATAATTCACCTCATACTGACTCACCTCCAGCATCCATTTCAAATTTTTGTAGTAATCAGGATCAACAGCCTCTATATCATGATAAGTCACTTTGACGCCAAGGATATGCTTGTAGAAGGAGCGAGTAAAATACACATCAAGCAGCTGTCCATCAAACAGTGCCTTGGCAACCTGTAAATAGGGTGGTATACAATGTTACAAATAAAAAGGTGAGGAACATTTCAATATAAAGATAAGGTCTTTGGAATAATTACCACACGGCCTGCGAATCTGAAATAAGAGAGATGTTCGGTTTGATATACAGAATTAGGATTTGGCTGAAAAGTTGCATTGTTTCCAACAGTGGTGAAAAGTAAAGCTCCTTTGTCAAAGATGACCCTTGACAATAGTTGATACCATTCCCGAGTCAAACCACCAGCATCAATACCCTCTTCACCTTGAAAATGCACATTCAACCTTCCCTTAAGGTCTTGACTTGGTCGCATGCGAAGCTGGTTATACGAATCCTCCAAAATGTACGCCCGCCTGACACTAATACGCAGAGGATCAGAGAGGTGTTGGTCATGCTGCTGACGGATCCTGGATCGGAAATAGGCCCTTTTATTGTCAAAATCAATCAGCCGAGGAGCTTTAAGCATCATTGAGAGTGACTTTTCGAGTAACCCAGGATTCTGCCTCACAAAGGCATTAAGAAGACGACGGTGCTTCTCAGCAAACCTTACAAATGTCACAGACCCATCAAATATCTTGAAAGAATCCATACTTCTAAGAGATAATGGACCTGAACTCCCAGACTCTTTAACCTCTCTTGCTGTCACATTGAACTGATCCTGCTGCAGTATTGAATTGTTAGCCTGTAGTTTTTCACACAGAACAAATAACCCCTCTATAAATGGCAAGAGTCTCTGAGTTCCAGGAGGAAGTGGGGGAGATGCTGAAGAAGAACCCTGAATCTGCTCTCCAATGTTAATATTTGCAGCTGACGTCTGGGAACTCTGATTCAACTCCGATTCCATTGTACTAATGCATTCACTTAGTTCTTCCCATAGTGGCTCCAGCGAAACATTTAACTTCCACATGGTAGCATGTTCTTCTTGTTCCTCATCATTCACTTTGTCCTTACCAATGTCACTGCTAACTGAAGCAAGTGAGCTAAGGATCTGCAGAACACGAAGAACAGCAGCCCCAGCCATAGATCCAGCACTCAAACCCAGCATGTTTGTATCCCTAAGTGTTACAAGTTCTTTGACAGCTGAGCTGCTCAACCTTTGGGCTAATTCTGAGAGCTCCAAAATGAAAAATTTGCGATGAGCAGCAGCTACAGAAGCCAGCTTCCTCAGCACATCACCAGCCAGTGTGTAAACTTTGTCCGAAAGCCTAATTCACATAACATACAGATCAGAGCTCTGATTACTAATCCAATGACAGAAAATGGAATTAACAAAACAACTCAGTCAACTTGTGAAAGTCAAAAATAAAGAATAATCAAATTTGAAACAGTACCCTTCATGCCCCAGAAGACTACACAAATTACGCAAAACTGATTGTGGCATCAGTAAGAAAATATCATAAGTCCTGATAATTTTCTGACCATCTGATTTGGAGTTCAAAGCACCGGTACTTTGGCCGAGTTGATTAGATTCAACTCCCAATACGTGAGGATCTTTCTGAATATCGCTAGTGGTTTCATTTCCAGCAGGGGTTTCGACGGGAGGTACTGCTGTTTCTTCAGTATTAGACTGAATATCTACCTTGGATGCTGCAGCATACACCACCACTTGGAGAAGACCCATGACCTTCCAGTGAACAATAAATATAATAATAAGCAAAACATTTTAAACAGCAGCTTTTCAACATGAATATTAAAGACATGAGAATGCATACCTGCTCAAGGTGAGCAATGCTCCGTAAGAATAGTGGTTCACTTAGAAGTCTAAGAAGCAATATCAAAGGAACATCCTCATTCTCAGAGCTTCCTGAAATGCTAAGATCATGCTGTCCTCCAATGATTTTATCCTTACCTTTTCCAACCTTTCCTTCTGAATGGTTCATATATGAAGAATCAGGGATATTTGGGCCCTCAAAGTGGAAAAGAAGACTGGCAACACCAGAGTGATTTGTAGCCAGATAGGTTAGAATCTCGAGCACCCTTCGCAAAACTAGAGGGGGAACACCTGAATAAAACAGAGCCATCCTTGTAAAGTTGCAAGTCCAAGAGATAAACAAAATCGTACATCATACATTATCAGAAAAAGTGACGTACCATCACACAATTGAGATCGACCGTAAACAACATCAGACTGACATCCGTAAAGCCTCTGTGTATTCATTGAAGTCACTCCACCAACAATGCCTGCAGTCTCGGGCTTTATCATATCAAGGAGGAGATGTACAAGTATTGCTCTTGTCTCATTGTGCGAGCACAAGTTCAACAAAAGCCTTTGCAGTAGACCTTTACCAAGAGGCTACAAGCAAAATAGAAAGTAATTTAGTTTCACATTTACACTCAGTGATTAATCGACTTATATAAACAAAGTACTTCATTTCCAAGTTGCACACAAGTGTTTCAGGTCACAGCATAAGCTGCTTGTGATTGAGAAGATTTAAATCTTACAAAAAAATATTCATATTGGTCAAGCATTTAGAGTATAGTCATTTCAAATCATTCGCCAGAAGGTAGTACCTGTGCCAGTCGTAATAGACGGATTAGTGCTCTCAAGCCATTCGCATCCAGAAGTGGTTCTCCATCAAGTTCATTCAGCTTCAAATTCTCGGCAACAGAGGAAGCCCTACGCCCAATAGTGACTCCAACACCCCTGTCCATAACAGTCTGCCTATCAAAACCAAATCTATTTCCCCTAGTGTTGAGTCTCTGGCTATTTCCAAACAAACTGCGAGCATGATAGTGACTCATTGCTCTGTCTCTGAGCATTTGTGCTTCAGCCAGTAATGGAGATGGCAGTGCAGATAATAGTGCCTCCGAAGAAGTCAAAAGCACCTACCACACACAAAGTAGCAGAAGTTGGTAAATTAAGTCAAGACACGATAACTAGAGTTTAAGACGACAGACCTCTTCACGCAGATCAGCGGGAAAGGTGGCAATAATTGAAGCATTGTCCATGTCAACTGGTTGTCCTTCTGATTGTTGTGCAATCCTTTGTGCCCGTTGCTGAGCAAGAACTTCAGCTTGAATATCAGGAGGAAGAGCAGCTAAAAACTCTGGATCAATGTCTTCAACTCTGGGAGGTGCAAAAGTAGGAGCTGGAGCAGACCGAGCTTGCTGTGAAGCAAGAACTTCAGCACGAAGATCTTCTGGAAGCGCCTCCAAAAATGTTGGATCTATACCATTTGCATTGGAGGTCTCACTATTCAAACTATTTTCATCTGTCTGGCCTGCATCTTGGACAACCGGATTATTTTGCTGTTCTGATGGCTCTTCTAGATTGATCCCAGGCAGAGGTAATCCTGGGTCAGTCTGCTCTCTTTCAACGTCAGTAACATTCATATCAACATCAGTACTTTCTGGAACTGAAGAAGAATGATCGCCACCAAGAGCTCGCATATCTGGCACAGAGACCAAAAGTGCATGAGCACTAGACTGGCTATCTGGTCCTGAGGATCTATCGGAACCCTCACCTTGAGATGGTATAGTACAAGAATTTAGAAGATCATTTGAAGTTTGGTCAGAGGGCACACCATCATTAGCAGCCAAACCTGAAGATGTCACCAAAGGCTCCCTGCAGATAGCATTTCCTTCTCCAGTTTCCATGCTATCATTACCAATCTCACTTGGCATGTCTTGGCCTTCACCTGCTTGTTCAGCAACATCTACATTGACTTCCTGAGAGATTTGAAGTTCAGTTAGTTGATTATCTTGATAAATTTACTAATATGCCAAACAATAATTAGTTGAGTATCAGTTTTACCAACCTCTACTGCCAGTTGGTTGTCAGTTGCCACGACGGGAGCTCCCTCCTGCCTTTCTGGTAATCCCACGTTCTGTGAAAGCCTTTCGGAAGAATTTTCAGCAGGCTCGCTATTGCTTAATTGAGAAATGAACTGCTCTTCAACTGCTTGAGCAATTGCAGCAGCTTGACCACCACCTTGGGGTTGGCCATCATCAGTCCACCGCCCATCACCTGGACCTCTTCGACCAGATCCACGCAATGACTCTAAACCAACAGAAAAATCAGCTAATTGGGGTGGTGCAGAACCACCCAGCCGATCACCAAATAGATTAGTTGGTGCATTGTCATAAGGAAGAACAGGAGCATCAAACATATAAAAATGGGCTAGGTCAAGGTTACCAGCAGAAAGGCCTTCTGAATCCCGGGATGAATTCCCAGCAGATGACCACATCGAACCTAAATCACCAGAATTTGATGGCCTTGAAAGGAGAGGATGCTGAAGACCATTCCCATCTGTAACTGAACGCTCATAGGAAGTTCTATTAGTCTGGCGACGACGCTCAAAGCCAAAAGATCTACGAATTCCAAAGAAGTCATCAACATTTACACCTTCAAAGGCTTCAGCTGAGACATCAATTAGCCCTCCCCCTCTTCCAGGTTGTCCAAGAACCTGCAAATGATCTAATCCATCAAGGGCTTCCCTCCACCTAACCTCAATGACTCGGTTTTCATGGAAATCATCATCCTCTTCATCAACCATATCATCATTATATTCATCTCCCAGGCCAGTGTCGTCATGGTCTTCCACATCTGTATCAGCCAAGGACATCAGACCAGTCCCATCACCACCTATATCGTCATCCTCATCCTCTCCATCATCATCATCCTCACCATCATCACCCATGTCATCCTCTTCTTCATTCATATCATCATCTCTATTTTCTACATGAAAAGCCATCTCGATTTGGTCAGTATTGGATAATGCACCACCTTCTTCCATATCTTCACGCATATAATCCACCCCAAGATCTAATGGTGTATCAGTAGTTGGATCCTCAATCCTCATCTCTTGTTCCAGAGACTGATTTGGATTTGCATCCTGGACACTATCTTCTTGAGGAATATCTAGGGGTAGAACTTCAGATCCAGTATTGCTAGTAAGTTCACGTTCAGAGCTTCTGTTTTCAGTAGATTGCAAATCTTGAGAAGATGCAGCACCAACAAGCTGTGCATCAGATCTTCCACTTGAACCATTTACTTTTTTTTTATTCAGCGTATCAGCCCTGGAAACTTGTTCACTAGCATTGGCCGCCCTTGTCAGGCTTTCCAAAGACTTTAGTATGAGATTCACAACTTTTGGAGCATCAGGGTGGTCCAAGTCAACTACCTGAAGAATGCCAGACAGGCAATGCACAATTCCTCCATCTATCATGCTTTTGGCAATGTCAGGTGAACATCCAGAACCAGGTAAGTTGCTAGATGAAGAATTCTTTGATAAAATGGAATATACCAAATCGACAAAGGCAACAACTTTCTTATCAGGTAATAAACTGCTGTTAGAAGAATTGCTCTCAGCATTTGTAAACAAAGACAAAGCTTTCACAAGCTCATTCACGACCCTTCTCCTTCCCTCACTAGAGCGGCCAGCCAATACAACTAAAAACCATGAAGCTTTTTCAGAGAGCTTGTCTCTCCATTCTTCAGGGCCAGCAGATTTGTCTATTGCCAAGGGAAGAAGACGATGTAATACATGATGAACTATGCCCCCCTGTCCGGGACATTCAAAATGACTAGACCCACGCTGTTGGCACATTTCCAGATCTCTTCTCAAGATTACTCCAACAACATGAACATACATAAGCATAATATCACTCAATAACGTGAGGACAAACGTCACTTTTGCAAGGGCAGCTGATTTCTCCGACAGACTATCTGATCCTATCTTTATAGTTTCATCAACCTTCGATTTACCCTTCATTTTGTTACTTGGTTCATCCACCTCCATAGCACTTGGATGCCCTCTGCAATCATCATCCCCATTGTACGAAGGATACATTGACACAATCTCAAGAAGGTAATCAATCACTTGAGTAAGATTTGCTGAAACCTTTTTGTGGGCTTTGGAGTACTTACCAGCCCCATCATGTGCCTTATTTTCAGTTAGACGTATACATTCATTAGTAGATACCCCAGTGTCAACACCAGGAGCTTTTTTCTCTTTCTCCTTGTCTTTATCTTTAGATAGAACAATAATGCATCTCCCTCCTGATTGCTCCAACTGACAGACTGCAGCCACTGCTCTCATGAAGACCTCCGGGTCTCTGGATATAACAGGTGCCATCGAAGTCAAAAATGTTCTTGTCAATACACGCCCACCATGCCTGCTTCCGCTCAGCGTTTGGCGTATCTCCAATTCCATAGCTGTTTGCAGTGTCTGAGGATCTTCAAGAAGATGTCGGACAATAGCAGATGCTAATGTGTCATACCCAGTAAAGAAGCAACTCCTTGGAAGGCCAAAGAGGGAAACCATGCCCCCACTTTCAAGGAATTGCACAGCCAGAGCATGTGATTTTGTCAAGCGAGCACATAATTGAAGAACGGCCTGCATAATCATTGGAGGAACCTGCCTTTTTATCAGGTCACAAGCAATTACAAGTACTTTACGACTTTCCTCCATTTTCAAATAACCTGTTGGTTTTCCAAGAATTTTTTCAAAAGTAGACCCATCCTTAACAGATTCATCCTTACATACATCAGCAGGCTCTGATTTTTCCTTTATTGCTTCAAATGATGATTGATTTCCTGATGAGCCAGATAAAGATCCTGGAACTGTTCCTTCATCAGCTTCACCAGATATCTTAGGCCTGGACTGCACCAAATCATCCAAGATAAGAAGTAATGCACTAATGCATTTAGGGACAAGGAGCTCTTTTGAAGTCTCTGTCTTGTCCATAAAGTTCATCAGGATATCAACAGCAATAGAGACAATTCCATTTTGTGAAGCAATTTCCCTGGTACTTTCATCTTCTGAAAGAAGCAATGCTAAAGTATGCGAGATCATTCCAAGTGCACAGCTATCCTTGGAGAAGTCAAGTGGGCAAAGCTTTAACTGCTGAACAAGATAAGAAATAACTTTCGAGCGATCTTCCCCTTTGCACCTGCTACACAGTGTCGCAAGCAAATCTGTAAGTGGGAAAGCCATTGAATCACAACCCTGAAACAGTTTCATTGCCACAGCAAGGATGCTATCAAGAGGAGGTAGTTTTGCCTGCCCCTCTTCTGTCAAGACATCAGTAGACTTATCAGCACCATCAACTTTAGGTGTTTCTGTTGAACTTCCTAGCGATAAGGCCAGCGCACGAGCTAGCTCATCATCCTCCTGCACAGGATCCTCAGCATGACTAAACAGCCATTCCATTGCCATCTCTACACTATTTGTTTCCACTCGTCTCAAAGCCTCCTCAGCCCTTGCTCTGGAAAAACCCATCTCAACAATGGTAGCAATGGTAGCTTCATCAGGAGGAGGTGGCATGAAACGTTGGTTCGCTGTTCCAGATAATCCATTGCGATTTTGTTTCACATCACTAACACCATTGTAGATATGAGTAATTAGTGAAATGATGTTAGTGATGAAACCAGGACTACAATTAGGAAACATTGGGTGGTTCCAGACAGGAAGTATCACATCCAGCACTTGAGACTGCAGCATCCCAACAAATGCTTCTGGGTCTCTAGGAACAGGAAACAATCCAATGGACAGACCAACTGCAACAGGCTGAACAAGCAGCTGAGCCTGAGATGCTGAGGTCGATGACAACAGTAACCCAGAATTCACAAAATACTCAAGCTCACGACAATGACTCTGTAATGTATCAAGCAGCCATGAACTGTGAGACAGTTTGTTCCCATCGCCACTCTTTTCAAGATCAGCACCTGATGTGGACATAGCACAAGGAACAGTCCATAACAACTGACTTGTCGCTTCAAATGTTGTAAGAAGCTCCTTGAAGGTTCCATGGACGTAAAATTTGTTAATCATTGAAGTGTAACAAGTTCGCCGCCTACTATCAAATGTAAGAGCTACCATGTCATCAACAACCTTCCCAAGATAGCGACACTTGACTGACAGCGAGGCATCAACTCCAGCAGAATTGGAGTAACCTGAGAAACCCAGAGCATCAACAAATACTTTTGCCAGGGCAGTGCCAATACTCTTTGAAGCTGAACTTAAGGATCCAGTTTCAGTCCTCCGACGATTTGGTGAAGTAAAACCCTTTACGAGTGCTGTGAAGAAAGAGCGTATGGTTGAGGCAAGCTTATTGAGGTTATCTGAAACCAGTACTTCGGGACTCTTCTTCTTTGTTCCATGTGGATGGGCCTCTGCACTACTTGGTCCAGCTTCAGAATCAACTTGTAGGGCTTCCAAATGCCTACCAGCCCTGCCACCACGAAGACGAGCCAAACTATGTCGACTGCGGCGGCTGAAAACTTCACTTGAACGAACCACAAAGTCACGTTCAATTCCCCATTGTGAGTGAGAACTATTTCTGATTGAGACAGGATTCATATATCTAATAGATGGAATATTAGCATCATCATCACTCTCCCTTCCAGCAACAATAGACGGACCTGTTTCAGCACTTTCAGGCTCCACTTCAGCATTCCGTTTGTCACCCACCTTCAATTCACAGCACAAAGATACTTGCCATAGAATTTCCCTATAAGCCTTCCCAAGATCCTTCAATACATCAGCATCTGCAGAACCCAATTCAGAGACGATAGTAGTGGCCCCTTTTAATAAAGAATTAGAAAGTGACAAGATTCCTTCTAAAGTAGATAGGCACTTCAAGATCTTTACTCTCTGAGAAACTTCTACATGAGCAAGTTGGGATCCCTTAAGTGAACTCAAAACTTCATCTGTTGACCTCAGATGTTCTCTCAGGAAAGAACATACTGCACGAGCAAGTGAAGCAGAATGCTGAGGGGAGAAATTTTTAAATGCAATAGCAATGCTCTGACCAAGAGAAACAGAAAGAGGCATGAGAGGCAAAGAGAACAATTGCAAGACACTCTCGATTCCCTTCTTCTCAACAAAAATTCGGCAAGTGTCAGAATTTTGGAGAATCGTTTCAAGAAGACGAGCAGCGTTGCTTATACAATCAGGCAAAAACGATTCCACGTTTGCTAATGATGCATCAGGGACTAAGTCTGCTGATTGCTCAGAAGTTCCAGCTTTGCACGAATCTCTGTCATCCATTGCAACCACGTCTTTATTCTCAGATTCAGTTTCCATCGGAACAGGTTGAGAGCTGCTTGGACAATCTGTAGACAGAGAAGCTGAGTCAAGTCCAGATCCAATTTTCGCAATCGTTGTCAGTATTTCAATCAGCATGTCCACTCCTGGTACGCGTAATGAGGAAGCATGACGCATTAGTTCATCCAGGCCACTAGACAAGGAACCCGAAGTATCAGCAGCAAGAGCTCGCAGGTACTGTTTTGAAGTAAAAACTTTTACAAAGCACCTTAAAGCATTGCGATCTTTCACAGCCTGAAGACCATTGTTGTTCAAACACAAGGCATCAAGACACTGCGGTATGCAAGTAATGGCCTCTGCAGAACAAAGAACCCCATCCAATATAGCATCCATAAAGGCAGAAGGAAGACCTGCAGTTTCTAGGACAGAAAAGCAGGTAGGTTCTTTGTGAATTAGGTCACTCATTACAGTAGCTGCAAGTGAAAAGACCCCCCCACCAAAATCTTTTGCCCTTTTGAATATTATACACAAGCAATGAGGCAATAAGCTCTCTTCTGTACCATACATACGAGCTGTTGTCCCTGGAGCATAAGTTCCTAGTGAAATAGCACGCAGTAAGGCTTTCATCAACAATCGACGGTGATATGAAACCAATGCTTCAGAATATAGAGGGTGCAGGCTATCAAGCTCAGCGGAAGTATCTGCAACTACTTCAGAAACACCATACTCTGAACTTTCAAGATCAGAGGAAGTAATCTGCTGTCTTGTACCATTTTCAACATGAGACACTTCCACCATTAGGCGTGATATGGTATCATCTAGACCACCCAAATCTCGAAAAAGAGCGGCAGCTGGATTGCTGTAATCCATAAAGGCTTCCAAGACATGTACAGCCGTACTAACCAAATGCAAGTGTTGAGGATCTGCATCTTTCAATAGAGGAAGAAGAGTGGGGATGAATCCTGCTTCACGCATGGCTGAGCAACCTGGTGATGATGACACCAAAACCGTAACAAGAGATAACAGAGCTTCTGCAAATACAACAGACCACTTTGATGAATTATTAACAACAGAGCCAATTGCCTTCAGCATAAGACTAGAGAGAATGCCACGATGTCCACCAGATGTTACAGCAGTCAATACAGTAGGCTGCCGTGACCTATCTTGACAAAGAGCAACCAAGGAAAGAAGGCTTAAAATTCGAATCTTTTCTGGTACGGAATCTTCATAACTTAACATAGTAACCAATTCATTGATGAACTCTGGTTCAGCATTGAAGAACAAAACCAGATCATCAGTATCACTACATGCTTGAACAAGAACTACAAATGCATAGAGGCGGATGCAAGTATATTGTTGCCTTGCTTCTAGGGAGTTAAAAGCCCTAGCAAACCGCAACCTTGTCAAAAGAGAAAATCTTAAATTGTGAGGAACTTTATACTCTATAACTAACTTATTCAAAAGCTCAAGATCAGACTCTTCTCTTGCATTCACATCAGGCATGTGTATAATTTGTAAACCTCGCGTCGGCTGTTCTGAAGAAGTGGCTTCAACTGAAGATTCATTCACAGAATAGAATTCAAAATGCAGAGTGCTACCCAACTCTAGAGCAATTGGGTCAGATATGTTCTTTAGAGCACATGGAATCAATCCAAGACCTTCTTCTTTACCCCCCCAGCCCTGGGCAAAAGCAAACAATCTTGAATTCAAAGAAGCGTCTCTTATAATGTACTTTCCAATAGATTTCTTCAAAAAAGCAGCCAATGTCTGTAGGCTAGCCTCCACAACGTCCGCATCAGTGGAAGCAAGCAGAGATGATAAGTGATGCTGCAAACACAGATAAACAAGACAAAATTACAAAATGCATATAGTAAACACTATATAACATGAAAAGGTCTAACATAATAACTGAATTCCTGCAGAGGAAAAGAATATTTAAAGACAAAAGAACCATGTACTAAATGGTAGTGTAAAAACTAACATACAAAAGGGACAATCGAGCATGTTTAATCAAAGAACATCTTGGGTATAAGTTTTCCCTGTCATCCTTTAACATTAACAAAGATAACCTTCCCATTCTTCAACAAATTTGTATGCACCCAAGACAAAGTCTAATTCCTGGTTGCAAAAAAACCTTAAAACCATTTGCAGAACATCAATGCCAAGCTTATAAATCTAAGTCATACACATGCATATATACAAACATACAATAAAAGAAATTCACAACAAGAAAAATTGTTGAGAATTTATTAAGGCTTGAAATTCTGTGTTCAGATAATGTAATGTGACTCAAATTTTGCATTTCTCCAATTTTTCATTATCTGAAGTAAATAATCACGAGTCCTGCGTGTCATTTTTGAAATTTCTCTAGGATAAGAATCAACCATATATTCTCTACACTATGCTAATAACATTAACATTGTTGTCAGGCTAGCTGACGCAAGGCCTTATTTTTATCTCAAATACTCTTCACTACACATCCTGCAACAATTATCATGTATTTATTTACAAGTAAAGGTTCTTCTGGTCATCTCTGTGTCCCAGTTAAGGTGCACGGTAATAGGATTCAAATGACAACATAGATCTGGAGTGAGAACTAAATAGAATGGAATCTCTTGGAACAATGTACTGCAAGCTAGAAGGACACCTAAAAAATGACAACTAGAGTTGGTAATATCATATAACACTGGTCAGATATTGTATCCAATCAGATGATTTCAATGAGAACACCATTTTAATCATACAGACTGAAAACAAATCAGCTGCTCAAGGCTTAAAGCAAACAAAATGCATGACCAGATTCATCAATTATGACCAAAGTTCGGATTCCAAGCTTGAATGTGTCAAAACCATATATGTTTCAGAACAACTGAGGTAAAGACCTATACCTCATAAGAGCTGTAGAAATGTTTATTAGTGCAGTTCTCTAATATGACTCGTATGACACGGAGAATCTGCAGAACAGCATCCCGTGGGAACAGTGAATCTGATCCCAAAAAGTTGTCCTCAAGCTGCAAATCCTTCCTTGGCTTGATGTATTTCTCAAAAAAGGTGTCGAAATGATTAAACAAGTCGACCCAATGATGAAAATCTCCCTGCATTTAGATAAATCAGTATCACGATATCAAGTGGGTCAAGACTGACATAGCAGGCAGGGGATAATGTACCTTGTCAAACTCCCATGAAAAACTTTTCAAGGGTTCTTCTATTTTCTCCAGTGGCGTCGCAGTAACATTGGTGATGAAGGATTTAATCTTCAAAGGCTACAAAACAAATAAAAAGGAAGATTCATTAATCCCAATCATTAAGCAATTTTTTGGTATTGATATCGCTGACAAACAAAAAAGATAAATAAATGAAAATAATGGAATGGTAAAGATTGGGGAACAATGTGTTGAGAGAAATCAGGAAATAATTTTTTTAAGTGGGGGAACCTTATAATCCAGACATAAGAAAGTCAGAAAACACAAAGAATACAGTAATGCATGGAATCAATTACGAATGGTATTATGCAATTCAGATGCAAATGTTTCTTCGTGATCTAGTTAATGTAGTCACTAGACCATGATGACACAATACTAAGAACACAAGGAAGACTTTACATTTTCCTCTATGGTAGCAAACCACCGATACAGAAATTTAAAAATGAAAGCAAAATGAACTAGAAATCAGATGGAGATCAAAATCAAACTTCATAAGCAGATGGTTAAATTATTTCTTCAAATAAAATTTCTGAATGTGGAATGTTAGCAAGGGTCTTCTGTTAACCATTTATTTTTCCATCATTAACACCACATATAAGTGTGCATGTTAATGAACACAACAACTCATCGTCAGTGTCACATAAAGGTATCTATTACCTCTTTTGCATCTTTCTATTACATGGCAAGAATCTATAACCATTATTCTACATATCAGTAACCAATACTATGTTAAAGTGAAAATAAAACCTAAATATAAACCCCTCACGACATTTGGGTTTAAAAATTTATAAAAATAACCAGCAAAGGCGAATTGTACCGGTAAACCCCTGAAGATTATTGAGAAGAAAGAAGAAAGAAGGCAACTAACCTTTAAAACACCTAATGCAACCAAAAAGATTTGATTTTAACAAACAATTACTAGAACTCTAAGCAAAACTCCAAATTATTTTCAACCAATCGAATACCATTCCGTGTCACTCATTACCATGAAAACAATGCAACACTATCTACCTAAACAAATAGCAGTCAGAACATTTAACCCTAAGAAGTATATCCGCTACTGAGAAAATCATCACATAATAGAAGAATGATCTAGCACAGAAATAATTCCACTGACCACTTCAAGTGCCCTCCTTCGTTTTAACTTCATCTTTCAAGATCAACCAAATGTGATCATATTCCGATTCAATAAGTAGTCCAGTCAATTGATGAATCCACGGATTCAACGGCCCCAATAATCGACCCAAGAAAATCAAAAAATAAAGAAAGGGTTTCAGCGAACTCAAGTGATTAATGGGATAAGGGGAGGATCGGATGGTCGAAATTTTATGGATTTGGAAAAAAGATATAGAAATTAAAATAGAGAGGAGGATGTTTGTGTGTATCTACAGCATATGAGGATCGTGATTTCCTAGGGTTTTCAGAGAGAGGGTTTTTCTAGGCGATTGGTGATCGCAGAGAATTGTAGGGAAAGAAAGAAAAGAAAATAGGAAAAATTACACTGGGGATGAAGATATGCTCTATATATATTGAGGAATTAATATGGGGAGTAAAAAAAAAAAAAAAACGGGTGGTGTGAATGGAAAATGGAATAAGAAAAGGGATAAAACAGGTATTTCGCACTAGGAGATGAAAAGATACTTCCTGAATTTTTGGGATGAAATATAATTTCGTTTATTTAATAAAACAAATTATGTAATTAAATTAAATTAAATAATAATATAAATAGTTTTTCCCATATGCCATTCTATCAGATCATTGTATCTAGACTAAAAAATCTCATTTTGTCCCCGAAAAAATATAATTTATTTTGGTTTTCCTATTTTTCATGGGATTGCTTGTCACGAGAATTGGCAAATAAAAAGGAATAAATATGGAATTTTATAATAATTGTTGTATGGGATCAAAAGTTTTAAATTTCAGGGGATCAAAAGCTATTGTACGTAGTTCAGACTCTCCTCCAATAGTTGATAGTTCTAGTAGTTGTAAATAAGTAGATTTGATAGAAGATCCAAATCCAAGAGAAGTAGAAATCAACTCCATAAAAACATGATTCGAATCATGATTGTGTATATATCAGTATGGTGTGTACTACGCAACTAACTTCACTGGAGATTTTTGGATCATATCAAGATTGTTAGGATAAGTTTGATGGTCGACTCCATAAATCGATCGAGATTGACCTGATCAAGCTCTTAATCATGGAGAGTAAAATATGCAATTGGTCAAGATTGATCGAGCCGGTTCGAAGTAAGTCGGAGCACTCAGATTCCTTTCGTCAGCTCATCATTTAGTGACCAAGAAGCCCATATGAAGGAGGATGACCAAACTAAGATATATGGATAAGAAAATAAATTGAGATATAATCAAATTTGATTTTAATAATAATAAAAAAATGGATCTAATATATATTCAAATCTAATTTGGGTCAACTTAAATCCCTATGCTAGACAATAAACTTTTCAAAACGTTGCGATCTCTAATATCAATTATAACATGTCTCATTTTACCAAAAAAAGGTTTGAAATACATTGTATTCCTGATAGGATGATTATTTCTTCACCTATATTCAAACACATATGTTATAGTAATAAAATAACTCGATACGATCGACCAGAAACGACTGGCTAGGATCATCGAGCCCACATTTAATTGGTCACAAGGCTTCCGAGCCCAATTCATTTAATTTCTTATTCAATTTACTTGTTGTCTGATTAAATTCTTTCTTACGAATCTGCATGTCATTAGTGTATTTGTAGATGAGTCAAAAATAGCACAAACAATACTTTGACAACTATCATGTGGTCATGATCTCGTATATTTAAAATTATATATTATTGTAAAGAGGACGATATATCTTCATTTAATTTCAATCGTTTTTGAATTCCTAAATATAAAATTAAATATATAAGTTACATGATTAGAGCTCACAAATTTGGTCCAACCAATTAGCGAGGCAATTAAATTGAGATACAGTACATCTTGACACGATGTTAACATCCATTTAACCTAGCTCAATGAGTCATTGACCCAATGAGTTTTAAACATGAGATGTTGCTGTAAAATTATTGGCCCGAATTAAGTTTAGGCCACCGCGACCTTAATTCATCATAAAAATTGATACTTTCACATTATTAATGCAGGGACAATTTAGAAGAAGAAGTTACTTGGCATTTTGTATCACAGTGTCATATGCATCACTTCAGTTAAATGGGGTTGCCATTTTGTTGCGATTAATTCAAACCCAACCCTCAATTCTTTATACTTTAATAGTTTAATTCTCTATTTTATTATATAGTATATAAGCACATGTACAATATTTACTGTCGTAATTAATATATAGTATTACAAATAAAATAATATACAAAACACAACATTATTAAAAGTAGTCCAATATTTTATGAAATCTCGACGGACTCACGTTGATAGTGAAAAAGAAAAAGAAGAAAGTGGTAGCATGTGCCAGATGAATTTTTATTAAAAGTATTATAGTACTTGAGAATTTTTTTTACCATCCAATTTAATGTCACTATGAAATAATTCAATATTGAAAAGACTTTTTCATCAAGAAAAGTAGAATATGCTTTTCTTACAGGATAAGTTGTAAACTGTACATTGACTACTATGCTTATTCAAGTCATTCTATAATGTTAATTTCAAGAGAAGGAACTCAATATTCAAATGAAACGGTGTCGTTCAGAGACGCAGAAATATTCAAATATGCAACAGCTACTTATAGACTTTTACAAAATTACTGATATTTCATACATTTGTCACAGACCAAGTGACCATAATTTACAAAATTGCTGTTCAGGCAACTGACACGGCATCGTTTTGGGCCTTTGCTGTCAGTTTCTTCTCTTCATGAAAGTGTCATTGAAAATGAACTAAAGTCGCATTCTGCATGAATGTGAAAAAACCAACAAAGAAGACATCATATGCCTGAAACACTTGATGCACAGCAGCCTCTACTGTGCTTGAATAACTCCATTTGGATCAAACTCGTCTCGATTTTACCAGAGTTGTACACAACGCTTCTTCAGTCACTTTCCTCGGTCATCTCAAACACTAGATTTCGAACTACATCTGTCGAGCTTCCGTCACTGAACCTGCAGAGAGAAAGCACGGCTCGTTGGCTGCTCAAATTACGCCCAATACCCTCAGATGCCAAGACAAGTCGCTTCCCAACTTCAGGTTTCGTGCCCTTCTTTTTCGATTCTTCAGAACATGGCCTCTCCATTATCTCAGACCCAATGCTCAAGAATCTGCATTCATTGCTGCTGTTAAGCCACTCTCTGTGTCTACTCCTAACTGCGGTGAAACCAGAGGCCACCTCATCGTAATCCGAGAAGTATTTCTTGATAATTCCTGAAACCGATGCTGGTTCCGAAAATGTGTCACTTTGGGTCTCTGCATTGACATCGTTGTCCAGTTTCTTGCATCCAATTTTGCGCTTTCGCTTCACATTTTTCCGTTGCCTCTTTCTTTTGCATTTCGTTTTCTCCTCATAGGTTGGTGAATTAGAGACAACATTGGTGGTGAAATCAAGATTGTGAAGGTCAGTGTTGTTGCATTTCAGAGACTCTACTCGATCAAGAATGCTCCTCGGATGCACATCCATTTGAAGAAACCAAGTAAGATTTGAGCCCATAAATGCACACTTGAGAGGCAAAGACTCGGATAAGTGGTAACACCGTGATTTTAGCTTCACCTGGTAAAATTACAAGTATGACACGATATATTTTACTTAAGTATTCAGATTCAACAGAACATAGATAGAGTAGATTTCCATTTGTAATGTCTAAAGAACATACCATTAGTGCATTGACCCAAATACTTCCGATTTCTGGGAAACAATTGAGATGCATAGCCTCAAGCTCTCCTACAAATCGTACATGATATCATCATTTAACACACGGGTAGCTAATATAAAGAGCAGACAGAAAAACCACAGTATTGTATAAAAATCATTACAAAACACTAACTCTAAGACTTAAACTAAGAATTGGAGTGTCTCTTTTAACATATAGCATTCATAAAAGATGATAGGAACAATCTGATATATGCCGGTTGAATCAAAGAATCGCCATTTACAACTCGAGCATGTGATTTCAGGAAATTCAGTAAAGATTCATTTGTAATCTAATCTGAGTTTAAACAATCAAAGTGACACAATTTTTATCAATGTCCTAAAAAATTCACCAAAAATGGAGGAAGTATAATCTTAAATAGAAGATTCTTGAGGATATCACAACCTGTGATTCAATAAATGGATCAATAAATAAATATGGAACATCAAGATAATGAGAGAGGTTGTAGATGGAAAACTCTACTGCTTAATTTGACCAACTCCAATTGACGCATTGCACCAATTTAAGACAGTATAGCATAGCAGGCTATTGGGGAAACAGGGGATTTTATTATTGAACCAAAGACAGTTTATAAAAACTATGATTGATAGAACTAAACTACAGGATAAAATCAATGTCCAATCCAGCAACATTCTCAATTTAGTGCAACATAACCAGATTTCCATACAGAGATTCCTCGAACAAAGGAGAAAATCCAATGTTAAGTATGAAATCACAGAATTACCATAAAGTTGAGATTTTTAACAGGAAAACATAACAATGAGAACAGGACATCGATTTTTTGTTGAAAATTGAATCTGAGAAGTAAATAATGCAGAAAAAGAAGAACAGAAAAGGTAATAACTCTTGAAGTCCTTGGCGGTGATTTCTGGGTAAACAGAGGCAGCAAGACGAGTGCCCAAGTTTGTCTCGATGAAAACCGGTGTCAGAATATTCGAGCAACCCATTGACACAACCGCATGAGTGAGAAGTGAGAGCTGCTTTAGCACAACATTAAAGAAGAGAGTAGCTTGTTTGGTCCTATGATAATTTTCATTATTTTAGTGTTTTAAATTATTGGTTTCTGTGTGAATATTAAATATTACGGGTTGTTTGGTTTTATTTCCAAAGGAAATACTATACTGTCAAAATGAATATGTGATTGGACCTCAATTTCAACTGGAAATCAATGTGTCTATAAATCCTCATTTGAAAATCAAATCCAAACAAGTTCTTTTAATTTTCATTTTAAATTTCTAGTGTTTTCAAATTAAGTCCATTGAAGATGTACTTTTTTTCCAAAGCATAATACAGTGTGAAATTATGTTATGGAGTCCTTATTTCTTTTTTTTTCATGATATGACTAGTTTGAATAATACTTCTTAGTATAAATAAAATTTTATTAGTATGATATTCACAAACTAAACTCATTTAAAAAATATAAATGATAGTTGTGATTTTATGGATTAACATGTCACATAAAGTTGAATTTGAGTGAGGATGTAATGAGATGATGGTCTCATAAAAGTGTTCGACAGACTGTTCAGCGTTCACAGGCTAAATGAACGCTAAAAGTAAAACGGCGTTATTACCAAATAATAAAATTCGTCAAAACCCGCTTTTAAACAAAAAAGCACACGTTTCTTTGATTCTTCAGATAGTACTGATCTATTTCAAATTAGGTGGGACTATCCGCACCCCACCGTTTTCTAACCACACCCCATTTTCTAATTGCACCCCAATTTCAATATCTAAAACTTAAAGTGTTTCTAACCACACCCCAAATATTTCCAATTGTACCCTTTTACTAAAAGAAAAGCAAAACCCAAAGTTAAAAAAAAAACACAATTTGCATCCTTGTTTTTGACTTTCGAACGAACAAGAAGAAAAGGGAGAAGGGAACTTTCGAGCAAATTGTGGTCATTCGACTTGAGAAATCGAACAATTGCAATGGACACTCCAAGAGAATCTGATTCATGTCATCCAGGTTCGTATTTTACCCAAACCCTAAGTTGTTTTGAGTTATTTTGGATTTTGAATAAAAGCTATGTAGATTAGATTGATTGATGGTAAAATCGAACCAATTAGTACGTATTATGGTGTGAACTTGTAAATGTAGTGTATTGTTTGAAAATTTTGAGATTTGCATGCTGAAAAACGGAAAAATTTCGAAGAACTGCTCGACTTTTGTTCGAACCTGGTTTTTCGCAAGATTGCATTCTATTCGACACGGGGAAGTTGAACAAATGAAAGAGTGTTCGACTCGGGGTAGTCGAACGGATAACAGGGTGTTCCAAAATCGAACAGAATCTAGTGTCTAATACTTTGAGGATCGAATTTCGCTAAGTTTGTTTGACTTCTTTGCTTGATCATAGCTAAGTATCTTCGAACTATAGGAGTTGAACACTAGTACTTTTGTCGAACAATTCCGTCGATTATTGTCTGTTACTGACACCATTTGTGTTGATTATTTGCAGCTGACAAAATATACATGAGAAGGATGAACCGACTAACGGCTTCCGAAAGAAAGGGACGAAATGAAGAGTTGGTTGCCACTACTGAAGACGTGCATGAAGAAATGAACGAGACTATCATGAACGAGTTCCCCCGAGTTGCCTCCGATTTTTGATAATGTTGATGTCCCTAACGAGGTAGCTGCAGATTTGAATTTGCTTGAGAATGAGGCTGTGAATGAGGACTTCAGGAGAGCTGTTTGACACAACGAAATCGAACAATTTTAATCTTGTTTGAACACTTCACAATAAGTTCGATTTAGTGATGTTGAACATGCTTAGCCGTGTGTTGAACGTTCTTATGGCTGTTCGATTTCCGTTGTTCGAACAGTAGCTTGATTGCATCATTTTTTGATTTTTCTTGTTGAAAAACATGTTTATCATCGTCATGTTCATCACACTTATTTTCATCAATGGGATTCACGACACTTATTTTCGTGGATTTTAAACCATTTTCCTAATAAACAATGAAAATAGAAGATAATAAACATATTGTTCAATGATAAAAACCAAAAAAACGTAAATCAACCTATTGTTCAACATAAAAAAATCGAACATTACTAAGAATGTTCAAACAAAAAAAATTGAACACCAACAAGACTGTTCAACACACAAAAATCGAACACTCTTAAGAGTGTTCAAACATTGGTAATCGAACGTTCATAATATTGTTCGAAAATTTGTGTTCGAACAACAATAACAATGTTCGACTCCTTCAATCGAACACCCTTCAAACCGTTCGACCTGTAATTGTCGAACAAGTCTGTTCCAGCGGGATTTTCGACTTTTCAAACAAAAACTCGATTTTTTGTGCTACACTACTAAAAACTATTAAAAATGTAGTAAAAATCTTACATTGCTCGCTTCAAATGTATCTTCCCGTTCCATAGACATTTCAATCGAGAATATTGGTTGGGTGATATTTTTAGGGTTTAGAAAGTAGAAGGAAATTTTGTTGAAAGAAGGAGAAGAAGAGTAGAAATGGGGTGTGTTTAGAAATTATAAGGTATGATTAGTATTTCAAATTATATGTGGGGTGTGGTCAAGAGATATTATTCACATTTAATAAATAATTACTTTTGATTTATTTAATTATGGGGTGCGGTTAGAAAAGGGTGGGTGCAGACGGTCCACTCTTTCAAATTTTATCCTTTATTCGTTAAGCAGAGAGCTTTTCCGATTAAGAAATGGAGGCAGCGACGCCTCGTTCCCGCGTTTGCCCTCCCTTCTCAATCCTCCATCATTTCAATACAATTTCAATTTCAATGCATTACCCACTTTCAGCGAGAGATATGAAGCATAACAGAGAGAGGAATTCAAGAAGCAACTCCTCTAAAACCTCAACCACTAGAACTAAAACAGGTAACCATTTTTGCGGCTTGATCGAAATTGTGCGTGAACAAGAACTTCACTGAATTGATGGACTGAAGTCTCGGTTTTATCTTGTGTACTGATGAAATTGCCTGTTTCTTGGATGAATTATTTGTTATTTTGTTGCAGGCCATCTTCAAAAATCTACTGGCGGAGGTAGAGTAGGTATATCATTTTTTGGAGCTCTGTTATTCACCGATTTTTCTTTTGTATGATCTTTTTTCTAGATGAAATTGATATGATATTGTGCTTCAGGTCATTTTGATGGTGAAAGCAATGGACCGAAGCTGAATTTGGATGTGTCGCCGCATAGAGCTGGTATGATATTTACCTTAGTACATCCATCTTATAGCCTTGTTTTTTTAGGCATTATAGCCCTGGGTTGGATTGGTTGTGAATGTTTTTGTTCGTTTGATTATTTCATTTATGTTTAAAAAAGCAATGCTTGTGGTTAAAAATTGGATGCAAGTAATTAGCATGTCTAACTAAAGATATAAAGTAGTTGTTACTTAAAGGGTTAATCACATATAAATAAACATGGTGAGGTTTAGGGATGTATCTCTACGCTCCTTTCAACAATGCATGTTGTACATATATATGGACCACCAGGTAACAACACATGATATGGATTGCCCCCATTATACCTTGAGAATACCATGATTGTTTCCAAGCTTGTCCTTGAACCTCTGCACTTTCTGTTAATTTAAATTTATTTGAAAATTAATTTAAATTAGTGAAAAATTGTAACTATTTTCTTGTTTTGCCTCGTTAAATAGTCTCTGCTGTGAGATTGATGCGCATTCAGTTTGGTGGTGCATTTGCTGATCTGTTGAATGAGCAAGGAAAGGGCTCAGGGGATAATGAGATGGGATATGTTCAAAGAACTCTTGGTTTCCATACTCGTGATTTAGATGATAGAGATCTTCGTCTGGTCTTACTCTCACTTATCTCTTGCATTCTTCAAACCCAGTCAGGAAAGTTTGACAATTTAAATATTTGATTCGTAGGTAACAGAAGTTGTCGGTGGTACCACCCGTTGGAAAAGATATCTTGATCATTTGATTCTTTCACTGTGTCATGATGAAAAAAACTTCAGCAGCATGGAACCTCTTCTATTACAGGTACAAGACCGTTTATTTATCTGGGTTGATGTACTGTGTTGACCTGGCCAATGACTGGTAGGGTTCTCCATTGTGCTGTAGTTTTACACATGCTCTTTTCAGATTCTTCGAATTGGTTTTTATGAGATCCTCAAGCTTGAAATGCCTCCATATGCAGTTATTGATGAGGTACGTGGATACAGAATTCAACTAGAACTTTCTTGTTTTCTGCAGTGAAACTATTCACCTGAAAGTTCTACTATAGCAGATCAACGTGACAACAAAGCAACCATTGTAGTTGAGAAAGAAGATTGATCCATCTGATCATAATGATAGCATCACATCCCATCATTAACTATCTATTAAGTCCATCTATGGTATTTGATTATGCAACTACCAGCTTTTAAACTCTGCTTCTGTAGCTGTTCTAGACATAAATTATAACATCTTAAAAAAAAAAAAGTTCCCTCTGGTTGCTTACTGAATGCTCCCGTAATTTTCTTGTCCTTTTTCTTCTTTAGATGTGAACAAAAAAAAGTCATTTACGTGTGTAGATCGTTTTGTAATAGGTACGATAATTAAAAGATTTCATTAGATACTCATGATAACTATGGTTTTGTAAAATGAGTGAAACTTCTTCCTCTTTCTATTTACATTTCTATTATTTGGGTGTATGGCAGAATGTAAAGCTTGCAAAAGCTGCACTAAGAGATGGTGCTGGTAATATGGTTAATGCGCTTTTGAGGAAGCTTGTGTTGCTTAAGGTCAACATCAGCTATTCAAGTATGCTTTCACGACTTCTAGTTATTTCTAGTGATTTACTGATTTTTCTTTCTTTTGAGTGTCTACAGGAAAGCAACTCACTCCCTGTACCAAAAGTGGATGGTAATGACAGACAGCAAGCACGTGCTCTGGCCACTATTCATTCTCATCCTGTTGTGAGTTTGTCTTTACCTTATAGTTGCATAGTGTTTATACAAAACATAATTCACTTGTCAGTTTATATAGAATATCATTTCTCACCAATGGCAGCACACAATCTTTTGGCTTCCTATGATGCTATTGTAACTTTATTCTTTTTTGCTCTTTGAAAGCCCCAAAATTCATGAGTCTCCTTTAATAGAAAACCAAATAATTATGAGTTAGAAATAAAATACCTGATAATACCTGAGAAACTTTTCTGGATGCTTTTGATAGTTCTTCCACCTTTTCTTTTCAAGTATAGAGTTTTGTTGTCTCATGAGTGGGTGAGACTCCTTCAATATATGCAAATCTGAGTGCTTCAACCCAGCAAGCATACGTAATATATAGCAAACATTTTTTTTTAATTGCATAAAAGATTGTAGATTCTAAAAGAATTTCAGTTTCCTTTGAAAGTCTTACCTCTATGATCCTCCCATGCCTTGAAACCTCACCAGGTCTCTATTTCCATTTGTTCATAGTGGATGGTGAGACGATGGGCTAAATACCTTGGTCTTGAAGAAGCTGTCAAGTTGATGACATGGAACAATACAGATCCTTGTTTCAGTATCAGGTTACCTTCCTTTTCTTTTACCCCTTTGAGAATCTTTTATTTTAAAAGCAGACATCTGATGTTGCTTACCATAACTTGTAATAACAATATCAGGGCAAATACAGGTAAAGGATTCACGAGGGCAGATCTCGTTAAAGAACTTGAAATATTAAAGGTGTGATTTTTTTCTCATAGACACGGCACACTCATAGACACAGACAAGTAGTTGAGAATGCTTGCTGAAAATTGTTATTATGTCAAATTTTGATGGCCTAGAAGTATTTCAGTACACAGTTATTGGGATTCTTTGCATAAATATCGGTATTTCTAATTATTCCTAGCAAGATAGTAGGAACAGTATAGCGTGCCAATGTTCACATTTTGTTTTTCTTCTCATCAACTTAGGTTCCATATGAACTTTCTCAGCACTTGGATGATTTTGTCCGCATAAGGACGGGGATGCAGGTAAAAAAAAAAACTAATCTAATGTATCCATGAAATATTCGACTTAAATTTTTCTTTATCTTTGCTATTGCATTTTATCAATTTAATAACCATTTTAACATAGTAGTGATGTTATGAACAGTAATACTCATCATTGTTCAAGTGATTGTTTGTGATACTACTGATTTCAGCTGTTTAATGCCCTACTTTATATAACTTATTTTTGATTGAGTAATAATTCCTAAAAGAAACTGGAAAATTGAAAGAATTGTGTTTGATTAAAAAATAAAGGATGCAATTGCAAAAACTAATATATCCTTCGTATTTATTGTTGGCTGGTAATCTGTGATCGTAGTATCTATCTGAGTTCTATTAACTCTACATTCACTTCTTCTAGTTTGTCATACAAGCTGGATTACTAAAAAAGGGTTTCTGCTCAGTCCAGGATGAGAGCGCAGGTAATCTCCACGTCAATCTTCATCTTCATGTCACATATCTTCACTGGAGGGCTGATAGATGTTACATACATTTGGCTTCCTCTGCTAGAGAATAGTCCTTTCTACGTTTAGCTTCTGTTGTATTCTTTGGCCAGAAAAATTATATATTATATCAAAATTCGTCTTGTTCCCTTGCAACTTCTTTTCTCTGCTGGTGACGTGGCATACAATTTTTGTAATCCATATGAACAAACTGGGCACGCTAATCCCATTATTCTTTTGTCACCAATAAGAACTTTTGGTGCAGGATTGGTGGTTATGGTTGTGGATCCAAAGTCTGGGGAGAGAATAATTGACTGTTGTGCTGCTCCAGGAGGAAAGACTCTTTTCATGGCTTCACGTCTAAATGGCCAAGGTACACCATTGCAGAATGTGGTAATTGGTCTATTGAAGTTTGTTAAAAGATTAGCTTTTTTCAAGCTAAGAAGGCTTTCGGCTTTCAAAATAGAAAATAAATTGATTATTAAACGTGTGAATTGCTTTTATGTGTGTGTATTTATTCATGGAGGAAACCCTATATTCTTACCTTGGTTGTTTGTCACTTCCTGTTTATTGTAGCATGTGATCTTCTTCTTGTTATATCAACTTGGCTTTGATCTTATGACTACCTAATGTGACAGATTGATTCTCGAATGAAACATAATTTGGAGTACTGATGTTATATTAACATTTGATCTCCGTCTTTTATCAGGTAGCATATGTGCCATTGACATAAACAGTGGTCGATTGAGAATCCTTAAAGAAACAGCCAAGTTGCATGAAGTCGATCATATTGTCACTACTCTTCATGCCGATCTTCGTTCACTTGTAAGGAATGTTATTACAAAATAAAATTATTTTTTAGGAAAAAATATTAATAAATTTTGTTGTGTATAATTTTCCAGGACAATGATGATATGAAGGCTGATAAAGTTTTGCTGGATGCTCCTTGTTCCGGAATGGGTGTTCTCTCTAAAGTATATATTCAAATAACCCGTGTCCTAAAAGAAATCATGTTTATTTCTTTTGATGATATTAGATTCATTAACTCCTTTCTTCGTCATTTTCTGATGGTATTTTTCAACAGAACTACTTGAGTGTTCCATTTCTTCATTTTATTGATACAGAGAGCAGATTTGCGCTGGAATAGAAGACAGGAAGACATGAAAGAACTAAAAAACTTGCAAGATGTGCTTCTTGATTCAGCTTCCACGTGAGAAGTTACTTTCACTTCTATAATTAACTAGTTGGTGTGTTGATTCTGCGAAGATAATGAATTTGTTGGACTTAAGAAATATAAATATGCTTGGTCGGTGTGTAAGTGCAGTAAAAGATTGATGAAAGTATATGTATGCTGAATACATGCTTTTTCTTGAGAAATAACTTTTAGAACTTCAGTTTGGATTATTTATTCTAGTAATTTAGTTTTCTTGTATAATCTATATTTATTTTCTTTGAATCTACAGCTTGGTAAAGCCTGGTGGCGTACTTATATATAGCACCTGTTCTATTGATCCTGAGGAGAATGAAGAAAGAATAGCTGCTTTTCTCCTGAGACATCCAGTAAGTACTGGCAGTTCACCTAGTATCAAATACGAGTGTTTTGCAGTATATTCATGTTGCAGATACTGTATTCAATTGAACCACAGATTTTTTTTACTGTTGTATGCTACTCTGTTCACTGAAACAGAGAATATTTGTGCTTCTTTCTATTTGCAGGAATTCCGAGTAGATCCCGTAGACACATATGTATCCTCCACGTTTGCTACTAAAGATGGATTCTACAGCTCAAATCCTGTCAAACACTCACTTGATGGAGCCTTTGCTGCTCGCCTTCTCCGATCTAGCTCATTTCCTGCACATATGCTTTTGTGAAAGCAGTTTCAGATAATCGTCTTGAGCTATTCTCGGAAAAGTATCATATTATCTTTGATAAAAAAGGTTCCCAGCTGGATGAAATTACATGGTGTCGCATCTCTACTCAGCACTCCTACGATGATTGCTCGTCGCAATCCAACATCATTAAGGGTTATATTCTTGAATGCAGTATGGAAAGATGCTCAAGATGAATCTTAATAATGAGGCATGCTTGCTCAGCTTCGAGTGCAAGAATATGGTTGGAACGGACCTTAAAAGCTTTGCCTCAAATAGGTCTAACCAAAAAAAGCCAGGATGTGTATGTTTTTAGGGGACAATGTAAAACGTTTTGCTGTAATCTGATTGTATACATGTTTATGTATTTTCAGTTAGGAGGCACTGTGCCACTCTTAATATATTGTCAGTTAATCTTGATAAGATATTGTGTTTTTCATGTAATTTATTGATTGTTTTTCTTCATATTTAAAAATTTAATGGTATTTTGCACTTCATTCAACGCCAAAAATCGCAAAACTGGAGATGTTAAAAGAAAAAAAAAAACCAGTGCTACTGCAATGTTAATAAGAAGGGTGGTTCTTTTAAACCAAAGCCTAATAAATTAAAACACTCCAGTTTACAAGGAAAAGGCCCGAAAGCCCAAAAAGCCTAAAAGGGCTGATACTTTTAAACCAAAGCCTAATAGATTAAAATGTCAGCCAAACAAGCCAAAAGCATGCAAACATATATTAAAAAGCCCAAGAAAACCAGGAGTTATGGCTGTCGATGTCTTTATGGACAATGCCCTTTTGCAATGCATTCTTTTTTCTGAAAGATTCATCATTGCTTGTTGTTTCCATATATCTGCTCCTGTGTCTATATATATGTGTATAATTCCTTGGAGGCTTCAGCTTTTTAAGAGCCCGTATGACGTGATAATTACTAAAAATTAAAAAAAATAATCATATAATAAAAACATTTAATTATAGATATTTAATATTGTCGTGAAAAACTTTTAATAAGAACTTAGCGCATAAATAAGCAATAAAATTGCATTAAAATTTAAAAGACAATTAATTGAAAATAATGTAATATTAAAATATATTATTATTATTATGCTACTTATTATTTAATCAATTTAACAATTTCAGTTTTTCTTTTTTCCCGGTGAAAACGCATTTCCGTTGGGGCGGTTACTTGGGAGTATATGTATATATAACTCAGTTTCTTTTGTGATTGAATAAGTTTCAAGAACCAAACTATCTGGATGGAGCACGAAGAAGCAGCATCAAGAACCGGTATCTCGATGGAGCAGGAAGAAGAATCAGCATCAAGATTGGCAACAGCTGTCATCAAACCCGACATTTTGCTCAAGGAAATAATGATGAGGCTGCCCGCAAGACTCCTCCGACTCCGCTTAGTCGACAAACGGTGGCGAAGAATCACCTCCGGCCCTAATTTCTGCAAACGCCACACGCGCCACCAAGCCATCAAGTATAAATCAGAAACAGGCTTCATCATCACCACCCAGTCGCGGCTTCTCTACTTGAACCCCAACACCAGAGTCTTGGCCCCCTTCAGCTTCACCCTCTCCCCCTTCACAACGATCTTGCAGTGTAGCTATGGGTTGATGCTACTCGAATGCAGAGACTCCTGGAACGGCCCCAAGTACTACTGCGTTGCCAACCCCATCACCAGACGAGCAAGAAAGCTGTCGATTCAGACAGACCCTCTGAAAATCGAAAAGATAGACCCCTTTTTTCTGAGTTATGATCCCTCTGAATCAGAGTATTACAAGGTAGGGTTTATGAGGGTTGCATCGGGCTATCGTATCCTGGATGTGTACGATTCTGAGAGCCGTGAATGGCAACAGCGCTCCTTCCCTGATACCAAGCATCACCTACCTTACTACCTACACACGAATACTGAGAGACGAATATGCTTGGATAACTTCGTTTTCAGTGTCTCACTCCACGGTGCAATTCTTTACCTGAATACTGATCAGAAGAAGTTGCATTTTGGAACGATCTGGAATCCATCAATTTTATACGACAGGAACTATGTGTTGGAATGGGAAGGAAGTCTTTGTTGCATCTCCATACATTCGCATTTAATGCTGGTGCACTTGCTGGACGAATCTAAAGGATGGTCGCTGATTGATAAGGTGGACCTGAACTGGGTTGATTCTACGTGGCCTGAGATGAAGGGTCACATTGCTGTCATAGGAATGGTGAGGGGAGAGAGAGATGTTTCCATTTTGTTTCATGCTGCTGGGAAGATTGTTGCTTACAGGGTTTCTGATGAATGCTTTGAGCTTCTGTTCGACTTGAGACCCCAGGGGAGACTGCCTCTCTATCTGCTTCGGGCTCATCAGTTCAACCACACTTTGGCTCTTGTTTGAATCTCTGCTCTTCTTCACTTGTTTTGCTTATACTTGAATCGCAAGATTAATTGATTGAAAATACTCACTTACCTAACTTCCTTTTACTATCATTCCTTCTTGTTAGCTTGATTTTACTGTTTACTCATGTTTCAAATAGTTGGATTTTTTGTTTGATATGAAAATTCTTGATTTGTTTAATTGCTTACACTTGAATGGCATACATGAATGAACATGAAGGCGACCAAGATGTGATATTTATGACAGTGCATGCATGCAACTGAGGATTTATATTTTGTATTCAACTAAACTCTTTGATGCACTAAATATAATTCTTCCATTAACTCAACTTGCTGGAGTGAGGGGAAATGATAACAAGATTGTTGAGTCTTCATCTGAAAACTTGTATTACCATCTTATGCAAGACTTTGCCTTATATTATTTCATCATAATTATGACATTTATACTCTTATTATATGCATCATAATTTCATCATAACTATTTATTCAATTTAGATTTGATAAATTTATTTTATTTCTTTTCACTATATTATATTAAAAAAAACAAATAAGATTTTGAAAAAAAAAACATATGATCATAATTTCTAATAATAACATAATTTAATAAAAATATTGAATTTATAGTCTAATTTTTTTTATATATATTTATAATATATCATTGAAAGCTCTTTAAATAAATATTAATATAAGACTAATTTTAGTTTAAGATTCAAAATGTTCAAGATTATTAAAAAAAATCAAAACATGTAATTTTTTCAAGAAAAGTTTGAAATGTAAAGAACTCTTACTTTTTATAATCAAATAGAAAAATAAATTAAATGTTGAATTACATTATTATCCTAAAATATCCATACTTATATCATAAAATAGTACTCCTATATATATATATTAAATCGTATCAGAATCGAATTAGTTATGTTTGTGTTGAGTTAGATTTAAATTTTCGAATAACTTGAGTTATCATGTCAAAATTGAGTCAAGATTTGTCACTCATATTAAGTAAAAATAGTGGTTGGATCTAACTACCTATTAGTTAATTTTTCATATTGAAGTGACAATTGATTTGAAGATAATTAGAAAAAAAAACAAAAGTTGATCATTAAATCAATAACCAACATAGACAAAAACAATGTGAAAAGACTCACTCAATACTCAGTAGCAAATCACCCTAACAAAAACATATCCTACCAACAAATTAAATAAAGCTAGTAATCAAGCAACAATGGTGATCAATAAGGATCCATTCCTACATAAATAAATAGACTACGACAAGAAGCCCCGCCAAAGCAGTGATGAAGTAGGAAACAACAGAGAACTTCTCGGTGGAGTTAGTAGGCGGCGCCGCCCAATCTCCGCCTGCTGCGGAAGGCGACGGTGCAAGCTCCGGCGCCGCAGCCGCCTCCACCTCCGATGGATGCATGACTCGGATAATCAGCCTCTGCCCTGACTTGCAGTGATCAGACTCCCCACTGATGAAGTAGAAGAATCCCGATCGATCGAACTCGAAAACAGTATTTCCGTCTTCAAATCTGGCGATAGGATTCGCCGTGTTGCACTTCAGGTAATCAGCCGCGCTCACCACCAAAACGGAGTCGTTTTGGTACTTGAAATCTGATCAACACAAAAATCAATCAATTCATTAATTTACCAACAGATTAATTCTGGAAAAATGAATTCAAACTCACGAAGTGTGTCCTTAATGTGGAATCTGTTCCTCGTAGCCCATTCGTTGTAGGTCTCGCGTTCCTCTCCAGTAGGCTTTATCCACCCCGTCTTTGCTCCGACTTCGAACTGGAAGCCACCGACCAGCACGGCCGCCATGGAGGCGGCGACGACGGCGGAAAGCAGCAAGGCGTTGAAGGCAGAAGAAGGCATAATTGGTGCAGAGGTATTTCTGTATCTATTGCTTGATTTGATCGTGTGAAATGGTGGTTAAGAGAAGAGAGTAGTGAGGTGATAGTGTGGATATATAGAGGAGGAAGAAGCAGTTGCAGATAACCGTTAGAGAGAGAGAGAGAGAGAGAGAGAGAGAGAGAGAGAGGAGTGGTGGGAGGGAAGAGTGGGAGTTGGGGTGGAAATAGTCAAACTTGGGTTGGCGCTAAACCTCTTTGCCCAACAAATACGCTCCACTCTCTGCTTAACAGGCCACGTAATATGGGCCTTAATAAAATCATTATAAGGTCAAGGCCCAATCGACGAGTCTAGCAAATACGGTCCACTTTCTACTTTAACAGGCCACGTAATATGGGCCTTATTTACATCATCAATAAGGTTAAGGACCAATGAGTCTAGGATACTTATTTTTTATACCAAAAATAAGAAAGGTAATTTATATTGACATGTATAGGAATGTACAATCCATTAGCTCCATATGCTAGGTCGTTGAGTCACGTTTGGTGTCCATTGAACTATTATAAATATCTTATAAAGGAATTAAAGATTTGTTTTAAGAAAAAGAATTAAGGATATCCTAATCTTTTGTTTGGGTTAAATGAGTAACATAATTGATTCGGACCTGTTGAGGTTGATCCGTCATCAATATATATAGCTAATCTAAAAAAAAGAAAAATATATATTGATAGCTGAAATATATATGATACTAGTAAAATATTCTTATAATTGGTGAGATTATTTTTGACGTGAGAAAAAAGTGATACATTTTTTGTTTCCCTAGTGTATTTATGCCTAGTTAGCAGAATCTTTTCTATATATACCAATATATGTTATCCCACCCTCCTCTTCCATAATTAGTTAATGCAGAGAAACACACCCAAATAAGAATTCATAGGGAAATCATGGCACCTTATTTAACCACCTATCCCTAGCTCCTCTACCTAGCTCATTAAAGAAAGATATATTCTCAATGATTTCTTCTAAATACCCTAATTTAATCACTTCTTTAATCAAGTTCAAAAAAAAATTTAGCAATTAATCTCAAAACCGAAATCGAGTAATTTAATTCTCAATGTTATAGCTATGCCGGAGCCCCTCGTGCATAGCTTAGCTAGGTTGTTTGATAATCAAAGTGATATTACTTTGGTGGTCTCAAGGCTTTTTACTCGTTAGGGACCATATGTTTGGAGTTCAATTTTTCTTAAAAACAGTTTGAAATTGAATTTCTTATGTGCTGACATAATGTAAAGATAATTCTCGATCCCAACTGAAAAACGTGTTAGGTTTGGCAGAAGGGGAAAACCAATCCACATGGATGAAAACAAAGCACGAGGGTAGCTTTGAAATTGTACATCACAAGTCAGTATCTCACTCAATTTAGCTAAGCAAAGCATTTATTGGATGTCCACACCCCTTTTTTATCCTAACCAAACCTTCATCTTCTTATAATTCTCCCTATTTTCAACTAAATAGATATTTAATACCCTCTCTCTACCATCCTTAAATTAATTACACATATCCTACTTTTAGTATTTTCAGTTCTATTGGGTGAGTATGTGTAAAGAATCAAATTGTTATTTTATTAGTACGTATATTTCTTTATGTATTTATAAGATTTGTCTCGTTAAAATAATTATATTATCTATAGTTATGAACTCAACAACCCCATCAGACGGTCTTTTGTAGAGATAAAATAATATTATTTCATATTTTTCTCTATAAAAAATTAGAATAAAAATATATTTCTTTCTTTCCAACTTATTTGACCTTTTATGTTATAATATCGCTTCTCTGGACCAAAATTCTTGTTCTATCACTGTAAATATGTAATGTCCCATTTCTACCTGTACATGTCATTGATTTGGAACCAATTTCTGATTTGGAGGTTGAATTTAATTATTCAATAACTTCAAACTCATGAGACCTTGGAGAGAGAAGAAGTGGTGAAAGAGTTGGTGTCTAAAATATTTGGAGCAGAGTAAATTTCACTTTTTTTCTTTTTTAAACAGAGGTTTTATTATCATAATTAACTATTTTGTACAATGTATCTCAATTTAAAACTAAAACTAGTTTTATTTTTAGTTTTATGGATTAGAGTGGAGCTAGCCATTTCAAATATTTTCTTGGATGGTATTCAAATCCAAACTATTCTATTCAAAGTCAGGGGCTGCATGAATCATAATTAGCAGGGGTTTAGTTGAAATTTATAGTTTTAGAAGGGCAAATCTATAATTTAATGTAAGTTTATATGCAAACATGAAGTAGACAAAGCCCCCTCAAATAAATACAACTAACTGTATTTACATTAATGAAGCATTAAAAAAATGTGATTTTGTTGGCATATGGTCTCTCTAATTCCCTATAAATCTGCCTCATTCCTTTTCTTCATTCTTCAACTCTCTCTCTCTCTCTCTCTCATGTGTATTTAGATGAACATGCAGTGTACAGATGCACACATGCAGACGCATATGCAAACATGTTATGCGAGAGATCTCAAATGTGCTTATTACAGGTATTATTTTTATTCTAAAATTATTCATTTCAGCGATTATCTATTCTTTACATCCATTTATTCCTCCATCACATATTAAAAATTAATTATTAACTGCTCGCCATTTCAACACTGTAATTTCATGTTCATGAATGAATCTGTATATAAGTTGCAGTTCTTGCATATATATATTAATTAATTGTTTAATTTGTAAATGCAGGTTGTTGTAATGAAAGAAGCAGGTGCATGGAGAAAGTTGTTGACAGAAGAGAGAGAGCACTGGCCTCCATTGGCAGAGGATCTTTGCTTTTTGTGGCATTGTGCTCTCTCTCTTCTGCCACCGACCATATATCATCACCCATCACTATCCCTCTCTCTCTCTCTATATATATATGAATAACTAAATGCATACAATTTAAATGAATATTCTAAGTTTAAATGTTAATAATCTGCATACCTTCTATGAACAGTGAACACATTGATATAACAATGTGATATTTGTATTAGATGTGTAGAGAGAATTGTAGGGAAGTTTGGTATTACTATATTAGTGATTGCACAATGTGTCTACCTATTCTAACACATCCTATTCATTTTCCCAACTTTTCATCTTTCCTTACCTCACTCAATTTCATTTTCATTTTTAAATTAATTATTTTATCCACTATAGCACTAAGCAGCTACATATACTCAGACTGCTTAAGTCAACAGGTGGTCCATTTTATACTCGATCACTTTTTTTTCGGCACGTTGGAATAACAAATCATCTACTATTAGAGCCTAGAGGCTGTTTTAGGAATTTGGCTTTTGGTCGGAAAAAACTTTTTGTAGGTTGCAGGTTATGAGTTGACTCGTTTCTTCAAATTAGACATATTTGGATTGAGAGATCTAGTAGAATCAAATCTCAATGTCAACTTGGAATGCTATGATCAATACTAAAGGCTGAGGTGTAGTAATATATTATCCATAAAGAGGATGTGAACAGATTGTATGGCCATTAATTCATATTAGATATTTATTCTCTTACAAATTTTATGCTGTAGGTATTTTGTTTTTGCAATTAAAAATATATGTATAAATCCTTTTTTTTTTTCGTTTTCATTATGGTTATTTTTAATTGATGTATAGAATGCTTCTTAAATGACTTCATTTGGTAAATATAGTTACGAAAATTAATTAATAATCAAGTTTACAGAAATATGTACACTATACGCAAGCCAATTTCTGCAGTTCTCTTTTTTAAGGGAAATTTCTTTTCTTCTTGAAATGCTATATACAGCATGGAAATTTTTATAAAGACCTCGTAATTGTAAAGAACACAGGTTAGTAATTATTATAGATTATTACACCAAAAGTATAAAGAACTCCAATACAAAATCTGAAAGTTTGGGTTTAAGAGACGCTCTCTTATGAGACGTCTTAATATATGTGACACAAATGTTCAGGTAAAAGTTTGAATATAGACAACCTATTTTATCTAAATAATAAAATAAAATGAATTGAGTGAAACTCTATCTACGAAACATGATTCGTACAGTGGCCCTCACCTAAATTTGTATCTAAGTTCAAAGCCAGCATATATTACATTACACTATAGTAATTAAGACCAGACATTGACACATAGGCAGGGGTCCATTGACAGATGGATGATCGATCCAACGTGTTTATTTCCACTTAAGGAGAAATGTAAGAGACAGGTGATGCTACTATTTACTGCAGTATTGAGACATTTTCCCTCGAAAATCTGATTTGATGTACAATTTTACCTCAAAAGGAACATTTAATACTCAAATTTATCATACTCCATTTATGGCAATGAATTTTAATGGTTGATGAGCAAAATGGTAAATTTATACTCCCTCTGTTCCTTTTTAACTGTCCTATTTTATCCATTCACACAAACCAATTTTTTCATTAATTACTTCTCTTTTACTTCTACTCCCTTGATTTACTAATTTTTCCATTAATTACCCTCTTTATATAACTGCTTCCATAATTATAGGATTTTCTTGATTTTATCAAACTAATTACTGATATGTATCCTTCATCTTTCATTACGTCTCTTGATGTTTCTTTCTTTCTTTATTTTTTTTTTTCATGGAAAACTTATTCATCTTCTAAATCCAAATATCATCCTCCACCAAAATGATTCCGCCAAAATTTCACCAAATATCAAAATTACTCCACCAAAATTTCAATTGAAAAATTAAATTCCCTCCAATTTTCAGCTACAAATTAAAGTTTGTTTGTTGTGATGGTGCTTTTAGTTTATGTATTGAAATGGCTACAAGACAACAAATACTTCCAAATTTGATTGATTTGAATGTAGATTTGAGTGAAGAAGGAGATGTTTACAACACAACTTTCGATTTGAACACAATTCCATCCATAGAAGAAGAGGATCATGTGACTAACTTTAATGAAGGTATGCATGATAATATCTTTTTTACGTTATAGTATCAGTAGTCCTATTTCATATCTTAATTGGTTTTTTTTTAATGTCAGGTTCAAGTCATAGTAATAGAAATACTAGAAATTTGACAAATGATGAACGTAGAACCATATATGAAATGTTGTTACAAAAAAGTGAGGACGGTTATTTGAGGAAAAAAGTTACTAGTATTGTAGCTTCTCATTTCTCCATTTCTGTGCGTACAGTTCGACGTCTTTGGAAACAGGGAAAGAGTTCAAATGGTAATGTTCATCATCGGAGGACAAAAAATTGTGGACGGAAGAGAATTACTGTCGATTTTGCAAAAATACGTGATATTCCCATAAATAAAAGGACAACTATTCAAGAATTAGCATCCGGTCTCAACAGGAATAGCACCTCATTGCATAGGCTTTTAAAGTCAGGTAACATACAACGTCGTACTAATGCTTTAAAACCATCTTTGACAGAAGAAAATAAAATGGCTCGTTTAAAATTTTGCATTGAAATGCTTGAAGAGAGTACTAGGCTAGTGGATCCAACTTTTATCAAAATGCATAATGTTGTACATATTGATGAGAAGTGGTTTTGTATGAGTAAAAATAAATAGAATTATTACATGTTGCCGGAGGAAGACGATCCATTACGTACTTGTCAGAGCAAAAATTTTATTCCAAAAGTTATGTTCTTAGCTGCAGTAGCTCGTCCAAGATTTGATCAAAATGGAAATATGACATTTGATGGAAAAATTGGTCTATTTCCGTTGGTTACACAACAACCTGCTAGGAGAAATAGCATCAATAGGCCTGCGGGGACAATGGAGACAAAGGCAATTACTTCAGTAACTAGGGATGTTATTCGCTCATTCATGATAGAGAAGGTACTACCTGCCATTAAGGAGAAATGGCCAATGGAGGATCGTGAATTGCCAATTTTTATTCAACAAGATAATGCAAGAACACATATTGATGAGAGTGATTCATTATTTTGCCAAGTAGCTCAACAAGATGGGTGGGATATTCGTCTGATGTCAACCTCCTAACTCTCCGGATTTAAATGTTCTTGATCTTAGTTATTTTAGAGCTATCCAGTCACTATTTCACAAGGAGAGGACTATTCAGTCGTGAATTCTAATCATATCTTCTTGACGCTACAACTTCGCATGGTTGAAATTATGAAGGTGAAGGGATTAAATAATTATAAAATCCCACACATCAACAAGAAAAAGTTAGAGAGGGAAGGAAGGCTTCCGGTTCAAATAAAATGTGATTGTAATTTAGTATTGGAAACATTGTCTTTTATTAGTCAAAGATGATGTAAATTTTTTGGTATTGAAAACATTGTCTTTGATTAAAAGCGCAACTAATGGTTGATGATTCATAAATATTAGTGGAGTTTGAATTTTAAGTACTTAAGAAATCATTTGCTTACTTAAACTTTATTAAATTCGTAAGTTGTTGTATGGACAAGAGATTGAAATATTGCAAAGATATTATGACGATAATATCGTCATATCCATCTTTAAAAAGTACTAAAACAAATTTATATGCATAATATCGTCATATCCATCTTTAACGTCTAATCATAATTTGGAAGATAAATATGCAACATTATCTTCATCACCATGTCTAATACTCCCTCCGTTCCTTTTTAAGTGTCCCATTTTATCCAATATGACGTTCCTTTTTAATTGTCACTATGTCATTATTGATATTCTTTTACCTTCTTTTACATCAATTACCCTAATAAATGAACATGGTGAAATACTACAATTCTTGTAGAAGTAAAAGAGAAGTAATTAATTGAAAAATTGGTTTATGTGAATGGATAAAATGGGACACTTAAAGAGGAACGGAGGGAGTAATAATTTGGAAGATAAACCTGTAACATTATCTTCATCACCTCATATATGTATTTTTTTTCAAAGCATTTTTCATCGACCAGAAACTTGTTCAAATCAAAGTCATGAACAACAGGAAGATTTAAGTCGAAGTCTCTTGTAGCCGCCATAATATCTTCATTAGGATTAACCAACTTCTCTTCATTAGGCATCACCTTCATATCTTCATTAAGATCCACAAACTTCTCTTCTTTTACCTTCGAATAATTAGGCATCACCTTCATATCTTCATTAAGATCCACAAACTTCTCTTCTTTTACCTTCGAATTCTTCATGGCTCACGCTTAAAATCTTGGCAATATAGTATAGTTAAACCATCTATATATATTCATTTGAACAATATTTACATATAAGACTAGTCTTAATTTTAGTCTTGAAAATAAAAAAGTTTATAAATGTAGTCAAGATAATGAATTAATGAGTTTATAATCACAAGAATTGTAGTATTCCACCATGTTCATTTATTAGGGTAATTGATGAAAAAAAGAAGGTAAAAAAGTTTCAATAATGACATAGTGACAATTAAAAAGGAACACTATATTGGATTGAGGTCAGGGAGTTTTTTGCTTTAAATTCTGGTAATATTCAATTTTATCGGGGGTTTGAATGGTAGAATAGCAAAAGGTAATTTTATAGTTTAATGAGTATTAATGCGTAATAATTATAATTAATTGATTATTTTGAAACAATAAATACTAAATTCAAATTGTATATGTATAGTAAATTGGCGAACACACTTATTTTACACAGAATTTAGTCGCGATTGAAGCTTAATTACATAAAAAAATGAAAGTATTTAAAACTTCTACTAGCACATTAATTTTTAGTACACACTTGTTAGGTCCCCACACACTACAGATTATAACATTATAAAACTGACATTAAACTTTAAATTAAATATGTAATATTAATAATATTGCTAGAAATTCATGCGATGTGAACAGTGAAATCACTACCATTTAACATTCATCGAATGTGACATTAAGAACAAAAAATAGCACTACACATTATGCAGACATTACAACAGATACAAGATCTCTTCTATTTATATTTCTCAGCACCCCTTTTCAAAACATATTGACAATAGAATGATAGCTCGAAAGAGAAGGATACCATGCAAGCATTCACTTTCTGCTGCTGCACATGTAGTGTGTGTACGAGACGAGGATTCTGAATATCATCGAGGCAGATACGAGCAGTATCACCCTTCTGCAAGAAAATTCAAACCATCTTGGCTTAGTAAGCTTTCTTTACACTTCAAACCTACATCTTCAATAGTTACAGCATGTAACAAGATGGGGGTCTGGCATTGTTAGAAACCAAAGGTCGTGCATGAAAACAAATGCTATTACCATGAGATTCTGGCTCCGAAAAGAAGACACAGAATCTTTCGTTTAGATCTTGATTCACCAGATAAAGAGGAAACCCCACTAGATAATGATCAAATCTAATCAGAGCTCTGAACTTCATTAATATTTCTTAAGTGACACTATGATCCTACCACAAAGGGCACAAAAGTTTTAACTGGGAACACATTGGATAGGCTTCCAATACAATGTTTTCAATATAATTTTGTGTGATATAAGTGTAGCAAAAGTGCCATAGAATTTCTCTTCATTCAAGGAAAAAAGAAGATGAATTGGCGACTCTATAAACATTTTTAGCAATCATGACTGCTATTTCACAGGTTCACATTTTATTTCACATATATACAAGGAGAAATATAGGAAAACGAGAATATGTTGATAACCAGAAAGTAGAACTGGTATCATGCAATAAAGTTCAAGGAAAACCTTTCAGTGTAAGAATCCCCGACCAGAATCAATCAACAAAAATCCAGATGATTGCAACTGCCAGTTGATTCATGCAGCCTCTGTTAACTCTGCCGTAGTTTGCGAGGAAGAAGAACTAAACAATACAAATTATGTTTGGTAAGAAGTTGATAGTTTTAACTTTCAAATAAATTATCTATAGTCGAAGTTACCTTCATCCATACTGCAAAAACTCTCAGGCGGAAAAATCAAGTCAGGATCCAATTTTTGCTGCAAAGGTAAAAACAGAGCCACGGAGCTTTTGCTGCATAAAAACCAAATAACCACAGCTTTCATTTAATAAGGTGATAATGGAAAACGTTTCATTTAGTGCATCATTAAACAAATGATACCTGGTTCCAATATGGTTCTCCTCTTTCCATTAAGTGCATCATTTAAACAATAAAAAAAAAACCATAGACAACTTGTTTTGCAATAACAATCAACATGTTTTAAATTTTCATGGACGCTGGAGCAATAAAAATCCATTGGACAAAGTAAAATAGTGAGTCAAGAGGCCCAAATCAAGAAAGGACAAACACTGTACTGGCTCGAGGAATGGCGTAGAAAGGAAAACAAACACAAAATAGCCAAAAGCTAAATTATATCCTGTTTTCCTTTGGACATTCAAAATATCATTTACCATCTTCTTGGAAGATAGTTGAGTAATATGAAAAGAGATAACAATTTTTTATGAATTAATATATCCAAATTACATGAATAAATAAATACAAAGCCAATTTCTTCTTTTTAATCCTCATGGCTCGCATAAAGGAATATGCCTCTGCTATTGTATTTTCATTAAAAAATAAATAAAAGATAATCTTGTGTTATCTTGTGTTAAATGGAGAGTGGCACGAGAGATTAACAAGATACATGAACAATTAGCAAAATGATTTCAGTTCTGCATATACAAACATGCAGACTATCATAATTTTTCGTCTAGGCAAAGAATTAAGGTTGGTTGTTATGTTCATATAAAATGATCATTCAATTTTTTTCCCGTTGTTTTTCCTTTCATGTCAAACTGGGAAATATTTACTTCTTTTCACGATATACTTAATATTCAAATCCTTAAACTTCATATTAACATCCTTTTATCCTCAGCAACAAGCATAAATGTTTCATGCCTTATCAAGTTACTCAACAATTTTTTTTTATAAAGAATTAACTAATATACCTGGCCCATGATGGAATATATTTCTTGGTGGGCAACTCGTCATCTTCTTCATCTTCATCATCTGAGCACTGGTAAGGAGAGATCTCATATGATTTTCTTTGGCTGTTATGAGCTATCAGGTCTTCTTTTCTAGGTGATTTATCCACTGCATGCATTGCCTAAGAGAATACAATGAAACGAATGTAAGTATGCAAAAGAAACTCCTATGAAGCTGCATGTAAAGCATAAAGCTTCATTCAGTAAAATGACATTTGTTGGTAATTTCATTCTTTAACAACAAATTAACACAACCTCATTATTAATAACAAAAACATGCAAAACACAACATCCAACCGAGTCTGCCATCACAAAATTTCCTACCTTTTCAGCTTCACAAGATAGACCAGAAGGGTCACATGCTTCATAATTCATCACTTCGGTGAGAGTCAATTTAATCTCCGTCTTTTGCAAAGCCACTCCATCCCCTCTACTGGTTTCCTTGTTCCTTTGCTTTTTGGGTTCATTGAGAGATTCCTTCTTGCTGTTCATTTGCTCATCCTATAACAAAACATAAATAAGTGAGACTGCATCAGCCAAATAAACAATAGCATTTACACTTTTACACCGAAGGAAAAAAAAAAAAAACAATAATAGTAATATTAACAACCTTGGACCGTTGATTTTCTTTTACTTTTTCAGCTTTATCTGAACGCTTCTTTTCTTCTTCTTCTCTTTGCCGCTGCCTCGCTTCAATTCGCGTTCTTTTCTTATCCCTCTCCCTCTTCTCTTCTTCCTCTCTCAGCCTTTTCTTTGCAATAATATCAGCATCTTTTTTCTTGCGTTCCTCTTCTTTCCTTTTCTTTTCCAATTCCATGTGTCTCAAATTTTTTTCCTCCAACTTTGCTCGCTCAAGTTTTAATGCTTCCTTCCTCAGCTTGCGTTCATTCTCTTTTTTCTTTTCTAAACGTTTTGCAGCCTCCGCAGCCTCCAGGGCCTTCACCTTAACATCTCTTTTTCCTGCAAGACGAGGAGTATTACACATGTATATAAAGAACAAGTGAAGAAAACAATTTAATCTCTCTGCAACCTCCTCAACAGCCTTGCAGTGTCCACAGTTCTAAAATTTAAAAAATTGACACTTTGCCACCCATATCCATCATGACAATGGAAGAGAAGCTCAGGAAGAGCTATGACTTCAAATAAAGCTCTGAAATCCTTAAGTATAAAAGTACGTATAAAAGTACTTTATGTTGAACCTCTTTACAAAACACAAACATCCATACTGACAAATGTAAAACGCATTCTTATCAGATTATAGATTCATTTTGAAGATTCTTTGAGCAAAATCCAAGGAAGACAATTGAGATTATAATAGGAAAAGATATTTATTTATTTTTTTCTGTCAAAAAATTAATACAGTAAAGTACAATACAAACCCCCCCAAAAAAAGTCATTTGCAGAACTCAATGATATAAGCTCTCAGCGAACTTCAAATAAATAGCTATTGATGCTGAATACGAATACCGGAGACAAGAACTAAAAGTAAAACCACGATTATCCACTTCAACAAGATATAAGTTTAAAGTTTAAACATCAAAGACCTATATTTTTTAGTTAAAAGTTTTGTGGCGTTGTAATAGAGCTCCTTAGTCTTTCAATCTTTTCAATAAATCAGAATTTTAATTGTAAAATAATGTATTAATCAATCCAACAAAGAAATGCTACCTGCACATGTTGTGGCTGCTTGTTTCTGTTGTACAAGTGGTATGAAGGAACTAACATTTGAAACAATGTTATTCCTTGTAGACTCTTTCAAAGAAAGCTTTTGATTCTGTCCTTTCAAACTGGTTTTGTTTGAGAAAATTGGTTTGCTGATGCTGTTATTTATTGATTCTTTTGCCTTCATGATTCCATTTGTACCAATATATGAAAATTGGTTTTTCCTACCATCAGCGGTGCCGGCAAATGAAATCTGCTTTTCACTAGTCTCACTCGTATTCCTATACCGATACTTTGGACCCAAGTGAACCTTCTCTTCTGTCCCACTGACACTAAATTTTGTGCTCAGAAAATCCACACCATCGGTGTTCAAAGTTTCTTCTGCAGAAACTGAGATATTAAAACTCGAGTTCGTCAAATCCTTAAGTGGTTGCCTTAAATCACAATGGTTAGCCAACAATGAATCAATTTCTTCTTCTGCATCACCTGCCTTCTCATCGACAGTTCTATTCTCTTCACTAATGCTGCGATCTTCCTCAATAGGGAAGCAAGTAAGTTCTGGATTTGAACTTAAACGCTTTTCTGAACTCCCAGTATGTGATGAGAGTCTGTCCCATAGATTCCCAACCGGAGATGCATACTGATTTCTTGAACTCCAACCATATCGTGCACCAGAATAAGCTAGAGAAACAGAACATGGAATCCCATCAATGGCATCCTTGTAGTCATCTGAAGAACTGCTACCTGATTGAAGAGGTTTGCCAACATCAGAATTTAAAGGAAAATTATCCCCAAGGTCCAAGTGCTCAAGATGACAACCATTAGGTACAGACTGAAACAAATTTTGGGTTCCCTGGAATTCCAAAGCAGATGAGAACTGACATGAGGGTTTATCCAAGCTAGCAGATCTGCAAATTTCTGCTAGAACGCCAGCACGTTCCAAAGTAGTCCTTGGAACGTTTAGTTGGTCAAAGTCAAGTCCATCTGCTGCAAATTTTAGTTCACCACTGTCTGTTTGTGCACCTACAATGAACCCCTCAAATACAGGAATAGATTGATCAACGTCAGTTAGTTGCAGATCTTCATTGCTAGGAGAAAGCACAGAGTGTTTAGTGTGTAAGCCATCCTGTCGCTTAGGAGATTGTATTCCTTCAAACAATATGTTGCTGAGCTTCAAATTTTCAGAAATTAGATTATCGGCATTCTTCTCTAGACTACGTAAGTGCCTGCTACATTGTTCATTTCCAGATATTCTTGCATCAAAAAGGTTGCTGCTTGAAAGTGAAGTTCTTGTTTCCTCAAGAAAGCATCCTTGTGAATTTCTAGATCTATTCATAGTCAAGCTTGAGTCATGGGTGGCCTCTAACTGCTCATTATTAATATCTGATGATGAATTTTTATATTCATTCATTTCCTTGTGACATCCAACCTGCATCAAGTTTGGCATAACACAGTTCTATCAGAAAAGGAAAAGAGAATCACTTGAGTTGGAACATGGTACTAGAGTGTGATATCTTTCTAAAGCTAGAAAGAATCTTATATTTACATGACAGATCTAGTGTTGTTGAGACACCCACATGACAGTTAAATGTTGTTATCTGCAGCAAATCATAGTGCACTGCTATTCCCCATGTATGTTAGTTTATATGGATCAACCTGTAAAATTATGAATCTAACAGCAACATAAAACCTGAGACAAGCAAACCTTTTGCAGCTAAACAATTCAACACCTATCATAGTTATATTCCCTATTTATTTTCATCATTTTTTTTTGGAATCGGAGACCCAATTAACTAATGCATCCACATTTCTGTAGTTATAGATATAGATAAACCAGAAGAAATGAATTTAGCATTATCACACTAGTCTTAGAATGCATCTTTAAGGTCAACATTCTCTATATGCAGGTCTGATCGGGTATCAAATATTTGACCCTCACTATCATTCTATTGCAAAAAGAATAAAAGCCAAATATTCTATAATTTCATCAAGATTACATCTTAATTTAAAATAACAGAGCACATCTAACCCAAGTCTTATGTGGTCAAAACCATGGAATTAAAAGTCTTTTTCTTATTAAAACTAATGCATACAAGACCTTTTCAAGAAAAGAATCGAATTTCAAAGAATGCAATTACAGAGATAGGAACTAATGAATATGCACCTGATACACATACACAAATACATAATGTTGCTCTAACTTCAGATCTTTCAAGCAGTACAAGGAAAAAGAGATGAAAAAGCTGAACATAAAACAACATAACTTATTTAAAGAAGGACCTCATCCTGTTAGATATTCTTCGACAGACAATCAAGTTTTATAATATCTATCTGAATACTCAAAACCTCCCACTGAATTTAAGTCAAGAAGAAGAATATACCTGTCCATGTTGAGATAAAACAGAAGACTCAATTCGTTCCATCAAATTAGAGTTCATCTCTGGGCAGATTCCAACATCCATGCTCTTATTAACATATTCCATGAAAGCAGTGTCCATATTTATTTCTGTGGTTTTCAAATACCTACTGGTAGGATCTCCTTGAATGCTGTGAGGCCTTTTCACCTGAATGCTCGGGGAAGTGGTAAAACTATGGGCTTGTTGATGTTCAGTTTTTCTCCTCTTTATCTGTGGCCATGATTTCATGCTCATGGGACTGAATCTTTTTTCAAGTAATGAATTTTCACCATGCGACCCGGTTCCACTTGTTCCTAAAACATTATCTCCAATGGTTGAATCTTCATGTTGAGTACAATCTTCACCTTCAAGGCATGATAAAAGTTGAGATTGCTGCGCAGGAAATTGCTTTATTTCATCAAGTGCAATTGCATTTGTAATTTCTACTTTCCTAATCAAGCAATCACAGGACTCTGCTCTTGGCTCTATGGCTGAACTATAGTAATGTGAGAGCCTTGAATTTTCGCTTGCTGGAACACTTGAGACCAACTGACCCTTGCCCTTTTCTTCACCACTCCAATCTCCCTGTCAAACAGGTGGAACACAGACCAAGAAGAAATGAATCTCCACAACAGAAAGCCAATGAAATGTAATAAAGGAATGTGCATCCATCTAGAAAACGAATTTACTACTTTAACTACATATTAAACAGTGGTTAGAATTAATGAATTACAGTAGACCAGGATAGTTTTTATTCAATGAGGTTCTATGATCAGTGTACTTATCAGATGCATACTAACTTTTGATAGTGAAAGGTAAACTAAATTTGGTAGTTGAGAAAATGATTACTAGAATTTGACCACTCACAGCCCAAGATATAAAAAAACAATCAATTACAGAAAGGAAAATATCGATAATAGTATTAATTTCAAAGTGTACTCCTCCAGCTCTTCACCCACTTCAGTCTTCTGGTAATCATTATGAAGAAATGTCTTTTTCTTTATTCTTCTATGTGTTTGAGTGCAGAAATATAGTCAAATATTGTAATTTAAGATAGTTTCATCAGATGAATATGAATGCAATAAAAAAACAAAGGTCTTACGGCACTGATAAAATTCTATATATAAGGTATCACTTATTAAGAGGAGCTCAGAATTTTAGAACGTCAATGTTGCTCCTCATACAGGAACTGCCTGATTGCAATAATAAACATAGAGTAGCATATTCAATGGTTTTGGAAAAACTAAATACTTAGATACATAAACACCTTAAAAATAATATAATACAAGTGAAAATAAAAAACAAAATAAAATGATGCACATAGAAAAAGAGGATAAAACCACTAAATACTGAATCATACATGACAAGCATATGCATAAGAAAGTATACCTCTTCCATGTTCCGTTCTGGCGAGGACTCACACATGTGTTCAACATTTAGTTGCACTGGATGAATTCCCGTGTCAGGTAAGTCAATTATATTAGATAGCTTGTTATCTACCGCATGGTGAACTTCAGAAACTTTACAATTTAGCCCAACTTCTGAATTATCTGCAGGAGCCTTTAACATTGTAGCACTTATAACAGGTCCAAAATTCTCAGCTTGAGTGCCAGGAATCTCCCGGACATCAGATCCAAAAGAATCGCTATATGTTTTGTCTCCTTTACATGAAACAGCTGACTTTTCTGGTGACTGCTTACCCATAGATTGCTGATGAGCAACACCACAAATCCCTTTATCTGATACATCAGGAGCAGAGAAAGAACAACTCATCTTTTCTGGCGAGTTATCAAGCCTTCCTTTTCCAGATTCAGAAGTGACAGCTTTCAAATTGTACTCATCAATTTCATTGCAATCAAACTGCTTTGGCTCCACAAACACACAAGAGTCAGAGAGAGTTGGTGTGACCTGAGACTCTAAGTCTCCTGTCTGCTTAAAACTAGTACTAGAACTGCAAGACTGATGAACATGATCGTGTAAAACAAGCTCATCAACCCTAACAAGGCTGCCAGTTTTCTCTTCATGAAGCATATTATGAGTTCCACAACAGGCTGGAGCAGATTGACCACTTGAAGTGTTCTGAAGTACTTGTTTAGCAGACCATTGTTTGCAACCTGATTTGGATATTGTATTCCTAAACCCAGTATTGTCATCATAAGCAACAGGCTGATATGTTTCCGTGTCATCCGACCGAGTCTGTGACCTTGTCAATCTATGAAACAACCCAAATGGCTTAACTAACCTCGATACCTCATGTGAATCATTAACCTGTCTTGCTGATGCCACACTTGATGAAACAACAATGCCTCCATCAACCTTGGCAGAGAGAGAAGTTGCTTCCAAATCAAAAAATTCATCCACACAAGCATCATGTTGAATAGAACTCCGAGATGGAAGAACATCACTTTCTTGGTGTCTTTTGAGATCTTCTGAGATTGATTCTCGAGTCTCACAATCTTCATTGCAAACATTAGGAGGATTAACCTTCACCAGATATCCATCAACACACTCTGGGGGTAAACTATCCTCTGAGTCCATTATGGCAATATCTGTTCCCCGACAATAATCAGAAGAGCTACCAGCTTTTGAAGAATCAAAGCCACAACATTTCCGTTCTCCATTTTCAGACCTGGTAATTTTACCAGCATAAACATTTGTTTCCTTATCTTTACAGAGAAAATCTGCACCATCTACTCTACTGTCTTTACAGCTTTCACAGCAGACAGTAGATGGTCCAACTGATTTTGGTGAGTTAACATAATTATCAGCATGCTTAAAATCAGAGATAGGCATAACTTCCATTCTCCTTGCTTTAGAAATATGAGCAAGGGCATCTTCTTCGCAATCCTCTGATGAACAACTGAATGTTAAAGAACCATCAACAGAAATTGGGACTTCTATACAACTTTTAGACATAGTTATTCTATCAGAGTATGCATCCATTCCTATCTCTCTGCCCATGTGATCTGCTTCATCAAAATCCCTGTCCTCACAACCTTGACCACCAACGACGCAGGGTTCTGCCAATTGGAGAACCTCATCATCCTGACCTGCTTGGTCGGTAGCAGAGAGAGAAAACCTAATCTGGCTAGAAAAAGTATCATTGATATTCTCACATCTGAAGCGGCTCTTAGCTAGTGCCTTTGCACTACTGCGAAGCTCAAGAGCTTTTTGTCTGGACTTGGATCTCTGGATTCCAGCTAGAGACTGATTTGGTTCGCTGAAAATATTTAAGATCCTTTCATCTGTCTGATCCTCAGGTGAGGTAACACTAGCATCTGGCTCGGGAGCAAAGTTGAGGGCACATGCATTTAAATCCTCACTGTTCAATGCAGCGGCGGTGGGATCATCTTGTTTATTCAGACCTATATTAACAGCTGGATTTTCTGTGAATACTCTATCACAAAATTCGTCATTATCTTCTGCAAAGTTGAGGGCACATGCATTTAAATCCTCACTGTTCAATGCAACGGCGGTGGGATCATCTTGTTTATTTAGACCTATATTAACAGCTGGATTTTCTGTGAATACTCTATCACAAAATTCATCATTATCTTCTGCAATGACTATGTTACTGTACCCAGGGTAGTTTACAAAAGAACAACTGGCAGATGGTTGCACATATGGACATATAAGTTTTGAGATTAGCTCTTCTTTGTTTAGCTCTGCAATGACACAACAAGAAGGAAAAACAATGAAATGACTGTTCCCTCCCAGCCAATAATGTTGTATCATGCCCGTATTAGAAAGAAGAGAGTCAAACTTGGTACTTCTTTCACCAATTAACATATGGCTATAGCAAAACTAGAACTACTTATTTTAAAAACTGCAAACACTTAATAATTTTAATGCATTGAACCTCAAAGAGACACACACAATTCAACAAAATAATTAACAGATACAACAATGGAAACCTGAAAATATGAAGTTCTATAAGATTATATGCCTCAGAAAGTTTAATCCACGGAATATACTGATTGTACCAATGCAAAGGAAACTCGCTATCAAGATTTGCAATAGTTAACCTAGAAACAAACTAGAAGTTTGAGAATTCAATCAGATCAAATAAAAAGCATGCCCTTTATTTTCAAACCTCAGAATTTAATTCTAAGTTGTGAATCGAACGAAGCACCTGCACAGGTAATGATAATATTTACGCAAAATACCTTCAGAATCTGAGGTGCTAGGGTTCCAAAGCCAAGAAGGAGGGGTAATTCCGTCAATGAGGAGTTTGGAAGCGAGGTGCTGGCTGTACAATTCCGTCTGTTGCTTCACCTGTTCGATTATCGATTTCTTCCGCTCGAAGATCTGCACCAACAGCTTCTCTACTGTCGTCATCTTCCCCTACGATGCCGTATGGTTACAAATAATCCATCAACCACAAAACAAGCCTGAGATTGCAATGGCTGGAGATAGAAATTGTTCAGATGTGAAGAATTTGCAGGCTGTGTGTGACCGTTGAGTGAACGGTGGAGATCATATTGCGTCGAGCGCGGATGGGGATTTCAAATTTTTTTGGGTGATCCAGTAGCAACGTTCAAAATAAATGAATGATGGAACTGGTAATAGTTTCGGGTCGGATCTGATCCGGATTATTTGGGCCTAATCTGGGCTGTTTTTGGGCCTTATATTGAGCAGAGTTCTCTGGTCCCGGCCTGGTCTTTCATTTTAGAGAGAGAATAGAGAGAAAGAAAAAAAAGTATATTTGGGTACATTAATTTTAAGTTTTCTTTTTCCTTTTTTTTTTTTGGTATAAAAATTTTCTACTTAATTTAATAAAATCAACTCTTTGAAGTTTTTATTGGGCCAGAACATAATCCTTTTGCTTTAATTTGATTAAATTATATCTCTTTATTATTATTTTATTGGTCTATTGCAAAATACAACAAGAAATTTCAATGTCAATACAAATTTTAACATGTAACAAAATAAAGGGTACTCATCCCTTATTACCCCTTTTCATATAACACCATACCTTTCTATCCCCAAATATAACATATTATCCCAATATACTTTTTTTTCATTAAATCACATCTCTATCTACCCCTTTCAATCATTAGCATTTATGACATTTTACCAAATTCCAAGATTTGTTTTTAAACATTTAATACTTTCTTACTTAATTTTTATTTCCACTCCAAATATCCATTATATCCGGATAAAATATAAATAGATCGAAATCAGGCCCAACATGCTTCCGTAAATTAAATTCATCCCCTAAAATTCATACCTCTATTTGACCGCAACAGCACCGGGTGAGATGGTTTGCAAAGCCACCAGCTGGAAAATCACTGCCCCTAGACCGTTCTACAAACAGCTCCTCACTGTTCAACTTCAACTCTCGGGGAAGATGGTCTGCAAGTTATCCAGCTCCTTCAGCAACTGTACAGCACAACCTTGGTTCGTTTCCTACACCAGGTGTATGAAGTATTGTGACACCCTATACCCCTCTGACGTATATTTAACAATAAAATATTCATAATGTAGACAGGTCATACTGACATTTCATTTATCCATATAAGTATAAGAATATTATTTAATAACTTGTATCATATAAAATTAAAACACACAACCAATATCTCAGCATAAGTCATATTAAATACAACTCAGGATACACGTGTTTCAAAATGCAAAATGAGGAGGAGGAGAAGGTTGCACGAGGCATCAGCCGGCCGACCTGGTATAGCGTGGCGTCTATATATACAAACCACCTCAAAAGAGCTATTGAACCTAAAACAATGTATATATGCGATTTTTATGAGTCGCAACTCAGTGAATATAAATCGTTAATTTATTCACACAATAAGCCAATAATAATCATTAACATTAATCATAAACATACGCAAATGTCACTATGTCCGGTTTATTATTCTGTGAACTGCTCAAGCGTGGATCTGTCCCGGGATTTCCAATATGTCATTGTGTATAGATCCGTAGGTCTCCAATATGATTTAGACCCGTAGGTCTCCATTGTGTATATAGACCCGTAGGTCTCCAATATGAATTTGACCCGTAGGTCTCCAATATGATTTAGACTCGTAGGTCTCCATTGTGTATACAGATCCATAGCAAGACAGTCACAGACCTTTTAATTTCGTGCAATTGTAATGCAACACAACACAACAATCATCTGAACATATGATCACGTATGTATTTACCAATATATCATTTGATCCAATGACAAATTCATATAAATACAAATTTCTTATATAACACATATAACAAACGTTGCATATAGATCACATCACATTGCGTATAAATCACATATACGATTTATACTCACCTGGCTATAATAAGTATCCGTTTGTTGCTCTGGTTTCTCTTCCTGTTCTACAGCCCGTGCTCCTATATGATTCAATGTCATTTAGCTTAATCATCCCCTTAACATATATTTCTATTATGCAATGAAATGCAATGCATATATGTTTTATTAACCATGTTCAGTATTTTCCCTATAACTTGAACTATAAAATTCCGAGTCGAGCAAGGTAAAATTCTTTAGGAACTTAACATATAGCTCTACAACTTTCATGTTTAGCATTTTTCAAAATTCAGTCTTCAACTTGCTTAAAATTAAGCCACAATCACATCATACATATATAATACTAAATTCTAGCAACCTTTATTCTTTTGACATTATCTCACTCAATATTTAACCGAGACATCTACGGTCTTCTTCTGCGTTTAGCTAAAAGATAGGGCTATAAGTTTCATGTTTTAAGTTTTTCCTAATTCGGCCTATAAAGCTACCAAAATATCCGATGAATTACGAGAACTGGATATATATAATTCACTAATTTCTTTGTACCTTTTTGAGACAATCTTTGAGAATTCACTCCGATCAAATCGAAGAGTATGTTACCACGAGCTCCCTCTCAAAATTTGAAGAAAAATGGTGAAGAAACGAACCCGAATTCACAAACCCTTCTCTTCTTCTTTTCTTCTCCCTCTGTTCTTTTTCCCCTGCTCCTTTTTTTTCGTCTCTGTTATCGTTTTCCTTTCTGCTGTACTTTTTCTTTCTACTTTTCTTTTTATTTATTTATTTACTTACTCCACCGAATCCACCGTCTCACTTCCTTTCTTTTGCTTTCCATTTTCTTTTTTTTTTCTTTTATTATATATATATATTATAATATTAATTAAATTTTATATTTCTTTTATTCTTTTCTACATTTCTAATTAATTTCTACCATTTATTTTCAAACCAAGTATTATTCTAAATTTTTTACGAATGTCAATATGATATGTTTTTAATACATTATGAAATGAATGTCAAATGTCGTGTATGTTTTGGGTCGAGGATGTTACAGTATTCCTTCTAGGGGACGAACTAATTGTACTAAAAACGCATGTTGAAAGCAAAAGTCTTTCTTTTATTAAGAACTTGAAAATATTTATTACAACATATGTAATCTCCTTTTGGGAGGAGAATTACTGGTTTAGCCTCTCATAGAGAAGGCTTGAACTTGAAAACACATAAACTCTTAAACACTCAAACTATTACAAAAACTAAGAATGATAGATGTTTTGAAGAAAACTGAGGGGAATGGTCGATGTCCTTAGCGATGTCCTTAGCTTCCTTCACTCTCCCTATTTATAGAGAGAAATCCGGATGTGAAATGAGGATTTCAATCCCTCTTGAATGAGCTGGCTGGCTGCTTTCAATTGTGGCCAATCAGTCTTCATTTCTCTTTATTGCCCCATAACTCAACCATGTGAAGTTTGTCGGGGAATCTCTTGCTTTTGACTCACCCTTCCATGTGATAGTGGTTGGAGAGTCCTATTCTCATGACCTATCCCATTTAATTTTATCGGGAACGTTTTAATAATTTACTCGTTGTGATCCCCGGGGATATCGTTTCTTTTGTGCTGGGCCCTTCTCTTTATTGGTTCCAGCTACCTGTCGGTCGGGTTTGGGTCGGAAACCTTTTCCAAACTTGGGCTCTTTCTGTTCGGGGCACGCTTGACAGATCCGATCGATCCATCTTCCGATGTGTGTCATATTACAGAATTTCCGGTAAGTATCTTTGCTCGTCGGAATCTTGTTCTCCCAAAGGATTTTCCTTTTGGTTTCAAAAAGTTCCTCTGCAAAACCTGTTGTCGATCCAGTCATTGTATTCAGCATGAATGATCCATTGGCTGAATTCTGGAAGACCTTGAAGGAGTATTTGACCTTGTCCATCTCTGTTAGACAAGTCCAAAGTCCTCAAGCTCGTCGTGTAGAAGCTTCGTCTTCAGTAAATGCTCCTACAAGTATCGGGACTTCTTCCGGGGAGGTCGTCTTTATGTATTTTAAGGCATTCCCGTCTGGTCTCCGAAGCTTGATAAAGTGAAAAGCCTCATGGAAGCCCTTCTTAGCTGGTTCTGGAGCGACACTAATAAAGTAGAGCTCCAAAATGTCTCCTCTGGACAAGTGAGGATTGTTTGTCCAAGTCTCGTGAACTGTTTCCCCAATCCATCTTGGTAATTTTGAGATTTCTGGGAAGCCAGGTGCAATGGTATACACTGAAGCCAAAGCTCCAAAATTATACCATTCTTGAACTTCGTTTGGATGACTTCCAGGTTTCATCCACACTCTTGGATATTTCCCGGCTATATCAATGATTGATTTTTCCGGGTTGATCCCTCTTCTCGTTACCAGTTTCTCCCATTGTCTTTGGTATACCTGCATCGGAGAAACTTCGTTAGTGTGAGATTGAACCTTTGTTTTGCCTGTCTGCGGCCTCAGGTTCAACTCGACCTCTTTAACCCCAGAGGTACTGGGTTGACTTGAAGACTCGGGTTATGACACCGGAGCTTCAACATTCATTGCAGATGGTACACCCTCAAGAAATGCATCACCTGTAACACTCGTAGACATGGTATTGGAATCCATAGCCTTCAGGTTAGAGTCCCGATCTCGAAGTTCTTCTTTTAGCACCGTAGAAGATGCAGCCTGGAGGAGAGGCTTATGTAACGCTTGGAACATAAGTCCCTGAGCGTATTGGCATGCTCGTATTAGATTAGAAACGGATTTCTGATCTTCTCGTTGAAGTCGTCCGGCAACTTCAGCATTGAGACATAACGTCCCAAATTCTCGTTCAAGACTCTCCAGGTTTTCCCTGAGATGTCTTACTCGTTTAAGGACCTCGTCAGCCATGTGTCCTTCCATCTCGTGTTAAGAAATCTGCAAGAACATTTTCGTGAGATTTCACAATGACAATATCATAATCATAATATTGGCATTCAGCTTGCCATCTAAGTATCCTAGCCTTTTCTGGTTTAGATTCAATTTTATTTTTTAAAAAAGTTTTGACACTTGAATTATCAATTTTTAAGATAAACTTTTTAGCCAGTAAAAAGAGCGGCCATTTTTTGAAAGTCTTTCTGACTGCAAAGAATTCCTTCTCGTTGATATGTCATCTAATTGTTTCTCCATCTGAAAACAGACCGCTGCAATATCTGCATGGCACTTCTCCATCTGGTGTAGCTTTCATAAGAACAGTTGTCCACCAATGATCACTGGCGTCTGTGTAAAGAACCAGTTCATCCTCATCTTGAGGTCTAGCAAGTTTCGGAAGCTTGCTACAAACTTCCTTAAGCTGCTTAATCCCTTCTCGATGTTCATCTTCCCATTTGAAAGCAACATCTTTCTTGAGTAATGGGCTAAACACTTTTCTGTGAAATGCTAGATTGTTGATGAACATTCCAGCGAAGTTAACAACTCCGAGAAAGCTTTGAAGTTGTTTTTTGTCCGTGAGATCATCTGGAAACCCTTGTATCTTTTCTACAATATGACTTTGTAGAATGATCCTCGATTCATCGATTTCAATTCCGAGGAATTCAATCTGTCTCGTAGCAATTACTGTCTTCTTTTCTGAAAGCACTAATCCCTCTTTGTGACAAACATCTGAAAATATTGTCAAATGTTTGAGATGCTCCTTCATGTTTTTTGATGCGATGAGAATATCATCGATGTATACGAACATAAAGTTGAAATAATCCTTGAAGAGATTATCCATCTTTCTCTGATATATCTGGGGTGTATTTGCCAATCCCATAGGCATCACGTTCCAGACATAGTGTCCCTGTGGCGTGGAGAAAGCTGTAAACCTTTTACTTTCTTCTTCCATCTTTATCTGGTAGAATCCAGACTTGCAATCGAACTTTGAGAATATCTTGGCACCTTTGATGCAGTTAACCAAGTGTTCTCTACTCGGGATATAGTATCCATCAAACTTCAGAATGTTATTAATCCCTTTGTAATCAATAACAAGTCTAGGTTTACCTCTTTTGATTTCTCCATGATTCCTCACAAGGAATCCCGGACTGCTATATGGAAAAACTCCTGGTGATATCAACTTAAGGTCCAAATGTTCCTTAAGTATCTTCTGCATATCCTCACGATCATTCTGATTCATAAGGATTGGTTTGAGTCTTACAAACTCGTGTTCCTTTCCAGGTTTAACCTTTAAGGAAACTTTGAGCTCGTTTCTGTCTCATCATGCTAAAGGATCTTCATTGTAATTTCTTTGGATCCTTTTCTTAAAATCCTCGAGTGATATTTGTTCTTCAATGGTAACATCACTCTGTGGATTCTCCATTATGGCTTTTCGCAATTCTGCAATAATCTCTAGAGTAACTCATTCTTCTCCTTGTATTCTGAACGAATACAAAGTATTATCCCATCTCTTGGTATCCTTTTGTTTGGAACCAAATTGTCTAAAGGATAATAAGACATCACCAAATCTTCTTTTATCCGCCATCTTTGGATGTCGAAGTTTGGCTTCATCACCACGCTTGCTGCGAAAAGGAAAAGACATTTTTCTGTAAAATGTTTCCCGCAGTCTCTGGACAATAATCTTATGATCACATAACGTTGTGAAAATAAGCCTTCTTGTCTCATTTTCCTGTGTAAAGCGCTTGAATGTCTGTAGGAAATTGTTTCCTAGCAGAACATCGGCGCCTGTATCATGGAAATAAATTGGTGGTGTCTTCATCTTATACCAAGGGGTATCACCGGTGCCTCCAATCATGATTTCCGCTTGTTTGATTCCTTTGTTAAGGATAAGAATCCTTTTGGAGAAATCTCGACCTGCAATGGCTGGTAGATCTTCTCCCATTTCTTTAGGAAAAACCTCCTGCTTTGCAGTACAAATTCCTGCTCCTGAATCAACATAGGCTGTGAAATATTCAGCCTTGTATTCAGCATATAACATTCCGATTGAAATATATATAGAGAATGGACTAGTGGTCATCTGATTCGGTATCTTTTATCAGCCACTGTAAACTCTATTCCATCTTGCAATCTTTCCCAAGACATATGATCCTCAAGAAAGTTGATACCCAATATTAATTGTTCTGGGATTTTTCCTGCGACTCCTGAGATAATCAGTTCGATTTCACCCATCTTTAGGCATCCTTGAAATCGACCAACTATCGGTTGTTGTAGGTAATATAGGACATCACAAGGAAAAATATTATCCTTCTGGTTGATGTCAAATATTACTTCAACTGCTCTACAGTCTTCTGGACATTTCAGCTCTCCTTGTGTTTTGAATACACCTGGGATTTGCTGAACTATACTAGACCTTCTTTCCTCCCAACGACTGCTACTCATCAGTCTATCTTGTTGGAAAGACATTCTCCTTGTCTCTATTCTGAGGCTTTGACTCCTGTTGAAGACCGGTTGATCTTGTATTTTCATATCTATCTCCTTTATAGTCGGAGATTCAATGAGTTCTGGCAAAACCACCTTAGCGAAATCCTCGAAGATTCTCGGGACTTCGATAAATTCCTTTCTCAAGAATACATCTGAATGGTGTGTATTCGAGAGAGCATAGGAAATTTTGTAGGTGATCGAGTAAGGTCCATTCCCTTCTTTCATCAAGTCATCTCTTTTAAAATCTTGATGAAGGGTCAAGACTTTGTTGAAATCTCGATCTCCTAAATTGTATGCAATACGAGGATAGACATTAAATGCCAATTTCCCTGCACACAAATTTCCTGTCACTGCCCCAAGGCATGAATCCTTGAGATTTGAGATTCGCTTGTCAAATATGGCAAGATTGAGAGGCGAATCAATTCCTTCTTTGAAAGTTGCTTTAATAATAACTCTTATGGCTCCGATATGAATCCATGAGAGTGTATTTGCAACTTCTCTCTTAACTTGGCTTCTGATCTCCTAGACCTCACGATAAGGGATCAACTGCATCTCGATCAGGTTACTTGTGAATTCCATTGGAATGACGAATTCTCCCGTAGTAACCCTATGGATAATTTGGTGTTTTCATTTACGAATTCCAAACTTATCCAAGACCTTTTCCATAGCTCCAATGGTAAAACCATCATAGATCTGAAGCTTCGGATCTTCTTTCATAATCCTCATGAGAGTCTTATGAGAGACTGTTGTGTGAGAGAGAAATCCTGACATATCTTCTCTCATTGTTTGAAGAATCTCTTATTCACTCCGATTCTGATGTGGATTTACTTCCATCATCCGAATAGATCTCTTCTTCATAGATGCTTTCATCTGAGGGTAGATCCTCAAATTGATACACCTGTATAAGATCTTGGTAATAGACAGCTTCATCGAATTCTGGTGTTGCTTCGAACTGTCTAAGACCTCTTCTTTGATTGTCTGGACAATCCGTTGAGATATGTCCTTTTACTCCACAAGTCCAGCAATTACAGTCTTTGAAACTTTCATTAGCTCTGGTGTGAGCTCGCCTGAAAGTTCTTCTTCCCATAGATCTGCTGGAACCTCCTTGGTTTGAACCTGTTGATGAGGTTCTACTCCTGCTTGGTGCCGGTCTTTGCCCTAACTTGTAGCTTCGGGCTTTTTATTTAGACCACATCCTTCTAGGTCTCCATGAAGACCTATGACTCCTTCTGTTGTTGTTGCTCCCACGGCTATAAGGATGGCTTCTCTGTTTCATCCTTTTATGCCTCCGGGGTTGACCTCCCACAATTGTTAGGATGTCGTTTTCTTCGCAACATAAGGGAACCATCTTATTGATTCCTCTGAGTCTCTTGTAATTTTTGTAGAGTGTTGCCTGGTGGTACCATTCAGATAGCTTGGCTTTTAGGAAAGACATCCTTCTGGCCACTGTATCCAAATCGTCTGCACTCTTGTATTCCCTGATAAACATTTTTCTCCAGGGACTCGGTATCTTCGCAAAGAAAAGTTGCGAAGCTTCTTTGTCATCCACCTTGGTATTCGGTGAATAACTTAATATATTCGTCAATATGACAAATATCATGTAACTCGAGGCAATAGAGGGCTTGCTTATATCGTTTTCTTTTTTCCTCTTCTATTCCCTCAAAATATCCTACGCCGATAAAATGGATTTTGAATAATTTGGCCATATTATCAGCAATTCCTGTCAATGACTCACCAGCAGTAACATTGTTCCTCATATCTGGTGGTGTCATATCCCACGCTCTTTTTACAGATTCTTCAAGACTCATTTCAAGAAGTAGAATGAATCCTTCTTTTGTAAGATCAAGCATTCCTGCTGCAATCCTCATCGACGATGCCCAGTCATCTATAAGGACTTCTCGATTCTTGAAATCTAGAATATCTAGATTTAGCATTAATCCATATGGATGTATCGGATTAAGCTGTGATTTTCCATAAGGCGTACTCTGAAGATCTGGCCTCTTGGATCGTTGTCGGGTTCCCGAAACAATCGGGTCTCCTCTAGTAGTAAAATCTCCAGCGTGTGGCATTGGTTCATCCACGTGATGTGAACCTGAACTTTCTGCTACGTTGGGATCTACTAGTGATTGTGTAGGTGGTCTTGGGTGTTGGTCACGAGTAACCAAAGCTAAACCATCTCCTGTTTGCATCTTTAGATCCAATATACCTAATCCTGCAAAGGACTCGGCAAGTTCTTGTAGATCTTCAAGATTCATTCTTTCCATATCCATCACTTTTAATTTATGACGAATTTTCCTTTGATGATAGCTATAAGTTTTTCATCTCGGGTCATTGGTCGTACGACTTCAGTTGGTATCCCTTTTTGGTGTAAATAGGGAACTGTTCCGAAATCTATACGTTTCATTCCTCCGGGAACACTTGGTCTGTTCTCCAGATTTTTGACTCGCTTTTGGATATCATGAAGGATTTCAAGGGTCTCCTTATGATATTTTACCATTATCTCCATTTGGTTCTGGATCTTATGAACTTGTGTTGGTAGATGATTATGGCGGTTGCCATAATTCTGCACCGTCTTCTGGATCTCTCTAAGATCAAGGCCGATCTTAGATGTATCCGGAATTATCTCGCTCTAATCTGGTCCTCCTTTAGAGCTCATGGTTCTGATGAGCGTACTCCTGTTGGTTTATCAGATAAGCATATAGTATCTGGTTTATCGAAAGAAAACCCCGATAATATGATGCTTGTCTCTGGCAATGCCGTAAGGTTTCCCCGTCGGCTCTTGCATTCTCCTTTTCAACATATTGGTTATTCCAATATGTTAATCTCTCTTGGTGTTCCTCTTGGTGCATCGCCAGAATTTGACGGTACCTCCAGTATGGTAAACATCTTGGACAATCGCTCAAATTCATGTTTCTCGAGGAATTCTCCTCACCAAAGGTTAATTTCATAACAATAATAAATATCATAAAAGTTCTTAATAAACCTAGGCTCTAATACCATTTTCTCAGTACGTTTTTCATCCGATTTTATGCCCAATTTTCATTTCCGAAGGAATTTGTACGTGACATTGTTATACATTATAGACCACTGGTTTTTAAGCAGTATCGGCACGAGGAAAGTATTCCAGCCTATATACTTATTCCTTTTAAGAAAATCAATCTTTAAAGTTAAATTATCGGGTCCGGATTTTCAATATTCGGGGTGGAATTATTAATTAAATTAGAAAGCATATAGATTGGATTTAGAAAATGTGTTTGGAAATAGTTAAAATTAAATGATTGAAAGGTGGGTCAAAAGGGTTCAAAGGATTCAAAAGATCCTTTGACTAAGAAATGAGTATATTGGGATGTTTTGTTATATTAGGGGTAGAAATGGATATAGTTATATGGAATGGGGTATTTTGGGATATTTACCCCAAAATAAATCACGGATTAACTTTATTTCACCGCAAGTCACCTATGATTTTCTACTAAGACTTTTGGACATGTAACATGTTCGATCAATTTATTCACATTAACGGTCAAGCTATAGGTCAAACAAAATAACAATAATGAAAGTGACAAAAAAAGAAAAGTTGTTTTCTCTTCAATGTATTAGAATTACATAAATGATAGAATAAAACGACGTTAATTTATCCATTTATCATTATTTAAAAAAAAAATAATGTTTGATCAACAAACTAACATCCAATGTGGTTAAATAAGCTTAGCATGACCAGAAGAAGTTGTCGAAAAATCGACCATAATCCAAATTTTGCAAAATAACAAGTCCATGGTTTGTTTTGCCAATTTTGAAAATCCATATTGAAATTGCAATTTATTGAAAGTTTAAGATTTTTTTTTCTCCTATTCTATTTGAGATCTAATCCCTTTAAATCAATTCCATTAACTATTAATAGAGGAACTTGATTTTGACAAAAAAAAAATTGTGCACCTGGTGCACAAACTCTAAATCCGTACACTCAAATCAATCCATCCCACCACCCTCCCGCACACGCCTTCAGGTCGCAGACAAAATTCGTCCAAACATGCTCCCAGATACCAGACATTTATGTTATGTTAACTATACAGTTTAGTAATGTTAATCATACATTTTGTAATGTTAGTTATACCTTAGTATTTTTTTAAATAGGCATATTAATATTTCATTCCTTTTAGTTATAACAGTCATACCATACCTTTTAGTTATGTTATAAGTAATATCACATAAAGATACGAGTAATATCACATAAAGGTAAACATGTACAAATTATGACGAAATTAGGGTTTTATTAGAGATAAAAGTATTAAATAAAGGTATGATATTTGGACATAAATATATGACTAATATAACATAAAAGTATGACTAATATGACATAGAGGTCAAAGTAAAAAAAAAATTAAAATTAAAAAGGGGTGGATCTGAATCAACCCACACCTGCACCTGACCCGCATGCATGTGTGCATCAAATGCACAGGAGTGCTACTCCTTGATTTTAACTAAGATAATCGTAATCAAACTCTATTTCATCGGGGGTTAAAGTAGAGAATAAATCCAAAAAATATATATATATATATATATATATATATATATATATATTAATCAAGGACTTTAGATGTGCGTTTTTGCTATGTTTAATAGAGAGTAACATTATTCCTATATTATTCTAATTCTTATGCCATATTTATTTACTGTTTTTTTAAAGGATTTTCTTTTTATTACCGAGTTTCAAACTTACTGTTCAGGGACAAAACCTTATTCCTATGATCCAACATAATTTAGGACCACCTCATTTTCGAAAGAAAGATAAGGACCCTTCTTATTAAAAAAACAAAAAAATTAGGACAGTTTAACAAACTTAGAGGGAAAATACAATTCATGTATTAGTTTAAATATACAAAATTTCAACATCTATAATTTTGCAGCTTCCCATGATTTGGACTGAGAGTTGCATCTACCAAAAAAGAACTCATCAGACCCCTCAAGAGTGAGATACTCAGCTATACCAAATTCTACAGAATATTTACACAGCATTGTCATCAAGACAAAGTCACCTTCTATGCCTCGTGAAGTGCTTTCGCGCCTTTGTTCGCTTCCAAGACAATATCCCACTGTCCAACAACCCGTTGTTTCTCCTCTTGAGCGAGCCGTTGCTAACAGAAGACACTTCAAGCGCCTCCAAAGAAGATCCATATTCGATGATGTTGGTCACAATCGCGTGCACAATAACCTCACTTTTGGGAACTAAAACGGCCCTCCTCTCCACCACTGCTGTCTGCCCACAACATGGCTCCTTCATTGCTCGGGTTTTCAGGTTCTGAATGATGGAATCCTTATCTTCTTTGCAACAGTCAGTTAGAATCTGAAGAAAATGCTCGATTAGGTTACAAGTTACAAGGTGCAGTTGAACAGGTAATCTGTGATGAAAATCAAAGAGCCTTTTCTAACCTCAAAATCAACGGGGATATTGAGATTGGAATACGAACACTTGCAACCAGCACTGAAGTTTAATTTCAGCAGAATATTGAAAGGTTTTGCGTTTCTTGCTGTCCTCCTGATGAGTAATGATAAGGAGATTTATACAGGCAGAAACGACTCTAAATATAACTCATTATGTAAGAATAAAGATGAAGGAAATACCGTTTTAACTGAAGAGGTTGGTCATGTAGAACTGCCGCCTTCATGTTTAGACTTTCAGAGAAGGAGACCTATTTCATATACAACAGAAAGTAACGCACTTAAAAAGAGGAAGGAGATGAATTTGGAAATGCAAGATGATTCTAAAAATGTTACAGATGATAGAACTAATCCTTATTTATATTTCAGTCCACGAAAACAGAGTTTATATGAATATAGAAAGCACGAGAATCCACAGCTCCAAGCGAGTCCTCAAATAATAACATTCAGCACAAATCAATCTATTGTTGTTTCTGCATTTCATCAACGAATTATAGGATTGCAGAATGTTTAATTCAGAAAGGGACCTGCAAATTTTGTGGACTCACCTCGACTGATTTAACAAAAGGCAATGGTGCTTGGTTCCCATGCACGCTTGCTATCCTGAGGGTCCAGTTCACATATTTTTTATCTGAGAAAGATTTAAGTGGACCATCAAAAGCAGCAACATCAAGATACTTGTGATCATAAGATGAATTAACTGAAAAGATATAAAGAGAGAATAGAGAGGACTGATGAAACAGTCTCAGGAGAAATTACCTAGACTTAGTGCCTGAGTTAAAATGATCTGAAAAAAGTCGATCCTAACAAATGGAGGGATGCTCATATTTAGCATGTTCATGACTCCTGTGATCACCTGTAAAAGGTCATTTTAGCCAGTAGATACAGAAAAATAAACCATACACAATTACCTTACAGAAGTTATAGCCATGCACTAGGAAAATGCACCAAAGCAGTGCAAATGGAGATTATTTAGCCCCAAAAAAGCATTTCTTTATATACCAAAATATGGAGGCAACTGAAGGACCTTTTGAGGTAAGAGAATATCATATCGAGTTTGTCAATTGTTCGTTTTGGTATCAGTAGGTAATGCCTGAACACTCTCATAACAGTCTTTCTGCTAAAGCATATGGTCCCCTTCACAGTTGAAGTGCCAGTCTTAGAAACCAAAGTAATTCAAAGGAAGAATGGGTGTTTAAATCCCTCTAAATCCACGAGATATTAGGTTCTACCGTGAAATAGACAAAAAATTATCATGAAATGAAGAACTCAATAATCAAATAAAGTTTATCAGCAGAGAATCCACCTTATCTACACGTCCGTGTATCACCAAATTCGCTTTCTTGTCTTTGGGGGTTTTCTGAAAAATTGGAAAGCACAGCTTAACCCAAAATAACAGCAGACTCATCTAACTTGTATGACACATGTATAAGTTTAGGGGTAACAATTTTGCTAATCTATTCGACAAGCTCGGGGAACAAAAGGATTACCTGAAGATTAACAATTACAATCTTTCCTCCACCCTTGAGGCATTTTAGGGGCAAATTGCAAGCTGGGGTAATCTGCAAACTGCACAGAGTAACATCAGTCATAATGTTGAACTGAACACGAAGCAGGAATGATTTCTACAAATATAATCCTAGAAATTTTTACACAAAAGAGGAATCGGCTTCAGGTCACGTGACTAAAAATCAATGGCATTACCAGTAACATAATAGCAGTAGTACAATATACATGATATAACAGGAACATGAATTTTGTCTGCTAGCATTTAGCAAATGAATCATGGAATAGAAGCACATTATTCGTTGCTCTTGCTTTATGCTTTGTTTATCCTATACTTTGCCTCCATCTCGATAAATTGAAAAAAGATATAATCTGGATCAAAGCCCTGATCTGCGTAGATTCAACTTAAAACAGACAATGACTTAGCAGGTAGTTATGAGGACATCAATTAAACCATTATTGACAATCACAATTTAAACTTCCCCAAGAGACTACAATTTTCAATGAGAAGAAAATCATCCTTGGATATTATAATTTATAAATAAGAATAAGATATCATGCATTGCAAAACATTTCCCCTTTATATATTCATAACATTGACTTTGGTTCTCATCACAGGACATCACCACACCTAAGATCAAATAGCTTCAACCATAAAAACAGGAAAGTTCTGTCCAACTATACAATTTAAGCATTGGAATTCCTTGAGTTACGACAAATTTGATTGGTACATAAGTCACATTTGTTGAGATGTTAATCTTTCCTTCGATTATACAACTTCTTTATAAAACCTTGGAAAATCAATTTGATCCCTTGAAATATGTTGCCTAGGAAAAGAATCTAGCCAGCTAATCTTCAAGAAAAAGGAAAGAGATGCATCCAAAATAAAAGGGATAGTATAATTACCTCGTTCCTAGGCATAATACAAGATCAGCCATTTTGCAGTGCTTTTCTGCAGGACCCATCTCCCTTTGTGGCAAAGCATCCTTTCAGTTACAGATTTTTTTTTTTTTTTTTTAAAAAGACACATCAGCACTAATACTTGGAAAGGTGATGATTGAACAAGCCTTTGGCCAATTCCAATATACAAACCAAAAATAGTAATAACATATCAAATGTGGTAGCTTCATATAATTATTTGTACTTATTAATGCATATTTAAATCTGGTAAGCTGTAAGAGCTTTAATCCTATTTGAATGTGTTCTATTTCATCCCAAAAGAGAGCTGATCAAACTCATTGTCATATATTAGCACTAAATCATCTATTGTTACTAATTCACCATTGATAGACTTGCAATCTTGAGTTTCACCAGAAGCTGCATTCAACAATGTATGTGTACTGAGTAAGCATGCTTTTAAATGATTGTTGCAAAAGTACTTTTTTTTTTCTTCTTTGTTTTTTTCTTTTCCCCTAAAAAACAAAAGAAATCTGCTGATAAGCTCACTTTTGAGCCTGTGGCACCATACTGCAGGCAAGAAGAATGAAAGGCATCCAAGTATACTTGATGAAGTATTCAAAACCTGAATTTTCCGAAGGAAATTACCTCCCAGTCAAGAACAGTGTCCCTCAGTTTTGCTACACAACCTGCCTTGGAGCAACGGCGTGTAGTCTCCTTCAATCCAATAGTCTCAATTTCAAAGTCCCTCATATATCTGCAAGGGAAGTAACTATTAAGCTCAAACGTGACCAAACTCCATGGCCAGCATTCTAACTATACCGAGTCAGGTAAATACTATTAACTGAAACAACATTAATTCAAATTGGGAAGTGTATAGGAAATACTAACTCAGCTCCACAGGACGGGCATAGTTCCATGAAGGAGTTTCCATGTAATTCTGAAAGTTTTTCCCTTGGGATTCCAGAACGAATATGGAGACCATCAACATTCTATCATATTCAGAGAAGCAGCCACAAAATACAGTCAAATCTCTGAAAGCCAAATAAAGGAAGATTCTAGAACTTTTAAGTGTCAAGCATGAAATTATATACAGATGATGCATTTTGAGCAGCAAGTATAGCATTAGCATAATAAAACAGTGCAGATTCTGCAGAAAATTGACAAAGCAATGCTCAAAAGAAAGCAACTTTAGTATTTAGATTGGTCATTCACTCAGATGCTAAGAAAATGGTGAGTGTGGGAGAACAAGTACAACTGATTGCTTGGGATATTCAGTTCAAAATTTTTATAGGATGCCAATTGTAATGCTCACCTGGCTAATCAGGAATTTTAGAATACCAGCCTTCTCAAGTTCAACTAAAGCCATATGAGTTGTGCTTGGTGTCGCCCGATGGAAAGGTAAAGAAGCTTCAGGTAAAGCTTTGCCTTGACGCTGCAAATCAGGAACAAGAAAGTGGTGATCTTCTTTTGGTTAGTCAAGTTTTATGACAAGACAATAATTTTTATAAGCAGTCATACCAACGTAAAGCTACCGAAAAACATCTACTATGCTATGAATGAAATTCATGTTGTAGTGACAAGCACGTGCTACTGTGAGAAGAACTCAGGATCAGGTAACAACCATCTTAAGGTTCTTGAATCAATCATGTGGTTCATTTTCTCCTTCAATGGATCAAGTGCAACCCATGGAGCTGTAAATTTCAAAACATGATTCTAACCCAACCAGTTTCACGAAGTCAGGTGGCAAGTGATAATTTCCAAAATTTTTGCTCTCTCGGAATCACATCCAGAACAAATGCCTCTTCAAGAAACACAAGCCAAAATATTCATTACGTTGTTCCAATAGGAAAAGTAATCAGCTCAGGAACAAGACATTGATATCTTCGAATAGGGTCATTTCCACCTTCAGATGGAGAAAATTGTAGAAGATGCATGGAATGGTGGAGGCTTTGGCTAAAGCATGCCAAACAAATTATGAAAGAATACAATGAGCTGCCTGGGCTGAGAGAAGATAGAAGACTCTTCGTACCTGAAGTGTCCAGATGCCCTTGGGACCACGAAAGTCAGGTATACCACAAGAAGTGGATATTCCTGCCCCAGTAAAGACCACTAGGTGCTTGCTCTGCATGGACAAACAATGATCTAGAATTTAATTGAGAGAATCGAACTGGAAGACTATAAACCATTGTCAGGTCAGACCTTTTGAATCATCATGCCAAGTTGTTCAACCTGCAAATGAAGCTCACCATTATAAGTAGTCAAATCAGATCAAACAATCTTTAGCATGATGCAATGAACAAAAACTCCTTCGTCACATAAACTAATGACCATTCTGAAAGGCAGAGAAGGATGAGAGACTATAGCACCAAGGTTGAGTAAGTAGAAATCATTAACTGTTGCAGTATTCTCCATGCTTTGAAATTTTTATAAGTATCAAATATAATCATAAAAAAACCAGTCATGAATAGAGAAAACCAAGAAGGCGGCGATAAGTTGGTTCACAATGAAAAATGTTCCATCTTCATGTAAAGAAGTGTGAAAAATAGATTGATTTTAATTTTGCCTAAAACATACCACTGAAAAAAGGGAACAGAAACAGATACAAGCAATAAGCCCCTACAAAGTCATTCTTAGAAATTACTACATATTCCAGGTAATAATCACAGTTCAAAGTAGTTATCCTGTCAGCTGATTGCACCTTAAACTTTAACAAGTTATTCTTGAACTGCATATGCATAAATATGGTAGAATAAGTAATCTAGAAGCATTTGCCTTCAGGTGTTCATCCCGTGGCCATGCTAAAATTACCTTCAACTTCCATGCATCATGGAAGAAAAACTTCACAACTGGCATATTCACAAAAGGGAAACATGGACTAGCCTACTGGCCATAGCAGAAAATCAGTGTTTCTTAACAAAAGTTTTATCATCTCTCCTTCCATCCTATACAACAGACATGATGTAGGCTAACACTGTGCATAATGGGAGCAAAAGTCAGAATGACTACAAAGAAATGCATAGTTAATCTGGTGTAATCCCTATTACATGGTTAAGACAAGAATATTTTTTTCTAGATGAACTCAAAGACTAACATGCATCAACTGGAATTCCATCAAGGAGATTAAACTCTGATGCTCCTCCCAAGATTCATAACGTAATAAAGAGTCCATGATAATGCATATCAGTTTGAATTAGTTTGGATGAATAATCTAATCGAAACACACATAATCTTTTCCAGAAGAACCTTAAAGACTGGATACATGCAGCATTGCCCTCTTTATCATTTAATTCTACAACATCAATGTTCACTCATTCTCCGAGGCGAGAGCAACTATAAACTTTCTCACCTATTCCTATTATAAATAAGATTACCCAGCCTTTTCTCGTTAAATTGATCAAGTTTATGAAGAATGGCTCCCCAAGAACCAGCATCACATCATTCGATCTCTTAATTCCAAAAGATGCAAAATTAGGACCCCCTAAATTACTGTTCAACAGTGGCTTAAAAAAAATCGAAACTTTAACACTACTATGAACAAATGCAGTTCACAGAAAAGTAGATCTCATCGATGAACTAGACAAACTAATTCTAGGGCATTGGACTCATCACAAAATGGCAACAAAAGAAGCCTACAGATAATGCTGAGATAAAAAAGCATGATCACCAAAGCACACAACCAATAACAAATAAGGAAATTATCAAGAAACACTAAAAAACAATATAAAATTAGAAAATGTAAACTTATAAATTACACGGTAGAACAATGGGATGGAAAAAAAATCTTTACTTTCTCCTGCAAAACATGAGGTGGGTCGAAAAATTCCGACATTCCAACGTTGCCCACATCTTCGATCACAGAAAGCTTCTCAGCATAGCCCAGAGACATGGTTTTTTTTTTTTCTGGGCCTCTGAGAAATAAATTTTGATTCTCTTTTCTCACTTTCTTGCTCGGGAAAGTCGACGAAATTAAATGGGGAGAGACTTGATACACAAGGGGAGTCTTTTGCTGAGGTATAGTTGTTGTTATACTAGGAAATTGTGGTTCTTTTAAAGGAGACACCAGATCAGAAAAAAATAAAAAATTAATAAAATGAATAAAATTTTGAAAAACAATTTTGAAAAATTAGGAATTCACTGTTTTGCCCCTGCTGTTCTTGACATCTTGTTATAATATTTAGGAATGGTTATTTAAATAGAAACCAAATAAATTTTCTAAAAACGAATACTTTACAAGTTATTACATAAATTTGAGGGGACAATTACATAATTCAACATGATATTTGAGCACCCTAGATTTGAAAATAATTTGTTTTGGTAAATGTATAAAAACTAAAAAACAATTTTTTTTGTAATTTACTCTTTATTTATGAATAAAATTGTTTCAATACTCACTGATTTCTCATCTATTACACAGAAGGTTGAGGATGAGACCAACCCCCAATATAATCCTAGCTTGTTGAAGGGAATAAAATTTTATAAAATATTGATAACAAATTGTACATGTACTTTAAAGAGTAGGTCTTGTGTGAGACCGTCTCACGGATCCCATTCCGTGAGACGGGTAGGGTCGGATCGAAGTATTACATGATATATACAAAAGTATTACATGATATACATAAAAGTATTATCTCATATACATAAAGGTATTACATGATATTAAGTTATGTGATATTTTCAAAAAGTATTACATGATATACATAAAAGTACCACCTAATACACACAAAAGTATTACATATTACACAATTCACGCACGAGGAAGAAGAGCACCTGGGCACCTAGCTAGGATCCGCGCATTTTTGTGTTGACCCGACCCGACCCAATTCGGGTCATTATCCCAAAATACAAAAGTATTACTTGATATACATAAAAGTATTACCTATTACACATAAAAGTATTACATATTTTCTTATAGTCTGACTCAACTCAAAACGCATTCTATAATACAAAGTATTACCTAATATACATAAAAGTATTACATAACATACACAAAAGTATTACATAATTTTTATGTTTGACCCGACCCTATCCGTCTCACGGAATGGGATCTGTGAGACGGTCTCACCCAAGACTTTGTCTACTTTAAATTAATTTAATGAGATGAGTTGGTATACATCACATAACCCGCTAAATTATATTTATTAGTTTATCAAAATTAATTTGGATTGTAAATAGTGTGTTGTATTTCAAGTAACTAATAAAAAAATAGGGAGAAACATAAAACATCTATGTAAATTTCATGGGCATCTGTTTGAGATTTATGAAAGGATAAAAGTCTACATCATTATTGTAAAAACATTTGAATTTTATACAATGTTGTAAAGGGACAACAATTTGCAATTGTCATCTCTACATCACCAAACTTAATTACTTGCGGTATTCTCTTTTTCTTTTTCTTTTTTAATTTATTTTTCCTTTTTTTATTTTTATTTTTATTTTTCCAAATAATAAGAAATATTATGAAATATTTATTTTTATTGAAGAAAAAAAAAACAGTACACACTGCTGGAGATGAATGCCAAATTTTACAACAGAATAATGCAAAATTTACATTAAAATGAATGACAAATTTTACAACAGAATAATGCAAAATTTACATTAAAATACTGTGTAGTGTTGGAAATGATCAAATTAGTTTTAAGTTTTTTTTTTTTTTTTGAGATAAAAAAATATTAATATACAGATCGTTTAGATCTTACTCAACTAAAGATACATAATTAATATGCATGTCGTTTGAGAATCCTTTCTATGGAAAAATATTTGAAAATAAGAACCAATATCAATGCTTATAATTCTTGTAAATTATTTGGACAAGTTTAGAATATACTTATCAAATAGAATTCTATGAATTAACCTCACAGCATATAAAACGACACACCGCTCCACATTGAATTATATTTTTTAATTACTCTAAACAAATATATACTATTTTTTAATTACGAGCTGGGTATTATATGTTGGATCAAGCATGAATGTCATGTATATCGATTTTGTCAGTCTTAATATCACATCTTAATTAGTACAACTAATCACTTCACTAATGTTTCCATGTTTTCATTGAATTTAGGAGGGACTAACAATAGATTTCCCCAATATTTTGATTTTTCAATTAAAAAAGCTAAAAAATAATTTAATTCCAATTTTACCTTTAAAAATTAAAAAATATAAAAAAGGAAATTTGAAATACTATCCTCTCTTTTATCACTTCATTTTTCTCTTCTTCTTTTTTCAATTTTTTGATTATTTGACTTTGTTTTTCTAAATTTTTTGAGGAATTGACTGCTAAATTGATAACGGGCATCTCACAAATAAGTTAAATGTACAAAAATCGTATTAAAATCAAACGAAAAAACATAAAAAAATAGATCAAATCTGACCATATCCGTTCGGCCCTGCTTGGCTGAACACGCAGGAGAGCGTTCGGTCAACAAGGGCCGAAAGGACATGGTCGGGTTTGATCGATTTTTTGAGTTTGTTTGTTCGATTTCATACAATTTTCATATATTTGACTAATTCGTGAGATACTTATCATTAATTTAGCATTCAATTCCTTAAAAATTTTAGATAAACAACATCAAATAATCAAAAAAGTTGAAAAAAAAGAAAGAGAAAAATGAAGTGGCAAAAGAGAGGGTTGGGTTTCAAATTTTTTATTTTTTATTTTTTTTATTTTTAAGGTTAGAATTGGAATTCAATTATTTTTTAGCCTTTTTAATTGAAAAAATGAAAATGTTGGGGTGGGATTAGAAATTTATGGGGTGTCTTTAGTCCCTCCAATGAATTTAAACTTCTTCTGTTATATAATCTGTCCAACTACCTGACTTCGAATCTCCAATATAATCCACAATTTTTTTTTTTATCGCATGTTATACCGAGGTAGAATTTACACTTTTGAAATACAGAAGACATGTTTTAGATGCTTAAAAGTCAAATATTACTAATTGTTTTGTTGGAATTTTATGAGAATATTACGTGGGATAATGATCTCCTAAATATTAGGTCTTGACAATTTCAATATCATATAAATCACTTTTTGCAATTAAGTCATAAGAATTTTATATGTTGCAAGTTTAGTCATAAATTGATCGTTTTGTCAGAATTTGAATGTGTTGCTCACGTGAGCATTCGAATTCAATTTTCCGACATTATAGTAAAATTTGGAGCTTCTTGTGTATCCCCCATTATACACTTGGTGTGTGTTTGGAGAGGGATATTTTCATCCAAATTTGAGATCAACAAAGTTTAAATCATAATATGATTTTGATAATCCTATAACTCTTCTTTATTGTTTTCTACATTTTAACAATTCCTAACAATGTACTATTCTAAAATTCCCAACAACATTTACTTTTTCTATGATTTTCAATATGACAGTCACATCTTAACAATAATCATAGTATATTAAATTATAAAACAAATGCAAGATTATTAAAATCTACATTTTTCATAATCCACAAAAATCTCAAATTCAAACTTATAAAATTCACATATGCCCCAATCCAAACATACCCCACAGTTACATGTTATTTATTGGAGGTTCATTTACCACACAAAGAGTCATATTATTAAAATAGTGTAGAAATAGAATTTTGAATGTTCACACATGAACACATTGCAAAATTATAGCAATACCATCAATTTATGATATAATTACAACATATTAAAAGTGATGTATGAGATTGAAATTGCCAAGATGTTATTGCTTCGAGATTATTTTACATTTTTCTTAACAAGTTCCAACAAAACCACAAATTAAAATTAAAACTTATGAGATTTAATTGAAAAAAATCAACTGATATAGGACTAAAATTGTAAGATTCTATTGTTATTGACCATTTTTCCAAATTTCCCTGAAATATTTATGATTTGTTATTTTCAAATGTTTCAACAATAAATTTACAAAAGATCTGATATATCCTGAAAATATTTTAATTTCCACTCCATTTATACAGAATCGAGACCGTCATTATTGCTAGATCCGAATAATTGGATTGATTGTCTTTGAATTATGACGATAGTGGGAATAAGAGCCTGTGACGTCACTCATGAGTCAGGCCCACGGCCCAAACAGTGGCTTGTGGGCCTACGGATGTCCGTCGCCAGAGCCCAAACCAATTCTTACGTAATCATTTGTGCAATATGGAGCCCATGTCCATAGTGGGTGTTTTGAAATTAACAATCGAGTCTTTTTCCTAAAGTTGCTATGCTCTTGTAGCTATAGGCTTAGCCACTATGACAAACACACATCATTTTGAGTAAACTTTCAGATTTGAATCGTTTTAGGGCTCGTTCACTGTGGAAGATGTGTTTGTTAAGATTGTTAAAAATGATGGGTTTTTACTGTTCATTAAAGATAAAAATGATGTTATTTGGGTGTTTGGTATGTAGATTTTGTGGTAAGTTTGAGTGAAATTTTATGTTTTGTTTGAATGATTATGGATTTGCAAATATGGGTTTAATTTAAATTTTATGTTTGCTTTGTCAGTTAGGACTGATAAAAAATATGAAATGACGATTGTGCCCTTACTTTTAATAATTCAAAATCCATAAATTAAATTAATTATATATATATTAAAAGATTAAAAAATAATTTAATATATATATATAATTTAATATCCCAAAATTTAATAATTTAGTATATTAAAAGATTAAAAAATAATTTAATATATATAAAATTTAATATCCCAAAATTTAATAATTTAATTTAAAAGATTAAAAAATAATTTAATATCCCAAAATTTAATAATTTAATAGATTAAAAAATAATTTAATATATATATATAATTTTAATAATTAAAAATTCATGAATTAAATTAAAAGAAGAAAAAATGAGGGCATTTTAGGCAAATTGAAAAATACAAAAATAAACCCACCAAAAATGGTGGGTTTATAAACCCATGCTTTATCATGCATAATCTCATGTATATGCCCGGGCCGGAAAAAAATTAACCCAGACCCAAAACAATTATCCGAGCCACAAACCCATGAAGAGAACATAGGTTTAGGTTGATTTGAGTTACGGGCCCTTAATTACAACTCAAACAAAATAAAAAATAAACCACTATGCTAAGGGAGTTTGTTAAAATTTATGTATCACAAGAAGTGATTTTGTTTAGTATTAATGGAATACTTGCCTTAATATAATAGTAAGAATAGTTTGAAATTAAAAAAAAAAAATTACATAAAAATGTGATAACAAAGTATTTGGTAAAAAAATATATCGTGAATCAATTTAAATATCTACAATTTTGACATAACTAGCTAGAAAGAGCCCTAACAAGTAACAAGTTTATGGATTTTAGATTGAGTTATTTAGTAGATAAACTCTTAGGTAAAATCATTCCTTTAAACAGCCAAAGAATGATTGTTTAAAGCTAAAAGTGGAAGCAAAAGCTATTAATTTTTTTCTACACTCATCCAAATGTTTAAAGTAATAGTGGTCATGTTTAATATTCGATGTAATGGTTATTTGTGCCAAGATAATCTTTATAATACCAAAATTGATCACAACTCTAATGTATAATATTATGATGAAGCTAAAATTAAAACTGTCTAAGTAAAATAGTTGTTTAAAACAATTATATAAATTAAAACTAATTCATTTTGTAACGATGGAGTTTGCGGTAAATTTGAATATAAAAACAAAAAAAAAATCAATATAGAGGTGTCATCAATTAAAGAGGATCATTGTGCAATTACAATATGTCCACGAAAACGACATCCATAATTGGGTTGATTATGTGTGTAACTGTAGCATAATGGTACATCAATACACCCGTGATACATCTAATTAACTCGCAAGTGTATTAACAACAAATAGATTAGATTATATCTCCAAAAATAAATAAATAAATAAATACTACATCAATAAAAATATGTAACATATGTTGGTACTGAAATTGATCAGCAGTGGACGATACGTTTCTGCGCCCAGGGCGCACGGTAGTTGCTCGGCGCACACAATTATGTGTATAAATCGTAAGCTCTTTTGCTCCCACGGCTCCCACACGCATTCGCAGAGATTTGCTTCCCTGACTGGTATGGATTCTAATTCTATCATAAGCTCTTGCGTTTACATTAACTGTGGATAATCTGCATTTGGATTTTATATTACTGAATTTTCATTTCAATGTGTTGTTAAATTTAAGCAACTATTCTTCTTTTAGCCAAACCATCGTGTGAACGAGCCTGCTAATATGTGTTACGAAGTAATCTGCTAAAATTCAGGATATTTTGATGCCTATATTGAAAAAAGCAGAATGAATATGATTGTTTTTCATGTGAATTCGTCGTTTAATGCACATATTTTTTGATGGATTTTACTGCACAGAACGATTTGTTAATTTCATCCGTGTGAGTTTGCTATCCATCAATTTAATTGTGCTTTTCGATTTGTCTATCATAGAGCATGCTGCTTTACAGTTTAATTTTAGTTTATGTGATAAGTTAAGGCTGCTTCTTGAATTGGCGTTATCTACAGCTTAATGGATCAAGGCAACTCTGAAAATGAAACGGAAGATATTCGAGTGCTTCCTTCATGTGAGGACGAGCATGGAGGCGTCATAGTGGAAATGAAGGATCCCATGGATCCCAAAGATTTTAGTTTGATCCTCAGATGTTCACTTTCTCAGTGGAAGCTGCAGGTATATATGGCTCTCACTTCCACCTTCCCTTGACATCATAGTGTGCCAATTGTGCCTGAGCGCTTGCAACTTCCACTTGTATGATCCACAATCTACTAAATGGATAACTATGCTAATATACAATCTAAGAGAGAGATTGATTTATCCCTTTCCGTTCTTTGGGTTAGTACAGTAACTCTCAGGGAATTAAAAGCTAATGGATCTAAGTTAACATGTTTCCCCAATTGAAATTAGAATTTGCAGTCTTTAACTTCTAACTGATGCTTATCCGCATCCTGATCTTTATGACAAGATGGTTAGTTTCTCTTCTACCTCTTATAGTTTTAATACAGAGTTGAAGACTTGAAGTTACAATCTCCAAGTTGATTTGGTCTAATTCTCAACTTGTTATTTTTGAGAGGGCCTTTCCCTTGCCAGAGATCTTGACTTTGTAGCTGCCAAACTTGAAAATTTATTTGTCATGATCAGTCACGTTAGCAGACACATAAAGAATCCCAACTGAGACATTTTTCTGCTAACAAGCATGTCTAAGTTTGATTTGCAGTTGACAGTTCTATAATACAATTTGTAGATTGAGTATTACCTACCTGAATTGCAGTTTGCACTTTCCTTGCTTTTACAATATGTTGAATAATATATACCGCTACGTATTAGTACTTCCCCACCCCTCCGTTGACTCATGACAGTTATAAACCTCTGGAGCAGCTAACACAGTCTTTAATTTTCGATGACGTGATTGCTGTTTAATGAGCACACATATAGCACTACTTTTTATAATTGTCATTCGTTTATGATTAAGTAGTCAATGATGTGGCATTAAAAAATGTTAGTATGTGCTCTCTCGATTATCAAATTTATTAATATCATGTATAAACTACCTATTCATTTTTGCATGTCTCTTTTCTCGGTAAATATATCTTGCAGGGAAAGAAGGGAATTTGGATCAAATTACCCATTAAACTTGTGAATCTTGTTGAAACTACAGTCAAGGTTATTTTTCCTTTCTCTATGAATCTTTAAGGTTTTCTTGTCACCTAATCCATAATTCTATATTCTGTTGTTCTTGGGATAGAGCATGTCAATTAGAGTCTGCATTGGTAATCCTATTTGGAATAGATATCATCAAACATTTGCATCAACACTCTCTGAAATTTTATCTGCATCCGTGTGGGTGTTATATTTCATTGGTGCTTATATAATAAATGTCTGTTTATTTTGAGTATGGGAGTTAAGGCTGGGTACCTACCTGCTTATCACTCTTAAAGGAAGTATTGGGAGGAGGGGGGGGAGGGGGAGGAGAGAGGGTGCTAGACTGGTCTCAGGAGTGCTACAAGTAGGAAACCAGATGGAATCTTCATACTACCACGTATAAATCAAACTTCAAAAGGCATTAAGGCATAAGGGAATTCTAGACATGAATTGTGAACTTTCAATTTCAGCTCTAGAAATGATGTGATTCTCATTTGATGAATTTTGATAAAAATGTCTCAGCTTCTTTCACTTTTTATCTCAGCAATCAGCATACAAGATAGAATTACAACTTTGTTAGATGCTTTATTGTGGGTACAGATGTCTCATCAATCTTGACTATCGAGTTTGGTTTAAGAACACTTAACCTTATTAATTCACAGGAAGGGTTTTTGTATCACCATGCTGAGCCTCACTATTTGATGCTTGTATACTGGATTCCTGAAACTCTTTGTCTCATTCCTGCAAATGCATCACACAAGCTCCGCATTGGTGCTATTATTATGAATGATAAAAGAGAGGTACTCTACTCACACCGTTTCATTCAGTAATTCATGTATGAATACTACCCCGATATCAAGGTGGTGTGCTTGTTTGTCCATACTTTGTTTCAGGTGGATTGACTTGAAAAATTCACCAAAAGGATCCTAGGGAACTTCTCACAAACTTATTACATTATAATTTCAAGCAAGTCATTACTCACTAATAATCATCACCTTTTGGGTTTAATGTGCTTATCATACTAGCTCTAGTGGCACAAATAGTCATATATAGGATCCAATAATCAATCTAGCAAGCGGGAAATATAGTCCAAAATCAATTCAATGGAACAATGTAAGGATGCATATCTAATAGATAATAGATTTAAAAAAAAAAAAAAAAAACTTTTTAACTGAAACATTAAAATAAAAGGATCATGCAAATGGATATGTATATTGTATAGGCCTCCAAAGTTTCCATTCTATTTCTCACTCTTGCATTTTCTCTTGCGCAGTTGCTTGTTGTTCTGGAAAAGCATGGCAGATTGAAAGGAACTGGTATTTGGAAAATTCCTACTGGAATTCTGGAAGAGGTTTGTTCTTTAGCCAAAGTTTCATTTGAGATAGTATATCTCGAATATTTTCAATCAATACATTCCTTTACAATTTCCAGGGAGAGGATATTTTTTCAGGTGCAGTAAGAGAAGTGAAAGAGGAAACAGGAGTAAGCGATTGCTAAATGGTGAATAAATTGATGCATGTATCTTTTTCTGCTGTCGGTCACTGTCTCAACGAGATGGTATTTGTTATTGCAGATTGATGCTGAATTCATTGATGTGCTGGCATTCAGGTAAAAGGTCTGCATAAAATTGCACAAAAATCTCTTCTGATCTGAAGATTGATTTTTAACATATTGCTTTTACTGATAGACAAAAGCACAAGTCCTTTTTCGAGAAGTCGGAGTTACTTTTCATGTGTATGCTGCGGCCTTTATCCTTTGATATCCAAAAACAAGACTCAGAGATTGAGGCAGTCCAGGTACCCTCATCTTAGATTAATTGATGTTGTCGTCAAGACTTAACAATCAAAAAAAAATTCAAACATTTGCAACATTTTGCTATTTCATAAACTTTTTGAAATCTATCAATTTAATAGTGATTTTGACAATTAGGTGTAATTTTATTTAATTTGTGAACACATGGCAAGTTAGGCGACATGTGCAATGAATGTGGAAGACATAGATTGAAATTTATACTAATTTCGAGTTCTTCCCAGATGAGGTTTAATAAAGACTTGAAATCAAATCTATTGCTAGCAAATTTTGCACTCATTTCATGTTAAAGTGCACCAAAATGACAAAACCATAGCTAAATTGACCATTTAATAAAAAAATCAGATAAAATAGCAAATCTTGCAAATTTTTGGATTTGATCTTTTTTCAATTAGGTCGTCGATGAGCAATAACCTTTTTTTTTTGGTTGGATATAGTGGATGCCAATTGCTGAATATGTAGCACAACCTGTTGTTGCCGAGCGACACTCTATATTCAAGTTTGCTGCCGATTTGTGCCTAGCCAAGGTTGACAAAGGTTACAATGGATTCACACCGATACCTATAACATCGTCTTTCAGTGATCAGATCAGCTATATTTATGTCAACAGGGTGGATCTCGACCTGTAATATATTTTCTATTTTCGGAGTAGGGTAAGTAATTAATTAATTACACTAATTTCTCCGTGATGGTATACTTTATAGTATTTTCCGACTCTTAATATATTTCTGTATTACAAACTGAATTGTTAACTGTATATATAGTTGCGCTAGGATTACTCGTGCACATCTCGTAGATATACGAGATAAGGCTAGAGAAATGTTCAAACGAAACGAATGAATTGTCTTGTGAGATTTTGAAGTTTTTCTGAAACACTTGCATCATAAATCATGTAACTTGATACTTCAATTGTGATCATTAGCAGATACCTGAAAACCCCAGAAGCAAGGGACGAATATGGACTGCGTATAGAATCCCTATGACTATGGTAATATTCGGTTTCATCTGATTATCTTGTTACTTCATTTCTTCTGTTTTCCTTGGCAAAAGTAGAGCTTTATTGGTGAAAAATAAAATTAGATCAAACTTTACTATTTTAATCTAATGCTTTCAAAATTGTTGATTTGATTATGACATGGCTAATTGGATACAATATTGGCCAATTTGTCAAATCCTCAAAATCAACTCAGCTGTCTATTAATGTATAAGCATGATTTTTCTGTTTGCTAGGCTGGATATGCATGGAATATTATTCAAGGGATAGAGAAGACATTAATTATGAAAAAAAACACTTTTCATAATAATGCGTGCGCAATCGAATATCAAGTGAAAAGATAAAAACAAAAACCAGACCATCAATAAAACAACCTTGTGCAGGACCACAATTCACAAACACGAAAAAATGAATAGAACCGACAGACATTTTCTTTTTATAAATTAAATAATGGAAAGGCGTCCTAACAATTTCACATAAATAAATAAAATGGCGGTGGAGGCCTTAATTCTTTGTTTCCACAATAACAAAAATTAAAGGAAAAATGAAAAAAGAAAAAGCAAACGCTGTAAAAACCGTAACTTCACAGTTGCAGAAACGCAAGGCAGAGGCTCAAAACCACTGCAACAAATCCTTTTCCGTTAAACCTAGCGGCTCCGTTTTTATCAGCAGTCTGATCCGCCACATCCCCATCCGGAGCGTCCGCCGGAGAATCTGACGGAGCAGCCGGCGCCGGCGGCGACTTATGCTTCTTCTTTGACGGCTTCGGCGACTCCGCATCGGGAGCCGGCGCCGGCGCCGGAGACAGAGCTCCCTTGAACAACTCCTTCGGCATCAAAACCTTATCCAATTCGTAAATAGCCAGCGGCTGCTCATCCACCAAAGTGTTCACAATCTTCGCCTTCACGAGTTTCGTCACAATCGTCACGTCGGTGCCGTCGTTCTTCACATCGAAATCGTACTTGTCGGCGCCGTCGGTGGCTAACGTGTTCGTTACGCCGTTACTCGATTTTAACCCCGTTAGTGACTGGTAAATCGGCATTCCGTGGAATTCCAGTAAAGATTGTTTACCGTCAGCCGTTAAATTTTTGTACTTAGGTAGAAAACTCTTCATAGCGTCGTCGCCGGGGCAGAAAATGGTCAATCCGCTCTCGACGTTGTCCTCAAAAGTCTTTTCAGCTGGATTCGCCAACAGCGTCTCGGCGAAGATTTTGCAGCCGTGAGCCGTCATGAGAGCCGTGATATTCGTCTGGCTCGGCGCCGGCGCCGGCGCCTCCGCCTCGGGAGACGGCAAGATGCTGGAGATCTGAATGACGGAGATGTTGTAGGGCACCGCCTCAACGGTCTTCACGAAAGTAGCCGACACGACGCCGCCGTTGTCCTGAGGGGCAAAACCGACTTTTCCTCCCTTGAGGTCAGTGATATTGACAAATCCGGCGGATCCGGGGGCAGAACCGGTGGCCTGGAAAATCGTGGCGGCGAGAGCGGTGCCGTCGGTGATCTGGTGGAGCTTCTTGGCGTCGAAGTAGTCGAGGAGGACGTGGAGTGAGAGAACATTCTTGATGGCGCCGATGGTGAGGTGCTTGGAGAGCAGATCCGACATTCCGGCGTTGTCCACCGCGCAGACGGTGATGGTTTCCCGTCGGTTGATTTCGGGAGCGAGCTGGGTTACAGATAAGTAGTGGCTGAAGGTGGAGAAGTCGGGGTACTTTTCGAGAATGTGGGTGATGTTGTGGGCGTGGCTGAGAGAGGGGAGGAGGAGGAGAAGGGAAAGAGACAGAACCACCGCGGCAGCGGCGGCGGCGCGGCGGAGCTGCATTGTGGTGAAGAAAGCAGATAAGAAAGGTTAGATAGTGTTTGGAGGGTGTTCTGAGTTGTGAGTGTGAGTGTGAGTGAGTGGGCTTTAAGAGCAACGAGGAGGTTTAACTACACCTAACCTTTTCTTATTAAACATGCAAACCATAATCACTCTTTTCAATAATTACTCTATTATTAGAGACAAAGTCTTATTTTATGTATTTATTATTTTATTCATAATATATTTTTAAGAAATCTCCTGTATATTTTCAAACTATCATCAATAAAGACGTTTTTATCAATAAATATCTTTTAAGGATGTTTTTGTTTAATTTATGACAATTTTTTGAAAGTCATATCAATCAAATTAGTGGTAGATTAGGTTTGGGATTGGCAGTGTCATTAGTATTAGGATTGGTTTGTCGGTATATTGGAGATGACACCGACATCTTTTAAGAATATTGCAAACCAAAATAATTATGCTTCTATTTAGTTAGTAGGATGGAAATTTGATGTCATACAAATTATTAGAAAATAAAAAATTCAATATCTGTACTATATATAGTTATTTACTTAAGTTATATCTATCTATTCGAAATTAAATGTTTCAATTTTTTTTTGGGAAAACTTATAGTTAAGAGTGCGGATTTTGTTAAATAGTCTCTAGCTGGCAGCAAGTAAATCATTCTATATTTTTATAAATAAGTGTAAAATAAATATGAACGCTACATTTAGTAATCTACCAATCTTATGTCAAATAATTGAATATGATGTAATTCTTTTCAAGTTTCATTCGCGTATACGATAAAGTTATCTCAATTTGGTTATAGTTATAATTAGAAGTTATATAAATATTAAACAAATACATAATTATGAGAATTACTTGAATGGGATATGAGATCGGGTCTAATTAATGGGGCAGGGGAAAGAATATAGCTTGATAAAAGCCCTTCATAATGAGAGAGAGAGAGAGAGAGAGAGTTGATAAATGTGGTTCACAAAAATGAAATCCCGACACTCCATGGATGGGACAACTGTACATTCATCAATTGTATTGATACTCATGTGATGCGGCAAATTCTTGCTAATTAATACACTCAACTCAATCCCAATTTCTCATTTCCTCCATTTCATTACATTTCACTTTGAAAAATAATACTAACTCAAATTAAATAATTACTTTAATAAATATATTTTTAAAATAATTGAAATTGCGAATTTTAACTCGAACACAAATATTATGTGTTGTAAAAAAAAAAAAAAAATCAAGAATATAAAAAAATGTGCAAGCCAATACCATGAGACAGATGTTAAAGATTCAAATTGTACATTTTCCACTAAATTTCGTTTAACAAGTTATAGGGGGGAATTCCATTAAATAAATGTGGAGAGGTGAAAGATGCTAACTTGAATTAAAAGAAACAAATATCCCAAAGGCATATTTGATCCATCTCTTTTAAGTTACCAAGTAAAAGAGACAAAGATCACGTGGACTGGGAAAGCTGGTCTCTATAGTGGCAAGAATAAATAACTATGTACAGGTAACTAACTTGGGTGGGGCCCCACAATTTCGTTGCTAATCGATTTTCATACATCTACTATTAATGCAATCACTTTATTATTAAGGATATTTTCATAATCATCATAATTTTGAATTAGTTTTCTAAAAGCAAGCACATTATCAGTGTGTCCACGTTGCAAATATATATATATATATATATATATATATATTTTTTTTTTTTTATATTACAATTTGATAGTTTGACGGGTAAATATCACTTTTGATCCCTCAATGTTTTTCTTATTTTAGAATTGATATTTTACTGTTTTCGATTTATCAAAATAATCCCTAAAATTTTGACAACAAACAGCTCACTTATTTTTCGTTTTTTCCATTCCTTTTGACAAAAGTGATGAAAAAAAAAATCTGAGGGATTATTTTTATGAACTTAAATAAGTAGGTATCAATTCTTAAATGAAAGTGATATTTTTCTTCAACCTTATTTTATCAGTGTAAATAACATTACATACATAATGCATAATGACAAAGTAAAACGTGAAATTATTGGAACTATAATTTCAGAAAATAAAGTAGTAAGTTGTAGAAAGTATAAGGCAGGCTGGATCCTGCAATGATATGTGGATGCGTGTCCCGCAAAATATTCAGGTGTTTCGTATATCATATTCTATACATACATCACTATAGCATCATTTGTAACAGCACATAATTAAAAAAAATATATATATGTTATATAAAATTAAAACAAAATAGCTAAAGGACTAAAGCCAGCTAGAATGCACTTGAAAGTGTATTAGTCAAGTCTTAACCACACTTATATGAGAATCCCCTCGTCGGTACAATAAATTAATCTTATTTATCAACATTTTCAAAGGCTTTTATTTTTGATTGATTGAATAGTTCTATTAAAACAAATATACTATCAAAATATGAATTGAATGAATACATTCTTATATATTCTATTAAATGATTTTCACAGTTTGTGTAATATTAAACTCATTGGTGAAACATGAGGAGCCCAAAAACCTCAGAAAGTCCTACGCGTCTAAAGATCCAAGTCTCCTTTCATTACTAAAATAACCTTTTAATCACTTGAATCCAACTTGTTCTCTTACAACCCTTTGAATTAAAGGGTTGTAAGCTTTAATCACTTGAGTCCCAATTCCTATATGAAAATTGATAAAGTTGTATTTGGGCGAAAGGATTTTAGACGTAAACATTTGAAGGCCCAATACAAGTCCAATTATCCCTTTTTTTCACGACCAACTCGGACAAGCCACATCATTAACCGAACCGTTGAACCGAGTTGTTTTAATCCGGTTCAAATATTTGGTTAACTCAATTTCCAATTTTATTTGATTCAGTTAAACCCAAAGCGCCATAAAGGCTATATCCAGCTATGAGCACTAAAAAAAAATATGTTAATACCATTTATTTCCACCATTATTCAATGAACAGAAAAGCTCAAACAAACATGAGTCCATGAGATTAACATATACGAAAATGCAAAAAGTAGCTTGGTGGTCAACAATCTTCATATTCCAATCACAGGTGAAAGGTTCCTAACATGCTAACTAAAGTTAAAACTTAAAAGTTGTCAAACTGGATCCCATTTTATTAGAGTTCAAACAGTGTATAACTGCCATCACCAATCTTGAAGATAAAGACTTGTAACCAAGACTGCAAATAAGACCCAGTTTTTTTTAATCTTGACATGTAATAGAAAATGTAGAGATGTCAATTTTTACAAGAAATTCAGCAATGCTTCAAGTAACTGAGTAAGTGTAAGGTACTATAATATGAAGCTCCCATGTTTGTTCACTTGTCTATAAACGTAAAGAAGAGCATCCGTATCCTACATAGGCTTGTTTGGACGAGAGAGTGAGTGGATTTGAGGTTCATAAAAGGGAGCACATTCTTGCTACTTTTAGCAAGCATTCAGCAGGCAATTCTTATAACAAGATACAATACAACAGCCCAAGTCCATTCGTGTCCAAGAATTCAGAAGCCAACAACTTATGCTTTTATCTCTCAATTCGGAGCTCACGCTCGCTCGAATAGTCTTGTTATATGCTAATTATCAGTTAATTTTATCCAAAATTACAAATAATTTTGTTGAATGATCAAAATCCACCTCAAGGCATAAAAGGGCATTCATTGTTCATTAACCACAACGTATATATCAGATGAAGAAGAACAACATCTTAAATAATGCAACTAATACATAAGAGAGAGGTAGAACATTCTAGAAACAAATGGAAGCTTCATAGAACTTGCCTATCAGCAGCATCAGCAACAATGGGCAATCTGGGAAGCTGGCCAAGCAAGCAGGAAGAGGAGCCATAGATCAAGCTAACCAAGAGGAACAAAAAGACAGTACTATCCAAGCTCATCATCAAATCCAACCCTACCCCATCTTTGGGGTTGAAACTCCTCTCGAGAAGATCAGGGAATATCAAGAGCACATCGAGAACTATAGCCTGCATAGTGTTGAATCGGACGTACCTACTGAAATTGGGGTTCCTCACAACGACAAAGTAAAGCGTTAAGAAGACGAGAAATCCATTGAAGGGGAAGCTCTTGAAGACTTTAATGGCGGGGACCAAGGGCTGGATGAAGGCCTGAAAGGGGGAAAACTGAGTGATTACGTATTTACCGTACTGGACGCCGTCGAAGAAGGGGTAGAAGTAGGTGATGGCGGAGATGAGGCGGTCCGGCGCGTCGGCGGAGTTGCTGCCTTTCGATTGAGTGGTGAACGTGGACTTTCGGGTAATTCTTCGGATTGTTGAGGGCAGAATTGGGAAATGAACCAGTGGGGATGGAGAGGAGTGGGTGAATTTGGGATTGAGAGGAGATAAGGAGTATAGGGACTGTTTGTTTGGGAGAGTAGAGGGGAACAGCATAAGATAGCTGTTCATGGCCATACAATATTCTGGAAATGATTTGCAGGTGAGGAAGAACAAGTATGAAGAAGATTGTTGTAGATTGCTGAATCACTGGATTCTGAGCTTTCTTATGGGCCCTGTCTTGGACTATATCAGCCTAACAAAGCCCAATTCTTTCCGGGCATAGAGAGTGCTGGGCCTGAATTCATTTTCTGCTTGACTTCTTTTAGATCTTCTTTATCAACCAACTCCTACAACTCTACCTCTTAATAAAAAATTCATTTCTCTCTCCTCCACATACACAACCTACAATACAACCCAACCTCTACAATTTTCACACTTTATCAATAACATCAACCCAACCTATAACAATTATTAATTTAATGATTTAATAATTACATATATATTTTATAATCAATTTTTTATTATTTGAATTATGTACGAAATATATTAAATTATATGATATTCCAACTTCGTAATTAAAAAAAAATATATGACCAACTTAAAATAAGTTACAATCTCAATAACAAAAATAAAATTACAAAAATTGAAATACAAAATTATAATTACATAAGTCAAGCTACAAATTGATAAGTAAAAAACAACAATGCAGAAGATGAAAATTGCATATTTAATTATCGGTGCCGAATTTTTGCCATATATGTTCAATCAAGTCGTTTTTTAGAGCGATGTGAGCTTCTCTGTTGCGAAGTTGCTCTCTATTGGTCATATAAGCAGATAGACTTACAATGCGTTCAGTAGAGTATTGAAAATTTTGATCATCGTCTATGGGATCATCAATAAGAAATTCTGTAGGATCATAATAAGTTTGGTACGTCTCTCGTTCATCTTCAACTATCATGTTGTGCATGATGATACAAGTAATCATAATTTTTGTCATCAGATTTTTGTCCCAAACAAGACAGGGACGTCGAAGAAATGCAAAACGAGCTTGTAGAACTCCAAATGCTCGTTCGACATCTTTTCGTACCGCCTCTTGGTGTTGAGCGAACAACTTGTGTTTTCTGATTACTGGAAATGTAATTGACTTAACAAATGCAGCCCATGAAAGATATATTCCATCAGTTAGATAATATGACATATTATACTCCCTACCATTCACGACATAACTAACCTTTGGTGATCGACCTTCCAAAACATCATTAAAAACTGGAGATCGGTGGACTATGTTAATATCATTGAGTGAACCTGGTGTTCCAAAGAAAGCATGTCATATCCATAAGTCGTATGATGCAACAGCTTCCAAAATGATTGTTGGTTTTCCACTTCTCCCTCCATATTGTCCTGTCCATGCAGTGGGACAATTTTTCCATTCCCAATGCATGCAGTCAATACTGTCTATCATGCTCGGGAATCCACGTTGTTCTCCGACATGGAGTAGTCTTGTCAAATCTTGTTCATTAGGCTTTCTAAGGTACTCGTCACCGAAGCAAGAAATGACGTCTTCTACGAAATTCATGAGAGATTGCCTTGTCACAGCTGCACTCATTCGCAAGTATTCATCAACAGATCTGCTGATGTCCCATACGCCAACACTCTCATAGCTCCAGTATATTTCTGTAATGGGGAAAGACCTTGTCTACCAGTGGCATTAGGCCTCTGTTGAAAATATTCGTCACTGGCAATAACAACCTCCATGATACGGAGGAATACTGATTTTTGCATGTGAAATCTACGTCGGAAGATCTCAGGAGGATATGTCGGATTGTCAACAAAATAGTCGTTCATCAAACGTTCATGACCAAGCTCGTGTTGCCTTTCAAAATACCTTCTTCTAGCTCTAGGAGTGGGATCTTCTTCGTTCAAATTAAGATTGTTTAAGAGTAGATCCTCGGCGATGCGATCTACGTGGCGATTCTGATGAGCAACCTGTTCTTGCCATTCATCAAATGCAGTAAAGAAAAGATCGAAACTTGAATAGTTATCTAGTGACTCATTTTTATTGTGAGACATTTTGGGAAGTGGAATGAGTAAAACTATTAAATATGAAAATTTTCTTCTGAGATGATAAGAGAATATGAGGAGATATATATAGATAGTGATAAAAAATAATAAACAAGTGTCACCAATCAATAATCCACTATCACATATCTTTTCCATCCACTATCCACTATCAATAATCCACTACATGTCTTCTGCAAAATGGTATCAATAATGACAAACATGTCTCATCCACTATCAATAATCCTTTATTTAATGTCTTCTGCAAAGTGATAATTCACATGGTGATAATTCTGCAAAGTGACTAGTGCATGTGACAAAGTGACAAAATGACAAGTGCCTGCAAAGTGGATAAGACTAGTGCATGTGATCAATTCTGCAAAGTGGATAAAAAAAGTAGAATAAATACTAATTAGAATAAAAATTACAATTCGATTTAACAAAAATAACATTAATAAAAAAGATTACAAGACAATATTAAAACACATGACATCAAATAAAAAAAACTTACAAGATAATACTAAAACACATGTCATCAAATAAAAACACTTACAAGATAATCCTAAAACACTACTTAAACAATGACAAGAGAGGACGTTTCATCTCTTCTTTGTCGGGAGATAAGTGATCCTTGGCCAACAAAGCCATCAAAAGAGAGTGTTTCATCTTCATTTTCTCTATTTCCACTTTCTCTCTTCCCAGTGTGTTGAGCACTTGAACTTCACTATCTCTAGTGAGTCTTAATGCACGAAGTTCTGCAACAACCTCAGATAAAGACTCTGATGCCTTACATTTTTCTTTCTTTTTTTTTCATTTGATCTCTACCTGTAGAACGTGAAATAGCTGAACCACCACTGTCTGGAGTTTCTACATTAGTGGGACTGAAATATTCACCATCTTCACTGGTCCTGGTTTTCTTTGTACTGCCACCACTTTCTTCGTTACCATCGTCGTTGTAAGCACGACTTCTTGAACCTTGATCAAATTTTATTTCCCACTTGGGAATTTTACTCATAACTTCATTAAATACATGTAAATCGATGAACTTACCATCATATAATTGAGGAGCTTCTTTCTCCACATCGTCTTGGCTCATACCACTTCTTACTCGACGATGTGCTTCAATGTTAGCAGCAATCCACTTCTGGGCATTTTTATTAAGTCGTGTGAAATGACCTTTTAGTGATTCTATATTTCTTTCATTTATTTCTCCTGAATCTTCTCTTCGAGCTTCTTCATACATCTTATGAATTTTCCCCCAAAATGAGCCAGTCTTTTGAAATCTGCCCCGTTTTTTATCTTCGCTAACGAAGATCCAAGATGACATTAAGGCCACATCTTCTTTCACATTCCAAGTACTTTTGGCCACCCTTTCATTTGTATCCTGAAACAAATTGCGAGAGATATTTTGCGATGGTTGAGCTTGTTTAGAGGTAGGAATTTGATTTAGATTCGGAGATAATTGAGGATTTTGAGAAAATTGAAAGTTTTGATAGTCTTCGATGTTTAAAAAAGACTGGAAATTTGGATAGTTTTGGGAGTTTGGATAATCCGAATTATTTGATAAAAAAATTGGGTTACTTGGATCTATAATAGAAATTAGGAGAAATAGTAGAATATGATATAAATTATGAGAGATTAGGAAAGATAGTACACAAAAGAGATAATTTGAGATTGTGATTGAAAATGTATCAATATTAGTCTCTATTTATATAGAAAAAAATTCATGAATTTTGGTATTTTTTTTTATAGATAATTGAGTATGTAAAAGATATAAACGAAATTAGACGAACAAATCATAAAATGCCATGTGGCAATATTTTGGATAAAAAGTTGCCTTGAAATGCGTGCACAAACCGGATGGAAAATCACCCCGGTTGTGCGACATGTCTTACATTTTCAATTTTTTTTAAATATTAAAATATTGAAGAACGGGTGTGTGACATGCCTAATAACGATGGTCTTAGGCATCTTTTCAATCATCATCTTTATTAGGCATGTCACACGCCCGTTCTTCAATATTTTAATATTTAAAAAAATAAAAAAAATTGAAAAGGTAAGACATGTAGCACAACCGGGGTGATTTTTCGTCCGATTTGTGCACGCATTTCAAGGCCACTTTTTATCCAAAATATTGCCACATGGCATTTTATGATTTGTTCGCCTAATTTCGTTTATATCTTTTACACACTCAATTATCTATAAAAAAAATACCAAAATTCATGAATTTTTTTTCTCTATAAATAGAGACTAATATTGATACATTTTGAATCACAATCTCAAATTATCTCTTTATTATACTATCTTTCATAATCTCTCATAATTTATATCATATTCTACTATTTCTCCTAATTTCTATTATGGATCTAAGTAACCCAATTTTTTTATCAAACAATTCGGATTATCCAAACTCCCAAAACTATCCAAATTTTCAGTCTTTTTTGAACACCGAAGACTATCAAAACTTTCAATTTTCTCAAAATCCTCAATTATCTCCGAATCTAAATCAAATTCCTACCTCTAAACAAGCTCAACCATCGCAAAATATCTCTCGCAATTTGTTTCAGGATACAAATGAAAGGGTGGCCAAAAGTACTTGGAATGTGAAAGAAGATGTGGCCTTAATGTCATCTTGGATCTTTGTTAGCGAAGATAAAAAACGGGGCAGATTTCAAAAGACTGGCTCATTTTGGGGGAAAATTCATAAGATGTATGAAGAAGCTCGAAGAGAAGATCCAGGAGAAATAAATGAAAGAAATATAGAATCACTAAAAGGTCATTTCACACGACTTAATAAAAATGCCCAAAAGTGGATTGCTGCTAACATTGAAGCACATCGTCGAGTAAAAAGTGGTATGAGCTAACATGATGTGGAGAAAGAAGCCCATCAATTATACGATGGTAAGTTCACTGATTTGCATGTATTTAATGAAGTTATGAGTAAAATTCCCAAGTGGGAAATAAAATTTGATCAAGGTTCAAGAAGTCGTGCTTACAACGACGATGGTAACGAAGAAAGTGGTGGCAGTACAAAGAGAACCAGGACCAGTGAAGATGGTGAATATTTCGGTCCCACTAATGTAGAAACTCCAGACAGTGGTGGTTCAGCTATTTCACGTCCTACAGGTAGAGATCAAACGAAAAAAAAAGAAAGAAAAATGTAAGGCATCAGAGTCTTTATCTGAGGTTGTTGCAGAACTTCGTGCATTAAGACTCACTAGAGATAGTGAAGTTCAAGTGCTCAACACACTGGGAAGAGAGAAAGTGGAAATAGAGAAAATGAAGATGAAACACTCTCTTTTAATGGCTTTGTTGGCCAAGGATCACTTATCTCCCGATGAAGAAGAGATGAAACGTCATCTCTTGTCATTGTTTAAGTAGTGTTTTAGGATTATTTTGTAAGTTTTTTTATTTGATGACATGTGTTTTAGTATTATCTTGTAAGTTTTTTTTATTTGATGTCATGTGATTTAATATTGTCTTGTAATCTTTTTTATTAGTGTTATTTTTGTTAAATCGAATTGTAATTTTTATTCTAATTAGTATTTATTCTACTTTTTTTATCCACTTTGCAGAATTGATCACATGCATTAGTCTTATCCACTTTGCAGGCACTTGTCATTTTGTCACTTTGTCACATGCACTAGTCACTTTGCAGAATTATCACCATGTGAATTATCACTTTGCAGAAGACATTAAATAAATGATTATTGATAGTGGATAGTGGATAGTGGATAGTGGATAGTGGATGAGACATGTTTGTCATTATTGATAACACTTTGCAGAAGACATGTAGTGGATTATTGATAGTGGATAGTGGATGGAAAAGGCATGTGATAGTGGATTATTGATTGGTGACATTTGTTTGTTATTTTTTATCACTATCTATATATATCTCCTCATATTCTCTTATCATCTCAGAAGAAAATTTTCATATTTAATAGTTTTACTCATTCCACTTCCCAAAATGTCTCACAATAAAAATGAGTCACTAGATAACTATTCAAGTTTCGATCTTTTCTTTACTGCATTTGATGAATGGCAAGAACAGGTTGCTCATCAGAATCGCCACGTAGATCGCATCGCCAAGGATCTACTCTTAAACAATCTTAATTTGAACGAAGAAGATCCCACTCCTAGAGCTAGAAGAAGGTATTTTGAAAGGCAACACGAGCTTGGTCATGAACGTTTGATGAACGACTATTTTGTTGACAATCCAACATATCCTCCTGAGATCTTCCGACGTAGATTTCACATGCGAAAATCAGTATTCCTCCGTATCATGGAGGTTGTTACTGCCAGTGACGAATATTTTCAACAGAGGCCTAATGCCACTGGTAGACAAGGTCTTTCCCCATTACAAAAATATACTGGAGCTATGAGAGTGTTGGCGTATGGGACATCAACAGATCTGTTGATGAATACTTGCGAATGAGTGCAGCTGTGACAAGGCAATCTCTCATGAATTTCGTAGAAGACGTCATTTCTTGCTTCGGTGACGAGTACCTTAGAAAGCCTAATGAACAAGATTTGACAAGACTACTCCATGTCGGAGAACAACGTGGATTCCCGAGCATGATAGACAATATTGACTGCATGCATTGGGAATGGAAAAATTGTCCCACTGCATGGACAGGACAATATGGAGGGAGAAGTGGAAAACCAACAATCATTTTGGAAGCTGTTGCATCATACGACTTATGGATATGACATGCTTTCTTTGGAACACCAGGTTCACTCAATGATATTAACATATTCCACCGATCTCCAGTTTTTAATGATGTTTTGGAAGGTCGATCACCAAAGGTTAGTTATGTCGTGAATGGTAGGGAGTATAATATGTCATATTATCTAACTGATGGAATATATCTTTCATGGGCTGCATTTGTTAAGTCAATTACATCTCCAGTAATCAGAAAACACAAGTTGTTCGCTCAACACCAAGAGGCGGTACGAAAAGATGTCGAACGAGCATTTGGAGTTCTACAAGCTCGTTTTGCATTTCTTCGACGTCCCTGTCTTGTTTGGGACAAAAATCTGATGACAAAAATTATGATGACTTGTATCATCATGCACAACATGATAGTTGAAGATGAACGAGAGACGTACCAAACTTATTATGATCCTACAGAATTTCTTACCGATGATCCCATAGACGATGATCAAAATTTTCAATACTCTACTGAACGCATTGTAAGTCTATCTGCTTATATGACCAAAAGGGAGCAACTTCGCAACAGAGAAGCTCACACCGCTCTAAAAAACGACTTGATTGAACATATATGGCAAAAATTCAGCACCGATAATTAAATATGTAATTTTCATCTTCTGCATTGTTGTTTTTTACTTATCAATTTGTAGCTTGATTTATGTAATTATAATTTTGTATTTCAATTCTTGTAATTTTATTTTTGTTATTGAGATTGTAACTTATTTTAAGTTGGTCATTTTTTTTTTTTAATTACGAAGTTGGAATATCATATAATTTAATATATTTCGTACATAATTCAAATAATAAAAAATTGATTATAAAATATATATGTAATTATTAAATCATTAAATTAATAATTGTTATAGGTTGGGTTGATGTTATTGATAAAGTGTGAAAATTGTAGAGGTTGGATTGTTTTGTAGGTTGTGTATGTGGATGAGAGATAAATGAATTTTTTATTAAAAGACTGGGTTGTGGGAGTTTGTTGATAAAGATGGTCTTATCAGTGGTGTTTGCTAAGCGGTTTGACTTTTATTGGTATTTAACGTCAACCGAGTTGGGTTCGAATCATTTTCTATCTCCATTTTTTCTCATTTGCAACAGGATAGAATTTCGAATAACTTGATGCAAATTCCCCAAATTACTTAAAAACAAGAACTGTGGATTCATCATGAAATGTAACACCACAGATGGATTTGTTATTAATGATACTAAATATATATGCCCAAGTTTAAACCATTTTTCAATCCAAACGCAGCCTTAAAATTTTGCTCTTTTGAGGGGATTGGGAATTGTGATTATCAGTAAGACTTCAAACTGATTTTAAAACTCTACAAAAGTATTGTTCTTTAGAAGAGTGCTCTACTGAATTCTGATGCACTATTGTTATAGAAAAAGAAATGCAAAAATCAATACTAGGATTGAACACTAAATAAAAAACTGTCATTAAGGTGAACCTACCTGAGTCAGTATACATTTTTCCTTCATATGAAGAATTACCAAGACTGGGAACACTTACATGTATGCGATGACGTATACCAAGCAATGGAAAAGACCATCCAATTTCAATTCCGCATCTTAGTCTTTTATATGTTTCAATGGCCTATTCATGGTTCCACAGCAAAACTCGAGCTGATTGTATCAACTAAAAGAAGAGGTTGATATCAGCTGATGAAGTATGGCAGAGGCTTGTCAAAACTATCAACAGTGCTTAAGCAATCTTGTGCTCATTTAGGGCCTCCTTTATTAGTTGGTTGACAGCACTTCCTTTAGCCTGCTATGTTGCAAGATTAAAACAAAAGGCTGTTCAAAAGCAGGCATGGAGAAAAACACATAAAACATGAAACAGTGGGAAATATAATTAAGGGTGCGGCTATCCGCACCCCAGAACTTACTAAACACACCCCATTTCTAGTGTTTTTATATTTTTCATTTGTATAGAAATGGGGTGTGTTTAGTAAGTTCTATCCGCACCCTATAATTAATTCATGCAATATGGCAACTCACCTTTATTCCAATGGCAATTGCTGTTTTCATCTTTATCAGCTCACCCAATCTTAAAGAACCTTTTTTTGTATCTTTTACAGAGATAATCGGTACATTTCTTGAAGCAGCCAATGCCGGTAGATGTTTTGTCAACCATCGAGGATTGCAGTCAGATGCTAAGAGTATTGCCTACTTTCACATGAAAAAGAAACTAAAACTTAGATAGCAAAGATAGAAATGATGGTATTAAAATTTAAAACCATAGTGTCCAAATCCAAAATAATTGCATCAACAATTCTCACTCGCCGAAAACCAAGGAGACAAATCACAGTAGAAGAAGAAGAATTTCATGCGTAGGGACCATCACTAGCTCTAAACATTTTAGGGTATTGACTGGATAGAAACGTGATGAAAGTTGTACCATAGATAGTAGCTAAGCAAGTATATAATAACAAAGGGTAATAATCTAGCATTCATATCGGAGTCCAGCAAACAATTGACTTAAGATAGTTTGGGTCAAAATAGAAAACGAACCATGATCAATGTTCTCTGAAATAAATGTTCAAACTCATAAATACTTAAAAGAGTAGTTAAAACCAAGTTCCCATCTTGTATATAATCGCTACACGATTAAAGCTTCATGTATTTTCTTTCATCCACCCTTCTTCAAAGCTCCAGAAAAAAAATGTATATCTTTTTGAGGCACATAACCAGACACTTCAACATCCGAACTTCAACAAACAAGTATAAGAATAAAAGATAAATATTTTACAAGCTATTCTCAAAGACCAAAAATCATTTTCTAATATCATACATTCAGAGCATTAATCATCCATGTGGTAACTACATATGTCATATACTGTACCTAAACGAACAACGAAAAGAACCATGATAAAAGCAGAGTAACCAGAGCATTTAGGAATAACACATCCAAAAGAAACAAAACAGGAATTCAATTCACAAAGCAAGCAACCTGAAGGTAAACACAGGGGGCTTCATCACCACCTTGATCTGCCTTAAAATGCTCATCTGAATCGCTTTTAGTCCCATGATCTGACTGCATTCGCTCAAGTGCACGAGTGACTTCATTCACCCCCACTGCAAATTGTAGCTGATAAACCCCAAATTTTGTTACAATCCAGCCTTCTTATCACAATCGAAAAGGTTAAAATAATAAATTGGAAGCATCAAAACAAATTAACAGAAGCAAGGACCTTGATCCATAACTTAAGAGGCCACACTGCATCTAAAGCTCTTACAGATTCAATCTCCCTGCTCAAACAAATAATAATCATCAAATATGAACAAATTAAGAAGCAATTAAACTCTCAATAGAGCGATATTAGCATATTATAGAAGTAGACACAATGTAAACATCAATTTTTTGTACCTTTGGACTGATTTGAGGAAGTGAGAGAGGCTTTCCCCTTCAAAGCAACTGCATAAACATTCGATCAACAATCATAGAAATTCACACACACAAATAAACAATAAAAGGAAAAACATTTACATACAGTTGGGGTTGAGGAAGATTCTGAACAGACCGATGCAATACTCCGGTGTCTGAGTCGGCTACTCTTCTTTTGCCTCGCATAATGGAGTTGTGCCTGCGCTGCTCCAGAATTCAGTAGGGCCGGGCTTGAAATAGGGCCCCAACAAGCCCAATAATTTGGGCCCAAATTATTGATTTCAAGTTGGATGAACTTAAAAATTTGGGAATGTTAATTTGATGCAGACAAACTTTTGTTTCTTTAGGAGGTCTAAATTTTGAAAAGGTGTATATAAAATTTTGGGATGAGTATAATGAATCTAAACTTAAAATTTTCAAACTCTTAAAGATGTGTGCATCGTTAGACTTTTCTCAATATTATATATATATATATATATATATATATATATATATATATATATATATATATAAAGGTAATGTTATCCTATGTGAGTGTTTTTTTTTTACTTAACATGTTAAATATATTCGTGGTGTGATGTGATCATACTTACCCATTCGAACATAATATGAATTTAAACATAACACAAACTATAAACTTGTTATATTGAACAATATAACACATCTCACATCCAAAATTATTCAGCTCGTATTCATATATCGGAGATTCCAACAAGACTAGCAACCACAAATAACCTTCAAATCAACCTACTAGTACATGTTAGGGTACCTTCATAATGTTACACATCATTAGGGTTCCCTACAAATTATAAATTGCGTGAGGTAAATCTCAATAAGCAGAAATGATGCTTGATAATATGATTCTTTAGGAATCCTTCTCATGTATCTTCTTTTGAAATCTCCTAATTAAATTCTAATCACTCGTTTAATTCATTTCTAATCACTCGCCTAATTTATTTATAGTCATTCACCTAATTCATTTATAATCACTCGCTTAATTCATTTCCATTTGTTCACATATTTCATTTCTAATACATTTGCAATCACTCGCTTAATTCATTTCGAGTCGCTCACCTGATTCATTTAGCCACTCACCTAATTCATTTATAATCACCAAATTCATTTATAAACTATTCGTTGGGCTCTCAAATTCAATGTTATACGCCGTCGTGAGCTTGGTAAACAAACCATCACATTGTCAACATAAGTATGATCCGAAAATATGGTTCCATCTCCTTGTGGTCGAAACACATCATTTAATAACTTATAATTTTATGTTAATACATGGTATGCTCAATGCAATACGTCACAAGATATCTTACAAGTTCACATATCATTGAATTTCACAGGTTCAATCCACAATGACCATTGAACGTACCGATTCATTCCATGACAATTATTGAACTCGCAGGTTCATTGTGTGATGATCACTGACAATAAATCAAATTTCATAATACACGTATTACCAATTAATACAATTATTTCACATATTATGTTTTATAATTGTAATAAATTTTTACTTACCTTTTCTTCTAAAATGGTTATTCAGAAACTTCTCGTTTCTTTTGTACCAATGTAACTAAACAAATTGAGAGGTAAAATACTCTATTAAACTAATAGAACAAAATTTGACTTATGAAAGTTAAAAAAATAAAGGCATTCTTTATTCAGGTTTTATTCAATAAATCTAAAATAATACTTTTGATGATAATGTAATATAAAAGTAGATTATTCATTATAAATGTATCAGTTTGGTTAATTTCTACTATTTTCCCAACTACTACATTTTCTAATTAATGGTTCCATTTAAGGAGTTATTTAATTTTCCACCTCACTAATATAAAATGTTAATTAATGTATTATTTAAATATTTTTAATTACAAAAAACACTTGGGGTAAGAATATAATTTTCATGCAATCATATATGTTCACATAAACAGTAGAAATTTTAATTCGTGAAATTAAACTTATTTATTCAAGCATACAACATTCTACATTAATAATTAGCCTTTTAAAATATATTTCATCTCATAGAGATAACTTATTTAAGAATTATTAAGATAAAACTTATATATTCATTATATCTTTTATTTTTGACAACTCGCTGATTTGATATTTGTACACAATTAATGAAATTATTAATATAGCTTATGATTATTTCACATCCTTCCATAAAATCTTTCTTTTTCTTAAGTATCACCCACTTCTCCATCAACAATTCAACCAAACATAAACTAGTTAATTTTCGTATACACATATCTATACTAAATTAAGTAGTTCTTCATTTCAAAAGATAAAAAAAAAAAAAATTGAAGTCTAATCATAAATTCTTAAATAAGTCTAATCAATAATTGAAGTCCCCCCGGTTTGGTCTTCTTTCTTTTTTTTTTTTCTTACACTGTCTCAAGTACTCCACATTTCTTATTATGTAAATCGCCGCCACATAACTTGATTTTATCCTTATTTTTGTTGTTTTATTTAATTACTAATTTGCATTTGAACACAAAAAAGTCACCGTTAAAGTAGAAATCCTTATCCTTTTTATTTATTTATTATTATTGTTGAGAGCTATCCAAGACTTTTATTTTAAGGTTTCTAATGAAATTGATCTTGTTAACATGTTTAAGGTTACAAATTATGAACAAATTCTAAATTTATTAATTAATATAATATTATTGAAATGTTATTTCATAATTCTTTCATATTGTTATTATAGTCTTATTCACTCAAGTTAGCGAATTGCCTCAAGTACCAACCAAACAAATATCCAAAAAATAAATAAATGTATTAGATGATATCAATATAAATTAAAGTAACCCAAACTAATAGAATAGAATGCATGATATGTATATTAGCGAATGAGCAGTAAGAAATTCGGGTATTACAATCATAGTTTATATATAGATTTTTATTAATTGTCAAATAATGTGTGACCAATGTTTAAACGACTCAAAAAAATCACGTCATTTGTCACGTGAGACTAACTAAACTTAGTAATGCTAGGCAAAAACTTAAATTGCTAATCAATGGAAACACATAGTTAATCAAAATTTTAAACCACATGGTAGCTTTGTATACTTTTTCCTTACAGTTTAATGAACAGTGCTTAAGATTACGCGCGGAGATTAGTGAGTGGCTAAAAAAAATATGAATTATAGAAACAAATAACGTGAATGAAAATTATGAAATACAACAAGTGTTAACATATTTAAATCTAATTAAAATTGTTTTTGTTTATAAATTTGTGATAAAATAAAAGAAACTCGGAATGCGAATATAATAATAGGCAGCATAATATAAATAAACTCAAATTATTTAAAACCAAACGTCGTGTGGCACTGTGTGCAAGATAAATAGGAGAAATAAAGTGTTGAATTGATCCAACTTTATCATTGTGTTGCCATTATATTTATTTTCGTCTTAAGGTACTTGAGAGAGGAATCATTCCTTTCAAAAATGCATCAACTTTAAAGGAAAGTGTTTACAGTTATGGCAGTAAAGAATTTCATCTCATATAATTATATTTATTAGACAATTTTATATAATTTTTGCACTGAATTTTCATAACAACAATAACAGAGACAACTTCTTCTTCTTTTTTTTTTTTTAAGAAAAAGTTAGTCTTTCAAATCACATTGAGCAAGGGTTGCTCCTCTTTTTTTTTTTTGGGAAAAATAGATTTTTGGTCTTTTAAGTTTATTTCATTGGATTTTTCATCATTTATCTTTCATTTTTTGATTTTTAGTCCTTTATGTTTAAGAATTACCATTTTTTAATCCTCTTACTTGCTACAACAGCTAACTTTTTATTTTTCAATTAAAATTTTATCTTTAACACCAAAAAAATATTTTTTTATTGAGAGAATACGACACTAACATTAATAATTAAAAAATAAATTATTTTTTATTAATATGTCTAAATTCGGGAATTTCAAATTATTAATATTAATAGTTAATAACAAAACTCTAATTCATGTATTGGGATGAAAAATAAATCTATTTATTTATTAATATTAATTTAGGCATGATAGACAAAAAATATAAATTTATGATTAAAAAAAATTAGTGTTCTCTCAATTAAAAAAATATATATGTAAGTTTGGGATGCCCAAATTATTAATATTAATAAATAATAGCAAAACTCTAACTCACGTATTGAGATAAAAAAAATTATTTATTAATATTAATTTATACATGTTAGACAAAGAATACAAATTTATGATTTAAGAAAATTAATGTTCTCTTAATTAAAAAAATTTAAGTTCGGGATGCCCAAATTATTAATATTAATAATTAATAACCAAACTCTAACCCACGTATTGAGGTGAAAAATAATTTTTTTAGTTATTAATATTAATTTAGGCATGATAAATGAATAATACAATTTTTTTATTTTAAAAAAATTTAGTCTTTTCTCAATTAGAAAAATGGTGTTAAAATTAAATTTAAAAAAAGAGTTTTCTGCTATAGCAGGTTAGAGCACTAAAAAAATGATATTTCTTAAACATAGATGACTAAAAATCAAAAGGTGAAAGATAAATGATAAAAAATACAATGAGATAAACTTAGAGGACCAAAAAACTTTTTTTTTCTTCTTGTAAAGAATATTCGTTCTCCTATAAATAAATTTATGTCATATTTTATCACTACATTATTGCTTAATGAAAAATGCGATGCAATTTATTTATTCTATTTTTAGGGCGATTTGATACTATAAACTAAATGGTTAAAGACTAAAAAACTTGTAAAATATTAGAAGAAAATGGATAGAATAATTAAAGAAAAAGGTAAATTTAGGGTGAATGATGATAGATAAAAAATATAATAAACAATAAAAAGAGAAAAGGAGGTGGTGGTCCACATGAGCCACTAGACTATACCCCAATTGGAAAATAAATAGCCAATAACAGGCTACTACGTGCCTGATGCGAAATGGACGGATAAGATCCCTCCACTCACCACCAATCGAATGGCACAGAATTTGTCTCAGTCATCACATAGTTATCGATAAGGAACGGCCTATCGTTCTCCACGTGTCTCATACGATCCCGTTATTATAGCATTGATCCAACGGACCTCCAATTCCCTCCACGGACGACTCACTTCATTCCAAACCCTCCCCCTTTCTCTCTCTTCTCTCTCGCTCTTCGATTCCTAATTAGCTTTTCCGGCGCCGGAATATTCATCGGAGGTATTCTCCATCGCCTACCTTCTTTACAATTCCTCTTCTTCTGTCCAAGCTTTTACATAATTTCTCGCTTCTTTTCTTCCTTCCTCCATTTATGGAATTTTGATGATTCTAATACTCAAAACCTGAGTTTTATCCAAAACTCTTCCAATTTTTCCCAACGTAAATAGAGTTTCTCACCGTTGATTATCTGAGTTTGTGATTATTTTTCTCTTTTTTAATTTTGAATTACTGAGTTGTAAAAAGCTAAATGTAAAGTTGCAAATCCAAAAATTCTGAGATTAAACGTCTGTAGTTCAGCTTGTTTTTTTTAGTGCAAAACTGCAATATACTCATAGATTTCTCCTTCATAATTTTTTCATTTAGAAAATCCATTGAAAATTCCGGAAATTGAAGCAGTGTTTTTCTAGTAGAACAAGTCTTCTCACTCCTAATTTCTCTCCACTGTATATTCAGCAGTTTTTTATTTTTTATTTTACTTTTCACTTAATTTTTAATTAATTTTTAGAAAGAGTAATACTGTATAGTATATAGAAAACACCGAATTCGAAGTAGGGAGAAAAATGGCGGATTCGGATAACGAATCGGGTGGAAATCGCGACCCGAATTCGTACAACGAATCCTCCCCTCGAGAACAGGATAGGTTCCTCCCAATCGCCAACGTGAGTAGGATCATGAAAAAGGCGTTACCGGCGAACGCCAAAATATCCAAAGACGCAAAAGAAACGGTGCAGGAATGCGTGTCGGAGTTCATCAGCTTCATCACCGGCGAGGCGTCCGACAAGTGTCAGCGGGAGAAGAGAAAGACGATCAACGGCGACGATTTGTTATGGGCGATGACCACACTAGGGTTTGAGGAGTACGTGGAGCCGTTGAAGATATATTTGCAGAGGTTCAGGGACATGGAGGGAGAGAAGACCGCCATGGCCGGGAGAGGAGAGAAGGAGAGCGGCGGCGGTGGCGGGAATGGTGGGGTGGTGAACATGGGTAGTGGGAGTGGGGGTGGTTATGAAGGGATGTATGGTATGAATGTGATGGGCCATCAAGGAGGACCCGTTTATGGGTATGGCCAGGTGGCAGGTGGGGGGAAGGTAGGGTCTGGTTATCATATGGGATCGGCTTCCGGTGGTGGAGGCGGCGGCGGTGGCGGTGGCGGGAGGCCAAGGTAACTTGATTTGGGGAGACTTATTGATGAATTATTTAATTAGATAGATAGATGGGGACTTAATATGTATTCAAATGTACTATAGTGTTTTATATAAAATATTGCGTTTTGTATGTATATGTGAATGTATGCATGTATCAGTGATCAGTATGAGTTGATTTTGTCAATGAGATAGATATTTCTTGGCCACTATTTTTTATTTCTTTCTCTTCCCTTGTTATAATAATGTAGAGTTATTGATTTATACACGAGATTATACATTCAAATGTGTATTATATATAATATTTTAAAATAATCATCACATATTTATTACTCTTTTTTATTAATTTTATCTATGCTATTAATATGAAATTTTTAATACAATATTCTAATATCAGAGTAGATCATAGATTTTATCTCGAATAGTTCTACATTCTATATTTGTAGTTTAAAATCATATTTACAAATTGTTTGAATTATTAAATAAGTTATAATAAAAACATTTTCTGCAATTCATTTATTCATTTATAAATTTACATTTTGTTTTCCAATTTAGGACACATGCTTAGAATTGATTTTGATCACAAAGAAAATAAGTGAGTTGATTTTATTTTTCCACGCAAAACAAGATGTTGCAACTTTGATAGTTAAAGTGGATCACGATTTATAACTATAGTTTGTGACATTGTACTATTGGTTTCTTAACTTAAATATTCGAGTTTCGTAATTGTTCGATTAATTTAATATGGACAATCTTCTCCTAATTTTTCCTTCAAATAAATTATTAGGGAATTGCAGTTTATAGAGATTTACTAAATAAGCATGGTCATTCATCGAATCCTTCTTCTTTTTCTCACTAATGCAGTTAGATTTTAGAGTAATATGGGAGTTTTGATATTGACTCGGCGTAGTAGTACCTTTCTTCTTTTAGTGACTTTCATTGAGAAAAAGGAAATGGAAAAAGTGGTTAATGAGTTTAAGAAGTGGGAGTTATAACCATTTCTTTTGTTGAAAGCTTTGACTTGAAATAATTTTTTTCCCTTGAAATTAATTTTACTTTATCACATCTGGAAGGTCTGTCAATTTTAAATTTAACTTTACTCAACACGACCAATTCGCAATTACGAAAATGGATCCCCTGCTGGGATCAAAAACCCAGCATAATGTGTCGGGCAAATCAGATCCTCTATACTATATATCCATGTACCACGCGTGTACCACATTTCAAAACACGTTACATTGATTTTCAAATTAAAAGCGGTTATTGAAAAAAAAAATTACAAAAACGACGGCGTATGTACCCAGCATGAAGTGCTGGGTTTTTTGCCACAGCAGGGGATCCATATCCCGCAATTACACATTTTATAAATCAGTTTAACATGTAAGTTTTCTTCAAAATGTGCTACTTTTCAGTGTAAAAAAATACATTTTCCCTTTTTTTTTTTCATTAAAATGTGGAAATGGAAAAGAAATACTTTTGACTTATTGTTTTGGAAATAAAAAAGTAACGATAATAATAAAAGGCAAGATGAAAAGTCAACCCCCTAGTATGTATTGAGAATAAATATAGTTTGAAGAGAATAGTGATAAATACTTTATTAGTGGTCGGCGCAAAGTTCCACTAATCAATATTTCCAAACACGTCATACAATTTAGATATTAAATCAGTGTGGGTGCTCCACTTAATTGAACTTTACCCATTAATTAAGTAAAGTTGAAGAAATTTTATTACACGTGCCACAATTTCTGTGGGTGTGCAGCTAAATAATCATTTTTAATTCTAATCATGAGATTGATGAATAGTTTGAATCTGGACCATGTAAGTTTTATAATCCCCCAATTCATTAAAAAAATCAAGAATTGGTCTCTTGTGAAACCATCTCATATACGATGGGATTTCAGTATATATTTTACAGGTATAAGTATAAATATGTATTTTATAAGTATTTTCATTATAAATATGTGTTTTATAAATATGTTTTTTAGCGATATAAATATGAGTTATATAGGTGTATTTTTTACAGAAATGTCTTTTTTTGTAATAAGTTGGCCGTCGCACGGTGCGATGTTCCCATAAAATTTTGTGAAACATCAAATACTAGTAGAATTTGGAACACTTACATTTCGTATAAACACATATTGAAGTAATGATATTTCATATCGTATGATAAAATTTCATGTAATTGAGTCAAGGGTCGGAGAAGAGGCTGGACCCATCCAACCACATTGTCATTCATTATATAGATTTTATCACAAAAACCGAAGAACATAAGCTCATATCTACAGTTGTTATACATCTCCATTTCAAAATAACACAAAAATTCAAGTGAGACGGTTTCACAGATAGCTACCGTGAAACAGAATTCCATCACCCACAAATAACATGTGAATTGTAGGATTTGAGTTGTGGGTAATTGGATTATAAGTTGACCCGTCTCATGCAATGCAATAAAAATTTGTGAAACAATTTCACAAGAAACTCACTTTCAAAATAATTGTCATTCTGAAGTTTTTATCATAAATTAACAAACATAAAAATTGAACAAATATATCCATAACTAATCAAGGATATTATGATTCAAGATTGGAAAGAGAATCAAATTAATTCAATAAAAGGTAAATCCCTAACGACATGATTGATATGATGGAATGGAATTAGGTGGGAATGGAATGAACTCAAAAATGAAATGGTGATGAGAAATGAATGGTATAAAAATATTGATTCCTGTGATTGGTATGACAAATGAATATGAATGAATGAAATAATTATTATAATTATATTTTATGATTAATAACTATAAATAAAATGTATAATATTAAATCAATCTTTATTTGATCAAATTACTTTCCATAATAATTTTATTTAATATTCATATTTAATATATCACTCAAATTTAAAATATTTGGCATATTTAAATTTAAAAATAATTCTTTTTACAGAAAATTAATCATTGTACTAATATTAAAATATATTATATTTATATATTTTATTTTTTAATCTTATTATTAGGTTACTATTTTTGTATTATTTACATATTCTTAAAGTAGTTAAATAATAATATATTTTTCATATTTTTTTATTAATTATTCTATATGATTTTATATTATTAAAATCTTAATATCTTATTTTATATTTCTAAAAAAATATTTTAGTTACAATTTATTTATATATTTTTAAATAATTTATTATCTATACTAATATTCATTTATCTTACAAATATATATAGATAAATCAATATCAGAAGTAAAATTATTTGTATTATTAAAATTATATTCATATTATTTTATTATATTTTTAAGATTTTATATTTATTAATTATTTTTATACAATTTATGTATTTAATTTTTTTTTCCTATTTTTTATATTTTTATTTTATATTTATTTTAAATTATTAGTTATTATTTTATAATTTTTTATAAATAATTTAATATTATTTATGAAATTTTATATAAAAATTCGACTTAGAAAATTAATTTGTAAAAAACATAAAATAAATATGATAATTGTCAAAATTAATAAAAAAATGTTCATTTTCTTCACGATGGGAATACGTAATACCATGGGGATAGGAAGGAATGGTCATTCCCTCATCCATGGTAATACCAATTCCTGCGGGAATCACCATTCCCACCTATAAAACATACCAATCAAAGGAATAGGAATAAATGTAAGAATGATGATTCCATTCCCACCTCATTCCATCATACCAATGCCATGAATTCTAGTAAAGAAATACGATTAGGGATAATTTGGAAATAAAATTATATAAAAATTTAATAAGACATTTACTATGAAAAGAAAGAGTATTTTCGAGAAGATAAACAAAGAATAACTGAACAACCAATCAATGGTGCTACACTATTGAAGCACTTTAAAAGCAATAAGACGAGAAACTCAGTAAAACATCTCAAACTCACAACAAAGTGTAAAATGTATTAATCTCTACCAATATCTTAAACAAATAGTATTACATGCCAAAATATTCATCGGAAATAGTGCCTGAGCAAGAGTCGGAGAACACATACAAGGGTTAGCAGTTATTTCTAATAATCACTGGTGAAATCCACTAACATTAAATCACAGCCAGCTTAAGTAAATAAGGGTGAAGAAGATTGTGCTGATGAGGCAAACAGGATAAGTATAAATTACGTGAATGAAAATATGGACGTGAAGATGGTGAGGGTATAGTATAGTGTACAACAGTCCTTATGTCACCAACCTTGCTAGGCCTTGACACCTTGCGCGGAAGGCTTCTTTTCCTTCTCAGCATCGCCATCATCTTCTTCCTCGTCTGCCTCATCAGCATCGGCTAGTTTTGTGAGCTCATCCTGAATCATGAGCTTTATCGATGATTTTCTTGGTGTTAGGTCCATCTTGAATCGCTCAGCTGTAATGTTAACAGGGATTAATGATATATGTTCAAATATGATTTTGATTTACAACGTAAATAGGAGAAGGGTGAAAAAGAATTTACCAAGTAGTTTCAGAATGTCAGTGAATGTAGCCTGCAAAACGTATGTCAAGTGCGTTAAAAAAGAACAAAACAAAATATACGGGATGAACTAAATATGTCAAGTGCGTTAAAAGCACAGAGAGAGAGAATTTCAGAGACTAACCGTACTGAAATCGACCTCTTTAAGAATGTCACAAATTGCATTTCTGAGTTTATCATCGCTTGGCTTTAATTTCTCCTCCTTGAGCTTCTCTTTCACTTTCAGAATCTTCTTCCCTGCATTTGCGCAGAAATAAAACAACCTTCAGTGGAACTGATCAGTTAAATAGTACATAACGCCGCTAAAGGATTAATATAAATAATCAATTACGACAAAACATCCAATTTGAATTGTTATTCTTCAGCACTGGTGAACAAAATGGGGAAAAAAAACCTTAATTCTCACCAGTGTCTTTCAATGCAGACTTCTTCGGTGTCGGTGATTTACTGTCCGATTCATCTTTCTTCTTACCATAAACTTTCTTAGCACTGGCGTTATTATTGCTTTTCGATCGACTTGGTGTGGATTTGGCAGGTGATTTTATTGGTGCAGGGGTCGCTTTCTTAGAGACTGCTTTCTTCTTGGTTTTGGCTTTATCATCAGATCCTTTCTTCACAGACGACTTTGCTGGTACTCGCTTCTGCTTTCCCTTGTTGTCATCAGATTCCTCTTCAGAATCACTTTCTTTTTCCTCGCTTACAGCTTGTTCAGACATCTCATCATCCGATCTTTCAGGGACACCATTTACACCTTCCTCTTCATGTGCTTCGTCTTCCTCTTCCTCTTCGTCTTTCTCTTCTCCTGATTCATCTTCCGACTCAGGAGGCGTGGCTTTTGTCTCTGAACCCTTTTTAGATGCAGTGCCAGCTTGCTTCACACTCTGGAAAATACCAGACATGATATCAGTTAGAAGATACAACCTCCAGAATAAGACAAATAAGTCTCACACAAGAACTTTTAAATTGCTGGCCACCTTAGTTTCTTTTCATTAATCTAATTTCCCAGCTGACCTTTCATTGCAAATTAATAGAGGTATACATCATTAGTTACCTCCTCTTCTTTATATTCATCCTAGGTTCAGTCAGTTTTTGGTAAGACTTCCAGTGGATTTGCTTATATTACCACTAAAGACTGGACCTCAAGCAGCCACCAAAATATATACTTGACATACATAACATCTGACATCTGAGCATCAGTATTTGGTGAAGCTCAAGAGCCAAAAAAAAAAAAAGAGATTTAGTGTTCATTTTGCTTTTATCATTTTATTTGTTTCATATTGTTTATCAAATAGGTGTTTTCAGAACCAATTATGTCCTTCACTAGTTCATTTTTATTTACTCAGGCACTTGGATCAAAGGCAAGAGAACAAACAACAATTACTTTCTATAGGAACTTGAATGATTAGCAACTGCTCACTTTCTCAAATGATTAGCACACACCAAATGCAGACACAGTTACGGATACATAATGATTCTAATATCTTGTCAAAAGACAGAGAATATCATGCACTATTCTAATTTCAATTTAAACATACTCAACCTTAAAGAACATGTTCGGTTACCAAACAATAAAAATAAACAGAAATGGATACCTTAGCAGAGCCTTTTGATGGGGTACTACTCCCAGATGCAGTTTTGCTCACCCTTTTTCTCTTATTGCTTCTACTTGACTGCTCATAAAAATGATATACACGTAAATAAATTCTGTAAGAAGTTTAAAAAGAAAAAAAAAAGATTAGAAAGAAAACAGCCAAAAGAAATCTACTCAGTACAGACCTGATCCTTTTCAGCAAGTAATTCAGAGGTAGTAGCATGAGGTTTCACCAAAAACTCAATCAACTTAGCAACAATATCTTCCTGTGGAACATAAAAGCAGAAATTCAGAAACTGATTCCACTGGCAAGCAGTCAATAAAGCATAAAGATCCATATAGAATATCAAAACTATGTAGCACGCCTTCTAAGGCAATGATAGTGTTCGACAAGAAAAAAGACAGTCATGCATCTTCAAACCAGAATATTTAGAGAAAAAACAGTGTAGTAAGTTGAGAATCAAGACTTCTTTTTAAGGATAAAAGATAGCAGCCCAGTGCAAGTTGTAACTCTGCATACTTTAGTTCAAGTTGAGAGACGTAAACAAACCTTCCTTGTATGAGTCTTGGAAATTGGTAAATCAAGGACATCACAGAACTCCACCAGTTTCTCCTTGATGCACTTGTCAAGTTTCTCTTTGACTTTTATCATTTGCTTTTCCTGAGACAGAGTTCATTGGAATTTGGAGCACATAAAATTTAGCATTTCAGTGGAAAAAGAGCAAAAGAAATGTGCAAGCTAGAAACAGTCTCTCTATTGAGTTTCATTTTACCTCATTATCATGCCAAACAAATCCAGAGAATCTTGATATGTTGTTTTTGACTAGAGCAGCCTGGATAGGTGAACAAGAACTAGAAATAATCAAACATTCATTAACAGAGTCAAGCAGTTGATCCAACCACATCATACCAACATTTTTTATAGTTGCAAAGCTCTATATCACGTGCAAAGGATTAAATTTATGCATGAACTATATGGAGCGGATATACAGGAGCTGGCGAAAGATGAAGGATGAACATGAATTCAATTTAGCACTATTGCAAAAATAGGACATAGGGACTAAGCGGCCATTGGCCGCCCCCACCTTTAGCCCTAATCAGTGGTTTGGGCGCTGTTTCACCTGGGAGGCCAATCACTGCCTTGATCTTTATCTTTTTTTTTTTAAGTACATAATACATGAAAATATAAAGATGAAGATTATGAACTCCATTTTTCATATTATGACTGAGAAAAATATAAAACAGTTCCACCCAAGCACTAGGCACAGGCCTCCCCCAGCCAACGCTTAGTGATTTCAGCAACACTTATAACAAGACCAGGAAGGAAACTGAAACAAATTTCTTAAGGAAGCAAATATAAGAAAATGCATTATACATCTTTGAGCATGAACTTATTGGTGAAAAAAATGTAATTATTATTTACTCTAGCAAAAAAAAAAAAAAAAATTATAATCATAATATTAATATTTGTACTCTAAAATCCAAGACGCATAAATCCAGTTCACAAGGGAAATATAGCTTAACCGAAATTTGTGAAATAGGACTTTTCAGAAAGATTAATCTAATTAACAATAATACAAGAGAAACCCACTGGGCTAAGTGATATGAAGGCTGATCCAGAAGGAGCTAAGAAAAGAACTCTATAGTGTTACCTTTCCTCTCCTTCCAAAAAGAATAGTATGCAGCAATTTGAAAGTATCATCAGTCTTCTTTCTGGATAACTTGTATGCAACTGGAATAAGAGTGCAGGTCACACACATGAGACCAAATCCATTCACATACCAAGGCAGCAACATCATTTTGAAAATATAAATACCATTAACAAGATCATTTTAACAACACAAAGAAAAACTTCTGATTAAATTGCAAGGTCATGGGTGTGAGATAAGAGTCCCAAGTTTTTATCTGTACTTGAACCAAGAATAATATAGGCGACACTTCACACTCATACACAAGAGCTGACTCGTTTCACATATAAGACACCGAAATATATAAACAACCAAGCATGCATTGCAGTCATGCTTACTATTGCATTGCAGTCATGCTTACTATTTCAGCATACCCTGGTGAACCATTCGCAAAAGCATAATCAATAGCCATCAGCAAAATAAGCACAGAAACAGACCATTTAGGGTGAAAATTTGATAAGTCTCAGAAAAAGTCTCACAAGATATTCATGTTGTGACTGTTACGATATTTCACATCAGTTCAACATGAAAGTGTGGAAGGGTATGCAAGTGGGAGTCAACCCTTTACCTTTGACCATGGTTTTGGGTTAAGTTAGGGTTCCCTTGCTTATATTCCTAGCAATTTGGTCCGACATGCCGGATTCAAGCGGGCCGTGGAAAGGGGCTGACCCGATGGTGGGCACAAGGGTTGCCACCACGGATGTGGGCCCAAGGGGGGTTGCCACCCGGGAAGTGGGCCTTGTTATGTGGGTTGCCCCCCGGAGTGTGCCGTCCGGTTTGAAGGGGGATGGATTGTTACGATATCCCCACATCGGTTCCACAAGAAAAAGTAGAAGGGTATATAAGTGGGAGTCAACCTTTTACCTTTGACCATGGTTTTGGGTTAAGTTAGGGTTCCCTATCTTATATGTCTAAGAGTGACCAAGCGACATCAGTGACATACAATTCAATCTATCAGTTTACCATTTATGATTGCAGAACCCAATCATGATACGCTTGATGATCAGCAAATAATGGAAAACTATACATGTTGCTAGATTCATGCATCATTCTTTCCTCTTCCATTATAGCTAATAGCAGAAAGAACCATGGTCACCATCTCTTAGACTCTAACATACACGTGCTGACCAAGCAAAAAAGAATCTTCAAATACATTTAAGCAAGAATAACACAAAAGGCAAGTACCTATTGTGCACAAAAACTCAATAAAAAACATTTCAAATATGAGTTAGATCTCATCATTCATCACATCCACTATTAAAACCCACTCTTACATTCAAATCGATTGGAATAAAAGCTTATTCAGGCTCAAAAAAATCTGAAGTTTTGATAACCTTGACATCTACCCAATTGTGTCAAGTACTTCCACAATCCAGGGGCAGATTGAATTTGTGAAGCTATTACGATGGTGATGATGAGAAGGTATAGCAGAAGAGAAATGTTGATGAACCACATCTTACATGATTAAATGGTTAATAGGCAGAAAAACGTTTTCAGCATTACCAAGGCATGCATTCCTTGGCACATTGATCCAATAGAAAGACACAAATAAGAAAAAACGGAAGAGGTGGGATGGATAAAAAACTCAATTGCAAGTGGAGATGCCTATTCGATAAAGAATGACTAAAAATCCATGAAATACAAAACCAGTCAATTTTCCAGGCAAATTCCTTCCACCTCGAGGCAGCAACAGTAAAAAGAATAGCGAAATTCCAGCATAAAAGAAGTTAGTAAAAGAACTAGTTTTAGGAATGAAATTACAAGTATTTTTTGGTATACATGGGATAAAAGTAAACCTTTTAGACCCCACCCAATTACTAATATCCTCATAAAGGTTGTATGATAAAATTAATTGTGCTAACCATACAGTACAAGTAAAAAGAGAGAGCATACAAGACAGTTCATCCAATTAAAGCCTCAGAATAAGGAACAAAAACATAAAAATCATGCGCCGGCATGCTATATTTAAAACAATTGAACTATTAAGAAAAATACCGTTAGGGATATCTTTCAGTGCAGTTCCACGACCCTGCAAGCAAATACGAACTTGTCATGGACTAAACTCCATACAAGACTTGAATTTCATAATATTCAGCCAGTAGAACTATCTCATAAACTCAGAATTTAATAGTGACACCTTTTCAATATGGAAGTCCTTAGCAGAGTCCTTCTCAATTACCGCGACCAACCTTTCCACAGACTTTCGCTCACGTACAGGGCGATCAATTGTAAAACCTGCAGGGGTTTTTGGCTCCTTTTTATCTTCTGAGGTTTTTGACTCCTTCCGATCACTTGAGGTATTAGAATCTGTAGTTTTTTTCTCTTTGGGTGTTTTTGGTTCTTTCTCCTCCTCAGAAATCTTTTTATTATTATTTTTTTGTCTAGCAGTACTCTTTGTCCTTGAACGTTTTTTTGATTTTCTCTCTTTGTTAGGCTCCTCTTTATTTTCTTCCTCCTCTTTAACTACAACATCATCTTCGGTTTTATTGTCAGCTGTATTCTTGGTTTCCTCCTCAGCATTTTCCACCATTTCCTCACTCTTACTCTTCTCCTTTTCAATCCCACCTTCAGTCTCTTGTTCTTCTCTGTTTGTTTGGGTTTCTTCCTTTCCCTCTTCTTTTGAAGCCTTACCAACCTCCACTCCTTCATCAATTTCCTTAATTTTGCTGACTTCATCTTTGTCCACATCCATATTATGGGCCTCAACCTCCTCACCATCTTGATTATCTTCTTCCATTTCTTTTGCTTCACCGTGATTCTTATCTTCTTTCACTTCTTCTACTCCATCATGATGCGTCTCTTCTTCCATTTCTTGTACTCCATCATGATGCTTCCCATTCTTATCCATCAGGGCCTCAGCCTTATTATCCACCTCAGTATTCCCATTCGCGGCAACCTCAGGCTTCTTGGACACTGTATCTCCCTCATCCATAACTAGAGTGTAAAAGTTTGGGAAAGCCCTATTTTTTTCTAGAGTACACTGTATGAGAAATTTAAAAGGAATTCTTCAGTATACCATCATGATCATATAAATTCAGGAGAAGATAAATATGCCAATAAAAAATAGTGATTGAATAACTGTGAAATTGGAGACACTTAAAACGTGAAAATGGAAGCCAATCAATCGCATACATGGTAATTCATCTCCACATAATAATTACCCAAAAAAAAAAAAAAGATAAGCTCCAAGATAAGAACAGGAATACATAAAAGACATGGAAAAGAAGAAGTCTCTCAATGTAACAGACATTTCACCCAGATAATGCAGATAGTGAAAAAAAAATGTGTTCTTTCAAATAGAGATTCCAACATATGCCCTAACAAGATCTACAGGATCACTACCACCGTCACTAGTTCGTCAAAAAGACAGAAAGAACCTACATTCAAATTGAGAAAGGAGCATAGCATAACAAAAAAGACGAAATTCGTCAAACACAATACAAAACCCTGACCTGTAAAGTTCCTAAATTTAACATCAAATTCGCTACGAAGAGAACTGGAAAATAGCCTGCAGTTCGCGAAACTGATAAAAATTAACGAAAAAGTTGAAATTTGCGAAACTTACAGAGATTAGAAGGGGACAAATTAACAGATAAGAGCTCCTTCAGAAGCTCACAGTCACGCTGAAACGATTTTACAAGCTCTCTCTCTCTCTCTAAGTTTCTGTTTCAAACGCATCGGCGTCGTGGGTGGCTGAGTTTTATATAGCGGACTCCAAATCCGGATTTTAAATCCAATTTATGCCATGTCGGATCGCTGAGCCAGACACTCGGCGGGATTCTAAAACTGGACATGTGTTTACGGCTGAGATCAATTTTGACAGGAGCCTAATTGAATTAACGGATATGATTTCATATTCGTTTGATTATGCTTTCATAAATTAATCCCCATACGGTTGACTTACAGTTGATATCTGGTTTTATTGGGCCAAAATGAGCCTCAGTTTGTAGGCTCAATATATGAAAAACAATAGTGGGTATTTTTTAGGAGGCCCAATATGAACCGTGGTAAATTGGAAACTGGATTCTTTGGTTTTTTCTTTTTTCTTTTTTTGAGATTTGTCTGTTTTATTGCGCTTTTCGTTTAAGCCAAATTTAGGAATTTACTGCGTATGATGAAAATATCGAATTTGTCTACAGCATGTATTTTCATTGTGTGTGAAATAATTTATTTAAACCATTTTGGAAAAAATAAAAATATTTAATAAAAAAAATTAAATAAATCTAATTGATATGATTTTGAATATTAAGATAGTTGTTTTTTTGGAAAAGTATACCCTAAAAATAATACATAGAATAAAAAAATGAATAATAAAGATTAGTAATAAGACATCAAGGTTTAAGATGATACAGCTACAATAAAACTAATACAATAGTATACATAGCTTACTCAAATATATTAAAAGTAGTTACGTAAAAACAATTAAATAAAAACTCATAAAAAGATCGATTTTAAAACTATAATAATAAGATGCAATTATTAAGAAACTGTATGCTGACAATGATATTCCATAAAATTAAATCATTTAGAAAACTGGCTTGGAAATTATAGTTCAGATGATGAACCAATTTCTATTTAAAGTATTAAACTGGATTAATCCACAAATAGTTCACTAAATTCAATTCATACGAACTCCTTTGTCTCTAGAACTCCTTCTACCATCAACATTGTTGTTCGTAAGAATCTAATCATGCCCTTTTAACGATTTGTAATAAGTTGGTCAATTTATTAAATCAAATTTTATGATGAAAAAATGATGATGAGAATCAATGGTCCATAGTTGACTTCACGTGAGTAATCGGATGGCCAAGAGAAGTAGCAGCTGAATTGGTTAGAGTGATGCAAACAGATCACATGCAATTCACATGCAAACTGTTTTGTTGTTGGAGACAGTTGAGCTAAGGGAGCTGGTTGCAGCGTGCAATCTGACGTGGAAGGGGTATATGTATATATATGCATATCTAGAGTCTTTGTTAGGTGAAAAATTCATTATCACTTCAGCAAACAAAGAATTCTGCAGATTTGAGTGCATTGGTGTTTATACTCAATTTCTAGGGTTTCTGAGTTACAATTTGTAATTCGATTGATTCTTGCTCGATTGTTGTAATTTTTTCTTCATTCGATTATTAATAGAAGTACTCTCTAGTTGATTCCCGTGGATGTAGGATCACAATTCGATCTGAACCACGTAATTTCTCTTGCGTTTCTTGATTATCGCTTTTTGTGTGCATGACAGCTGATCCTATCATTGCATGGTGATTGTTTGGTTGTGTTTGAGATTCAATTGCTAATCTGGTGAGCTGATTATCACAACAAGTGGTGCGGTGAACGTGGAGGTTTGAAGATTAGCAGTTTCCTTGGTTTTATCATCTGCAATCATGAAGATCATCAAGTACTCCAAACCTGAGGGAGTTCTTCTCTCGATCCAACAAGATATGAGTTTGAATTGGAAAAATTCAGCGGGGAAAACGATTTTAATCTGTGGAGAATCAAGATTAAGGCTCTCTTGGTTCAACAGGGAATTGAAGCCGCCATTGATGAGAGTGTTCTAAGCAATGCAGAGAAGAAGATTGTTCCGGAGATCTTGTCCAAGGCACATAGTGCTCTGATTTTGAGTCTTGGTGATGAAGTCCTTAGGGAGGTCTCAGAGGAGACGACTGCTCTGGGTATTTGGAGTAAATTGGAATCGATCTACATGAAGAAATCTTTGGCAAACCGATTGTACCTGAAAAAGCAACTCTACACACTGAATATGGAAGAAAGAAAGGAGATGAGAAAGCATTTGGATGATTACAATCGAATCATCTTAGATTTGAATGTTGTTGGTGTAAAACTTGAGGATGAAGATCAAGCTATTATTCTCCTAAGTTCATTGCCGAAGGAATATGAGCATTTTGTGGACACCATGTTATATGGTAAACAAACACTTACCATGACTGAGGTTAAAAGTGCTTTGAACTCAGATGATCAACAGAGAATGAATGAAAACAAAGAAGCCACTGGAGAATGATTGAATGTTAGAGAAAGATCAGAGAAGAGAGATTCGAGTAAGGGCAAGTGGAAATCAAGATCTAGATCCAAAGGCCCAAAAGGATCTGGAAGTGCTACTGTGAAGAAGTGTTGGAAGTGCAGGAAAGAAGGACACATTAGAAAATATTGTCCAGAAAGAAAGAAAGGAGAAACTAAGTCAACAGAGAATGGTGATGCTTTAATTGCCTCGGATGGTTATGACTCAGCTGATGTATTGATGGTCTTACATGGCAAACATGAGCAAGAATGGGTGTTGGACTCAAGATGTTCCTTCCACATGACCTCAAACAAAGCATGGTTTAATGATCTAAAGGAATTTGAAGGTGGCTCAATATTCCTTGGGAACAATCAGATTTGTAAGATTAAAGGGGTTGGATCTGTGAAACTGAAGTTCTCTACTGGTTCAGACAAGATGATCTCAAATGTGAGGTATATTCCTGATCTCTATAGGAACCTATTATCTGTGGGAATACTAGATAAGGAGGGTTATGAAGTGAGATCAAGGGATGGAAAAATGAAGATCTTATCTGGATCACTTGTTGTCATGAAAGCAAGTCTAGTAAATGGGATTTATGTATTAGAAGGATCCACTATTGTAGCTTCTACAACCAATGTCAAGGAGGATAAATCACATTTATGGCATCTGAGATTGGGGCACATAAGTGAAGATGGCTGAATGAGCTGAGCAAGCAAGATCTATTATGTGTAGATAAAGCAGAGAAGTTGGATTTCTGTGAAAATTGTGTGCTTGGCAAGAGTACAAGGATTAAATTCAACACTAGAAGACACACCTCAAAGGAAGCTCTTGACTATGTGCATTCGGACTTGTGGGGGCCCTCTAAAACCCCTATAATGGGAGGAGCTAGATACTTTATGTCTATAGTTGATGATCATACCAGGAAAGTATAGATCATGCTTTTGAAATCTAAGGATGAAACATTTAATGCTTTCAAGGAATGGAAAGTTTTGGTGGAAAATCAGTCAGGGAAGAAACTGAAGAAACTTAGGACTGACAATGGCTTGGAGTTTGTGAATGATAAATTCAATAGCTATCGCACCAAGTATGGCATTGCTAGGCACAAGTCAGTAAGAGGAACACCTCAACAAAACGGCTTGGCAGAAAGGATTAATAGAACCTTGTTAGAAATGGTTAGATGCATGATCATTGCAGCTGGATTGAGCAAACGGTTTTGGGGTGAAGCAGTGAAAACAATAGCATACTTGATCAATCGAAGTCCTTCAACAGCCTTGAATTTCAAGTGTCCACAGGAGATATGGAGTGGAAGTAAACCTGACTTAAAACACTTAAGGGTGTTTGGATGTGCAGCATATGCTCATATCAAACAAGACAAGTTGAAGCCAAGGGCATTGAAGTACATTTTCTTGGGTTACCCAGAGGGAGTTAAGGGATATAAATTGTGGTGTTTGGAAACTGAATCAGAGAAGTGTACCATCAGCAGGGATGTGATATTCAATGAAAAGAAGATGTCTCTACTCAAAGCCAAAGTTACTGATTAACAATCTACAGATAGGAGTGATGAGCTTAAGGTGGAGCTGGATCAAGAAGATTCAGAAAATGCTAAGGAAATAAATTATCACACTGATCAAGCTGAAGAAAAACATCATGGTGAGGATCCTACTGAAGGCTATCAACTGGTTAGAGACAGAGAGAGAAGAGTAATCAAACCAACAAAAAGGTATGGTTATGCAGATGTTATTGCTTATGCTTTAACTATAACACTTGAAGCAAATGAGTAGGAACCTGAGTCTTATCAAGCTGCAATCAGAAGTGCTGATAAAGAGCTGTGGATGCAAGCTATGATTGAGGAGATGAAGTCCCTTTAAAAGAATGGAACCTAGATACTTGCAAATAAACCAAAGAATCAGAAATTGGTTGGTTGCAAATGGATATTCAAAAGGAAGGAAATGATAGCCAGAGTACAACCACCAAGGTATAAAGCAAGATTGGTGGCAAAGGGTTTCACTCAGAAAGAAGGAATCGACTTCAATGAAATATTCTCACATGTGGTTAAACAAACTTCTATCAGAATATTGCTTTCATTGGTAGCTCAATTTGATCTAGAACTTGAGCAAATGGATGTTACCACTATCTTTCTACATGGAGAGTTAGAGGAAACAATTTATATGAAACAACCTCCTGACTTTGAAGAAAGAAATTCAGAGATGGTGTGTTTACTGAAGAGACCCTTGTATGGTTTGAAACAATCACCAAGGCAGTGAAATAAAAGGTTTGATGCATTCTTGAAGTCCATTGGATATAAGAGTAGCAACTATGATAGCTGTGTATATTACAGTGGTGAAGTTCAATTTGAGCATCAAATTCTCTTATTATTGTATGTGGATGACATACTGATTGCTGGTAAAAGTAAAGAGATGATAGAACAGCTTAAAGCCAAGCTAAAGGGAGAATTTGAAATGAAAGATATAGGAAATGCTAAAAAGATACTTGAGATTTATATTACAAGAAATAGAAGCAAGGGCATTTTGCAGCTATCTCAAGCTAACTACATCAATAAGGTTCTGCATAAGTTTGGAAAGAGAGAAACAAAATCAGTAGCTACTCCACTTGCAGCTCATTTCAAGCTAAGTACAGCCCAGGCACCAGAAAATGAAGAAGATACTAAGTACATGGTGGAGATTTCTTATGTCAGCATAATATGAAGTATCATGTACTGCATGATCTGTATAAGGCCGGATTTAGCTTATTCAATCAGCATTTTGAGCAGATTTATGGGGAATCCAGGGAGACCTCATTGACATGCTTTAAAGTGGTTGATGAGGTACTTAAGAGGTACAACAAGAATTGGTCTATGCTATAGTCAAAGTGAGCAAAAGGGAGAGATACTACAAGGTTTTGTAGACTCAGATTGTGTTGGTTGCTTGGATACAAGGAAGTCAATATCGGGATACATCTTAACCAGTTTTGGAGGAGCTATTAGCTGGAAAGCAAACCTACAAAAGATGGTGGTTTTATCATCAACGGAGGCTGAATATATAGCTGCAACAGAAGCTATAAAAGAGGCTTTGTGGTTGAAGGGAATTGTGTCAGAAATAACTGGAAAGAAGCAAGATATATCAGTATATTGTGATAATCAAAGTGTTTTGCACTTGGTGAGGAATCCAATGTTTCATGAAAGAACAAAACATGTGGATATCAAGTTCCATTTTATCAGGGATATAGTAGAGAAGGGGTTGGTCAAAGTATTGAAAGTAGGGACTGAGACAATCCTGCAGATTCGTTAACAAAGGTTCTACCTACAACAAAATTCATACATTGCCTAAGGCTGGTATAAGTCTAGGATCCAGGGGATCAAATTGATCCAGAAGGGTGATCAAGGTTGGGTGGAATTGATCAATAGAGCAATAAGGACCAAGGTGGAGATTGATGAGAATCAATGGTCCATAGTTGACTTCACGCGAGTAATCGGATGGCCAAGAGAAGCAGCAACTGAATTGGTTAGAGTGATGCAAACAGATCACATGCAATTCACATGCAAACTGTTTTGCTGTTGGAGGCAGTTGAGCTAAGGGAGCTGGTTGCAGCGTACAATCTGACGTGGAAGGGGTATATGTATATATATGCATATCTAGAGTCTTTGTTAGGTGAAAAATTCATTATCACTTCAGCAAACAAAGAATTCTGCAGATTTGAGTGTATTGGTGTTTATACCCAATTTCTAGGGTTTCTGAGTTACAATTTGTAATTCGATTGATTCTTGCTCAATTGTTGTAATTTTTTCTTCATTCGATTATTAATAGAAGTACTCTCTAGTTGATTCCCGTGGATGTAGGATCATAATTCGATCTGAACCACGTAATTCCTCTTGCGTTTCTTGATTATCGTTTTTCGTGTGCATGGCTGCTGATCCTATCATTGCATGGTGATTGTTTGGTTGTGTTTGAGATTCAATTGCTAATCTGGTGAGCTGATTATCATAACAAATGAAATGAATAAAATACAAAATAAACCGCTACAAATTTACAAACTTACACCACCAAATTTACATTTTCATAAGAGAAGGCAAAAAATACAATTACTAAAGTAGTATTGTACTAAGAAAGAAGCATTCAAGAAAAACAAGTCAAATTGTAATTTGATGCAAGGGCGAAGATGTAATTGAGCCCATTGAAATATCAATCTCAATCAAATCCTCAAGAAAATCCTCAAGGCCTTGTTGCAAATCACTCTCCCAATTATGCCTCCTCTCATTATCTTGCTTTGCTACACCTATTTCAATAAGGTAATCTTCCTCTATATCATCTAATAAATCTAAACTTGGTCCAAATTCTAATTTCTTCTCGTCACATCCAACCACAATATTACTCATATTAGAACGAGCAATAACAGATTCTTTTCCCATAACCGAATTTTCCGACGCCTTCTTTGTTGGTACCATCCCTTCATAGCTGCTCGTTTTCTTGCATACAAACATGTTGTTCAAAAATAGAAAAGAAGAAACGACCAATATTGAGAAAATAGGCAAATAAAAGGAAAATTGTCCATACAAAATTGAAAATAGTGCAACAAATAGTAAAGAGGTTTTGAAGAGACGAATTGTGATTGATGTAAGAGAAAAACGATCAATCAATTTCTTAAAATTACACATGATAATGAAAGAAAATATAATCATGATAGATATTTTTTAATCATTTAGAAGTAACTATAGAAAAACATAAGGTCATTTTCAAGAAATTACTAACTATTTGAAGTGAAGAAGAAGAAGAAGAAATAGTATTCTCTGCGAAAATTAGGAGGTGTTTTGGCTCAATAGTTATAGCAACTTATATAGGAAAGCTTATTTATTTAATTTTTTAAATAAAATTGTAGAGAATAATGATGAGTAATGATGCCCATTTTTGTTTGTCTCCAAGGAGAATTGGTAGACTCATGATCGTGTTGTCACTTGGTCCAATCTGTAATAAATTAATAATGGCTGCTCCCCACTCTTATGGAAGCCCATTATTTTCTATTACAAATCGGTCAAAAAATGTCAAATATTTATAATAAAAAATGTATGTAAATTTTATCGACTGTGGGATCGATTAAAACTTCTATTTGAATATGTAGTGCATTAATAATTAATAATTATCCATTCATCCACTCGATATAGGTGCTTTCGACCTTTTGCTGATCATTTAAAAAATAAAAATAAAGAGGTTGTAACACGAATTTATGAATTTCACACCTTAATCTATAATTTAGACATGAATTGGATTTATCAATGGTTGATTCTATTGTACAAAGTTATAACCGTAATATCACTTCATATAGATTTTTGTGAAAAATTAATGACATTAATATAAATCGTTTGATAACAATAAATCCCCATCACTCTACAATTGGGTTTCTCTCGTCTTCAAATTTATATAATATATAATTTAGAAATTATTGAATTCATGGGCAAGACACGAAATTAAAATATCAAATGAAAAAAAAAAGGCAAATTGTGGCATAGGTTTGGCATTCTTGGGTATATTTTAATCTTTTTTCATATTTGATTCTTTTTGTTAGAAATTGCTAGGCGATGAAAACAGATGACGTGGCTCAAAAAATGTAAACCTCCGTCAGGGCTTGTTTGAATTTGTTTTCAATTAAATTTTGAGTATTTCTTATTCCCAAATGGAATATTTAGTGTACAATATTGGTTCATGAAAAAACAGAAAAAAAAAAAGGATACGTATTTTTCTCATGTGAAATACATTGGACAAATTTGATTACATATTGAAACAAATTTTCATAGAAATGTGGATTTAAATACGTTAGTCGTGACTTATATATTGTTTTTCCATCAAAAACAAAACCAAACTTTTTGATGCCCCATCAACCTTTTTCAAATGGTGGGTAAGCAATTTTTGGTAAAAAAAAAAATCGAATGTTAAAAAAAGTCAAAGATACTATTTTTACAGTACGTGAATTTAGAACAAAAAAAGGGATAGAGGCATAATTAGAGATCAACAATATTATTCATTTTCAACGTGGAACAACTTAGCATTCCATTTGGATAAGTAGATTTGATAAGGGATTTGAAATCCATAATAACAAATTCATCAGTGGTATTTGAATAAATATAGATTGATAATTCATAGCTTTCATTTTAAACTAATTTTTGAGTAATTTAGATGAATTTCAAATTCACTCAAGTTAAATTAGATTTCAAATCACTCTATTCAAAAACAACCTAAGACCACATCTTTTTATGCCATTCTAGAAGGTCTCTGTGGAGTTATAAAAAGTAGTCTTGAAAAGTTTAAAAAAAAACAAGTGAATAAATGATAATAACTATCAAGCAATAAAGAGATACTAGCATTTGTCATGTTAGAAAAGTGGGTGAAAATGAAGACAATGATTGCACATAATTTCTATCTAGTCTCTTTTTCTCTTTGAAAAATAAACATTATACTGAATCAAATCAGTACAGAAACCTAAGAGTAAGATATTTGCTAATGCATTCTACATAGAAACAAATTCAATCAGTGGATTTCTCGTGAATAAGAGTAGAGCAGATATAAGAAAAAAACCGACGAATGAAGCCAATTGCAGACATTCATAGATCTTCCAATTCTTCAACTTGTGAATTCTCATTCTCATCTGGAATCATAACCTTCTGCCATGTTTTCTTTTTAAATATTCATAATGCCAACTTGAATTGGTTTCCTGAAAAGGACAGTAAGTACAAAAAAAAACAAGGTTTAAAGACCTCAAAGAAAAAAAAAATGGTTCCACATTTTAGTGAATTATGTGATTAGAAATGATGTTTGAAAGATGATTTAGAAGGAATATTTTATCATGATTCAACAAGTACACCTCTCAATTCCCAAATACAGGAAATATGCACATCATCACTTCCCGGTTTATCCAACAAAAAAGGGCAACAAATTATTTCGATTCTCATAACCATAAACGAAAATAAATACATGACTTCAAAACTCACCGTAAGGAGCTCAACTTTTTGAGAATTACATAATACATTGAGAGCTCTTACATGACTTCAGTTTTGTCCTCTCTTTAGTGTGTGTTCTCCATTTGCCAATTTTGAACCTGCACTGCCACTGGGAATTGTCATAAATCTCTCGTGGAATAGAAGGTTCACAACTATAACTGATTTAAGATTTCCATAAATGAAAAGAAACAAATTGACAAATTTGTAGTTTACAAGCTTCTACAAGCAATAGGTATATGAGAGAAAATGAAAGTCAAACTCTCACCAGCGTTGAGACCAAGGAACTCCAATCCAGATGCTGAAGGTGTCAAGCCATACTGTGCCAAATACTGGGCATTGTAAAACTTACTAAGGTGCCTCATCCCACTGTCGCATAAAATTGTTACGATGGTGTGACCAGGGCCCATATGTTGCGCCACTTTTACTGCTCCAACACAGTTCATAGCTGAAGAACTGCCAAGAAACAGCCCATCCTTCTTCAATAAATACCTGACAAACAAACATCCGATTGAACTTTGATCAATTTTCACAATACCATGAATAATGTTTTGGGAATAACTACGCTCCAAAATCTACAGTCCACTTGATATTTATTTTTGGAATACTCTTTTCATAGTGAGGCTGTAAGCCTAACAAGCTAGGTCACTAAATTCAGCATAAAAATGGAATTTCAATTTGATTTACATTTATATCTCCATGGTTCACATTCATCACTGCATCATGACAAAGAAACCATTGCCATTCAAAATTGCAGAGATTTGGTTTTGAGCGGTGTACCACAGAGCAAAGCACATCTTGGTACTCTTCTGTAACAATATAAGAATCTATACCCAAAGAAACTCTGAATGGGGAAATCTAACAGCTTGATAAGGTCTACCAGTTCTAAATAAACTATCACCAGTAGGAAGCCACAGAAGAAGGCCTTGTGCCAGGTCTCAAGGCTTCAAAAAAGGTATTCAAGTTTATAGGCCATAATCAGATAATAGTGAATTGGCAGAATCAATGTCAAAACAAACCACGTTATCTCAATGGACTGCCTGAATGCCAGGCGGCATACAAGAATCTGGTAAACCTACTACCTCCAAGGCTAAACTTAATGAAAGGAATGTGTACCTAGTCATTACATTTTCTACCATACCAGGAGTAGAGATGAATCTATTTTCCAAATATATCTAACTTGTCTCGATCTCTCAGCCAAATTATGTCTCACAGACAAGGACAAATAAGCATCAGCACTCATCAGCATATCTATGAATTTATACGGCACAACATAAAAAATAAAATAATAATAAAAACAAACAAAAACAACAAAACAAAACAAAAAGAAAAACGATACTAACCTAGACATTTCAACAGCTTCAATATCTGAGCCTCGAAATGCTCCATCAAGTACAGAGAGTTTAAAATTTTCAGTGAGTCTGTTGATTCCAATTCCTTCAGTGATTGTATCAAAAGGGTTCTTCAACCTCCGTCCTTCAGCTTCCTCTCTGGTGTACATTACTCCTCTTGTCACTTTGTTGAACAGACCAGAACCAGGTGGGTCAATTAGAAAGCACTTGACAGACGATTTCTTCTCCTGTTTAATATGTGAAGAAGAGGTTATTTATTATTTAAGTAATGTCTAAATATTCAACGATATAAGCAGTTAACACCTTCAGAAACTGAGAAACTCCAGCAACAGTACCACCAGTACCAGCAGAAGCAACAAATGCATCCAATTTTCCACCAACTTGTTCCCAAACCTCAGGTCCAGTACTCTCATAATGAGCCCTAAAATTGGCAAGGTTCTCAAATTGATCAGCAAAAAAACCACCCTTGCATTCGGTTAAGCACTCTGAACTCTGTGTTTCTTGTTGTTTTGAAGCTAGTTCATTTGCCTCAGATGCCCTTCTCCTTGCAATATTGACAAAGTGATCTTTGTGTGTAATTGAAACAGGCCTAACTCTTTCGACAGTGGCACCAAGAGCTTCCAGAATTTGAGACTGCAAGACATTTAAAAAATGTTTACAACAAAGAAGAAATCACACAAAACATTGCTCAACAAAACAAAGAAATACATAAAAAAGGAGAAAAAAATAAAACCCTATAACACAAATTCAACTAATGTACCTTCTCAATAGCAGCATCATCTGGAATAACTACATGGCATTTGCATCCATAAGCGGGAGCCACGGTTGCAAGACTGATAGCTGTGCTTCCCGCACTGCCTTCGGTAACTACCCCCCCAGGACATAGAGCTCCACATTCCAGGGCCTGTCAATACAAAATCGAACTTAATTCATGCTGATATATAAACGCTGAAATAAAATTAGACATTAGGTATGAAAGTTAGTCAGTAGAGAAAGTATGTAGCTTTTTCAAACAGCATCCAGAAACTTAAGTGTAAGGTCAAGATTGAATAATCCATTTTCATGATCAAAACAGATAACCAACTAGCAGGAATCCATTTCGGTCACTGTTGGTATATAACAGAATCAGAAAACATTACTATAAAAGAAAGAATTTAGATCAAAAGTTCAGAACAACGTCAATAATCAGCAAAAAATAATTCCCAATAGTGTCCACAATAATAATCCAGACAAGGATAATCAACACACCTCTTCAATGATTTTCACTGCCACCCTATCTTTCACACTACCTCCAGGGTTTAAGAATTCCGCCTTCCCCAGAATCTGCCCACCAATCAGGGAGAAAGTGATCGGAAAAAGTCCATGCAACGAAAAACAAAGGCAGAGGAACTTCAATTGAACACTTACTTCGCAACCGGTGGCATCGGAGAGGCAGTTGATCCTGATGAGGGGGGTATTGCCAATGGCGGCGACGAGTCCCCTTCTGCGCTTCTTAAGTGTGGTATTTCTGCTCGAAGATTTTGAACGATACTCACTCTTACTGTTATTTAGAATAATGTAAGAAAGGACACCGAGAAAAGAAAGTACAGTCACGGTCACGGCGGCGCCGGCGGTTCTCGCGAGCGGCGCCATCGCGGGCTGTTATACCTTGAACCGCCAATTAACGGTCGGATAAATATTTCGGACGGAGAAACCATTTAACTCGGCCTGAAAATTGAAATGTTCAATATTGAGCTTGGTGGTTCACGGCCCGAACCATGACCAGGTACAAATTGATTGGGCTGGGCTAGACAATGGTGGGCCTTCGTTCGAGCTTTTGGGGATTTTTTTTCTTTTTTTAATATGTCTGGAATGAAAAAAATAAAAGGAGACGTCCTATTGATGAGATTTATTTATTTCAAGAATTTCGAAGCTTGTATTAATACATGTAAAATCTATAGATTTTTGAAAAAAAAATGAAATTCCAAGTTCACATTTTCACATTCAAAAATATTCGGATTTTTCATTCGAATTCGAATATGAATTCCATAGTTGATTCGAATAATAAACGAATACGAATATTCGTTAAATTAAACGAATACAAATATAAATATTCATTAAATTTAAACGAATACGAATAGAATATCATGATATTTTAAAAAATGAATTTCCAAGTTCACAATTTCGAATTTGAATATTTGAATGTATTTCAATATATTTACTAATTGAAAATAAATAGATTTTTGAAAAAAAAAATGAAATTTCAAGTTCACATTTTCGAATTCTAATATTCGAATATTTCATTCGAATACGAATATTCATTAAATTAAACGAATACAAATATGAATATTCATTAAATTTAAACGAATACAAATAGAATATCATGATATTTTCAAAAATCAATTTCCAAGTTCACAATTTTGAATTTGAATATTCGAATTTATTTCGATATATTTACTAATTGAAAATAAATAGATTTTTGAAAAAAAAGTATGAAATTCCAAGTTCAAATTTTAGAATTTGAATATGAATATGAATTCCATATTTGATTCGAATAATAAGCAAATACGAATATTCGTTAAATTAAACGAATACAATATGAATATTCATTAAATTTAAACGAATATGAATAGAATATCATTATATTTTCAAAAATGAATTTCCAAGTTCACAGTTTCAAATTTCAATATTCGAATGTATTTCGATATATTTACTAATTGAAAATAAATAGATTTTTGAAAAAAAAAATGAAATTCCTAGTTCACATTTTCGAATTCAAATCAAGGACCAAAAAATCGCAAAATATCGCCGATTTTTCGGCATTTCGAGGACTTCGACATAAAAAACACCGGTCATTTTTTTTGACAAAATATAGTGAAAAATCGATATATATTGCAAATATATCATTTTCGAACAAAATATCGCGATATTTTGGAGTGCGTTGCAACCATGCGCCTGAATTTTTTTTTTTTTTTTCTTTCTTCCTTCTTGCTGATTTCTTTTCCTTTTTTTTCCCCTTTTCATTATGAATTTAATTTAAGTGATTTTTTTTATGAATCATTTTATGGTGTATTTAGAGGATATCTATTAAAATCGAGTTATTTATCTCTCTTTTTATATATCTATGTTTTTGTCTATGAGTGATTAATAGAACAAACAATTACTTTAAACAAATTTAGTTAAATTGTTTAAAATAAATTAGTACACTAGCATTTAGGTTCCTCTCATAATTTAATTAAGTTTAGTTAATTTTTTGAAATTTAATAAAAGGATTATGATGTATATAATATTAATGTATTTTTATATTTATTGTAAATGTATCATTTTATTTGGAATTTTAAGTTCAATATATGTATTAATGTTAGTTATAATATTTTGTAAACTACTAGATATATTTTTCAATTTTTTTACAAAGTTTCTATATTTAAAAAAAAATGTCCGATATTTCCACCGAAATCGATATATCCGTCAATATTTCCATAAAATCAAAGTGATATTTCTACCGATACCGATACTTTCATCCTTGATTCAAATATTCGAATATTTCATTCGAATACGAATATGAATTCCATAGTTGATTCAAATAATAAACGAACACGAATATTCATTAAATTAAACGAATACAAATATGAATCTTCATTAAATTTAAACGAATATGAATAAAATATCATGAATATTTTCAAATATGAATTTTCAAGTTCACAATTTCGAATTTGAATATTTGAATGTATTTCAATATATTTACTAATTGAAAATAAATGGATTTAAAAAAAAATTAAATTCCAAGTTCACATTTTCGAATTCGAATATTCGAATACGAATATGAATTCCATATTTGATTCGAATAATAAACGAATATGAATATTCGTTACATTAAACGAATACAAATATGAATTAATATTCATTAAATTTAAACGAATAGTAATAGAATATCATGATATTTTTAAAAATGAATTTCCAAGTTCATATTTTCGAATTTGAATATTCGAATGTATTTCAATATATTTACTAATTGAAAATAAATAGATTATTAAGACTAATTTGGATTGGGGGTTGGGTAAATACATATATTATTAAATTTATCTATTGATATAAATAAAATTCATTTGTCGATATCAACAAAAGTAAAATAAGAAAAATATAAAATTGAAAAAAAAAGTCATAAATACCTTACAATTCATTATAATAACACATATATTATTAAATTTATTTATTGATATATTATAAAATTCATTTGTCGATATCAAGAAAAGTACAGTAAGAAAGATAACAACAATAAACTAAATCCTCAAATCACCGTAAGAAAGATAACAATAATAAACTAAATCCTCAAATCTACCAATATATCGACAAATATTAGAAAAATAAACCTTATACCAAATGTGGAAGACAGAGAAAATAAAAATCATCAAGTATAAAAATGAAAGCAGAGAATATAAATTAACGGTTTATTAACCTGATTTTAGTCCCTTTAAATTTAATATACTTGATTTTTTTTACTAAATTTTTGGTTGCCTAAAAAATATGTAATATTTAATTATCTAAACCTATATTTATACTAACAATCGGACTATAGTACAAAAAAAATAAAATAAAAATCTAATTTTCACGCTTAATTTTTTTTTCACTTATTCTAAAATTGTAAATTAGAAACCTAATAAAATGTTTTTTTAAATTAAAAAATTTAGAATTTTTTAGGTTTTTTTTATCTTTTTTTTGTCAACAAGCTTTCAGTATATTGATAAAAAAAAGTCCAACTAAAAATAAGACAATTCATGCAATGTACTGAGGATGCCATGAAATAACTCTATTGTATATTCTGTAGAATATTTTAGTTGATATATTTATATGTTTGTAAATCTTTTTTGTTTGTCTTTCCTTATAAATTTGTTGTATCTTATCATGGAAAATTCAATAACCTCATCAACGATGATCATATATTCATTCTTACATGGTAACCTAAATATATAAAAGTATTTGCATGTTATAGGGTCATTAATAGTTTATGATATGTTAGGTGTTCTTAAGTTGTTGCACTTCAGTTTATTATTAAAATTATCTATTATAATACCAACCATTATTAAAATTACCTATTATAACACCAAACACAAAGAGATGTTGTACTAAGTGTTTTTATTTTTAACATCATTATCTAGGTCATATAAAAATATTTAACAATAATAATGGGCAATTTTCATAAAAAGTTAATCGAAATATCAATAATTGAAAAGTATATAAAAATCAAAAAATAAATTTTATAATATTAACTATTCCTTCGCCTTTTATTGAAGAATACCATGTGCTCGTCGCTACTCAAGCAACATACGCCTATTTGGATGACTTTTTCCTTTAAAGGAAATTTTAATAATAACAATAATAATAATTTATTTTATATAATTTTTGAAATAAAAATAAAGATATATTAACTTACAAATTGTTGCAAAAATGTTAAATATATTTTAGTAAAAATAGTTAACTGCTTTAAAGAATTTAAATATTATTTTAAAAGATTTTTTTTGAAAATTTTAAAACATTACTTATTTATGTCATATTGTAATCTATTAAGTAAAATTGCTTGGAGCATGTTCAAGCATCAAGAACTGTATTTAATAAATTGCAAATCTATTATGAAAAAAATGTAAATTATACTTTTCAAAATTATAAATATGGAATTAAAAGGTAAATAAATAAAATTGCAAATAAAAAAAATTAATACTCCTTATTTTAAAGAAAGTTAAAAAATTAGATTACTTGTGAAAAAAATATACAAAGTAACTTTTGATATAATGGTTTGGTCTACTTGTCTAAGTTCAAGTTGAATAAATATTGAGTTAAGTCCAATGATAGAAATCAAGTGATTTTGTGGTATTTGATGGGATATCACACACATATACTGACACACATGTATATATATATATATATATATATATATATATATATTAATAAAATCAAATTAATATATATATATATATATATATAGAATTGATCAGGCACGCACCTGAAGAATGCGCACCGTGCGCACTTCTTTAAGATTTCTTTTTATTTTTATTTTTAATATCTCATATTATATATTTTCTCACGTTGCCACTCCACATACGAAATTCTCATCTCACACATGATCTATCTCATCATCAACATATAAAATTTGTATCCCACATATCAACATAGATCTTCTTCCCAATTATCATAATCAATGTACTTTTTAATATTTTATATTATTATACATATTTATATTATTATACACATAATTTTATAAATCATAATCAATATAATTTTTAATATTTTATATTATTATACACATATTTGTTTCTCACTCTATTACCACTTTTCAATTCTCATCCCAAAGGAAACAATAAAAATATCCAATTAATCAATTAAAGGAAACAATGAATAATATTCAAGTAATCAATTCTCAAAAAATTCTAAATTATAATCAATGAAATTTTTTATATTTTATATTATTATACACATAATTTTCTAAATCATAATCTATGTAATTTTTAATATTTTATATTATTATACATATAATTTTTTTCTCAGCCTACCACTTCACATACGGAATTCTCATCTCACACATAGACATAACTCCTCATCAATATCTTCGTATACTTTCTTGTATAAATCATCAAAGGAAAAAATAATTTCAAAAAATAAGAGTTTGTCGTGGTTGTGGCATTAGTGAACACATAACTTCTTTTATAAATCATCAAAGAAAAAAATAATTTCAAAAAGTAAGAGTTTGTCGTGGTTGTGGCATTAGTGGACACATACTTTCTTGAATAAATCATCAAAGGAAAAAATAATTTTAAAAGCAAGAGTTTGTCGTGGTTGTAGCATTAATGTACATGACAGGAGAAATTGTACTATCCTTGGGATGGTATAATATTTTCTTATCTTTTTTGAAAGTTTTTTCATTTAAAAAATTATGTTACTAATTTGTTTTAATTTTTTTCACATGTGTACCTCCATTATATTTGAAGACACAAAATACAAGTAAATAAAGAGATTTGGGGATTTTTAGAATTAATTGAAGACTTCTTGAAAATTGAATTGGAGGACATGATTTGTTGATTTTTGAGGATTTCTTGAAAATTGAGTTGGAGGATATGATTTGTTGATTTTTGAGGATTTGTTGAGTTTGATGATATGATTTGTTGTTTTTAACAATTTGTTGAGAATTTATTCTCCTTGTTACTTAATTCATATTTCAATTTTTATTATTCATTTTGAAAATTTTATTCAATTTTTATTATTCATAATTAAATATTTTTCATTATTTTCTTTAATATATTTTTCATTCTTTTCTTTAATTATGAGCTACAATAGGATTGATCTTGAGGATTTATTGAGGATTGATTGAGAATTTATCATATTTGTTAACCAATTCATATTTTGTACAATCAACATCCTCACATATTGTTTAAATTAATTTGGGTGAGAATTGATAAGAAAATATGTGAAGATGTTGATGAGGGGTTATGTGTTCCGTATGTAAAGTGGTAGGATGAGAAAAAATTATGTGAATAATAATATAAAATATTAAAAATTACATTGATTACGAGAATTGGGAAAAAGATCTATGTTGATATGTGAGATGCGATAGATCCATGTGTGAGATGAGAATTTCATATGTGAGAAAAGTAATAATATGAGATATTAAAAATTAAAAAAAAGAAAAGAAATTTCAAAGAAGTGCACGAATTTCGTATGTGGGGTGGCAGCGTGAGAAAAGAAATAATATGAGATATTAAAAAAAAAAAAAAAAAAAAATCTTAATGAAGTGCGCACGGTGCGCATTCTTCAGGTGCGTGCTTGATCAATTCTCTCTATATATATATTAATAATATATATATATATATATATATATATATATATATTAGTTGAGTTATTTGCGTTTGTTGAATTATAAATTTCAATAAAAATCTATACATCTATCTCTAATAAAATACTTATCCATTATATTTTAATAAAATCAAATATTATATATAAAGTTAATAATCGTATACAATTTTTTTAATCATAATTTCAAGTTAAATATCATCTTCATCTAAAATCTGTTTTCAATGCATGATATATCAAATTTATTTGTGTTTTTTTTTTGTATTTAATATATAAAAGTAAAATATTAAATCTTTTGATTTTTGTTTATTTGAATATAGTTTGTATTAGTTTCGATTGTAATGTAAACTAAAACGTGCAAGTCAATAAATGTACAAAGTAAAAAGTATAATTAAAAGCTAACATACACAAAATAAGACAATGTCAACACAGATTTACAAATAAAAAACAACAGAATAATTTTTAGAACAAAAATATCAGATTATTTGAGAAAAAAAAAAAACTTTTGATATAATAGTTTGGCTTACTTGCGTTGGCTACGTGGATTGGTCATTGGGTTCGATTCAATTTTTAATAATAATAATAATAATAATAATAATAATAATAATATTTTTTGTCTTTGATTTTTTATTGAGTTATCTATGTAGGTGGAGTTTTCAATGAAATCCAAATGTCTCTCAAACTCTATCTACAGATCATAAATCAATAGATAATATATTGTAATTCAACTATCAATATTGTTTATATAGAAGTCTTTCAAAATTAAAATTGTTATTTTGTCAACTCTAAGCACCTCATATTTCAAATATGAACTTTCTAATTCGTTGCTAAGTTATTGTTTATATCCCAAATTTATTATATCATCACATGCAATTATTTATGACATGAATTGACCTTTAAAATATATAAATATTTATTAATATAAATATTTAAAGCATTATATATTTGATGTCAAAATAATTTTCCCATTATATTATGTTGTAAAAATCTAAAATTATTAAATATCATATAACAAGCCATGTAACATATGGGTGCATTACTAGTTTATAAATAAAAATAAAAATAAACACAATCATGCTTACAAATAAAGTGAAACTATGTTTAAATGTTTGAGTATTAATGGAGGATTACTTGTTGGATTCATTTGGAAAACTTATGGGAATTGTTTTATGGGCCTGTATGCCTTTTGAGTATTGCTAGATGGCCCTAAACTGGATCCATGTAAGTTGTTGTCATTAAACATGTTCTAAAAATCTTGAGCCATTAAACTAATTATTTGAGCCCACGTGAGTTATTAGAGATTGTTTATTTAGAGTAAGCTTCAAAACTATATTGATGTATAAGTTGTAGTTTTGGTGTGTTCCCATTTAACCCCAACAAATGTCATTCTCTTTAATAAATTGTCGTTTTTAAAAAAATATGGAAACACAGTGAACTTAACATGCTATAAATATTCGAGTTGTGTTTGGATTCAATTATAGTGAAGTTGAACTTGAATAACCTAGTAACTAAATAAGTTGATTTGAAATAGATTCAATATGACTTAAGAAACTTGTTTAATCCTTTTGTAGTTTAGACAATCATGTTAAGTCTAAAATAGTAGAAACCAAAATTTTGTCACCAATCTATGAGTTTTTTTTGATTCAACATGTTATTAGGGCTAAATTTATTTTGCTTCTTTTTTCTCGTTCCCTTTTGTTTTGGAGATAGGGAAATGTTTGATCAATTCTAATTAGATAAATCTTTTGTGAAATCATTTTGCTGAATTATATATGTAAAACAATTTTATATAAGTATTTTCTACTGTAACTGTTGATCTAACCGTAAAGTAATCCCAAAATTTCATTTGCAAAAAAGTAATTAAAGTTTTCCAAATAAATATTACTCCCTCCGTCCCACAATAAGTTTCCCAATTCTTTTTGGGTGTTGTTTTTAAGGAAAATGTGTATTGTAATGTGAGTGGGAGGAGAGAGGGTATTTAGTAGAAAAAGGTGGAAGGACCCACTTACTTATCAAAACAAGGGATGACATATTTATAATTTTTGTGAAGTTTTCTTTGCCATTTTTAGTAAGTTTTGAAATGGGAAACTTATTGTGGGACGGAGGGAGTATATAGGTACAAATCTAATTTATTTTATTAGTGTTATTTAGATTGTAAAGAATGAAGGCATGTGAGATGAGATGAGATGAGGTGAGATGTGAAGCTCGGTCATAGGATGGAATAACTTTTGCGATGAGTGGGCCCTGCTGCGTGGGATGGCCCACCAACACAAAATTACACACACATGGGTAACACCACTAAAAGACATCTGATTCATTCACAACTTGCATCCATCCATTTATTCCCTTGTATACCAATCACCTCTCTCTTTTTTCTCCATCACTGGATCAATGTTATTTAATTTAATCAATCCTACACGACAATTTATATTGAGATTGTAAATATGTAAAACGAGGAACTTAATAAAAAATAGAAAATCTGCATTATTCAAATTGAATCATGATTATCACAATTTATCAGTCTTTTTTAAATATGGAGTATTATTTGAGTTATAAAACTCCTGACATGAGGCCATTCTTTAAAACACAAAAACTTTTATGCACCAGTTGCACATAAAATCTTTATGTTATAAATGTAGTATCTTTATGTATAAATATCCGTACCTTTTAAAATAAACATGTATAAATGTATTACATTTATAACATAAATATATTACACTTATAACATAAAAATATAGATTGCAAGAATTCACTTCTGTGCAACTGGTACACTTCAGTAGTGTGCAACTGGTACACTTCAGTTGCACATAAGTGTTGCTCTTTAAAAATATTTTTCACCAATCATGAAAGAAACAGTACGAAGGCATCTATAATGGAAAAGTTATCAGTCTATTTTTCCTAATAAAATATTCTAATATAATCTCATTTTCAAACACCGTCAAAATATATTCGATATGACTTGGAAAAAAAGTCAAAATCGAACACAACATTGGCTTCTCTATGGCTATTTTTTAAAGATTAAATTTAATTATCAATGTGAAAATTAAAATATTTCTGTCTAAATTAATGTCAGAATTTACTGCATTTGGATGGAATTATTTAAATTAGAGATTCTAATGAAATAATTGCAACTGATTCCATGGAAGATCATTTTCAAATTAATCGAGCCATTTAAGACATATAATTTAAGAAAAAAAAAACATCAAAATCAAAAGTCAAAATGGTCCTCAATTAACTCTACTCTGAGAAATGTGTACGACTTTTATGAAAGCGTTCGGCAGATTACAAATTTAATTTTGTAAAACCTATCAATCACCACAGCTTATATCCCACACAATAGAAATTGACAAATGAAAATATATTTGAGACTTTTAAGTAATTATATCACTAAAATGATTTTATGTAATTTTTAGTTTTGAGAAAATGTAAAAATCATAAAAGAATAAGTGTAAATGTGTGATTTAAAATTACCAGTTTACCACTCAAAGTGTGTACTTAGTACAGTGATGGTAAAAATCCAATGGGCATTTTCGGGAACTGACTTTACAAGTTGCTAAAATAAAAAGGCGTAAAAAAGTGAAACCAAATCACATATTACGGAAGATATTCACTGCCCTCAAAGCTTACAAACCTTTTCTCCCAGAGAATCTCTGCCTAGAGAGAGAAACTAGAGAGAGAGAGAGAGGGTTTTCGAGTTTCCCCACCTCAGCCATGGAAATACCGGAAAAGCTTCTCAAGTTCAAATTCCACATTCTCTCCGTCTTCGCTTTCAGTTTCCTGATCTTCTTTCTCTGCTATCTGGCGCCTAGATTCGTCGACATTTTAAAATACTTTTGGCCGCTTCTCGTCTCAACGGCGCTCTTCCTCGTCACCATCGTCGTTTTCGGCCAGATTTCTCCTCCGACGCCGGAAGCTGCCGGCGAGAAAGCCGGCGAAGGCTTGTTGGATTACGTCGCCAGTGAACCGGAGCAATTACAGCCTCTCTTAGAAGTAGAAGAAGAAGCAGGTGTAAAAGCGCGTTAGCGACTTATGTGTAATCTATTTTTTTACGCTTTTCTTATTTGGATCTTTTTTCATAGAGAAGCCATAAATTGTAAATTTGTGGAATAATAAGGTGATAATTAATTCGTGAAGTTGAAATGATGTTTGTTTTGGGGACCCCTTTCTGCTGAGATTTTAATTTCAAGTCCTTTTCATAATCTCGAATTATTGCTTATGTTTGGAATCTGAACTTCACTCTTCAAGTGTAATATTTAATTTTTTAGATTAAATTACAATTATAATATATACATATATATATATATATATATTTGTTTAGAACGCAACAACAAATGTATGTATATAGAAAGATCACTCCGCTATTAATAAAATCATGATTATTTTGTATAATATGTCACATACAAATATTATGCTACCTATCTGAGATTTTAAAATTCAAGAATGAAATCACCACTAATGCCAACATAGTTTGGATTTTTTACCAAATCTTGTTTTCATTTTTTTTCTTTCTATAAATTTATAAACGGAGACAAACAAATGAGTCACGTAGTACATCTTCAGATCTGTATATATGTCTATTTTATTTTTAAAATATAATATTTAGTAGTGATACAGAGAATTTCAGGAATATTACGTGGATCTCGAAGCTTTTAACCGCGGCCATAGACATTGTTCACCTGCTTAAAGTTGGATACTGTTTGAGATGGCCCACGGGGGACGATTTATGTTTATATACTGAAATAGCCCACTCAGTCATGGCCCAGTAGAAATTGATGGGCCCCTAATCCCTTTGTCTCAACATTTCCATCCATTAATTTGTTGATCCATACTTTATCATAGAGTCAATTGTAATTATGTCACTTCTGAATTTCTAATTTGAGTGAAATTGTTTGAATTTAGAATAATATAATGATTTGGATCATCAATGAAGATTTGGATGGTCTCTCTTTGTCCAGTGTGCCCGACCATTTAATCATCTTTATATTTGATTGTTGACCTATTTTATAGGGTTTGGACCTATAAAATCTTTTATTATTATTATTATATGGAAAATTTTCATTATATAGTTATTGAATTATGACTTGTCACTCAATTTTATTAATTCCAAATGAGTTCAGATAAATGTAACATATAACACATAATATATATATATATATATATATATATTGATAAATATAAAAATAGATTAAAATGATTATTTAAAGTAAAAATATAAATAATGGGGGATTTCTATCCTACCTCCCCCTACCCCCTATTTCACATCGTGGATTTAGTTTATTATGAATTTTACAATTATTAAGCCTTTTATTTGATTGACAAATAAAAAACGTGTTACCTGTGAAGTTAAGCTCACGTTTTTTAAGTGATCAAATACATTGGACTCAAATTATTAGAAATATCATCGATAATTCAACTGTAATCATAAGTGAATTAGTCTAAATTACTCAGTTGCAATTGCAAGTCAAATTAGTGTAGTATTATATTATAACTAAGTGCAAAATGATCCAAAATGAAAATGAACAGGCAAATGACCAAACCTTATAAAGTTGAAAGATTATTGTTGCATTAATTAATAATGATTGAGTTCAGATGACCAAAATGTTTAAATTAAAATTGAATGGGCAAAATGACAAATCTGAGCAAAGTATTTTACCTTTCAGTTTGAAATAAACAATTTCAGCGCCAATATTTTTGTGAAGTTAGGACCACCCGATAAACCACGAATTTACAGTGTAAAACAGTCCCTTCTAAAATAGAAACGACTCGGAAAATGGAGGGAAAGCATACTAGTCCCCGTCGAATCGAATTGCTCAACAAAATCGGAGGTATTATTTCAAATTATGATTTTAATTCTAATATCATCTGTTCATCGTCAAATTGCGATCGGTTTGTGAGTAATCTCACTGCATATCACTCAAAGATTGGCACAATTTTTTTGTTTTCTCTGCAGAGCTGACTCGATCGATTGTTGAGGATCTGTGTAACGGTCGATCTCCGGCTTTGCAAATCGATCAATTCAGTACCTATTGCGCAGAAGCTTCTGGAAACTGGTTGGATGCTTTCATGACGTAGAAAATTCTTTTTGTTTTTGTTTTTTGTTTTGGAAGATGTTGATTTGATCGAATGATTAGGTTTAAACTTTTCGAATTTCGCATTCTGGGTTAGATGACCGAGAGTATCTAATTAGTTATGCATTCATGAATGCAAATAGTACCTTTTGATGATTAAGTAGTTTAGTATGCTAAAAATTGTTGTAAGATGTTATTTGGTGCATTTATGCAGTTGTTGCAGCTTTGATTTGCCCAAAGGAAAGGAAATTCTCATGCTGCGGAGAGAAAGTCAAGCACGTAGGTTTGGTGAGCAACACATCTTCTTGAAAAATCTTGGATTATGATTAGTTAAAGATGTAAACTTAAAGGAAATTAGTTTGAAATCTCCATGTTTTGGTGTTTTATTTATTTCCATATTGTATGGAAAACCTTGAAATGGTTTGTTCTGGTTTTTAGATGTACTACTGCGAGTCTTGTTGATAGTTCAGCAACTCCTTCAAGAAAACAAGCATGGTTCAAAAAGAGATATTTATTACATGCACCCTTCGGTGTTTAAAGGTATTTTCACCGCGATATCTTGGCCTATAATGCACCTTCATACTTATAAAGATGCTAGTTTTTTTTCGATGGTACTACGTAACAACACTACAAGTTATCATCTGAATGCGAGAATTATTGGCATTCTAGCTTAATCAAGCTCAAGGTGCCAACTTCGCTGCTACCAGAGAGCATAAAATGGTTGATGCCAAGAATGTTTTATGACATGATTTGAATAGATCTTTTGGTTTCTTTCATGCATTGATCTAATTATCCTTAACCGAAAAACAGAACAATCTACTGTTGACCGGGCAATAAATGACATTTGCATTCTTCTGCACTGCAGTCGCCACAACTTGAACGTGGTATGTTCTCAGAAAATTTTCAGTCTCACATGTTTTTCCGTGTAAACTAGTACATGTATGTTGGTACATGTTGCCTGTGTATGTTTGCACTTATTGATGCCTGAGCAGAAAGTATTACAACTCTATCACAAACCTTCCAATAGGAACTATTTGTTTTGCACAAGACTATATAACTGCCAATTTAGTGTGTTATTTTTCATAAACATGACTAGGAGAATCATTAAATTTTGTTCCATTACATGATTAATATGTTCTGTAGTTATGAGTTGTATGTTTTCTCTCCCTTATGAACTTGATTCTGTTGATAAGGTTTTGTCTAACCAATACATCATCTGTGAGAGGTTTCATTATTTGGGAATGCTCTTTCCTCACCTCAACTAAATTGTTGGATAGCAACAATGTAGCTTTTCAGTAATACTTAAAAGTAGAGATCTGAATAAACAGATGTCTTAGTTAACTTTGTTATGGGAAACTTCAGCTTCATGATGTTTTCTCTATATTATCTGTTTGCAGGTATCTGTAGGAAATGGGTAGGTACCAAGTGAACAGTGCATTGCAAATTCATGGAGACTTTGATTACTATCTGAGATTACTGTGATGCTGAGGTTTTCTGACATTTTGATAGCAAATTCTATGTTTGCCAACTTAAGAATATTTGCTCAAATCATCTTCTTAGCAATTAGTATCTTTAACCATCTTCTTAGGATTCATCTTGTGTGGAAGAATTGTCTTCACATGCTCGTTATCTATTGAATCTGATGATTTATGTGGAAACCGACCTATTTGTAGTTAGTAATTTCATTTACAAGTAACTGATTACAGATGTCATCAGGTTTGTGAGAGTGGATACTTTTTTAAAATAGCTTTTTTGATCAATGCCTAATATGGCTTCTAAAAAACTGACATATCAAATTACATGGAACTGAATCAGTATCAAAGATCAAGGATTCTCCATTAGTATGTCTCCATGGCAACACGTTTGCTAATTTCTTCAATTGACTAACATATTTGATTGCTTACTTTTATCATTCAAATTTGATGTACATTTGCATCTATTTTCATTTTCTATTTGTGATTGGTGGTCATATTGCTTATGATTCCTCAAACCACCCCCTCATCAAAACAATATATCAGATTGGTGATGGGATGGCTGAGATTTGCAGAAGCTGGGAGAAAATTCGATTGCATCAGCAGTCTCAACACGGTATGAAAAGTAAAGCTGAAGTTGATACCTCACCATTTAACATTGTTAATCGATGAAATTGTGGCTGCAGGTGCACCATATTCCTGTCCAAGTGGAAGATGTGGAAGGTATCAAGTTGTATGCTATTTCTTATTGAATTCATCGAGTATTTCCATGTAAGAATAATTATTAAAATTGATCCTTAAGGTAATGAAGTTGAATTTATCATATACTAAATCAAACTGAAGAGGAAACTTCCTTACCAGAGTGTGTGTGTGTATATATATATTTATATAGATTAGTATGTTCACTGTTTGTATAATGTTTTTGGAATAATGTTCTGATGGATGCACCATTTCCCTGATATTTTTCTAGATATAATCAGTGTGGCTGAATACATCTTAATTGTGGAAAAAGAATCAGGTTTGGAATTTTTTTTGCCACTTTCTCGTATAATTCTCTTGAACTGTTAGTACTCTTAATGAGAAAGAACATTTTGGTTTGATTTTACTGTGCTCCAACCAGTTCCATTTCTGAATTTCCTGTTTCAGTGTTTCAGCGGTTGGCAAATGATCAGTTTTGTAGACAAAACCGCTGCATAGTTATCACTGTATGTGTAGTTTATTAATCTGTTTCTCTTAAGTTATATGTTTTTAACATTCAATTCTAGCAAACACCTCTGTTTTCAGGGAAGAGGATATCCTGATGTTTCGACAAGAAGGTGAAGACCTTGTTGTGTTTACTGCAACTAATTGCTTTCTTTTACACACTCATTAACATCCTTGTTTTCCATTCAGATTTTTGCACCTCCTCATTGAAACATTGCATCTGCCTGTCTATTGCTTGGTGGATTGTGATCCATATGGCATCGATATCTTACTAACTTTCAAGTTTGGTTCTATGGTAAGACTTTTAATTCATGATTCATATTTTGCATCTCTATGATCATTATTAAGCCAATTTACATACTTGACAAAGCAAATGAATAAATTGATGTGTTCCTGTGAATTGTCCTAATTTTTTGATTTTATAACTATCATTTCTTGTGGCTTTTTCAAGCAAATGGCTTATGATGCCAAATCTTTACGTCTCCCTGAGATTCTTTGGATTGGAGCTTTTCCATCAGACTCTGAGAAGTATCAACTCCCTCGACAGTGTCTCCTACCTTTGACTACTGAAGGTAAGATGCATGATAAAGAACATGTTCTCAAAATGTGATCCGTTTGACTGAAGTTTAAAATGACTCGATAGACAAGCAAAAGGCCGAAGGCATATTGCACCGATGTTATATGGAACGAGAAGTCCCACATTGGAGGTGAAAGTCTACGATTTATGATCATTTCATAGGCTGCCATTTTTTCTTTTCTTTGTGAAATTATATGAGAGTTTGGTCTATTTGATAATCTTATTCAAGGTCTGAGCTCCAATTGCTGCTAGATAGAGGAGTCAAATTCGAGATTGAAGCATTGTCAGCACACTCGCTCACATTCTTGTCACAGAAGTATCTACCATCCAAGTTCCAAAGGGGTGAGTACATTTGATATATGGGCTTTTTTATCGCTAATACATGATATGTAGTTCAAAATTACTGTTAGTTTACCAAGCATCACTAATCAATAATGAACAACTATTGATGCATGACAAAACAACCTTGAGTCTACTTAGTGATCGATAGCCTGCAAAAATAATTTTATTTTGGGGTGCATCTTGGTTCTTTGACATTTTGCTATGGAAAAGGCCACTCATTTTTTTTTTTCATATGTAGTTCGCAAATTGAACCAATACCTAACAAAAATCTATGATTTTTCTCCAAATTTTTCATTTGCGGGTATTGACTGAGTTTTGCCACGATTTAAAACTCATGATCAATTATATTAAGAAGTACCTTGATTTTGCTATGATTCGAAACCCTTGATCAATTAGACTATGGATTCAAAATGTATGTTGACAAACTACTTGAACTCGTCATATAATTTTGATAAATTACACTCCATTCAAATTGTAGGTGCTTTTAGAACTGGTCCATAGAAAATTAATACGTTGTCATAAAAATTACAAATTGTATTTCGTCATCTAGATTAGTTGTTTGAGAGCTGATCGATGATAATATATTTGATTGCAATAGTATTGACGTGGCTGTCAAATGTATTTATAAGGTACTTTTATCATGTAATTGATTCTACCTGGAAAACAACGTGATTGAGGAGTGAGAATAGAAACAATGAATATTTCAAATTGCTAGGACAACTTTGAACAATAAACTTGTGTAATTAGTAACAAAAAATTTCAATATGGGTATGCATACTTGGAAGTTGAAATGGCTTCAATAATATCTCCACAACTGCCACCAAGAATGTGGGTATTATTCTTCTTTCAAACTCATCGTGTCAAATTTTGCTGGAAAATCCCATCGCAATCTAGCCTTGATTCTCATCAATCGACCAATTTAAGAACCTTCTGGATCATCGTTTACGTGGGGTTTAAACTACAGTTTCCATTAATTATTATGAGATGGACTTCAAATTGGCATGTGAGGATCAGCTCTCTTCAATAGGGGCCCTCTTCCATGATGAAGATCTATAAAATATATTGAAAACTAAAGGTGGTTAATTTTAGCCACATACCCAATCTAGTCTTTTAAATAAAGCAAAATGTATTCACAAAGCTTTTGCCATTTGGGTTAGCACCATATTACGACATCGCAATTCATTGTCTCTTTGCCGTTTCAGTATGTTTGTTCTCATCTTTATTTTCAAGTTTAAAGTAACATCTATTTTTGATATAAAAAAAAATGTTTTTGTATCTGTATATTTCTTGTCTTTGTATTTGCTCATAAATTTAATCTAAAAACTGATCCTACTTAACATGTTTGTCTATAGAATTAATGTTCAAATCCATAGTTAATTAATTCATCTTATTTGTAGAATGAATATTAGCAAAATATTTTTCTATTAAAAAGCTGAGAATGAAATCGAGCAGCCTCTTTAAATCTAAAAAAAAAAAAAAGATGGAATATTTTGATTTTCAATTCAAGATGAGATGCTTGCATGAACTGTCTTTCTCTGCTAAGAATTTCTCTTCCCCGCCATCTCCCGATGAAAAATACTTCAATTTTTTTTATTTCATTTTATGTTTTATATCATATTTCAAAATAATTCTCCAACAAGTTATATATATCAAATAACATCATTAATCAACACACATCATATATTAAGTACAATGAAACAAGATGAAATGTACATAATGTAATTGATTATTTGGACTTGATAAGAAGAAAGTTATATTCAAAAGATTCACTTTTAAATGTTAAAGTTGCGAATATTTTACCCGTGCAAATATTTTATAGTATCAACAAAGTAGTATATTGTATTTTCATTTCCTAATACATGTTGATTATTTGTTTTCAAAAAATAAAAACAATGTTGATGATTCCGTTGAAACTTTGCGTAGTGTGTAAAAAAAAAAAAGCATAAACTAATTAATTACACTTTTAAAAAGTTGTTAATGTGACTCGTTTCTAAGATTCAATATAATTACAAAATCTACACATTTTAACTTATAAATTATAAATATCCCTTGTAATTGATACTACTTAAATAATATCAATCAAATAGAGAATAATAATAATAAAATAATAAACACAATCTCATGAGAACAAGAAAGAGGGGATTGGTGATTGAATATGATTCAAAGTAAAAAAAGACAAAAATAAAATAAAGGTGGAAAGATTCGAGGAAGAAAACCTTTTGCCGTTTCTTGGATGGATATTCACAGGGCCCCATCTAATGAACTGATTGCATGTATTCTGCCGCCGTCCCAATATGAAGAGAATATTTAGAAATAAATAATATTTACTTTTCACTTTATTATTATTATTATTTATTTATTTTCCTTCTGTTTTCAAATACTTAGATTCCGAGCTTCATTCTACTAATTTGGATAATGAAAATGAAATAATATAATTCATTCTCCGGATATTCAAATATATTTATTATTCATGATATAGTTGATACATAGCAACCATATCGCGTATTAACAATTATACCGTCAATCACATACAATATCATGAATGCAGTTGTTGTGAATCGGTCATGATTATGTTTGGGGTGCTCCATTTTATAAAGATAGTTTTATCATCTAGATGAAATATAAATTTTAAAAAAGATTCCGGATGGTTTTGATTAATTTTTTTTTAAAAAAAAAAAAGATGTTTTGTTATATTTGTAGGTATAAAAGAAGTAATATAAAATCTATTATATATAGCATTTTTGTGGTTGTGCATATTTTTTTTTCCTCCACTATGAACCACTAGGTGACGTGTAACAAATTTGGACGAGACAACTTGTTCTAAAGATATGGCTTGTTCGAATCTTCAAGTATCAATATATGTTATTTGTCCATTTAATGTAATTTTGACATTAAATAACATGATCAATATTAATATTATATAAAAATTTAGTAATTTTTTGCATATCATATCTCTTTGCAATACACGTAGTTGGATTGAATGCTAAATTTCTATGCCCTTTCAATATTAATGTCATTTTATTAGTTGAATTCAAAGGTATGTATTGGATAAATCTCATAATCATGCAATACCCTACAAATCACACGAAAGAGGTAAATTATATTAGACAAATCATATGCAACGAGTTTAATCAAATCATGCGTTTTTTTTGGGATTTAAAATTGAATTAAAATTAAATATTAGTTAAACATGAGGAGGATCGTATATGTTTAGTGTGTATATGTGTAACAAACCAAAGTTTCAGTCCAAAAAATGAAGCAATTATGTGTAAGTAATTAATGGTGAGTTGAGGACAATTCATGTACTTAAAACCACCAATTTGCATATCCACAGTTGAGTTGTGAGTTGATAAAATGCCTAGATGTCAAATCATGCAGGTATTTATAGTTGTGAAAATATTGTAGATTTACATTCACATACATTTATTATTTATTTATTGGATTTAAACCTCAATTATATGTGAGTGTTATTTTTTTCACGGTCATCACAAACACTTAATTTAATTTACACTTTAATTGTCAACATATTTTTCTAAGATACTGAAAACACCACCAAATAAAATATATTTTGAAGTAGTAGTTCAAAATTGCATGAGTGAATCCATACCACGCATTGAAATGAGGCTAGTAGAGGCAGCTTCATAGTAATTAATTAAGTTTTTGATCATAATCTGTTATACAATGAATCCATGTTCATCAAATTATGTTCATCCCAATTTACACACAAAGGGTAAAATGGCGTTTTCGATAGCATCATACAATACACTCTCAAATTATCTGATCATTTTATTATTCTATCCGTTGAGTTTGAGTTGGAGTTGAGAAAGTAAAGAAAATTATGTTTTTGGAACCAAAATCAAATGAACTTTTCCGATTTGATTTTAGTTATAATCAATAAGGACCACACTTCAACTATATCAATATCCACAATATTGAAGCAAAATATTCCTAAATAATGTACAGAAAGATTTCTGTACAAGTACATAAATTAAAGGAAGAGTATTAAAATTAAGTTATGTAAAATAATAACCTTATATGTATATGTATGTTTATCCATGATATATATATTAAAGGTCAACGTAGTTAGTAATTTAGTTGACCATGACCACTGATCTCTGTCTAGCTTCATTAATCACAATCTCCTTCTTCATCCTCCTTATGAATTCTTCAAATTTCTGGTTCAACTCTTCTGTGCTCATCTCCTCTCTCTCATCATCATCATCTTCTTCTTCTTCAAGTTCTTCATCATAAAGTTGTTGCTGATCATCATCATCATCATCATCGTCGTTAAAAAGCCAGCATCTTCTGCTCTCTACAACCTGCAGATCATTTTCATCCTTATCCAAATCATCACAGCCTCCTCCTCCTCCTCCTTCTTCTTCACTCTCTGCAATGAAAATCGCAACTTCTTCTGGACTCTCACTCTTCTCCATCTCTTCTTCTTCCTCCTTTACTTCCGTGATCTCACGTTCGCCGCCACTTTCCTCCACCGCGAATTTCTCGATCGCCGCCGTGATCATGTCGTCGCCGATGATACTCTTCTGCAGGCTATGCTCGTCGAGATCGTGATGCTCCGATGGAGGCCGAATAAATCCCGAGGTTTTCGCTACAAACACTAAGAGTCCGTTGCAGATCAGAAACAGGCAGTTTTTGTTGAGCACGTGGCTTAGAAAGTGGAAGGAGTTTGTACCAGAAAGGTAGTGAAACTTGGAAGAGTACAGTAATGATGATGATGATGATGATGAAGATGAAGAATAGAAAGATGAGTATGAGAATACGAAGGAAAATAGGGAGACTGAGAGTAGTAGTTGTGGGATCATCTTCTTCAGTTGTTGAGATGCCATTAACTCGCTTTGCTTTCTAGCCTCTATTTCTTTCATTTATTTCTAGTCTTTCTGTTTTTTTTAATTGTTTTTTTTTTTTTTTTGGGGGGTTGCTTTTCTATCCAACTGTTTACGAAGGAAGAGGATGAGAAGTTGGTATGTGCCAAAGAGAGTATGGGATGTTGGTTTATATAGGTGTAGCATTCGAGGTTTTTGTGTCATTTTTACGGAAATACCCCCGGTCCTGGTTCCAACTCTCAACGTGTAAAGTGATGAAGGGTAATTTTAGCAAAAGATTCCAATTTTTTTTTTTATTGAATCTAATTGGATATGTCCAAATACTCTTGGGATTTTGTTTTTAATTAACGGTTATATCTTTATATTTGGTCAACTTGAATCTATATCATCATAGAATATGAACTATATGGGCCAATAGTATATAATAGCATTTTTATGAGATTGTAATTTCGTGAAATAAATCAATTTTTAAGTGATATAATTTATATATAAATTTATAAAAATAAATATTGATTTGAGAATAATTGAGTTTCATGTCACAAAATTATATTCAAATTCGTCTCATATGAATATTCGTGGAGTTTGTACATCCTTATAGGTTGATATAGATAATGTTAAAGAAGCTCACAAGCCTTCGAGAATCAATTTAGATCACCTGCCCAAGAATCCCTATCCATTTGTATTTCAAAACGACAGTTCTGAATTCTTTCATGGGCTGAATGGACCGGACCATATTGTTTTGGGCCTAATGCAAAAATGTGTAAACCGGAGTTGGTGCAGTGGGTGTGGGCACCAGTTTGCTTACGCAGCCAGATTTCTTGATTTATTTACTTTTCAATTTTCATTCCCATAATTTAAATTCGTTATTATTTTACGAACTCAAAAAAAAAAAAAAAAAAAACACACACACACACACACACAGAAATATCAATTCATTTAGTTAAATTTTATGTGATTAATAATCAACAGTTTCAAATACAAATTCGATGAATAAAAACTATAATCAATGAAGAACAACATATTGAATTAGGTTCTATACTTCCATCAAACATCATCACACAAGTTTAGAAAAGTTGCTCGTGGTCTTAGATCAACAGTCAATAAATCGCAACCAAACTGCCAAAAAGCGTGTAATCAGATAAGAGAAAACGCTACTAACAATTCACAACAAACGGGGGCATTTTCGTCCTCGAGAAACTTCACTTTTCGCCATTTTCATTTTTCTTTTCCCTCAAAAAAAACCCCTGGTCAAAACCCCAGGCCTTACTCTCTGCACTCCAAAACCCTAATTGGAGAACAAGAAAAACTGATCATGTCCGCATTACGATCTCCGTCGCGTCTGTTCTCGATAATCTCGAGAAATAAACATAGATTCTCCTCGACCACCACCGCCGAACCCTCTAAAGAAGCAATAATCTCTTCTTCGATTCTCGGCGATCAGCCTCCGCCACCGCCAAATGGTCCGCCGCCTCCGGCACCAGAACCGGAGGCAGTGAAGAGTTCATGGGGTTTTCTTAAGTACGGTATCGTTGCCGCCCTCACAGGTGGTGTTGCTACTGCAGGCTATGCCACCTACGGTGCGTATCTTTTCATATCGTAAACTTTCGGTTGCCAAATTGCTTTGACTAGTTATTATTATGGGGAAATGATGTAAATCACTTTTGAGCATATGGTGCTTATGTAGTTATATATCTTCATGATTGAGGAAATGATCATATGTACAAAAATCTGAGCTAATTACAATCTATGACTGAGGTTGTAGTGATGACCGGATTTAACTATATTTTATAATTTCATTTCCAGATTCTAGTTTTGAAACTAATTGATATTTCTATTACAATTTGTTAATAATTGATCACACCCCCTTTTCTTGGGCTTAGAATTAAGTGGAAATATCCTGTTTCTGAATTTTCTGCTTTGGATTCTGGTTCTTCATCTTTCCATCAATTCTATGTTCACCTGATACTTACTCTGTAGGTATATCATATATGTTCTTATGAATGTTACATGTGTATATGCCTGTCTGTATTTCAATTTAGATCTTTCAGGTGTTGTTGGATTTTTGTTATGTGGATATAAAATTGGTTTCTATTAATGGAGGTGGGTGAGGAATGTTCAGGAAATTTCGTCTTTCTTGATGCATTAATATTCAAAATAGAATTAGATTGATACTTGATAGGGTTCTTCATAAAGGTGTTTGTCTATCTTTTCTGTTTTTAAAATGTCTTTATTCCCTTAATAATAATATTTATGTGGTACGTGCTTAATTGGATATTATAGGTTCATAATTTGACATGAGCTGTGCCCTTGCCTTGGAATGACAACTGCATCTAAACCCTATAGATTGAACTTTTGATTGAATGGAACTTGATGTACACGTTTCTTTGCAGCATACTCATTGGATGAAATTGATCAGAAGACTAAGGCCCTTCGTGCATCTGCAAATGTCACAATTGGGGATGATGCATCTTCTTCTGATGTGCGTCTGACTGCACCTTCATACTTATCTCTTATGTATATGTTAGTTTTCAGTAATCGTACAAATTGATGTTAACTAGTACTGCCTACTGATTTTTTATTTTTATGTCATGTGGTTATGTTTCCACTAGATCTCTTTTCTGTTTTCGTTGGCGATTTGGGGCCGGGGTGGAGGCCTTGGATGGGGTTTTTGGTGTAATAAATAATAAGTGAAACAACAAGGAAAGCTATCTTATTCGTAACAGATAATAATTGTGACACCATTCAAAGATGACTTATACCCTGAGCAAATGAGGAGAATGTTTTTCTGGGTGGTATGGGGCTGCGGGTCTCATTCAAATTGTATAGGTCCTGATTTGAAATTCTGTAGTTACCACTTACATAGTCATCAGAATAATTCAGTGTGCATTGTCTAGTAACTCATTAATATTCGAGATACTTATGTTACTGAGAGGAAATGCAAATCATTCCACAAATCCTATACTGGAAAACTCAATGAAGCTCGTTTATTTACTCATGGTTGCCAAACCATTCCTTGTTGTAAGTGCTCTGTTCTGATTGTTTCTTTGCTTAAAACTTATTCAAGATTATTTGGGATCATCCATTTGTTTGACTGCTGTTGTATTCAGAAATGACATTCGCATACCATATACATGTATCTGAAAATTGAATAACTTCTGACATCATGTTCAAGCCCCAAAACTTGATTATGTGCTTAGCAGATGCTGCTTCTAACCAACATTTAATATAAAAACAACATAGTGTTTGATCGTCTTTTGTACGTACCTTTTCTGAATCAGTGTCTCCTGAGGGTAAGCCAGATGCACTCTTCTTAGTTGCCTTTCCTCTGTAGCATAATTTTATATTTTTCATTTGGCTGTTATATGATAGTAATATACTCATTACGTCTTCATGCTATGCCAGTCTTTCCTGGATGGCCGATCTACTAATTTTCATTCGAAGAGATGAAAACAGTTTGAGAGGACAAATATCATCAATACTTCCCGACGGATTAAAAAGCATATACCATTTGCTCAAAAGCCTGTTACAAATATGAGTCTTATTAGGACACTCAGTGTCTTACTTAACAGGCCAACTAATTGAACTGTGGGCTGCTTGTTCACCATGAGATTTATAACTATCCGAGTAAGATCTTCTCTCACACAAAGTGAGAACCCGATACGTTTTGGATGCTTGTGGGCGTTTTTGATAAATGAATAGCGTCTATAGTGGCTTGCAACATTAGTATAGGATGGTGTAGAGGAAAAGTGCCCCTATGTTATGCTGTATGATCCAACATTCATTAGGTTAAGGAGATGTGCCAGCCTTTGTAGAAAGGCTCACCTGCTATTTATGTCGAAGGATGAACAATGACAATCACACAAACATCCCTCAACTAGTAATTCGAGTAAAATGATATTAGCTAACTGTTTGTTCCCTTTTGTATGCAGAAATTTACAGCTTATCTACGTGCAGCTGCAATGACAGGTAATGTTCTTGACAATGTTGTTTTTTTTTTTTTTTTTTTTGTAATTTTTAACTGGAGGAAGAATTACAGTTCTTTGCTTCTTTGTATTATCATATCATTACTTTTATCACGCCTTTGAAGTAGTATCTTGTTTTCTTATGATGTTTCCTTTTTGTTCATTTGTTTTAGTTCCCGCTAAGTTGGTCGAAGTGTACCTTGATTTGAGGAGGTTAACTGAAGAACAAGTTCGAGTAAGTGAATATAGGCAGTTTCATGTGTTAGATTCACTACTTAAGATGCTCACTTTCATGAATTTCTTTTCATGTCTTATTCATCTATGGTATACTTTTAGATCTTCTTGCTTCATCTCAGGGCTTTACTGAACCAACATCTGAGAAGCTCCTGCCAGATTTGCATCCTTTGGAGCAGCATGTTTTTACACTTGTTCTTGATCTAAATGAAACATTGATATATTCTGATTGGAAGGTATTGTCTTATATGCTTAGTTCTGATGATGTTGCTTTATTGGACTAATGCTTATGTATGATGGGATATTTTCCTTCTCACCAATGTTTACTATATAGAGTGAGATAGGATATTTTCTTCATCATCAATCTCTATAGTAGTAGAGAACGATTTCCTGTTTGTTTGTGTTTTTTCTTCCCTGCATTATTTAATCCTATTGTCTAAAATTGACTAGATGTATTATTTTGGTTTCCCCCTTTTATAGCGGGACAGGGGATGGAGAACATTTAAAAGACCTGGTGTAGATGCTTTTCTGGAGCATTTAGCCCAATTTTATGAAATTGTTGTATATTCCGACCAATTAAATATGGTGAGTTCAATTTCTTCAAATTACTCAGCCTCTTAATTTTCAATAATTTCTTCTATTATTATCTTTCTTTGTACATGAATATGTGTCCGTGCAATTACAGTATGTTGATCCTGTTGCTGAAAGATTGGACCCAAAACACTGCATTCGCTATAGGCTCTCAAGGGGGGCAACAAGATACATAGATGGCAAGCACTACAGGGTATAACCATTTAACTATTTCCAAGATTGCATCAGCTATTTCATTGTTTGTACTTTTCGCAAAAGAAATCTTGCCTTGAAACACCTTGAATAAGTGAACTTAAATGGGAGATTGACAAAATATTCATTTGAGAATTTTTATGTTTTAATTTATTGTGCTGTTTGATTTTTTATTCTTCTTTTAGCTATTTAATTCTTCAGTCGCAATTTTCTAAAAGCTACACGACAATGCTCCTCTGTGAAGTGTGCAAAAGATTACTCAACTTCAATGCTGTTGAAGTGGATGTCCGATTTGAATTCCATTTGATGTGATTGTGAGATTCTAAGCCCAATGCTGTTGCCTGCTGAGTGTGATGGTTGCTCTAAAGAGCATCTCATGGTTCAGAATTTATATTGGACACTCCAACATGATGTATGTTGTGTTCTTGTGTCATAGCTAGCCTAATTAGCTGACATTTTCAAAATACTGAATATCACCCCCCCCCCCATCATCTAGCTGAAATTGCTGTCATCAGCCCGCATCCTAACAGAATAAAGGATGTGTACACTTACATGTTTCTGAATCATAATGTAGATCAAGCACATGAGTTGTATTCTCTACTTTGTCACAATATTATATTTGTTGATCATGTGTTGGAATGAATTGTAAACCTACTGTTTGTGATATTAAGCTTGTGGAATGTTAATCAATCAAGAAATCTCTGCTAAATTTTTTTCTAGGCATGCATCTAACTCTGTTTACATTTGGAGAACAGTTTTCATCAGCTTGTGATGGAGATTTAGCATAGTGAGGACATGGCTGTGACTTGCTCTCACCATAACTATTTCTACTTTCTTGTGCTCATTATGAGAACAAGTCGGATATTTTTCTTGTCGGTAGATGCATTGAGTTTATACAGTTGTTGTTATTGAATTGCATTTTTGCAAGACACTAATTCATAGGTTAAAGATCTTTTAATCTTCTCCTGCTGCAGGACCTATCTATGCTGAATAGGGATCCTGCAAAGGTTCTCTACATTAGTGGCCATGCTCTAGAAACTAGTCTTCAGCCTGAAAACTCTGTTCCAATAAAAGCATGGCAAGGGGAAGCTGATGACACTGCCCTTGTAGATCTTATCCCATTCCTTGAATGTAAGCATTAAACTTGTATTTTAATGCTGGAATTCTCACAATCTGCTTGATAATTTTGGCATTTGGTGTTTGGTGTTTTTGTCTAAATACGAAGGGCCCTTGTTTTGAGTGCAGATGTTGCCAAACACCGACCATCTGATATTCGAACTGTTCTAGCCTCATATCAAGGTCGTGATATTTCCAAAGAGTTCATTGAACGATCCAAAGAGCATCAAAGGTTTGGGTTTCTTTTCGAATTTTTTATTTTGATTACCTGGTATCTGCTGATTTTGAGTAGTTTTAACATTTTTTTTGTACAATTATGTTGAATTTTGGTTTAACTGTTTTTGTTTTGTCACTTTTGTGTTGGGAACGAGGATTTTCCCTTCCCTTTTTTTTTTTGGTTTGGGGTGGAAGGCTGGTTTTTGTTTTGGGATAAGGACATATTTTTGTGTCGATATTTTAAACATGAGTTATGGATGGTTCCTCATGTCTCATTTAAACTATTCAAGTTTGACCAAGTCATATATGTCTTTGTATTGTATAATGGTCTTGTTGATTTTTGTGATTGAACTTTTCCTTTTATTTCCATTTACCTGTCGTATCCAATGATGCAAAATTTTCTCTTTTTCTCTAGGCTTGACTTTTCGGAAAGGAAAAGACAGTAAATCAAAATGTAAAAAAAAAAATATTGTGATTGTTAAGCTAAGCATATTTTCCTCGCCAAACCAAAACATAGGAGTAATTGTTGTTTTGTGGGGATGTCTCAGTTAAATGATATCGAAATATGTTTTGTCTTAAACTTGTCAATTGTCTGGGCTTTGTCAAATAACTTTATGATCCAATTACAATCTGGAATTCTGAGAACAATTTCTTGTTGTGCAGGAGGATGCAAGAGCAAAGCAAGCAGGGTCGACTTTGGAGACGCTAGATGAAAACCAAGTGTCGAAGCTCTCTTTTAATGAAGTAATTGTGAGATTGTTAAGTTGCTAGTCTTCTTTGAGGTCATCCTTTATTCAATTTCTCTAATGCTAACAACTCCCTCGATCTATGTTTCTATAACGATGAAGTAGTATCCCCCTTTGGTCCTCAAAACATCATTCCGCTGTACAAGTGGGTATAAATTTTTCAAGTCAAAAATACTAGCATAAACGGTCCACTACTTAACACAGTGAGGTCAATTTAGCATCCTTTGGTCCAGCTATTGCAGGGTTTCCAGGATGATTTGTGATTCATTTGACAATTGAGTTTTTATCTTCAACATTTGGGAGTGTGGTTGAGGAGATTATTGGCAGTGCGTTTTAACTTCTCATGCAACATATATAGAATTGATATGAAATGTAGTAATTTTGTATGTGGTCCATTTCATAAAGGCATTTGGAATTTTGGATAGCTTAGGTCTTACGGTGTATGGGGCTTCACTTTCTGGGAGCAATTAGTAAGCAACCCATTCTGAATTTTCTTCATCTATCTGATGCTGATGCTTCAACTAGAGTTCAAATTGATTAAAAACATATGAGGTTGTGTTTGGATGATGAGATTTGAAATTTAGATAACAAATTTATTGATGGTGTTTGGATATATGTAGATTTGATTTTTCGTTTTGAAATAATTTTTGAGCAATATCAGACTCGAAATTCATTCCTTTCAAATCTTGGATTTCAAATTATTTTATGCCAACACAATCTGATATTTTTCAAGTTAATAGTAACCTTTTTATTTATTTATTTATTAAAGTAATACTTTCTTCGTAGTAGAGATAAACTTTGAAACAATACTCCAAAGTAAAAAATTACTACTTTCTAAGAAAGTAATAATTTTTTATTGCTTATTAAAGAAATAATAAACAGTATTTCTTGAAATACCAATATTTTTTTACAAGTAAAATGCAACACTTTTAGAAGTAAGAATAATATTTTTCAGTTAAAACTAATACGTTGGCAATTAATCTGCATTGAGTCACGTATTGACTGTGTTAACTTGTTTTTGATTGATATTGACTATATATGAAGGTATATTGACTAATAGTTTATGGGTGCGGCTATCCGCACCCTACATATTACTAAACACACTCCAATGCAAGTGTTACTGTTCACATCACATGTGAACAATAACACTTGCATTGGGGTGTGTTTAGTATTTGAAGGGGTGCGGATAGCCGCACCCATAGTTTATTTGACATTTGGTGTGAACATATTTAAAATTGTGCTGATTGCGAACGACAAACGGCTAAAGAGGTTAAAGAACGTGAATCACACGTTCATCTTTCATTTTTTTTTTGGCCTCTTTTGTACATCATCATTCTACTTACTGTTTTTCCCAGTGAATGGGAAAAGGCAGAACCCATTTTTCGTTTTCTTTTTTATTGGTTTATTTATTGAATCTATAACAAACATTCTCAAAGTTCATGGAATTTAGTGAAAAAACATAACAAATTTAGTAAAACAATTTTAATTTTTTTACAATTTAATTAAATAAAATAATAAAATCTTGGAAGTTAATTTTTTCAGTAGTAAAAACTCGTACAGGTTTGTTCATTTTGCAGTACACACAAACACACACTCCCTTCTCTCTCTCTATAGTACGATAATCTTTCCTCCTTCCCTCTTTCACATAAAACAAAAACCTTAATAAATAGCTCCAACGACAAATAAGCACAATGCTCATCAGATTCCCAACTCCATGGCCCGTTCCCTTCTCTTCCTCACCCTCCTCCTCCTCCTCGTTCTCACCGCCCCGGCCCACGGCGGCGCCTTATGGTTCACTTGATTCTATATGGACGTAGTAACAACTTATCTATATGGTTAACTTGATTCTGATATCTACATGAAAATTCCTGATGGATTTAAAATATCAAAAACGGGTAATCCTCGTGAGCTATACTCGATCAAATTACAAAGATCATTGTATGGACTAAAGCAGTCTGGTCGCATGTGATATCACAGACTAAGTGAATACCTTATCAAAGAAGGTTACAAAAATGATTCAATTTGCCTATGCATTTTTATTAGAAAATCAGAAACCGGATTTGATATAATTGCAGTTTATGTAGATGACATGAACCTCATTGACACTCCTGAGGATTTGGCCAATGCTACTGCATATCTGAAGAAAGAGTTTGAAGTTAAAGACCTTGGGAAAATCAAACTCTGTCTCGGTCTTCAACTAGAGCATAGAGCAAATGACATTTTTATTCATCAATCTGCGTACACTGAGCGACTGCTCAAAAGGTTTAATATGGAGAGTGCTCATTCTTTAGGCACTCCTATGGTGGTACGTTGTTTAGACCCTAATAAAGATCCATTTCGACCTAAAGAGTTGGATGAAGAGATACTTGGCCAAGAGGTGTCGTATCTTAATGCTATTGGAGCATTGATGTATCTAGCACAATGTACAAGATCAGATATCATATTTGCAGTCAATGTGCTTGCTCGATATAGTTCTGAGCCAACTTGGAGACACTGGAACGGAATTAAACATAATTTCCGTTATCTCCGTGGTACTATAAATTTGAGACTGTTATATTCAAATAATACAACTAACTCGGGGTTAGTTGGTTATGCAGATGTGGGATATAGATCTGATCCGCACAAAGCTCGATCACAAACTGGATATTTATTTTGTTATAATGGCACAACCATTTCATGGTGGTTTACTAAACAGACATTGGTTGCCACATCTTCCAACCACTCTGAACTTATTGCTCTTTATGAGGCAGATAAAAAGTGTGTTTGGTTAAGATCAGTTATAGCTCATATAAGGAATGCATGTGGGTTAAATCTGACTACCACTACGCCTACTATCATTTATGAGGATAATGCTGCTTGCATAGCACAAATTAAAGGCGGGTATATAAAAGGTGATAGGACTAAGTATATATCACCAAAATTTTTCCATACTCATGAGCTTCAGAAAAATGGAGAGATAAGTGTTCAACAAATTCGTTCATGTCACAATCTTGCTGATTTATTCACAAAATCCCTGCCTACATCTACATTTGAGAAATTGATATACGGCATCGGTATGAGAAGATCCAACGAGAAGCAAGATTGACAGTTTACTTCCAGACTCATGTTAATCGTTTCAGGGGAAGCGAAAATGTTGCATATATGTGCTGTACTCTTTTTCCCTCATCCCAGTTTTTTTGTCCCAATGGGTTTTTCTGGTTTGAGGTTTTTAACGAGACAGCTTATGCACATAACATAACAAAGCTATATTCAAGGGGAAGTATTATAATATTGAATAATAACTTGGGCATCAAACTTTGGATATAGCTTAGTGTTTAAGTAAACTTGGTCATTAAGCTAACTTGGTGATCAAGACTAATTGATCATTTTTTCTTCTATAAATACATGTAATGAATGGAAGGAAAATACAACAAATTCTCTCCTCTCATCTACTTTTCTCTTCTTGTCTCGTCTTTTATTTACACATTGCTTTCGTACGCTTTACAACACTAAAGAGGTTAAAGAAAGTGAACTTTTTTTTTTTTTTTGTACATCATCATTCTACTTACTGTTTTTCCTAGTGAATGAGAAAAAACAAAACCCATTTTTCGTTTTCTTTTTTATTGGTTTATTTACTGAATCTATAACAAACATTCTCAAAGTTCATGGAATTTAGTGAAAAAACATAACAAATTTAGTAAAACAATTTTAATTTTTTTACAATTTAATTAAATAAAATAATAAAATCTTGGAAGTTTATTTTTTCAGTAGTAAAAACTCGTACAGGTTTGTTCGTTTTGCAGTACACACAAACACACACTCCCTTCTCTCTCTCTATAGTACGATAATCTTTCCTCCTTCCCTCTTTCACATAAAACAAAAACCTTAATAAATAGCTCAAACGACAAATAAGCACAATGTTCACCAGATTCCCAACTCCATGGCCCGTTCCCTTCTCTTCCTCACCCTCCTCCTCCTCCTTGTTCTCACCGCCTCGGCCCACGGCGGCGCCTCAGACGAAGACGAAGACTCAGAGTCGCCGTCGGAGAAACCGAACCTGAGGTCTCGATCTTTGATTCTGGTCAAAATATGGTGCCTCATAATTGTGTTTGTGGGAACTTTTGCGGGTGGAATGTCGCCCTACTTCATGAAATGGAACGAGGGTTTTCTGATAATTGGCACTCAGTTTGCTGGAGGGGTGTTTCTGGGGACTTCTTTGATGCATTTCCTGAGCGATTCCAATGAAACTTTTGAAGAATTGACCACTAAAGAGTACCCCTTTGCTTTCATGCTCGCCAGTGCTGGATATTTGCTCACTATGTTGGCTGATTGCACCGTTTCTTATGTTTATGGAAAAGGCTCTGCAAATCATGATCTTGAGCTCCAAGGTATGGTTATAATTGTTGCTACTTTACTGCTTGGAGATTTTTAATCATGTCAAAGTAGATTTATAACCTGTATAGATAAGGAAGAAATAAGAATGTTTATTGTTTTTGTTTGATGTTGTAATATGACTTGTTTTGTTGAAGATTAATTTTGAAGAAGACTCCTTGTTTCTTTTTTATTTGATTTTTGGTCCCTTTGCTGTTAAAGTTCATGTTTTCCTATGAAGAATATAAGCTGTATTTAAATCTGCAGAACATGAATTAGATTTGAGATGTGATTTTGAATTAAAAGAATTGAAATGGTTATAAGATGAACTAATCCTCATTATACACATCTATGTTGACACTCTGTATCTTACAAAGCAGGCTTAAATGCAAACTGCTAAGTTTGTATTTTGACTTGATTCATGTTATATTGGTGCATGCCCATTGTGGTTTGTTAGAGTTTCCCGAGTCACAATAACCTCGTCTCCATGCTCACTTAACAAAATCCTCAAATGGTTTACACTCAAGTATCACTGGTTGCATAATGTTTCGTCCACCTATCCATCTTTCTTGCAGAAAATGCTCACGACGCTGGCAACAGCAACGGGCCGTCTTCAGATTCAAAGTCCCAGGTGAAATGAGACATTTTGTTTTTAACATTCTATTACAGAAATTTTTCCTTTTAGCCAAGTGTTTTCGTTTTGCTTATATCTTAATCTGCTTTGTTGAATTAGGATACTGCTAAAGAAGGCCACTTTGCAAAATCTTCACTTACAACAGCTACTTCACTCGGTGATAGCATCTTGTTAATAGCAGCACTGTGCTTCCATTCCGTGTTCGAGGGAATTGCAATAGGAGTAGCAGAGACGAAAGGAGATGCTTGGAGGGCTCTATGGACTGTCTGTCTGCACAAAATATTTGCTGCAATTGCAATGGGAATAGCTCTTCTCAGAATGATTCCGGATCGGCCCCTCCTATCTTGTGCATCTTATGCTTTTGCATTTGCTATATCAAGCCCGGTTGGTGTAGCCATTGGCATTATAATCGATGCCACGACACAGGGTAGCGTGGCGGATTGGATATATGCAATATCAATGGGGTTAGCTTGTGGGGTGTTCATCTACGTCTCGATAAATCATCTTCTCTCCAAGGGATATAACCCTAGAAAGATGGTTTCATATGATACTCCACACTACAGGTTTTTGGCTGTGTTGTTGGGTGTTGGGGTTATTGCAGTTGTTATGATCTGGGATTAGCTACTTGCTTTTATTTTGGCTTCACATAAGTTGTGGACAAACATGGTGGCAAGGGGTGGCACTTGCCACCCCTTTGTTTTTCATTTGAATTACCTAAAATGCCCTTAAAATGTTTTAAAATAAAAAAAAAACCTTAACTTTATACAAAATGTTTTTTCTTGAGTTTTCCATTTCATATTTATTGTTGTTGCAGTGAAAACCAGCAAAATTAAAGTGTATCAATGGTTATTGATGGATGGTGGTTCTCACCACCAGATAAAAAATAAAAATAGATATATAATAAATTCTAAGTTAAAATTTTCAATTGTTTTGTTAATTTGAGCATTATTAGTTTGGAATTTCAATTAGTTGTTAGATAACATAGATGAATTTCTCAATTGTGATGAGTATCATGAAAACACGATTTGCAACCAAATGAGTGATGAATGAATGTCAATTATCTTGAATATGGTAAAATGTTGGGTCAATTGTAAATGAAATCACTTCATTTATTTTTTTGATTGAAACAGAATATATAAAATGAATCTTTGAAATAATTTGTAAATTACATTTTGTACTAAAAAATTTGAATTTTTGTATATTACTTTTAATTGTGCCACCCCTTTAAATTTTTTTTGCGTCCGCCACTGCTTCACATGCTTCTAAAATCTTTAATATATATACAATTTTTGTTCTACAGTTATGAATTGTGGAAAATGATGTCTAATTTCTATAGTTTTTTTAATCAGTTTACTAATACTGCTTATTTGAAGCTAATAAAGAAATTAAATAGATGGTGATGTTGATTTAGATAGTAGGTATCGAACACAACATAAACTGACAGCTATCTTGCAACTGGAAAATTGTGAAAGTAAATAAAATCTTCGAATGTAATTTTTTACATAAAATATTTTGGTTATTAAATCTTTGAAATTTAATAATCTGGCATATTTATTGAATAGGCCACAGCTTGGATGCATGCGTATTGATTTTTTCAATTTGACATCTCAGACTCAGATTATGTCATTTTCAGACAGTGTATTCATACTTGCTATGAAGTGATCGAAGTTGTCGTTTATTTGAACACTTGTTTTCTGTAAAATAATGCACCATGCTTAAGTTTTAGTCCAAGATAGAATAGAAAATCTATTTGAATTATATGAGTTGTTAGATTATATATATATATATATATATTTTTTTTTTTGAAAAATGAGTTGTCAGATTATACTCTTTGTTTTTATGATATGTATTTTGGATTGTGATGTTTCAGTCTTGAAACATTTAAGTTAAATAATATATTGCTTGTGTTTTTGTTAAATATACACATTTTGTACCCCACATAAGAAATCTCACATTTCATTATTAGTAGGGTTAATTGTCTGAAAAAAATACAAGAACTTTCCATAATTTGCAATTTAATCATAAATTTTTTGTTTTTGCAATTTCATCCACCATATTTTAAAAAAATGCAATTCGATCACATTTAATTTTTTGTAATTTCAAACGTGGAATATAATATTTGACAACTTAATTTATCAATAACTGTTATGATAATTATAACCATTGTTACTAATAGTGTTCACCATATAGGTCCTTTTTTTCTCTATGGGCTCCACCACCCAACTTCCACTGTGTACCTTGTAAGACAATCACATCATTTATGTTAAATATAATACTTATCTGTTCTATACTTCTATCTATCTTTTTTTTTTTTTTTTCTATCTATTCATTAATATAAGTAGAATGTGAAATTGACTAATTTAATTGGTCTTGAAAATATGATGGGGAGAGTTAAACAACTTCATCAATATTTTCTAATATAGTTACATAATAATAAAATTACATAAATTTTTTTTAACACGGTTTGACAATAATAGTATTTTTTTAATTATAACATACAATTATGTCAATTTTGTAACATTAGAAGTTTAGAGGAAATTCAGTCCAAACAGGGTAATAATAATTATATTTATATTGTTTTGAAGATAAAAATATTCCGTCATTTGAGGGGTAACGACTACAGCGCCACGTTTTTAAGGTGTGGAACAACAGCTGGCACCATTAATAATCAATTTGTCAAAATGCTGCGACATTATTAATTCTATTGAAAACTGAACTTGAAAAAAGGGTCATTCCTCCTATATTAATTGAGTGTGATTCGATTTGTGTTTAGAAAAAAAAAAGTAAAAATGGGGTGAAAGATTTGACATTGTTGATTTTGATGTTTGTGTGGATATCCAAAAACGTAAAAGAATAACTATCAACTACTACCTCCGTCCTGGCTCAACTTGCCTACGTTGACCGGACACGGAGATTAAGAAAATGCAGTTGACTCAAGTGGATATGCATTTTTGGATGACATTTTTGTAATAATATGCATATCAAATCAAGTGGATATGCACTTTTTGATGACATTTTTGTAATAATGTTGAAATATAGGGATATTAAAATAAATTTTTTTTTGCCATTTATAGGCTGACAAGTTGAGTTGGGACAAACCAAAATGACAAGTAGACAAGTTGAGGTGGGACGGAGGGAGTATAAGACTGATGTAATCAGGTTAATAAAGCACAATACAAAAGAAATGAAAGCAATTTTCAACATATATAGATATATATATATATATATATATATATATATATATATATATATATTTTTTTTTTTCTTTCTCCTAATGTTTGTAGGGATGAATTGAAAGCTTTTGTTCTTTTTGATGTATGTAGCAGAGAGATCAGCAGAAGATTTCTTGTGAAGACATTCGATGTAGGTATTTGTAAATGTGGAGGCTAGTTATTGATGTATTTACTTTTAGAGATTTCTCAAATTTGATTGGTAGAATATAGGTGTTAATGATCGAATGTCTATCCATTATGTAGTGTGTTGAACGAGACAATTCATTTAGATTTTATACATATCTTGACATTTGTTGAGTGATCGACTTGTGAGTTTTGCCAATCTGTTGACATAGATATTAGACTTTCATTCACATCGGCACGAAGAGAGAATTGATTCTTCATTTGGGTCAATCCTCATGAGACTATTGTTATTTACACGAGTGAACTAGTTCAAATTGTAGAGACTTGAGTCTGAGAAATAATCAATCCGATTCTTTATCTTTCAATATAATGCACAAATATTTAATTGAAGGAATAATATGTTTTCCTTTCTAATAGATAAATGTTTATGATTTTTAGAAATAATGTTTTCATCCTTTTAAAAGTTTTTTTTTTTAAAAAGATATGTTGATATTTCTATTATTTTGAAATATTAGTTAATTATTGTAACAATATAATTGTTTACATTCTATAAGACCTATACATCTCCACGAACTACGAAAACATGATTATATGATCATGTTAATGAAATTTATTATATTATTATGTTAATGAAATATAAAAATACCTTTTCATTTTTTATACATTATTTTGTCTTCAAATTATACTATCTAAATATATTTTCTTGAGACAATCTCTATAACAAAACAAAAATGAAATCACACACAACATATGCTTTTGTACAAGAAACAGATGACAACGTATGGTCATTTTAAAGTTGGTCATTCAAAAGGCATTGAGTTGAAATTTTAGGAAAATAATGTATAAATGAGTATCGAAATATGTTATTTGATATGTACCTAAATGGGTAGCAAGTTTTATTTTTATTTCATCAATGGTTCCAACAATAAGGGGCCGTTTGGTATGTTTCAAGGAATGAGAAAATGAATGGTAATGATAGTAGTGAGGAATGAAATGAATATTCTTTTAAAATTTGTGTTGTTTGGTTTACCAAAATTCTTTAGGAATGAAATCAACTTAATAATAATAATAATAATAATAATAATAATAATTATTATTATTATTATTATTGTTTTAGAAACTAGAGTTGTGGAATGAAAGTCATTCCTTAGGAAAACGGAAAACCTAAGGAATGAAAGTCACACCTTTAATTCCTTAGTAAAGTATTGTAGTAGGAATCAAAGATGTGTACCAAACACTTCTTTTTCATTCTTTTTTCATTGCTTGGTATGAAAGTTGCATACCAAGCATGCCCTAAATTTTGGTTAATTTCTATCACCTATGCCAATCAAAGTTTCATGTAAAATGTAATCTCATATTGATCCATAAAAAACTATGGTCAAATTGGCAATTAAACATTATGATTTGTAACAAACAACATAATTGACACTATGAGCAAGTTTAGATACTTATGTTCAACATATTTTGTCAATGAACAATATTCTAGACTTTTTTTTTTCCACAAAAACTCACGTGAGATGGTCTCACGAATAGTTATCGTGAGACAAAACTCCATCATCCATAAACAACATGTGAATTGTAGGGTTTGGATTGCGGGTTATTGGATTGTGGGTGACCCGTCTCACATAATAAAAATTCGTGAGACGGTCTCATAAGAAATTTACTCTTTTTTAATTTTTTTTAAACATGAATTCCACCTTCAAATACAGTCTCACTTCCCGTATTCATACAAACATAGTTCGCTGTAACGGTCGCGGTCACTGTCGCGGTGACCACCGTTAAGGTTACATTGCAATTTCGCGACTGTAACAGACAATTAAAAAAAAAAACTCAAAAATTTCTAGAACTTCATGAACATTATTTATATTATGTTTTTACTAAATTAACGTAAAAAAACAATATTACAACTACAATTAACATATAAAACATACAATTACATACATTATTAATACCACGTGGAATGCCGAGGTGGTTCAAAATCATCATTATTTTCCCTTTCAGGATGAATAGGAAAACGTGCATAATCATAATGAGTTAGACGAGGCATAGGTTGTTCACGTGGATACTCATGATATGCATTAGATAAATCTCGGTCAACATATCGTGTTGAACTTGTCTGTGATGGTAGTTCTTGATCATGATGACAAATTCAAATCCTCGATATTCTGTACTGTTAGAAGATCCATAATGATGATCATGGTACCCAACACTAGTAGGAAATGAATTCACGCTATGTCTCCCACTAGTATAACTAGAAGATCCATATCCGTGACTAGGTTGCCGAGCTCCAACTGAACCATAGCTATACCCTATATTCTGATGACCATAATCAAATATATACCCTCCTAACCCAAGACTTTGCATTTGGTGATCCACATTTTCATATCTTCTAGAAGTTCCATCAGAATATAATTGATCGGTCCCACTCGAGAAGTCTTGCAAACCTGCCAAAAACCGACGTTGTTGTTCTAACCCCGAACGATATCCATGATTAGTGTCTTGAGTGGCATAATAATTCTCTTTTCCTTGTGTCCAAGACATGCCACTACCATGTTGAACATCCTCTGTTCAAGCACTTCTATCATCACGCATCTGACCACCATCATCTCCATCTTTGCCACCACCATCATCCCCATCGCTGTCACTGTTATCATCACTACTATAATCAGTATCCCTGGGTAATGCAACACTTTTTCCTTTGTTTTTTGTTGAAGGTTGCGACATATTACTCTTACCGACGTGTCTTTGAGTATGACCTTTAGCTTCTGGTTCATCTCCATGAGTATCTTCATCTAACCATTGCATGTCATCATGTGATAATGCAAATGGTTCATTCTCTCGAGTCCATTCATCCAAGATATCATGATCATCGAACATATAATTAAGATCAATGGGACTATAATAATCATCTTCTTCCCCTTTATACATCAAGTTCCTCACTCTTAGTCGCATATTGTAGTGGACAAAAACTAACTTATGCAACTTAGCAACAACTAATCGATTGCGGATCTTCGTATGAATTAATGACCACGTATTCCAGTTTCTCTCACAACCAGATGATGAACATGTTTGACTTAGAACTTTGACCGCAATTTTTCTCAGATGAGAAACATCTTCACCATAATTTAACCACTATTCAGCTGACATAAATATAAAATTATAACATAATTTTTTTACATAAGGTTATTTAATTTTAGTTCAAAATATAAGAAGATAGTAAACTTGGAAGTGTTGTTTTCACGGCTCTTTCTGCAAGTGCAGATCCAAACTCTCCATGTTTATCAAGAAACAACTTAACCTAAAATAATTAACAGATATATTATCTGAAAGTATAGGAATATATATAACTTTTAATAATATACAAGATGATATACCTCATTCATTACTTGTGCTTGTGCATCCAAGTTTGGTTCAAATCTTTTAATTACAGTTTTCAAACCTTTTCTGACCTCATCGATATATACGCAAGTGCCAGAATATTGAAGCGATGAGTTCAAAAAATATGCTGATCTAAATTTTCAAAAATTAATAAATGAATGAATTTAAATATATTAAAAAATATGATATAATATTTAAATAAAGCTTCAGATTACCTGCAGCATGCAAATGTTGATGTAATTGTTTGTACCACCTCTCATCTATCACATCCCAATAAATTTGCCAATATTTAATAACCTCTTTTATTACTAGATTCGCCTTGTCCATTGCTTCATAAACAATAGCTAATGTTGGTTTCTTATCTTGATCCACAAGTTTGAACACCTTTACTAGTGGTTCCACCACCAAAGAAATTTCTTGTACTCTCTTCCAAAATCCGGCATCCATTATGATAGTTGAAACATTTTCAGCCTCTTTTCTTCTTTTCGAACTTGTATTATTGAATGTTTCCCACTTAGTGGTTGTACACATTCTCTTCAACTCCACACTATGCCGAAGAAGACTTTCAATGACAATAAATTATGTTGCAAATCTGGTAATCCCTGGCTTTAGCAATTCTCTGTTTTCTGTGTATGATCTCATGAGATTAACAAGTTTGTCACTATTGTAAGTGAAACTTGTGATCTTTCTCGCCTTCTCGATATATTTTTTTACCCTTGTCATCTTTCCAATATCTTCTAACATCAAATCGATGCAATGTGCAGCACAAGGTGACCAAAATATATGTGGTCTTTCCAATATCAATTTTTCTCCAGCAGCTTTGTTCACGGCTTCACTTTCTGTAACAACTTGAACAACATTTTACTCTCCTACGTCATCAATAAATTTATTCATTAGAGATAACAGAAAATCAGTTGTCTTTCTTTTGTTAGTGCAGTTTACTGAAGTATGATATATCATTGCTCGATCACAATATATCATAAAATTGATTATGAGATGCCTGTTTTTAGTACTCCACCCGTCACACATGATTGTGCAACCATATTCTGGCCACTTAGACCTTCAATGTTGATATATAACCTTCAATTTCAGATACTTCATCATCAAGATAAGTACCACCTATTTGACGTCCTGAAGGTCCTTTAATTCCTGGCCCAACCTCAACAATGGTATTTGTCATAGATTGGTAATATGGTCCACTATCAACAATATTAAATAGAATAGCATTAAACACAAACCATTTCGAAATAGCCTTACCAACATCTTTGATTTTTTCGGGAGCAAATCAATTCTTGATACTTTTTTTTTTATGGGAGCATGTAAGAATCAATCCCACTTGAAGACTTATTAGGTCCTTCTCTAACACTAGAACTACGAAATATTCCTCGTTTTACACCTAATGTAAACTGCAATGCTTCGACACCAAAATGCCCTGTAATAAAAAAATATAAACATTAGATACATTATATAAATGGATAAATATGTATTAAAATGATAAATATAATATACCATTTGGAAATCGCCTACGTATATCTTTCTCGTAATTAGCCATTTTGCTGCTTTCTCTCATGCCATTCCTCAATTGCTTCAATTCATCTCTCTGTGATAATCTTTCTTGGTTAATATATTGATTATTAAATTCATCCTCGCTTTCATCGTAATCCTCAATGTCAACGAAACGCTTTTTTCTGGTTTCTTCCCGAATTGTCGCGATTATCGCTTCTCGTTTATTTTTTAATGAAGCTCTTGCAACTTTGGATTCTTGAATATGTTTTCGAATCATTGCAGTTGCTTCTTTTGGAGCCTTAGTACATCTCTCCATATTTCCGGAAACATGTGTAATATGTTCTTTTAATCTCGTAATTCCACCGGTTATAGTTTTGCCACAATAGTTACATTTTAGGCCTCTATTACCATCACCAATAGGACTACAAAAATCCCAACCAATATCATGTTTGGGAGGCATCCTACAAATATTATGAAATCAGTAACTTAATTAAAACAAAAAATAGCTAATCTAACACAAAAAATAACTACAAATTTAGATATATACTATTAGAAATTTAGTTTGGTACTATTATTTATAAAAGAGTAGTACTAGAGACTGGTATTTCGTAGTACTAGAGACTGGTATTTCACTATAATTTTACTGTATAATAATTATATCACCTGTAATGCTAGAAATTAAATAGAATTTAAAGCTATTCGGCATGAAAAATATATATCATCTTTATTATTATTATATATATAAAAGTAAGAATCGTATGGACTCATGTCATTCATACAATTGTTTGATATTAAATTCTCTTATTAATATAAATTTTAATAAATAGATAAGTAAAGACTTAAAATATTGAAAGAGATAATTGATAATTTCTCACTACAAACCATAAAACATCTTTTAAAGTATAAATGTTTTATGTTAAATTTTCCAGAGTAAAAATATTATTCATTTGTCGCTCAAAAGGAAAATGAATTAACTGATAGAACTTGTTGTTCAAAATCAAATACTAAATATCTTGTATTACCTTTCTTTTGGTATTTTTATCTTTAAATATCTTGCAGCTCTCCTCCAACTTCGCGTTCTCTTTCAACTAGTTTGCAGAGGGAGTAAGAAAATATGGTAAAATTTTCAGGTTTTGGTGATATCTATTTCAAGAGTGGTAGTTGTTGGTGTCGACTGAGGCAATATTCTTGGAGGTAATGTTGTAGTTTTCAATTTTATCAACATATTAGGTGATATAGACAGTGTAAATTCACTTTTGTGCAACTTTATTCTTTTGTGTAGTGAATAGATAATACAAGATATTGCATACAAGATATTGCAGCTTTATTTTTGTCAATTTTACAGCTTTCACTTTTGTGCAGCTTTGTTTTTATCTCTAATAATATTCTAAGAAAGCATGGTATCAAAGCCTACTAATCAGCTTTTGTGCAGCTTCTTTCACTATTATTCTTTCAAGTTGCAATGGTACATTTGTACTTAATAAGTTGATATACTGTATATATACATATTAATATACTCATATATAATAAACATATATAAAGAATATTACATTCAATCGAAAAAAGAATATAGAGTATTGAAATTCAATCATCTATCCGTCATCTCCGCTTTTATACCCGTTAACATCCGTTTTGTCGTTATAACGCCGCGTAACGCCGTTACGGGCGTTATCACTCCGATATCATACCCAATAATGTAGCTGACCGTTTTTAACCGAATTAGTGATGCGGAGGTGGCCGTTACCGTTACGTTAGGGCCATCACGGCCGTTATAACGTCGGCGAACCATGCATACAAAAGTCATACAAGGACTTGACAATTATGAAAGACTACAATTAAGCAAACAATAAATATTCTTTTAGTCGTCCATTTTTCACACTTATTCTATTTTATCACGAATTTTTTGATTAAATTGTTTTTACACTTTTATTTAACTTATTTAAACGCTAACAACATACATATCAAATTATTTTTAAGATTTGAATTTTAAAATTGCAAATTAGATACACTACCAGTAGTAGACTATAAGTGAGAAAAGCTATTCATATTTTATTTCTTTAGAAAAAAAAAAGTATTTATATTGGAACAGTATAGCATGTAAGATAAATAAAAAAGGAAAAAGAAAATAAAAAAGAAAAGAAAAAGAAAGGGACTTTATTAGCCCTTGTTGAGTTAGTTGAACCCTTTTCTTCTCTACCGTCTACCATTCTTCTTCAATCCCTTTTCTCTCTCCTCCGCCACCGTCTGCCGCCGCGATGCAACTCTTTCACGCTTCTGCGACTCCTTTTCATCGCCTCCTACTTTCTTCCTCAACTCCTTTTTCTTTATCCATCACTCATTCTCTCTTTCTCTCTCTCAGCTACCCTCTTTGTGGTTAAACAGAGCAGCATAATTAGGCTCCGTTTTTCTCGTTTCTGGGGCCTCCACCAGGTCCTTCGTCCCCAGTGAGTCTTAACTGAAATTTCTGCTCAAGACCCACCTTTCCCTTTTGAGTTAAGTTTTTTTAGTGCTGTTTTTTAGATGCCCATTTAGATTTTTGATGAATATTTCCATGTTGTGACTGTGAAGCTATGCAAAGTCTTGTGGGGTTGAATAGATCTTCATAGTTTCAATATTTGAAAAGTTTCTTTGGCTTAAAGACTTTTTCTTGGGGTTGAGTCTGTTCTCGGGAGGTCAAAGTTTCTTGGATATTCTGAATTTGGGGTTCAGTCTGTTCTCGGGAGGTCAAAGTTTCTTGGATATTCTGAATTTGGGGTTTTCGTTGTTGTTGTTGTTGTTGTTGTTGAGTTTTTGTGTCTTTGTAGCTAATATGTTGATTATAGTGAGGAAATGAGATACTTCTTCTCCCATAGCCAGTCTTGTGGGGGGTTTAGCTTTAGCTTTGCAATTTAGGGTTTCTTTAGGATTTTAATGGCTACCAACTGAAGGAGGTGAGGGTCTTTAATTGTCAACTATGGCTGTGAGTGAGCGTTATTTCGTGGAGTGGAAAGAGCATTATGTATCGAAAGAGAGGGGCAACCGTGTTGTTCACTATTTCTTGAAAGATAATTCTGGGGAATCAATTCTTGCTGTTGTGGGTACTGAAAGGAGTGTTAGGCACATGTTTTATGTTGTATCTGAGGAGTTCTTTAGTGCCCATGGGGCCGATAACTCCGTCCATGCTGGATTTAGATGGAGATCAAGGAGAGAGGTGGTGAACTGGCTCACTTCCATGCTCTCTAAGCAGCATAGGCAAGGAGATTCTGCAAGTATGTTTTCTTATAAGCCTCATTGTTTTGGAACTTGTTTGTTTTGTGTTGATAGTGTTTCTCGTAGTCTTTTTAATACTCTTGTAATCAAAATGATGTTTGTGGTGTTTGAATTTTTTTGGTAGATTCCTTAGATTTGGTATTCAGCTCTTTCCTTTTTCATATGTGAACTTGGAAAAGATTTAAAGTCGATTTTTTCAATATCAGTCTGGCATATATCTTAGGAAAATTCTCAATATTGTTTCTGAGCATTACTTTGGGTTTTCATTTATTCGTTTGGTGGCAAAGAGCGGTCAACAATGTAGTTGAATATTTTTGATTTGCTGTAGTACATTTTCATGGCATGGTTACCCTAATGCAGTCTATCCATTACTTCCAAGCTATTGAAAGTTGAAAGATAAAATAATTTTTATGTCCTAATTAAGTTTGAGGAATAAATTACTCAACAGTGGTATTATACCTTTTATTCTTTGTTCTGACCCTTATTTTATAAGGTTTTAGCTAGTCAAAGAGATTATCATATATATTATGAATTTAATGAGAGTTTGTGCGTAGTGGCATTTTCAAATGGACTTCTTGTTTGCTGTGAGCACTTTTCTTTTTGCGTAGAATTTCTGAAAATCAACTTTGATAATTGCAGATGATAATTGTCCTGTTTTTTGACCTTGCTCTTGCTGCTTTAATAACAACCTCACTGATGTACTATATTACTTTCACATTATACAATGCATGACTCACACAAATAGTTGAAGCTTGAAGCATTTTTAATTTTTTCCTTTTTGTTTGTAGTGTCACCTAAAGATAATTCCACTGCTGAAGTAAATGCTCAGCAAACCCAGATGCTATCTCATAAGGTAAGCGTGCCTTGCTTTTATCTAATATCTATCATGTTTGTTAACCAATTCATTTGAATCTAGTTTGTTGACAAGTCATGCTACTTTTTATATCAGGGCCGTTTAGCAAGGAATTTGAAAGGCCATCATTTAGACATTTCATGGTCAGGTTCATCATGGGCTTGTGGTAAACAACTCAAGCATTATCCAGCATTTCGCAGGAATGGGATTTCAATATCAGTAAGCTTCTTTGACTCCATTGACTTAGGAGTTTCTCAGATTTAACTCATATAAGCTTTCATCCTAAATCTTACTTATGAGAGGGTTATACTTTATAGAACTACTTTACTGAGTTAATTGTTTTGAGAAGACTTCTAGAAGTAATTTGTTTGATACGAGGCAAGATAAATTGTTTTAATTTCTGGTGAAAATATTAAGTTATAAAACGACGAGCTCTCTAGTTGATTATTGTGGCTTCTGAACTATCTCAAGTCACTGTGTCCATCAGATATATGCTTGAAATGGGTTGTTTTTGCTTCTTATTTCGAAATTGAGACATCATATGAAGACACTTAGATGTAAGTTTGATCTATATGTTTGCATCCTTGAGGCCTCGACATTCTTTAGCATGCTTAAGATGTATTGCCTTTTTAAGTTCTGAAATGGGAGTCTTTTTCCCCATTTATGGGAGCTTTATAAATTTCATTCCTATTTCTCTTGGTTAATCTTTCCCTGCTATTCAGGTTCAGTCATTTGTCTTTGTAATGGCTGAGAAAGAGAACCGCTATATTGCATATTTGGAGGATATGTATGAAGACAGAAAGTGCCAGAAAAAGGTCAAAGTTAGATGGTTTCATCATAATAAGGAAGTCAAGGGAGTTGTTTCTCTGCGAAACCCTCATCCCAGGGAAGTCTTTATCACTCCATACGTACAGGTCATCAGTGCAGAATGTGTTGATGGCCCCGCCATTGTATTAACTCATGAACACTACGAGAAGTGCCTAGAAGTTTTTCCCCATGATCTGTTAGGTGGAGTTCATTTCTGTTTCAGACAATTCAAGGGTAACAGAGTAAAGCCTTTCAAATTAGGTAAATTGCGTGGCTATTTTGACCAACCAATATTCTCGTGCTTTAGCCCCGACTTTTTTGAGGAAGAAGAGTTTAGCTCTGAGGATGGCACAAAAGTGGGTGCGAAAAGGAGTAGAAGTTCCAGAGAGAATCAGAAATCAACATACGAGTTATCATACAAGAAATATGATCTTCTTAGCAGGAAGACAAATTTTCTAAAGCATGTTGAAGGCCACCTTCGTCAAACTCCCGTTTTTACAGTGAACGAAAAGGTAGAATTTCTCTGTCAAGACAGTGGTATTCGTGGCTGTTGGTTCAGATGCACAGTCTTAGAGGTCTCCAGGAGACAGATGAAGATTCTGTATGATGATGTTAAGGATGACGATACTCGCACCAACCTTGAGGTATGTATCAACAATCTATCTTCTAACTATCATTGTTCTTTCTAGAAAGGTAAAAGCAAATTATTCGTCAATGACTAAAGGCTACTTTGTTGTTTTAACTACAGGAATGGGTTCCGAATTATAGAGTGGCCAAGGCCGATAAACTGGGGATGCGACATGCTGGCCGTCCAACTGTAAGGCCTGTGTATTCTTGCAATGAGACGAGCATAACCTTTAGAGTTGGTGATCCAGCCGATGCCTGGTGGAGCGATGGTTGGTGGGAAGGGGTCATCTCTGATACTAGCAATGCTGAAAATGGAGTATATCAAATTTATATTCCAGGTTCGTTCATACTCTTAGCATCTTATACTTGGGTTCCATCCATCCACTTTATTTACTTACCATAAATCTCATGTGGGTTTCATCAGGTGAGAATTTGTATCTAAGTAGGGAGTTACAGGACCTGAGAGTATCAAGGGACTGGGTTGGTGACAGGTGGCAGGATATCGAGCCAAACCCTGATATTCTTGTCATCATATCTGCAACAGGTATGGATACTAAGCTGTCAACATCATCAGCTGCTTCTAAGGAAGCCAAGTCCGACAATTCTCCAACGTCTATTCATAAAGTTGTCTCCAGCCAGAAACTCAGTGCTGTTGAAGAGGAGATTCATGACTTGGAAGGCATGACACTGACGAACGTCCCTTTGAAAGACGAATGCAATAATGACGAGCAGCAAGTATTTGAAGGTGAAGAAGAGAAGGAGAAGGTGGGTGATGACAATGGCAATGAGAATGATGATAAGGGAAGAAACATGGGTGATGACAGCATTAGCAACGAAGAGAATGGCTTGGTCGAATGTGAGATAACTGAGCTGAATTGTGAAAGCAGAGACGATGGCAGATTGTTGATGAATGGTATGTTATGTTAGAATGTAAGCTAGATTGGTAGTAGAATAATAGATGTACATGAAGATAGGTGTCTATTGTAAGTTTGCTGATTGGTAATTTATCCATATCCATGTATAGGAACAACCTTTAAGGTTGAATTTGAACATCATCATTTTCAAGGAACCATTTAGGATTGTAGTACTGGTCCCACGATGTGGGTTTATGTTTGTATGAACTCATTGTTATTCCTTAAACAATCTTGTTATATCATCATTCATCTCTTTACTTCACTCTCTCTTCATAATCTCATAATCTATTGTTTTCTTCACCATCAGCTATTTCATTGTTAGTACTTTTCGCAAAAGAAATCTTGCCTTGAAACGCCCAAAAAAAGTGAACTTAAATGGTAGATTGACAGAATAATCATTCGAGAATTTTTATGCTTTAATTTATTGTGCTGTTTGATTTTTTTTCTTCTTTTAGCTGTTAAATTCTAAAAGCTACATGACAATGCTCCTCTAAAGATGACTCAACTTCAAGTGGATGTCTGATTTGAATTCCATTTGATGTAATTGTGAGATTCTAAGCCCAATTCAATCAAAGAATTGTCTAATTCGATTCTAGAGTTCAAAGTGATTAAAGAATCAAAGTGATTAAGAACGTATGAGATTATGTAAAAATTCAGTGATCACTCCAAAATGTAATGTAAATAGTGTTTAATGAGAATGGACATGGAGAATTGTCGTGTCAAACCACATGTTGGTTAAGAAAAACAATTAAATTCAGTGATCACTCCAAAATGTAATGTAAATAGTGTTTAATGAGAATGGACATGGAGAATTGTCGTGTCAAACCACATGTTGGTTAAGAAAAACAATTACTTTACTACAAGTCTACAAGCAAGCTAACATAGATAGCTACGACAAGACACATGTTGGTTAAGAAAAGCAACATCATCTAGAATCAACTAGTAATCCAATCTTACTCTAGTCTTAAGTTTCCAGAGCCAACTAGTAATCCAGTCTTACTCTAGTCTTAAGTTTCCAGAGCTCTCGTGGGAGTCTTAAGTCTCCACGAGAGAGTCTTAAGTCTCCAGAGTGATCCAGTCTGACTCTAGTCTTAAGTCTCCAGAGGAGTCTGGACTCTAGTCTTAAGTCTTCACGAGAGAGTCTTAAGTCTCCAGAGTCTCCAGAGGAGTCTGGACTCTAGTCTTAAGTCTTCACGAGAGAGTCTTAAGTCTCCAGAGTCTCCAGAGGAGTCTGGACTCTAGTCTTAAGTACTCTAGTCTTAAGTTTCTAGAGCTCTCGTGGGAGTCTTAAGTCTCCACGAGAGAGTCTTAAGTCTCCAGAGTCTCCAGAGGAGTCTGGACTCTAGTCTTAAGTACTCTAGTCTTAAGTTTCCAGAGCTCTCGTGGGAGTCTTAAGTCTCCACGAGAAAGTCTTAAGTCTCCAGGGTGATCCAGTCTGACTCTAGTCTTAAGTCTCCAGAGGAGTCTGGACTCTAGTCTTAAGTCTCCAGAGCTCTCGTGGGAGTCTTAAGTCTCCACGAGAGAGTCTTAAGTCTCCAGAGCTCTCTCGTGGGAGTCTGGACTCTAGTCTTAAGTCTCCAGAGCTCTCGTGGGAGTCTTAAGTCTCCACGAGAGAGTCTTAAGTCTGACTCTAGTCTTAAGTCTCCAGAGCTCTCGTGGGAGTCTTAAGTCTCCACGAGAGAGTCTTAAGTCTGACTCTAGTCTTAAGTCTCCAGAGCTCTCTCGTGGGAGTCTTAAGTCTCTAGAGCTCTCTCGTGTCTCCAGAGCTCACTTTCTCGTGTCTCCAGAGCTCTCTCGTGAGAGAGTCTTAAGTCTCTAGAGCTCTCTCGTGTCTCCAAAGCTCTCTCGTGAGAGTCTTAAGTCTCTAGAGCTCTCTCGTGGGAGTCTTAAGTCTCCACAGTGATGTAGTCTGACTCTAGTCTTAAGTCTCCATAGCTCTCTCGTGGGAGTCTTAAGTCTCCAGAGCTCTCTCGTGGGCAATCAAATAGCTCTCGTAGGAGTCTTAAGTCTCCAGAGTGATCCAGTCTGACTCTAGTCTTAAGTCTCTAGAGCTATGGGCAATCAAATAGCTCTCTCGTGGGAGTCTTAAGTCTCCAGAGTGATCCCGTCTGACTCTAGTCTTGAGTCTCCAGAGCTCTCTCATGGGCAATCAATTGGTTTAAAAAGAAGGTTAAACAAACACGTACAATGAAAATATCCGAAAATATTGGGAATATCTCCGATATTTTTCAGATATTTCCATTTTTTCAACGATACAAAAATAGGATGCAATTGATATATCTCCAATATTTTCATTTTTTCACATAATCGGTAAAGAAACGAGAAATTTTGTCAAAATATCGGTAAAATATCGACGAAATATGATATTTTCTTTTTTCCACATAACCGATAAAGAAACTTTTGTTAAAATATCGATAAAATATCGATGAAATATCGATTTCAATATCGGTGACTTCATGGTACAATTGGTAGGAAAATAGATGAAATATCAGGGAAATATCGATAAATATCTGAAATATCAGGAAAATATAGACGAAATATCGATAAATATCGATATCGATTTCGATATTATATTGACGAAATATTGATAAATATCTGAAATATCAGGGAAATATCGATGAAATATCGATAAATATCAGTATCGATTTTGATATTGGTGGATTTATGGTACAAATTATATGAAAATCCGTGAATATCGGTGGAATGTCGGAAAAATATCAGTAAATATCGTTAAATATCGGAAAAATATCAATAAATTTATGTACCGATATTTCCATCGAAATCAAAATTTTCATCCTTGCGTAATTTTAGCGTGAAGTTCAGGTTTAGCCTTGACCTCAAAATCTGAGCTTAGCCTTGATCTCAAAATTCTGGAATAAATCAAAATTTGATTTTAGTGTGAAGCTCACAGATCCCAAAATTTTGGAATATTATTCTTTTTATCTGTGCACGCGCACCAATGAACGTTCACCAGCCAGCCAGAAACGCATGCCTGTAAATGAATAAATTTTGGAATATTATTCTTTTTATCTGTGCGCGTTCTGGAATATTATTCGTTTTATCTGTGCGCGCGCACCTATGCCTACAAAGGAACGTTCACCAGCCAGCCAGAAACGCATGCCTGTAAAGGAACGTTGGTGAATGTTCACCGGAAGCCCACCGGAACACAAAGGAACGTTCACCAACCAGCCAGAAACGCATGCATGTAAAGGAACGTTGGTGAACGTCCACCGGAAGCCCATCGGAACATTGGTGAACGTTCACTGAAAGCCATAAACACGCTGTAAAGGAACGTTGGTGAACTTTCACCGGAAGCCAGAAACACGCTGCCTGTAAAGGAACGTTGGTGAACGTTCACCGGAAGCCCACCGGAACATTGGTGAACGTTCACCGGAAGCCAGAAACACGCTGCCTGCAAAGGAACGAAGTCAGAAGTCAGAAATTCGGAGCAACAAAGTTCAACTTCCCGTGTAAGTTGACAGCAAGTCGACAATGAGCTTCAAATATCTGTAAAATATCTGTACTGGTCGAGCCCAGTTCGCCACACATGAATCCAGATTTCGTCCATTGTTGAACCATCATTGTGTTTCTTACCTAATGACTGCCAACGGGCTACAAACGGAAGCCTCACCACCAAACGGGCTACCACCAAAAGCCTCACCACCAAACGGGCTACCACCAAAGGCTCCAACCAGCCATTTCTACATAACCTTTCTAATATGAGATCATAGTTTCTATAAATTGTTGTTCGAACATCTACCTAAATGACTAGAGGACTAAACACCAATCCCAAAGTCTCTAAATGACTAGAGGACTAAACACCAATCCCAAAGTTGTTGCAGAATAAGTTGTTGCAGAATTTGACTTCATGCAACAAGTTTCTACATAATATGGGATCATAGTTTCTATAAATTGCGGTTTGAACCTCTATCTCTCTAAATGACTAGAGGACTAAACATCAATCCCAAAGTTGTTGCAGAATTTGACCTCACGCAACAAGTGCCCACGAGAGTTTGGCCACCAATCCCAAAGTTGTTGCAGAATGCAACAAGTGCTAAGGAGAGTTTGGAACTCGACAAAACCGGTTTCGATATCTGAATCCCAAAGTTGTTGTAGAATTTAACTTCGAATTTGACTTCACGCAAGGAGAAGTTTGGAACTCGCCAAAGCCGGTTTTGATATCTGAATCGTGTCCCAAAGTTGGTGTAGAATTTGACTTCACTCAACAAGTGCCAAGGAGAAGTTTGAAACTCGCCAAAATCGATTTTGATATATGTAGCACCTCTAAAGGACTGATCATCTAGTTCACGCCATATCTTCGATATTTTCATTTTTCCACATAACAGGTAAAGAAATGAGAAATTTTGTCAAAATATCGATAAAATATCGATAAAATCCACATAATCGGTAAACAAACGAGAAATTTTATCAAAATATTGGTAAAATATCGATGAAATATCGACGAAATATGATATTTTCTTTTTTCCACATAATCGATAAAGAAACGTGAAATTGTTAAAATATGAAATATCGATTTTTCCGGTACAATTTGTAGGAAAATAGGTGAAATATAAGGAAAATATCAACGAAATATCGATTTCAATATCGATGACTTTATGATACAATTTGTAGGAAAATAAGTGAAATATCAGATAAATATATCGATGACTTTATGATACAATTGGTAGGAAAATAAATGAAATATTAGAGAAATATCATATCAGAGAAATATCGATAAATATCAGGGAAATATCGATGAAATATCGATAAATATATCAATTTCGATATTATATTGACGAAATATCGATAAATATTTGAAATATCAGGGAAATATCGATGAAATATCGATAAATATCATATTGATAAATATCGGTGGTATGTCGGGAAAAATATAAGTAAATATCGTTAAATATCAATTAATTTATATACGACATTTCTATCGAAATTGAAATTTTCATCCTGGTTCGCCTATTCTGGAATATGATTCTTTCTATTCTGGAATATGATTCTTTTTATCTGTGCACGCGCATGCCTGCGCCCTGCGCTTGCAAAGGAATGCACCTGCAAATGAAGCAAAAGAATGCGCCTGCAAAGGAATGTTCAGCCTGCGTCTGCAAATGAATGTTCAACGGAAGCCAGAAACTTGGGAAACTCCCTGCAAAGGAATGTTCAAAGGAATGCTCCTGCGCCTGCAAATGAACATGCAAATGAATGTTCAGCGGAAGCCAGAAACTTGAGAAACTCCCTGCAAAGGAATGTTCAGTTTGCGCCTGCAAAGGAATGTTCAGCGGAAACTAGAAACTCAGGGCAACAATCAAGTTCAACCTGCAAAAGAACAACAATGAAGTTCAACCTGTAAAAGAACGTTCACTGGAAGCCACAGAAACTCTGCGCCTGCAAAGGAATGTTCAGCGGAAGCCAGAAACTCGGGAAACTCCCTGCAAACCGGAAGCCAGAAACTCTGCGCCTGCAAAGGAATGTTCAGCGGAAGCTAGAAACTCGGGAAACTCCCTGCAAAGGAATGTTCAGCTTGCGCCTGCAAAGGAATATTCAGCGGAAGCTAGAAACTCGGGAAACTCGGGGCAACAATCAAGTTCAACCTGCAAAAGAACAACAATCAAGTTCAACCTGCAAAAGAACGGTCACTGGAAGCGAGAAACTAGTTAGGATGGTTAAGTTTAAGTGATTAGTTATATAATTAGTTGAGTTAAGTTAGTCTATAAATAACAGTAATGACATCACAGTAAGGTAATTTGTATATTCATTTCTTTGATTCAATTGAATACAATCTTTCATCTCTATTTCTCTTCCTCACTTTGGTTCTACACCATTGATATTCTTCTTAGTTTCCATCTTGGAAACTTGTTATCAAGTTCAACCTGCAAAAGAACGTTCACCGGAAACCAGAAACTTGGGGTAAATGTTCACCGGAAGCTGAGGCTATAATCAAGATCAACTTCTCGTGTAAGTCGACAGCGAAATATCTGAAACTCAACAATATCTGAAACTCGGGGCAACAATCAAAGGGGCAAACGTTCACCGGAAGCTGAGGCTACAATCAAGATCAACTTCTCGTGTAAGTCGACAGCGAAATATCTGAAACTCAACAATATCTGAAACTCGGGGCAACAATCAAAAGATCAACTTCTCGTGTAAGTCGACAGTGAAATATCTGAAACTCAACTTCTCGTGTAAGTCGACAGCGAAATATCTGAAATTGGGGCAAACGTTCACCGGAAGCTGAGGCTACAATCAAGATCAACTTCTCGTGTAAGTCGACAGCGAAATATCTGAAACTCAACAATATCTGAAACTCGGGGCAACAATCAAAAGATCAACTTCTCGTGTAAGTCGACAGCGAAATATCTGAAACTCAACTTCTCGTGTAAGTCGACAGCGAAATATCTGAAACTCGGGGCAACAATCAAAGCTGGGGCTACAATCAAGATCAACTTCTCGTGTAAGTCGATAATGAAATATCTGAAACTCGGGCAACAATCAAAGCTGGGGCTACAATCAAGATCAACTTCTCGTGTAAGTCGACAGCGAAATATCTGAAACTTGGGGCAACAATCAAAAGATCAACTTCTCGTGTAAGTCGACAGCGAAAATCAAAAGATCAACTTCTGTAAGTCGACAGCGAAATATCTGAAACTCAACTTCTCGTGTAAGTCGACAGCGAAATATCTGAAACTGGGGGCAACAATCAAAAGATCAACTTCTCGTGTAAGTCGACAGCGAAATATCTGAAACTCGGGACAACAATCAAGTTCAACCTGCAAAGGAACGTTCACCGGAAGCAGAAACTCGGGACAACAATCAAGTTCGACTTACAGTGAAATATCTGAAACTGGGGGCAACAATCAAAAGATCAACTTCTCGTGTAAGTCAACAGCGAAATATCTAAAACTCGGGACAACAATCAAGTTCAACCTGCAAAGGAACGTTCACCGGAAGTAGAAACTCGGGACAACAATCAAGTTCAACTTCTCGTGTAAGTCGAGAGCGAGCTTCAAATATCTATCCGGAAGCAGAAACTCGGGACAACAATCAAGTTCAACTTCTCGTGTAAGTCGAGAGCGAGCTTCAAATATCTATCTGGTCGAGAGCGAGCTTCAAATATCTATCTGGTCTTCAAATATCTATCTGGTCGAGCCAAAGAGGAATAAATGAGCTTATATAAAAAGGACGCTAGAAATATTCCGAAATAAGCTATACTGACTAAAAAAATGGCATTGTTGAAAAATTCATACCAACCCACCGAATCCGTTGATTTTTGATGTAAAAGATTAATAGACGGAGCTAACCATTTAGTTAATATATCAAAATATGTTGCATGAATCCAGATTTCGTCCTTTGTTGTGTTTCTTATTTAATGACGGCCACACAAGAAAAGCCTCACCATTTGTGCTGGTCGAGCCTACATGAATCCAAATTTCATCCATTGTTGTGTTTCTTATTTAATGACGGCCACACAAGAAAAAGCCTCACCACCCTAAACTAAAAAAAATTAGGCAAAAGTATATAAAATACATATATCGATAATAATTTTTAACTTATTATTTTTCGAATTTATCAGTTCGTATCCTCAAAGTCAGGTCAAATATACTTTTCATATGATATAATATCTTTTATATTGAAAGTATAATTCATGTGATTTAGGATTAACTCGAGGCAACAATCAAGTTCAACCTGCAAAAGGAACGTTCATCGGAAGCCGGACAACAATCAAACAAAGAAACGTTCAGTGGAAGCCAGAAACTCGGAAGCCGGACAACAATCAAGGTTGAGTTCAACCTACAAAGGAACGTTCAGTGGAAGCCAGAAACTCGGGCAACAATCAAGTTCAACTTCTCATGTAAGTCGACAGTGGGTGTAACAATCAAGTTCAACTTCTCATGTAAGTCAATAGTGAGTTCAACTTCTCGTGTAAGTCGACATCAAGCTTCAAATATCTGTACTGGTCGAACCTTGTAGCGACTTTTCGCCTCACCACCAAACGGCTCCATTGCTCCCTGTCCTTCGAACAATTTACATTTTAATCCCATACCATATCAATTAGAGTTTCCTTCAATATGTATCCAGGCTACCACCAAAGGCTCCATTGTTCCCGGTCCTTCAAACAATTTACGTTCTAATCCCATACCAATTAGAGTTTCCTTCAATCCGCCATACCAATTAGAGTTTTCTTCAATCCGGTCCTTCAAACAATTTACGTTCCATACCAATTAGAGTTTTCTTCAATCCGGTCCGTTAACATAGCCTTTCTATAAAGAATATAGTTTCCTTCAATGCGAAACCAGTCAGATCGGTTACATAGCCTTTCTTCAAAGAATATGGGATCATAGTTTCTATTAATTGTTGTTCACTGTGAACCTCTGAATCCCATACCAAAATTAGAGTTTCCTTTAATCCGCCATACCAATTAGAGTTTTCTTCAATCCGAAACCAGTCAATTAGAGTTTTCTTCAATCCGAAACCAGTCATTTTATATGGATCGGTTACATAGCCTCTCTTCAAAGAATATAGTTTCCTTCAATGCGAAACCAGTCAGATTGGCTACATAGCCTTTCTTCAAAGAATATGGGATCATAGTTTCTATTAATTGCTGTTCACTGTGAACCTCTAAATCCCATACCAAAATTAGAGTTTCCTTCAATCCGAAACCAGTCATTTCATATGAATCGGCTACATAGCCTTTCTTCAAAGAATATGAGATCATAGTTTCTATCAATTGCTGTTCACCGTGAAAACTTGACACCAATCCCAAAGTTGATGCAGAATTTGACTTGAAAGGAGAAGTTTGGAACTCGCCAAAACCCGATATTTGTGGCACCTCCTATGAGGACTTGACACCAATCCCAAAATTGTTGCACTTTGCGCCAAGGAGAAGTTTGGAACTCACCAAAACCGGGATCATCTCCTATGAGGACTTGACACCAATCCCAAAGTTGTTGTACAAGGAGAAGTTTGGAACTTGCCAAAACCGATTTTGATATCTGTGGCACATCTGAAGGACTGATATCTCTCCTATGCAGCAAAAGACCATGAAACCAAGCTAATTTCCAAAAAACCCCCAAAAAAGTAAAATTAAATTAAAAAAAGCAAATACAGACCTTATAGGCTTATACTCATTTTCAAAAATAATATGAAAAACCATAACCTAGAAAATGAACTCATAATACTCATTTTCGAACATAACGTAAACTAAAAAATTACCGGTGAAGAAGGGAACTCATTTTGTGGAGACAATCATCGGAAGTTTTACCGCAGGTTAGATTAAATACCATGGGCTTTATTGAAAAAAGTCCATACTGAGTGTTTGGGTCCATTTTCTATTCAAATTAAATCAAATTTAAAAATCATGTTTAAATAGGAAATTTAAAAAATAGAAATTCGTTTAATTTATCCTATTCAATCACTTGAAGATGAGGATTCAAAAAGCTATTCGTTTCTCTATTTCTATTTCTTTCTCGTATCTATATATTATTTATGTATGTTAAAAGTATATTAAAAAATTTCATTTATGTCCATTAAATATTGTGGGAGACCCTACATAAGGTTAGGGTCTTTCACCGGAAAAGGGTCAAATAATATCATAAACAAAATTATCAACTTACACACAAATTCAGCAACTAATTTCCACATGCACAATAATATATATATATATATATATATATAGATAGTGTAGTATTTGAGTGGATATTATAATTTTCTCTTTAACAAATAAGGATTTGAGAACACCAAATAATTATTGGAAATGGTATAAAAAGTAGATGATGTTGTATTATTTTATTTTTAAAAAACAAATATTTTTATAAAATAATATAAAATAATAGATAAAGTAGAAAAAATTAGGTTGATTACATGATTATGATTTTGTTCATCCCAAATCCTGTTCATCTTAGTGCAAACACCCCTTAAGAGTATAATATTAGGACTATACACACCAAACAACATTGCTATTATACCCGCCAAGTAACCAATTGCACCCTTAACAATCATTCTTAAATCCCACTCCAGTGCACCCTTAAGAAACATATATATCGAGTGGACCCTTCTTACGATCTACAATTCCCTTCTTAAATACAACGGCTAAACAAGTGACCCTTCTAAAGATCAACAATGCACGCCATGTAACCTTGCACGTACATCAAGCGTACCCTTAAGATCGATCCTATCTAGTGGACCCATGATCAACAATGTCTTATCAAAATAATACAATAAAAAATTGCAATAATAAAATACATAATTCATAAACAAAATTAAAACACATAACACCTGTGTAAATGTAGCGTGATACGTGGAAAATATGTGCAATTTTGTGGTGATTAATGTAAGATTTTACGATCGTTTATTTGATTGGATGCATTATTTTCCTACATATATGTGATTCATGTCTCCAAATACTTCATATATTATTTTCTTGATTATTTTAGGGATTTATGGAGTATTTTGGAGTAAAAGGAAATGTTCGTGGATCATAGGAAGAAGACGAGACGAGTGTGGGCCATGGAAGTGAGGTTGATTGAGCTTGAAGGTCAAGAAAGAAGTTAAAGAAAGATTTGGGCTCAAATGGAGATAATGGGTCTAGCAATTTAATTGAAGATTAAAAGGGTTTGGGCTAGTGATTAAAGAAAGAAAGAAACAAAAGTCCATTCCTCTGGAAAGAGGAAAAAGTCACGCCACTTCTCCAGGATTTTAATTTCTTAATCCCCAAGACACAATTCATATATTTTCCTTCCTCTCCAATTCATAGTTCACGCAGGCAGAAGATTAGAGGAGAGAGAGAAAGATACTTCTCGAGGATTTTAATTTCTTAATCCCCAAGACACAATTCATATATTTTCCTTCCTCTCCAATTCATAGTTCACGCAGGCAGAAGATTAGAGGAGAGAGAGAAAGATAGTAGAGAGAGAGAGTAAGTCTTTACAGAGATTTAGAGTGAGAAAGAAAGTTAGAGGTTTTATTCTTAATTCTTTATTTTAGAGATTAATTTGACAATGGATTTCTCAACAACTATTGTGGATTCAATTCGGAAGATGTTCGGCTAATTCTTAATTTCGGTTAGTAGGGATGTTTGAACCTGTATATCTATTTATTTTCTAATTAATCTCGTATTCCCTTCTCGCTGTTTAATTGAAATTGATTTTGTTATCTGTGTATAATATTCTCGATTATTGATGTTTGATTTAGTCTGAGCACCTAGGTTAAGTGTTTGATAATTGATTGCTAGAATCTTAAATCATGAATCCTAATCGTTGTGGTTTAATTTTCATAAGTGGTAAATTAGAGGTCGTGCATCTCTAGGGTAGCATAATCCTAGATTATTGAATCGAGTTTGTGTATTCGGAATCTAGTTCATCCTATCGTCTTGGTGATTAATGCATTTGATGAATTAAATCTAGAGAGCTTATTCTAGGTTATTCAATTGAATAGGGTTAATTAGAGATCTTATCCTAATTTAACTAATCTTAAGAGACGATTCGATTTAACAGAACTTGTTGTTAGACTAGAGGTGATAATTCCATGATAATCTGAGAGAAGGGTAATACATTGATTAGGGAATAATTGATATCGGGGATAATTGAACTGTTAACTGGAATATTTGCATACATTGAATCTTTGTTTAATTTGCTTTCTAGGTTTATTTAATTTAATTTAGTGATAGTTAATCAATCTCAAAACCCCCTCATAATTTGTTATTTGATTGAATTGAATATAGGTGGCATAGTTAATCATCACTCCTCGTGGGATCGACTCTTACTTGCCCTAGCTACTAGTGGGTTAGGTTAGGAAAGAAATTAATAATTTAATCGCGTTACGACGCGCGGTCATAGCGCAAGAAGAGTGGTTGAGATGATTTGGAAATAGTTCAAACATTGCCTTTATCTTTTTCTGCATGATAACACAAACCTATGATATGAACAACATAAGGTTCCATTTAGATAGGTGGATTTGAAAAGTTGGAGTTTATAATGTATGAAACAGAAGGTACCATATGTAGTAACAAGTGTTGTGCTATCAGTAAATTTTGAATTTTAAATGAGAATTAGGAGTGAATTTGAATCCACCAAAATGACTACAAAATTAATTCAAAATATTTGAAATTTCAAATCACTTTATCCAAATGGAGCCTAACGTTATTGTATTTCTAAAAATCATTCTTTCTTAGCCAACAAAATGTGAAGTGTTTTGTACCATCAATAAAACAATCAAGTAACTTACCAACCAAATATTACCATCACTGAATTTAGGGTATTGGCAATTCTTAGAAAAACAAGAAAACTCTTTAGGGGTAGTCCATCTAAATAAATAAAAAGATCTATAATGGGCTACGACTTGCTTACATTGAAGAATTTGGTGTCAAATAGTTCGGCCCGTATAAAATCCAGAGTTGTTTACCATCACTACAATGTAAGCAAGCCGTGGTCCATTATAGATCTTTTTATTTTGATGGACCTCCCCTAAAGAGTTTTCTTATTTTTCTAAGAACTAGCAGTCCACCCGCGCGATGCGCAGTTTTTATTTATTGTGTTAATATTTGCAATTTGTAATAATATAATGAAGTTGCATAAATTAACATGTTATTCATAACATCTTTTATTATTTAAATTTAAATTTAAAACATGTACCATATGTAAATAATTTTTCATATTACTCATGTGTGTTGCATGAATTATCATATAACTTTAATAGTTTTAATTGTTAATTTTATTTAAAATTTTTTTTTTATTTGTTGATTTATATTTTCGTCAAATTAAAATTATTATATACAATAATATTTCATTCAATCATAATAATTAATTGTTTTTTTATATATTTTATAATTTGTATATTCCAACATCATACTTGAATCATCATATATAGTTTTCTTACATTATTTGTTCATTTCTCTCTCACAAAATTATTTGTTCAATTTGTGTTTAGTGTATAAAGACAATTTAGTGGGATCTCCTTAAATGAAAATATGAGACAATAAGATCTGAAAGAACTTGTTTAACAAATCTTGTATTCTTTCATTTTTTTTAGTTTTATATAAATTTGAGAAATCATTATATTTATGATTTTTTATTGTTCTTTTTTTCTTTAAACAATAAAATCTGGAAGAATTTTTCTACCTTTGAATGTTTAGCAAATCTTGTATTCTTTCATTTTTTTTTGTTTTATATAGATTTGAGAAATAATTATGTTTACAATTTTTTCTTGTTTTTTTTTTTTCATTTTTTGTATATCTTGTTTTTTGTTTTCCATTCTCTATGCATCTTTCTTTTGTTGAGAAATCACTATATTTTTCTCCATCTTTTAGTTTTACATAGATTTGAAAAATCAATGTATCTCTATATTCATCTCTTAACTTTATATAGATTATAGAATAACTTCTAAAGTAAAATTGATCTTTTTTTTTTAATTAAAAAATAGCTTATCAAGTAAGATATAATTTTTTTTTTATTTTTTTATTTCTATTGACACGACACTTTTAGTCGTTAAAGTGACAATCTTGTAATTTTTGCCAATTTTCTTGCTTTTAATATATAGTATAGATTGCCAATACCCTAAATTCATCACTGAGATATGGCACGCGCCGTCCGCCACCTCCTGTCCAGCAGCTACATCAGCCAGTCTTCTCGCATCCTTTCTCCCCTCTTCACCCATGTCCGTTCTCTCCCTGTAGCCTCCATCCGTTGGTGTCACTCAAACATGTTAGGTGACTCTGTGCTTTCAGAAGAAGCCTATTTGAATCCTGGCATGGATTTTAAGCACTGGTTTGTTGAAATGAACATTCGTGAAATTGGAGAAACAAATAGTAATTTTAGTATTGACGAACGCGTTGATTTATACGTCAAAACCCTAGCTAAAGTTGTCGGCAGGTATTCTTGTAACCTTTTCATTTGTGAATAATTTGGATCATGTTTAAAGTTTGTTTATTAATTGAGTTGTAATTTGTTAGCGAGGAGGAAGCTAAGAAGAAGATATACAAGATTAACTGTGTCGAGGAATATAGAAGCGATGGCCCTGGATTCGGGGCTGGGATCGGGTGTGAGATTGACTGGGAGACGACGAATTTGCTTAGAGGACTGCCTTACGTCAACTCTATATCTCCGGATTCTTATGCTGACCCCGAGAATAAGGACTATGGAGGTGAGTTTTCGTTTATTAATGGCAAGCTTTATGAAAGGTCTTCCGGTAAGATGCTTGAAGTTAAACTAAGCAGCAGGTTTAAAAAAATGGATTGAATTGCTTTCAAGACCCATTCCATCCCCATGGTTGCTACTACCCCCACCAGAATTTGGAGACAAGGAGCAGTACAACAACAATTATCGGTTCTATAGCATTGCAGAGCGAAAAGAGTTCAGTATCAACAGAAATGAGGAGGAAGAAGAAGAAGATGAATTTGTGGGATCATCACATGGGTGGCTAGCTTTGTTCAGGCGCTCCAATTGCCAACTGTTTCTCTCGAATCCCCTTTCGCGCCAACGCATAAAGCTTCCATCCACCATTCAGACATTGTCACAAGTTGGCAAGGTGATCATCTCCTGCTCGCCAAATTCAGAAGAAGAGGACTGCAGAGCTGTCATGATGTTCGGCCCCAAGAATTGTCTAGCTTTCTGCTGCCCCAGCCACAGTGACGCCAGGTGGACTCACATCGGTGGTTGCAACTATTCGGACATAATTTATTCCCGTAGTCACAAACGTTTCTTGTGTCTCACAAATTGCGGTAGATTGGAGGGTTGGGATCTGAGCAGCCCTGTGTCTCCAAGGTTGGTGGAGAAGCACGAGTTTAACATACTTGAGAATCCTCCAGTGGAGGAGGTGATTCCCCTCAATAAAACCAGGATCCATCAGGTGAAACATATTGTATTGGACGAGCAGTCGGAGGAGCTATTTATTGTGATGCTCCAAATCTTGAAGCATGAATCTGGTTGGGGTTATTATGTTCAAAGTTCAGATCCTATCTACCCCTACACTACAGATGCAATCAAAGTCTATAAGATTGATAAAGAAAGAAAAGGGTGCTTCTGTAGTCCGGATACATTGAATGGTCTGGCGATGTTCATCGGAACCAATCACTCATTCGCATTGCCAGCATCGGAGTATCCTGAATTGGATGACGACTGCATTTTGTACACGGATGAAATGCGACTGATTCCATCAAATTGGGCTGCTTTGCCGTATGGTGCCCCAGATTTCGATGTTTATAGTTATGCACATGACCATTTCTTTTCTAGGGACCGTAGCAATGCATTTGGTGAGCGCGTAGGCGCCTACAAGTACTCCTATGTCTTTGATCGGAGAACCATGAAGAGGGCCCCCCCTCTACCAATGTGGTTCACTCCAACCCTTCAATGACTTGTGTGGTTATTTTATTTATTTATTTATTTTCGTAGTTATCTTATCTACTTCTATGAAACTTAGACTAATGACTCTCCAGTTGCAGCATATACTTCATTGTTGTTGAGATTGGGTATATTTTTTTATTTTTTACATCTTTTCTTCTTGATAAGAAAAGGCTTATTTTATGAAAATTTCTTTAGTATCTAAATATTCTGAACACGGTTAAATGGAGATAGGCTTGCAATCAATCTCCACCAAAAGAACTCAATGTATAGATAGACACCTGCTACCAAAAGAACTCAATGTAAGTCAATGTATAGATAGACACCTGCTACCAAAAGAACTCAATGTATAGATACACCTGCTCTGGTGCCTCCAGGTAAAATCATCCTTCATGTGATTATAATCTATGTTTTTTTTCCAAAAACAAAATTATTGTTTCAATTCTGCTTCTTTATATTTGTGGAATGACATCATTTGGAGGGTTTGATTTGATTAGTAAGTTATTTCAACTTTTTTCATCATCTTGTAGTTGTTTCCATCGTTTCTTGTATAGCTCTTTAGGTATTCTGTTAATGAGTAAAAGACAGTCATGCCAGAGAAGAATCTTCGCTCCATAAGTATAGTAGATTTTATATTCATGTGCATTAAGCTGATTTTTAAATGTATAAGAGCTTCTTGACTTTAAAATGTATAAGAGCTTCTTTGGTTACATAGATGTTTGACTGTGAGACAAAGTCAAAGGAGAAATTAGGATGCATATATTTAATTCCAAAATGCATATCATCATCTTTCTCCTTGGTGATGAGAATATGTCTAGGATGTTTCTCAAACGTTTTCATTGTCAAGAAGCATGGCATCATTCAGTGTGAAGTTGGTGGCACACAAATGATTCGGACCTAAGAAAATTGTTTATATGGGCTACAAGTATAACACCCCAAATTAATTTACTAAGGTGTAATGATATATATATATATATAAATAGATATAGATATTTAGCTAATTAATTAACTATGTATAAGAATTAATTAATTAAGCCTAAGAATTAACTAATTAAGATTAAATGTTGCTAATTAATTAATTATGTATAAGAATTAACTAAGTAAGTGATAATCTTAATTAAGCTAAGAAGTAATTAATTAGGAGATAACTTTAATTAAACTAAGAAAATTAATTAAGATGTAAAGTATTAATTTGGTGATCAAATTAAATATGCATAAGTAGTTGAGAAACTAAGTAATTTTATATATATATATATATGTATAATTGTATGATTATTTGTTAAAATAAATATTAAACAAAATAAGAAAAAGAGAAAAAAAAAATAAAACAAGAAATGAATTAAGTAAAAAGTATGGAATGCTTATTCATCACATTTTCCGCCACCTCTTGCTTGCTCTCTCTCTCTCTCCACGAGTGTGACACTCAGCTTCATTTTTTTCTCCAAAACATTCTCTCAGCTCTCTTAAGGCCTCTTTCCCTCTCTCCCGATTCTCTCTCTCTTTCTTCATCTCTCTCTTTGCCATACCTTCTCTCCGTCACCCTCACTACCGTTGCTGCCCTGCTACCGTTCCTGCATCTTGGGTCATGCTGCTGCTGCCCGTTCGCTGTTGTTGTTGCTGTCCATCTCAAATGCTGCTGCCGTCGAGGGTTGGCGACGCCGAATGCGCCGGCAGGTGAGCTGTCAACTGCTCTCAGGAGCTGCAGTGGTGTTGTGTGTGCGATGGGGTGATGTTGGGCCTGCTGGGCGTCGGGAACGGGGCTGCTGGTGTGCTGCGCGCCGGGGCCTGCTGTCTTGTTTTTGTTGCTGCGTGCAGGCAGCGTTCGACATGCCATTTCAGGCACTTACGAGGATGGGACTGGAAATCTGTTTTTATGGCATATACTAGACAGTATGGGGAAGGTCTCCACCAAGTTTGGTAGCCATCCGAGGTCGGACGACCGAGTAATAATTTTGCGAAGTTGAAGCTGCAAATCTGCATCCGAACTGGATATAGTTGCAGAGCAGAAGGTCTTAACGAAAGAGTTTTCTAAAATTGTTCGAATGGGGTATTCTTCAATGTGTTGAGAGCAATCCTACCAAATTTCACCTTAAAACGAGTCTGTTTGAGGGGCCTAAGATGCATCGGGGCACAGAGTGGTAGTGCAGTGTACAACGGTGAATTTCAGCCTATTGCGAGGGCAATTTCCAGACGATCGAATATCGGATGGGCTTGAGATTTCACGGAGTTAATATTCACAACGAGAGCTTCATTACGGGCTTTATGGATCATAAATCAGAGCTCATACGAGGAAGATAAGCAACAACGATTTTCTTTCCAGTTGGCAAGGGAGTTTACATTTGCAATTTACTTTGGAAGATTAGTTTGTCTTGCAAGTTTAATTCTTTCCTTGTAGGAAACGTAGACGAAGGGCCACACTAGTTCCCTGAAACGTAGTGGTTTTTCCAAGAGACCACTTAATTGAGGTGAAGGAACGAACTTAGGATTTAACGAGTCGAGCTTCACGAGGATTACCACCAAACGAGGTGGGGGTAATTTCTGTATGTCCACGTTTAAGTTTCTAAGTGAGTTTGAGGTGGGGGTAATTTCTGTATTTCCACGTTTAAGTTTCTAAGTGAGTTTGATGTGGGGGTAATTTATGTATTTCGACGTTTAAGTTTCTAAGTGAGTTTGAGGTGAGGGTAATTTCTGTATTTCCACGTTTAAGTTTCTAAGTGAGTTTGAGGTGGGGGTAAATTCTTATAAGTTACATGTTGTGAACAATGTGCGCTCTTTCATGCGATTACTATATGTCATTGAGTTTAACATGAAAGTTTAACATTAAGTGCAAAGTGAAATGATACTTTAGAATGATGAAATGTGGTGAAGGTTATGAGGAAAATTCTTGCTTTCCCATTTATGTGACCAAGTGCTATAACGTGAAAATGTTGGCTGATGTGAGCTGATTAAGATTAATTTGTAAACGTGACATTATGTGTCTGTTACGTGACAAAAGTGAATGTGAAATGTTTGCAAGATGAAAGAAATTGTTGTGAATGATATGTTTGTACGGTGGCTCAGAACCACATTAACTCTACGGTGGCTCAGAACCACATTAACTCTACGATGGCTCAAAACCACATTAACACTACGGTGGCTCAAAACCACATTAACTCTACGGTGGCTCAGAACCACATTAACACTACGGTGGCTTAGAACCACATTAATGTTTACTATGGTGGCTCAGACAAAAATGTTTTCACGGCGGCTCAGAACCGTATTTTCAAAGGCGGCCTCAAAATCGCATTTATGTGTTATTGAGTGATATGTTTATGTTTGCTTTAAGTATTTTAACTGCTCATCAGTCCACCCCACTGAGTGTCTTCATACACTCACCCATTTTTATGCTAAAATGTTTCAGTTTATGGAAATCTTTGAGCGTGGTTTGCAAGTGGTAGATGCTGGTAGCGGATGTTCTAAAGATTGCGAAAGAATTTTATTGGAAGTGAAGGGGGTGTTATATTATTTATTTGTATAGAAGATGATTTTGAAATCTTTTGGGAAATTTAGTTTGCAAAGCAGTACGGTTTAGCTGTATAATTATAAGGAAAAATATTTTTCTTCCGCTGTGTATGATTCACGTTTTATAAACAGGGATGTTGGAACTCACTTATCTTTCTTCACAAGTTTAAATTATCTTGGAAATGCATGTTTTATCGAGTATCTGGACGTCCAAACGAAAAATTTATTAAACTCTGATATTCTACTTGAATAGGTATGTATGATCGATTACTTTTTCTAAAAATATATTGCACATTGTGTAATATTTATCCCAAGTTATCAAATTGCTTCAAGGGGAAAGCTAAATTTGTCATTCTTCTCTAAAATAACAGGGATCTGGATCTGGTGGACAAGAATTTATCCAAATTCAACAAGGTTGGGGTACGAAGGCTGATAGGAGTCGCACTTTTATGCAGCCAAATGTCCCCAGTGGTTCAACCATCCATGTCTCGTGTAGGTGGCAATGCTCTCTGGAGATGCTAAGATTCCTGTTGTCACTTCAAAGCCCGGAGACTTGATTGAATGGAACCTCGATATAAGCACGTTCGAAATGAACACCAATAATCTTGGCACTTCAAGTCTTGATGAGAGTAGCTACGACCCGTCATTGAGTACAACCCAGATGATGCCTCCTCCATCCCATTCGCCTGTTCCTGCCTCCGAGCCGTGGGTTGGTGAAGATGGAAAATGATAAGTTTATGAACTTCCAGACAAACAATTTGTTTTTGCTGCTCATGTATTTGGTTTGCATTTGAAGATCTTTTTGTGTGTTGGATGAGTTAGTTGCAATGAAATAAGAAATAGGTGATATGATAAGGTTATAGTTAGTTATTTGTTTGAAGATGATACCAGATTTTGTCAGTCTGTATGAATAACAACTTCTTCAAAATCATGTGTTTACCCAGAATCTCATGTTCTTCTACTCCATCTGTCAGTCTGTATAAAACATGATTTGACATGCACCATTTATAAAATTTTAATTCGAAAACTTTCTACAGCTACACAGTCAAGATTATATAAACAAACGTTTAATTTTCATAAAAATTAAGTTGTAGCACAATTTCAATGACCTTTCAAGGTGCACTTTAAAACTACATGTGTAGCCGATGGTTTTGCTAATAATAAAATTAAATTGAAAAGTAAATTATTCAGAATTAGTTGAACCAAACAATAAATTTTATTCAAATTTATAATATTAACTATCAGAACATTCTAACATATGTGCATGTCTTTAATATCGTAAATAAATAAATCCCAAATTGTAAACCATGTCTTTCATGCCTACATGCCTATTAACTTTCAAAATTCTAAACCATGTTTATTTGGGAAATTGTAATCAGAAAAAATTGTAATTTTAGCTTTCAATTTAGGAAATTCCATGTCTTTCATGCCTATTAACTTTCAAGATTCTAAACCATGTTAATTTGGGAAATTGTAATTAGAAAAAAATTGTAATTTTAGCTTTCAATTTGGGAAATTGTAATTAGAGGGAGAGTTAATTACAATTTTGGTCTTGTATGTAAGGTCTTTTTTTATTTTTGAACAACCAAATATACGTTTTTCAATTTTGTTCCTATATGTTTTAACTTTTTCCAATTTCAATCCAATTTTTCAATTTTTGTCCTATATGTTTCAATTTTTTCCAATTTTAGTTCAATTTTGGTCGGAATTCCCAAAATCGTTGATGTCACATGAAATTTTCATGTGGCCATCCGATCAAATTGTATTGAAATTGAAATATATAGGACCAAAATTGGAAAACTTGACTGAAATTAGAAATATTTGAAACATATAAGACCAAAATTGAAAAACATATATTTGGTTGTTCAAAAATGGAAATGGTCTTACATATAACAAAAATTGAAATTAACCCTCAAAAGAAATTTTAATTTTTGCTTTCAAGATTTTAAATCATGATTAATTTGAGAAATTGTAATATGATATGTAATACTTTTATTATTATAATATGATATTTTACGTATAACGAAGGATGAAAATATCCAAATCGCATGTCGTATTGCAACCTTGATTTTACGGATATATCGATGGATATATCGATATCACAAAAATTTTAAAAAAATTATGGAAACTCTATTAAAAAATTGAAAATTCCATATCGCATGTCGTATTGCAACCTTGATTTTACGAATATATCGATGGATATATCGATGTCACAAAAAAATTAAAAAAATTATCGAAACTCTATTAAAAAATTGGAAATTTTACATAAGATTTTACAGACTATTATAACCTCAAAAAATGCATATATTTAATTTGAAATCTCAACAAAATGACATGTTTACAACATACATATAAATAATAAACATACAAAAGCGTTACGAAAATTGAGATTTATTCAAAATTGATTGATACAACCAAATCACTAGAGCCAGAATAATGATCTATGAGGTTCAAAAATAACAGGTGCAATGTTATCTTTGTCCAAACAATATTTATATCAACTCATCACATTTGAGTAATTATGAATATAATTATGCACATGTTGTTGGTACGTTACTCTATCTCTTCCAATAGTTTCACCATAAATTGGATAGTGTGGATTGAGTCAATCATCATTTTATTGGTACATGCTTCCATAGAACATTTGAGAGTTGGATAATTAAATACGTTCTGAGTACTCCAATCAAACTGCGAATTTATGTGTACATGCTTCCATAGAACATTTGAGAGTTGGATAATTAAATACGTTCTGAGTACTCTAATCAAACTGCGAAGTTATGTATGTGTCATGACCTATGAGTATATGATTCTTAAGACATGTCATTTTCGTTGGTGTCCATACCTATTGAGTCAAAGCTCATTAAAAGTGATTGATCTATATCAGCATTTGAGTTTTCATCTTCACGCCAAACATGTCTCCTTGTATAATCATTTCCGATTGCATCTATACCCGGACCTCCTTTTCTTGATCCATGATCTGTGTCTTGTGTTGCATAAGTGAACTCATCCTCACATGTGAATGGACTAAATGGTCTTTGATTTGAAAAATAATCTTCTTGGTTTGGTCTGTCATTACCACTATCACTGTTTCCACCATTTCCTCTATCATCAGTTGAGCTATTCGTTTTGGTAAGTGAGTCTAAAGACTCTGAACCAAAAGTGGTACTACCAAGTTGCAACACCTGATTCACATCAACACCACTTTCACGAACCATAGCTGCTACTTTTGGATTCAGATTTCCTTCATTGAAAAATTTTACGATATATTTGTGATATATCCGTGATATTTTTTCAATTTTACACTGAGATGGACGAATATGAATACGGATATGTATATTTGTGATATATCCATGATATATCCGGGATATCTCGGATTTTTTTTACCCCCATATCCATATCGCAACCTTCAAAATACGGATATATCGCGGATATATCGCACGTGTATCGAGATATTTTCATCCTTGCGTATAACATATAATATTTTTGAAAAATTATATTTTAAACAATCTATGTAATACTTTTGTTTGTATAAGTTAATACTATTATATGTAACAAGTACTACTTTTGGTTTCATAATTTCAAATGAATGATTAATTAGAAAAAATGTAATTTGATAAGTAATATTTTTATTATAACTTCGAATCAATGATTAATTAGAGAAATTGTAATTTGATTAGTAATACTTTTATAATAACTTCAAATCAATGATTAATAATTTTATTAACGTAATATTTTTATATATATTAAGTAATATTTTTTAAAGTATCATATGATACACATAAAAATATCATATAATATTTTTATGTATACTACATAGTATTATTTGAAAGTATATTACTAACTATAGATCACAAAGTTATAAGACATTTAAGGCATTTATTTAAAAAAAATTCAAATAAAAATTTGGTTTTTTATGAAATGGGGAAAAAAAATTATTTTGTTTTAATTTTGTCAAAATATCGGTAAAATATCGGCGAAATATTCATTTCAATATCAGTGACTTCATGGTATAATTTGTAGGAAAATAGGTGAAATATCAAGGAAATATTGGCAAAATGTTTGTAAGAAAATAAGTGAAATATCAAAAAATGTCGACGTGACTTCGTGGTACAATTTGTAGGAAAATAGGTGAAATATCAGGAAAATATCGGTAAAATATCATTTCAATATCAATGACTTCATGGTACAATTTGTAGGAAAATAAGTGAAATATCAAGAAATGTATGACTTCGTGGTACAATTTATAGGAAAATAAGTGAAATATCAAGGAAATATCGATGAAATATCGATAAAATTTGTAGGAAAATAAGTGAAATATTAGGAAAATATCGACGAAATATCGATAAATATTGGTATCGATTTCGATATCGGTGGTTGCATGTTACAAATTATATGAAAATCCATGAAATATCATGAAAATATTGGTAAATACTGTTAAATATACATATATGTATATTTCCACATACCGATATTTCCACTATATTTTCGTAAAACTAAGATACCGATATTTCCATCGAAATCGAAATTTTCATCTTTGGTTGAAATACAGTAGAGGTACTGTGTGCCATTAATGATTTTAGCGTGAAGCTCAAGGTTTGCCTTGACCCCAAAATTCTAGAATATGATTCTAACAATCAAGTTCAACTTCTCGTGTAAGTCGACAACGAGCTTCAAATATCTGGTCGGTTCACTGGAAGAAACTCGGGGCAACAGTCAAGTTCAACTTCTCGTGTAAGTCGACAACGAGCTTGGCGACCGTGCTTTTGTCACTCATGAATCCAAATTTCATCCATTGTTGAACCATCATTGTGTTTCTTACTTAATGACGACCATACAAGAAAAAGTCTCACCACCAAACAGGCTACCACCAAAGGCTCCATTGCTCAATCCCATACCAATTAGAGTTTTCCATAACCTTTCTTCAAAGAATATGAGATCATAATTTCTATCATAACCTCTAGATTCAGAAGACTGAGAGGACTTGACACTAATCATTCCTCAAGTTGTTGCAGAATTTCTTCAATCCTCCGAAACCAACCATTTCATATGGATCGCCTTCTTCAAAGAATATGAGATCATAATTTCTATCAATTGTTTGTTGCAGAATTTTCTTCAATCCGAAACCAACCATTTCATATGGATCGTCTTTCTTCAAAGAATATGAGATCCATTGTTGTTCACTTTGAACCTCTAGATTCAAATCCGAAACCAACCATTTCAAATGGATCGCCTTTCTTCAAAGAATATGAGATCCATTGTTGTTCACTCTGAACCTCTAGATTAAGAAGATTAGGAGGACTTGACACTAATCCTTCTTCAAGTTGTTGCAGAATTTGGCTTGAAGCAACTAGAATGAAATTTTCAATTTCGATGAAAATGTGGTATTTTAGTTTTACGAAAATATCGTAGAAATATCGTATCGGTGGAAATATCGGTACATAAATTTATCGATATTTACCGATATTTACCAATATTTCCATGATATTTCACGGATTTTCATATAATTTGTAACATGCAACCACCGATATCGAAATCGATACCAATATTTATAGATATTTTCCTCATATTTCACTTGTTTTCCTATAAATTTTATCGATATTTCCTTGATATTTCACTTATTTTCCTATAAATTGTACCATTAAGTCATCGATATTGAAATTGATATTTCGTCGATATTTCCCTGATATTTCACTTATTTAAATTAGGAGAATATAAATTTAAATTAATTGAAGACTTTAAAATTTTAAAACACAAACATTCCATATGTAGTGATATTTAAAACCCAAGTTAATATCATTCTAACATATGAGCATGTCTTTAATACCGTAAATAAATAAATACCAAATTGTTCTAACATATGTGAATGTCTTTAATACCGTAAATAAATAAATCCCAAATATCATAAATAAATAGATTGTCTTTAATACCGTAAATAAATAAATACCAAATTGTTCTAACATATGTGAATGTCTTTAATACCGTAAATAAATAAATCCCAAATACCATAAATAAATAGATCCCAAATTGTAAACCAGGTCTTTCATGCGTATTAATTTGGGAAATTGTAATTAGAAGAAATTGTAATTTTAGCTTTCAAGATTCTAAACCATGATTAATTTGGGAAATTGCAAGGATGAAAATATCCAGAAATATCTCTGTTATTTTCCCGATATTTTCATTTTTTCACGTGATCGATAAAAAATGGGGTGCAATCGATATATCTCCGATATTTTCATTTTTTCATATAAAAATGAGAAATTTTATCAAATCGGTAAAATATCGGTATCGATTTCGATATCGATGGCTTCGTGATATAAATTATAGGAAAATAGGTGATATATTGGGGAAATATCGATAAATATCTGTGAAATATCGATAAATATTAGTATTGATTTCGATATCGATGGTTTCATTAGACAAATTATAAAAAAATCGTTGAAATATAATATCGGTAAATATCGAGGAAATATCAGAAAAATGTTGATGAATATCTGTATCGATATTTCCACCGATACCGATATTTCCGTAAAATTAAGATATCGATATTTCCATCGAAATCGAAATTTTCATCCTTAGGAAATTGTAATTAGAGGAAGAGTTAATTTCAATTTCGGTCTTATATGTAAGTTTTTTTTCCATTTTTGAACAATCAAATATACATTTTTCAATTTTGGTCCTATATGTTTCAACTTTTTTCAATTTTAGTCCAATTTTTCAATTTTTGTCTTATATGTTTCAATTTTTTCCAATTTCAGTCCAATTTTGGTCGGAATTCCCAAAATCGTTGATGTCACATGAAATTTTCATGTGGCCATCCGATCAAAATTGTATTGAAATTGAATTTTTTTTTGAAATATATAGGACCAAAATTGAAAAATTTGACTGAAATTGGAAAAAATTGAAACATATAGAACCAAAATTGGAAAACATATACTTGGTTGTCCAAAAATGAAAATGGTCTTACATATAACACAAAAATTGAAATTAACCGTTAGAAGAAATTTTAATTTTAGCTTTCAAGATTCTAAATCATGATTAATTTGAGAAATTGTAATTTGAAAAAATTGTAATATAATAAGTAATACTTTTATTAATTTGAGAAATTGTAATTTAAAAAAATTGTAATATAATAAGTAAAACTTTTATTATTATAATATGATACTTTACGTGTAATATTTTTGAAAAATTATATTTTAAGAAATCTATGTAATATTTTTGTAAAATTATATTTTAAGAAATCTATGTAATATTAAAATTATATTTTAAGAAATCTATGTAATATTTTTGTAAAATTATATTTTAAGAAATCTATGTAATATTTTTGTTTGTATAAGTTAAGGGTGCGGCTATCCGCACCCCAAAAAATGCTAAACACACCCCACTCCAAGTGTTACAAAAATTTATTTTGTAACAAGTACTACTTTTGGTTTCATAACTTAAAAAATGGGTAAAAAATTTATTTTGTTTCTGTTATTAGTTAAAAAGACGCATAAACCATTAAAAAAAAATTGGAAAAAGTATTTGAATGTAAACATTGACAAAAAAAGAAAAAAGAAAAAAAATCCTAATGAGCTCAAAGAGCTCAAGCTTGGCATTACTCTGACTTAATTAAACCCCTATCCATAACCTAAAGGAATCCATGAAATAGTAGTGATTTAGAATACAAGACATGGATTTGCAGCCCTTGAAGAAGGTAATATACAAACAAACCCATGGCTTGGAATAACCAAGTTAATTAATGTAAAAGGGAAGATGATGGCAGAAAAGCCTAGAGTCTGAGCCACTGCTTCCCACTGATGAATGTTGTATCAAGAAAATGTCTTGCCTCTGTGTAACCCAGAGCTTTGGTCCACACTGCCCTTGTGCTCCTATTTGCTCCTCTTCCAAAGCATTTGTATTCCCCAAACGACGCCGTTCTGCAACCACATACACATCGTTAGAACATAACCGCGATTCCATGTCTAAGATCAAGAATCGAGTTCATACTTTTGCCTCGCTGGAATTGTCCAGTCATTCCATCCCCCTGGCCTTACATCTATGTCAATATCACTATACGAATATACTATTCGCGAGTAGTTGCCCCATGCCCTTCCCAAGTACACACTTCCACTTCCACTGACTGTACAGTTCACAAAAGAGAAGCCTGTATCTTCATTATCAGAGTTCCTATGATGAGCTGCTATGGCATATCCATCTCCCACAACAGAGATATCACATTCCTATTCATATCATTCTTTTAAGTCATTTGAAAGAATGCTAACTATACAGAGCAAAGAGAATGAATGATGCAATACCTGATATAATGACTTTGCATTACCAAATATGAAATCTGTTGTGCCTTGAATAAAACACTGGAAGAAATAATGAGAACCCTTTTCATCTAGAAGTGTATCCTGAGACCCCAGAAACCGAGCTTTGTAAAACACGGCCTTTTCACCACCTATCCTCAACGCCACAGCTTGGTATCCGATTCCACCAATTACTGTCACCACTGTGTTCTGCCATACAAAGATGAAGATGAGATTTCAGAAATATTGTCATGTTTAAGATGATTGAGTTGGTGATTTGGTCACCTGAAAAGTGATGTAAGAGGCACAGAAATAGTCTGATTCCACTGTGACAGAGGCTGAGTTCCAAGTCCCAAGGGTTCCACCATTGGAGGCCTTATCACCAGCTTTGTCTTGCCACACGATCACTGTTTCAGATGCTCCATCTTCGTCTCCGATGAATGAAATGTATGGCTTGTTTGCTGGAATATGGACCTTTTCTCTACATTTTCCATCAAATTATTATTAACAAAATTAAAGTTTAGCACAAGCTACATCTGCACTGATGCATTAAAAAGCTGACATTCAAATATTCAAAAATAGTCTTCGAATCAGAGAAAACAAACGAGAATTAGATTCAGGAAGTAAATTATTAAAGATCATACAGAAAAAAAAAAAAAAAAGACTAATATTCATTAAGAAGGGGAAGTTATGATTATGAACCACCAAAAATTAGCAGAGAGAAAAAGAGAGCCCACTACCAACACATCTAACTTCCTCACTTCCCCACTTCCAATTGCAGTTCCCAACAACTAAAAGAAACACGAACAATTACATGCATCAAAAATCAAAATCAAATTCTGCATCCAATTCAAGCTGAGAGAGAGAGACCTGTAAACACCAGGAAGAATGTGGATTTTAATTCTCTCAGCATTATTCTCAGGCACCAAATCAATAGCACCTTGAACAGTAACAGAATCACCACGACCATTCTTATCAACCACGATCACTCTATTCTGAATACCTCCCCCATCCCTCAACGACAGTTTATGATAATCCACTTTCAAATCATCCCACGTAATAAAATTCGTGCCATTGCTGTTACTCTGAGCAAACCCGATTCTAGCCTCACCCACCACCAAAAGAGCCAAAAGGGAAATCGTGAAACGCCACAAATTCATCGCCAGAATGAAAAAACTATCGAATCAGTAGGAGAAGCAGAGCACAGAGAGTAACGAGAAACAAGTGAAAACAATAAATACAGGAGCGTATGGGTATTATATAGCAGCTAAAATTTCTGCAAATCTCATCGTAAAATACTCCACATAATTGCATGTATATATATATTGAAGGAGTCTAGTGTAGCAAGTAACTTAGAAGAGGTTTACGAGAATTGAAATTCTTGAAGAATACAAAGATGGGGAGTTGTTAAATTAATACAAGTGTAAAAGAAATAGGATTAGTAATTAGATAAATTAAAGTCACGAAGTTTTTGCTTTGAGAAATACAAGGAATATATTTAAAAGAGAGAAAAGAAGTACTGTTGAGCAGTGGTTGTTGTATGCAACACTTGTGCACCCACACTACACCTCCCTTTTTTTTTGGCGCCACAACCGTAACTACTCATAGCTCTACTTCTAGTGGGCTTTATATTTTACTCCTATTTCTTATTCTATTTCTTGCATTAGAGTTTTACTTGGTTTAAATATCTATCATATATAGCTTAATTTAAAGGAACGAATAATTTGAATCCAATAAAAAATAAATTTCTTTATTTTTTTTAATTATATGTTTTATTTCAGATCAGGTCAATCATTATATAATATAAGTTTCATATGTGGTGACCAATAAAATATGACATTGAGATATGAGGAAATAAAGTATCGTAAATGGCTCCGAATACCTCTTTTCATAATGGATGAACATTACTATCCATAGTTATAATAAATAATTTTTCTATCCATTTTGTAGGTCAAATGTCTAAATTTTACCTTAACTCACAAAGATAGGAAGTATTAAAAACAAAGTTAAATATGTATTGTGTATGTATACACGATAGAGTCTATCACAATATATCGTGTACATGATAGATTCATATAGTGTACATACGATAGACTAGTCATATCATGTATTACTACACAATAGAATCATATTGTATATATTGTGTACATGATAGATTCATATAGTCTATGTACGATAAACTAGTTATATCGTGTGAGTCCACACAATAGAATCATATATATATCATTGTGTACGTACGATAGACTAATCATATCGTGTACTCCTACACAATAAAATCATATTGTGTACGTAATAATCATATAGTGTATGTGCATGTGATATTGATCTATCGTGTACACATATATATTGTGTATACGATATATGCTTCTACGTACTTATAATTGAAAATAAATCAAACTTTATCTAAGGATATAAAGAGAATGTAAATCGTGAATTAATGGGAAAATAATTGTTTTTATAAAAAAAATGATATAAAAGTTTGAGTAAGTCTTATGTGAGACCATCTCACCGATCATGTTACGTGAGACGGGTCAACCCACAACCCACATTACACAATTCACATATAAATTAATGAAAATGAGTTAGGATTGTGGACAAAAAAAATCTGTTTTACGAAACCATCCCTGCAAGTTTTTGTGTAAAAGTTTGTAGCCTATTAAAAAGTGGTAAAAAGAAAAAAAAAACTTGACCCAATAAAATATTCGAATAAGCTTAACAATGAATTCATAAAACAAGTTTTCATGTTTGATGTATTGGTCAAAGCCGACTTCATAGTTTTTGCAAAAATGTTTTGGGATAAAAGAGGTAATATTACAGCATTTTGATGTAAAATGATTAGAGATTCTCTTAAACAATAAATAATAGTCCTGAGAGTATGTCGGAACAATGTAATGAAATTATTATTACACTTTCGTGTAAAGAATGCATTGAAATATTAAGAACTATAATTTTAGAATAATATGCATACAACAAATAAAATATAATAGATCGATATATCATTTTTATGAAATCATCCACTCTCTATCTAATACAAGTCATAGATGCAGCATATGAGAGTAGATTTTTTGGCAAAATGCAAAACTTGGCCGAATAGAACATGCATTCAGCCTATAGAATGAATATTTCTGCAAAATATTATTGATATATATATGCAGTGACGAAGCCAGAAATTCTATTGAAGGGTTCAAGTTGAAAGTAGTATAAAAATTCAATAATATGCATAACTTATATATATGTAGTCTTCTACTTTTTCATTTTACGATTAATGCATGTTAAACTTTTGATTTTGAATTTATTTTCATAAAATATAGATCTTTGTTAGCTTTTCAACTTTCGAAAATTAAAAATCTCATAGGAAAATACATTTCTAACTCAAATAAAATCTTCAATTCAAGCTCCCCATCCTATTTGGACAAAAAAAAAAAAAAAACTCACTCATACATATATTCTTTATATGGAATTAATACATGTATTAAAAGAATAAAAGATTGAATATCATATATTGCAAATTGTAAATGTAGGTGACTCATGCATAATTAAGGAAAATATTATATATTAACTCAAGAACAAATAAATTATAAATTAATGACAATGATAGCTTAATTATATCCTAACATTAAAATAAATAAATTACTACAAAATAATAATTTCAATTATAGTATAATCATAAAAATAATTTCAATTATTCAAATATAGTATAATCATAAAAATTTTGAGGGGCCAATGCCCCTTGGCACCAATGTGCCTTCATTCCTGGATATATGATATAGTTGTAAATTGACCTCAATTATGATCATGTTGAGATGTTGCCATAAATATGTGAGCGAGTTTTTATTCATATTCGATTGAAAAAGATTTAAAAAAAAAAACTACTTAAGCTTCTAAAGAGTTTTCTTTCACATGACTTATCCCTAGCTAGTCATGATATAATGTATGTTACATATAAATATGTAATAATTAGTGTATAAATAATAAAGAACCTGGTATCGTTTTATATACAAACTTTCTAATAACTAAATATTGTTTGGAGGTGATAGTTAAAAAAAAAAAGTACAATTAGAATTAATTTTAATTATAAGAATCGATTTATTAACCATCAAGCACAAAACTTCACATAAAATCACTAAATTCAAGAAAATTATAACCGCATTATAAATAAAAGAAAATAAAATTATAGACTAAAATCATAGGAGCAAATGAGCAATGACATCACCATTACAAAAAATTAAGCGTGCAACACACCGCCCAATCACACAGTTACGCGGTGCACGCGCCTCAAAAGGGCTAGTCGAAAGAACTGGCTCACACGAGTCACACGACGACGCAATCATGCAATTTATTTATAAATAAATCCATATAGCAGGTCAATAGATATATGGTGTTAATAGAATTGTGATACATATTTATTTATAAATAAATCCATATAGCAGGTTAATAGATATATGGTGTTAATAGAATTGTGATATATATAGCGTGTGTAAATATAAGATTCACCATTAATAGATATTATTACACCTAAATTGGTTTCAAAAAGTTCGAGCATGATTTGTGAATTAGTAATATTTGAAATTTGAATTTCAGACACGTGACGAATATGATCATGAACCATAACAGTGATAACACTAATTACTAATTACCTTAGCTGGAAAGAACTCAGAGGAAAAAAAATGAAATAGATTTTTTGATTGAGCACAATTTTGGAAGTTGGGTTGAAGAAACATATTTTATAAATAAGCTAGTAGATTTCTTTTTTGTTTAATTAATTAATTGATTCTATATGGATAGTTTTTGCGCAAAAAATTATATGCCCCCAACCCGATTCGGCGTGTGGGTCGTTCCCAAGCGCGTCCACGCACCCCCACGCGTGGTACTATGGTATGACCGCACACAAACTTGATTATATATTCTTTAGGTATCACGTATTTACTCTTCAGGTATTACACATTTACTCTTCAGAATATTATGCAGAAACAGTGTTGTTTTCTTCTTTTTCTTCTTTTTTTTTTCCTTCTTTCTCCTTCTTCTTCTTAATCTCTTTTCTTATTGATTTACTATTCTTCTTATTTGTTTAGTATATTCTTCTTCTTATTCTTCTTCAAATTGCCATGAAATCATTTATGAGGTTTTTTCCCCTTCATATTTATGAGTAATTTTAAAACATTGAAAATAAATTATTTCAACCAATATGAAATCATGATTTGTAGAAAATTTGACGAAAAATATGATGAAATCGTGATTTGCAAAAATTTTGAGGAAGAAGATGATGAAACATTTGAAATCTTAAGATTTTCAGTGAATGTATTAATTATATGCTCTTAAGGTATCAATTGTTTACTCTTAAGTATCACACATTTACTCTTAAGGTATTAGTGCAGAAATAGTATATATATATATATATTTTTTTTTTCTCTTCTTCTTCTTAATCGGTATTCTTATCGATTTGTTATTCTGCTTATTTGTTTTGTACATTCTTCTTCTTCTTCTCTATTTTCTTATTCTTATTTTTCTTATTTACATATTTACTTTTAAAATAGTAATGCTTATTGTATGAGACAATTCTTTAGGTATCAATTGCATACTCTTATCAATTGTATACTTTTAGGTATTACATATTACCTTTAAGGTATTAATGTTTATAGTATAAGGTATTGCATATGCACCTTTTAAGATATTACATGATTACCTTTAAGGTATTGATACTTATAGTATAAGGTATTAGATATGCACCTTTAAGGTATTACATATGCACCTTTTAAGGTATTACATGTTTACCTTTAAGGTATTAATGTTTATAGTATAAGATATTACATGCTTACCTTTAAGGTATTAATGCTAATAGTATAAGGTATTAGATATGTACTTTTAAGGTATTACATAACTATATGAAGAAATTGGGAAGAAAAAGAAAAAAAAAACAACACAATAAAAGGGAAGAAAAAAAAATGAAGAAACAACGAAAAAATATATATGGATAATGTTGGGACATGTGCCTTGGGCACATAAGTGGTGCCCTAGTTTTTGAAGTATTTTTTTTGAGTAAAATGTCAAATATACTACCAAACATATAAGGAATGCCCTTTATACCATTGAATATAGTGTTTAAGCATTTTCTACCACAAAATATAAGGAATTGTCTCAAACTACCACTTTTGTTGAATTTGTCAAATATGAATAGTGTCAGAATAAGACATGTGCATGAGAATTAAATATAATATATACACGAGAATTAAATATAATGTTTACACGATAATGAAATATAATATTTACACGAAAATTAAAAATAAACTGAATGTTTACACGAGAATTACATATAATATTTACACGAGAATTAAAAATAAACTGAATGTTTACACGAGAATTAAATATAATATTTACACGAGAATTAAAAATAAACTGAATGTTTACACGAGAATTAAAAATAAACGTAACATTAAACGAGAATTGAAACATAAATGTAACATTTAATGAGAATTGAAAATTTAAAGTTACACGAACATTAGTTGATAATGTTCGTGTCGCATTGAGATTTTGTAAAATCTTCGTGTAACATTCAAATGTTAATAATGTTCGTCAACATTTGAATGTTACACGAAGATTTTACAAAATCTCAATGCGACACGAATATTATCAACTAATGTTCGTGTAATTTTAAATTTTCAATTCTCGTTAAATGTTACATTTATGTTTCAATTCTCGTTTAATGTTACGTTTATTTTTAATTCTCGTGTAAACATTCAGTTTATTTTTAATTCTCGTGTAAATATTATATTTAATTCTCGTGTAAACATTCAGTTTATTTTTAACTCTCGTGTAAATATTATATTTAATTCTCGTGTAAACATTCAGTTTATCTTTAATTCTCGTGTAATTATTATATTTCATTCTCGTGTAAACATTATATTTAATTCTCGTGTATATATTATATTTAATTCTCATACACATGTCTCATCCTGACACTATTCATATTTGACCAATTCAACAAAAGTGATAGTTTGAGACAATTCCTTATATTTTGTGGTAGAAAAGACTTAAATACTATATTCAATTATATAAAGGGCATTCCTTATATGTTTGGTGGTATATTTGACATTTTACTTTTTTTTTTTTCCCTCCTATTTTGATTATTTGATTGATTCAGTATCTGACCTATTTTGTCGAGATTTGTAAAATAATCTAAGAAGACAACACTAAAACAATAAAAAAAACTAAAGGCTGCTAGTCAAAGAAACATTGTATTTTCCTTCTTTTCCTTAGCCGATTCATTGGAGGGGGTGTGGAGTGGCCCTTGTGGGGTGTGTTTCTATCCAAGAAACAGTTGAAGCATTAACTTAATATATATATATATATATATATATATATATATATATATATATATATATATATTGGAAAAGATTAGGACCTTCATTGATTGTATGAAAGTAGAAAGGAAAATTCATATAAAAACAAGTAGAATTCATATAAAAATTTGACGCAACACTTGAAGAAAAAAAAACTTTTCAACTTTTATTTTATTTAGAATATCATCCAAAATTGCGAGCATAATTTTACATGGTAAAATTTTTGTAAAAGAATTATGAATAAATTTAATAATGAGATACAATTTATAAATTAATTTTCAAATTTAGATTCAATTTTTGAAATTTCTAAATAAGAAGCTCATTTATCCTATTTCTCAAATTTAGACTTCAAATTAGATTGAATTCTCAATTCAAGAATAGATAATAGATGAGCATTGTTCCAAAATTGCCCTAACTTATCTTAAAGTTCAAAATATAAATACATAATTAAATATGAATAAAAAGAAAAGAAAAAAAAATAAAGTTAATTACATGCATGTTGAAATATAAATAAATTTGTCAATAAAAATAAAATGAAATTTTGACTTAAATAGAAAACTCAATCATTTTAAAACTCAATGTTGAGAAATAAAATTGAATTGAGCCCTTAATGAATAATTTCAAAATTTTAGTTTAAAAATGAGAACTCAAATATAAATTGGATTTCCTTATAAAATATATCTAAAATTATCAAATGAGTATTTTGTACAAATAAAAATCGTCAAAGTCAAAGTCAGAAGAAACTAGAAAGTTAACAACGATGTGGACGGGCGCGTCACGGCGGTCGTCATTGATGGGCTCCACATTAGGATCCGAATTTGAACTCCGCCTTCCAATTTTTCAGTCAACCCTTTCTTGCACATCAACAGAAGAATCTTTAGTCACCTGCTCTCTAGCGAATTCTCATCACGCGCCTAAATTAATTCCAGTCTATCTCATATTCTGAATTTCTGATTATCTCACACATGAGTCACATGACATATCTTTCACTGATTTTGTCCCTTTTGTTTTTATTTGCATCAATTTATCATTTCACACTTTTTTTTAGTACCACTTGAGTGCGTTGTTTTTTTTTTTTTTTTCTTTTTCAAAAAACAAACTTCATATAATCAATTAAGAGTAAAAACATGAGCAATTGAGTAGGCTATCCACAAGAAGCTCCACCTAATAGTAAGAGTTTGAAAATAAGGAGAAGTCACAGTAAAGTAATGTGCCACAATATTCATTTGACGAATTGTAAACAAAAAAAATTCCGCAGAAACCTTATATTGCTCATAAGTCATAACAACACTATCAAATTTCAAAATAATCAAACTTACATGATCAAACCGCGTCATATATCAACTTTGATGTTAATTATTGTAATATATGGCTTAATTCTAATTGATTGATGAATAATTTAAATATATTGACTGAAATCTTTACCATAATATAAATTTGGGAATTTTCATTTTGGTTTTATTAATGAGTGAAAATTTAATATGAGTGAATATCATTTTGATTATGAGTGCACTAAACACAGTGACGTCAACTCAAGGTGTTGAAGCATCTAAAATTATGTTTCTTCAATTCTATAAAAGTCTGAACCAAAAAAAAAACACAAAAACTCATGTGAGACGGTCTCACGGATAGTTTCCGTGAGACGGAGCCCCATCACCATAAATAACATGTTAATTGTTGGGTTTGGGTGGTGCATAATTGAGTTGTGGGTTGATCCGTCTCACGCAATGCATTAAAATTATGTGAGACGGTCTCACAAGATACTTACTCAAAAAAAAAAGTCTGAACCAAAATTTCTAATTTTGGAGATTATTTAAATTTATGGTTTTCCTATGTACTAAAATATTATTTAATAAATACGTTTAAACATATAAAACAAAAACAATATCACCTACTCCCCAAAATCCATATTTTGGAAGGAAACCGAAATAATATTTTTGTACATTGATTGTCAGCACAATCCACCATAATAATGTTTTCTACCTTAATTATCATCACAAACCTTTAGACAACAAATTACATATTCAATGATTTTATATAAAAAATAAATTTAAAAAATCAATCTTGATAATTACGAAAGGATATGATGTCGATTTGAAGTGTTCAACCTAAACTCGAGTAAAAACAGATGAACTTAAATAGTTTTGTCCTACCCATTGTGTACATTAATATGTTTCCATTGTTGATGTGTCAAACATTTAAAATATTTATTAATTTCATTTTCCTCAAAAGCAAAGGATGAAACATTACACATCATCAGTGAACTTATTAAGAGTTGCACACGGTAAACATTTTAACATTTTCGTTGAACTTAATTATCAATCAAGTTACATTTACAACTCTTTAGTCAAACATGATTTTACTCTGAGACCCATTAATTGTTAGTGAATCGATATAGAAATATAGTAGAAATTTTGGGAAATCGGTCATGGCTCCAATATTTGTGAAAAAGTTAACCCATCAATGGCTCAAAAACTATACGCATAATATGTAGGAGACCTTGCTTTCCGCCAAATTCTGCATGTGACGAAAGTGCATGAACAAGGAAAACATGTTACAATTGGAATGTCAATTGGATAAGGAAGAAAATAATGATGTAATTCGAGGTCTAATATTTATGTGAATACTAATTGGAAGATGAGAAAACTTTTGAGAGATTTTTTTTCTGTTTGTTTTTTGTTTGAGACATCAATGTGATGTTGATATTGTAGAGATAGATGGTCTTGATTGAGTTATAACCTTTTTTTTTTTTTAACTCTAATAACTTTAATTTGCTGATTTTTGTACAATAAATAATAATATGATAAATCTATTATTGCAATAAAACAATATTTAATTTATTCTTATATTAGTTATTTTATCAAAAAGTTAAGATATTATTACAATAAGTAATTAGATAACTTTATGTTTCGTTGATTATTTGTTCAATAAACTATATATACTTATTGTAAACATGAACATATTTATGTCATCATAGAAGAAACCAAAAAACTAAACATAAATGAAAATATGAAATGAGTGAGTCTCTTGTGAGACCGTCTCACGAATTTTTATTACATTGCGTGAGACGGGTCAATCCACAATCCAATTACCTACAACCTTAGCCTTATAATTCACATATTGTTTGTGGGTGTGGGTGATGGGTTCCGTCTCATGAAAATTATCTGTGAGACCGTCTCACATGAGTTTTTGTGATATGGAAATAGCAAAAAATCTTAAATACATATATATGTACACTTTTTGAGGTGTCTTTTGAAAAGCGGATGCTCTTCATCCCAAATTAAAAAAGTTCTTGATCATGTTAGTTGGCAAGAACATTTCTTTATTTCCCCTATTTGTATTTGTTGACTAGTCTGTTGAATATTCTTTGCTCTATACCCTTCAAATTAATGGGGTAAAAAAAAAACCAGATAAACATGGTTTAAAGTGAAGTTGAAGCGCACCAGAATCGCATCATTAGAGACGAAAGGTGGTGTTGCGTACAAGTTTACAATATTATTACACCTACAAATTCCTCATGCTCATCTTATAGATTTATAGTAACGACTTACGCAACCGTATAGACAGGGAACAAATTCAAGATTTTTATATAAATATTAATTTGATTTAAACATTGCTCTTAAGATAATGTTTCTGATCTTTTAGTACTTTAAGCTAATATTAGTAATACACTCCATCTTATTTAATGATGTTCTTTCCCAAAATCAAGGTTTGGAAGATTGAAAATAGAAAACTCTTATGTAGCCGTCCTATGTATTTAATTTTATAAGATATTGAATTTATAATTTACAATTCATATATTAGGTTGTGAAAATTGATACGGTATGTCGATATTGAGTTTTATATTATATTACATTTATGGTTGAATTCACTGATATTACTACAATTTTGCTACCTTATTCTTAAGTTGCTCATTTGGATGTGTTTCTTTATGAGAAATATATAACTTGCTCATTTGGATAGATTTCTTTATGAGAAATATATTTATTATTAGGCTAAACTATGAATACCCAAGAATATTTGGATTTAAGAAATAATGAATTGACGTTGCATGCTTTTTTCAAAATATATATATTTATTATTGAATTGCTGCAACCATATTATATATACATGCACGTATATATACGTAGCATATATTTAGTATTCATTAGCACATTATTTAGTGTAGATTTTTATGACTCTTAAAATATAATAAGTATATCATAAATTCAGGTAATATTAATTGTCCTATTATCATAATTTAATAAGATAGTGAACAATTACTTATTTCCTTAATAATGAGAATACTTGCTATTAAAACATTTTTGTAGTTATGATATGACTCAGTATCTTGATGGCAAAACACATTCACCAATCATAATGACCATATTATATGAAAAGTTAAATAGGAGCAATTTGGGGATTATTAAACATAATGAAAATCTTAGTGAATAAAATTTAAACTAAAATTTAATATCAATTGTTAAATAATCAAATTTTAAAAATGAATTATTATACCAAATGAATGAATTCACATAGTATCCCCACCTTTATAACGGTTAAGATAATTAGATTGACCATAGTGCGAACCAAAATCATCCAAACTTCCTAATTTTTATCGATTCATAAAAAATAAAAATAAAAACTCATCGAACCTATTACCAACCATTCAACAAGTTCTGTAAAAATGATCTATATATTTAAAAAAAATATTCAAATTTTCTTAATATTATGATATAATATATACTATATTTTACACATAATATCAGAAATTTGAATAAAATACAGGAAAGGTATCATCTAACATTCTAATTAATTTCAATTTATTACTTTTATTATTGAGTGAAAATGATTATTTAATTTAATAATAAATAAAAATTGCCGACTTCTTGTATTTTAGAAGTGAACAGTTAGTTATGACTGTTATGGCGGCGCGTTGGAGCCTTATAAATGTGCCACGGTTTCCTTCACAATTCCCACACGCCTCCTCCGCCAAATTCGCTTTGTTTTATTCCCCTTCACTAAATTATAATAATAATATCAATAATAATATTATTATTATTAAATCAGCTCCGATGAAAGCTGCGTCGCTCTCTCTATATACCTCTCTCCACTCCTGCTCGCATTTCCTCCCATCTTTCTTCTCCATTTCTGCATCGCCCTTTGTACCTCTGCACCCCTTTTACAAGCTCTCACTTCTCTCCATGGCGACGTGTGTGCACTCTTCGCGAACCGAAACTCCTCCTCAGACCAATAATCAACCCATCGATAACCATTTGTTCGATAAATATTCCAAATTTTGTAGACCTAATTTCTCCGATCTTGCTTCTTGCGTACCCATCTCAGAGAGGAATTCGAAAGCCATTCACGCGCAGAGTGAGACTGCTGTGGACGATTCTGAGGAGAAGAGCGAGGATTTGTGGCTGCGAATGAAGGAAGAAGCGAGGTTAGATATCGATCATGAACCTATATTGTCGAATTATTACTTTGGCTCGATTTTATCCCATAATTCCGTGGAGAGTGCTTTAGCTAATCATCTCTCGATGAAATTGAGCAATTCTAGCTTGCCTAGCGGCACTCTCTACGATCTGTTCTTAGGCGTACTTATAGAGAATCAGGATATCGTGAGATCAGTGGTTGATGATTTGATTGCAGTTAAGGAGAGAGACCCTGCTTGTATTAGTTATGTACACTGTTTCCTGAATTTCAAAGGGTTTTCAGCATGCCAAGCTCATAGAATAGCACATAACCTGTGGTCCAAAGGTAGAAAAATCTTGGCCTTCATGATTCAAAACAGGGTGTCTGAAGTATTTGCAGTGGATATTCACCCAGGGGCAAGAATTGGGAGTGGGATTTTGCTTGATCATGCAACTGGGGTTGTGGTTGGGGAAACTGCTGTGATTGGGAACAATGTGTCTATACTGCATAATGTTACTTTAGGTGGGACTGGTAAGGTGTGTGGTGATAGGCATCCAAAGATTGGTGATGGGGTTTTGATTGGGGCTGGGACTTGTGTTCTAGGCAATGTGATAATCGAAGATGGGGCGAAGATTGGTGCCGGTTCTGTCGTGCTGAAACAGGTGCCTGCTAGAACTACTGCTGTTGGGAATCCTGCAAGATTGATTGGGGGGAGGGATAATCCAGTTAAGCTGGATAACATGCCTAGCTTGACCATGGACCAAACGTCCCATGTATCTGGGTGGTCTGATTATGTCATTTAGAGTGATAATAGTGAGTAGAGATTAATAGAGTGTAGGATGAATTATGTATGGTTATAAGAGAGAATCTAAGTTCTCCTTTTAGGACGGATGTATTGATGTACTCTGTTTGCTAAAGCCTCTCTTTGGGCTTTAAGTCTATATACACTGTTTCATTCTCTGTGGTGAATGGACAGAGCTCACTGCTTTTTGCTATATGATGGATATTTACTATTACTGAGGTTAATCTTCCTTAATAATTTTGTCTGCTGCAAGTTTCTGGTCTTAAACTTACTGTTTGCTGATTCTTGAATTATGCTTTCTGGTTTGTAACCAAAGTTGAATTTGGTTGACGGTTCAAGTATATTGACTATGTCATGGCAGAGAGCTTTTCTTGCTATTATTCCAGGTTTCATATGCTGAAATGATTTAATGCTTGGATTTCTTATGAGCTTACATCAACTTTCCTCTTGTTTCATTTTAATCTTTTTGTGGTATGGTTTTCTATTGTTGTTTCATTGGAAAACAGCTTATTTTTCCTTTTTTTGTAGTGAAATGGATTACTTTTCTAGAACGAGATTTTTGTATATATCCTCCATTTGTCTTTTCTAATCATCATTGGATGCTTTTCCTATGTTACCTTAAACAACAAAAAACAGGTATACAATTACAACCCTCTTCATTTCTCATTGATTTCCTCGGTTTTATTATATTCCTTGAGCATCATCATCTTCAACTAGGTTATCGATATGAATCATATTTTGTCATATTTTGTCAATTATCAAAGAAATGAGAAAGCATTTCCAAGCTAATAGAAAATCAAATTCAGTTTGTCTCTTCTTTATGAACGGCAAATTCCATCCTAGGGGTGTGGGTATTACCCATACACCCTAAATAGATAATCAAATTCAGTTTGTCACTTCTTTTGTCATATTTTGTCATGTGTATTTCTTTTGCTAATTTTTTGTCATGTGTATTTCTTTTGCTAATTTATATATATATATATATATATATATATATATATATATATATTACCAAAAGTTGTAATGGACGTGCTTAGTATTTCAGGTGTGTTTAGTATAAGTGGGATGTGTACAGTCCCACACAATAAATGATTCAAATAACTTTTCACAATAATACAACTATATACATTTGTTTAATTATTTCCATACAATATCTTAACTATAATTCAACCCTCAAATATTCCACTCCAAAACACAAGATTTCAAAGTTCATACTTAAAAAATCTCAAAATCCAAATCCCAAATTGCAAAATTCACATTTGCTCCATCCCAATCATAAACTTATCTAATTATAATTTAAGATTTCAACATGGGTGCTTTCCCCAACCCCTAATTAATTAAGAACGAGTAAATCTTAAGTGGGACAATTACATAGATCTTCTTATATGATGAGATAGAACTCCATATGGGTCAGTCAAAGCCCGATCAACACAAGTCAATACAGGTCAACGCTGCTTAGCGCGGTCAATATGAACAAAACAAGTCAATACTAGTCGGTAGGTTAAAACAACACTTTTAGTCATAAAACGAATTTGCATGTATTGTTAATACTTTTAATAACTTGTAAATAAATATTCACAAACTTCTAGAATATTGAGATGACATTTATTTAAAACTTTACATATAAGAGAACACTTTTTTTAACCATAAAATATATATTTTTATGTGTATTACAAATACTTTTACAATTGTCATGAATAACCAGCTGACCTGCGTGTCATATAACCTCCACAGAGTACTTTGTCTCATGTAAGGAGATTCGTAAGGTCGATTAACAACCAGTTTCGTAATATGCCCAATTGATGAAACACCGGATTATAAGCAAGCAATATCTATTTATTAAAACTTGAGTGATGGATATTGCTTGAAACAGGATATATTGGGAGCAGGAAGTGATACATCATCCACAACGATAGATTGGTCAATGGCAGAAATGCTGAAAAACCCAAGCATCCTGAAAAAGGCACAAGATGAGGTGAGACACGTATTCGATGACAAAGGACAGGTGGAGGAATCATGCATTCATGAACTCAAGTATTTGAAATCAGTGGTGAAGGAGACACTGAGGATGCATCCACCATTACCTCTTTTGCTTCCAAGAAAATGCGGCGACACGTGTCAGATCAACGGGTATCAGATATCAGAAAACACGAAGATGATAGTGAATGCATGGGCTATTAACAGAGACCCCAAACACTGGAAAGATGCTGAATGCTTTCAGCCACAAAGGTTTTTTTATGATGACGTGGCGGATTATAAGGGCAATCATTTTGAGTATATCCCGTTTGGTGCAGGGAGAAGACAATGTCCAGGAATGTCATTTGGGATTGCCAACGTGGAGCTCCCTCTTGCAATGCTGCTTTACCATTTTGATTGGAGTTTGCCAGTTGGAGAGGAAATACTGGATATGGATGAAGGGTTTGGTGTCACTGCTGCCAGGGTTAAAGATTTGCGTGTTGTTCCTCTTATTAAAAGGCCATTGCCTATTGCTAACTCATGATCAGGCTGGGAGTTACGGCCCAAATCTTGGCCCAACAAAAGTGGGCTCAAGGTCCAACAGCTTGGACTCGTGATTACCACATCAAGTTTCACTGTTTGAGTCTTATGTTCTTTGTAAAAGACCTCACAAAATAAAGAACTTCAGATTATCTTCTTGGGAGATAATAACAATTTATTGCATTACATGATTACTATGAAATAGCACTCTCTTCCATCCATTAAATGTCATTTCGAGGTTGAATCTTGTTTTTATTTACTTATTTTTTCTAAGTCAAATCTCTTAGCGGACCATTAGGTCCAGTCCAAAAAAGATCTTTAATTTAATACCATAAGATATCTTTTTTCAAGAGATGTCTCGAGGGAATGTATATTAGGTTGTATGTGTGATTTGTAAGATAGCTAGATGAACAAAATGATTATTTATTTTCATTATGAACCAAAACGTAATAGATTATAGTGGTTAAGATATGCATATAGAATGCGTCTTTTCGCTATGTCTTAAAGAATCAATTAGGCATTAATCCCTTTTACTATTTATGAAGTTCTCGGAAAAAGGAACAGGTGAACTAGCTCACTAGCAATAGTAATATTTTCATTTAATTTGTTGCTTTCTAATATAAAAATATATAAAGTAAATTTCATGCATAGGAACAAAAGCAAACTTGTTGAGATGTTATTGTTACAATAATGACCTTTTTGTACTTGGAGGCCAACCCTTTTGCTTTCGCTCAGCATTTTGATTTTTTTGGGTGTTATGTGCACGAAAATAAAGGATTAGAATGGCCAAGATATCTCATTATTACTTTAAATTCACACTTTTTTTTTTTTTTTAGATTTGAGACTCTACAGATTCTCAATTAACCGTTAATGGATATAGATAATAACACATATACACACATTCACACATATATAAGTTTTTGTGCTTAAATTAAATATATATGTATATTAAAATAATAATGACAAATATATTTACTATAAGAACATATAAAAAAACTATATATACACGTACATTGTAATTTTTAAATTATATAGGCATATATTTTAATCTGTTAAATTTACTTTTATATTAATAAATGTATAAATATTGGGAATATAAGATAATGTATGATTTGTGTGAAGGACTCACTAATTTATTTTAGTCTTTTAGATGTCAATATTTAATCAATTTTTTTGGAAGCACGTATATTAACTTACTATCAACCCTATATATGTTAGGAACGGTATTAGACAAACCATATATTAACTTTTCTAATACTACAAAATTGCCATTGTTGATCCGGATCCACATAGATATATTCTAAGTAGGATATTGACAAAAGTTGCCAAAATGATACAATTAAGTGTATGGTGAAACCGTCTCACGAATCCAGTAGGGTCAATCCACAATTCACAATTCACACTTCACAATTTACATATAAATTTATGAAATAAGTTTTATTTATGGGTAAAAAAAAAATATCCCACGATAACTATTCATGAAACATCTTATATAAGTTTTTGTACCGGATGCAATACAATTAATTGTTACATCCGGAATAAGTTGTGTTGTATTGGCATAAGATGGCAAGAGGACGGCATAGTTATTGTAACTTTTTGCAAAAATTAATCATGAAAATCCAAAAAATAAATGAAGCTCCAGAATAAGTCAATACTTATGCACGACTTCCAAAAAAAAAGTTTTTGCGTTTCATAATTAATTCAAGGAATCTCGTGTGTTATTAGTGGGTGGCATTTTTCAAAATCATTCAAATGATGGTATATATCATCAAATTTGTCGCATTCCAGTTTAATTGTCAATTTCTCTTGTGTACCTCCTTGAATGTGACAAATTTGATCATCGCTAGTATCATTTGAACAATATTCGAAAGCTACGTACCCACTAATCAGTAATCAAATCACACTCATGGAGATCCAATTACCTTCACTCATTTCCCTCTTCTGCTTCTTCTTCTCTAAACAAATACAGATTTTAACTGTTCATCTTCATTTTAAAAACTCAGGATTTCAAAATCGGATTTTTCAAATTCTACATAAACCCAAAACAAACATATCAATAATTAGTGCATGTGGACCTGTGGGCAATTTTGTGCCACAAACATCGTGGGTACGTTTGGAAGGTGATTATGTGGAATTGTGGATATCTTAATAAAATCATGAATTTTGTAGTAAAGATGAATATTGAAAATTTATGTATGTTTGAAGATTTAGTAAATTATATTGTAAATGTCAAATCAACGTTGGAAAATATGGGTTGATGTGATATTTTATTTGCAAAAATGTATTGATAATGATTAGATGATTGTAATATAAATAGTAATAATTGTGTCTGAATTTTATGATCCAATTTTAAAATACAAAAATAAATGCATTACGATTTTGAAGTTTAAAATCATGTCATGTGAATCATGTTCGAAACATAAATAGTGACACATAACAATATCACTATTAGATTCTGTTAGTGATTGATACTTTTTTTCCCCAATATGGTTTTTTTCCATTGGGTTTTGTCATGTTTGGGTTTTAACGAGGCCAACACTTAGTTTAGTCTTTTCTTCTCGGATGTACAATAATTTTATTTTCTTTATATATTACTAGCAATCCACCTGTACGATGCGCGGTTTATTATTTATTGTGTTAATATTTACAAATTGTAATAATATAATAAAGTTGTATAAATTAATAGATTATTCATAACATCTTTTATTATTTTAATTTTGAAACATGTACCATATACAAATTATTTTTCATATTACTCATGTTCGTTGCACGAATTATCATGTAACTTTAATAATTTTAATTATTAATTTTATTTTATTTGTTGATTTTACATTTTTGTCAAATTAAAATTATTATATACAATAATATTTCCTTCAATCATAATAATTAATCTTTCATTTTATATTTTTTATTTGTACATTCCACTTTTATACTTCAATCATCATATATAGTTTTCTTACGTCATTTCTTCATTTCTCTCTTACAAAATTATTTGTTCAATTTGTGTTTAGTGTACAAAAATAATTTGGTGAGATCTCTTTAGATGAAGATATGAGACAATAAGATCTGACTATTTTACTTTTGAATGTTTAGCAAATCTTATATATAGATTTGAGAAATGATTATATTTATGATTTTTTATTGTTCTTTTTTTCTTCAAACAATAAGATCTAGAAGAATTTTTCTACCTTTTTGCAAATCTTGTATTTTTTTTTTTAAGTTTTATATAGATTTGAAAAATAAATATATTTATGATTTTTTCTATTTTTCCTTCATTCTTTGTATATCTTGTTTTTCTTTTATCCATTCTCTATGCATCTACCTTTTGTTGAGAAATCACTATTTTTTCTCAATTTATTAGTTTTACATAGATTTGAGAAATCAATGTATCTCTCTTTATTTCTTAGATTTATATAGATTATAAAATAACTTGTAGAGTAAGATTGATTTTTTTTTATTATTATTAAAGAATAACTTATCAAATGAGATTTACTTTTTTTTATTGACATGAAATTTTAGGCAGGAAAGTGGCATTCTTGTAATTTTTGCCAATTTTCTTGCTTTATAGATTCATATTATTTAAATAAAAAAAACACATAACATCACTACTTTTAATGTTAATGGCACAGTTATCAAAAACATCAATTAATGAAGTTTACTTGCACATAATTTTTGCAAAATCATGAGAAATTCCCATTTATTGACATGTGAATTCACAAATTTCCTTCTTATTAAAGACGAAACATCAACTCCCACGTGGAGAGAAAGCTAATTAAACTCACTACAATAATTCTTCACGAGTCGTGATAATATTAACAGCACTTATTGTCCATTTTATTGATAGTTTAAATTTGAAGATTAAATCTATTAATTTTAACGTGTCACAGTTTTCAAAATTCAATTTAAGTAGTATACTAATTGACAAAAGATGCCAAAAAATAGTTTTGTAACAAAGTGGAATATAATCAATGGTTACATCCAAAATAAGTTGTATTGTATTGCCGTATTGGCATAAGATGCCAAGAAGACGGCATAGGTATATGTAACTTAGTGCAATAAATAAATCATGAGGACCAAGAGACTGCAGCTGCAATACTCGATGAAGACCACAATACTTGTCTATGATTTTCCAAAAAAAAGAAAAGAAAAGACTTTCTGCAATTCTCGTGTGTGATTATTCAAATGATAGTATGGATCATCGAATTTGTCACATTCAATTTAACTAAAATTTCAATTTTGATTCTCAAATACAGTAACAAATTGGATCATCGATACTATCATTTGAATAATAATATTAGAAACGCTACGTAAAGTTAATTATGAAATGCAAAAGTCTTTGTATTTTAAAAATCAAGCATAAGTAGGTCATCGGAACCACTGCAACGGGGCCACTACGTAAAGTTAATTATGAAATGCAAAAGTCTTTGTATTTTAAAAATCAAGCATAAGTAGGTCATCGGAACCACTGCAACGGGGCCACTCAAGCATGACGATCCAATTGCCCTCGCTACTCTTCTCACTCGTTCCCCTCTTCTGCTTCTTCTTCTTCTCCACTTTGATCTTCTTCAAATTCAAATTCAAATCCAATAACAGCACCCGAAATCTTCCCCCAGGGCCATGGAAGTTGCCTTTGATCGGAAACATGCACAACCTTATCGGAGCAGTGCCCCATCGCGCTCTGCATCAATTAGCCCTAAAATACGGACCGTTGATGCATCTGCAGTTAGGCGAACTCTCTGTTGTCGTCGTATCCTCACCGGAAACTGCAAAACAAGTGATGAAAACTCACGATCTCAACTTCGCATCGAGGCCTCCGATTCTGGCAGCCGAGATCATGAGCTATGGCAGCAGCAGCATCACCTTCGGTCCCTACGGCGATTACTGGAGACAGCTTCGGAAGATCTGTACGTTGGAGCTTCTGAGCATGAAACGTGTCCAGTCGTTTCGATCGTTAAGAGAGCGTGTGAATTCAGATCTTACCAGATCGATCGGTTCCATGGAGGGAACGGCCGTTAATTTGACGGAGAAGGTTTACGCGTCCACGTATGCGTTCACGGCAACGGCGGCGCTGGGTAAGATAACCAAGGAACGCGAGGTTTTAGTGCCGATAATTAAAGAGTTAATTGTATTGGCAGCAGGGTTCGACATCGCTGAACTGTATCCTTCCATCAGTTTGTTTCGAATGATGAGCAGAGTGAAGAGGAGACTGTGTGAATTGCACGAAACAACAGATAGGATACTGCAGAAGATCCTCGATGAGCATAAAGTAGCTAGTTCTGTGAAGAGTACTGATGAGAGTGAAGATCTGGTTGATGTTCTTCTCAAATTTCAGGATGATGCACTCCAAATTTCTTTGACAGACGACAACATCAAATCTCTTATCCTGGTTTGTTTTCTTTTCATCTCACCTCTTCTCATCTTCTATTTCTTTTATTAAATCTGTTATGCTTTTATCTATTTGTCAGGGTCAAGCTGTAAAATATGGCAAAAATGTTCTATTATTTAGGATAAATTAGTACTAGATAATTATTTACAGTACATAAACCTAGTGTTCTTTTTTCTTTTTTCCCCCCCACTAAATTAATTTGTCCTGTGTAGACACTACTAAATGTATATTTTCTCCACTTCCAATTAAGTGTCGTCATTCTAGATTTTTTGTTATAGTTTACAAAACATTAAAATGTAACAAATATTTCTTCAGTTAATTAAAGAATCTAGGATTTAAAATTGGAAATATAATTAAATTAATTAAATAAAAGTATCATATAGAATTCCTAAATTTTAGTTAAAAAAAATATTAATGGTAATAATTTAGGTATAAAATTGCATAAAAAGCTAAAACAATATTTATTAGAAACAAAATTTAATTTCTAAAATGACATTTACTTAAGATCGGTGGGAGTATGAAACAATGATTAGTAGCAAGCAAGATCCTCAATTCTATTTTGGTATTTTATCTAATGTTCAAAAATAATTATCATACACTAAGTATAAAGATTACATTCGTAATTAAAAATAATGAAATATACGATCAAACGCCAAATTAAAATTAGCAAGATTTCCAAATTGTGAGTATCAATAAAATAAATGTCATGCTATTTCTTCTGTTGAAATAATCTATATACCCAGTATGATTGGATTAGAGTTTGACAAATTCGTATTTGAGATTTGTGAAGTTTAGTTTCTTGTTTAAGAATTACATAATTCTAAAACCATCCAATTCAACTCAAGCTACCACCAATATAATACACAATTTCGATCACAAATCTGAATAAAAAATAAATTAGTATGGGAATATACACAGCCCATCAATTACTAAACATATCTTATTTAAAATTAAAAAATATAAATATTTACTAATTATTTAATTTTTTTGATATATAATTGAAATGGTAGAACGATAATGTGATGGGTTTTGTTTTGAAATTTAATAATATCAAATGATCTTAAAGTGGACGTGCTTAGTATTTCAGGTGTGTTTAGTATAAGTGGGATGTGTACAGTCCCACACAATAAATGATTCAAATAACTTTTCACAATAATACAACTATATACATTTGTTTAATTATTTCCATACAATATCTTAACTATAATTCAACCCTCAAATATTCCACTCCAAAACACAAGATTTCAAAGTTCATACTTAAAAAATCTCAAAATCCAAATCCCAAATTGCAAAATTCACATTTGCTCCATCCCAATCATAAACTTATCTAATTATAATTTAAGATTTCAACATGGGTGCTTTCCCCAACCCCTAATTAATTAAGAACGAGTAAATCTTAAGTGGGACAATTACATAGATCTTCTTATATGATGAGATAGAACTCCATATGGGTCAGTCAAAGCCCGATCAACACAAGTCAATACAGGTCAACGCTGCTTAGCGCGGTCAATATGAACAAAACAAGTCAATACTAGTCGGTAGGTTAAAACAACACTTTTAGTCATAAAACGAATTTGCATGTATTGTTAATACTTTTAATAACTTGTAAATAAATATTCACAAACTTCTAGAATATTGAGATGACATTTATTTAAAACTTTACATATAAGAGAACACTTTTTTTAACCATAAAATATATATTTTTATGTGTATTACAAATACTTTTACAATTGTCATGAATAACCAGCTGACCTGCGTGTCATATAACCTCCACAGAGTACTTTGTCTCATGTAAGGAGATTCGTAAGGTCGATTAACAACCAGTTTCGTAATATGCCCAATTGATGAAACACCGGATTATAAGCAAGCAATATCTATTTATTAAAACTTGAGTGATGGATATTGCTTGAAACAGGATATATTGGGAGCAGGAAGTGATACATCATCCACAACGATAGATTGGTCAATGGCAGAAATGCTGAAAAACCCAAGCATCCTGAAAAAGGCACAAGATGAGGTGAGACACGTATTCGATGACAAAGGACAGGTGGAGGAATCATGCATTCATGAACTCAAGTATTTGAAATCAGTGGTGAAGGAGACACTGAGGATGCATCCACCATTACCTCTTTTGCTTCCAAGAAAATGCGGCGACACGTGTCAGATCAACGGGTATCAGATATCAGAAAACACGAAGATGATAGTGAATGCATGGGCTATTAACAGAGACCCCAAACACTGGAAAGATGCTGAATGCTTTCAGCCACAAAGGTTTTTTTATGATGACGTGGCGGATTATAAGGGCAATCATTTTGAGTATATCCCGTTTGGTGCAGGGAGAAGACAATGTCCAGGAATGTCATTTGGGATTGCCAACGTGGAGCTCCCTCTTGCAATGCTGCTTTACCATTTTGATTGGAGTTTGCCAGTTGGAGAGGAAATACTGGATATGGATGAAGGGTTTGGTGTCACTGCTGCCAGGGTTAAAGATTTGCGTGTTGTTCCTCTTATTAAAAGGCCATTGCCTATTGCTAACTCATGATCAGGCTGGGAGTTACGGCCCAAATCTTGGCCCAACAAAAGTGGGCTCAAGGTCCAACAGCTTGGACTCGTGATTACCACATCAAGTTTCACTGTTTGAGTCTTATGTTCTTTGTAAAAGACCTCACAAAATAAAGAACTTCAGATTATCTTCTTGGGAGATAATAACAATTTATTGCATTACATGATTACTATGAAATAGCACTCTCTTCCATCCATTAAATGTCATTTCGAGGTTGAATCTTGTTTTTATTTACTTATTTTTTCTAAGTCAAATCTCTTAGCGGACCATTAGGTCCAGTCCAAAAAAGATCTTTAATTTAATACCATAAGATATCTTTTTTCAAGAGATGTCTCGAGGGAATGTATATTAGGTTGTATGTGTGATTTGTAAGATAGCTAGATGAACAAAATGATTATTTATTTTCATTATGAACCAAAACGTAATAGATTATAGTGGTTAAGATATGCATATAGAATGCGTCTTTTCGCTATGTCTTAAAGAATCAATTAGGCATTAATCCCTTTTACTATTTATGAAGTTCTCGGAAAAAGGAACAGGTGAACTAGCTCACTAGCAATAGTAATATTTTCATTTAATTTGTTGCTTTCTAATATAAAAATATATAAAGTAAATTTCATGCATAGGAACAAAAGCAAACTTGTTGAGATGTTATTGTTACAATAATGACCTTTTTGTACTTGGAGGCCAACCCTTTTGCTTTCGCTCAGCATTTTGATTTTTTTGGGTGTTATGTGCACGAAAATAAAGGATTAGAATGGCCAAGATATCTCATTATTACTTTAAATTCACACTTTTTTTTTTTTTTTAGATTTGAGACTCTACAGATTCTCAATTAACCGTTAATGGATATAGATAATAACACATATACACACATTCACACATATATAAGTTTTTGTGCTTAAATTAAATATATATGTATATTAAAATAATAATGACAAATATATTTACTATAAGAACATATAAAAAAACTATATATACACGTACATTGTAATTTTTAAATTATATAGGCATATATTTTAATCTGTTAAATTTACTTTTATATTAATAAATGTATAAATATTGGGAATATAAGATAATGTATGATTTGTGTGAAGGACTCACTAATTTATTTTAGTCTTTTAGATGTCAATATTTAATCAATTTTTTTGGAAGCACGTATATTAACTTACTATCAACCCTATATATGTTAGGAACGGTATTAGACAAACCATATATTAACTTTTCTAATACTACAAAATTGCCATTGTTGATCCGGATCCACATAGATATATTCTAAGTAGGATATTGACAAAAGTTGCCAAAATGATACAATTAAGTGTATGGTGAAACCGTCTCACGAATCCAGTAGGGTCAATCCACAATTCACAATTCACACTTCACAATTTACATATAAATTTATGAAATAAGTTTTATTTATGGGTAAAAAAAAAATATCCCACGATAACTATTCATGAAACATCTTATATAAGTTTTTGTACCGGATGCAATACAATTAATTGTTACATCCGGAATAAGTTGTGTTGTATTGGCATAAGATGGCAAGAGGACGGCATAGTTATTGTAACTTTTTGCAAAAATTAATCATGAAAATCCAAAAAATAAATGAAGCTCCAGAATAAGTCAATACTTATGCACGACTTCCAAAAAAAAAGTTTTTGCGTTTCATAATTAATTCAAGGAATCTCGTGTGTTATTAGTGGGTAGCATTTTTCAAAATCATTCAAATGATGGTATATATCATCAAATTTGTCGCATTCCAGTTTAATTGTCAATTTCTCTTGTGTACCTCCTTGAATGTGACAAATTTGATCATCGCTAGTATCATTTGAACAATATTCGAAAGCTACGTACCCACTAATCAGTAATCAAATTACACTCATGGAGATCCAATTACCTTCACTCATTTCCCTCTTCTGCTTCTTCTCCACTTTAATCTTCTTCAAATTCAAATCCAACAACAGGACCCGAAATCTTCCCCCGGGGCCATGGAAGTTGCCTTTGATAGGAAACATGCACAACCTCATCGGAGCAGTGCCCCATCGCGCTCTGCATCAATTATCCCTAAAGTACGGGCCGTTGATGCATCTCCAGTTAGGCGAACTATCCGTTGTCATTGTTTCCTCACCGGAAACTGCAAAACAAGTAATGAAAACTCAAGATCTCAACTTCGCATCGAGGCCTCCGATTCTGGCAGCCGAGATCATGAGCTATGGCTGCACCAGCATCACCTTCGGTCCCTACGGCGATTACTGGAGACAGCTTCGGAAGATCTGTACGTTGGAGCTTCTGAGCATGAAACGTGTCCAGTCGTTTCAATCGTTAAGAGAGCGTGTGAATTCAGATCTAATTAGATCGATCGGTTCAATGGAGGGAACGGCCGTTAATTTGACGGAAAAGATTTATTCCTCAGCATATTCTTTCACAGCAACGGCGGCCATGGGTAAGATAACCAAGGAACGCCAGGATTTAGTGCCGGTAATTAAAGAGTCGATTGGATTGGCAGCAGGATTTGACATCGCTGAACTGTATCCTTCCATCGGTTTGTTTCGAATGATGAGTAGAGTGAAGAGGAGACTGTGTGAATTGCACGAAGAAGCAGATAGGATACTACAGGAGATTATCGTTGATCATAAAGTAGCTAAGAGTGAGAAGCAGGAAGATCTGGTTGATGTTCTTCTCAGATTTCAGGATGATGGACTTGAAAATTCTTTGACAGATAACAACATCAAATCTGTTATCCTGGTTTGTTTTCTATTCATCTCTACTCCTCTTCTATTTCTTTTTTCATTTTCTGCATCTTAAAATATAATCCAAGTTTGATGATGCATTGAAACAGGATATATTAGGAGCAGGGAGTGACACGTCAGCCACAACGATTGAATGGGCAATGGCAGAAATGCTGAAAAAACCAAGTATTCTGAAAAAAGCACAAGATGAGGTGAGACACGTGTTCGATGACAAAGGACAGGTGGAGGAATCATGCATTCATGAGCTCAAGTATTTGAAATCAGTGGTGAAGGAGACACTGAGGATGCATCCACCATTGCCTCTTTTGCTTCCAAGAAAATGTGGAGACACGTGTCAGATAAACGGATACCAGATACGAGAAGACACCAAAATAATAGTGAATGCATGGGCTATTAACAGAGACCCCAAATACTGGAAAGATGCTGATTGCTTTCAGCCACAAAGATTCGTTGATAGCGATGTGGTGGATTACAAGGGGAGTCATTTTGAGTATATTCCTTTTGGTGCAGGGAGAAGGCAATGTCCTGGAATGTCATTTGGGGTTGCCAACGTGGAGCTCCCTCTTGCAATGTTGCTTTATCACTTTGATTGGAGTTTGCCAGTTGGAGAGGAGACACTGGATATGGATGAAGGGTTTGGTGTCACTGCTTCCAGGATTAAAGATTTGCATCTTCTTCCTTTTATTAAAAGGCCTTTGCCATTGCCAATTACCAACTCATGATGCTTTGGTGATAAGGCCCAAATATCGGCCCAACAAATGTCGGCTCAAGGTCCAACAGTTTGGACTCGGGATTACCACATCAAGTTCGAGTCTTATTTTCTGCCCGACGGATAGTGGAATTTTGTTTTAAGCTTTATTTTAGTAGTCATGACTCATGGTCACAGTCTTTTCCTTTCTTTTTTTTCTTTTTCTTTTTCAAAAGGTATTATTCAGGTATATTAAAGTTCGGTCGTAATAATGAAAAAGCTCAAGCTTTTAGTTTGGCTACAAATTCTCTTCCTTTACTTCAAAACATAAACCTATTGTCCACAACATAAAAAAATATATTCAATTTAATCAATATTACATGTCACTTTTTTTTTATGATATTATTTTATAAATGTAACATATTTTAAATAGAAATATAAGATGGAAATACATATGTAAATGTATAATAATTGAAATATGAGATGTCATGTGTCACAATTGTGGCAATCAAAAAGATAAAAATCATATAAATTGAGGAGAATGATAAAAATCCATTCCGTTACATGATTACTATAAATGATCACTCTTTCACCTTCATATTGTTATTATTATTGTCATTTTTTTTATTATTACATTATTGTCATTCCTTTATAAAAATAAAAAAAATCATAAATATATAATTAAATTGTTTTAAATATTATATCTCCACAGGTAATGAAGGGGGACCTTCGGAAGTAATATCCCGACCCACGTGTATAAATTCTAGGGCTTTGGCAGAAATGAGTAATCGTCACTCCACAGCCAAACCTAGTTGTGGGTACAAACAGTGGCGTATCCTTGTGTTAAGGCCCCCAAATTTTTCTATTTATTTCTAATATTATGTATGTATGTTAATTAAGAATTAAATTTACACTTATCCAGCCCTCTCTATTTATGTGCTAACAGTTAATTTTTTAATATTGAATATATATATATATATATACATATATATATATTTTTGAATATTGAATATATATATATATATATATATATCGATTATATTTAATTTTGTTGTTTTTAACCCCTCTATTAAATCAGTCTAACTCCGCCCCGGGCACAAAAGTCAGTGAACCAAAATGAAAATTGTGCTGATTCCGAAGATATATTTGTATATAAAATCGTATATTCGATCACATTCTTACACGCCACCGCTGCCTCCCTCTATATATGAATCATTCAATTTGACTTCTCTACGAATAGCGTTTTTGTCCTCACTAATTTCAAATTAATAAGCATGTGAAAATTAGATTTATTCATTTAAGAATGTATTTCAGGTGTATATTTTTCCCATTTAATATTCAAAATTATATTTTTTTTTTAACAAATAATCATACATTCCATCCAGGACTGGTCCTAACATTTTGAGGGCTTATGACGAAATAAAAAAATTTGGATCTATTGAAAAAAAAAAATTACCTCAACGATAAATATAACTTAAAATTTTGAAAATAAGAAGAAAAATGTATAAATCTCATTCAAAAGTCGGTGTACATAGATCAAATGTTTGTAGCACTTGCAATTCCGAATATAAACCATCAACATGAATATCAGATTTGTAATGATATGTAACAACACTCATACAATCTCTCATCATCTAATAAATGTCACTTTTTAGGATTAAAAAAATTAAATATACTCAAAGACTTCCAATTGCTCAAATCTACTCTTCAGAGATGAAATAATCATGTTAGTTATAACAAGAAAGTTACTGATTTTAAAAAAATTCTCAGTACACTGTAATTTTTCTTCATGACAATCTTCATCAAGTTATTTATATCTATGAATTTTACGTTTTTTTTTTTAAATATAGGATCAATTTACATTTTAGATGCAAACTCCTTAATGTCACAACAAATTAAGAACTTTCTTCCCTATAATTTTCAAAATAAGAAATCAAGTCATTTAAAGTCTTTATTACAACATCACAAAAACCTTTTTTTGATCGTTTGAGTCATTTAAATTACAAAGGAGCCTACTTTATTATTAATTATATAAAAAAAAATTTGGACCACAAATCTTTATTATCAATTATGATATATATATTTGGCCAAATTAATATAATGAATATGTTATAATTATATATATCTAATATTGGATAATCGGTCAACCTTCTTGCCTTAACACCGGTCTATTTTTGTTCCCATCACAATTAACCAAAACGTCCACATGATTAACCTAATCGTCGTTATCGATTTGATAAGATATACATTATCAAAAAAAAACTATGGGTCAATAAAACTTTCCTTGAAGGTGACAAAATTGACCATCGATACAATCATTCGAAAAATTCCACACGATATCCCTCAAATTAAGTAATTATGAAATGCAAAACTTTTGATTTTTTGGAAGTCCATGCATGAGTATAATATTATATTAGTAGACCAATACTACAAAACGAGATGATCGGATCCACTCAATCTACTAAATTCCATCGTCCAACACTCATGGAGATCCAATTCCCCTCACTCCTCACACTCATTCCCCTCTTCCTCTTCATCACCACTCTCATCTTCTTCAAATCCAAATCCAAAAACCCGACCCGAAATCTTCCCCCAGGGCCATGGAAATTGCCGTTGATCGGAAACTTGCACAACTTCACCGGAGCCGTGCCCCATCGCGCTCTGCATCAATTAGCCCTAAAACACGGGCCGTTGATGCATCTACAGCTAGGCGAACTCTCTGTTGTCGTTGTTTCCTCACCGGAAACTGCAAAACAAGTGATGAAAACTCACGATCTGAACTTCGCATCAAGGCCTCCGATCCTGGCAGCCGAGATCATGGGCTATGGCTGCACCAACATCACCTTCGGTCCCTACGGCGATTACTGGAGGCAGCTTCGGAAAATCTGCACGTTGGAGCTTCTGAGCGTGAAACGAGTCAAGTCGTTTAGATCGTTAAGAGAGCACGTGAATTCAGATCTAGTTAGATGGATCGGTTCGATGGAGGGAACGGCCGTTAACTTGACGGAGAAGGTTTACGCGTCCACGTATGCGTTCACAGCAACGGCGGCGCTGGGGAAGATGACCAAGGAACGGGAGGATTTGCTGCCGTTAATTAAGGAGTCGATTGGATTGGGGGCAGGATTTGACATTGCTGAGATCTATCCTTCCATCGGTTTGTTTCGAATGATGAGTAGACTGAGGAGGAGACTCAGTGAATTGCACGAAGAAGCAGATACGATATTTCAGAAGATCATCGATGATCATAAACTAGCTGCTCCTCATAAGCAGGAAGATCTGGTTGATGTACTTCTCAAATTTCAGGATCATGATGGACTTGACATTTCTTTGACCGACAACAACATTAAAACTGTTATCCTGGTTTGTTCTTCTTCATTTTAATCCCATTTTTATACAATAGGACGATATATATCCCTGATCATGACTAATAATAGCCAAATAAGATAAATGAAAATTTTAAGCTAGTCAATTCATAATAAAAATATTTTTTAGGAATTAAAAAATGTGGTTATATGATAAATGAGACTCGTTTCATTAAAGATATTTTCAATTTGACTAAAAGTGTTTTTTTATTTTTTATTTTTTTTCTTATCTTATTTAATTGAATATATGGGTGTAGTATATATAACTTTCTTCCGCTTTCTGCTTGTATTAATTTATGCTTTTGATGATTATTCCGGGTCAAATTGCATTTGAGTACATGAACCTCTGGATTTCTTTCCTTTTTTTTTTTTTTTAATGTGAACTAATGAATCGGATGGTGACCTTTACAATGGTAAGACTAGTTGTAATTAACAAAATGTCCAAATACTGAGTATCAGTAACATAAAATTCACGTAATTTCTTCCGTTGAAATAATATACTCTCAGCCATGTTTGGACTGAGTAGTCAAATTTGAATTTGAGCTTTTTCATGTTCAATTTATTATTTGTGCTAAAATTTATATAAATCTCAAGCCCACCTTCTTTTATCCAACGCCCACCTCCAATTTAATACGCACTATCTCACAATAAAAAAATAAAAAAAGGAAAAAAAACACTTATGATTAGAATAATTTTACCTACCTTAATTCTAATCATACTTTACAACATCATCTCACTGCGAACACAGAAGATTTTCAAAGTTGAAAAAGTACCGGACTAATAGCCAGCATTATTAATTTCTCAAAACTTGGTGCTTTAAAGATGTGGAAATATTCAAAATCATTGATATTTGATATAATCCAAGTTTGATGGAAGCAGGATGTATTGGCAGCAGGAAGTGACACATCATCGACAACAGTGGACTGGGCTATGGCAGAAATGCTGAAAAACCCAGGCATCCTGAAAAGGGCACAAGATGAGGTGAGACACGTGTTCGATAACAAAGGACACGTGGAGGAATCATGCATTCATGAGCTCAAGTATTTGAAATCAGTTGTGAAGGAGACACTGAGGATGCATCCACCATTACCTCTACTGCTTCCAAGAAAATGCCGCGACACGTGTCAGATCAACGGATACCAAATACCAGAAAACACAAAGATGATAGTGAATGCATGGACTATTAACAGAGACCCTAAATACTGGAAAGATGCAGAATGTTTTCAACCACAAAGATTTGTTGATGATGACGTGGTGGATTATAAGGGGAGTCATTTTGAGTATATCCCGTTTGGTGCAGGAAGAAGGCAATGTCCTGGAATGTCATTTGGGGTTGCCAACGTGGAGCTTCCTCTTGCAATGTTGCTTTACCATTTTGATTGGAGTTTGCCATTTGGACAGAAAACACTGGATATGGATGAAGGGTGGGGTGTCACTGCTGCCAGGATTAAAGATTTGTATGTTGTTCCTCTTATTACAAGACCTTTGCCTTTGCCAATCACCAACTCGTAACGATATCCTCTATTACATTTATTGTTATATTTTATATTTCATGATACATGTCGAATGTTAATTAGTGATATCATTTAATACACATAATAAAAGATCTCATATGGAGTCCATAGTTATTAATTGATTTGTTTCAATAAAAAGTAAACCACTTTGTTTCAATAAAAAGTAACGTTGCATCTCAAATTACCAGTCTGCCCTTCATGTATTAGATAATATTATTATGATGATGACTTTTGTGAGCTCATGGATCTAATTCCGATCGATCTATCCACAATTTGTAACTCATTAAGTAAAGTTTAACTTGCTAAAATATGTTTGAATTGTGGACAGTAAGAATCTGTCTCATGAAATTATATTTATGAGACAATATTATTAATAGGGTTAAATATAAAAAACAAATTAAAGTATAGACTTCTTTCATTTTCCAACTTAAATTTTTTTGTTTATCAAATTGCAACCTAAACTATTAAAATTTATAAAATTGCAACTTTTGAACAATTTTTCTACAAAAATGTGAACACGTAACCAGCATGCTGACTTCAAATGATGATCACCTTAAATTACAAGAATATCCTTATGTTTTCAGCGTGCGGGTCACGTGTTCACATTTTTGTCGGAAAATGGGTTCGAATTTGCAATTTGATAAAGTTTAATAGTTTAGGTTGCAATCTGTTAAAAAAAAATTGGTTGGAAAATGAAAAAAATCAATAATTCAATTTTTTTTTTTTTTGCATTTAACCCTTATTTGGTAAGAAATATTCACTGTGGATATTTCTTACAAAATATAAATTACCGAATATATCTCTATCAAAGATTATTATTTAAGGTTATAATAGTAATTTAAATTTTCATATTTAAATAATTTTATATTGAAATCATAGCTAATTAAAAATCTTATAGAATCCTATTATAATTAGAATTCTAATAAAATTGTTATATATAAGGTATTTGTATTATTATTTATTTCTTTAAATTAAATTGATCTTCACGTGCAACGCACATGATCTAAAACTCATATATATAAAAGTATCAAGAACTCTAAATATTAGTGAAAAGTACTCATTTGTAATAGAAGAATGCTGAGTTGTTATCAAGATGATTGTAGATATTGAGATAGTGGTACTCTCTTGTAATATTGTTTTATGGATTGTAAAGAGATTTCGACTAGCATATCATATGAAGTCACAATCATACTATTTTTAGATCTATATTGCTAAATTGATATGTATGTCTTGACGCGTTTAGTATCTCCTCCTCTGTTTTTCTTTTTTTGGAAACAAATTTTTTTTTTTTTTAACCATGGAAACATTGGAACATTTATTAATATTTGATATTTTAACTACGGTTATATGTTACATTAGCAATGATATACCCATAATTTGTGGGTAAAATTGATGCTGATAGTTAAACCTGAACAGAAAGGAAGTTTAGAATAAGTTGTTAATATGCAAATTTGAAAAGATATTGGTACATAAATTGACGATAGACCATGTTAATTAACCTTTCTTATAAAACATTCGGATTTTTTTATTTTTTCCAATATGTAGCATTGAGTTTAGTAATATATAATTGGAGATAGAAAATAAAAGAAAGTAGAAGGTAGGGCAGCAAGTTTGTGTGCTCAACACACAAAAACCAATCCAAAGAAAATCAAATCTGGAAATAAATTCCCACCTCTATTTTGCTTTTCTCAATTGGCGGGCGGTGGGATATTTTCATAGGAAAAATACTGTTTTAATGGACTTAAAAGTCAGAATTCATTCATGATTATATCACGTCTATATAAATAATAATAAATTTTTTTCAACTAATAATTTGTCATTAATGATAAATTCAAATATCCAAAAAGGAAATTTCTCCCTCAAAATATCAAAATATGAATTACTATATATATAATTTTTCATTTTAATTTAGGGTTAAATGCAAAAAACAACCCAAACTATTGGTTTTTTTCATTTTGCAACCTAAATTTTTTTTTTATCAGATTGCAACCCGAACTATTATAATTTATCAAATTGCAACTTTTGAACCATTTTTCGATGAAAACGAGAACACGTAACCGGCACACCGAAAACATAAGGGTAATTTTGTAATATTTTAATTAAATGTGACACTTATATGAAGTTAGCGTGTATGTCAAGTGTTCACGTTTTTGCCGAAAAATGGTTCAAAAGTTGCAATTTGATAAATTTTAATAGTTCAGGTTGCAATCTGATAAAAAAAAAAGTTTAGGTTGCAAAATAAAAAAAGTCAATAGTTTGGGTTGTTTTTTGCATTTAACCCTTTAATTTAAGTAAGAAAATTGTAGTTGACACATATCCAAGTTTTTAATAAATAGATTTATACAAAATATAAGTAATATGTTTGCATTTAAATCATTTTGATATCTTTTAAATATTTCCTAATCATATAAATTGTTAATGTAAATAAAAAAATTCTCCTAACAATTATTATTTTTCTCAAATAAGATTACCAAACATGTTATTATCTTGTAATATATACCACGAACATTGTAGTTCAAGTGATACCAAATTGTAATATTGTAGAGTGATACCAAATTGTGATAGCTATATATAATTTGAACTTGAATAATTTTCTAATTTTTATTGTACCATCTGTTCTACTTGCCCTGACTCATTTCCCTTTCCTTCCACACTGTTCCTAACTCATTAAAAAAATGGGTTAAATGCAAAAACAACCCAAACTATTGACTTTTTTCATTTTGCAACCTAAACTTTTTTTTTTATCAGATTGCAACCTGAACTATTAAAATTTATCAAATTGCAACTTTTGAACCATTTTTCGGCAAAAACGTGAACACTTGACATACACGCTAACTTCATATAAGTGTCACATTTAATTAAAATATTACAAAAATACCCTTATGTTTTCGGTGTGCCGGTTACGTGTTCTCGTTTTCATCAAAAAATGGTTCAAAAGTTGCAATTTGATAAATTATAATAGTTCGGGTTGCAATCTGATAAAAAAAAAAAATTAGGTTGCAAAATGAAAAAAACCAATAATTTGGGTTGTTTTTTGCATTTAACCCTAAAAAAATCACCTATTACATTTCAATAGTAATTAATAAAAATTGAGCACATAAGCAGGGTATTATCCAGTGAGACAACAATACAAAACCGTAACTTCTTTCTTTAAAAAAAAAAGGTGCAATTTCACTTCTCACTAATAAAACACTTTTAACATATTTGGAAAAACAAAGTTTACACATAAATTTCCTTTTATATGTAATTAATTTGTTTCGAAATAAAATTAATAACAATAGCTGATATTTTTCAAAGTCATCCACATAAATTTCATTGATAGTACGAGTATTTCAGAAAAGTTGTAACTTTTAATTATAAAATTATATATAATATATTTCACTATGTCGGTCAGTCTGTGAGCAACTGAGCATTTATCCTTTTTCATCAAAGTTGAAAATCCATTTGTCCACCACGTTTGTCTTTGTGTATGCCCAAAGGAAAAACATTTTATTTTTTCACTACCAGATCCAAAGAGAATAGGTTTCAGTCGATAAGACAAGGTATACCGACAGGTGACTTTTGGAAAAAGACAAAAAAAAGGCTGATTCTTTTTCTATTAGTATAGTCAACGATAAAAATTATGGTTTCGATAAAAATATCAATATCTTAATTCCACATAAATTTTATAGCAATATCGATATATATTTATTATATTTTCCCGATATTTCATCAATTTTTCTATAATTTGTATTATGAAGCCACCGATATCAAAATTGATACCGATATTTATCAATATTTTACTGATATTTTAACAAAATTTCTCGTTTTTAAGTGAAAAAATGAAAATATTGAAGATATATCGATTGCACCTCATTTTTGTATCGATCACATGAAAAAATGTAAATTTCGAAAAAATATAGGAGATATTTCCGGATATTTTCATATATAAAACCCTGATCACCAACTGCATACTGATACAAAACCAGGCCTACTCAGAAAACATTCTACGCTGCCACAAACAAGAAAATGTTTCTTCAAACAACTTCATCGTCCTACTTCTTCACGGGTATGTCTGTTTTTGCTTCTCAGTTCCACTCCTTTTCCATTAATGACATGGGTGGAGATGTATTCCTTAACCCACTTTTCTTGCGTTTCTTCACTGCTTCTTTGCACCTAGGTTTGTTAGCTATCGTATTTATTTCATGGGTTTACAAGAAATTTTGGAACAATGGAGTTGAAAAGGAGAAACATAGTGGTAGGCATACTGGTCTTTTGTACTACAAACCAACCCTTATTTCGTGTTTAAGTCTTTCATTGTTTAATCTCATTCTGAGCCTATTGAACATGTTCTATTGGTATAGAAGTGGTTGGTCTGATGAAAAGATTATAACATTGTCGGATTTGGGAGTGAAAACCGTTTCTTGGTTGGTTCTCTATCTTTTCTTGCAAATCCATTATGTAAAATCTAGGGAGACTAAATACCCGCCTGTTTTAAGGCTTTGGTGGGGGCTTTTCTTGTTCGTTTCTTGTTATTGCCTTGTAGCGGACTTCGTTTATTTCAAAAGGCACCAATATTTATCCACTCTGTTTTGGGCCTCTGACATTTTCTCTCTATTCATGGGTTTTCTCTTCTGTTATGTTGGGTTTTTGGGTGAGAAAAAAGATGATGATACTGTTCTTCATGAACCCCTTTTGAATGGTGGTCTTAGTAATGGTATCGAGTCAAACTTAGCTCCCAAAGGGGATGAAACCGTTACCCCTTACGCTGAAGCTGGTTTTTTTAGCCTCTTTACTTTCTCTTGGATTAATCCTTTAATCGCTCTTGGATACAAGAGAACATTGAACCTTGAGGATGTTCCTCAACTTGCCTTTCCTGATACTGCTAGAGGGGCATTTCCAATTTTGAACAATAAGTTGGAGGCTTGTCGTGGAGATGGTAACAAAGTCACCACGATGATGTTGGCGAAGGGATTGATTTTAACCAGCTGGAAAGAAATTGTTATATCTGGCGTGTATAAGCTCGTGGACACATTGGCTTCTTATGTTGGTCCGTACCTCATTGACAACTTTGTCCAGTACTTAAATGGACATAGAAATTTCAAAAATGAGGGTTATGTATTAGTATCTGCATTTTTCATTGCAAAGTTGTTTGAGTGTTTCGCACAGAGACATTGTTATTTTAAACTTCAGCAGGCCGGATATAGGGCAAGGGCAGCATTGGTTGCCAAAGTCTATAACAAGGGGTTGACTCTTTCGTGTCAATCGAAGCAAGTACATTCATCGGGGGAGATTATAAATTTCATGTCTGTAGATGCTGAGAGAATAGGTGACTTTTGTTGGTACTTGCATGATCTGTGGGTTGTAGTTTTACAGGTTGTCCTTGGTTTATTAATATTATATAAAGATGTTGGGCTTGCTTCAATAGCTGCTCTTCTTACTACTGTTTTGGTGATGTTAGCAAATGTTCCACTTGGGAAATTGGAAGAGAAATTTCAGGATGGGTTTATGAAATCTAAAGATAAAAGGATGAAGGCGACATCAGAAATATTGAGGAATATGAGAATTCTCAAGCTTCAGGCTTGGGAGCTGAATTTTCTTGCTAAAATTCAGGATCTTAGGAAAGCTGAGACAGGCTGGTTGGCGAAGTATCTTTACATTGTAGTCATCAGCACGTTTGTATTTTGGGGTGCTCCTACATTCGTATCTGTGGCAACTTTTGGTGCTTGTATGCTGATGGGGATCCCACTTGAGTCGGGAAAGATATTATCTGCTTTGGCAACCTTTAGGATTCTTCAAGAGCCTATTTATAATCTTCCTGATACAATATCTATGATAGTTCAGACCAAAGTCTCTCTTGATCGAATTGCATCATTTCTTTCTCTTGACGACCTGCAACCAAATGTAGTAGAGAAGCTTTCAGTTGGTAGTTCTGATGTAGCTGTTGAGATAATCAATGGTAACTTTTCTTGGGATGTATCATCTCCCAGTCCTACACTGAAGGGTATTAACTTTAAAGTGTCGCGTGGCATGAGGGTTGCAATTTGTGGCACAGTTGGTTCTGGCAAGTCGAGTTTGATTTCCTGTATATTGGGTGAAATGCCAAAAATATCCGGGGTTATTAGGCTCTGTGGGACAAAAGCATATGTTGCTCAGTCACCTTGGATACAAAGTGGAAAGATTGAAGAAAACATATTGTTCGGTAAGAACATGGACAGACAACAATACAACAGGGTCCTGGAAGCATGTTCACTCAATAAAGACCTGGAGATTCTGTCGTTTGGCGATCAAACTGTTATTGGTGAGAGGGGAATCAACTTGAGTGGTGGACAGAAGCAGAGGATACAGATTGCAAGGGCTCTTTACCAAGATGCTGACATTTATTTGTTAGACGATCCGTTTAGTGCTGTGGATGCGCATACAGGAACTCATCTTTTTAACGTAAGCACCACCTCGTCTTGTTACTATATCATATATGTTTTGTTGATCCCATATTAACATTAGTCATTTGTAATGGCAGGAATGCATTCTGGGGTTACTGAAGTCTAAAACTGTGATTTACGTTACACACCAAGTGGAATTTCTGCCCTCTGCGGACCTAATTTTGGTGAGCCTTTCGTCTCTAAATTGTTTTATAACGCATGAAAACCTTGATCAAGTAACATAGCCTAATCTTTTAATTATCAGGTTATGAAAGACGAGGAAATAAAACAAGCTGGCAAGTACAATGATATTCTCAAGTCCAGAAGTGACTTCATGGAACTTGTTGGTGCACACCAGGAGGCTTTATCAGCTCTTGATTCCATTAATGTGGAGACAACAGCCAGTGGTGAGAAAAGAAGCTCTACAATTGCTAAGCCTGTTCTGCAGAGACAGGAATCGCGAAGTGATTGTAATGATAAAATAGACCACATTGCGGAAACTAAGGCTCAGATTGTCCAAGAAGAAGAAAGGGAAAAGGGAAAGGTTGGACTATCAGTTTACTGGAAATATCTAACAACAGCATACGGAGGCTTTCTAGCACTTGTTGCGTTGCTAGCGCAAATTTTGTTTCAGATACTTCAAATTGGAAGCAATTATTGGATCGCTTGGGCAACTCCTGTGTCCAAGGATGTGACACCACGTGTTGGAGGCTCTACTCTTATCATTGTCTATGTCGCTTTGTCGATTGGAAGTGCTCTTTGCATTTTTGGCAGAGCCTTAACTGTAGCATCCATCAGCTATAAGACAGCGATAACACTCTTTAACAAAATGCATCTGTGCATATTTCATGCCCCCATGTCTTTCTTTGACTCCACCCCTAGTGGGCGAATTCTCAGCAGAGTATGTGAAAATGTGTTTTTATTAGTTTTTCTCATGGTATATTTGGTATATCTTTTTGACCCAAGATTCGTTCTTTCTCAGGCATCAACGGACCAAAGTACAGTGGATTTGGACATGGCTTCTACAATTGGGCTATTTGCCTTTTCCGTCGTACAACTTCTTGGAATTATTGCTGTCATGTCACAAGTGGCATGGCAAGTCTTCATTATCTTCATTCCAGTGATCGCAATTTGTATATGGTTGCAGGTAAGCTCTTTTATCCCTGCAGTTTTGTTTCTTTTCTTGTGTACACAACATATGTGTCAATGAAATGTTCCCGTTTCAGCGTTATTACATAGCTTCAGCTAGAGAACTTGCTCGACTTTGTGGGGTTTGCAAAGCTCCCGTTATACAACACATCTCAGAGACACTCTCAGGTTCTATCACAATTAGAAGCTTTGATCAGGAACCCAGATTTCAAGATGTAAGCATGAGACTAATAGATGGATATTCGCGACCTAAGTTTCACATGTCTGCTGAGATGGAATGGATATGCATGAGGTTGGATGTGCTGTCTTTCTTCACATTTGCCTTTTCATTGATTTTCCTGATATCTCTTCCAGAAGGGGCAATTGATCCAAGTGAGTGTTATATAATAAATATTCATATTTGTGAATTTCGGCTTTTAGCATACTGAATTATTTATCTATATGTATTGCAGGTGTTGCTGGATTAGCAGTAACATATGGTCTCAATTTAGATTCTTTGCAATCATTGGTCGTCTGGGTTCTTTGCTTCATGGAAAATAAAATCATATCGGTTGAAAGAGTACTTCAGTACACCAATATTCCAAACGAACCTCCTCTTGTTGTCGAGTCAAATAGGCCAGAGAGTCGCTGGCCTATACTAGGAGAAGTTAATATCAAAGATCTTCAGGTGATTGTTTACTGGACTTACATTAATAGTTAAAATCATTTTTATGATACTTGTATATTAGTGCTGACCTGGATGATCTGTGTAATATATCTATAGGTTCGATATGGACCTCACATGCCTTTTGTGTTACGAGGCCTTACATGTACTTTCTTTGGAGGAAAGAGAACTGGAATAGTAGGGAGGACGGGAAGTGGTAAATCCACTCTCATTCAGACCCTCTTCCGAATTGTTGAACCAACAGTCGGACAAATACTCATTGATGGTATCGATATCTCATCTATTGGATTGCATGATTTACGATCCAGATTAAGCATAATCCCACAAGATCCAACCATGTTCGAGGGAACTGTTCGTAATAACCTGGATCCCCTTGAAGAGTATAGAGATGAGCAGATATGGGAGGTGGGCTAAGTCTCAATAGAAGGATTCAAAAAATTTCCTTGATTGAATGTTGATTAATTTTTTTTTATTTTCTTTCAGGTTCTTGATAAATGCCAGCTCGGTGATGAGATCCGGAAAAAGACAGAGAAGCTTGATTCTGCAGGTTTACATCATTCACCCTTCTTATTAACAAATTGTTTAACTCCATATGGTATTCATTTATCGAGTTTCATGTCTTAAATATAACTAACCATCCAGTGTCTGAGAATGGAGAGAACTGGAGTGTTGGTCAAAGGCAGCTAGTTTGTCTTGGGCGTGTGCTATTAAAGAAATGCAAGGTTCTAGTGCTCGATGAGGCAACTGCTTCTGTTGATACTGCAACTGATAATCTGATTCAACAAACGCTCAAAAATCATTTCACTGACTCAACAGTGATAACAATCGCACACAGGATAACATCTGTTGTTGACAGCGATATGGTTTTACTTCTAGATAATGGTATGCCAACTCTTGTCTCATGCACGGTACATCAATTTTCAACACTCTGTCAGTCTTGGATTTACTTGGTTGTTTACTTGATGCAGGACTTCTTAAGGAATATGATTCCCCAGCAAATTTGTTGGAGGACAGGTCGTCTTCATTCGCCAAGCTCGTAGCAGAATACAGCATGAGATCATGCTCTAGTTTTGAAAATTTTTCAAGTATCTGAGTATACGAACAGCAATATGATGATGACGAAACTGTTATAGAAATCCAAGGTGCATGAACTCAAGCCTGTGAGATGAAGTTCCTTATCCACGTTGAGCTTGTCCTTTTGTTGCATGATGCAAATAGCATGGGCAACAAGTTTTGGCAACACTATTAAAACTTGATGCTTTATAGATGTGGTAGTAAAAATAATTGATGGAATCCAATTCTAATCATGTGTGGAAGCAGGATGTATTAACAATGGATTGGACAATGTCAGAAATGCTGAAAAACCCGAGTCCTGAAATAGGCACGAGATACCAGAAAACACGAAGATGATAGGGAATGCATGGGCTATTAACCAAGACCCCAGATACTGGAAAGATGCTGAATGTCCTGAAATGTCATTTGGGCTTGCCAACGTGGAGGTCCCTCTTGCAATGTTTCTTTAGCATTTTGATTGGAGTTTGGCTGTTGGAGAAAAAACACTAGATATGGATGAAGGTTTGGTATAACTGCTGCATGGATTAAAGATCTGTGTTGCTCCTCTAATCGCTTCGTCTCAATAAAATAGTGTTTTATCTCAGATTCATGTTCTTCCTTCATGTAATAGATAATAGATATATATATATATATATATATATGTATATATATGTAATGTAGTGAGAATTTCAAGTACTAGTGAAATACAGAAATAAAGTGTTCATTTGTAATAGAAAAATGCGAGCTGAATTAATAATTATGAATATTGAAATGGAGGTAGGCCTCTTTTTCTTAGATCGTCCAAAAAAATTTAGGTTGGCTATCAATCTTCTATCCGAATTATTGTATTTTTTTAGTAGGTGTCTAAACTTAAAAAATTTCAATCATTAGTCATTCTTTTCAAAATTTTCCAATTGCTATCTCAAGCTCAATTTTTGACATATTTTGCAGCCAAAATTTACCAGAAAACTCAAAAATACAATTTACTTCTAAATATCTGTGAAAAGAGTAAGTCTAAATCTCTTACTTCTAAATATCTGTGAAAAGAGTAAGTCTAAATCTCTTGTGAGACCGTCTCACGCAAACTCAAATATACAATTTACTTCTAAATATTTGTCAGAAGAGTAAGACCATCTCACGCATAAAGAGTAAGTCTCTTGTGAGACCGTCTCACGCATTTTTATTGCATTGCGTAAGACGGGTCAACCCACAACTCAATCATCCACAATCCAAACCCTACAATTTACATGTTGTTTGTGGGTGATGGAGTTTCGTCTCATGGTAACTATTCGGTTTGTGGGTGATGGGGTTTCGTCTCACGGTAACTATCCGTGAGACAGTCTCACATGAGTTTTTGTGTTGTCAAAAATGCATGATTCATATGACAAAATAACCCTTATTCGAAGTTAAACTATAATCCTAAGTTGATCTCATGATTCTAATTCGATCCAATCACGAATCGATAAAAAATAATTCTAGGATTTTTAACGATTTCTGTTCGATTCAAGTTTAAATCGAATGAGAATCTTTAAATTAACTTAGGGTCTCATGATTCTAATTCGATTCAATCACGAATTGAGAAAAAATCATTCTAGGATTTTTAACGATTTCTGTTTGATTCAAGTTTAAATCGAATGAGAATCTTTAAATTAACTTAGGGTCTCATGATTCTAATTCGATTCAATCACGAATCGAGAAAAAATCATTCTAGGATTTTTAACGATTTCTGTTCGATTCAAGTTTTAATCGAATGAGAATCTTTAAATTAACTTAGAGTTATAATTTAGCTTCGAAAGGGAGACATTTTGGTGTATGACTCGTGCATTTTGGTTGATGTTTGAAGGTAGCCCACGATTTCGAGTTTTTTGGTGGATTTTTTTTGTTGAAAAATATATCAAAATTTGAGTTTAAATAGCAACTGCAAAATTTCAAAGAGAATGACTAGTGATTGGAAAATTTATTGAGTTTAGACACCCGCTAAAAAAAATACAATAGTTCAAATAAGAAATTGATATTAATCATAGATTTTAATACGTTTCGTGTAGCATATTATATTTAAGTCATTACCTACTATTTTAAGGTCTCTTTGCCAAATTTGTTACATCTTGACGTGGTCAGTATGTCTCTTCTATTTTTTATGTTTGCCGCAAATTGTTATATTGTTTTAGTATGTGTCGGAATACATGAATGATTACCTACTCCGAATAGGTTAAATGTAAATATGTTTATTGAACACATCGAGATTATTGATTTGGTCAGGCTTGATAGACCAATAACTCAAATTGACAATAGACCATGTTAACCTTTCTTATAAAACGCTAGTAATACTCATACGCATTACACAATTTGTTATATAATTTCTAATAGTTATAATGTTTTAATAATAATAGTTGTTCAAAAAAAATGTTTTAATAATAGAACTTAATAGCATATTATTTTAATTTGAAACATATAATATTTTCAGTATTTGTATCAATAGAAATCTATATATTTTAAAATTTAATATATGTTATTCTAAATAATTGTATTTAATTATATAACAATTTTAAAATACAAACTATAACATACACATTTAAAAATATTATAGTTTATAATAATAATAATAATCTAGATAAGAAACGATTCATTCTCTTTATTATTTAATCTTATATAATCTAGAAATAACTTAAAAATAAAAATAAAAAAAGGAATTTTTAATAGTATACAAATATAGCTTGCTAAGAAAGTTTTATTTTCCATCTTTTGAATACATTTTTTCATAACATGACACTTTTTAAACGAGAAATTTGCAAATTTGTAATTTTTTTTCTATTTTCTTACTCTTATATTATTATAAATCAGTCATGTTACCCTACCAACCGTGAGCATGTTAATGTATGCCTACGATTGATGTGTCAAATATCCAACACATCAATTAATTTCATTTTCCATATAATCAATGGATGAGATCATTATACGTCATCGATGAACATATTAAAAATTGTACACAGTGGACACTTTTTTCATTTTCGTATTATGGATGGAGATTAAACTTTTTTACATATTAAAAATTGTACACAGTGGACACTTTTTTCATTTTCGTATTATGGATGGAGATTAAACTATTTTTTTTTTTAAGGTTGAAGTATAGTAATACACTATTAAATTTGAGATGGAAAACAAATGAAAGTGGGAGGTTGGAGCAGTGGGCCAGTAACAAAATGTGGTGGTGTGGGCAGCAAGTTTGCGTGCTCAACAAACAAAATCCAATCCAAAGAATAACAAATCTGGATTAAATAACCTCTATTTCGCTTTTCTCAATTGGCGGGCGGCATTTTCCATGGAAAATACTGTTTCAGTGGACTTAAAACTTAAAAGTCAGATTGCATATCATCATATCAAGTCTATATCATTAATTAATTGATTTTGTTCAAGTAATAAATATTTCATTAATGGTAAAGTATTATTTATACATATATTTGGTTATATGTAAACGACATGAATTAATTATATTCGAACAAGTGTAAAAATGACACCACTAATTTACATATAATATGAATTAAAAATAATGAAATATAAGATAAATATCAAATTAAAATAGATGATCTGGTTCGAATTTCACGGGATACTATTTCATTGATAGCGACTGTAAAATTTGTTTTATATGACCAAATTTCTTTTATATTTACGTGTTTCATAAAGTCGATCATAGATGAACTATTATTATTATTATGAAATATAATATATATATATTATATTGTCTTTGTACACTAAATACAAATTGAACAAATAATTTTGTGAGAGAGAAATGAAGAAATGACGTAAGAAAACTATATACGATGATTCAAGTATAAAAGTGGAATATACAAATTATAAAAAATATAAAAAGAAAGACTAATTATTATGATTGAAAGAAATATTATTATATAAATAATTTAATTTGACGAAAATATAAATCAACAAATAAAATAAAAAATATTTAAAATAAAATTAACAATTAAAATTATTAAAGTTATATGACAATTCGTGCAATGTACATATGAAAAATTATTTGTATATGATACATGTTTTAAATTAAAATAATAAAAAATATTATAAATAATTTGTTAATAATTATAATTTTATTATATTATTACAAATTACAAATATTAACTTTGGTTGCGTCAAAGTTGAAATTCACTTGTCTTCCTCACTAATCACTATCAAGCTGAGACTCTGAGTTTTGTCCACCACGTTTCCTATGTCCAAGGAAAAAACTTTTATTTTTTTTGTTCTTGTGACTTCTCATTATCTTTTTATTGAATAAAAGGAAAAGAAAAAAGAAAAAAAGAAATTGTCTTTCCATTAAATATTTGGGATCCCGGCCCACTGTACACAATTTTTAAATAAAATGAAAAAAAATACACTGAAATATAAGTTATTTAAAAAAGTACACTTAAATATAGTGAATGTTACCAAAATACTACATTTTTTGACTAGTCTTCATGTGAATAGTGTATAGATGTGATTGTTTCGGTCAGTAAATAAGGCATACCCCAAATATATATTTTTGGATATTCGTTAAACCCTAAAAAATAAGATTTTAACGAAGAATATGGGATCATTTTTGATATTTTCGTTAACCCAAAAAAATGAGTGTTTAACGAAAATTAAACCATATTTTCGTTAATTTACAATTTTCGTTAAACCCATATTTTGTGGGGTTAATGAAAATATCAAAAATTATAATTATTGTTCGTCAAACCCTTATTTGTTAGGGTTTATCGAAAATATCCAAAAAATATATATTTTCGTTAAACCCTCTAAAAAAATAAAAAAATAAGTATTTAACGACTTCTAAAAATTACAATTATTGTTCGTTAAACCCTAAATGTTGGGGTTTAACGAAAATTGTAAATTATACCATTATTTTCGTTAAACCCTAAAAAATTAGGGTTTAACGAAAATATCAAAAGCTAGGTTAATTTTCGTTAAACCTCCAAAATTAGGGTTTAACGAAAATATTTTCCTAGGATTATATTTTCGTTAAACCCTAATTTTGGAGGTTTAACTAAAATTAACCCCCTACTTACCTAATTTTATTTTATTTTACCCTATTCCTTTGATATAACAAATCGTTGTCAATTAAGTCGGAGGAAATCTTATTGAAACTTAAAAAAACAAAAAAAATGTATTTCTTTATTTCTTTTTTATCATACACTATGGTCACCATATATTTGACCATAAAAGGAATATTATGGTCCCCACCACCCCCACAACCACCTATCACTATTCTACTTTAATTGACACTTTAATATGTATAGGACAAAATTTGTGTCCTAGCCTTTAACGAAGATTTTGAAAAATTTCATCCCCTTCTCCACTACCTCTCTCTCTCGCGACTCCTCTCTTCTCTTATTTGGGGATTTTTTTTTTGTTTGGGTTCTTTTGTTGTGAAAAGTTCGTGAAGTGCATTGCCGAAAAAGTTCGTAAAATCCATTGCCGGAAAAGTTCGTGAAATGGCCGAAGTAGAGGTTAGAATCTCAACCAATATACTTTATTTTTGTATATGTTTAATTTAGAATTTATGTTCAAATGCATGTTGGAAAATTGTATATGTTGTTTGTTTGTTGAATTTATGTATATATGTTATAGGGTTTGTGATATATTATTATTCATTCATTAGGATATATGATTTATTTATAATGTTTTTGTGGTATATTATTGTTGATTAATTAGCACTATGTATATGAACGAGAATATATGAATTTGTGAATTAGGGTTGAAGTTGTTATATTTAATTAGATTATGGTCGAATTATATGGATTAAGAAGAAGATTGTTCGTGAATTGAAGGTAATTGTTCGTGAAACCTTTAAAATCAAGGTTTAACGAACAATTACCTATTGTTCGTTAAACCATATAATTATAGGGTTTAACGAACAATAGGTAATTGTTCATTAAACCAATCATTCGTTATGCTGCCACTATACTTGGAACAATTGAAGTTGGCAAATCCGGGTACAAAGACAGATTTGGAGACACATGAGAATGGAAAATTTAAATATGTGTTCTTCGCCTTAGCTGCATCTATTCAAGGATTTCATCAATATTCAAGACTAGTTATAGTGATAGATGGTTGTCACCTGAAAGGCCAATATAGAGGGATCGGGTTTGTCGCTGTGACGGAAGATGGAAATGATCAGATTTTCCCTTTGGCCATTGGTATAGGCGACGTGGAAAACGACAGGTCGTGGACTTGGTTTTTGAAACGTTTGCACGAAGCGTTTGGATGTCCGGATCAATTGCTTCTCGTTTCCGACCAGCACAAAAGCATTACTAATGCCGTCGCCGAAGTGTATCCACAAGCAACTCATGGACTTTGTTGATTTCATTTGCAACAGAACTTAGCAAAATATGGATCACGTTTCGTCGATCTATTTCACAAAGCAACATATGCATATGAGTGCAACGAATTCGAGAGGTCAATGTTTGAGAATCGTATTTCTGAATTGTTATTATTTATTGTTGTTGATTGTTTTAACTACATTATGGTACAAATATTATAGATACATGACCTCCATAGATGAATCGGGTGTAAAAGGTGCAATTGACGCCCTGACTACGGCGGGAATGAGTAGATGGAGTCGAGTAAAATGTCCCGTTCGTAGATACAATTTCATGACATCAAATGTCGCCGAAAGCTGGAATGCTCGACTTAGATGGGCCAGAAAGCTACCTGTATGTTCTTTCTTGAAATCTGTTAGACGGATTACTGAAAGATGGTTTTACGAACGAAGGACAGCCGCCCTGGAGAGACAAAACATTTTGACTAATGCAGCACATGACAAATTGGTCGAAGCAATGAAGCTTTCTCGACGAATGACCGTGGAGCCACTCGCACGATACAAATACAAGGTGATAGACAGGAATAAGATTTACATTGTCGAACTATCTCGATACGAGTGCTCCTGTCTAGTTTTCCAAAGCGATCTGATACCGTGCTCACACGCATGTGCATCAATAAGGTCAGCGTCTTTGTGGAAATTTTAATTTATTGTTGACGAAATCATGATGTGAAATTGATTGATTAACGGTAACAATAATGTACCTTCCATGCATGTGCAGCTTTGCAAAGACAGATGTAACTTCATTCGTCAGTCAGTATTACACAACAGAATCATTGAGGGGAATGTGGGGAGGAGAAGTCAACCCTGTGCCAGATCCGCAGGATTGGATTGTGGGAGAATTTGCCACAAAGGAAAAATATATTCCGCCGGACAAACCTAAACAGGCGGGTCGGCCAAAAGCAAAATGAATACCCTCCACCGGTGAGCATGCCGGAACTTCACGCAAGGCCACGTCCTGTAGTCGTTGTGGAAAACCAGGGCATAATAAGTCTAGATGTACCGAATTCATGGCATTGGAGTATCAAGCAGTCGTAGACGAGGGTCAGGGTCACATAAGTGGAAGGAAGAAAAAACATTGCTCTGTGTGTGGGTCATCAGAACATACAAGAAGGAAATGTCCGGTTTATTTGGCATCGAACATGGGAAACTGATGGGACGACGCATTCGGGAAACAAATTTTGGGTGTCTTCGATATTTCGTTTAATAGCTGAAAATATTCGTGTTATAGTATAAGAATTTCATTTAATAGTACAAGTTTTAGAGAACTTCGTGTAATAATATAAATTTGTCGAAGAGGTCAGTATCTGTTTCCCTTTAATTTAAATTTTAGGCTGTCATTTTTTTTCGTGTAATAATATAAATATATATATTAAAAAAAATATTACGAATATACTAGAAGAGAAACAAATTACAAGTATACTAGAATTATTAATTCAAACAATTACAAATATATTTAAAGTTATATTAATTTTCATAAATATAAATATACTAGAGAAATATAAATATAAATTCATATTTTTGGTTAAACCCTAAAAAAAAAAAAAGAGGTTTAACGAAAATGAAACCAAAATTTTCGTTAAACCCTAATAAATTAGGGTTTAACGAAAATTATGGTCTCATTTTCGTTAAACCCTTATTTTTATTTTTGAGGGATTAACGAAAATGAGACCATAATTTTCGTTAAACCCTAATTTATTAGGGTTTAACGAAAATTATGTATAGTTTATAATTTTCGTTAAACCCCTAAAAGTAGGGGTTTAACGAATAAGTGTAATAAGGCTCATTACACCTTAATTTTTTTAGGGTTTAACGAAAATATATATATTTTGGATATTTTCGTTAAACCTTAAAAATAGGGGTTTAACGAACAATAATATAATTTTCGTAATGGATATTTTCGTTAAACCCTAAAACTAGGGGTTTAACGAACAATAATATAATTTTCGTGGTTTAATAATTCATTTTGGATATTTTCGTTTAAGGGTTTAACGAAAAATTATTTAACAATTTGGGTATTTTGGGGTATGACTCATTGACATGATTTTAATCACTAAGCCAACAATCACATCTCTACACTGTTAACATGAAGATTAGTCAAAAAATGTGGTATTTTGATAACATTCACTATATTTAAATGTAGTTTTTTAAATAACCTATATTTTAATGTATTTTTTTTTTTTTTATTTAAAAATTGTTTACAGTGACGATTTCCCTTAAATATTTTATATAAAACCCTCGATTACACCAACTGACTTTCGTCACTCAAAACAAGTTCGTTTGCATACTGAAACGAAACCTACTCAGAAAACATTCTACGCTGCCAGCCTGCCACTAACGAATAAATGTTTCTTCAACCATCTTCATCGTTCTCCTTTTTCACGGGTATGTCTGTTTTTTCGATTAATGACATGAGTGGTGGAGATGTATTCCTTAACCCTGTTTTCTTGCGTTTCTTCACTGCTTCTTTGCACCTTGTTTTGTTGGCTATCGTATTTAGTTCATGGGTTTATAAGAAATTTTGGAACAATGGAGTTGAAAGGGAGAAACATAGTGGTAGGCATACTAGTCTTTTGTACTACAAACCAACCCTTATTTCGTGTTTAAGTCTTTCATTGTTTAATCTCATTCTGAGCCTATTGAACCTGTTCTATTGGTATAGAAGTGGTTGGTCTGATGAAAAGATTGTGACCTTATTGGATTTGGGGGTGAAAACCGTTTCTTGGTTGGTTCTCTATCTTTTCTTGCAAATCCATTATAGAAACTCAGGAGAGACAAAATACCCGCTTGTTTTGAAACTTTGGTGGGGGCTTTTCTTGTTCGTTTCTTGTTATTGCCTTGTAACGGACTTCGTTTATTTCAAAAAGCACCGATATTTATCCACTCTGTTTTGGGCCTCCGACATTTTCTCTCTGGTAATGGGTTTTGTCTTCTGTTATGTTGGGTTTATGAGTGAGAAAAAAGATGATGATACTGTTCTTCATGAACCCCTTTTGAATGGTGGTCCTAGCGGTAGTATCGAGTCTAATGAAACTCCCAAAGGGGATGAAACTGTTACCCCTTATGCCGGAGCTGGTTTTTTTAGCCTCTTTACTTTCTCTTGGATTAATCCTTTAATCGCTCTTGGATACAAGAGAACATTGAACCTTGAGGATGTTCCTCAACTTGCCTTTCCGGACACTGCTAAAGGGGCATTTCCAATTCTGGAGAATAAGCTGGAGGCTTGTCACGGAGAAAGTGACAAAGTTACCACAATGATGTTGGCGAAGGGATTGATTTTGACCACCTGGAGAGAAATTGTTATATCTGGCGTGTATGTGCTCGTGTACACATTGGCTTCTTATGTTGGTCCATACCTCATTGATACCTTTGTCCAGTACTTAAATGGACAAAGACATTTCAAAAATGAGGGTTATGTATTAGTATCTGCATTTTTCATTGCAAAGTTGTTTGAGTGTTTTGCACAGAGACATTGGTTTTTCAAAGTTCAGCAGGCTGGATATAGGGCAAGGGCAGCATTGGTTGCCAAAGTCTATAACAAGGGGTTGACTGTTTCATGTCAATCAAAACAAGGACATACAACAGGGGAGATTATAAATTTTATGTCCGTAGATGCTGAAAGGATAGGTGACTTTGGTTGGTACATGCATGATCCGTGGATGGTCCTTTTACAGGTTGCCTTAGCATTATTTATATTATACAAAGATGTTGGGCTTGCTTCATTAGCTGCACTTGCTGCTACTGTTTTGGTGATGTTAGCAAATGTTCCACTTGGGAAATTGCAAGAGAAGTTTCAGGATGGGTTGATGAAATCTAAAGATAAAAGGATGAAGGCTACATCAGAAGTCTTGAGGAATATGAGAATTCTCAAGCTTCAGGCTTGGGAGTTGAAGTTTCTGGCTAAAATTCAGGATCTTAGGAAAGTTGAGACAGGCTGGTTGGCTAAATATCTTTACACTATAGCCATCACCACATTTGTATTTTGGGGTGCTCCTACATTCGTATCTGTGGCAACTTTTGGTGCTTGTATGCTGATGGGAATCCCACTTGAGTCAGGAAAGATATTATCTGCTTTGGCAACCTTTAGGATTCTTCAAGAGCCTATTTATAATCTTCCTGATACAATATCTATGATAGTTCAGACCAAAGTCTCTCTTGATCGAATCGCATCCTTTCTCTCTCTTGACGACCTGCAACCAGATGTAGTAGAGAAGCTTTCAGTTGGTAGTTCTGATGTAGCTGTTGAGGTAATCAATGGAAACTTTTCTTGGGATGTATCATCTCCTAGTCCTACACTAAAGGATATTAACTTTAAAGTGTCGCACGGCATGAGGGTTGCAATTTGTGGCACAGTTGGTTCTGGCAAGTCGAGTTTGATTTCCTGTATATTGGGTGAAATGCCAAAAATATCTGGGGTTATAAGGCTCTGTGGGACAAAAGCCTATGTTGCTCAGTCACCTTGGATACAAAGTGGAAAGATTGAAGAAAATATATTGTTCGGTAAGAACATGGACAGACAACGATACAACAGGGTCCTGGAAGCATGTTCACTCAAGAAAGATCTAGAGATTCTCTCGTTTGGGGATCAAACTGTTATTGGTGAGAGGGGAATCAACTTGAGTGGTGGACAGAAGCAGAGAATACAGATTGCAAGGGCTCTTTACCAAGATGCTGACATTTATTTGTTAGACGATCCATTTAGTGCTGTGGATGCGCATACAGGAACTCATCTTTTTAACGTAAGCACCACCTCGTCTTGTTTCCACAATTTTTTTTTTCTATATCTTATATGTTTTATGACAAGTTCTTGTCTCATGATTACACTTGTAGATCCTGTATTAACATTACTCTTTTGTAATGGCAGGAATGCATTCTGGGGTTACTGAGTTCTAAAACTATTATTTTTGTTACACACCAAGTGGAATTTCTGCCCGCCGCGGACCTCATTTTGGTGAGTTGTTTATCACTGACTTTTTTTGTCATGAGAACTTCTGTCAAGTAAGATAGCCTAATCTTTTAATTATCAGGTTATGAAAGATGGAGAAATTAAACAAGCTGGCAAGTACAATGATATTCTCAAATCCGGAAGTGACTTCATGGAACTTGTTGGTGCACACGAGGAGGCTTTATCAGCTCTTGATTCCATTGATGTGGAGACAACAGCCAGTGGTGAGAAAAAGAGCTCTACAACTGCTAAGCCTGTTCTGCAGCGTCAGGAATCTCGAAGTGATCGTAATGATAAAATAGACCACATTGGGGAAACAAAGGGTCAGCTTGTCCAAGAAGAAGAAAGAGAAAAGGGGAATGTTGGACTATCAGTTTACTGGAAATATATAACAACAGCATATGGAGGCCTTCTAGCACCTCTTGCATTGCTAGCACAGATTTTGTTTCAGATACTTCAAATTGGAAGCAATTATTGGATGGCTTGGGCAACTCCTGTGTCCAAGGATGCAGCACCTCGTGTTGGAGGCTCTACTCTTATCGTTGTCTATGTTGCTTTGTCAATTGGAAGTGCCTTTTGCATTTTTGGCAGAGCCTTAACTATAGTATCCATCGGCTATAAGACAGCAAAAATTCTCTTTGACAAAATGCATCTGTGCATATTTCGTGCCCCCATGTCTTTCTTTGATTCCACTCCTAGTGGGCGAATTCTCAATAGGGTATGTGAAAAATGTGTTTTTGCTTTTCTTCTCATAGTATATATGGTTTTACTTTTCTAAGCTTAGATTTGTTTTCTTGATCCTGGTGGTTAATAATTAGCTTCCAGTATATCTTTTGACCCAAGATTTGTTCTTTCTCAGGCATCTACTGACCAAAGTACAGTGGATTTGAATATGGCTTCTATAATTGGGTTATTTGCCTTTGCCATAATACAACTTCTTGGAATTATTGCTGTTATGTCACAAGTGGCATGGCAAGTCTTCATTATCTTCATTCCAGTGATCGCAATTTGCATATGGTTGCAGGTAAACACTTGGTGTCCATTTAGTTTGATTAAATTATGCTTAAAGGTTTTCTGATATCATGCTTGTTTCAGGTTTATCTGACTTGGAGAACTATTTTTTGTTTCTTATCTTGTGTATAGATGTTAACTTGGGACAACATATGTATCAATGCAATGATTTGTTAACTCATTTTTTCCCTTTCCAGCGCTATTACATAGCTTCAGCTAGAGAACTTGCCCGACTTTGTGGGGTTTGCAAAGCTCCAGTTATACAACACTTCTCAGAGACACTCTCAGGCTCTATCACAATTAGAAGTTTTGATCAGGAACCAAGATTTCGAGATGTAAGCATGAGACTAATAGATGGATATTCGCGACCCAAATTTCATACTTCTGCTGCTATGGAATGGTTATGCATTCGGTTGGATGTGTTGTCTCTCTTCACATTTGCCTTTTCATTGATTTTCTTGATATCTCTTCCAGAAGGGGCAATTGATCCAAGTGAGTGTTATAATAACTACTCATTTTCATATTTGTGAATCTTGGCTTTTTGCATACTGAATTTGGCAAAATTATAGACACAGCTAAGTGTTCTTTTTCAAACTGTATTGCAGGTGTTGCTGGATTAGCAGTTACATATGGTCTCAATTTAAATACGTTGCAATCATGGGTTGTCTGGAATCTTTGCTTCATGGAAAACAGAATCATATCGGTTGAAAGAATACTTCAGTACACTAATATTCCAAACGAACCTCCTCTTGTTGTCGAGTCAAATAGGCCAGAGAGTGGCTGGCCTATACAAGGAGAAGTTAATATCAAAGATCTTCAGGTGATTGTTTACTGGACTTACATTAATAGTTAAAATCATTTTTATGACACTTGTATATTAGTGCTGACCTGGATGATCTGTGTAATATATCTATAGGTTCGATATGGACCTCACATGCCTTTTGTGTTACGAGGCCTTACTTGTACTTTCTTTGGAGGAAAGAGAACTGGAATTGTAGGGAGGACGGGAAGTGGTAAATCCACTCTCATTCAGACCCTCTTCCGAATTGTTGAACCAACGGTTGGACAGATACTCATTGATGGTATTGATATCTCATCTATTGGATTGCATGATTTACGATCCAGATTGAGCATAATCCCACAAGATCCAACCATGTTCGAGGGAACTGTTCGAAATAACCTGGATCCCCTTGAAGAGTATACAGATGAGCAGATATGGGAGGTGAGTTAAATCTCAATAGAAGAATTCAACTCTTGATTGAATGTAGATTAATTTTTCTTTTTCTTTCAGGCTCTTGATAAATGCCAGCTTGGTAATGAGATCCGGAAAAAGACAGAGAAGCTCGATTCTGCAGGTTTACATCATTCACCCTTGTTATTAGCAAATTGTTTAACTCCATATGGTATTTACTTATCGAGTTTCATGTCTTAAATCTAACAATCCAGTGTCTGAGAATGGAGAGAACTGGAGTGTTGGTCAAAGACAGCTAGTTTGTCTTGGGCGTGTGCTATTAAAGAAATGCAAGGTTCTAGTGCTCGATGAGGCGACTGCTTCTGTTGATACTGCAACTGATAATCTGATTCAACAAACGCTCAAAAATCATTTCACTGACTCAACAGTGATAACAATCGCACACAGGATAACATCCGTTCTTGACAGTGATATGGTTTTACTTCTAGATAATGGTATGCCGACTCTTGTCTCATGCACGGTACATCAATTTTCAACACCGTCAATCTTGGATTTACTTGGTTGTTTACTTGATGCAGGACTTCTTAAGGAATATGATTCACCAGCAAAGTTGTTGGAGGACAGGTCGTCTTTATTTGCAAAGCTTGTAGCAGAATACAGCATGAGATCGAGCTCTAGTTTTGAAAATCTTTCAAATATCTGAGTGTAAGAACAATATCCTACACAATATGATGATGACGAAGCCTGTTAAAGAAATCCAAGTGCACTAATTCAAGTTTGTGAGATGAAACTCCTTATCCATGTTGAGCTTGTCTGTTAGTTGCAAGTTTTGGCTCATTGTACGTTTATCAATTTGTGTACATTATTGCAAGAATAATTTTGAATCTCTTTTTCTAGGGAGTTAATGGTTGGTATTGAGTACTTACAACCCTATCTGGTTAACAAATCCAACCTGAAAATATTCCTTCGGTGATTGAACTAATTTGTCCATCTAGAATAGGAAAAGACTTGCTTTTAATTTGGCGTTCTGAGTTTCATAATGACTTTCTGAAATAGGATATTGGGAGAGATGAATCTTCGCAGCAAAATTTTAAAAATTATTTATAATTTCTACTTCCTCAGTTTATATTACTCTGTTAATATAGTAGAAATCTCTGTTCTCTTTATTGGGATATGTATCTGATAAGATTCCTAAAAGTGTTCTTGAATGTTGAAAAGCCAGCCAAGTGCCAAACTTGTGAGAATGAATGTTCAAAAGTGTCTTTGGTATGCTTTTTAGGTATTAACATGTTAGATTGCATTTGTCAACTTCTTGTTGATCTATCAACTTGCTTTTGTAAATCAAGAAGGAATTTACTTGATGATCTATCAACTTGATAAGTTGGTTGTCTGATTTGGTTGATTTGGTTGATTTGGTGCCAACCACAAGTGGACTCTATTTAGCCAAAGCAGCAGCATTTAAGAAAGCGTGCGGAGGTAGCTGTTGGAAATGCTCGTCTCGTTGGTGTATCAGCTATCACTGGCAAGGTATTTTGTTAATATCAAATGATACATATGAATCACTATTGAGGACTAAAGGTAGCTTCTTTTTGCTAGATTTGTTAGTCTTATGTTGTTAATGACAGTGTAGCTTCAAGTTGACAACAGGGTTCATCTAGTGGTTTCTGCTTTGAATTTGGTTACATTCATGCTGATATGAATGAAATTCAATATTGATGACCACATTAAAATTAAGAAAAAATTTAGTCCTCTTTTGCAAACAAAAGTTTTATTACAAAATCAGGTTAAGCTTTGTCCTGTGAGCAATCCTCCTTAGCAAACAAGAGTTTCTCTTTGCTTACATCATATATGACCCTCAAATTCTGCTGCTGATAAGCTCCCAACACTGTCAAACGTGGCGTCCCAAACAACGCCAGGCGGAAGCAATCATTCATAAAATGGAACAGGTTTTCAGGTTCGATCTCTAGTTTGGCTCCCTGGAAATGCAAAGTCATGTTTGGATAGTTCTTGAATCCACGTCGTAGATGATAGCACAAATCTCCTCAAGTACTCTGTCTCATGACATTAAACCGATCAAAATGCCGTGTAAGTGCGTTAAGTACTGGAATATGTGCTCCAATCTCCAGTCTACTACCACTGCTGCCCACATCCAATACACAGCCATTTGAAAAAGTTTGGAAGCTTCAAACGACGCCCTGCAATGCTTGCACTGAGTAACTTCACGATGTATTCATTACGACCTCTGAGAAACCCCGTTTTCTGGAAGTTCCTTCTCTCTATAACATCATTTCCGAATCTCAAAAATGTGGACTTCACAGGGGATCCGAGTCGCAGCAAGCAGTAAGAGAATCGTCGTACAGACATTTGTCCAATTAACGGCAGAGGTGACCTGCTCATGGTCATGATCCCCGTCACCAAAGTATTGTCCGTAAACTGGCCTTGATAGTTGTTCGAGCAACCAAACACGATCCCTCCAACACTTTCAGGCACGTTTCTGTTGGACACGGAAGTGAAAGTATCGACAGATGCAATGCCAGCTGACGACTGTCTGCTCTGATACGTTATGTTGAAGAGGCATTCACCGTTCTTAGAGCAGTTGAAGAATCTGGCAAGAGAATGATCTGGCTTAAGTCTTTTGTATGAAGTCGACTTCTTGGGATCAAATAAGGGATAATCCTGCTTGAAACAACGATGCATTGTGTCCAAGTTAATGAACTTCCGGGATCAAAGATGAAGGTCCTTTTCGTGCTAGGTGTACCTATGGTTGCGTCGATAGTGAACAAGAAACGGGATCGGGTTATTGGCGGACGAATTATATCAGGAAAATGATCGGCTATGAATGATAGGTTGTCAAGAATGTCTCGTTGAACAAGCTTTAAACTGAAACCTTCTGATTGGGAGAAATTAGAATAGCAATGAGGAAGCAGGGATACAAAGAGGAAGAAGAAAATTGGCGGGAGTAATTTCTCAGCCATTTTTAAATTATAATGCTTAATCTCAAGTAGATGCTTATATAGAGATGGGAGTTTGGACTAGAAGAGACTTATAAAAATTTGGATCATTATCTATAGATGCATGTTTTAATTTATAAAATGAAAGATGAAGTTAGTTTTATTTTGTTATAGATAAGGATGTGTTTGGATTGGGGTGTAGAATGTAGATGGTATTTGTAAGTTGAGATTTGGACTTTGAAAAAGAAAATGATGAGTTTTGATAATCTTGTCTTTATTTTGGATTTTATAGGATATAATTATAGTTAAAATATTATTACCATATTAAAAATTGTTGAAAATTTTGATATTATTGGAAACTATAGATAAGTAGAAAAAAATAATGATAGAATTATAGGATTATTAAAATCTCATAACATTTATGACAAACAAGACTGAGATTTTAGTATACCATATCAGTTTTTTTCTATTGGAGTAGGTATGATAAAAGACCATTCAGTGAGTTGTAACTTCTTTTACCATTGTTAAGTGAGCTAAAATTTTCAAACTTTGTAGATATTCTGGTATATAAACAAGAATTATTTATATGGATTATTTAGGTTCATAATAATTCTTGTTTGTAATATACTTATTTGATACTACCACATTTCATTTCCAGAAATAAATAGAAGATACACATATAGAGCATTATTAGTTTCCAACTCTCCTAAATTTATTATTAAAATAGTTTGATTTTATTGAATATGTTTTTGTTAGAGTCTTTTGCATCAATCCGTTGTAGTCTAGTTGGTCAGGATACTCGGCTCTCACCCGAGAGACCCGGGTTCAAGTCCCGGCAACGGAATATTTTTTATTCTACGATTAATTCTTTTTTTTTTCGTGCATGCTTCAAACTTACATCGTCATAATATTTTTTATTCTACGATTAATTCTTTTTTGTTTTTGTTTTTTGTGCATGCTTCAAACTTACATCGTCATAATATGGTAATTATGACAACAATGAACACAGATCATACAAGTGTAGATGATCGAATTGGCGCATGGCCGAGTTGCCTAATTGATGAGCTAGAGAGAGGTTGGATAATTGAAGATCATCTTCTTACCACCACCACGATGGCCATACGAATTACGGTTTCCACAACCAAAAACGACATCTCCGACTTTTTTTGATGTGCCCTGAAAGGAAAGGAATCCATGAGATGGGAAACCAACAGCAGCCAAGACATAATAGTAGCACTCTCTTTTGAAGGAGGAAGATATGTTGGGATCAAAAACAGGATAATCCTGCTTGAAACACTTGCACAAGGCTGGCATTGTGAGAGCAGCGCTGGTGTCGAAGGCTAGTCTTGCTCGTCTGCTATGTGAGAGTTGGAGGGTTGCTACACGGAGAAGAGTTGGTTTCACGATCGATGTTAAGTTAAAAGCGCCACTTCTTCAAGTTTTTATGTCTCTCCACAATGCTTTGAGGTTAGAAATATTGGATTGGTGGTATAGAGAACCTCTCTAGCTGAGTTATCAGCTAAAACAATTTGATGATGAAGTAATGAAGAAGAGATGAGATGCTAAGAGGATTTTGAAAACACTAACCAATATGTAAGCCAATTCTGAAACAGAAATACTATCGAATGCCTATATATGTAAACCAGTGTTAATTTATGCAAGCCTTATCTATACAATCTCTTTGGATATAAGCCATGAATATAGGCGAGCAAATTCTATTATTGAGTAATATTCTTGTATCCAGGAACATGATATCCTTGGTACATATCAGTATACTAATAGTGATGGTATTTTTGTATAGAACAAGGGGTCAGGTCAAGCACCAATTCTCTAAAGAGATCCTTGCTAACAAATGTTGAGGAGAAACAATATAGAAAGAATGTCATATTTCCTTGAGTACCAAAAAGCTCACTACTTATGTGCACGTGGGAGACTGAGACTGTGCTTGGATTCATTTCTGTATTCCATCAATCTTAGCTTCCTGCAGTTATCAGACCTCTGACTGAACCAACAAAGGCAAAGATGATGACGACCAAGGTAATGAAGGAATAGATCCGAAGAAGGATTGACTTGCTTGTCCAAGCCCCAATATTTTTCTGCACTATGTACATCTCCACAGGGAAGTATATAATTATAGGCCAAAAGGTAATCGATCCGGCTACCCCCACCACTTGGTTGAAATATGGAAAGATCATCGAAATACCTGTGGTGAATACAACGTATGCAGTTCGGAGGCACAACCTTAGAGGATGCAGTCTCAAAACTGTCATTTCGCGACTATGCACAAACCTACTAAAAGGGAATATATCTGAAAGCCATTGCTCGATACTTGCATACAATGGCTGAGTGTACACCTGATATAACATATATAGAGAGAGGATGAGTGAGATAAGGAGAGTCATTGCTGCCAGACAAGATGCACAGAGAAAAACGAGGCTGTATGAGTACCTGATATGCACCAAGAAGATGAACAACAACGCATGCATTAGCTAAATCGACGAGCCAATATGGCTCATAAAATCCAAACCCAGTCAAGAGGTTTCCAGGAGTGGCCGAATTCCCAAAAGCAGCATAGCCGAATCCTCCGCAGCACAAGTAGAATGTCGTTGCAATGCAGACTGTGCTTATGGATGCCTTCTTCATTGTGACTTCTTGTGGTGGATCATCTCTCAGGGTATCCTTCAAGTTCAATCTTTAGTCTATTAGTTTTTTTATCTTTGTTAGTTCCGATCAAGAATTGTAAACTACTAAACTTTCATGGTAAGGTAAACTTCCTCACCATTATCTCCAAAAGAAGAAGACATAAAGGGAAGGCAAAGGCAATATCTCCAATTGCTTGAGAAATCAACCACACTTTATCAAGAGTACTGGCAGCAGGAACTCCTGTAGGGCTACCTTTTATTTCTCCATTTTCTGTAAGTTTAGTAGAGATGCTGATATATTAGATCAATGGGATGTAGCAAGTTTTATCTAGCTATTGCCACTTACTTTCCAATTTCCATACCTATTACTGTGGCCAAGCCAAGACCTGACCCAATGAAAGAATATGCGAATGACATTGCTGCCGCAATTATAGAGAGCCACTCAGTGTTCTGGAAATCAGGTATTTGAGAAAGTATTAACTGAATGATCCCAAATATAAGCATGTAATAAGAAGCTCCATATTCACAATCAGCTGTATGCCCTTCTTTATGGTAACAATTCGACATTTGAATTGCCCTGCGCCATTAAAAAACGATGCCAGGTTACAACTGTAACATTAACTTAGAAGGGAAAACGAAAGAGCAATGTATCATATATGCTATTGCAGAAATTGTATTAAAACTTGGAATAAAATGGATTCCAAGTAGCTTGTCGTATGCATTTATGACTCATATTATAAACACAGATAAATTTTAACTAATAGGCAACAAAAGTTGATTTCAGTATATCAGTACTGAATAACACATAGCACATCTTCAAAGCCCCAATATATAAAGTCAGCAACCCTACAACAGTATGCAGCTCGATCATTTAATTTTTCCATCAAATTGCAGAAAAATTATGGATTCATTAACTTGACAAATTTAATATGCACCATCCATCACTAAAAGTACATGAGTCTGCTCAGTTTTGCCTTGTGTGGCAAACTTGCCCAATAGGTATTTGATATACACTACTTAACTTGAACTGGTGTATAGAAAGATTTAATGCAGGCAAATAGACTGAAAAGTGAAAAGAAATGGCATCTATTATCCATGAATTCCACTCATTTTGCTCATTTTTGGAGCAGGAGACAATGAAGAAGTTCATCAACATACATACCTCAAGCTGATGGAGGATGTTATTGTGTAGACAATACCTAGTTTGATGTAATAAATGTGAACAAAAAAGCCGCACGCGAAGGTGCTCTTCCTTCCTGAGATGCCAAATGCACAAAGGTATTGTGTTATCTACTCTCTAGATTTGTTTGAAGAAAAAGATGTCAAGGTTATTATTGAATTAAGCAAATTAATTAAACATAGGTTCATACATTGTGACTGTAGGTAGTCACAATAAAATGCTCACAATCGAAGACAACTCCCTCCAAGTCAAGTAAGTTAGTCTTGATCCCAGATTCAGGACTAATTCCACTTCATTAACACAGCTAACAAGTTACGGAAAGATAATATTTAATCAATGATGCATTGATCAGCAACGCTCCGTTTTGAAGTACTCTCACATTAAATTAACAGGAAACAGTAAATTACCTAGAAATACTCTAGATATATTGAACTACTAAACCTCAAACAGGGTGGAAAATGAAGCCAACATAAGGCAAGAGTGACAGATTTCTTACCTAGGATTTTGTGAACAGCACCCCAATATGAACCATTTTTGTGGAAGCTACCATCAACATTAGGAGATGTGTAGCAATTGCAGAGAAGAAGCACAGAAATCATGGCAATAGAAGCAAACGCCAACATGATCAATGGACCTGCGATCCATCCAAGCTGCGCCATACTCCATGCTAGTGATAGAACGCCAGTACCTATCACTGCCGTTACTAAATGTGCCAAAGCAGTCCATACATTCCCTGAACACCGATTGGAGGGGCGCACACACACAGTTAGTAAGTATTTGACAGATATTAATTCTACCAAACTGTTTCTTCTTCTATTTTTCAAGCTATGAAATGAAAAATGGAACCGATGACATTTTGTATCTTCTATCATGAGCATAATTATACTACTAAACTACAAAACACCAACTAATTTACAAAAGCTGAGTAGATAACGAATTTCCTTCGACAATAACAGCAGATAACACTGGTTGACCAAATCTAATCAAAAACATATTTCCTCTGATTTCAGGCGAAAGTACTTGAAACACACGATTGCAGTATGAACAATATCAGGACTCATGAATATGCGGAGCAGGAAAAGTAATCGCCAGAGATTTGTGTGGAAAAAACGAAATAGAGACGGAAATGAAAAATTGAAAATGCGATTCACCTGTCTTATCCAAATTTTCATGAGACGATGTGTTGGGAGGAAGCAAAGAGGAGTAGGATAACAACAATGGTGTAGTATGCTGATCATCTTCATCAACTTCCGAGCTTGCCATAGCACTGCACTGGACAAACCGGAGAGAAATCAAGCTGTGTATGTGTAAAGTGCATTAGAGTGTCATTGACACATGGTTTGTGGGATATTTATACCGAGTGGCTGGCATATGCTTTGGGAAATTTGGGTAAACCTCGAAATGAACAATTTCTAATTTCTTTATATTTTAGGGAATCGAAAATGAACAATTTCAACTTTTATAATTAATACACATCATCTTTAAAAAATGACTGCACGTGCTTCCAGCTCAGCATCAATCCAGCTCAGAAATTTGTTACCGTTGAATTCGAAAGTGAGAAATTAGTTATAGTTAATTTCTTTTCGCAGTTTGTTTGTTACGTTTTGTTGCTGAGCTGGCCAGGTTTGGTTGCTAGCTTTTCTGCGATTCTCAGCTCTGTTACCTCTGTATAGAGCATCTTCCTTTCTACTTCATTTTGTGAGTTTTACAGATATATGAAAATATATTTTACTTCTTTACCTTCTTCCAATTATATTTCATTTTACATCTATTGTCGAAGGAAAAAAACCGAAGTGAAATTGTGATCTTTTATAGCTAATAATTTAGAATAGGTTATGATCTTTTCTAGCTAATAATATTTTTTTTAAAACCCCATTTTCTAGTTTTTTTCTTTTTTTTTTTTTTCACTTGAAAGCTTAAAGATTCTTGTTAAAATGGTGTTGGATAACATCAAATTAATTAAACAAAAAATATGGATTATATAAATCATAAATGATATAGTTATGATTAATGTCACGCGATCTACATTTGTGATAAGATGAATTAAATTACAGGTGAAGCATGTGCGTAGATATATATGCACGTGTGTTTTAGTGTTTGTGTTATTTGTTTTTATTGTGCGAGTTGTGTTGACAGGTTCGATGAGTGGTCAAATATAATAATGGTAAGCGTCCATTTAGTTAGAGGATGCCCTATATTGCATAAATCAGCAAGCTCATGCACATTATAAGGGTCCACGTGAGTTAAGCAGTCAACTCAAAATTGATTTATTTACCTCAAAAATATTACTAACCCAAGATAGAAATTTATTACTTTAATTTGTAGGAAAATAAATAATAGGTATAATTCCCTAAAATAGAATATTTTAATAAGAGATTTTTTTCTACAACAAATTAAAAAAATAATTAAAATTGTCCTTTGATAAAAGTAAAAAAAAAATCATTTTTCAATATTTTTTTAGATCATATCGTGTAATCCTATAAAAAAACACTTATGTAAACTACGACATAAAAGTGATTTTTTTTTTTACTTTATCAGAGGGATAATTTTATTAATTTTTTTTTATTTGTGGTAGAAATGTAACAAAATTATCATATGTGCTAGAAAGTAACTCATTATATGAACACAAAAACTTTTATGCACCTAGTGCCTAAATCCATGCAATCATGATCGACCTGATCCGGGACCACTTTTTACGCACTTAGAGGCGCTCCACATGCCCAAGTGTTGGGCCTACACTTGTTTCCACACGTTCATGTTCTGACAAATATATAATATCTTTTCTATTATGTTGATGATACATTTTAATTATGATAATGATACATTTTTTGTTATGTTAGTTATACACCCTTACATTATATTACACTAACATGTAAAAAAAATATTTTTAGTTATAATAGTGATACATTTATGTTATGTTAGTTGTATCCTTTCATTATATTACGCAGACGTATAATACTTTTTAGTTATGTATGCATAGTTTAATACATTTAAGTTGATGTTATAATACTTTTATTTTATATGCAAAAATTCATATGAGACTGTCTCACATATGATTTTATGTGAGATCGAGCATTATAAAGTCTAATATGAGACCGATATTGATCATGGTAAATGAATATATAATAAAGATGAGGATTATGAGAGAGTAGCTTGCGAGCAATGCGGGTCGGATGATCGAGAGATGAGCTGCTCTTGTGTGACAAATGCATCAGAGGGTATCACATCTTCTGTCAGCGCCCAATCCTAGCCCGAATTCCCATCGGGCCAGATTCTGCCCGTCCAGCTTCTATCCTCGCAAACGTCCCATTAAAAATATACATATTCTCTATAAAAAAAAGATATTATAAAAAATATATCTTTACATACATTAACTTTACATATACGTTTGAGTGTGTGAATGGTGAGAGAGAGAGGAAATTAATGTGATTTTTTAAAGAATATATATAATCTTTTCTTATTTAAAAATAAAATTTCCTTGTATGCAAGTTTTACTTAAAAGAAAATTATTGATTTTTTAAGGATTCAAAATAAATAATCATGAAATTGTCAAAATTAATTAGAATAAATTAAATCCCTTATAGGTAGGAATAGATTATATTATGGGGTAGGAAGGAATGACTAATCTCAAATCCATGGTAATAATCATTCCTATGTGAATGGTGATTTCCACTTATAAATTATACCAATCAAAGGAATGTGAATGAATATATGAATAATGATTTCATTCTCATTTCATTCCATCATATCAATCATGTTGTTATTGTCTAAACTCCGATATCAAGATGACTTTTTTACTTTATCACATGGACAATTTTGTTAATTTTTTTGAATTTATGGTAGAAAGGCAATAAAATTATCATTCATACTGGAACAGTAACCACTTATATGAACACAAAAACTTTTATACACCTAATGCCTAGATCCATGCAATCTTGATCGACCTGATCCAGACCACTTTTTACGTGCTTAGACACGCTCCCACACGTTCAGGTATTGGGTCTACACTCCCTCCGGCATGATCTTGTTCTGACAAATATATAATATCCTTTAAGTTATGTTAGTGATATTTTAATTATGATAATAATACATTTTTATCATATTAGTTACATTACATATCGTTATATTATATTACACAAACTTGTAATACCTTTTAGTTATGTATTGGTAGTTTAATACATTGATGTATTAATACCTTTATGTTATATGAAAAACTCATATGAGACCATTTCACATAAGATCTTACAAAAACTCATATTAATACCTTTATGTTATATTAAATGAATTTTTTTTATGAAATACTGCATTTTGCAAATTCACTCAACACAAAATCTCTGACCTCTAGATTGATTTTTTTCCCCTTTTATGGACCAAAAATAGTTCTACAAATCGGTAAATTTCCAGCATTTCTTGCACTTTATCAGGTGTTTTTCTCAAATTTGTACACTTCAACATTTGCTTTTGTAAATCCCTAATTTTTTTTTTCATGTACATGGGCTCGGGACATATGTTAAAAGGGAGCTGCGTTTGGACAGAGGTTAGAATTGTGCTTCTTGATCATATAGGAAGGTTGTTCATACCTTAGATGAATTTGATATTATTTATGTGTGCTTGTAACAAATCAGTTTCGCTAGAGTAATATTTGGTTTATTTCTAGTCCCCTTGAATTGGGTAGAAAAAAAAAATTAAAAGTTGGGGGTCAGGCCACCCTGCATATTATGGGCAAGGGAAGTCAGAGGCAAGATCACACATCATGTGCTTCTTTGGTAATTAGAAAGATTCTTTGGTAATTAGAAAAAGACGCACATGCTACTGTAATGTTTTTTTTTTTGTTTTTTTTTAAGTTTGCAGGTCTACATGTCAAAATCTCTCTCGTGCTGCCTGGAACACGAGTCGAATGGATATCCAAATGTTATGAATGCCACCAATAGAACACGCTTGGGTTAATGTTGTAAAAGGTTGTATTATGTTTATAATGTATGAAACAGAAGGTACCATATGTTGTAACAAGTGATGTGCTATCAGTAATGGTATCTTCCATAAAAAAAGAAATTTGGAGGATGGTGTTTTGGTAAAATTAAGTTAGATATATTTAGGTTATTATAAATTATCGTGAACTTAATGTAATTGGTTTGTTACGTTTTTAAATTGGTTAATTTCATTTTATATTTTCAATGTGAACCGAAATTTTTGAAAAATAAAATAAAATTGGGTTCAATATTTTGTAATTTAATATACATAAATGCTTGTATATACGTTTATTGTGTTGAATGGTAATGTGTACTTAAAAGTTAATACAATTATTAGAGAGAGAAAGTTATGTTATTTAAATGTGATTTCCTTTGAGATCAAAGAGCCATTTCTTCTTTTGAATTTATATGTATAAATTGGATTTTTGTTCTTTTCATAATACTTGGTTGAGACAGAGGCAAACGACCAAAGTTCCTACAGTATGATTCAAATGGTGTGTGTATGGATTGATGAAAATGGAACTGCACGATTCTGATACTCTTAATCTACGGTGGAGAGAGGGTGATACGATCAAACTTTCGATGGTATGAACTATTTAATGTGGAATTACCTAATTCTAATTCTGTTGGTACAAGATGTGATTTTACGATTTGATATTACTTGATTTGGTTGGTAAGTTGATTGTTTTATAGATGGTACAAAACATTTCACACATTTTGTTTGCTAAGAAAGAATGATTTTTAGAAATAAAATAACTTTACGCTCCATTTGGGTAGAGTGATTAATTTGAAATTTCGAACATTTTGAACTAATTTTGCAGTCATTTTGGAGGATTCAAATCCACTCCTAATTCTCATTTAAAATTCAAAATTTACTGATAGCACAACACTTGTTACAACATATGGTACCTTCTGTTTCATACATTATAAACTCCAACTTCAAATCCACCTATCTAAATACCTTATGTTGTTCATTTCATAATTTTGTGTTATCTTGCAGAAAAAGATAAAAGGCAATGTTTGGACTATTTCCATATCATCTCAACCGCTCTTCTTGCGCTACATTTACACAGGTGTGATGTGTTTTAATTTTGTTTATGAATTATGTATTTATTATTGCAATGTTATTATTGTATTATTTTAATAAGGCATTGTTGATCATGGGTCCACTAGATAGGATCCATCTTAAGGGTACACTTGATGTACGTGCAAGGTTACATGGCGTGCATTGTTGATCTTTAGAAGGGTCTCTAGTTTAGCCATTATACTTAAGAAGGGAATTGTAGATCGTAAGAAGGGTCCACTCGATATTTATGTGTGTTAAGGGTGCACTGGAGTGGATTTAAGAATGATTGTTAAGGGTGCAATTGGTTATGTAGGGTCTCCCACAATATCATAGCATAATAGATGTTTTTCGGTAGCTTTAAGTTGGTATGACTGCTTATAAAAATTATTGCCTTGTCATAAAACTTGACTAACCAAAAGAAAATCACCACTTTGTTGTTCCTGATATGCAGCGTCAAGGCAAAGCTTGACCTGAAGCTTCTTTACCTTTCCATTGGGCGACACCAAGCACAACTCATATGGCTTTAGTTGAACTTGAGAAGGCTGGTATTCTAAAATTCCTGATTAGCCAGGTGAGCATTACAATTGGCATCCTATAAAAATTTTGGACTGAATATCCCAAGCAATCAGTTATGCTTGTTCTCCCACACTCACCATTTTCTTAGCATTTTCTTTTGAGCATTGCTTTCTCAATATTCTGCAGAATCTGCATTGTTTTATTATGCTAATGCTATACTTGCTGCTAGAAATGCATCATCTGTATATAATTTCATGCTTGACACAAAGTTCTAGAACCTTTCTTTATTTGGTTAATTTCAAATCAAAATTAATAAAATGTTGGTAATCTATGCATATGTGAATGCATGCATATAACCAATTATCGAAAGTAGCGATTTTTTTTATTTTCAATGGAATTATTTTGGTGTTTATGCAAACAAAAAATGAGAAGAAGAGTCTTCATAGAACATTATGACATTATATGGAAATGAAATAAAAATTAAAATAGGGTAAGAAAGCAAATTAGCAAAATTAATCAATTAATGATAAGGGAGAAATTCAGGCGACCTTGTTCGTTTTTGGTACCAGCTCCTGCAGGTACCTGCAGCGACTTCATTCTGTATGCGTACCTGCAGCACGCAATTCTTTTTCGGTGTAACTGCACACATTTCGTTTTCAAAACCAAACATTCATTTTGTTTTCAAAACCACATATTCATTCTATATCTCTCTCTGCGTAACTGCACATATTTAGTTTTCAAAACCTTGAGTTCCCTTCTTCACTTTCTTTTATCCACGGTCCAAGACGCATTGAGCCTAGCAAACAAATGTCACCTTCCATGAGTTCCCTTCTTATTAACCGTTAAGTTTTACCTTCCATGAGTTCCCTTCTTATTAACCGGTAAGTTTTACCTTCCATGAGTTCCCTTTCATGGCTAACCTTTTCTTTCTCCGCACCAAGGGCATCGGATCGATTATCACTTTAATTTTCTTCTTCTGTTTGCTGGAGCCTTTCTCCTTTAACTTAGATTGCTCGGATTTTTTAGGCTTAGATCTAGAAGATTTCACCATCTGCATAGATTGTAACAGAAGAATAATAAAATTTGTATAATATAAAGCCACTGGATACATCAAAAAGTCCAAAATACAACTTAATTACCTTTCCCGCATCAGCTGACTCAAGTTTTAGGGTTTTTTAATTTAATTTTACTTTATGGCGAAGAACTTCTCGCTTCTTCGGTGAGTACAACTCATATCTGCATCTTTCTTTTCTCAATTGTTTGATATTCTGCATTTGTTTTCTGGGTTGTGCCAATTATCTGACAAAAGATAGGTCTCAAGTCTTCTCTTTCACGCCTTTCAATCTCTTACTTTCTATCATGGAGAGTGAAAGAATCTAGGGTTTTACACCATTTTTCCCCTCAAGTCTAACCTATCCTCCCCTCTTTCTGACTTTTTACTGCACCTCCACTCTATTTCATTGGCCTTCTTCTTTCCCATTTGCTCAAATTTTCTTTTTCTTGTTGGTGGATTTTCCGATGGTTTTTCTGCTCTATCAATGAATAGTGAATCGATTCCTTGCTTGCTGTCTTTTGATTGATATTGTGAGAAATGAGGATTGTTGAAGATCTGTTGAGCTGGGATTTATTAGTTTGGAGAATTCGACATCTTCACCTCTAATGTTGAGCTGGGTTTTATCTTTTTTGTGTATGTGTGTCTGTAAATGAAATAATTTTGAATTGCGATTTGGTGCTCCTTTTTTAAAGTGTTGTTTATGAACTAATGTAGTTATCTTATAATCCTTTTTTTATGTCAATAAGATTTGGTGATTTGGATCGATCAACTTTGGTTTTTTTTTCTTTCCAGGGGTTGTTGGAAACTGGCGTTAAGCAATATAGACGGCATGCACTACATACACGGGCTTTGGATGCACAGGGTGGATGGTTGGCACTTCGGAGGAGCCAACGATATCAAAAAGGGTCTTGTAAATTCCCAAACTTCGCCTAGTTTCATGTTGCAACCAAAGACAAAAATATCGGTATCGGTAGAAATATCGATACCTTAATTTTACAGAAATATCGATGGAAATATCAAAATATCGATGAAGATATCGAAATATCAACGGAAATATCGAAAATATCGAAATATCGGTACTTGAATTTTGAGGAAATATCGGGAAAATTTCCGGATATTTTTGTCCATGGCTGCAACAAGCTAAATTCTATTACAAATTGAAGAATGGATTACTTAACAGTCCTTATGGTCAGGTTCTCAGTAAAAAGCAATTCATAACTATGATGTCATATTCTTTGAAGAAATGATTTATTGTCGATCCATATGAGCTGATTGATTTCAGGTTGAAAAGAACCCTAATCGGTATGGGATTTGGAAGTGAATTGTTTGAAGGACCGAAGGGAATGGACCCTTTGGTGCTAGTTGGTTTGGTGGCCAGACTTTTTGTTGCGTGGCCATCATTAAGTATGAAACGCAAAGATGAAATCTGGTTTTATGAATGGGCTAAGCACGGTCGTCATGCTTGGCTCGACCTGTATAAATATTTGAAGCTCACGGTCGAGTTACACGAGAAGTTAAAATTGCTTGTTGCCCGAGCTTTGGTCTTCCAGTGAACATTCCTCTGCCGAAACAGGTTGTGCTTGAACAAATAAAAGGAGTTATTTTCCAAAATTCAGGCGACCTTGTTGGCTTTTGGTACCAGCTCCTGCAGGTACCTGCAGCGACTTCATTCTGTATGCGTACCTGCAGCACGCAATTCTCTTTCGGTGTAACTGCACACATTTCGTTTTCAAAACCAAACATTCATTTTGTTTTCAAAACCACATATTCATTCTATATCTCTCTCTGCGTAACTGCACATATTTAGTTTTCAAAACCTTGAGTTCCCTTCTTCACTTTCTCTTATCCACGGTCCAAGACGCATTGAGCCTAGCAAACAAATGCCATCTTCCATGAGTTCCCTTCTTATTAACCGTTAAGTTTTACCTTCCATGAGTTCCCTTCTTATTAACCGGTAAGTTTTACCTTCCATGAGTTCCCTTTCATGGCTAACCTTTTCTTTCTCCGCACCAAGGGCATCGGATCGATTATCACTTTTAATTTTCTTCTTCTGTTTGCTGGAGCCTTTCTCCTTTAACTTAGATTGCTCGGATTTTTTAGGCTTAGATCTAGAAGATTTCACCATCTGCATAGATTGTAACGGAAGAATAATAAAATTTGTATAATATAAAGCCACTGGATACATCAAAAAGTCCAAAATACAACTTAATTACCTTTCCCGCATCAGCTGACTCAAGTTTTAGGGTTTTTTAATTTAATTTTACTTTATGGCGAAGAACTTCTCGCTTCTTCGGTGAGTACAACTCATATATGCATCTTTCTTTTCTCAATTGTTTGATATTCTGCATTTGTTTTCTGGGTTGTGCCAATTATCTGACAAAAGATAGGTCTCAAGTCTTCTCTTTCACGCCTTTCAATCTCTTACTTTCTATCATGGAGAGTGAAAGAATCTAGGGTTTTACACCATTTTCCCCCTCAAGTCTAACCCATCCTCCCCTCTTTCTGACTTTTTACTGCACCTCCACTCTATTTCATTGGCCTTCTTCTTTCCCATTTGCTCAAATTTTCTTTTTGTTGTTGGTGGATTTTCTGATGGTTTTTCTGCTCTATCCATGAATGGTGAATCGATTCCTTGCTTGTTGTCTTGTGATTGATATTGTGAGAAATGAGGATTGTTGAAGATCTGTTGAGCTGGGATTTATTAGTTTGGAGAATTCGACATCTTCACCTCTAATGTTGAGCTGGGATTTTGTCTTTTTTGTGTATGTGTGTCTGTAAATGAAATAATTTTGAATTGCGATTTGGTGCTCCTTTTTTAAAGTGTTGTTTATGAGCGAATGTAGTTATCTTATAATCCTTTTTGTATGTCATTAAGATTTGGTGATTTGGATCGATCAACTTTGGTTTTTTTTCTTTCCAGGGGTTGTTGGAAACTGGAGTTAAGCAATATAGACGACATGCACTACATACACGGGCTTTGGATGCACAGGGTGGATGGTTGGCACTTCGGAGAAGCCAACGATATCAAAAAGGGTCTTGTAAATTCCCAAACTTCGCCTAGTTTCATTCTGCAACCAAAGACAAAAATATCGGTATCGGTAGAAATATCAGTACCTTAATTTTACAGAAATATCGATGGAAATATCAAAATATCGATGAAGATATCGAAATATCGACGGAAATATCGAAAATATTGAAATATCGGTACTTGAATTTTAAGGAAATATCGGGAAAATTTTCGGATATTTTTGTCAATGGCTACAACAAGCTAAATTCTGTTACAAATTGAAGAATGGATTACTTAACAGTCCTTATGGTCAGGTTCTCAGTAAAAAACAATTCATAACTATGATGTCATATTCTTTGAAGAAATGATTTATTGTCGATCCGTATGAGCTGATTGATTTCAGGTTGAAAAGAACCCTAATTGGTATGGGATTTGGAAGTGAATTGTTTGAAGGACCGAAGGGAATGGACCCTTTGGTGCTAGTTGGCTTGGTGGCCAGACTTTTTGTTGCGTGGCCATCATTAAGTATGAAACGCAAAGATGAAATCTGGTTTTATGAATGGGCTAAGCACGGTCGTCATGCTTGGCTCGACCTGTATAAATATTTGAAGCTCACGGTCGAGTTACACGAGAAGTTAAAATTGCTTGTTGCCCCGAGCTTCGGTCTTCCAGTGAACATTCCTCTGCCGAAACAGGTTGTGCTTGAACAAATAAAAGGAGTTATTTTCCAAAATTTTGGAGTCGAGGTGAACCCTGAGCTTCACTGTAAAATAATTGATGGCAAAGCCTACCTCGTAGAGGTACGTGTCCAGTTCAACCCCCTTTTTACGCCAATCGATTGCCCCTCTACTGGAGAGTTTAGTCGACTAGGTTCAAAGTGGATCATCATTTGATTCAGTGATGTAGCTACATGACAATTCCTTTTTGGAAAGGAATTTCACAAATTTTCTTTTTCTCATTTTCAAGAACTCATATAATTCAATACATAAGGATTTCATATCATTTATCTCATACCATAGATATAATTGACCAAATTTAAAAAAAAAATTAAAAATTCAAAAGACAACACAAAAAAGACTTCCTTGTGAACATTGGCTAAGAATTGAGGTTTCATGAAAAACTATTATTATGAACTACTTAAACGTGTTTTTTAATATAAATGTAATACCTCAAAAAAAAAAAGAGTTGAAACTTGAACTACTAAAGGAAATTATTTGTGTAAATTACTAATACTTTTTAAGAGAAACTAATAATACTATAATAGTAAATATGTAATATTTTAAGTCAAATGAATAATTTTCAAGATAGATTTTTTTAATTTAATTTCACATTAAAAGCAATACTTTAAATGTTTTATTATAAATAATGAGTGAGTTAATATCACTACTCAAAATAGGCAATACTTTAAATTATTTCAAAAAAAAAAGTAGGCAATATTTTTGAAATTGACCAACATTAATTGATTTATTATTTAATTGCAATATGAGGCTCTCTCATGAATTAGTTACCATAAAAATTTTTGACCTAGGATTTGAAATAGGTAAATATATTGATGCAATCATTCAAATCAGCTTAAAAATATTAACACAAATTGAGCACATCATTTTAAAATCAAAGTGATACTTTAAATTAATTTAAAGTAAGATAATAAATACTATTTTCAATTAAACAAGTAAAATTTAAGTGTGAAATTCGAAATTGAATTGACTACATGACTTGTTTTGACTGTTGTTGACGACATTTATTTAAAAAAAAAAAAAAACCTATATATCTACCCAAATTGTAACACATTTCATTTTTGAAATCTCAACCGCTTTTCAGAAATAAAAAATTGAGTGTCAACAAGTCAGTTGTTTTCCTCAACTTCAAGTCGCCATCGCCATCAAAATTCTTCTCTGTTTTTACTTCCTTCTCTGTTAATGGAATCCCAAAATTACTAGAAAAGTAAACTCGAAATATGATGAACTGACCTTCCTAGAAACACACAGAAAATTTGAAGAAAAAATGTGGTCTGTAGTCTCTATGTACCGCTCTTTGTTCTTCGAGTGCATGCACGGTGACTTTCTCCTTAACCCATTTTTTTTGCGTTTTTTGACTGCCTCTTTGCACCTGATTTTGTTTGTTATCGTGTTGGTTCTATGGCTTTTGAAGAGATTTACGAGTAATGTGGATGAATCCCAGAAATATAATGGTGGAAGTACCCGTCTATTTTACTACAAACCAACCCTTATTTCGTGTTTGAGTCTCTCATGCTTCGATCTCATTTTATTTCTACTGAACCTGTTTTATTGGCATAAGAATGAGTGGTCTGATGAAAATTTTCTTAGTTCAGTGGATTTGGGAGTCAAAACTCTGGCCTGGTTGGTTCTCTATTTGTTCCTGCAAATCCATTACTTGAATTCGGAAGAAACCGAGTATCCACGTCCTGTGAGGCTTTGGTGGGGGCTTTTCTTCTTCGTGTCTTGTTATTGCCTTGCGGCGGACTTGGTTTATTTCGAAAGGCACCGATATCTATCAACTCTGTTTTGCGCCTCTGACTTCGTTTCACTGCTAATGAGTTTACTCTTTTGTTACATTGGCTTTATGGGTAAGAGAAAGGATGGAGATACTGTTCTTGTGGAACCCCTTTTGAATGGTGTTGTTGGTAATGGTAATGAGTATGATGAATCTAGGAAAGGGGATGAAACCCTGACCCCTTATGCCAATGCTGGTATGTTTAGTCTCTTTACGTTCTCTTGGATGGATTCTTTAATATCTCTTGGCTATAAGAGAACATTGAACCTTGAGGATATACCTCAACTTGCTAGTTCTGACAATGTTGGAGATGTATATCCAGTTTTTAATGATAAGATTGAGGCATATGGTAGAGCATGTAACAGGATCACCTCGATTATGTTGGCAAAGGGTTTGATTTTAACTGTTTGGAGAGAGATTGTGTGGTCTGCTGTTCTTGTGCTTGTGAACACGATGGCTTCTTATGTTGGTCCGTACTTGATTGAGACCTTTGTTCAATACTTGAATGGTCGTAGAGATTTCAAGAGTGAGGGCTATGTCTTGGTTTCTGTACTTTTCATCTCAAAGTTGCTTCAGTGTTTCTCACAGAGACATTGGAATTTCAAGTTGCAACAAGCTGGAAATAGGGTGAGAGCAGCATTAGTTGCCAAAGTTTATAACAAGGGATTGACTCTTTCATGCCAATCAAAGCAAGGACATACTATAGGGGAAATTGTAAATCTCGTGTCAGTTGATGCGGAGAGGATAGGGGATTTTGGTTGGTTCATGCATGATCCTTGGATGATGATTTTACAGATTGTGCTAGCATTGATGATATTATATAAAGATCTCGGGCTTGCTTCCATAACTGCACTTGCTGCTACTGTTGTTGTGATGTTAGCAAATGTGCCAGTGGGGAAGTTGCAGAACAAGTATCAGGGGGAGTTGATGAAATCTAAGGATATAAGGATGAAGACAACGTCTGAAGTATTGAGGAACATGAGGATTCTCAAACTTCAGAATTGGGAATCAAAATTTCTCTCTAAAATTTTGGAACTTAGAACTATTGAGGCAGGATGGTTGGGGAAATATCTTTACACTTCAGTAATTTCCGTATTTGTGTTTTGGGGTGCTCCCACATTTGTGTCCTTGGTGACTTTTGGTTCTTGTATGCTCATGGGTATACCTATTGAGTCGGGGAAGATCATATCTGCGCTTGCAACCTTTAGGATTATTCAAGAGCCTATTTATAAACTTCCGGATACAATATCTGCATTTATTCAGACCAAAGTTTCTCTTGATCGAATAGCATCATATCTCTCCCTTGATGACCTGCAACCAGATATTGTAGAGAAGCTTCCGGTTAGTAGTTCCAATGTAGCTGTTGAGGTAGTTGATGGGAAATTCTCATGGGATGTATCATCTCCTAGTCCTACATTACAAGATATAAATTTTAGAGTGTCGCGAGGCATGAGGGTTGCGATTTGTGGCTCAGTTGGTTCTGGTAAGTCGAGCTTACTTTCCTGTATGTTGGGGGAGATGCCAAAAATATCCGGGGTTATAAGGTTATGTGGGACTAAAGCCTATGTTTCTCAGTCACCCTGGATACAAGGTGGAAAGATTGAAGAAAATATATTGTTTGGTAAGGACATGGAAAGGCAACGATACAATAGAGTCTTGGAAGCATGTTCACTCAAGAAAGATCTAGAGATTCTCTCGTTTGGGGATCAAACTGTGATTGGTGAGAGGGGAATCAACTTGAGTGGTGGACAAAAGCAGAGGATACAGATTGCACGGGCTCTTTACCAAGATGCCGACATTTATATGTTTGATGATCCGTTTAGTGCTGTTGATGCACATACAGGAACTCATCTTTTTAATGTAAGCACCTCATCTTTTTGTTTCAAACATATTCTGATTTCTAAAATTTGTTAAATGTAATGGCAGGAGTGTATTCTGGGATTTCTGGATTCCAAAACTGTTATCTATGTAACACACCAAATGGAGTTCCTGCCTGCTGCTGACTTAATTTTGGTGAGCTTTTAATCTCTAACTTGTTGATATGGGATGCTAATCTTGATCCAATGTAAGTATATAACTGCCTAATTTTCAATCATCAGGTTATGAAAGAAGGGAAAATTAAACAAATTGGCAAGTACAATGATATTCTGAAATCCGGAAGTGATTTCATGGAACTTGTTGGCGCGCATGAGGAGGCTTTATCAGCTATTGATTCCATTGATGTGAAGACAATACCTAACGGTGAGGAAACGAGCTCTGGAAATGTCGATCAGGGATCTCTAAGTGGTGGAAATGATATAGTAGACAATGCTGAGGAAACGAAGGGTCAGCTTGTCCAAGAAGAAGAAAGAGAGAAGGGAAGTGTTGGACTATCAGTTTACTGGAAATATATTACAACAACATATGGAGGTCTTCTAGCACCCTTTGTATTGCTAGCACAGATTCTGTTTCAAATGCTTCAAATTGGAAGCAATTATTGGATGGCTTGGGCAACTCCCGTGTCGAAGGATGAGGCACCTCAAGTTGATGGCTCGACTCTTATGCTTGTTTATGCTGCTTTGTCAATTGGAGGTTCCTTTTGTGTTCTTGCCAGAGGCTTAACTCTTGCAACCATTGGCTACAAGACTGCAAATATATTGTTTAGCAAAATGCATCTGTCCATATTTCGCGCTCCAATGTCTTTCTTTGATTCCACCCCAAGTGGGCGAATTTTAAATAGAGTATGTTAAGTTCTTGCTTTTTTACTCATAATATATGGTTTGATAACTATGAGCTTCGAGAGTGTGATCTTGTTGTTCATATTTGTTCTTTCGCAGGCATCTAGAGACCAAAGTGCAGTGGATTTGAGTGTAGCTTCTCTAATGGGGTCTTTTGCTTTTTCAGCAATTCAGCTTCTAGGAATTATTGTTGTTATGTCACAAGTTGCATGGCAGGTCATCACTATTTTTATTCCAGTGATTGCAGTTTGCATATGGTTGCAGGTTAACTCTTTTATCCCTTCACACCCTAATATTTATATATGGCCTCGCAGTTTGATTAAGTCATGCTTAAAGGTTTTCAAATAACGTACATCCTTTTTCTTTTGGTTGCTCATTTTATATATGATGCTAAAATGAGACTGCATTTTTATCAACGGTTAGTAAACACAATTTTCCTTTGTAGCAATATTACATAGCTGCAGCACGAGAACTTTCCAGACTATGTGGGGTGTGTGAAGCTCCAGTTATACAGCACTTCTCAGAGACTTTGTCGGGATCAATGACAATTCGAAGCTTTGATCAGGAATCCAGATATCGAGATATGAGCATGAAATTGATAGATGGTTATTCACGACCCCATTTCCACACGATTGGTGCCTATGAATGGTTGTGCACTCGTTTGCAAGTGTTCTCGCTTGTCACGTTTGCCTTCTCGTTAATTTTCTTGATTTCTATCCCAGAAGGAACAATTGATCCAAGTAAGTGTAGTTACTTACATATGCTGAATTTGTTGGAAAAAGTACACAACTAAAGTATTAAACCTCTTTCTCATTTTCTCAATATGCAATGCAGGTGTTGCTGGTTTAGCAGTGGTATACGGCCTCAATTTAAATATTATGCAAGCATGGGTTGTTCTGAGTCTTTGTTACATGGAAAATACGATCATTTCAGTCGAAAGAATACTTCAATACATTAACATTCCAATCGAACCTCCTCTTATAGAAGAATCAAACAGGCCAGACAATCAGTGGCCAATACAAGGAGAAGTTGATATCAAAGATCTTCAGGTAATTATCAACCTTATGACTTCATCAATAGTGAATTATTTTAACGATATGATCTTAAAAGATAATTCATGTGGTATATATGTAGGTCCGATATGCCCCTCACATGCCATTGGTGTTACGTGGCCTTACATGTACTTTCTATGGAGGAAAGAAGACTGGAATAGTAGGGAGGACAGGAAGTGGTAAATCAACTCTCATTCAGACCCTCTTCCGGATTGTTGAACCAACCATTGGACATATATTAATTGATGGTATCGATATCTCATCCATTGGCCTGCATGATTTACGATCTAGATTAAGCATTATCCCACAAGATCCAACCATGTTTGAGGGAACTGTAAGAAGTAACCTCGATCCCCTTGAAGAGTACACAGACGAGCAGATATGGGAGGTGCGTTCGGATGGATATTAATCTCAGAAAACTCATATCTCGACTGATTGCTCATTAACTTTCTTCTTTCTCTTTAGGCCATTGATAAATGCCAGCTTGGCGACGAGATCAGGAAAAAGACGGGGAAGCTTGATACTCCCGGTTAGCCTCATTCACCAATTTTCTTACAATCAAATATTTTACTCCACGTTTTTGAATTGTAACCAACATTTACAGTGTATGAGAATGGAGAGAATTTGAGCGTTGGTCAAAGACAGCTCATTTGTCTTGGGCGCGTGCTGCTAAAGAGAAGTAAGATTCTGGTGCTTGATGAAGCAACAGCATCAGTAGACACTGCAACGGATAATCTGATTCAGCAAACGCTCAAAACTCATTTCACTGATTCTACAGTCATAACAATAGCACACAGGATAACATCTGTACTTGACAGTGACATGGTCTTACTCTTAGAGAATGGTACACTAACTCTTGTCAAACTACATCGTATTTTGTCACACAGTCAATTAACTTCACTTGGTTTGGTGCAGGTTCTCTTAAGGAGTATGATTCTCCAGAAAAGTTGCTGGAAGACAAGTCCTCTTCATTCGCAAAGCTCGTAGCAGAATATAGCATGAGATCGAGTTCTACTCATTAAGATGATGAAACCCGCGAAAAAATCTTAGATTCGTAAATCCAAGCTTGTAGCTCCTGACTATGAGACGTAAAGCTGGTCCATTTTCGTGTGATGCAAATAGGAATAGCAGAGGCAAAACAAATTCTGGTTCAAGCTGTGGTTCCAGTCTATAAATCATTTAGAGAATTAAGTTGGGCATGTCTTTCTAGCCTGTTAATGTGGGATTAAGTAAGTTCAGATTTGAGAACCAGATACAAGCTTCAGTTTGATACATATTTTCACTATCTAATATAATCTCATAATTTTATGACACTGTTTTGTTTTGCTTCATCATATGGTATACTTCTTTGATAAACTGATGAATGGTATGAAATGCAGTGAATTTTATCTTTTGGTTCAGATAATTTACATCTATGGATGACTGTCATATGACTCAAATCAACCCGGGGGCTTTTTTCTCTCTCTCTCTCTTCTCTGATTTTCTTTGACATTTTGAGAATAAACCACAAAATATTATTGCTCAGGTATAAACCTACCAGTTCTATATTTAAAAGTTTAAAACCTATATTAAAAAAAAAATCTACTCCGCACAATCCCATTTAAATTAAGTTTTAGAAGTCAAAGGGCTAGTTTGTAAGCATTTGTTTTTTAATCTCTTGTATTTGCACCTTGAATACGTTTTTCCCATTGAAGGGTATATTGGTCATTCACACCGTGCAAGTTGGCGAGGGTAGTTTTACTTTCCCTGAGAAGCAAAGAGAAAAAATCTAAAGAGCTGCCACTCGTAGCTCTCGAACAACAACAAACCACGATGAACTTCTCCACTGCTAGATTTCACCTCTTCAAACTCCGCAAAAAACCCTAGATGCCTCTCCCCGCCTCTAATCCGCCACTATAATTTTGATTCTGTTTGTTTTTCTTTCTCTTTTCGGTTTGATTTGTTATTTATATACAATTATTTCATGGACGCTGCGGCGGCGGCGGCCGCGGCCGCGTCTGAAACCCCATTCTTCAATCGATCTACTTTCATTAGCGGCTCCAATCCTTCATTGGTCTTCCTTCGTAATCCCCTGCTTAAATTATCCCCCAAGCTTTCCCCAAAGAAGCTCCGCTGCTACACCTGCTGTATTCCGCCGCACAACTCCCCAGTTTTTTTGTTTAACTCGAAACAAAAAAGGCAGCTTTCTGTGAAAACTAGTTGTTGTACGAATGGTGATATTAATAATGCAGATTGGACCTTAAATCTTGGGGAGGTTTTCCTTAGGAGAGGGTTGGCCATTGCCGCAGCTGCGATTGGAGTGATTGTAATATTCAGTTGTCGGAGAGCGTTAGCGTTGGAGGGTGTTGTGAGCGCGGGATATGGGGTCTGGGAGCAGAGTTTATTGGCAATGAAGAGCTCATGGCCTAAGGTTTTGCAGGTTTTGATGGTTTTCAAAGAGCAGGGTTTGGTTCTTGCGGCTTTATTAGGGCTCTCGGCTTTTTTCTCCATGGCTGAGACCTCCATTACCACTCTTTGGCCTTGGAAGGTATATAATATAAAGTTGGATGTCTGCATTCATATATGAAAAAAATATCTTTTAGAGTGGTGAATGAACTTGGTCCATTTTGGAGCTAGCTAGCTAATTGTTAGGCCTATTGTGATATCATATGAAGCACTAAATAATTTGTTTGCCGCTGAAATTTAGAACTCGTGTTTAGTATAGAGTGAGAACAATCCTTTTGTGCTGTTCATGGTTTTGGGGCCCCCCAGAGTCTTACTATAATGCTCTGCATTGTTGTGATCTGATGGAATCAAGTGCTTTTATGGATGTAATTCAGTTTTTGGCCGCATGAATTGCTTATGCTCAATTATATTTCCTTAAGCATGATAATCATATGTGTTAGAGAATATGGTGGATCTAGTTGGGTCGTTGAACAGCCAAAAAATGCTTCAGCTTCTTTTTCGTGGAATTTCTTATTTTCTTTTCATCTGTTTGTAAGAATTTAAGTTATATTTATGAGCATGATCTTATTATACTAAATGCAGGTACGGGAATTGGCTGAGAAAGAGTCCGAGAACGGTGTATTCAAAATGCTACGGAATGATGTTACTCGATTCCTGACGACAATCCTTATTGGCACCACGTACTGTCCTTCTTGATGAATTAACTGGCTGTTTTTTTCTTCTCTTGAATGTGAGCATGTTTTCTTATTGTAGATATTTTATGTGCCCAGAGTGGTGAATATTGGTGCTACAGCATTAGTCACTGATGCTGCAACTGCAATATTTGGTGAAGCTGGTGTCAGTGCAGCTACTGGACTTATGACAGTATGTTTAGAGTTTCTTTTTGACTTTTACAGTTGCATACTCAATTTGACATTAAAACTTTGTTGATTTGCTTCTTCTTACAAGAAATATGGTTAGTCTCCTGAAGGTCTGCAATTGACTTTTAGTGTGAATGCTTCTATTTCTGAAAGATTTCATCTTACTGCAATTAGGCTGGTAATACAACACGGGGTCTTTTATTTAACAATTCCTACTGAAAAATGTGTACCATGTATGCCCCTTTTCCCGATACTGATTTTAATTCTGATGCTTAAATTTAATATTTGAACGAACATTTTCTGAAGATGGCGAGACTTCTATTTTAATTACGTTGGGGGTGTCATGACCCTAATTAGTAAAGTGATTTTGCTCATATTTCTAAATAATTGGGAAATCTAGATTTAAGCTTAGTGATATTCTCTATATTTGCATGACTCATGAGTTTGAAATTTTGAATATTATTCTCTAATTACGTCTCGTGAATTGTTGTTTGTTTAGAGTAGTCTTGTCTGAGAAAACTGGTTTCTCTAATGCCATTCAACCTATCTTTATTTTTATCTGCTAACCATCTGGAGCTTTTCATTTCAGATCTGTTGTCCATGCTTTTTTTTTTTTTAAATATTATATTTCCTCTCTCCTAGTGTTTGATAACTGTGAAACTGACAATAATTCCAGGTTACTATTCTGCTTCTCACTGAAATCACTCCAAAAAGCATAGCTGTTCACAATGCCACTGAGGTTGCTAGATTTGTGGTAAGTTTAGCTGGTACTTGCTTGAGAATTAGACCCTGATTGGATTGCAAGTGTCATCTTGTTATGCCCTCTGCCTAAAGACACTTATGATGAATTGCTATTTCTGTTGCCTTTAGGTCAGGCCAGTGGCATGGCTTTCAGTAGTACTGTATCCTGTGGGGAGAGTTGTAACATATTTATCAATGGGAATGCTGAAACTGCTAGGTCTTAAAGGAAGAAGGTGTGCATAGTTACACACTTTAATTTTTATTCCATTTTTCACTGTCTACCTATCTTTAAGTTCCCATGATGTATTATAATATCCTTGATTATTATATCATGCGTTCATTCCAGGGTATGAAAAATTTGTGCTCATTGGTTGTGAAAACAATACAGAAGATATGGTTGTTGACTACTATTCTGAAGCAAAATTAAAGCTGGTTTATTAACAAAAAATTTCTGGATCTAACTGTTGGTCTCAATAACATTAAAATGTCTTCTCTTAATTAGCTCAAGCATAAAATATTTGGAATAATCATTAATTATGTAAGTTTAATTGTTTATGCATCAGTATGTCTCTTAATCCTGGATTTACATGTCTTTATACTCTGTGCTATTGCTTTACCTTGTTTTTTTGTTACCTTGTAGTGAACCATATGTAACTGAGGATGAACTAAAATTGATGTTACGCGGAGCAGAGCTAAGCGGGGCAATTGAGGAGGAAGAACAGGTAATTATTGGGTTTTGTTGAGATAGCAAACATACCTCCTTGGGTATGTCAGTATATCTCATGTTCACAGCATTGTTTTTACTTGTATCTATAAGCACATGGAAGATACTACATATTAACCTTGTAAAAGACCAGAGCTTTCTTCTCATTTTTTGGTTGCATGTTTCTTTTGATTATTATTATTTTTCGTTCATAAACAGATTGAACCATATAATACGCTGAGCTATTCATAATGAGGAATATGTGTCTATGAATTTATATCTTATTGAATATTGGATTGGACTTTCACAGGATATGATTGAGAATGTGTTAGAGATAAAAGATACGCATGTTAGAGAGGTGATGACACCTCTTGTTGACGTTGTTGCTATAGATTCTGGTGCAACACTTGTTGATTTCCATAACTCATGGGTGGAGCATCAGTATTCCAGGTATGGCTTGCTTTTTTCTATCAACTTTGTTATTATGTGATTCGGTCTAAGAAGCAAGAACTTGCTTGTAGGGTGCCTGTCTTTGAGGAGCGAATTGACAACATTGTTGGCATTGCATATGCAATGGATCTTCTGGATTACGTTCAGAAGGTCGACTAGTTTCTGATATTTCTTATGTATCAAGAACCTTTTTTTTTTTTTTCTAATTTTATACAAAAATCTCATAGCATGCAGAATTGTATTCTGTTTGATTTTGAAGGGGGAACTTCTAGAAAGTTCTATGGTGGGAGATATGGCGCACAAACCTGCCTACTTTGTTCCTGGTAAGTTACAGTGCTTTAGAGTTTGATAAAAGTTCCTCAAGAAATTGAGTGGAACTTTAATTTCATAGAGGAGAAGTTGTGTTTATTTCCTTCCATGATTTCAATCCAAATAATATTTAATTTTTTTTTTCAAGAACTATATATACAGTGAGAGTATAATGCATATTGATGCTCTTGATTGGCTGTCATCTCTGCTTTTAATTCAGTATAATTGAATTATTGTGTCTATAACTCCATTGAATATTGCAGATTCAATGTCTGTTTGGAATCTTCTTAGAGAGTTCCGCATCAGGAAGGTACATATGGCTGTTGTTCTAAATGAATACGGAGGAACTGTCGGTGTAAGCTATTCTTCCTTTTTTTATAATTCTATACATTAAAAGATTAATTATATTATATAATTGTATAGGTGAAGATTCTGTTCTAAATAAGTTTCAGGATTCTGATGTGAAATATATTCTTTTAATGCTGCAACAGATAGTGACCCTTGAGGATGTGGTTGAAGAAATTGTTGGTGAGATTTTTGACGAAAATGATTCAAAGGTAAGGGGGTTTGAGTGTATTGAATTCTGAACTCCAGGTGATGGTTACTGACACTTCTTTCTACTTGGCTGATTTCAGATGTTTTTCCTGTCCATGCTGCTATAATTTACATTGCCATTAATAGTCTTCTTGATACAAAATTGGGTACATCTATACAGCATTGCGGTCCAGGAATCTTGTATTTATCTTCTCATCATGATGCATGACATGCATGTAGTCAATTGATTTATGGTTTTAATTCTAGTACCTCTCAAGAGAATAATAATTGTCAATGGAAGCTTTCAAAAGTAATATCACTGCATGTTAAGTACCCCAGTTCATATGATTTGGAAGATCTCATTGTGTAATATTGACGAGTCTTTTTACTAAAATATTGGCACTAAGTTTTCCAACTTATGGTATTCTGTTTGTTTTATTATGCTCTGTGGCAGGAGGAAATCCAGAAAAAAACTGGCTATGTTGTCATGCGTGCTGAGGGCATTTATGATGTTGATGCTAATACAACAATCGATCAGCTCTCTGAAGATCTTAACATTAAAATGCCAGAGGTTGTTTTACTTTGCTCATCTATTATTGAATTTCAAAGTGTGCTTTCTTCATTGGCAATAATACACTTGAATTGTAGCCTAAAAACTTCACATAAAAATACTAATTCCAAATGCATGACCATTGAGAACTCGAGATTAACATGATGGCAATTTGATTTGATTAATTTAGCACCCTCCCCCCCCCCTCCTTCCGCCTTGTGGTTTTACATGGATCTCGTTGCAGTTATCATATATAGAATTGAAAAAAAAAAAACATGTTAGAAGATTTTAGCTTAACTCCTTTCTAAAAGAGAAGTGAAATCAAGTACTATTTGCAAATATTGGATTCCATAGATTTGTCAAGTCCATTTATCTTTCTGACTTGGTTGTCCAATCACTCAGGATCATCAGTATGAAACAGTGTCGGGTTTTGTCTGTGAGGCATTCGGTTATATTCCAAGGACAGGCGAGACCATAAAAGTGGTCCTTGAAAGAGCAAATCAAGAAGATCATGGTGATTATAATTTGTCTGAATCTGACCGAGAAGATGAAAAAGAGAGGACTCAAATATTTAAGCTTGAGGTGCGTTGTTATTTTTCTACGTGCCATATCTTTCTTCTCTCGTCATTTTTTTTCACCTTTGCATTTAAAAAGTTTGACAAAAGGTGCAGCTTATGAGAGATATTTATATGCTTAAAAATATAGTGGAGAATGAAATAGTGTACCTGCGTATTAAGGAAGTTAGTTGAGCCAGTGGAAAACTTTGGCCATCCACTGGTAGATGATTTAGTATCCAATTTAGTTGAAAAAAGTTGTTCTTTAATCCAGTTGGCAAGGAAAAAGTGGTATCTAATTCCAGTGTCCCAACATATTTTTGGTCTGTGATTGGAGAATAGCTGCATATTTTTTATGTGAAGAAAGGGCGAGGAATTGCTCTTTAATTAGTTAGTTTTTTCCTTCATGGTAATTAAAATTGACAAGTCTACATTAAATGAAAGTTTGTATTATCTGGGAGGTGTCCTAGGAATCAACCTTTGGCTTTCCAATTTTTATAACTGACTTGACGCAGTTCCTTAATTATTAATGAAAATTCATATGGTTGGTGTAGATACTAGCAGGGAATGCCAGAAAGGTGAGTGCTGTTAGATTTGAACGAAGGAACAATGATGCGGCATCACTAGAGACCAAAGAGGTAACTCGTTTCTTACCCAGATTTTGGAAAAGGAAATCTGGCAGTGATGATGAATCAGATAGCACAAAGGATGATGAAGTCCCAGTTCATGATCTTTCCAACGATTACGTAATGTCTGTACAGGATGACAATACCGATCAAGCAAGTAAACCTAGTATTCATGAAAATTAATTTTTTTAAAAACAGAATTAGGAAAGAAGCTTTAGAGTAGTTTGCATTACTCATCCTTTTCACCTACATGAACAAAATGAAAGAGGGAAAGGAGTTTTGAAATGTTAAAATTGCTGCTTTGTGTATGGTTTGGTTGCAACTAAAGTTTTGATGCTGATGAAGTGCGTGGATATAGATGGTAACAATTTTAGTTGTTGAAGATGAAACGGAGAATTTGCATTTTGTGGAAGTTGTTATTGATCATTGATCATGGATAGATGGCTCTTGGAAATGGGTATGGTGTTGAGAATAAAAGACGAGGCCACTTAGTTTCCTCTTCTGAGCAACTAACATGGTTTCTTAGGGTGGAGCTTAATCCTCTGTATATTCTTTCAAGGCATGTAATAATTTCTTCTTCACGAAGACTATTAGTATTAGTTCATGATATACAGACTATTTCTTTTGGTAGCTGATTCTTGTAATGCTACACTATGCAAATTCTTTGTTGGAATTACATGCCAAAAAAAGCAGGAAATTTTGTTCTCAACTAGCTTATTTTTTAGTGTGTATAAAACACAGGAAACTTGTTTTCATGATGAAATGTTGGACCTGAACTATCTTTACAGATAATTAATGGTTTAACTGCCAAAAAAAAAAAAAAATTATGAAAATGTAATTATAATATCAATTTTCAATTCATGAATTTTTCGATCACTAGTCGTTCTGTTTGAAAGTTTTCAGTTGCTATTCATAACTCAATTTTTGATACATTTTTCAGTCAAAATTTATCGAAACCTTGAAAATGTAATTCAACTCTAAATATAAGTAAAAAAATGCATGATTTATAAGTCAAAATGATCCTCATTCGAAGCTATATAATAACCTCAAGTAGATTTCATAACATTTGATCCGATTAGGAATCAAACAAAAATCATTCTAATGTTTTAAACAATTTTTATTCGACAATCAAACAAGAATTGTTAAATTAATTTAGAGTTATAATTTGACTATGAAAGATGGTCATTTTGGTATATGAATTATGCATTTTTTACTACTATTTGAAAGTGAATTGCATTTTCAAGTTTTCTAACGAATTTTCGCTGGATAGTATGTATTTGGGGTAGTAACTGGAAAATTTTAAAAAAAACTAATACTCAATTTTTTTTTTGAATTTAAACACCCACTAAAAAATATAATAATTCAAATAGCAAAATTAAAACTAATCTTGATATTATTTTGCAATTTGATTATCTTATCAATCAACTAAAGTAATAGAAAAGTTGAATAAAACATTAATTAAATAAAAAGATAATTACAAATAAATATAAGCAAGGGAAACTAGGGCTAAGACTGTGCATCATTTGAGTTTTAAAATTTCCGCCGCCAGGATCCTCAGCCCCCCTCCAATATATATATGTCCTGTTTAGGGTTTTCATTATCACTCTGTGTCTTCGTCCCCGCCAAGTTATATATTTTTATTTATTTCTTATTTTCTCAGACATTTTATAGATTAGGAATAGAAATGGAGAATGGGAAATGATGCGAACCAATAAATCGCAATTTCAGAGGCTCAGTTCATCTGTTGCTCTGCTGAACTCATTATTATTTGCACGTCAGTCTGATCCCCAACTCCTCTCTTTTTTTCTCACTGCCTTTTCTTTTCTTCATTTATATTTATGTAATATTTTTTACAAGTATAAATAATTTTAAGATAATTTCATGCACTGACAGATTTAAGGCGCTAATTTATCGCTTTCCAAGGTTAGGGTAATTCCCGACTGTATTCTCAATTCTCTTATTCTTTTTTATATAATTTTTGATAAAATCCCTAATTAGTTTGATTTGTTTTTTTAAATAATAACTTTTGGGACCATCTTACTTGATGAATTACGGGTTAATACTCCCTCCATCACAATCAGATTGTTCTGTAATTTTTTTATCACAAATTAACCAAAATAAAAATTGTATAAATATATTTATAACTAATTCAAAAATTTAGAATTCAAAATTGAAAAAATGATCAATTGATTATTGATCTCATTAAAAACATCATATCAAATTTCTAAATTTTAGTTAAGAAAAATTAATGGCGATAATTAGAAAATAAAGGTGCATAAAGATCTGAAATGATATTGAATTGGAAATAAGTTTTGACTCTAAAACAACAAAGTATTAACTAATCTTAATCCATAATTATCGAATGAATTGTGTATCAGTGTATCTGAGTTTCTTTCACCTTCCCTCAATAGTATGCCTTAAAACAAACGTTTATTTAATTATAATATTATCATAAACCGTAGATTTTTGTATATTGGCTTTTATGTCTTTGGTTTTTCGTTGAGAATTAATTTTAGACAGGACCCAAATAGCAAATGTGTGAAAATGGTGCTTTTAACCTTTAACTAATCCAAGAGGCTGGGCCTATCAAATGGGCCATCATAAACCAAGAAGCATAAAATGTATGGTTAATGAAATTGTCCACAACACTACTTTATTATCTTTAAAAGGCCATCTCATATAAGTGTTTTTGTTTTCATAATCTTAATTTTACCTCTTAGACTATGTTTATTGGTGATGCTTGGGTTGGGTCACCCACTAAAAGATAAGAAATAAAAAATAAAAAAAATGCTTAATGAAATGAAATCTTGGGAGAATTGTCATGCTTTATTTTCTCTTTTCATTAGATTGTAACACTTGTTACAATCTAGTTGGTAGAAATAGATTTTTTTTTGATATAATTTAGATTGTTGATATTGAAGATAATGTGTATCAAAAAAATATAAAAAAATTATCAAAATTCATGAATTTTCTTTCTCTATAAATAGAGTCCAATATTGATATATTTCTACCACAATTTGAAGATCTCGTCTTCCTCATAATCCTAAGTGTATGGTAAAAAATTTCTTTTTATAAATATCGAATTTAGAATATCAAATATTTTTTTATATATTTCTTACATTGTTTAAAACAATTGATTATATATAATATTCAATAATAAATAATGAGAAAAAAAATTATGTTAAAGATTGGGTTGGTGTCACTAATAAACGTTTAAATAGTTGGAGGTTGGGTTGGGTTATAAGTTGTGTATGTGGATGAGAGATAAATGATTTTTTTATTAGAAGGTTGGGTTGGGTTATAAATAAACATAGTCTTATCATCTAGAAGCTTAGAAAAAATGAAAAAAAAAAACTAAATTTTACATTTTATATTATTTGTATATAAATAAGTGCATAAATTGAACATAATATACTTGATAGGAGGCAACTAGTGAGACAACTATGGAAGCCGTACTCTCATCTGTTTAATCTCGTGAAAATTGAAATTTTCCTTTTGCTTGCTTTTATTTCATTTGAAATTCAATAAAAATAAAAATTTGCTTTTTTAATCAAGATTCCATAATTCTATCAATAACAACATAAATTTTCATCAGTGAATATAACTAATTCGTAAAAACATACTAATTAGCTGCCTCATTGAAACAAGTAAATTGATGTTGTCTTATCCATAACTAATAAGAAAAAAAAAAGATTTTAAATTGATTTTGAGGAGGGTTTAATAAGTTATCCAACGGCTACAACGTTTCAACGGGTCCATGAGCCATCTATTTGACTAAACCCTAAATATCCACGTATGCAATTTGAAGATTATGTAAGTGTAATTTGCTAAGCATAAAATCTTATATGGGATTATCTCATATATGTACAATATAAGTCCATTTATGATTTAATTGACTATAAAATTTGATTGTTCTTTAGAAAACATTGAAGAACAAATTTTATTCTCATTTTATACTTCTTTCTGATCATTTATATTCACCATAATAAATTGCAAGATGCTTTCAACTTATGGCTTACTGAATTTTGGGAAGATGGAGACACTTTCTTTTTTTAAAAAATATATATTAAGGGAAGATGTAGACTCTTTGTAACACAAAAGAGGAAGGGAGTACTTTATTTACAGAAAATTTCCCACGAATTGGACCAATTACCATTACTTTTTCATAATTTATTACATGTCGAAGTTAATTTCAGCTACTAATTTTGAAAAGAGAGCTATTTTGTCTATCAAAATCCTTTCTTACATGAAATAAACTTATCTTTGAAACATGAAGGAGGATTATGTGTGCTTCCTAATTAATGGTCTTATATTAAATAAAAAAATATTACCCATTCTAAATTTAAAGCCCACCTCTCCTTACTTTATATCAAACTAGTATAAGACCCGTGTAATACATGGGTATTTTTTATGATAAATAAATTTTATTAATTATATATATTATTTTAAGTTTTAAGTTTGAATGATATTTATCTTAATTTATGATTTACTATTTATTTATTTCACATGTATATGCTGATAAATGCATAATTTATTTGTCATTTCACATTGATCATATTTTTTTTCCTCAATTTTGTAATTTTTTTATTTAAGTATATTTTTATAATTTTGGATAAAAAAAATCTCGAATGCATAAAATAAATAAACCTTTCAATAATGATATATGATGTAATAATTGTAGTAAATTAACCAAAAATTATCTCTATGAAAAATTGGCAGTTCACACCTTGCAGCTTGAAAACATATGGTTCTTCACCTCTGTTAATCGTTGTATCGATTTTTCTTCCCATCGAAGTAAAACTGAACATCAAGTTGTATGCCCGAATATTATCAATGAAATTCTTACTTCTAGAATTACGGCCAATGACATCTAAGAATCATCAATCAAACATTTTTAATTAAAAGTGAATTTAAATAACATAAATTGAAAAAAAAAATAAAGACTCATACCTACTAAACAGGTTTCTAAATCAGGACATGAGATAAATTCTTTGAAGACAGTAAATTCAAAGCAATACATAGGGATTGAGACTTTAAGACAAAGTTTGATTGTAGTAAATTTATGGATGCTCAATCGATATGCATGTTTTGTAGCCCACACAGTTCCCTGATTTTGACCTATTTGAAAGTTTTTTAACGAACAAATTACTCCCTCTTTTAGCAAATTTTTGCATCAACTAATTTGACTACATGCAACAGTAGCCTGGATCCTTATAAACTGAAAATGAATCATGAGAGAAAAAAATGTTAGAATTAAATAAATTTGAATTGTAAGCATATTATAAGATTTTTAAAAACACAAAAAAACTCATCATTGAAGAATATATATACCAATTTTATGTAATAATATGATGTGTTCTTAAAATACCCCCATCAAAACCTGGATAATTTTTTTGAGGTACAAACTATGATCTAATAACTCGAACTCTTATTGCACATATCTTCTTGGATGGATCAATGTCAGCAATTGCAAGGTATTTCATGCCCACTTAAAAAAGCATAAAAAATGATTAGGTTAGAATATTATGTAAAGAAATTATAATGTTCAATTTTGAAATACAATATCACATGAAATATACAATTCAAAAATTGAGAAAGGTTGGGGTACTGTACAAAATACAGAAGCAAGCACGCAAGAATATAATAGTTAGATATTGAGATTTATAATGTCAAATAAAATTGAAGTTCTCAAATAAGGCATATGTAAAGTAACCGTCATTTGCATGATTATAGTTTATGCATGATTGCATGATCATAGATTTGCAAGATTTAAGTGTAATTACAATTTGGCATTAATTATCAAATCACAATAATTCTTTTGGCATGACTCATGTTACTAAATATAGGATTCATATCTAAATATTAATTGACTTGTTCACAACATATGAGTCGATCATATGAAAAATTAGTATATTAAAATATAAAAAGTATATAATAAAAAAAGTTTATTATGTAAGTTTTAAATTTAAAAAGTATATATGTAAACAAAAATATCATGTATAACATTTAAAAAGTATATTTATAAAGTATATATGTAAACCACTATATAAATAATAGAATTTATTTATACATTATATTGTTAAAATTTTATTAGATGATATTTTTTATATTTATACATGATATTTTTAAAGTTTTATAGATGATATTTTTTAGATAATATTATGGTTATTAAAAATGATAATTGTAATTGTTAAAAGTATATTCCTTCAATACTATATATTTCTAATAAAGAAAAAAGCTTACATATATAATAATAGTAGTGGCAAAAAAAGAAAAAAAAACACTTAATAAGAAAATTTAATGTGCTAAATTTGAGAATGTATTATAAATTTAAATTAGATTTTAAAATATAAATAATAGCATTTATTTATACATGATATTTTTGAAATTTTATACATGATATTTTTCAAATAATATTGTGGTTATTAAAAAACATGATCTAATTATTAAAACTATATTCTTTCAATAATATATATTTATAATAAAAAAACACTTACATATATAATAATAGATTATCTTTAAAAATAAAATTTAATAAGAGAAATAAATGTTCAAGTTTTGTATGAATAATATATATTTATAATTAAAAAAAAAACTTACATATATAATAATAGATTATCTTTAAAAATAACATTTAATAAGAGAAAAAAATGTCCAAACTTTGTATGAATGCCATGTGACATTCTTGGTCCTTCTTATATATATATATATATATATATATATATATATATATATATAAAGATAATATTGTGGTTATTAAAAAACATGATCTAATTATTAAAACTATATTTTTTCAATAATATATATTTATAATAAAAAAACACTTACATATATAATAATAGATTATCTTTAAAAATAAAATTTAATAAGAGAAATAAATGCTCAAGTTTTGTATGAATAATATATATTTATAATTAAAAAAACTTACATATACAATAATAGATTATCTTTAAAAATAACATTTAATAAGAGAAATAAATGTCCAAACTTTGTATGAATGTCATGTGACATTCTTAGTCCTTCTTATATATATATATATATATATATATATATATATATAAAGATTGTTCCATGTTGTGAGACAAATTAAAAAGAAAAGATCTTATACCAACCTATGTTGGATGAGATGATACCTCTAATAACAAAGAGATTAAGTATGAGATAAATCATGTTCTAACTCCTTCATAAAATTATACACAGATTACTTTCTCTTACAACTTAATAAACTTATTGGTTTTGAGACTTTAGGCGATCAATTTCACAAAATGCAATATATGAACTAAATTTTTGTAAATAACAAAAGCTCGAAGATACGAATCATGATTACCACTTTCAATTTTTTTAAGGCATTAAGGTATTAGTTTTGGGTGGCGGCGGTGTCTTAACTCTTCGATGAAGGTCTGAGATTACCAATAGAATATTATGGGGAAATGGGCTTGTCTTGATTTTTTTTAATATTATTTTTATTGTAACAATTAATTAAACTCATTAAAAACCCTCATAATGGCAGAAGATTAAAATAGTATGTTTTATTTGCAGCCGCCATAGATTAACGGCTTGGATTAGTTTTCTGCCCCACCGCCGAATCAAGGGTTTATAGTTAAGCTAAAATATTGTCATAAATAAATAGTATATATAGGCAAAGTACTTTAGTCAAGAATCTTGGATGTTGTTAATATGGACAAACCCAAACCAGCTCCTAATTTCTTAATTCAATTCGTCTGTTGCATACACTTATTCATGTTAATATTACTCCTAAGTATACATGTCTATATTCATTATCTTAGTAACAAGTTTATGCTTAATTTCACCAATCTTATTACGAATCATTTCTTACAATTCAAATATTCTCGAATTAATAAACATTTTTTTTATGTTCTTTCGAAACTCAAATAGCAATACTACATCATAGGACCACTATCAACAAATAAAAACTAGTAGAATAATTAATTAATAACTATGTACAGTTAATTACAAGCCAATTTACAAATTACAATTAGGTGGAGAAAAATATTCACATAATATACAAACCTAATGATTTAGGGGTCATGGGTATCCAATTCACAGCAGAAGTCAATGGCAGAGAGAAGGATGCAATTCCAATACAAATGCACCACCGTTTGATATCCAACCTCGACGAGTGAGCTACAGCTCCGATGACCTCAACCACCGCCGCCTGAAGAATTCCGACCATCGCCACCGTGCCCAGAAACAAGCAGCTTCTACTCGCCATCACTTTCTCCCTTTTCTTGAAATCAACGGCTGTGATCAACAAGAAAACCTGACAAAAGGCATAGCAGTTGAAGATGATGGTTTTCAAGACCGATTCCTTCACCTGGAAAACAGCTTTTCCCTTCATTTCCAGGGCCATAACAATCGTCACCTGAAACAGCGATTGAACCAGGATGCTTCTGCACATGCTCCTGGTTATGACTGCACCTGACGAACCATAAACCTGTTTCGAGTCTCGGCTTCCAGTGTCTGTGTGTATGGTTATTATCGCCACTGCTAATGCTCCAAGGGTTTCCAGGATCAGGTTTATCCACAGGACCTGGAACGAGCTTAGCTCCACCTTGCTATTTACAGCCACTGAAATGATGTTTACAGCGAAAGCAGAAATTTCCAGGGTGAGTTGCAGCTGGATGAATATTTCCAGGTTTTGACAAACCCTTTTTCCCAGGCTCATGATTCCAGGGATTTGGGAGAATGTTTTGTTGGACACGAGGATATCGCCATCTGGGCATTCATCACCCATGAAGATGCCTACATCAGCTTCTCTTAGAATCGGAGAGTCTCTAATGGAGGTCGTAGTTGCAGCTACTATCTCGCCTTTCTTCTTCAGGCACTGAACCATCAACAGCTTGTCTTGTGGAGATGCATTGGCCAACACGTGGATGTTGTCGATCATGTTCGTACGTTCTTCCTCGGAGCTGCTCCGAAAATCGACAGCATCCACTATTGACTTCTGATGATCATGATCTAAGAGTAGTCCAGAATTTAGGGCCATGATTGTTGCAGTGTTTATGTCATCTTCCACCATTAGCTTTATGGAAACTCCTGATGTCAGGCAATCTTCTATTGCTTCTCTCACTTCAAGTGAATATGGATTCTTCATTCCCACGAATCCGATCAAAGTTAAATCATGTTCCAAGTCTTTGATCCCTTCTTCTTCTTCTTCTTCTTCTTCTTCTTCTTCTTCTTCTTCTTCTTCTTCTTCATCATCATCATCATCATCATTTTCGATTTCTTGTTTGTAAGCAAAAGCGAAGCAGAATTGTGTACACGCAACAAGACTATGAACTATCTGAAGAAACACTAACCTCTTGTTATCATCTAGGGTTTCTATTTTCCCATCTACATTGTAATAATGGGAGCACATGGACAGTATGAGCTCTGGAGCTCCTTTCCAGTGCACATGCAACACTTTTTTCTCTTCTCTTTTCACAATCGAACAACTTAAATCTCTATCGATATCAGATGCTTTGTATTCAACAATGGAACGAGCTCCATGGAAATGACCTAGCACTGCTCTCGCCCAAGCAATCAGAGATATCTCCTCTAAACATCCATCACTGGAACTGAGGAGAAAAATACCTTCTTGAAGAACATCAAGAACTCCGTTGTCGACCTGTCTCTGCAAATCATCGACGAGCTTGAAACCAATCCACAAATCGGCCATGTTTTCATGCTGCAGAACTAAATCAGATGTTTTAGCAGTGCAAATAGTGGTGATCAACCCAACAGTGGCACTTGCTGGAAGATTCTGGATAATTGCCCCACATGATTTCATTTTATGTGAAGCATATAGCAATAAGATGAAGATGGCTAAAGGTAAGCCATCTCTGGTGGCGAGGAAGAGTACACAAAGCGTAGCGACAAAGCCATTTGTCTTCGATGATCTCTCATCCTTCATCAGCCTTATGGACTCGTTCATGAAATCCTCCATTGTGTTCTTTATTCCCTTGGGATCCAGACTCCGATCCTTATCAGTCTGAACCGGCTTCCACACGAAGCAACGGACTAACTGCGCCATTAGAAAGATCAACGACACGCTCAACCCAACCTTCTCCAGTTTACAGTTGTGTTCATCAATGGCGTCTAGAAGGTGTGGCTTGGTTGGATCAGGGATGGCTACTGATCTCATCAGCCTGCTTCGTTCTGTGTTCTCTCCTACAGAAGTCACCAGCATCCTGCCATGGCCGTTAACCACTTTATCACCAGCAAAAAGTGTTGAGCAAGTCTTGATCAGCTGAGAGGTATCGCCATGGATGAAGATCCCATCAGCAGGCACATAGTCTCCCATCTGCAAGCATACGATATCGCCAACGACAAGTTCGGATTCAGAAACTTGATAGAGCTTGCCACTTCTCACCACTTGAACGAGCTTCTTCTTCCTCATGGAGGATTTCTTGATCATCCATCTGGCCCTGAAAAATCTGAAAATGGAACCGAATGTGACGACGAAAGACACAGCGAGGAAGACCAGGGATCCCTCCATGATGGCTTCTGCTAGACCATCAGTCTTGATCCCGATGATGAGTGACAGCACTGAACAGCAAAGGAGGAGAAGAATCGTAGTGTTCTTGAAAGCATCCACGATCAACCGCCTTAAAGATTTTGTCATTTGAGGTGGGGATGGATTTTGCAAGCTTATGGAATTTGAACCAAATGCTTTGTGCCTGAGATAAAGATCTCTTTGGTCCCCTATTATTCCTGTTTCAATATTTGTCTGTAATGCAGAAACAATATCCTCGAGGCCATCAAAGGGGTCAACCAGTTCTGCTAGTCTCTCTTTACTGATCAAGAACGATTCATGATCATGGGTCTCATCATTGTTTGAGATATGCATTCTCTCTCACTTGTTAGCCTTTGATTTCAACTGGAAATTAAATATATATGCCTGTTTTGTACTTGTTAATTACTTAAGATGAAAACTTGTGGAAGTTTAACAATGGAGAAGAAGGTAATGAGAGTGTGGAGAGAATCTGTATAGAGTTGAGGAACTTTAGAGAAGCGTTCTTGATTGGGGGCTTAAAAGCAGCTTGTCATCTTTCAAAGCCGTCACCATCAACGGCTCAGATTGCACCACGAAATTACTTTCTGTTTTCCATAACATTTCTGTTCGTGGCATGCATTTAACATAACTCCCATTTTTTAACTAATTAATTAGCTTTGTTGGCTGGACTTTCATTTTACCATAATTTAATAATCGACCTCATTTCCACCTACGCTACACCAACTGTTCAAACTGCAACTCCTGATTTTATTTTTATTTTATACCTTTCGATACTTTATTGAAAACTTAAAATAGATAAAATTGATAGACCATTAACGTTGAGAAAGAAGACAATATTGAAGTAGAAAAACCCCACCAATTGATTGACCAAAGTCTAATGGGCAATGTTGATTGATCCCAGCTCTCAATTCTATATATGTAAGAAACTGCATTTCTCATTAATTATTCATTATTCTTTAAAAATGAAAAGGTAGCTCTTTGATTATGATCTGAAGCAGACTAGAGTATTACTGCACTTATACAAAAGTCAAAAGATATGTTTCTGATTAGGACAGGGCAGGGTCTCCTTCCTTGAAATTTTGATGGAGTGTCTTTTGACTCTTTTCTGAAGATGCATTCATCAATTTTATAAACTATAACGTCTGTTTTGAACATAACTGATAATCTCATCAGCAATTAATAATTATTATATATGTACGGATTCTTTCTAGTAAATGATTGTCTTCCTAGCTTATCATACTTTACTTTCTCAATAAATAAATAAAATTTTACTTTATTGTTGAAAATTACTAGTTTTGGACCTTTGGTTGCATTCACACAAACGTACCTATCGTTGTTAGTTTAGCAAACAATATAGTTAAGCTAGCATCTAACCTTATTTCAAAGATTTTAGAAACTTTTACTTCTGATAAGTTATTTTTAACTACAAAAAATAAGTTTTCGATTCCATGTTTACAATTTCATAACTAAAATAGCCAGATTTAAGAGACTATCTTTCAAAATAAGTCATGATCTTTTTCTCTAAAATACTTATATTAGCCTATAATACCTTATTTTCTAGATTAAGCTCTTAACAAATCGAAAATTTAGTAAAGAAAAAAAAATTAAATAATTTAATGGCCAAAAAGTTAATTGGTGGGGCCCCAGTGTGAAAGTTGGGAAACCTTTTAAATTTAATTAAACACAAAATCGTTGGAACGGGCAAGAAAGTTTCCTAATCTTGTCTTTTACTGACAAATGAGGCACAGCCTGCTCAGCTCAACTATAAAGTTGATAAAAGCGTGTTTACTCTAAAATCAGTCGTCGCCCATCACTTTCTGCCAGATTTATATTTGTGTTTTCTTTCAATTAATAAACTTCTAGAAAACAAACATGGGCATCTCATCTCCTAGAAATAAAAATAGGAAATCGAGCAAGAAATTATGCTTCTCTGTAAAATTTCTAGTTTTTAAGTAACAAATGCTCTATGTTAATTGAAATTTCTTGGACATTGTATTTCAATTCTGCTATGCTAATGCCATATTTACTATGTCAAAATCTACAAGAATGGACATGTTGCAAAAGATGGAAAGAAAATTCATCAAACTTTCCACCCAGGCAATGATCTTCACCAAACAAATCCACATAAGCATGAATTATATAGAGTGAGATGAATCAAGAGCTGAAACTTTTTTTACTTCTCACCCCACACTAGAAAAGGTCAGGGTCCATAGTGATCTGTCAAGACATATTGAGTTGTTCATCAGAGGCACGTATTTGCATTACTCTATCACGCACATTCTGGAAGGCGGGATTCTCTAAAATACAGGATATCTGATCTCCAAGTAACGGGTCCAGAGAGAAATTGAAGAGGGCTTCTGCAGCATTATCTCTCAGCTCATCAGACTCGTCCTCCAATACGTTAATGAGGAGTGGTATCGCACCACAATTAGCAAGGACTGCTCGATCAGCCTCGTTTTGGCTTAACTGAGCAACAGCTCCAGCAACTTTCTCTTTAACATAAACATTCTCATCATCCAAAAGCCCAACTAGAATTGGAATGACACCAGAGTTCTGCAGTACAGGAAACGAGTACTTGTAACTGGAGAGATCCCATATGACATCAGCAGCTGCAGCCCTTGCTTCGACATCATCTCCTCTAAGAATCCTGACCAGGTGTTCAAGAATTGCTACTGGATTGTCTTTGTATACGACCAAGACACAGAACACATCCTCAGCGATTTCCTTGCCAATAGAATCAGAGCCTTGAAGTAGCTCAGCATACAAAGGAATAACTCCTGCTTGAGCAATTGGTCTAATGTAATCAACATGAGAAGAGATCACACCAAGTGAGTTACCAACCACCGATTTCGTGGTGGCATCTCCTTCCTCAAGTAAACACATTAGCGCCAATACAGCACCCTCATCGACCAGCAGACGACGTGCACTTTTATTCAGTCCAAGTAAGCCGATTGACTGAGCAGCCCGAGTTCAAGAGATCATGCTACCATAACTCGCAGCTTCAACTAGAAGATGGACATTCCTAGAATTCCAGAGAAACTTCCTAACCTCTCTTACAAGAGCCAATGCACTCAAGATTTCTAAGAGGATCAACTTGGATTCATCTGAGCAAGAACTAAGCATAGCAAGAACAATCTGCAGACCACCATGCACAAACAGAATCGTGCTACTTGTGGTCCAAAACGTAACAACATTCCGAAGGCACTTCAACAAAACCCTCCTAAAACCCTCTTGAGAATATGGCAACAGTCTCAGAAGGAAAGTAATGGCACCTGACTCACCAATAAGTTCCGCCATAGAGCCTTGACCTTGGGAAGCAATACATTTCAAGCAGTAAACAGAAGCTTCCTGAAGCAATGGACTCAACTCAGTAGCTGGACTTACAAGAAGCTTCAATAACATCGGCACAGTGAGTCCCAAAATATCTTCAGGGGCATATTTGCACATCTTTGAAAGCTTGATAATGGCATGAATTTTTCGTTCGTCATTCTCACAAGCAATCACTTCAGCAAAGAGAGAGAATAATTTGTCCCAATCTCTGCTATTGCTACTCTCTGCTTCTTTACCTTCCAACATTTCCATTAAAGAGCATATATCATGGCGAAATGATCCTTAACCTATCGTATAGAAATGAAACCCCAACAACAAAATAAACCAAATTCAGCAGCAACCTTTGCATAACATCTAACAAAAATGGGAACCACTGCATAATTCCGTAACCTATCAAATATCTGTAAATTTATCAAAACCAATTAATTGAAAAGTATATCAGATCAACAGGCCGTATAGAGGTATTACACCCATTGCACAAATATCAGAGCCATCATCACCACAAAAGAGGATTCAAAAACTGTTCTTCCATTCATCAGGTTATATAAGCAGACTAGTAATTTAAGAATCATCGTAAAACCCTATTCTAATATCAGGTTAATCACAGCCACAAACAAGCGATTCTCAGTTATAATTTAGAAGATCATCGATGTAAAATTGTGATTCAAATTGAAAAGAGAAGCATAAAGATGAACATAAAATTCATTCGGGGCTGGAAAGAGGGAGAGACTTGCCTTCATTCCGGCGCAAGTTCATCAGCTTTTGCACAGCCGTCTTCCGTCTGGGAAAATTGAAATGAAGAGAGATGCCGCCATTAAAAAAATAAATTGGGCCCAAATTTTAAAGCTGCTATTTCATATATGGGCTTTTTTTATCCCTCTGTCACACATAGTCAGAGCTGTTCAAAAATTCATAAACCGATCAAACCAAATTAAAATTTAGGGGAAAAAAAAGTGTTTTTCATCTTTTTGGTTTGTCTCATTAAATTTTCATCATTAATATATCATCTTTGTTTTTTTGATTCTCTATGTATTTAAAAATCCTTTTTTTTTTATTCATTCACCTATAAATGTCTTCTTTTTTAATTACAAACTAATTCCTCTCACGATCAAAATTTCAACATATGACCATTTTTAAACTTAAAGTATGATAATATAGTATATTGATATAAATGAGTGATTTCAAATCAAATTACTCATGAAAATCCGTTAAAAGACTCAAAACATTCCGTGAGTTTTTTAGTTTTTCATAGGTAAAGGGGTTTGATTGTAAGTTTTTTAAATTTTTGGATCCATTTGATAGTTTAATCATACTTCCATGGTGAGAAATGTAACTTACCAAAACATAAAAAGATTTTTAAACATAAGTGGACTAAATTTTTTTTTTTTTAAACATACATAACTAAAAAATAAAAAATGAAAGATAAAAGACGAAAAATCCAATAAGATAAACTTAGGGAATCAAAAAACTATTTTCCCTCAAAATTACTTCTCCAATCCCAAAATAAATTTAGTTTTAGGATTTTGTATACAAATTAAGGAAACTGGTGAAAAGACTGACCAATCCTTATTTAAGTACGATTATTATAATTAAACTTATAATAATCATTTTGTATCTTATTTAATTTAAGAGTAGTAAATTTATTTAATTTTGTATTATAAAATAAATATTTCGACTGAACTTGATTATTTTTTGGTTGAACCAGATTTTCATTTAATTTCGTTCTCCTAACCAATGGTCGGTCTCCGATCGAAAGTATCAATTCGATTCCACAAACACCAATCCATGCACACTCATGAAGTGGAGGTGCACATGACCATAAAATTGTGGCATCACATATGCATTGGAAAATCAATCAAAATGAAAGAGTTTATGACCCAAGGAAATTGAGAAGTAGGTGACAATTACATCACATGTTTCTGGTCCTGGTTTTGCTGCTTGTCTCTCTACGAATTACATGTGCATAAACACACACACACACATTTATATATTTTAAGTTAAGAGTAAAAACATATATGGAAATATAGGAGACAATGATGATGTTGTTGGATGTAATGTAACAATGACTAGGTTGCTTTGTCTCCAGAAATCCAATTGGATTATGGATAAGGTTTTCGCCCCCACACAGCCAACCCATATGCATGTGACTCCGCCCCTTTTAACCACATAAATTGCTTACGCTATCAACATTTTTCTTTTCTTTTTCCTTTGTTTATTTCTTTTTACTTCTTTAAAATATTATTGATGGTTCATACAGCCTCGTTTCACAAATCAAGATGATCTCTAGAAAATCTGAATGAACGTGTATGATTAAGACAAAGTCTTGGGTGAGACCGTCTCACGGATCTCATTCCATGAGACGGATCGAGTCGAGTTGAACATAAAAATTATGTAATACTGAGTTAATATTTTTATGTGTATCATGTAATACTTTTTCAAAATATCACCATGTAATAATTTTATGTGTATGATGTAATACTTTTTGAAAGTAACACATGATATACATAAAAGTATTACATTATGAAGTATCACATAATATACATAAAAGTATTACATGGTACACTTAAAAGTATTACATTATGAAGTTTCACATAATATACATAAAAGTATTACATGGTACACTTAAAAATATTACATTATGAAGTATCACATGATATACATAAAAGTATTACATGGTACACTTAAAAGTATTACATTATGAAATATCACATGATATATATAAAAGTATTACATTATGAAGTATCACATGATATACATAAAAGTATTACATAGTACATATAAAAGTATTATATTATGAGAATAAAACATGATGTGGTACTTGTGTATATCATGTAATACTTTTATGTATATCATGTAATACTTTTGTATATATTGTGTAATACTTTTTGAAAATATCACCATGTAATACTTTTATGTATATCATATAATACTTTTTAAAAATATCACATTATAACTATAAAAGTATCATGTAATACTTTCATGTATATGAGGTAATACTTTTATGTGTATCATGTAATATTTTTAAGTAAACGGTGTTGACCGACCATTGACCGGCGTTGACCGTTGACCATTGACCGTTAACCGTTGACTTTTGGACTTTGATCGTTGGCTTTTGACCGTTGACTGTTGGCTTTTTGATTTTGACCTTTGACCCGATTAAGTTGAACCTTCTCACTGAATGGGATCCGTGAGACGGTCTTACACAAGACCTACTCTATGATTAATCAGTTTAAACTTATTAATAAGTGGAATGTATGATCACATGATTCGAATTTGGATGACATGCAAAACTATTTTAAAAGATTCTATACACAATTGCATAAATTCTCATAAATACAGTTAACAATTAACGTAATAATAAAATTACATTTTTACTCTTAAAAGTTAAATCTCATTATGGTATTTTTTAAGAACTTGTTCTTTCTCTCTCTCATTTTTCTCTATACAACTATTTGGGTGTTCAATAAAGTTTCAATTCTATTGCTAAAAAACAATGAATCTTGTAGCTCAGATAGTATCTCATGATTATAAAAATGTAGATTGTGATGATCAAACTTTAGATCACATGTGTCCTAGTTCAAAAAAAAAAAAAAAAAAAAACCTATTGCTAAAAAATATAATCTTTGTTTGAAGTGGACTTTAATCATTTATAAGGTAAAATGCTTGATATTTCAATTTTTTTATTTATTTTGTCAATACAACATTTTTATGTTGAATTTTCAAGTTTTTGAAGCTATTTCGCGACATTTTTGTGATATACTTTGTATATTTTGCACTAGTTTCTATTGTAATTCGAAAAATTTACAATTATCCAAAAGCACGTGTATATTTTGCAAGTAACAATAACTTATGTTATTACAGTAGTTGTTTAGTTGATCAATAAAGTTTACCTATTCGTTTGTGTAAAAACTCTCTGACTGTGTGAAGGAACAAATGGCTGCATAACGAGAGGAAAAAAAAAGAATATAGTTATAGAAAATATCAAGTTTGTTGTAAGGGTGAAAATTAAATTTTATTTCTAATTGTGGATTTATTGAAAATTTTCCTAACCACCCTACTATTTTACTCAAACCAATAGGATCTCAAACGAATCGGGTTGAATTGAAAATATATTTGTTTAAATATATTTTAAATGTTATTGAGTTTCAAAAATTATGGTGGAATAATTAATTCACTGGAGTTTAAATAAGGCCCAATCAATTCCAATCAATTCCATCACTATTCGAAGTTTTTAACAACGATTTGAAGATTGAAAAGTCAAATAAAAAAAGAGGGGCATAAGGCAAAAATAAATTCTAAGCAGAGAAGTGGAGATTATGATAACAAACGGGTCCGATTCCAATGCGCATCCAAACAACTGCATCAAATCATATTCTCTCTCTTCAATTTTAAATTTCATTCCCTCCCAATTTTTAGGTAAAAAAAAAAAAAAAAAAAGTAATAAAAAGGAAAAAATAAAATAAAAAAGAAACTGCTTTCCCTCTCCTTACGCTGACGTTATATTAGACCCACCTTACTGCCGATTGAAACGGTCCTCTCTTGACAAAATGATACCACTATTCCCTAGAATGCCCTTCCTTTTATTTTATTTTATTTATTGTTTCCTAATCATTCATTTAATTTATTTACTCACCTGTCTCATTTTGTTTCATTGATTGACATGCATGACTACTCTTATACGAAATGTGGACATACAGAAAATTGACCATACCCAAAATTTGCCATGTCTATTTTGAGTTGACAATTTATATTATAGTATATTACTTAAAACATTCTGGAGACTGATTTATTTTTCTTATCATATCTTTGTTTTGTTACTATTTATTGCCTTATTCTCTTTTGTTATTTAAAGTTTGAAAGGATTTTTTTAATTTGAATAAAATTATACTCCCTCCATTCCTAATTAAGTGACGTCCTACGGCTTTACACACAGATTAAGAATAAATTTATTTTCTTAATATACCCCTCATTAATTAAGCTTTTCTTTGACCATAATTATTATCGGTGCATGTTTCTATTGAAAACATGAGTACTATACAATGTATTTAATTTAGCCATTAATTAATCATAAGGGTATATATGGAAATAATGCACAAAACGTCAATTAAATAGAAATTTTTTTAAAGTTTCAAAACGTCACTTAAAAAGGAATTGAGGGAGTATTTGTTTTGTATTATAATTGTACTTCTTTTAAGTATCACTTGTGTATAATTTTACTTCTATGAGAAATAGAAGTGGTGTAAATAAAAAACAAATCCTAAATTTACATACATGAGTACAAAATAAGTTTATAAATAAATCTCCCATTAATTTATTAACTTTAAAAGTTTAAATCTTATTATATGTAAAAAGTAAAGATGAAAAATAATTAGAATTCAACCTCTTATTTAATAATAAGGTGGAATACCATCTCATCTAACTTAAACTCCACTTCTTAAAACTTTTCAGCAAAACCTTTTATTTTATTACAAAACTTGTATAAAATAGTGATGCGAATATAGTTATGAGACTGAGATCAATTACATAAAACCAAACTCACTTTAATATATTTATATATGAATTGTGAATTATTGATTAATAATTATCCATTTTATTAAATTAAATTTGAGATGATTTCAAAAGAGTACCATCCTTTTTCTAATGAATATGATATTAATAATAATAATGATAATAAATTACTAGATATTGTAAAGTTTTGTACTTGTAATAGATAGACAAGCCAATGCGACAAAATTATTTGGCATGGGTCCTACTTTATAGCAATTATTAGTAGTGGTATTATGCAATTTATTCTCGAACAAGAAAGGATTTAGTCAATGACCCATCTAATATGGCTATTCTCTCCAGCCTAATTATTATTAATCCAATCTTAATCATCAAGCTTATATTTATCCACTTGGTACTTATATATATATAAATATATGAAATAAAATTAGAAAAATAGAAAAAGATTTTGCATGTAAAATCTCAAAGATAATCCAACGGTTGGTATTAAAGATGGACCAGAGTTCCACAAAAACAAAAACCGACGTTAAGGCAAACACGAACAGAGATGTACTTGGGCCGACATTTGTGGTCTAGTTCTAATTCCTCTACATTGGAATTTCCGAATTTTGAATTAAATAAACAGCCAAGGAATTAAAATAATTTGTGGGAAATTGGTGATTTGGGAAGGGCATTTTGGTAATACAAGTTTCAAGCTGTCATCAACCATATCGTAAATCTAGGAAACATTTTGTTTTATTTCAGAAATTGATTAAGGAGCTTTGGAGAAATTTACACATCAAGGTTGGAAAATATATATCATGCGATAAGTATTACCATTTTAAAAAAGGAAAATGGATTTTAATACAAACTACCAATAATATACTGTAGTGAGGACAAACAGACTAACAGTGCCCTTATAAAGCCAATATTTCTTTCTTGTCATTTTGCTTTGTGAGACGAACATGGTGTTTTCTTCTGTATGCTGAGATGTTTAGGCAAATAAAGTTAAGAGAGTGAGAAGTAAAAAAAAGAGAGAGAGAGAGAGAGATGGGGGAATTTTGTGGGAGGACTTTTGAGTTTTGACATTGATATGGAGATAGACTAGCAGAAATATAAAGTTTCTCTTTTCTTCAACTTCTACCATTTTTTAAGGTTGGATCTGTTGTTCTTGCGTGCTTCTTCTGCTTGGTTCTTCTTCTTCTTGAATGAAGTGTTTTGTTTGTGTTCAAGAGACTACTTGCTTTGAGTTGTAAAAGAAAAGGCCTTTCTGTCTTTCTTTCTTTCTTTTTTTTTTTGTTTTTAATTCAAAAAAAAAAATTGATGTTGAATTTGCATGTGTTCTGATTGACAAAACTTAAACTTGGGTTCTTGTTAAGGGTTTGTGAGATTTTTTCTTAAAAGGGGTTCTTTGTGTTTGGGTGATGAATTCTTTGTATGATTTTTGAGTTCCACAAGAACTTGTCAAGTGTTTGTAATTAAGGTTTTGAGATTTTTGTTCTACAAAATCTCAACGGATTTCCCGCTTGGAAATGCTGTATATTGGGATTTGACTGACCATTTCATTCCACTGTGTGTGGGGATGTGTGTGTTTGACTGTTATTTCTCTTTCTTTTTTTTTTTTTGTGATTTTTATTATTAATTTTTTTGGAGAAAAGGTTGGAGTTTCCTTCTCTAGGTAGTCCTGCTTCAGATTGCTGTTTTGGGGGTGCATGTGATTTATTGTTGGGGGTTTTTAGTTTTTACTATTTAGTTCTCTCCTGATTTTGGATAAAGTTATGTTTCATTTGTCTGTCATCTATTATTGCTTCACAGCTTTTTCAGAGACTGCTTTCTTGTTTTTTTTTTTATAACCCTTCACAGTTTCCTCGTATTTAAATTCATGAATAAAAATGTGCTGAAACTTTTTCCTACTCTTTTAGAGAAGGAGTCACTGATTTCTCTCAGTACATTCATTGCTTCTCCATAAGTTAAATAAATTAAACATAGAAGAATTCTACATTTAGTCCCTATTGAATAAGCTTTTGTTTGTTGTTGTATGTGTAGACTCAATGGATTCTAAAGAGGCTACAAAGCATGTTATTGATAGAATCTCAAAACTGGAACCAGAGCATATTGCAAAGAAGATCATTGGATACATGTATTTTCAAGGCCTTTCTGATCATGAAATGATTAGGTTAGCATTAGGCCCTGATAGCTTAATCCACAATTTGATAACAAAGGCCAAGAATGCACGCCTATTAGCTTCATCACAAGTCATTTCTCCTCCAATTTCGCCTACGATAAATCCGGCCCCAATACCTGACCCTTCGTTTCAGTTCGCTCCCTTTTCACCTCGTCCCTTTTCGTCCCCAATTCAATTTCGAAGGATGGATCCTTACTGGGATCATCAACTGCCTGTTGAACAGCAGCCAATGCACAACTCACCATTCAAAATGATGCCTTATTCTGATTACATAGGTGTGGAGGAGCCTCTAGAAGCTATAAACCCGGGCCTGTCTAGTTTTCCGAATGATTACCAATTCCCTGAAGCTGCATTTAGCAATCTGAGTATTAGGGGTGGTAGAAATTCTCCTAACCTAGGGGATTATCCTATTAAGACTTGTCATTATTTCAGCAAAGGGTTTTGCAAGCATGGAAGTAATTGTAGGTACTACCATGATGAATCGTTTTCCGACAGTTTTCCTCATGTTTTTAGTCCTAATTCATATGAAGTAGCTGGAGAAGATCAAGGGTTTTCACCCGGGTCACTTGAGAAACTAGAATTGGAAATCACAGAGCTATTGAGATCCCGAGGGGGGGCCCCAGTGTCCATTGCTTCGTTGCCTATGATGTACTATGATAAGTATGGTAAAAGTCTACAAGCTGAAGGGTATTTAACTGAGAGCCAAAGGCATGGCAAAGCTGGTTTTAGCTTGACAAAGCTTCTTGCTAGGCTGAAAAACAGTATCCGGCTCATTGACAGGTGTCATCTCGGTTCTTCCTTGTCGATCTTAGTCATTCAAAATTGTCACTTTAACATCTGTTGGTTGCTTAGTGTTCTGAATTTCTCGTTCTAGGCCTCATGGGCAGCACGCGGTGATCCTAGCAGAAGATGGCGCGAAATTTATGGACATTAGGTCGGAAAGAAATGACCCTGGTCCAATTGTTAGTGGTTCACGTCAAATTTATATGACTTTTCCAGCTGATAGCTCCTTTGTGGAGGAAGATGTTTCCAATTACTTTAGTAGGTAATAAATAATGTCATCTCAATTCCACATTGTAGCTTGTTTTGGGGCGAAGTTAAGTTTTGAAGTTGTCTAATTGTTGTATTGTTTTCTTTTAGTAACTTTGGACCAGTGCAGGATGTGAGGATTCCCTGCCAGCAGAAACGGATGTTCGGTTTTGTAACTTTTGTCAGTGCAGATACTGTGAAGCTGATTTTGTCGAAGGATAATCCACATTTTGTATGTGGCGCTCGTGTCCTTGTGAAACCGTATAGAGAAAAGTCAAAGCTCCTCGAGAGGTACAATTTCTTCTGTAGACATCCAAGTTGATATAACCTGCTAAATTAACAGTCGATCCTATTAATATAGGTTTGTTTAGCTCAAGTACGAGTGAATTTTGTACTTGTGGCACTAAGCATTTTGTATATCTCATGTGTTTCCATCACCAATGCAGGAAATACCTTGAAAAATTTGACCAGCCAGCGTATTACAACTCCCACCCTATGGATATTGACTTAGATTTTCAAACTAGTAAGTCCACTATAATCTTTACTGTCATTTGACTAATTACTGTTTTTTTTAAGTGTTTTTAAGGCTTGAAAGCTTTTTATTTCCAATTTAAATTTCATTTTTAACAACAGATTGGGAATCATCAAGGGCGTTTCGGAGGCAGCTAATGGAGGAACAGGAACATACAATTGAACTCGAGACAATGCGCCTCTCAAAACTCCAGTTAGCTTACAAACCTATGGCTAGCCAGTCTCGTTCGGGTTATTCCATGGATGGGCTTAAAGTGCCTGAAGGTTATTCATCTTCTGTTTTATATTGAGAGCTTTGTTGTCGATCCATTTTTATTGAGCATGGTCTTCTTTTCGATACTTGATACCTGCATCAAAACCGTGCAGATCACCCCAAATTTTCATCCAAAGAACGCTTCAACTATCTGTTGGATGTTTTGAACAGTGGCTCGACTAGTGACAATAACCCCAAGTATCCAGTTAATAACTGTGGTGATCAGGAGAGGTAGGCATGTTTCTTTATCTAGATTTATTTTAAATTTTTTCGTTCTATATCTTATTTATCTCGTTTATGCAGCTCCCAAGGAGTAACTCTGCCCGACAGTCCCTTCGCGTCTGCAGTGGCTAGCAGCATTTCAGCAGTGATATAGTCGACACAAGATTGTAGATTTATAGAGAGGTGCTCGTTTTAGATGAAGGCAACAGAAATACAATTCGTTCTTTTTCCGTTATTCAATTCTACTACTCAGCTTGCTGCCTAGTCAAACTTAAGGTGCAAGTATAATACAATATCATTAGAAGAATCATCTTCCTGCTAATTGGGTCGAAGGAGGTAGGATTCATGCAATACACAGAAGTTCATGTAAACAGGTTCGGATTTTATTTTTGGGTTTTCTTTTTGAATCATCTGAACCCATCAAGAAAATAGAGATCTTGTCTTTTGAAGAAGAATGTAATATAGGAGTTAGGAGATGGGAGGCGAAACAAGAGTACCCACTAGTATATACTGAAGTCATAGCAGAGACGTGATTATATGTTAAATCTCTATCTCGTAATAGAGTAAATAACTTGATCTACAGGTAAGTAGAAGTATTTTGACTAATTTAACAATGGTTCATTCCCAAGTGTTTTCTTGGTTAATCCTCGTTTATTACGTTCTGTGAAATGGTACTTCTTATTGTGGATAGCATTGCATTGCTCTGTTATTCCTTTGTTTCTGCATAGGTAGATGATAAGGTTTGATTGGTTCATTCAATTGCTTATCTGCTCAAATGGGACCTCTTTTGTGGCATTTAGGTATAGTTGTTTAGTGGGCTCATTTGATGTCACTCTTCTTGTGCACTTAATGCTTTCGAAAATGTTGATGGAAATAAAATTTGAGTGGTATTTTTCTTATATTTATATGAGTTTTTTATTATCTGTATTATTGAGGTGGGGTGGATCTGGGTTTGTCTCTTTCTGGGCCATGCGATTGGTATAAGCCAAGATCGCTCTTGATATGCTTAAATGTAACCATATATTTTCTCTCTCTGCTGTCATTCGAAGGGGAGAGAGACATTAAAACATTAATTTGTCGATATGTAGAGAGCTAAAGTTAGTTGGGTCCCTCCATGGATTTTGATCAAGATATATCATCAGATATTCATAAACACCCAATCTTCAAATCTCAATCAACATCTATTGTTATTATGTGGAAAAATGCATGTTTAAAGTTCTGCCCTTTTATTCTTTGTTTTTATTGCCCTCTACGAAAGTGCATGTTGCAATTAACATATAATTAAAGTAAATGAGCACATATATAGAAAAGTCAATGTGAGGGGGGGGGGGGGGTGGGAAGTGAAAAAAATGAAAGTAAAGGGTAAAAATACTAAAAAATAAAATATGATTGCCAATTTGATAATTTTTTTGGAAAGGGTCGTTTACATGTATTTGTTTTATGTTAATTGTAAATCAAACAATTGAAGAGAGGGTCGTTAATGGTTTCGTTGTGATATGATATGAATAGCTTTTAATTGTTTGATGCAAACAAAGAACCTACATTCATCTTGCATTACTTGATGTGCATTATCAAGTTCTAAAACGTGAGATGGATGCACATTTAGATTTCTCAACAAATAAAGACATGTTTGGTGATTGAATAGATAATATCTCAAGTTCAAATATTGAATTATGTTTAAATAATTCAAATCGAGATAAAGAGAAGGAAAAAAATAAAAATATTGCAGAAGTTGAAAGTGAAGACAGCGTGATTGGCGTAATCAAGCATGAGAACCCAGTAGTGGATTGCAGCGGTGTAAGAGATAATGAAACCAACAAACCCAGTTGAGTCCTCTTCTCTTATTAAATTACTACTAAAAAAGAAATACAAGACATAAATGTTCTCTTTTTTATATATTATCATTATTTAACACATAGGGTGGTGCACTTTGAAAAGAAACAACCATACCGAAAAAGAGAGAATAAATAATAAAATGAAAATGTTCGTCTTCAGTCACTCACACATTCAGACAAAATGTTTATAATACAAGTTCAACGTACTTAGTAGACAATTACAAATCAAGGTCTCACTATAACATATGCGATTAAATCAAGAACCATCTAATTTATTGCAGCTAATACGCATATGTAACACAAAACAGTGAGATTTATACCATGAGAAAAACAAGTAAACATCTAACAGGGAGAATACAACACTGAATTCCTGGTCAAGGCTGTCAAAATAATGCATCCGTCACGCCAACATAATTGTATCAGTCGTGGTTATGTTAAGTCATGAATCAAATCAGTAGCACAGCCAAGCAGTCCATATTCTTGACGAAATTACTGTTGAATTATGAACCTGCTCAAGCAAGAACTAATTGGGATCAAATAGTGCGATTTGACACAAGAGCTTTGAAAATTCCATTATAAACCATACTAAATCTACAACTCCCAATTTCACAGTCCCTTGCTCTCATATGGACACATAATACAGACTTTCATAGTCTTAAATAATCTCCTTTCTTCCTCCTAAAACAAATTTTCTGTATGTGGAAATTTACTAATACCAATAATGCTGAATTCAGATTGATGATGCTAGCATTTCTTGTACTGATATGTGAAAATTTACTTACACAACCAATATTCTAGTGCATTCAAACTTGTATCTGCACTTCTGAAATCTGAATTGTATATCATTTGACTTTATCTTTGAGAGTACATTCCCATCATTTGTCTGGTTTGATGAAATATATTTTCTACACCAAAAGCCAAGATAACATTTCTACAACCATTTTAGGATTTATGTTGGATTGTTTGACACTCAAGCAAACTGAAACCACTACCAATCAAGGCTATACTGTTTTTCGCTAATTCAAAAGTCCACATACAAAAATAAGTATATCAATACAAAATGCAAAGGTTTAATTAAGTGCACGAGGGACAATGACACTTCAAACAAGAAAATAAGTGTTAACCATGAAAACAAGAAATACAGTGATTTAGTTAAGCACATTACCGAAATGGCACTTCGTAGAAGAAAATAAGTGTCAACCATGATAATGTATAACAGAAAGTTGACATTTAGTTTCAAATGTAAGTAACAGAAAGCAAGCTTTCAGTTATGCCAAAAATTACTATATATTACCTTGAAATATGGAGACTGGACGTTGTGTAAGCAGTTGGAGCTGGAATCACCACAAGTTAGTAAAAGGCCCTTATGGGCTCTCCACCAAATTGTTTATCCAGCTTCAGAAAGGAACTGGACCATTGCCTGGAAAACATTTTTAAATATTAGAATTCAGTCCTATATACCTGTTTATTCACCAATGTCCAGATGAAAACGAAACATAGTTGTATGAAACATGCAGCTTTACCATGAATAGTTAATCTATTATTGTTTCTCTATGCATTGTAGAAGTTAGATACACATCTGCTCTTCACGGCCGTAGGTTAAAAGGAAGGGGGACTGAACCATGTCATTATCTTTCATATTTCTTAGCAAAGTCTTTCAGCAGTAATCTCTGGCGAAAATCTAGATATTTATCTAAGCTAGTTCCTGCCCACTGCTGGCAAAAGCTTTCATCAGTTGGAACAAATGAACTCAAAGGAAAAGGCCCTTTTGGAGCTTTCTTTAATGAAACCAAGAATCGATGGCGGGGTCTGATACGTTGATCTAAAGACAAGCTAAGGTACGTTGGATACTTGGTCAGAGAGTGGACCTCGTTTCGAAGTTCATTAATCAAGTACATATATTTAGGTCTCAGATTCCCCTCCAATGACAGCGAGAATACCTGCAGATATCAATGACACCATTTCTAAATCAATTTAACCACAATTCAGGGAAAAAAGATACACCAAATGTAAAGTATGCTTAAGCAACCATAATATCAATTACACAATAGAGAAAAGAGAACCTGTGTAAGGCTAGTTAATACTTTCAGTATGTCAGAGTTTTGCATCCCAATGCTTCGTAAGAAATTGATTCTTGCTAGTAAGCCGTCTTGAATGCTATAATGAAGGAGTTGAGGATGTTTTGTGACCATCTTCACAATACTCTGTCTAGGTGCACCCAACTCTTTCATTAGAAAATTGAGACGAGTGTTCCATGAATTATCTATTCGCTGAACCAGGATTTGAGGACTTAACTGCACAACTTTACTTATATCCTTTTCCTGGATTCCAATCTCATCTAGCAAATATTGAACTGTCGGTTTTAAGGAATTTTCAACACTGTAAGAGAACAATGATGGAGTGGCAGTAATTATTTGCCCTATTCTGGACTCTGGAATGCCCAAGCTATACAAAAATGAAACATGGGACTTAAGATTTTTTTCCACTGTGTACTCTAAAATTTGCGGCTGTCTCAAAATAATTTTCCTGATGTCTGTATGTTTAACACCAACACTTAATAAGTACTCCAATCTTTCCTCTGCTGATTCAATATTAATCTGAAGGGATGGCATATGCCTCTCATACATCTGAATGAAGTGAGATTCCTTGAGTCCAAAAGTGCTCAGATAATCAAGAAGAGGAAAATATCTTTCGTCTAAGTCTAATTCTTCTGACAAATGCGAAAATCTACTCATGCCGGAGCTTCTTGCTTCCTGAAAAAATCAGAATGCATGATTGCATCAGGCATAACATTGAAAGTGATACATAACAGTTAGCTACAATGTCAAATACCTTCTCCTTGGAATTCACACTTGAAGTACCAATACGGCTTGATTTCATGGAAACCCTGTAAGAACTTTCTCGATCTGTCTTTTCCGAAGTATGTCTCCCATTCTTTACGACAGAGTTGCTCTGACTAGGTTCAAGTTTGTTTGCAGGGCTTGATGATTGCATAACCCAGCCTTTCACCACCTGACTGGTGCTGCCTGTTTTATAGGAATTTTACTTAAATTGAGCAATAATGATTAAAACTCTTAGTTTCTGAATAGTACCTTGTCCCTTGCTGGCTGAACTTTTCAACTTTAACCTCTGTCTATCAGCCTTAGAAATTTTGACACCTCCAAACTCACCCTGGAAGATACCCACAACATAAAAAAGACAGACATTTGAACCAAGAAGAATCGGCTAAGGTAGATGAACGAGTGGCCATCTGAATTGAACTAACAAGTGTATACAGGCTAGATAATCTATCAACTATAAATATCAAATTGAATAAATTGCCTTCCCAGAGGACCCATAAACAACTTTCTATGTTCAAGCATTTGAGTAAGAATCCAAGATTCCATGATTTCGAGTGCATAAATGTGCAAAGAAGCTACCAGGAATCTATTCAACATAGACCTAAGTCAACTGCTGAAGTACATTCTTGCACAAATGAAGAAAATTTCTATCCTACAAACCAGTAGGTTGACACATTCTTAATGAATTCTATCCACATTATATTATCCTGTATGACTATCACAATATTTTTTTTTGAATTTTTTTGATTATGCTCAAGAGTGATACAAGTGGTTAAGAAATCCATTAACAATATTACTAATGACTTGGTGATTGATTTCTTATCCAAATTCAGCTGAATACCTGCGCCTTTCGGAATTCTCTCTCAATCCAAATTAGCTACTGAAAGAAGTATTAAAGTTGAGAACTTCCAGACGCGCTAAGCTCAAATTCTACACCCCCTCAGCAAAATTCAGTAGCTTCATCACAAACTAAATGCAACCGAAAATAAAAACATACATCAGATAACAAGTCGTCGTCTTCGTCAGAGCAGCCAGCGTCGTCGTCGTCATCTTCATCGGTGTCATAGGGCGAGAGAGGGCGTCCGTGCCTGGAGCGGCGATTGGACTTGAGAATCTTGGGATTGGAATGCGATGAAGCAACTCGCGTTTTGACGACGCATAATCTGGAGTTAATTCTTAGAGCCAAGTAGAGAAGAGAAGAAGCGCGAGAGTTGGAGGGAAGTGTGGGAGTGGAAATGGAGAAAACCGACATTGTAGAGCAGGGGATATCACATATAATGAGAGAAAAAGAGGAAAGAGAATATGCCCCGAGTATGCTCTAAAACCCTAAAGGGAGTTTTAAGAGATCATCGGAATATCTACGACCGTACAAAACATTTACAAACCTTATCTCAACACTTTCTTCCATCCCCCTCTCTTTTACCTTCTCCATCACCATCTTCTTTTCTTTAATCACTCAGTTTATATATTTTTTATTATATGAAACAACTGTTGCTTTTGTTTGAAACATGATTTTTTAATAAGCCCATCTTTTGACTGTGGGTTCAAAAAATATAAATTTGGCTTTAAACATGTTTTTAGGTTGTTTGGATTGGTTGTTGAGGCTGAATGTTTGAATTAAGCTCCAGTAATAAACTTGGAATAAAATGTGGTATTAAAGGGTTTTGGCTGAGGCTTGAACCAACCCATTAAGGTTTGTGGGTTTATTAACACAATCAATTCTTCAATATATCCTCAAAGTTTGCCCAAACATTAAAAAATTTCAATTTAAATGGAGAATAAATTAGAGCATTTACAATGATGGTTAAACACTTACAATGGTACGATGATGCAGATTATAGTTATAATTAACTATAATTCATTTTTCATATCTCCTCCAATCATTTACTTCGTTATAACCACTTTTTTTGGGACCTACAATTAAATAATTTTTTATCCAAATATTGTTCCAACCAATAAAAAAAAAGGAAGGAAAACAACAAAATATTTCACTTTCTTTTTCGTTTTTTCTTGGGTAGTCTGTTGTAACTCTTCGGCCACCCTTAATTATCTTTTTATAACCTAACATGTCAATCATTATGAGTCTACAATGGTGATATAGTTATAGTTATATGTTATAACCCAATTTTCACCACCATTGTGAGTGCTCTTATGCTAATTTACCAATCATGACCAAAGAAACTTACAAACCAAACTAAAGTTTGAAATGTAAATTATAAACTCATTTTAAATTGTTGTCTAACCCTCAATGCAAACATAAAATTATAATTAAAACAATTACTCAAACAATCAATCTAAACAAAAAAAAAAAACACCAAACCATCCTTAATAGTTAATCATATCTGATCCTATTTAACTAATTGAACCCACAATTCAAACATGTCCTAAATGTTTATTTCTTTCAATAAATTTACACTAAGTAGTGATGAATGAGTTCTGGTATTGTATCTCATGTCTACTGTTTTATGAGAACATTTCAATGTAAAGTAATATATAATATTGTTTCTGTTATAAATATAAAGTATTTATATATTATGTTTATGTTAATATTTATTGGTTACGGTACATATAGTGTATTTGTATTTTGTGTTCATGTTGATATTAATAATTTGTACTGAGGTTGATACAGAAAAAGGACATCATTTTCCTATCAAATAATCAAATGCTTAATTGTGAAATGTCATTGCATTCTCTTTAGTTACAAATTTACCAATTTTTTGGGATTTTACTTTAAAAAAAAAAGATTTTAATTATAACTTGCAAATCGAAATATCAATCAACATTAAGTTATGGTACGGTGATTGTTGGACACTTATACAACTCATTAGTCATACTACTATTAACAATATGACAAATAAAATATACTTAATGCATATATATCATCATCTGATCACGTTTTTTTATTAAATCTCAAAAATTTGTTAAATGTACAACTAAGCGTGGATAATTTCACTTAAAAAAAAAGAAATTGGACAAATTCAATTCTCATCTATGGCGATATTTTGGGATTGGGAGTCTAGCGTCTAGGATCAAATAATCAACCACTGCTTCGGATTTGTCCATCTCGATGCAGAAAGAGATCCAGTTAGTTTTGGGCTGAACTGGACTGGGCTGAGACTGTAAAGCGAAATTGGATTCAGGCTTTGACAGAGATTAAATTAGAAAGATAAGGCCCATGTTTCCAGTGGCCCATATGTATTTTATATGTGACGATAAACACATCTGAGACAAGAAAGCTGAAACAGTAGCTTCTGATTGACTGAAATTGTTGGGGGAAGAAGCTAAGCAGCAAAGAAGAAATATGAACACCGATATAACCGCGTTGGAAAAGCCAACGTACCCGGTGGTAGATCGGAATCCGCCATTCACTAAGACGGTGGGCAATTTCAACGCTCTCGACTACGCCCGTCTCTCCACCATCACCGGCATCTCCGTTGTCGTCGGATACCTATCTGGTACCTCTTCTTTACAATTAATCATCGATTTGTTGTTTTCAGTCATTGTGATAAATGCCGAATGGTTTGATGACTTTTCAATTTTTTTTTTTAATATGTGATGATTAATTAGGACTTAAGCCTGGGATTCCGGGGCCATCGATGGTAACCGGCGCTCTTATAGGGGGATTGGGAGGTTTTATGTACGCCTATCAAAATTCCGCGGGTAGGCTCATGGGATTTTTCCCCAATGAAGGCGAGGTTGCCAAGTACAAGAAGTAAATCCTGCCTAGGGTTTCTGTTGATGAATGAATTTGTGCTAACAGAGCAAATTTGTTTTCTTTTTTTTTGTGTCTCTGGAAGATATTTGATGCTTTTCTCAATAATTAAGAGGTTGATGGAACTCGATATTACTTGTATTGAGATTGGAGCTTGTTGAATTTAACTTGCATTTTATGTGCTTCTTATATATGTGTTCATGAATTCTGTTTCCGTAGCCTTTTTGGTTGAGAAATATGCTTATTGGCCTTTAGTGGTGCTCAACACAACTTTGACAAACTTATCTTTTCTTCTGTGGGTGCCTTGGTGTCTTAATTGGTGTCTAGGCTTGCTTAATCTTTTTTAAGGATACCTTGGTTATGACTGTTCTTGAAGATTTGCTTAAGACATTGAAACAAATTGATACTAGAAAATGTTGGGTATATGAAGACTGATTCATGTATGGAGGAGCTGACAGGCTATGTAGATTATTAATAGAAGCTTGGCTTGAGGCTTAGAGTTAGACTGTTAGAGTGATAAGTGAAGAACCACACTCCTTGATGAAGTCTTTTCCAGTGGAATATGATTGCCATGATTATTTCGTGTGGCGGGAGATTTCTGCTGTGGGATATTTTTTAGTTTATTCTAACAATAAACTAAGGGTTGAAGTTGTTCATTTAAAAAGACTAGTACACTATTAGGATGAAGAATCCATGTCTGTGTTACTGTGTATGTCTTTGCTACTTGCATTCTTGCATTACTGGACATTGACGTTATGGACTAGTTTCACAAGATTTCTTGCAACAAAACACTGTCATTGAGTTTCTAGAACATCAACTAGACTTGTCTGCCAAATATCATATTGGCCAATCAAAGTCCAATTCAACTTTGTGTTTTTGGATCGATAGTAAGGGAGGCTCCTTGACTTTGTGCTGATCTTGAGACCTACATTTGAAAACATAAGTGCAGAATTATCATAATGTGGTTGTGCACAAGCTTATGAGGAATGTGAAAGTTATACTCTTTTAAGTTCATATGAAATTGTTTATATTATTTCTGTAAAAGTTCTCTCTTCTGCATTTAGGCCATGCCTTAATTTACTATCTTTAAGGTCTGACCGGGTTGACCCGTTTTGATTGGAGAGCAAATTTTATATGCAATTGAACTGGACTTGGTGCTAGCTTTCGGTTGAACTGGTTGGTCTGGTCTAGTCTGTTCAGATTCCAAAACAGTGCTTGAAGCTTTGTTTGAAGCGGATTTGGGTTGAAATGCGAACCTGTTTTTATGGCTCACTTGGTATATGATTGTTTGAACTTTGAATTACAAAGTTCATTAAATACTTTTTTAATTTTAAAAATATAGTGTAAAATAATTAAAATATTATATTAACATTTTACATAAAAATTATCCCCGGCTAAACCAAATTATTTGGTTAAACTGCGAACAGATCATAACAATGCAGATTTGATCACTAGTATAGTTTTATAAACATTAGTCTCAAGTTTGTGGTCCTGGTAAATCAGAACCGTTCATAAACCAAATGTATGGTTATATAAACTTGAGATTACTTATTAGTGTACCAAAATGAAATGAGTGGACGTGGAGTATTGTTTAGGTCGCCCATTCTATGGCTCTAAATTGACACTCAATAAATATAGAGCCAACCCAAGAGTTCATCTCAAAAATGGACACTGCTCAAATATTTTCATCTCTTCACCTAGTTTCTAGTCTGAATAAACATCGTTCAACTCCACGATTCATCGCAAACCATCCTACCTACTCTAGACCAATTCTATGTCCAATTCTACCCAAAAGAAACTTGGTGAAAGCTGTAATAAATGACGATATTTCTGGCATTTACTCAGACCCGGAAATCACTTGGCAAATCGTGATCGGGGCTCTAGGTAATTCATACATTGCTAAAGCTTGTGAACCACTCCGTTGAGCATAATGAATCTGAGTTGGGATTTTTGCAGCTGGTGTTACTCCCTTTGTGGTGGCTGGGATTGAATTCAGCAAGAGAATTGTTAGTCACATTCTATATAATTGCAGCCCTCTTTTTATTTTATTAAACAGGGTGTAGTAAAATGGCAGGTGGAAAAGAACAAGTGTAAGGTGTGTAAAGGGTCTGGGCTTGTTTTGAGAGACAAGTACTACTTCCGTTGCCCTGCTTGCGGTATGTATCACACCCCATTCATTATTTAATATTGTAATTAATGGATTCATCAAGTGTGTGCATATCTTTATATTTCTCTCTATTATACTATTACATGGATTGTTACATTTAGGTGGATTTTTGCCATGGCAATCATGGAGGAGGTTCTTTACTGGCTAATTGGATAATGAATTGATGGTGAAAGTATATTTATATAGGAGGAGGAGCTTCACATCTCTATTTTGGAATTCAAACATCACACATGTTTATAATTCCTAAATAACAAAAGAATTTCATAAGGGATTAATCGCTCTCGTTTATTTGAATAAGCTCATTTTCTATATTATGATGCTAACTGCTGTTATTAGATCATTTATCTGATTTATCAATGTCGTCAATTCCTATTGTTCGCTCAATCAAGTAATCTCATACTGAAAATTCTTAATAAAATATTAATTTACCCAATAATTAATCTGATCAAAAGAACAACACAAGAAGCTGAAAGCCTAAGAATAGATGGCTGACACAAGAGAAAGACTAGTAATTGTAAAAGAAGAGATAGAGAACTCAAAATGAGATGCAGCTGTGATTTAAGTTATGGACATTGAAAGCACAAAACCATTGTGAACGAGAAAAGATTTAAAAGAAGCGAAAGAACAATTGCTGTTGCAGCTCTTGAAACACGAAATTCAAATCTATGTGATGGAAATTTTGTGAGTGAGTTTTAGGTTTTTGTAAGTATTTTTTCAATAATATTTCTGGGTTTTTGTAAGTATTTTTTCAATAATATTTCTGGGTGAAATTAAAACTTCATGAGGATCCATGTGGCCACATGACATTTCATAAAAGAATAATATTTATTATTGAAACAATGGATAATATAGTAAAATCACTAAATCATAATTTTGTGTACAAAATTGACAATCACTTACAATATATATGCAAGAAATTAAAATTAAGTTGGACATGTTAAATGGAAGATCGACAAGGCTATGAAATGATGAACATATTAGAGTCATTCGAGATTTGGTATGACTTAAAAATAAAAATCACTAATACTCTATCTTTGTATAATGGAATGTAACATTTTTATAATGTGTTGTAGAGCTTAAGAGTTTATTGAAAATCATCACCGGTGGTTGGTTCTCACTGGAGAAGATGACCGGAACATATAACATAAACTATCAACTTAATTACATATCAAAACGAATCTCTCATCGAACTCATTCCAAACCCCAAATCAATTTCAAAATTCATTATCAAATCCAACTTCAATTTCTCTAAAAAATATTTATCAAATCCAATTTTTTATCCATCGAAAAGTTTTGAAGTTAGAATCACTTTGACGTCAACGTCCCGCGTCCGCCATGGAAGCCTGAAGAAACAAAAATATTCAAGAATCAAACGATAACCTTTGGTTTCCAGGAGAGAGAAAGCAGAGTGCGAGCGTCGTGTTCTAGTTTTTTGCTCAGGAAGAAAACGTAACAACTTTTTATTTTTTTGAATTTTTTATTCGAAAAATAAATAAAATTTAAATTTAAAAGCCAAATAGCAAATTGGGCCCGAATTTACGAACTCACGTGCAATTTCGGCCAAATTAGGACCATTCGGGCTAAAACTAGCCTAAATTCGTAAATTTTTAAAAGTTAATATCTTAAATTGCTAGCCCGAAAATTTTGAAGTCCTAAATTGTCAGCCCAAAAACTTAAAGTCTTGAAATGTCAGACCTCCTAATTTATTGGGCAATTTTAATAATATACTCTAACATTGACAATCACTTACATATGCAAGAAATTAAATTTATGATGGACATGTGAAGTGCTTCATAAGGCTATGATGAATATATGATTTGGAATCATTGTGGAGTTGTCAATTAGTTGGATCCATTCAAATAAAATTAGGAGTCAATAATATATCTTGCATTTATATATATATATATATATATATATATATATATATATATATATATATAATCAATCTTGATCATTCAGAATTTCATGCTTTGAAGTTGGGTATAAGGAAGTGTTTTGTCCCTAATCAATAACGATGTATGTTTAATAGATAAATAAATGAAATAAATTGTCCATTTAATAGAAATGTAAGGACAGAAAAATTCATGTAAAGAAACTGATGGGGATAGTCTTTAGCCATGTTATTGTTTGGGTTATTAGCCTCATGCTTCATGCACGATTCTCTCATATTATATCCTGTTCGATAATTCCTCTGATTTCATTAAAATATCGTTTTAGAAGTTCAATCTAACTTTCAATTTATTTTATTTTATTTTTATGAAACTTTATTTAATGTGGGAAAGATTTTCTTGATCTTTCAAAGAAAAGAGTAAGATGTGAATAGTCCCACACTTATAACAAAGCATATTATTTTGAAGTTAATAATGTGAGAGAAATATTTAAAAAAAACTCAATTTTCTTATGAAGTTAATAATGTTAGAGAAATATTTAAAAATTTGTTAAGAGGAATTACACGGGTGAAGAGATAATTTTGAATATAAATATTAAAAATTTAAGATTTGAAATTTTGATAATTTTGTATAAAATTTGAATGTGGCTGTGGATAGAATTAGGGTCAAGTATCCATTAATTGGGGCATGAGAGTGAAATAGTTATTAGGGTTGGGAAGAAGGCAAAGAAGAAATAGTGTGGAGTTTCAAATCGCGATTCCCTTCCTCATAATCTCCTCTTTACAATTTCTTCTTTTTACTCTTGCTCAATCATTAATTTATAACCTTTTTTTTTTCATATATAATTAGCAGCATCGGGGGTCAGCATTTGGCGTTACTTATGGATTCTGTTTGGGTTTTGGCTTCGCCTATAATCGTACAGCCCCAAAATATATTGACGATTGGTGCCAAATATATCAAGTTTCGATTGTTTTCTTTTCAAATCAAATCGTAATCTTCAACATCAAACAATAGCGATTTTGAGACTTTAAATCAAATACATACAAAATCTTGAAACCAAACACATATGATTAAAATGAGAAAAGGAGAAGAAACTGCAATGAGTATGAATCAAGATACAAGAAATTGCAATCTAATGTATGAAAAAAAAGAACAGCACAATTGGAGAAAGAAAAAAAGAAAGAAATGAAGAAGAAGTGAGAGAAGAAGAACAATGGTAGAAGAATCAGGACAAACAGAAGAAGAAGAGGAAGGAGGAGGAGGTTGTGGTGATGCGTGAAGAAGATCAGAGAATTAGGGTTAGGGTTTAGGGAGAAGAAAAGGAAAAAAAAAAAGAAGATGATGAATTTCATAACAAAACCCAATTTATAAATTTATTTTTAATTCTAAACCCAAATTTTAAAGTTTCTCAATAAGGGGCCCAATTTAATATTTTTTTTTCTCAATTTAAGGTTTGAAAATTAGATTGAGTTCTTAATTTAAGACAAAATTCCATTTTTTTTTCTTTTTTTCTTTTTATTTATATTTATAGATTTATTTATATTTCAATATGTATTTATATTTTATATAAATTAAGACAAATTAATGCAATTTTTTGAACGATCTTCTAATCCAAATTGTATTAATATATATATATATATATATATATATATATATATATTCTTAAGATTCCTTTATTTTCTTAATTTTATGAATAAAAGTATAAAAAATAAATTTTAATATTAATCAATTTAATATAAATTATATTTTATGAATTGAATTAATTATATTTTTCTTTATTTCTTTATTTTTTATATAAATTAAAACAAGTAGGATGAAAATTGTTCCAAAATTGCACTAACTTGTCTTAATTTTATCTAAAATATAAATAAATTTATAAATAAAAAAAATGAATTTTATTTTGATTTGAGAACTCAATCTAATTTCATGCCTTAAATTGAGAAAAAGGTAAAATTGAGTCTCTTATTGAGAAAATTAAAATTTTGGTCTAAAATTGAGAGCTAATCAATAAATTGGGTCTTGTTATGAAATTTATCAAAAAAAAAAAAAAAACTAAAAATCTATATATATCCGGGTCATCGATGAGTGGAGCGGGTCGGAGGCACGGATCCTAGAATCCGTGTCCCGGGATACATAAGACATTTTCCCAAATTAATAATGGTGCATGGTTAATATTTAAATAATTAATTGTCCATTCAAATTGTTTATTAACCTACATATTGTAACCAAATCTGAAAGGGATACCTATGGGCTACGTGGTCTTTGGCCTTGTTCATGTTTGTAATTACTTATTGGCCTCATGTTTCGTGCAAGCACGATTCTCCCACCTCTTATAGAAAAAAATTTGTAGAGAGAGATTATGAGTTTCGAAGATAATTGAATCGAATATTATCAAAACTCTCGAATCAATAAATATCTACCAACATTAGTTTGACTTTACTTAGATCGATTCACTCTGTTTCTTTTTTCGTCAAATCACATACCGAACCAAATATTCGGAATAATAACCTAGTAAACCGATTTTAAAGAAGTAATTATATCTAAATTTATATATTAGAGTTTATTATTTTATTTTTTGTAAATGAGAGGGTCTGACAATTTTGTATTTTAAGTTTTCAAGCCGGTACTTTAGAAAAAAAGAACTTATTGTAAAATCTATTAATTAGTAAAATAAATATTAATTAAACAATTAATTATAACTGATATAAAATAATGTATAATAAATTTATTTAATTGTTTTTTATCATTGTCAGATAATAAAAAATTATCAATTTTGTCATTATTGAAATAATAATATATAAGAACGACGATAATGAGAAAATAAAGATATAATCCTACAAGATAAAATACCATCCATTGTGATTATAGTAGATAAATATATATGTATAAGCTATTACAAAAGTAATAGTCCAATAGTGGCACATATACATAAAAAAAAATTCGTTAACATTATTAAAAGAAGAAGACAATAATATTAAGGAATAAGAATGTGAGTACATTCTTTCACTACACACACAAAATCTTTTATTACAATCAAAATGTCCCCATCAAAATATCCTCTATTTTCTCTTAAAACATTCCCTATACTAAGTAACCTTTTAAATTAATTTTGTAGCATTCAATTTACATAATACATCCCTTAAATTAAAAAAAAAAAAACAAATTATTTAGTTAATTGACACTGTCCCTATTCTTAAGCGACGAACCCATTGAAATCCGCTTTCAAGCAATAATCCAAATCGAACATCGAATTCATAAGGTACGTATTCATCGAAAACGCTGAGCAATGCCCAAATACCAATTGAAGGACAGTTATACTTAATTTTCTCATTGAAGAATCATTTTATTTTCTTATTTTATTTTTTGGAAAAAATTCAATTTTGCTACATTCTAATTTCTATGCTTGTCCACCAAACATTGTAGAAGCTGCTCAAGTAATGCTCAACCACCATGCACACAGAACATGTTTAATTGAAGGTTGTTCAACCAACATATATTGTTCGATCACCACTTATTGATAATCAGTGTTGAACAATATGCGAAACAACGTTACAAATCAACTTAAGTCTTGTTACACGAAAAATGATCTAAAGTTAATATCAAATTTGGAGATATGTAGAAAAACATACATAGTAGGTCTCCATCATGTCTTGAGTTCATAATATTGTTGATCTCTTTCATTAATTCATATTGATTTAGATATATGAAATTATTATGGATTTAATTTGTGGAGATAAGAGAAGTAATAGAGAGAGATGTGAGAAGGGAGAGTATATAGAGGTGAATTGGACCATCTATTTCGATTTGGTATTTCATTATATATATTTTTTTTAATTTACGTCATGTTTAAATTAATGATGTCATCTTTATATTTGATTGCAGTGAATATTTCGAAACAACAGAGGAAACACCAAAGTAAAATAGGCTATTTTTCTTGGAGTAGAGACGATGCAGGAAAAATGATTTGTTTAAAAAAATATATATATTTTAGCCTATTCATAGTAGATCAGTTATTTCTATTTGCCAAAAAATTTTGTTGGTATATTTAGAAAAAAGAAAACGGATGTGAATAAGCCCACCTGTGACTAATAAAATTAAATTCTTTTTAGTGGTCCTTTCTTATTTGTCAATGTTTAATTTAAGTAATTTAATTAATCGAGGTCGTGGAAGTTTTGAACATTTTTTTACTGAAAATAGACGGTCTGTGTACTTGTCCAAAAATACAAAAAAAAAAAATTATGAGACAACTTCACAAATAGTTATTGTGGGTAGATCCTTATTAATTATCAACAAATAAAAATTATTTTCATAAATTCATATGTGAATTATGAAATATAGATTGTGTGTTGACATGTCTTATGAAATTAGATCCGTGAGTTAGTTTCATGCAAAACTTATTGCCAAAAATATGAATGTTAAAATCTTTCCCATATGTTCATATCTATTTAAACTACCATATAATCATTCATGTTTCGAGATTGTTTCATATTAGCTGGATATAATCAATCCTTCTTTATTTATTCAACTATTTATTCGTTGACCTCGAATTAGTTCCCAGATCCAATTTTTAAATCAGGATTGCGTCAATCTTGAGATAAAGACAGCTACTTACCTTGTACACTAATTATTGATTGGTTGCTTCAATTATTAATTAATTGAACTTATTTTATTCATGAGATTTATTAGGTTGGTTTGAATATATGAAATGAACTATTCACTCACTGTTATGAATAACCATATCACAAGATTGAGTGATATAAAAAAATGGATTTTTTTATATCATGATTTCATAGTTTTCAAACAAATTAAACTTGTTGATATGATATATTATTAATCTCAATAAAAGCAAACATACTGACCCTAATATGTTAAACAACCCAAATCGTACAAACAACCAAATTATACACTGATATGTATTACTCTATTTACAAGTTCTCAAAGTTTCCTTATAAATAGTCTTACAATTACCAATTTGCCAAAAAAATAGGTAAAGAAGTTCTGTATTCTAACAAAATACCTCAAAGATATTCTAACAATTGAACTCTATTCATCTCCTCAACTATATAATATGACTACTAATTCATTTATAATAGAGTTAATTACATTAAAAAAAACACGAAGTTAGGGTCTTATTTTATTGCAACATGAACTTTTAAATGTAACACTATAAACGTCAAATTTAATACTTGTTTCAATTTGAAACATGATTGGACTCTTTGGACTCCAATTGCTGATGTCGAATCCGAAATGTAAAATTAAAACACAACCATCATCCTAGTCATCATCTCGATCATCAACCCATGTGTAATTTTAATAAAAAATTATAAATGAAAAAATAAATTGGAAAGAGAAAAGAAAAGGAAAATGAAAAAAAATTAATTCCTACATCTTCTTTTAGCCACTACCGATACCAGTGCTGCTTCGTTGTCGGACCACCGTCAAAAAAATTCAAAAATTTCTCATTTTTTACTAAACTTTACAAAATGAATACAAATAAACCCAAAATCATTTTCCCTTCAAAATTTTTATAAAAACGACCCTTAAACCCACCAAAATTCTCCTTAACCGCCGCCATATCTCACTGAAAAACTCCATTGTTAGTCACCAAACTTTCAAAGATCAATTTCTTTCATTTTTCAATCAAAATGCACAAAATTTAAACTTAAACGATCAGACCAAACACATACTCATATCAATTTACATAAAATCCATTTTTTTATAAGTAAAATCGATTGCAATTAGCTCGATATTCCAAAACAAAACCCATTTTTTTATTTCTCGTTGAAGGTTATGATTCATATCAAGGATATCAATTAGAGATATATACAACTCTGTGATCGTATAATTGTGATTTACTTTCCTTATATCAGTTAGGATATTATTGTTGTATCTTGTATATATATATACACACACACGGCTATTGGCCATCAATAGAATTGAATCATTTTCCATACACTTCTATATGGTATCACGAGCCTAATTCTCTCACGAGAATTCGATCCTTGCAAATTCTGCCGCCCACCCTCCCCAAACAAACCCTAGCCGCCAGCACTTCTCCTTCTCCACCATGTCAAATCCGTCAGAAGTTACTGGTGAATCCAGCAGTTCCTCCACCACTCCTCTTGTAATCCCTGTCAATGGAGGGGCATCCTTTACCTATCAAACTTGCTGCCAGCAACTACCCATCATGGCGTGCCCAAATCTTGGCCATACTCAATGGTCATTCCTTGACTGGATTCATTGACGGCCGCAAGGTTAAACCTACCTTCAACCCCGATTCCCCTTCCGATGAATATAACCGCTGGTTCCAACAAGATCAAATGATCTTAGCGGCGATCCTTTGCTCTCTAACAGAGACCATCGTTCCTATGGTCTCCACAGCCGCCACGTCCACGAATTGATTTTGGGGTTTTGATCAACATTGATTTTACTCCGATCCGATAATCTTCTTCGCCTTATAAAAAATTGACGTCTTCGATCAAAGTACCTGCAAAACAAATACCGGGAGGGATTCCCGGCGATGGGACTCCGATGCTTAAGTCAGAAAGTGGAAAAGTGTCTATATTTTTAGTATAATTTTGCATAAGAGACAAATAAATGAATGTAAATAAGTTTATATACTTCCTGGAAGAAAGTGGAAAAGTGTATATTTTTAGTATAATTTTGCATAAGAGACAAATAAATGAATGTAAATAAGTTTATATACTCCCTGGAAGATGTGGCAGTTGGAAGTCTCCTAAAAGTGGGGAAAATGGGTTAGTGGCCTATAAACTGGTGGTTATTTGAATTCAATTTAGTTCGTTCAACTCCACCCAAATGAGTTCGCCACGCATTGAGTTCGCACCTCAATGACATACGATATAAATACAGTTCGCCTTAAATTGTATCATAATATAATTCGCTCTATCCAAAGAAATCAATTACCTTCCAGAACCGAACTACCTAAGAAAATCCAGTTCGCATAGTTCAATCATATCACCTCAGACGATACTTATAATACAGTTCGCTCCTTCCCTAACTACCTTTCTTTAAACACTTCGCATCAATGATTTATAATCCTGAATCGAACTAGCTGGTAAAAACCGGTTCGCTTAACTCAGCCATATCAAACATTATATTTGCTTTCAAAAAAAAAAATAGATAGTATATTTCTTTGACCCTCATGATTTAGAAATTAAAGGTACAAAGTACTATTTCCTACGTAATGTAGAATAACAGCTAACTCCACCTGAACAGTAAGTAGATAATATTTTAGCTCACACATTTTTCACAAACACATTTAAAATATAAAATACAAATCAATAAAAATACAAAGATCAGATTGTAAGAGACATGCCAACACATTGGCCTTTGCATAATCAAACTACTTAATCACCTACATACTTGACAACCCAAGTACAATTCATATTGAAGTTGGGATTCTGATGCTGCTTAACTATTGCACGGTTTTGATTAGTCCAAAATAAAACTCAAATCTTAACACTGCAGTAGGTTGACCTGCAGGTTTCTGCAATCACACATGCTAATACAATCACAAACATCTAACTGCTAATTGTTCATGTACCAATAAATTTTGTTTTTGCAATATATTTATTACCTATATAAAAATGTTGATGTTTCTTATAAAATATGGATCGTCGAATATATCTGTATTAAAAATTATTATTTAAAGTTGTAATAGTAATTTACAATTTTCATATTTAACTAATTTTATATTAGAATCCTAATTAAAAATCCTATAGAATCTTATTATAATTAGAATTCTAATTTAAAAGTGTTATATATAAGATATTTGTATTATGGGTGTGTGTCCTGTGTCCCGTGGCCCCACATTAATTTTTAATTTTTTTTTTCGTTCAGGTTTTTTTTTTTTTCATGTATACAAAAAAGATATCGTATGTATACCTTCAAGGTATCACATGTATACTATCAAGGTATCAATCAGATATCTTAAAGGTATCACACCTATTTCAGATGAAGGTGTGCGCGGCTTGGGCGCGCGGCTTGTGAGGTGCGCGCCCGATGTAGGCGCATGGACGCGTGCAGGTATCCATGGCGTGGACGCATAGTATCCATAAGGATACCTTCAAGGTATCCATTGAATATCTTTCAGGTATCACATGTATAACTTGATGGTATTCATGAAATACTTTTTGGTATCCGCATATATACCTTCAAGGTATTTATGAAATACCTTTTTTCAAACATCACATGTATCCACATGTATACCTTTCAGGTATCCATGGCGTGGACGCATAGTTTGTGAGGTGCGCGCGGCGTGGGTGCATGAACATGAAGTGCGCGCGGCGTGTGGAAGTGCGTGCAGGTATTGAAGGTACCCATGAATACCTTGAATAACTTGATGGTATCCATGAAATACTTTTTGGTATCCGCATATATACCTTCAAGGTATTTATGAAATACCTTTTTTCAAACATCACATGTATCCACATGTATACCTTTCAGGTATCCATGGAATACCTTCAAGGTATCTATGGCGTGGGCGAGGTGCGCGCGGCGTGGGTGCATGAACGTGAAGTGCGCGCGCGGCGTGTGGAAGTGCGTGCAGGTATTGAAGGTACCCATGAATACCTTGAAGGTATACCTGTGGATACCTTAATGGGATACCTTCAAGGTGCGCGCGACAGGGGATACCTTCAAGGTGCGCACGTTCAAGGCGCGTGGGATGTGCGTGTGCGCGCGTGGGAAGCGCATGGACCCGTTTTCTGAGCCAACCGGGACACAGAAGTTTTTGCGTTGTATTATTTCTTTCCTTAGTTTGAATTGATCTCCACATGCAACGCACGTGATCTAAAACTAGTCATAATTAAAAAAAAAGGTTAAATGATAAGAAATAATTTGTAAATGTTTCTTTTGGTATAACGTTTATGGTTGGTTTGTGGAGATGGATTATTATGATATAGACGAACAAAATAGTGTAAAAGTAGCTTTACCACTTGAGTGCAAACAATCGAAAATGACACATATAAGTAAAAACCAAGGTTTTAGTACTTAATCAAATTAAAGATACACACACCTACGACACCAAGATATAGGCAGAATTAAATAACTCACATCATACAAACTTAACCATAATTCTCACACCGGCTATAGATGCCTTATTTTGATACAATCATACAATACTATAAACGCTAGTACGTATACATAATACGTACTAGCAAAGATACCGGCGCTTGCACTAGCGCTAATTGTGACCATCTTTGTTTGAATCACTCGATTTTATAGTCTCAGATTTAGTTTCTTCATCATGATCGTGGTTGTGATGATGATGATGGTGATCGTGATCGTGATCACCATCGTCGTCGTCATCATCATTGGTTTCGTCCTGCTTTTTGCAGTGGTGGCAGTGCCCGCCATGTCCACCATGTCCGCCGTGCCCATCATGCCATCCGTCTACTTCGGCCCCCTCTTCAAATTTAACACAATTGTAATTCGATTTAGTAATTGACTAATTCAATTGAACAACAAATTTTATTTACACGAAATTAAGTTATCAGATGGTATATTAATTAATTTGAATTTCTTGTAAACGTAAATGTTTTACAATATATTTTATTCCATTTTATGTTCCATCTCTTATTTTAAAATAATTATCACACACAATATGTAGCAAATATCATTACTAATTAAAACATAATATGTATTGAAAATTATAAAACATAAGATAAAACACTATATATAATAGGGAATCCGGTTTTTGCCACACCCTAATAATTATGGGAGCAATTTTACGTTTTCCCACAATATTTGCTAGAAAACCTATAAAAATAAATAAAGAGTAATTAGTGAAGAGGGTACTCACTAGTTTCAGCCAGGCCTGCAGGATCCACAGGAGCTGAAACGACGTGGGAGGAGATGAAAAGGACTATGGCAAAGAGAAGGCCTAAAAGAAGCAAGCTCTTGGAACCCATTTTAATTAAGAGTGCGGCTATCCGCACCCCACTATTTTACTAAACACATCCACTTCAAGTGTTACTGTTCACATCACATGTGAACAGTAACACTTGAAGTGGGGTGTGTTTAGTACTTCTTGGGGTGCGAATAGCCGCACCCTATAATTAATTTGCAGATAGATAGATTAGATAGTTTGGTGATGAATAAATGTGAAAGTGGTCGTAATTTATAGACCTCTGAGTCTACGTAATGAAGACTGTTTCAATGTTGAGTCAAGATTTTATGTATAAATTAAGGATATGATGAAGCTCAATTTAGAGCATCCACAACGCAGGAGCTGAATTGGATTTGAATCCAAATTAAATGAATTATCAGCATTGTGGGTGTGAAATGAAAAAATAACTTTCGCGGAGTCGGCGCGTGTGAATCACGCTCAACTCTGGGACCCGACAGTTGGGTCCCAGATCAGTTTTGGCTTTTTCTTCTTTTTTTAAAATCTGTTTTGCCGTTTTTTATGTTTTTTTTTTCTTTTTATTTTATTTTATTCTATTTCCTTTATTTTTGAAACCATTTATTATATCTTGTATTTATCCTTATCCACTAATATTAATTATCGAGATTATAGGAAGTTGTTTTGTATTAATTTTTTTTCATTCTTCTTTTAATATAAATTTGTCAATTAATCCTAATGCTTTTTTTAATTAAGGTAATTAAAGAGTTTCAAGTTTTTTATTTTTTTTTGTTTTTTTTCCATTAATTATCAAGATTGCCGATAATTTGTATTTTTTTTCAGGAAGATTTTATTCAACTTTGTATGAATTTTATTCAACCTATAAAATTTTAATTGAATTTTAAGATATTGCTTTTAAAGTGCTAGCATTTATATGACTATATTCACCTATATCACTTTTAAATTGCTAGCACTTATATGACTAGATCCACCCATACCTCAAAAATATTTTTAACCACAATATAAAAATAAATTGAGGCTTTCAAAAAAATTGAAACTCAAATTATAAGATAAATTTTAAGTATGAATTTAACATTATCTTTATTTAAAATGCTTAATTCATATCCATTCGATTATTCTACTTTTAATTTTATGTTTTTATGTACTTCATTTTAGTATTTAATGAAAATGAAATAAATTTGTTTAAATATTTTGTTTTAATATAATATTTTATTTAGTTAAAATATATTTAAATAAAATTTGTAATAAAAAATAGAAAATCTAAATTAAATCTTATTTTAAATTAGGAGAGAGAAGATTGAGTGAAGATGATACCCATAAAATAGTGAATTTAAATTTGATGGATTGTGGATATGGATTTAAATTGATAAAATATTGATGTGGAGGAGAGAAAATCAATTTTATGATTAAATGGATTGTGAGGGTTGTGGATGCTCTTAGGAAGTTAACGATTATTTATTAATTTCTCTTATATTTTTTCTTACACTGCATCTCTGCATGCTTTTTTGAGGATTGCATAAATACAAGACGCTAAATATGATGACGACATCAACCAATCAAATGGAATGGGTAAGTTCTTCCTCACTGTGCATTATCAACTCAGGCCTCGTTTACTTTGCCTTATGCATTATGATGGGATTGATTAGGGTTGTTAACGTCACATTTTGTAAGGCACAAAATTCTAATAAACACAAAAATATGATACAATTTAAATAATTTTTGAATTAAAATTAAAGTAGATACAAATCTCTATGAATTTTTCTGATTCTTCTCTTTGAATGAATATGACTTTGAAGTTGAATCTTTGATTTGATTTTCAAAAATAATTTTGGCTACCTTCGTGAAAAACGCCTTAAATGCGCAAAGAACGTCTTGAACTTTGACTTGAAAAACGTCGACAAGAAGGGTTTAGCACCTTGACCTCTGATCGAACGCCGTTTGTGGTGACTTTCTATGAAGAACGAGAAAATTTTTGAGTCTTGAAATCTTTATTTATCTTCCTTGAATTTTGAAGTCTTGAACTCTTGATTTGTCTTACTTGAATCTTGAAGTCTTGAATTGTCTTTTGTGCTGAATTATGAAAAGAGACCTCTATTTATAGGTGTAGGAATTAGGATATGAACTTTTTTCATGTATAATTGATGAAGGATGCAATTTGATTGGTCATTTATGATTTGAAAATATATTTTTCCTTAAATTTTATTACCAAATTTATTGGTATATCATTTTCATATTTGCAAGATTTAATCTTGATTGCCAAGTAATATGATTTGGACACTTGTCACCATTTGATTAGTAAAAAATATATATTAAAATATCAATTATTTATCTATTTACTTTAGGAAAAAATTTAATTCAAAATCCCAAAAATATAAAATTGATTTACTTAATATATCATTTTACACATGACATTTTTTGATTGACTAGCAAAATTTGACTATCTACAGTTCAATTAAAGGCCAAAAACTATAAGCAAATCTTACCTAACATTGATTTTTCAAAAAGATTGTAATAGAGAGTTGTGATTTATTTATGCTCGAATTAAAAAAAAAAAGATGTTCAAATTCAAATATACTTGAAACAAGATCATTTTGATGTAACTAATTTTTTCTAAGATTATGTGGCTTATGTGAGGTCTCACATTGAAATTTATTTTGAAATATGAACTTAGATCACAAAAAAAATAGACTCGTGATTTGGATTGCAACAATTAATAAATAAAGGTTGTGATTTTTTTTTGCTAATTATACAAAAAGTAGTAATATATTCCAACTTTTGAAATGTGGTGATTTATTTTGAGATTTGACCTTCAAATTTATTTTTGTTGCGAATTACGTGGCATCTGATGTGGCATGTAACATGACATGTTTATCGGACATGTGAACTTCGATCGCCGGAAATATAAAGGTGGTGTAAATTGCAACAATGAAAAAATGTCGTGATTTTTTTCTATAAAATTCGAAAAGTGTGAATTAAATTACAATTTTGGAAAATGTGGCGAATTTTTTTAGGGTTAATTTCATTTTTTATCATGTATGTAAGCCATTTTCCATTTTTCGACAACCAAGTATACATTTTTCAGTTTTGGTCCTATATATTTCAATTATTTCCAATTTCAATCCAATTTTTCAATTTTGGTCCTCTATGTTTTATTTTTTTTCCAATTCTAGTCCAATTTTGGTCGAAATTCCCAAAATCGCTTATGTCGCGTGAGATTTTCCGACGGCCATCAGATCAAAAGTTGATTGAAATTGGAAAAAATTTAAACATACATGACCAAAATTAGAAAACTTGATCGAAATTTGAAAAAATAGAAACATATAGGATCGAAATTGGAAAACATATACATGGTTGTCCAAAAATGAAAATGACCTTACATACGAGACTAAAATTGAAATTTTCCCTTTTTTTATGGCAATTACACCAATTTTAAATTTAAAATACAACAATATATATGTATATTGATAATTTGATTTAGGCAAAAACTTTTGTGTCCCCGGGACACGGATCTTAGATCGGTGTCCCCAACCCGCCCCGTGTCCAACGCGCACCCCACGCGCGCGCTCACCTGATAGGTATTTATGGGATACCTGATAGGTATCCCATGTATACCTTAAAAGTATTCATGAGCAAGGTATTCAAGAAATATCTTCAAAGTATCCACATGCATGCCTTCAGGTATCCACATGTATACCTTGAAGATATTACATAGATATCTTCAAGGTATACATGTAGATACCTTGAAGATATTCCATGGATACCTACGCGCATCTCACCACGCTGCGTGCGCACACCGCGCGCACACGCTCATGCGTCCATACCGCGCGCGCCCACACCATGGATACCTTCAAGGTATCCACATGGGTATCCATATGGATACCTGCGTGCACATTGGTCATCAAGCCGCGCGCGCACACCGCGTACCCATGCGCCCACGCCGCACGTGCCTCATAATGTGGATACCTTGAAGATATTTCATGAATACCTTCAAGGTATACATCATATACATGGGAAAAAAAACTGAGCGAATTTTTTTTTAAAATTTATGTGGGGCCCGCGGGTTGAGGACACGGATAAGATTCGTGTCCCCGGGACACAGGAGACCTACTCTTTGATTTAATATGTATGTCGTGTCTTGGAATTATGGAACTATGCGCGTCTTATAAGGATCTCGAGCGGCTTTCTTTTGCTCTCCAAGTCTCGTGCTTATAAGCAAAAGTCTAATGGGGAATATTACAATTTCATCCTATAATTTAGGTATTGTTCATTTTTGACCATTAATGTTACATATTTCAATTTTGTACTCTTAAGTCTTACCTATCCTTTTTTTTTTAATCCAATTTTAATCAGATTTTGTCTTACATTTCATTTTGATCTACGTGAACATTGGAAGCCGATTTGTTTTCTTTTTTTCAATTCCGACATCCACGTAGCAAAATTTGACATTTCAAATAAAATTATAGCAAAATTTTAAAAAATACTCCCTCCGTCCCAGCTCAACTTGCCTACTTGCCATTTTTGTTTGTCCCTACTCAACTTGTCAGCCCATAAATGGCAAAAAAAATTTTACATTAATATCCCTATATTTCAACATTATTACAAAAATGTCATCAAAAAGTGCATATCCACTTGATTTGATGTGCATATATTACAAAAATGTCATCAAAAAGTGCATATCCACTTGAGTCAACTGCATTTTCTTAATTTCCGTGCCCGGTCAACGTAGGCAAGTTGAGCCGGGACGGAGGGAGTAATAATTAGAGAATTGAAATTAAAATACAAAACATTGATGGTAATAAAATAGATAAGACATAAATTAGAGGACAAAAGTTGAGTTTTTCCGTACATTTTCCCTAGCATAGTCAGATCCTCTGTTATGTATATTACTTTAACATATGTTTTAATACATGTATATAATAGTACTTAACTTATCTACTATGCATAGTATAGTACCAAATGAAACACAACTTAAACCCAACATTCTTGAATAAGCTTTTTCATAGAGTTTGTGTCAGAAACAGCCTTGCAGTGTCAGAAAGAGTAGAGAAATCTAATTTAGATTATATATTGTGCAGAAAACATATATAGTATCAACATCATAACACTCAGTGAAGAACTATAACAAAGCATGGGAGTATAGCACTTGGATTTCTTACAACCATTGATGACTCACACTTGCAATTCAATCCATCATCATCTTCCACACCTCCACCAGCTATGGTTCGACAAACAATAACTGCTTTCTTCACATTCTTACCCACCTTATTGTTCCCATCCTCACTCATATGCTCACTGTTCTTACTCAATCGAATCCCATATATCTTGTTGTAAGAAGTGTTGAAACCACACTGAATCACTCTGCAAACGCGACAGCTTGGATCCCGACACAGCTGAGACATCTGCGCTGTGTTCTTGCCACAGCAACTCATGGTTGTGCCATAGAATTGCAGAAGCTCATTGCCATCCACAATGCTTCTGGGATGCTTCGAAGAAACCATCACAGTTTCTCTGTACTTTTCGAACTTAGTTAAAATGTCAAGTGGGTTGTTCACTTTCACCACTCTCTTTACCTTTCTTGAACACTTTGTTGGGTTGGTTGAACTTGCTCGAAATATCTTCTCGATTACGTTCCTTGAAGGGTCCCCGATTTCGAGCTCTACTCGAACAAGAATTGAAGAATTAATTAATATTATGTATATGAAGCAAAGAGTCAAGTAATGTAAGTATGGAGGTTAGTTAATTACCATGAAACCTGTTTGTGATGTAAAAATGTCTGAACATGGGCTTCAAGAGAGGATCTTCGTCGTTGCTATCGAAGTTGGGTTCTTCGATAACAGAGGGGCTTTTTCGTCTCACAATTTTATCTGGTGGCATAGCTACGTCTCTTATTTTGGTAACGCAGTTCATGTTCCCTTTTAGGGATATCCATAGGGCATTCATGGCTTTATTTCAAGAATTTAGAGATGTTTCTCTGCAGTGTTAGTATGTTAAAAAAAAAAAAATGAAATAAAATCACAAGGGACTTGTTATAGTAAAAGGGTGAGATGTTTGGACGATACACAAACAAGATCAGTTATGGTTTTTGTATGTATTCGTCATTAAAACTTATGCCAAATGGAGTATCAAAAATTCTAGCAAGATCTATGGAATAACTCACATTAACTTATATGTATGTATATATTTGGACCAAAGGAGATGGATTGATGGCAAAGAGAAAAAAAATGTGGGATAGAAACAAGAAACATAAGGTCCTCTATTTTAATGTCTATTTCATATAATATTTCCAATAAAAAAAGGATTTCAAAACGAAGAGAGTTTAATTAGGGAAAATATTACCTTCATCCTTCATCTTCCAACATCTTCCATTGCGATGAATATAGTTTTGAAGAACCCAAATGATTTGTGTAAAAACACAAAGTTGTTTGTAGCTTCTCCTAATTAGGATTTGACTGGCCTGCCTCTACTGATTCAACTGAATCCTAATTTCTTGGAGATTCCAACCTTAATCGAATTATTGAACCCTACGTATAATGACCATATATATATGCTATACATAACCCTCTCCATTATGGGTAATGAGATGGGTAAATTACTAATTTGGTCCCATAAATTTATGTTTTTTATTTTAATCTGCCTTTAAGGAGAATGGTTTTTTATCTTAGTATGTGGGAGTAGAGCAGAGCTTCATTCCTAGTAAGTGCTTATCAGTCAAATGAAGCAGTACTCACTATTATTAAGAGAACAGAAGATCAGTCACATCTATACTATATATAAAAAGAAAAAAGTTGACAAAATTTACTATTACCACTTTTCCTCCTAAAAATATCATGTTAAAGAATTATAAAGAAAATAAAAAATGTATGACTTTCTTGATAAACTATTAAATATCATAAAAAATATATAAAATAAAATAAAAGAAAACATATCTTTCATAATAAAGAATGCATTATTACAACAGAAAGGAAAAACATGTATTTTATATATATATATATATATAGATTATAATATTAAATTTTATTTAAATAGTTATAAGTTGTACAAAATTAAAGCTAAAAGTTTTTTTAATTATATGCATCTACATAATATCATTTATTATAAAAAAATTATTTTTTCATATTGACCCACTTATGGATCTTCTTCTTTTCAAATCGTCTTTTTTATTTTATTATAATTTTGTTATAAAAGAATTTAATAGAAAAAAAATTACTACTTTTTGAAATTTATGTACTTAAACATAAATGTTTACAGTTTTATAAAATTAGAAGTTATTATTATTATTATTATTATTATTATTATTATTATTATCATCATCATCATCATCTTCTTCTTCTTTTAAAAAAAAATATTATTACTCTCATTGTTATTAGTATAAATAATAATTAATATATCTATATTTGGACCGTATAAATTGATACATGTTTGAGCTTACAACATAAACTTTTGTTGGGTGATTACATTATAATCATGTAAAATTTTAATTATATCAATGGGTCAATAGATTAGAAATTAATTCAATTGCATTTAAATAAACTATAAATTGTACATTGTTACAATTTATTTTTTGTAATGTCATTTAATTATATGAAGTAATAACAATTATTATTGTTGTTGTTATCATCATCACCATGATCTACACATTATATACTCAATGTACTGTAACACTCAATTCAATCAAAACTCTAACATTTTCAGTCAAAACTCTATTTTAACAACGATCTTCTAAAATTATAAAATATAACTTTACAAAACAATAGAAATATGAAAAACACACTTGTATATTGTACATATTTTAAATTAATAAAAGATGATATGAATAACATTTTCATTTATATAACTTAATTATATTAATAAAATTGTGTATATTACCACAATAGATAATAAACTGTGCATCGTGCCGATGAACTACTAGTATTTTTTATATTTGACAACGATATGCTTATGACAGATTCTGTGAATTGTATACTTAGGCTTTTTAATTTTTCTTCTCATTCTTCGTGTCTGGAAGTACCCTGTTTTTTATTGGATTATTAATAGAAATTATAACTGTTTTGCTTTAATGAATGAGTGAATAGTGAATAAACCCCAAATTAGATTTGGGCTAACTAGCGCTATTTATTGTACTTGCAGCTTTTCTTTTCTTTTTCCCGTTAGTATTATAGTTGACTGTATTTTTACTACAACTCATATTTAGGGCACCCACATTAATGAATTTTTTGCACATCATTTTAGTATGGGGTCCACATGCCAACATACTAATTAAAAATATCTATTTTTTAAAAACACACATCTACATCAATTTAACACAAATTTACATCAATTTTATCTCAAACACAATCATTACATGTGAGTCTCATTATCCATTAATATAATTAAATGAGGAGAGAAAAAAAAATACACACAATTCAATGCATCCAATCATTAGCAATAATTAAAAAGAGGGGCAAGAATGCATTCTTAGGCCCTGTTTGGTAGGATGGTTTAGGGTGTGCTGGGTTTATTAACAAACCCAAACACACGTTTGGTAGAGGGGTTAGTGGCCCGAAATTTTAGGCTGGGTCCGGTGCAAAAAGATGGACAATGAAGGATAAGTAGTGGGTTTATAAACCCACCAAAATTGGTGGGTTTATATTAAATCCAACAATGTCATTTTTTTTTATTCCGAAACTACCCCTGTTTTATCATGGTAAATGACTTCTTCACCCTTGATTTTGCAACAAACCACAAATTTTGGGATATTAAATTATTTTTTAATCTTTTAAATATTAAATTATTAAATTTTGGGATATTAAATTATTTTTTAATCATTTAAATTATTAAATTATTAAATTATAGGATATTAAATTTTGTTTATATTATGTCTTTTAATTAAAACATTATTTTATATTATTTTTTTATATTAAGATATTTTAGGGATCCAAACATTATTTTATATTATGTCTTTTAATTAAAACATTATTTTATATCATAATATATTGTTTTATATTATGATTTTTAATTAAAATATTATTTTTTATTATTTTTTATTATATCTTTTAATTAAAAAATTCTTTTATATTAAGATATTTTAGGGATCCAAACATTATTTTATATTATGTCTTTTAATTAAAATATTATTTTATATCATAATATATTATTTTATATTATGTATTTTAATTAAAATATTATTTTATATTATGTCTTTTAATTAAAACATTGTTTTATATTATTCATATTAAGAATTCCCATTTACAATTATTGCATACAATTTTATGTTAAGGGTAATTCGGTAATTTCAGGTTTTTTATCAAACTTAACCCACAAACCAAACAGAATTTTTACTTTAAACTCATATTTGCAAAGTATTAAATATCCATTTCAAATACAAAATTTAACTTAAACCCATTTCAAAACCCACCTACCAAACACTCAAAAAGTGTTATTTTATCTTCAATGAACAGTAAAAGCCCGAAAAGTCCAACCAATCTAAACAATCTCAACCCGCGTACCAAACGGCCCCTTAGAGTTTAACACACATTAATTACACAAAAACACACACTTAAAAACACACCTACATTAATTAACACACCTTTTATTTTAATTAAAAACACACCAAAATGAATCAATGTGGTTGCTCTTATCAATGTAATTTCTTATTAAACGTTGAAAAATCACCTTGAGTTGTCACAATATTTGTTTGAAAGCATTTAAAGCGCATTAATGATGACGAAACATGTGGGATGGAAACAAATTTTGTTGCAATGATTAAGAAAAATGAAATTAATATCGAATTTTTGCATGAACGTCACCACATTCAACAACGTGTCTTTTTTACTGGACAAACATTTCTTATCTCCAATATTTCAATTTGGCCGCCATAATTAAAAAAACAAATATGGTGGTTACAAATCCTGTTGAAACTATCAATATATCCAACTTCAAAATCAAATCAACTTAAAATAATCGAGTTAAAATCCTGATGTCAGTCACACGTAAACTTGAAATTGAATTATTAAAAAAAAAAAAAAAAAGAGAGAGATATAAAAGAAAGATACATACATATAATAATAATGAACATAATCTTGAGAAAACAAAATGCATATACATAATACAGAAAGAGAGAGAAAGAAAGAAGCTTCAATGTGCAATATTCCTAATTGACCATGAGGATAAGCCACTTGGCTTCACTAATCGAAAAAATAAAAATTCTACTTTTATGATATTTATATATTCATAATATTTAGCAGCAATTTTTTAAGGTCCCATAAGTATTCTTCCAAGGTTTTGCTGACATTGGTTAGAGGGGTTTATCGGAGGCGTCTGAAAGCTATGGCCTTCAACACGATTTTCTCTATTTCCATACAGATTCAACCCACCATTTACAATATCATAGCACACAGGCATTTGTGACACCGTACTTGAATTATTCGAGACAATTTGGGTTCGATCATAAGCACCTTGCACCTGTTCGTTACTTCTATTCTCAGCAACCCGGCCAATTCCAACACCCAGGTCAAGGCTGACTGAACTGCTGCTATTATCTTGTGGCCTCATCTTTGATGGTCCACCGTATTGTGCAGTTCCTGCGAATTCATTGCTGCTGTTCCTAGCTGTAGGGACATCATGGTTGTGCTTGCCCTCGTATGTAGTTATGACGGCTTTGGGGTCGTGGGATGCCCTCTCCACGTGCTTCCTCACTGGGCATCCAGCATTTGTGCACTTATAGTAACTCCTGGTTCATGAAATAAAACACGTAAGATCATACAACATTTGACTAACAGTCTCATATGAATGAAGTCCTTGCGAATCCTCACTAATTTATTCAAGTATCTAAAGGAACACATAATCTTGAAATGTTTTCATATTAGTCCTAAGTTCACAAGGCAATGCGCAGTTCTTACACAGTAATTTATTAGCTTTTCGAGGAGACTTCCATTTTTTTTACGGGAAGTATATGTCACCAAATATAAAGTTCATTACAACAAAAAGAACACAAGAAGCCTGAAAGTAAATAGGCCAGGTCAATAACCGACAAGAAACACGACCATAACGGTTTCAGTAATCCATATTTTTGGACATCATTAACTTTTTGGACCTAACAGTTCCTGATGCACTGTTTCATATTCATAAATCAACCGACAAGGCAACCAAGAACATTGAACACAGATTATAATTAAACAGATTATTAGATCACCTATAACACATGTTTCCCACGTGTCAGCTTCAAGAAGACATGATCTTCCTCAACTCACTCTCAACACAGTTGGAATAACACCACTGTTTCTAACTATGACTGACTTAAATTTCTCCTTGATCCCTCTCTGTGAAGTCTACAATAGGGGAACAGAAACCCACCACTCTCTCAGTCTCTCGTTATATATATACGTTACATCAAGCCTCCTTAATTATTCTAAGCTGCTTTATTGTCTCAGAGTACTGGAAATTGACTGCAGAGAATTTGACTTCATTCAAGAATTGTTTTGAAGTCTTTTGACAAAATTTGGAAAAATGTGGTGAGATATGTGAAAGTATGTTTTCTTTTACTTAAGAAATGGTTATATGTCTGAGGAAAAGTTGCAACAAGTTTCATTTTTACATTTTCTCACATGCATGTCTTTTCATTTAAAGCTTTTGTCTAACAAATGGTGTCACCTCAAAAATATTAATATCACACACACACACACACACACACACACACACACACACACACATATATATAGATAATGATTGGTACATGTGAATACTATATAGATATTTTGATTGATTTAAATTCATATATTTACAAAAGTATATTTTATATTTAATAATACATTTAAATCATTCAAAAATATACAAGTGTGAAGCGTGTATACAAAATAAATAGAAAATTTAAAGTATTCTTTGGGAAGGAAAAAAGGTGTTTCAGTAAAAATGTTTGGTTCATTTATGAAGGGAATGAAACATTCCATGTAAAAATTGTTAACATGTGATGGTTGCCAAATAATATCAGATGGGCAGATGGTGCCCAGAATCTATGCAACCATAGCCCCATTTTCAAAAATTTTGGGATGAAGTGGACAAAAAGTACTTATAGACTTCACTACCTCAAGATATACCAAATCTAACCAACAACTAGTGACTCAGTGGATGAATTAGTCACAAAAAATATTATAAGAAGGAAAGTTGTCCATGATTGCAGGGGTGGTGGGAAACTGTTTCTTTTAACCAAGTTATGCTGTCATCATAAGTAAATGAAAAACCTTCACTCTAAGACAAATGTTTATCAGTTTTTGAGGCATCCATGATAGAAGGGGTTGTGAGGAAAGTATGGTCATACAGAGTATAACACCAGAAATTGAGCAGTCTATGCAGTATACAGAAAACTTTTTTTCAGATAGTGTGTATGATTAGATGATATGCATTCTAAACTTCAAATTGTGGGTCCAGCTACACCACCACCACCACCACTTAATGGGTGTTGCTGTATTTCGGATTTTCTATTTCCTCTATAACCAACACTGAGCAACCACAACTCAATTTATTTATACTATCTCTTTGTTCCCTCTTTTTTATCTGTTTTACTCTCGCAAAGTTTACAATAATATTCACAATTTACAATTAATTTTCCTAAAACCAGTTGTACTCTTTTATCTGAAGACAAATCTTTAACTTAATCTTCACAAACTGAGCATTAATATTTTACATACCTAGGATTTGGATTGCCTCGGACCACTTTCTGGCCATACTTGCGCCAGCGATATCCATCATCCAGTATATCAACCTCACTCAAAGTTTGAACAACAACACGTGGTTCACGAATGGGCTTAACAACTGGTGTAACATCAATACCATCCTCCAATTTCCTGCACATATCATCTGTCAATACAAGTAATGGAAAAAATAATAATAAGCATTTATTAATGATGTTTTAGTAACATATACCTCCGTTTCATGAAAGGATCATCGTCTTCAACGTCATCATTAATGCCTTGAAATTGTGGACTTGAACCATCTATACCCTCCTCATTTGCTTGCAGAGGAGATAGCACAGGAGAGCCATTATGCTCCATGTTGTTGGTGTTCAACTTGTCTTCAACAAAACAAGAAATAAAATTGTGTAAGGTTGACACATATTCTTCAGAATATGATGATATAAAACTACTGAGTCAAGCTGAATGGAGCTTCAATTTTTCAAAGTCAGGGTCTGATATTTGAGGGTATCTCGACTCACAAATCACTAAGCATATGATGCACATTATCAAGGTGGTGGCAAGACAAGGCCACACAAGCATAAAATGTTAAGGGAAAAACATAAGTCCTCAGTTTGTGGTAAGAACAGCTCATTCTAATTGCAGATTTACTTTCCAAAAACCAATTCAGATGAAAACAGCAAGCAAGAAAGCAACAACATACTATAATGTCAAAACTATTTCAATGTTAAAAGGTTCCTACATTTCCTCACAGGTTAAGCTTAAACTTTCCACTCCCTACAAACCTAGCTGATTATGGAAAACTGTCACTAAGCAAAACTAAATGTGGCAATGAATTTGTAAGTTCATCAGGCCAACACATCAATCAATAGCAAGTTAGAGGGTATATTAGGTTATACTTGGGGGGAATGACTTATTTTCTCCAGAAAGAGAAACAAAGAACAAAATGGGTCCAAATATATTGTCACATTGCCTTAACTTAAATGATTCATTATTACAAATGTTCAACATCTTTCTTTTGCACTAAAAATTTTAACAATTTTCTTAGGAGATGCTGATATGAGGCCACTAAAAAGAAAAGATCTTACCAAACACATCTATAGCACTATTTTGACTCCAGAAATAGAAAACCAAAAAAAAGAAATTAAGGGACCCACCTCATCATTGCCTTAATTAATGGTCTCATTATTAAAAACGTAAAACATCTTCCTTTTACACTAAAAAAATACCATAAAATTTTAGAGATGCCGATATGAGGCCCTCTCTAAAAAGAAAAGATCTTACCAAACTCATGATCTTACCTAACACGTGACACGTATATATTAAAATTTTGACTCCCCAAAGACAGAATCAAGCATTCTTTACTTACACATTCTCAAATTCTTACGGAAAACACATTCCATCAACACACCTTTCCCGAAAAACTAGGATCATCAATAAACATAGCCAGAGTTTCTAACATGACCATAAGATATGGGGAACAAGAAATTAAAATTTTCAAACTCTGTGAGAAAGCTGACTTTAGTTAGAGAAAAAAGACAGGTCAGGTTACACAACTTCATCTGTCGTCAGCATACCCTTGCCACCAAAAAATTGGGGCAAGGGTATGTGTCAGAAATAGCAACCAGGAAAAAGGGAAATAAATTACCACATTAAATCCATTTTTACCACAAGAATACAGCTCAGAAAGTTCGAAGGAACTTTGAAAAGTCACACAACGTATGGAAATAAATAACATCAGTAAATATAAAGTAATGGCACAAATCTTATTTTCGCTGGCTTGAGCTTCGACAAGCTAGACTTACTTACTAAACATGTTACTGATTATTATCAAGCTTGGTTTGTTAAACTAATAAAGCAGCCGGCGCCATATCAACCATGCTTATGTTTATATGCATGAATTCATCAACAACCCATATAATCGGGCTAGGTTTCACATGGAAGAGCATTTAGATGTCGAGATAAAAATAATCAAAATTAAGGTCAATTACCCTCTTGACCAGTGAATGATACACCCTTGTCTGCTTTATCTTCATGAATAGACAAAAGAGCCCCAGGATTGTTTCGACGTGAGCTTTGAGGTTTAGGATGATCATGTGAACCCTTGTAGACAATTTCCGTAATCTGTCCACTTGGAGAACGTTCGAATATCTTTTTCACCTCGCAATTAGGGTATGTACATTTGTAATAACTTCGGGGAAATTCACTTCCTTTAACCAGTTTCTGTCCGTACTTTCTCCAGTTATATCCATCTTCAGATGTTCTATCAGCTGAGACTGAGGAGGTGCTATCTTTATGCTCAGAAGATGATGCTTGAATACCTGGGTTAGACTGTCCTCCTTGATTTATTTCATCAATTGTATTATAGACAGAAGAATCGTGTGTACCCACTGCAAGAGATTGTGATGCTAGGGATGAAGGTGCAGCAGATTGTGAATACCATTGATCTTGATGAATGACTGATCCATTTCGATTCAATCCCACAGGAAGCTTTTCAACAAACAAATAGGTATCAGAAGAAATATATTTGCCAAAATATTCACAAGAAACTACAGTTCAGCATTCCCATCTAATTAAAACAGGGTGAAGCAGAGTTTCCTAATCCAATGGCTATTAAATATATTTCTTGACTCCAAATTTGACTTCCATATGCAAACGAATCACTGCAGCACACTAATTCATATGTTTGTGGACAAGATAATGCAAAGTTTAAAAGGATCAATTTGTCTGGTTTGCTGGAAAAAAATAGTCTCCAACATACCACCAAAATTTGGATAACCAAAGATCTACATCCCTGAAATATTCCCAAAATTCAATCAACTTGATTAGTAGTCATTTGTGACGAAAAGATATGACAACCATGACATAAAAACTAGTCTTCTTCAGAAGACCACGTATAAGAAATGCCACTTACGACACCAGATTTAATCCTATGATTTTGTCGAAATCGCATTGTTTTGCTACGAATTCTATTGTTTCCACTCATATATCTGATTTTTAGAAACGAAAGCAGAAAAGGGGAAATGTCTAAACTAAAAGGAAAGTTTTTGGGCATTACCGACATCCCTGTAGATGACAATCCTGAGGTAGAACTAACTCCAGTATGAAACCTGAACTCAAAACTGCTGGATGTTAACTCATCATAAGTGCTACCACTGGCAAACTTCTTCTCTAATGCAAGAGTGGCATTTTCACCAGACCCTTGCATTAACTGAGGCTTGAAAAAGGAACCCGTGGTTGGAGAAGGTTCAGCCTGCAAAAGTAACAGGGAATTCCAGGAGTAAATGAATTTTCCCAACCAGCACTTACTACAGAATAACTACTTTCCTTTAAAGAAGCTCAAGTATATAAGCACCATTTATTCTCCAGCGTACTACACTTCACAAAAATGTCAAACACCAATAAGTAAAGGAAGATTCATTTTGTGTAGAAACAACACTGAAAGTTAATGTCTTTCTCTAAAAAAATCCAAAGGACAAACTTTCTTTATCGATATGCTGCTTCAACTCACACATCTCCACTTGATAGTACAGAATGTAAACAGTTAGGATTCTAGTGAAACGAATGGTTTCATATTCTTCAATTGATTGCTTATTCCTCTTTATTCCCATTTATTACCAATTTCAGTATCCATTAACTCAAAAGATTCATATGTCCATTTCTCCACAAAACGTTTAAAGTTGCCAAAGATAATTCCATCTAGAAACCAATATTACGCACTCTAACGCGAGCATCAGAGTCCATGGGTCCCAAAACAAACACAATTGGACACATATATTATTCACATCACATTTAATATTCTCAAATGAGCACTCAATGAAAAAGATAAATAACTCAACAACGGCACAATGATGAAAGGAACCAAGCATCAAATCAATAATGAAATCCACCCACAATATCGATGAATTCCGGAAAATTCCCCCAAAAAATAATATCTGACGTTAGCATAACGCCGTGTTTGCCAACAGACACTAAACATTACGAAACCAAGAACCGAAGGGTGCTTTAATGTGGAACACGTTGTAATACAGGGATGACTTACTTAATTAGTAAAATAGGTCGAATTTCAATTTTATTCCATTTTTGAAACAATAGTGAATTTTTAACAAACTCCGCATCGGATCCGAATCTGAATCTCTCAAGCTACTGAAGGAAAAAGCAGTAGCGCAAAAAAGAATCACTCAATCACCAGAAAAAAGAAGTGAGAGAAAGAGAGAGATAGGGGAAAAAAGGAAAATGGAAAATCAAAAGCAGTAATCAAAGAAGGAAAAAAGAGGAAAGGTGACCTTGATGTTGGATAGAAGAACGGGGGACTCTAGAAACGACGTCGGACTGAGGCCAGGAGGAATAGTAATGCAAGTAGACCTAGAGATCGGGAGCTTGGCCGGAGACATAAGACGGTACCTAGCTCCGTTGGTGGATCCGCCACCGCCATCGGTGAGGTGATCGTGAGCTGAGGTCACGTGAGGGGTAGCATTGTCAAAGGAGTGTTGTTGAGAGTGAGGCAGCGAGTGAGAGTCTTCCATTGATGGGATGAGGAATTAATGAGATGAGAGAAGAGAGAGAGAGTGTGTCGAAAAAGAAGGTTGTATGTATTATTTCAGAAACTGCGATGGGGAAAGATGGAGGGGCAAGATGGTCATTTCGGATGTTGCTGAGAGAGAGAGAGTTCTCTACGACGTTGTTGACTTTATGGATTCGGATCTCGGTTGTCATTGGATTGGATAATCGGTCCTTATCCAGTTTTTTGTCATTAACCCCGTTCTAATTTTATGTTTTTTACTTTTTAACATTGAAAATATGAGATGCTATGCTGGATTATGGTCCCTGAATCGTATTTTTTTACTTAAAAATAATTTTTTTAATAATTTTCTCTAATTTTGTGTTTAGAATTTTGTTTCTATTTTCTTTAATTAGTATACTTTTATTGTAAAGTTGTATCCTTTGTACTTTAATTAGTGGCTAATGTATTTGAAACAAGACAAAACTTTGGTGCAAATAAAAGTGAAAGAATTGTACTTATATATAAATAAAAGCATAAATACAAGTAGAGTAGTCCATATATAATTTTTTCCAATATTTAATGATTACTTAGCCTATATAACCTTTGACTGCTGTAAATAATGTCCTAATTCAAGTAGAGTAAGCCATCTATAAATAAATAAATAAATAAATATATATATATATATATATATATATATATATATATTATTTCAAAATTGTTTGCTTAAATGCAATGTTTCCTCGCCATTACTAAACAAATCGAATAAGGTTCAGATCTGGTGGAATAAAAAATTCAATTATTTATTTATTATAATTTGATGAATTAAACTCAAAATAGAATTATATATTTCTGAATCCAAGACACCGAACTAAAAAGTTTTCAATTATTTGGGACAAATTTTGCTGTTTTCTTCTATTTATTTAATTATCCAACCATGTTGATGCCTTGAGGTTGGTTACCGCCGGTCATTAAACTCGTGTATTGACAATGTTACCATTTCAACATACTTGGGTAACAAAGGAGTTAGAAATTTAAATACTAAATATTTTGAAATCGTACAAACACAATAATAACCAGAATCTTGCAAGGATTTTCCCATTTCTTTTAATAACAAAGAGATCCAAATTATGTATAGTTATCTCCCCTCTGATTCCCTTTTAAATCCAAAAACACAATCTTTAGTTTATCATGAAATGAATATCCATATGAAAAAAACACAAGTAGCATATTATCAGATATAATTTACAAAGGCGAATCTAAAGAGGGACAAGAGTTTTGGTTAATTGCAAAACAGAGATTAGTCCAAAGAGCACTCATTGGCTATGATAAACTCTGCAACTCACTTTGGACCACAGCAAGCAATAATACAACAATTGACAGTTCGCATCCGACACTGCCCCTACCAAACACCATTAATTCCTCCTCTCCTTTTTCACATTGTGATTCACCCACACCACACAATCATCTTTAAAGCGCAGTGTTGACGAAACAACACAGAATCTAGAGCACTACACAGAATCTCTACACACATTAAAGCATGTTCATGGGACGAAGTATTTATGGCAACTTAGTGCAGAAATGAACCGATTGATCTACCCAGAATACAGTATACTCATATATACAGAAAAACTAAGCCAATGTAGAGTAACAAAGAATCCACTAAGAGGTTCTTGCTTTTAGCCTCATTCCAACTTGCCACCACATAGAATAACAAAGAAGATGTGAAGAAGACATTTTTTTATCAGAACTTTTCCTTAAACGGACATGAATAGAAAACGCATCCAATTACGTCCCAACAAACAGAAGGTATCACAGGACCATTCTTATAGAACCTTCAGGAAAATAGATTGGACAAACTATGGTCCTCGCAAGCTGGTATGGTGTGTATTGAATTCACTCATAGGAACTACAAGCATCATGCATGCGTCTCATGCAGACATAGCATGTGATGTCCACAACTCTATTAAAATCCACACAAGCTCCCATACTGGTCGAGGAGATTGAATCTCAGAAACTCAATACTATAAAATACTGAAAGTGGTAATATGTTGTCATATGCTAAACTATAAACTTGAAATCTCAACCAACTTCATGTGATTGAAAATAAAGTTCTAAACAGAAAGCCCTTTTCTTTACTGGCAGAATAAGAACCAAAACAGTGCGTATATAAATTTGAATAGCCAAGGAATAGGAAATTCAGGTCTATATCTGCAGTTCAAGAAAGAGAAAAGAATGCACCTGTGGTGAGCGATCAGCTATGCTTGGCATCAAGTTTTGGCAGAAGATTCACTCAGAAAGTAACTTGATACCTATTTTCACAGCCCTAATTGCTTGTGCAAGTCAAAGTATCTGCACAATGGCTAAACTAACATATGGATGAATGCAATTTCCTTCTAGGAACACAATGAAAAGAGTGACTACCCAATTGATTCTGAGATTAGCTCTAAAGTGAATGATCAACATGATCTGGACCATAGATGTTGGTTCAGATAATATTTCAGGATTCCCTTGATCATTTACAACTACCGGAAAAACCAGATTTGGTCATCATACCAAAATCTCAGTAATAAAATAAGCAGGTAATGCTTTGCAACAACAGCATTCTAAATTCAGGCACATGCAAAAACAGCACCCAAAGATTGAGAATCCGCACATCACTGAGGATAGTACACTGGATGGTATTGAGATGGCACCTCATATCCAGTATAACCTATGGCTGGATCATAATAACTAGGTTGTGCGTGTGTTTCCAAAGGATAAGCATTGGATGTAGATGGATTTACATTTCCAGGGAAGCCCATAGGGGTTCCTGACAATGCATACATGTCAGAAGACGAGCCCCTGTATGGGGCAGCAGCCACAAGAGATCCTGCCATGCCATGCACTCCAGAAGATGAAGTGAGGTATGGAGCAGCATGATCGGGCAATGAGCCTGCCTGCTGTACAAGAGATGGCTGTGATGGGCGATTAACTGAATCGAAAGGAAGTTTCCTTTTATAAGCTGATGGGCCAGAAATTGCCTTCATTCGCTTATTTCCATTTTGCTTTGGTTGCTTCATCGGCTGCTGAGATTTGGGTACAGGGGCCATAGCAGGTCTTTTCCTGTCAGCTTTCTCTTTTTCCAACTTCTCGATATGCATCAACATTTCATCTTTTGGGTACTGAGATTCCAGACCATGCTCCTCAATGCACTTAATCACTGACTTCAATGCACTAATTTCTTTCATTGCAGCGTCGTTCTACAGAGCAACATAATGAAGTAAGTCCTCTGTGTCGCAGATATACTGCAGCCTAAACCTCTTACAGTCAGCATAACAATATCGAGCAAACAACATAATTTCATGAGCTAATAATTTTTCCATCGAACATTGACAGATGAGTAAAATATTCTTTGATTTCTGCATTTAATTTTAGCAAAGATATATTGTATGATCATAGACACCAAAAGTGCAAGGTTAATGAATGCTATTGACAGAGACTTTATGCAAGTGTTAGAGAATTTATTCGTCTTGGAGGGGTTAATAGCTTATCAAGGTTAGAACTTCAATGTAATAGCCATGAAAATCCCCATTGCAGATGAAGATGCCTTAAACATTAGGGCGCTTAATTTATTTGAGGAAAGATTGTAAGGGGCAAAAAAGAAAAGGAGGATCGAGTTCAAGAAATAGTGAAACACAATTGTGCCCAATTGTGCCCACTGTATACTTCCTATGATAGAGGACTCAAATGCTGAAATCCCTTTCAGATGAACCAGATATACCATACAAACAAAGACTTCATATCTCACCACCTATTTAAATTTCAATCTTTGAAAGATACCAATGGTAAGAGGAACGCCCTTACAAAGGAAATGAAGAAAGATTTAATACATTACCAATGACTGGCGAGAATTCTTCCCACTCTTACGAACTTTCTGAGCAATTTTCTTTGAATCCATCAAGTAGGCTTTCAGTAAGGGCACTGGAGGGAAATCATCAGTTAGCTCAAACTCAAAAACAAATTTGAGAGCCAAAAGTTGTTTGCCCTTACTGATAAGCCTCTGTACAACATCTGTTGGAAACCAAATTTGTTGCGTATATTAATGCTTGAACTATATACATGAAAATTAACAGCACAGACAATTAAATGTTTAGATTTGAACAGATTGAAAAAGCACAAAACTGGTTTTATCCGCTGCATAGCCATAATCAAAGTGATGATTGGCTCAGTTGTGAGCATTAATGAATAACATAACCTTAACAGGGGGATTTAATTTGTCTTGTGTCATATCAAGTAAATCATGAGGGAACATTCCACGTCCCAACTGGGCTGTGATTGACGTACAGACATAGTACTTGAGTAGGTGTCTAGATTAATGGACCCTAAAATCCTCACTCTTCTTAGTCTTGATTGATTAGGGACATTGGAGACAACATTCTCCACCCAATACTTACATAACCTTTTAAAGAATCAGTACTGACCTCTAAAGTCAGTCCCACTGATACTTTTACATAAAATGCTGCATTCAGCATTCCTTAAACTCGATCATGTAGCCTAACGGTTCTAATCAATGATATGCCAGTTGAGCTCATCAGCACGGATCATGGAAAAGGAAATATATATTATTTTCAATGGAAGAGGTTACACATAGATGCACAAGGATCACATGCATAATAATCTCTAAGCACTATAAGTGTATCAATAAGGACTCATAGAGACAAAACAAACACAAGGACACAAATTGCTCTAATATTATCAGGTGCCACACCTCCTAATATCATCACAAAGAACAACCATAAAATAATTATAATATGCAACAAGATAAATTTGCAAAAGAACAAATCTTAATGTATAACCAATGACATGAGTTCATATTTACCAGAAATTTTACTCTCCAGACTGAGAACTCGACACAAGTCGACAGTTTGTCGATACCGAGCACTCAAAACAACATATTCAACGAGCTCATTGGCATCATAACCACCATCACTCAACAACTTGTAAGAAGCCAAGAGCTGTAAAAAACCCAATTTCTCCAATCCCCATTCCTCCTCTTTCCCTTCCTCATCCCCATCACCACCATTAACACTATCTAACGCCGCCATCTGCACCTTCCACTCCGCCGCCACAGCCTTCGCGCGCTCCCTAACCTCAGGCCCAATCTCCACCTCAGCCCTCATTAACTCCTCCAACACCACCACGCAAGCCGTCCTCAACCTAGACCCTGGCGCCTTCCCATCCCAAAAGCCCTCAAGGGCATCCAAAACCAGCTTGCCCGGGTCCGGCGCGTGCTTAAACGCGTCGGCCAATTCAACCCTAATTGCAATCCTTTCCTTGGGACGATCAATTACGTATTTACGCAAACCCACTGCATCCATGCTCTCACATAGAGACTTCAATTGGGGTCGCGCAGGCACCGTCTCCGACAAGAAAGAATCTTTCCGCTTTTCAGGTTTGGGGGCCTGGGAAGACTCGAGTGCTTGGAGGACCGAGAATTCGTGAAGGATTTCGGATTGAATCGAGGAAAAATGAGAATCAATATCAGTCCATGTGAAATTGAACGAGGAAAGTAGTGAGGAAAACGATTGCAGTTGTTCAAAGGCTATTTTCAAGCTATCTTTCTTCGCGTCGACGAGGCTTAGCGCCTTTTCAATTGATTTTACAGTCGTCAAAGCCATACTTGCTTGAATTATGGGTATGGATTAAACAAAATTCAATCGAGCAGCATACGCGCATACAACGTAGGGGGATATCGGAGGAGGAGAACCTCAGAACCAGAATGACGATGCAGTTATGGGCCTTTTCAAGTTTCCAGCAATCAAATCGGGCCCAAAAGAAAGTTTCAGTTCTAATTATTTCTACGGGCCCGTCTTCTATTGGGCTAGGCCTTGATTACTACCGGCCCGTAGTCTATTGGGCTAGACCATGTTTGGTAGTTCTTTAAGATATTTTTAAATATCTCAAGTATATTTTTTTCTCAGAAGATAAGTTCATTAAAACACAGAGTATTGCTTTTAAAATGTCACAAGATGAATATATTCATATTTATCTTTAATAAATTCATGGCCATATTTTTATCCAATTTTTACGATATTTTATGTTTAAACTTTCATGCAACCAAGATTATATACTGGATAGGTTTAGAAAACTCGGGAATGGTACACAGAATTATTTTTTTTATATCAGGGCATTTCATTTCAAAATATTGGGACTCTAATGAGTTGATTCAATTTGGTTCAAAAAACTTGGTCCTTATATTCTCAAATTTCTTTGAAGGAAAACGTATATATCATTCCAACGATCATATTCACCATCTTAATAAAATATTGTCATTAACTACTACAAACATAAATTTAAAAGTAATATTGAAAAATAAATTGCAATTGAACTCTAATTGAGACAACATAAAATCATCACCATCATATAAAGCAGACAGATCCACCAATTCAAAGCGCCACATTTTAATTTACATAGAAATTGTGTTTATAAGTACACTTAAAAGTAAAGTTTTTCTTAATGAAAAGTTATAAAAGTTATTTGAGAATTAATATCAATTCTCAACCTGTATAAAAAAACAGGTACTCAAACAAAGTACAACCCAAAATATCACATCTCAAGCAAAATTAAGATCAAAATCTAAAGTTTTGAAATCTAAGTTATTATGTATCCTTTTAATTATTTCAATCATAACTTTCTTTTTATGAATATATGATATGTATTATAAAACAATTAAAAAAATCAATATAGTAAAGGCATACCATAAAATTAAATAAAATCAACATTCTTACAATAACATATAATTTTGTTATCTTTTTTACCACAATTTAGTTGAAAAGACTAAAATAACCCCTGTGAGTATATGTATAGTGGGTAGAGACAACAGTTTTGTGGATAAAGTGGATACCCTATCTGCCCAAACACTGGTAGGGATATGTGCAGTTTTAAATGAGAATGAGATGAATTTGAGAAGAAAAAAAAAACTATAACTTCAAGTGGATACATTTTACCCATACCCGATTATATAATAGGTATAGATAGCAATTACAACTCATTAAAACTCATACAATATATGTATAACATGTGTTATGTAGGAATTGAACTCTAATACAAACGCTAATAGTGTATAACATGTGTGTTATGTAGGAATCGATTTTAATACGAACTCTAATAATATAAGGTTGTTGACTGATGTGCTATTTATGTCTTATCAATATTAATATTACCATTTTTTTTTTTGTATTTATGGTAAAAAATAATTATGCATTATCTATTATCTCATTTAGTCAAAACCAAATATAATAGCCGAAATTTCAGCAAAAACTTATCTTGTATCCCAACAAACTTCTAATCCTTTAAGTAAAGTACAAGTGTTTGTAAAATAAGTTTTTCCATACTTTCGATTTAATTAGTGAGTAAATGATTAGAATTATTTTTTTATTATAACAACAATATATATGCATGTATCTTCACTCCAAGCAGTATTAGGTATTATTTTATTTAATGAGATTATAACTAATTGGTTGTTAGTTTTGGTTATTCATTCGCCAAAAAGATTTGGAGAGAGATTTAATTAGGAGAAAATCAATTATATTTTTGGATAGAAATATATTTGATTATATTAGATATTACAGTACTTATTAGTAAAGGCAGAATCTCTGAAAAATGATATTTTTCCCGATAGATTAGTAATCGCAACGGACAGATAATACAAAACCTTATTCCCAAAACAGGTTTTCTGAATTTACCATAACTCTAGTCCAAGTCCAACAAGAAATGCAGTCAACCACAAACCCCCATTGTTAAACCTATATATACCTCCCCCCTTTTCCCTTTACCCATTCTTGCTTTCACCACTTGAGGCGCGAGCAAGAATAGTAATAGCACGCTGAGGAGAATTCTCCGTTCTAGGGATTCAAGTCAGTTTGCTTCTCTGTTCTAGGGATTCAATTCAGTTTGCGGTGAGTTCTTTAGTTTTTCTTTAATTTTGATTGATGTTTTGATTTCTCGTTTTAGTAACGATTTTCGCTACATTCGATTGTTTCTCGAGGAGAGAAGATCTATTGTATTTGTTCGATTCGGAGAATTTGATTAATTGTTTTATGAAATTATTGGTTGACTGTTTTGGGGAAACTTGCGTGCTTTTTATTCTAATGTTCAAGAGAAGTGGTTTTTTCTTCTGGATTTCAATTTTCAAAGTATGAAATTGATATTCTCATAAGATTCATGGAGTGAAAATTGTGATTGATTAAATTTGAAATTTGTTCAATTTCTGTACTGTGATACTTATTCGTTTGATGAATTTCTGTTGTTAGATGCCTAGCATGGGGTTAGACACGGAAGATAGAGATACAGAGGCGTTTGTGGAAGTTGATCCAACGGGACGTTATGGCCGGTATCCTGAGCTTCTAGGGTCAGGGGCTGTGAAGAAAGTTTACAGAGCATTCGATCAAGAAGAAGGAATTGAGGTGGCCTGGAACCAAGTTAAACTACGAAGCTTCATGCACGATGAATGCATGATCAACCGGTTGTATTCTGAGGTTCGGTTGCTGGGTTGCTTGAAAAACAAAAACATTATAGCCTTGTACTCAGTTTGGCGAGATAAAGAGAAGAACACGCTGAATTTTATCACGGAGGTCTGTACTTCTGGGAACTTGAGGGAATATAGGAAGAAGCACAAGCAGGTTTCGATCAAGGCTTTGAAGAAGTGGTCGAGGCAGATACTCAAGGGCTTGGACTATTTGCATACTCATGAACCCTGTATAATTCATCGAGATCTCAATTGCAGCAATATCTTCATCAATGGCAACATTGGTCAGGTACTATATCGACAGCTTTCATAGTTTTCGCAGCTCTTAAGTATCTAATGCTTTGATGGATTGTAGAAAGATATGTAAATATGTTGATGAGATTGATGTTGTTTGATTGGTAACAGTAATGAGTTTAGGCATCTTTATATATTGTCACCTTTACTTATGGTGGGTTCATGCCTTGGATTTACCCTTAGGTTGCATTTGAATTGTGGGTTTTAAATTCACCAAAATCACTCAAGAATTAGTTCAATACGAGACTTAGATTGCAAATTCATATTGACCCATCCCCAAATCAATCAATCCTAGCACAATACCGCATTATTTCTTGTGCTTAACCGCTTGTCATTGGCATTCTGGAGTTGCAGGTTTCAACTTATGGGATGTCATTTTGATGATTTCATTTAATTGACTCCTGTAGGTTAAAATCGGTGATTTGGGACTGGCAGCTACGGTGGGGAAAAATCACTCAGCTCATTCATTGATAGGGACACCAGAGTACATGGCACCTGAACTGTATGACGAGAACTACACAGAGCTGATAGATATATATTCATTTGGAATGTGCCTGCTTGAGATGGTGACGCTTGAGATACCATATAGCGAATGCGACAACGTTGCCAAGATATACAAAAAGGTGACATCGGGGGTGAGGCCTAGAGCCATGAACAAGGTCAAGGACCCTGAGGTACTAGCATTCATCGAGAAGTGCCTTGCTCAACCAAGGGCTCGACCATCTGCTGCCGATCTCCTGATGGACCCTTTCTTCGATGGAATTCACGATGATGACGACGAAAATTCTGATGCATTGTAGATAGAAGCTAGCAAGTGATTGATGTAATATTCATTTGGTTAGGAGTGATTTTTCTCTCATTTTTCTTTACCCCTTGATGGACCCTTCTTTCTTGTTTAACCACTGAGTTTTAAAGGGTCATTCATGATATCTTTTGTTTTTTATTTTGTTCGATTTTTGGCAACTCCCAAGGGTTATGGGATGATGTGGATGAGTTTTGATGTTTGTAAATAGAGTCGAATTTTCTTGTGGATTTAATCAGACAGTTAAAGTTGAATTGTACAGAGTAGACCAATTCCTTCAATTCATGTCTCTTTCATCATGTAAATGTAGATTTTTAATACAACGATATTGTCTTTATATTGCTATATGGGGTCGATAAAACTTGTGATGTTTTTGGATTTTGCCTTTCTTTTTCTTTCTTTCTGAAAATTTGAATCTGATTCAGATGACAATTAGAGATGGTTGGAGAAAGTTAGATACACGTGAATTTGATGTTTAATTTTATACTTCAAAATATGGGGATTGGTAATAAAGAGTGGGGGTGTTTGCAACAAGAATAGTAGGTTGGCGTGATAAGGCTGCCTGCTTGTTACTTCCTACTTTGGGCCACTTTGAATTTCAAAGTCAGATTTCATTTATAAAAGGAAATGTCCTCCCAACACACTTGTATTTTCTTTTTTGCTTTCTAACGGTCTGTGGGGCCACAAGACTATATTTGTTACGTAAAAAACAACTAAATTAGCTTTATATTTTGTATAAGAATTATTTTAAAGTTTGTTATATTTTTTAGTAGACTCGAAGGAGTTGCCAGGTTGGTACACCGGTCAAAGGTTTTCCATAAAATCAACAATAATTGATGGTTTTTGCAATTATTGTTTATATGTCAATGTGCCTTTTTTTAAGGTTATAAACAACAAGCGAATTTAAAACTTTGCTTAAATTAACACGTGTTTTTATTGTCAAAGTAAACTTATTGCTATGCCCTTATAAGTTTTATATCTCATAGAGATGTTATTTGCTTGGAATCCACATGTTTTACTTGTAGAAATATCATGCTCTAAAGTCTAAACCCCAATCTCAATCTCTTTTATGCTAGTGTTCAAATTGACTTCATTATGAAGTCTTTAAAACTTCTCTTAAGCACGAGTAATACATGAAAGCTGACGATCAATTTATAAAAAATAAGAGACATCTTTTTGAAAATAAGATAATAGTTTGACAAAATCCTTTAAAACTCGCTCATTTTAATCATAAAATTAAAATCCACATTTTTAAAACCAGTGTCAGTAGAAGAAAATTAAACGTTTTGACATTTTATTTTTAGAAAGAATTAACATTTGATAAATTTAAAAACAATTAGAAAATGTAAAAACTTATAAAATTTTCTATGTAAATTTTGCCTCACCAAACTCAATCAATTGAGTAAATAGTCCAGCCCAATAATATATCGACTGAGGCTTGTCATGGGCCAGGGCCACTTCGCAGTTTCTAGGGCCCAAAAAAAGAAATGAAGAACCAATAAGATATATTTGTAAAATAAAAGTGCAGAAATCAAAATTGTACACAATATAGAGAGGGTGAAAATGAAGGGGTTTCACAAAGGTTGTGTTGTCTTCTTGTGATGTGGGACAATCTATGTATAGGTACTTGTGAAAAATATATGACTCTTACAAGTATATAGTATATATATATATATATATATATATATATGCATGACAGGCTTTAAAGAATTGCATTGTTTTCTCCAATGTTGATCACCAATTTTGTTTGCTAGCTTTTGTTGCCGTCTTCTTTATTCTGGATCCATAATCTACTAAAGAACTAAACACAAATTAATCATCTTAAATAAGATCACAATAAACACTGATTATATCATCAAATTCCATTCACCTCCTATACACAACACATTGGGATCTCTGTGTTATTTTGAAAGAGATATGATAGCCAAATCAATTTCAATTACATCATGTGGCTGCTATTGTGTATAGCATCCATTGCATTAATTGGGGTTGTCATAGTTCTTGTTTTGGCATTCTTCTTCGTGTTCAAAGCTTGCAAACTAGGAAAAGATGAAGAATTATTTAAGTACTCTTCATCTCCAAACAAACCTGCATTTGGGACAAACATGGATTTCATGTTATTTTTTGATTTTAATACTGTAGAATAGATACTAAAATTTGGAATTATAGTCATGTCCTCGGATCAAAATAGGGCAAATTAAACTTGCGAAAACCTAAAACATATAGGACTTAATTGCAAATTTAATGCATGCATACATACATATATATATATATATATACACACACACGCTAGACTAAAGTTAAGACCGCATTCAGTATTATCAGATCAACTTTGCATTTGGTTTTAGTTGTTTCAAATGATTAATTGTTGTTGTCATTAATTTGCAGAGTATGTTGAAGGGAAAAGAACATTCCCATGGAAGCTTCGTCTATCAATAGCAGTTGGGATAGCACGAGGCCTTGAATTCATACATCAAAACCATGATGATGGTAATGAGACAATTCCTCATGGGTGCATCAAACTCTCCAATATAATGTTAAACGACAATGAAGAGCCATTGATTAGTGAAAATGGATACACACACTTTGTAGACCCCACCTTAGCTTGTCTATCCATGAAAGGATACATGAGCCCGGAGAAGACACTAAGCAGAGAGAGCGACGTTTATAGCTTTGGAGTGATAATGCTGGAGTTGCTAACCGGGAGAATTGTGGTTTGGATCTTCCTAGGTGGGTGATGTCGGAATTGAGTGAAGAAGTGGTCGATATGGATATTTCCAATGATAGAACATATGCTTTTCCTTTGCTAAATTTGTAGTTAAAATGTATGGCAAATCAACCTGAAGAGAGGCCAACCATTGGTGAAGTCGTTGAGAAGATTGAAGAGTTTGTGAGTGCTATGTGTGAAGATGATCATTTCAATTCTTACAGATAAATTGTCTTAACTTTTTTTGACTCGACCTTTTCCATTGTTTGAATATGTTGTATACATACCAACAACTATAAACAATTTATTGTGTTTTCTTCCGACAGGTCGATTTGAGATGTTAAATAAATTAAGGTTGGATGAATTAAATTTACAACTTAAATTTTAGACTACTTAAGTAGTTTCAAAGTGATGTTCATTGCTTTAATGCTCCTTAAGAACTTGGGGATATTTGGGTTTTGACAAATTTGGAGATCCCAAATCTACGTTTGTTTCTAGTTTCAAAATTGGACTTTCAAATCCTTTTAAATTCTATTCTATTACTAAAACCTACTATATACCCGACTATACATGTATTTTATATTTCACATAAAATTCCCTACCCCTAACACCCGCCCATTTTTTATGTTAAATTATTTATATATACATACCTATTTCTATATGTAATATATATATATAATATTTATCTATATTATTACATTTTTTTAAAATTCGTATATAATATATATTTGTATATAACTATATAACATATTTATATTAAATAATTCTATTGTATATAAATATATTATATTATATTATATATTATTATATTAACAAATACAAATAGATATAATTATAATACAATCATTATTGACACATTTTCTCCACACACTTACAATAAAATCATATTGTATAAAATCCAAAACAAATATACGTTTTAACCTGAATTTCCCCAAATCCAGTAAAGCCATTTCCAAACATATACTAAAATATTTGAACCTTTTTGACAATGCAATGAAAAAAAATGTTGAGTATTATTATTTGCAGAAATAAATGGTGGAATAATGCAAATTAGAGAGAGTTTTGGCACCACTAACTTGATATAGTAGCACACAAACATGAGGAACACTTGGTTGTCACCCTCACTGAATCAAATGTAGAGAGTTGCCTGAAAGCCACAACTCACCAACCTCTAAGTTTGTGTATAAATAGGATTAAACACCCACTCATTACATGAATTGCATATCTTTGAATTATAATATTCTGCTGAATTTTATGTTTTAGTTGTCTGAATCTGTTTAGGTATTTAATTAATCAATCTTCATAATTATGGTTAAGAGTTGTTACTATATAAATGAAGCTTGAAAAAAGTAGTGGTTTAGGAGGATAGTTATTGGAGTTGGGACACTTCATTGTAATAAATGATTTTATTATTTGAATATTTTCAATATATTGATGGGTCATTTGATATTTGATATATGTAGCTTGTGGTATAATTTAAGAATTAAAATGGACCATTTTATGACATAGAGATTTTGGTACGTAATTAATAAATAGAGGAAGTTAGATATTGGAAAAGTTGAATAATTAGAAACAGTTGGAACTTTGAACTGTTCTTTGTTAGTGGTGCATTAGCTGGCATTTAGGACATCATGGGACATGCTGTATTAGCCATAAACAGCTAAATATTTTTAATTATCATGCCTAAATAAGGTGATAATAATATCATCTTAATTACTGTGGTAAATAATTTTATTTACCTTTGAAATTAATCTGACAGTAAATACATGTTCAATTTGGGTAAGTTTTAGAATTGGAGTTCCTCCTCACAATAAATATTCAAAAAGGAAAAAACCTGCAATTGAAATATTTACTACTACATAAGAGAGATCATTTATTTATATTGTTTCTCAATTTCGTATTTATAATTTTATTTTTATCAATTAAATTAAAATTATACCTACAAAATAAAACAAAATTAAAAGACAAAATGAGACATTTTGTGCAATAGGATATAGCTCTCACTATCAATAAATCAAATAAATAAAATACTCATATAGGCACTCTATTTGTCCCTTTTTTGTCTTTTTAGTCGATGAGTATGTCTAGGCCCTTTTTTTTTTCCCTCTCTATATTGTATTGCAACATTTTTCTTTGGAGTTTACCAAAAAAGAGGAACATTTATCTTTGGTAATAATTTACGTGGTCCATATGGCATTGGCCAAAAGATAGGACCCAAGGCAAAATAAAAATTATTAAACAGAAGACAATAAATTTTCTTGATTTTTTTGTCATTAATAATTTTGTCACAAGTAGAGCTATACAATCACCTAAAAAAAGAATTTAGCAGTTGCCTTATTGTAATTTTTTTGAGTAAATCTTATGTGAAATAGTCTCATGTGAAATTTTATTTAAAACAAAATTTATATAAATTAGTAAAATGGTTCAATTTATTTAATAGGTCAATATCGAACTCAGATAAAACTGTATAAAAATTTGTCTAACATAAATCTCATATAAGATTTTGCCAAAACTTTTTTATTCTTCCTCCTCTAGATACTTAATATGATTTTCACCAAGACCACATTGCCATGATGAAAGTTTTTTTTTATTAATATTTTTATAAAACTATTACATCATAAAAAAACATATTGAATGAACCACATGAGCTACAAACAAATAGAATTATCATTGTACCATGTCTCACTACATACACAAGTTATTATCATGTAATAAATATGAAATGTATATTAATATACTATTAATAAGGTTCAAATGGGAAAGATGTTTATTGAACCAACCATGATCAAGATTATATTTAACTCTCTACTTCATTAATTAACTGTAGAAAGCTATTCCTAAATTAGGTTTTGGATAGCCTTTTATCACATTTTAGTGCAATTTTCGTTGGTTAATTATCAGACAGAAATCAATGTGAAAGAAAAAAAAAAGTTACTTTTTAGTGCAAAAAAAGCCTACAAATTTTGTGGTGTTAAATAATAAAAATGAAAATAACATGTTATAGTAAAAATAAAATAATTATTAAAAAAATAGTTTTGGTAAAATTAAGGTAAATTACATAGTAGTATTCCAAATTTCCAAACCAAAGCTCATCATCTCCTGTCATCTGCCTTATACTTGAAATATTCTTACACCAGAGATTTTGGGCAACAATCCCATAAACACCCTTCTTTCTCTCTTGCCTCTAGTACTATATGTATACTGTTGTTTATATAAAATATATAAATAATATCTTCTCTCATCTATGCTAAGGAATTCCATTTCTTCATATTTTTTGTTTAAAAGGAGTGGAATAACCAAGAAAAAGGAAGGAAAAGAAGGACCTTTGGGGGAGAGAAGAGAATAGAGAAGAGAGAGAAAGGAAAGTGAGAGGATGAGCATACCCCCTGTTTTCATTTATGTATATTCCTCTCATTAGATCTTTGTTTCATCCCAATTTCCAATCTGTTTCTTCATCTTCCAATGGTGAGTCCTTTAACAGAATCCAATGATTCCTTTTACCGATTGCGCCTGCGCTGATCTCCGTCAATTGTCAATTTCAGGTTCCCAAGTGTTGATCTTCATTGATGAATGAAGAATCCAATGATTTTAGATTAAATCCTGCATTTCCCACTTAGTATTTTGATCAGCGGCTCCTTCTGGGATCTTGCCGGATTTTCTGGATAAGGTATATTTTTTGTTGTTGTTTGTTGAAATCAATGAAGGATCCAATGATTTTGAATTAAATCCTGCATTTCTTATTTGATCAGTGTCTGTTACTGCTTTCCTGATTGATTTTCTGGATAAGGTGCAATGTTTTCATGTTTGTTGGCTCTTTGTTAATGCTTGGATCTATTAGATTTGTCTTTTGATGATTAGTACTTGGGACCTTTTGATTTCCTATGCGATTATGCAACAACCATCTACAATCTGTGCGGCTTCTCGTTGTTGAATTGATTTATGCATTTATAGAATCAATGATTTAATCGTGATCGAATTGTATGTTCAATTGGAGGTACCGTTGTTGTTTTTGTTTGTTATTTTCCTCTTTCATTCTCTAAATTTTGAAGTTGTTTGGTTGGGTGTGGTGGAGCATTTCTGAATTTTTAGGTGTGAATTGCAGAAAAGATGGAGGGGGATCAAGGTAAGCTCTTCATTGGTGGGATTTCCTGGGACACAAATGAGGATCGTCTTAAGGATTATTTTGGATCATATGGAAAAGTTCAGGAGGCAGTGATCATGAGAGATCGAACCACTGGCCGAGCTCGTGGCTTCGGCTTTGTTGTCTTTGCTGACCCTGCAGTTGCTGAAAGAGTTGTTCAGGAGAAGCACATGATCGATGGACGAACTGTAAGTTCGTTGAATGGATTAAATGGAGATTACAATGCACTATAAATATGCCGGTTTATGTTGCCAATAGTAGTTACTCATTAAAATCAATGCCCTGATGCCGTCTAAGTTAATTAAATGGATAATGTCGGTTTAATAAACATCTCACAATCTTGATGTATTCATTTTGTCTCATCTATCAGGTGGAAGCAAAGAAAGCTGTCCCAAGGGATGACCAACATCTGATAAATCGAAACAGTGGCAGCGTTCAAGGATCACCAGGACCTGGACGCACTAAAAAGATATTTGTAGGAGGATTAGCATCTACTGTCACTGAGAACGATTTCAAAACTTATTTTGATCAGTTTGGTACCATAACGGATGTTGTGGTGATGTACGACCACAACACTCAAAGGCCAAGGGGTTTTGGGTTTATAACATACGATTCAGAGGATTCAGTAGATAGGGTATTGCACAAAACCTTTCACGAACTCAATGGTAAAATGGTCGAGGTAAAGCGAGCTGTTCCAAAAGAATTGTCTCCAGGGCCGAGTCGGAGTCCACTTGTTGGTTACAATTATGGTTTTAGTAGAGCCAACAACCTTTTCAATACCCCGGGATATGGTCTGAGCTCAGTTGGAGGCTATGGAGTCAGGATGGATGGGAGATACAGTCCATTAGCTAGTGGTCGAGCTGGTTTCTCACATTTTGGTTCTCCTGCTTATGGCATGGGTGTGAATATGGAGCAAGGTTTGAATGCTGGCTTTGGAGGGGGTTCTAACTTTAGCAGCAACCTAGGTTATGGCCGTGTTCTGAACCCTTATTTTGCTAGTAACCAGAGCAGGTATAATTCCCCTATAGGTTACAGTGGAAGTAGCAGCAGAGGTGATTCTTTTCTAAACTCATCATCTCGAAATGTGTGGGGAAATGGTAGTCTTAATACTTCTCCCAATAATGCCGGATCTGCTTCATACTTTGATTCTGGAAATGGTGGATTTGGAGTCTTTGGAAACAATGGAGCGAATTGGGGCAGTTCTTCTATTGCTGGGTCCCTTGGAGGAAGTTCTTCTGGCTATGGTGGCGGTAACTTTGGCTATAGAGGTGGAGAAAACAGTTACACAGTGGGTACAGGTGGATTTGGAAGAAACAATGGAGCAGGTGTAGCCACAACGTCTTCATTTGCTGCCTCCACCGGTGATTATGAGGGATCCTATGGGGACTTTTATCGCAGTGGCTCTGTATATGGTGATCCAACTTGGCAAACTGCATCTTCTGAACTGGATAATTCTAGTTCATTCAGTTATGGGCTTGGAAACAGAGAAGATGCCACAGCTAAAGATTCTGAGGATTACGTGGTCGGCTATGACATTCCAAATAGGCAATCCAGTAGAGGTATATTCTTTTCTTATCCTTGAGCTAAATTAGCAATTACTTTTGTACCCATAACTTGGAGTGCCTTAGCTTTATCATTGGTAATCGCCTTGATTTGAAGAGGGTGTCTTTTAATGCAAATATTTGCCTTGATCTGTTCACTTGCAGCGCCTTAGCTTTAACATAAAGATTGGGACTCATGTGATCAATATTTTCTACCCTTTCCTAGCAGAAACTTATTATGGAACTTAGTGCTAAGTTTTCCTTATTCCATTCTACCATTGTTCAAAAGTTTGTATGAAGCGATTCTCAACCAAGTGAAAACCCACGTACTGTATCTAAAGGAAAAGTAGGATAGTATTTTCAAACTAATAGCTTACCTACATGTACTTTTGCATACATGTATTTCAGGTTGATCTTTTCGTAATAGCTTGTACTAATTAAAACCAGTCTTTAACTACATAAATAACTATTACTTAGCCATAGATAAACACAAGAAGTTTGAATTGTAAAATCTTCAGTGAGAAGTACATACATGCACCATAAGAATGCACAAATTACTAAAAGAGAACAAGAAAGTTCTGTTTTTACTTTGAAGCAGCTTATTTTGAGTTATGATCATGTATCTGCATGCTATTTGAGATATGTTTGGAGAAGTATCGACAAGTAACTAATTATGACGTTCTTGGAAGCATTAAAGTCGAGGCAATTGTGCCAATGCGCCATTCTTTTCTGGCAGATCATGCTTTCATTCATTCATAGGCTTAAAAAAATCAAAGTGTTGATACTTACAAATGAGAAACGCAGACTAGTTGGGTTGCTTTTGAAATCTGGAATGAATGTTCACATATGCAAGTGTACTCTATGCTCTTGTCAGTACATCAATTTAATTTTTATACTCAAAACATTTTCTCGATTGTTTCTCCAGGGATTGCTGCTTAGGAAATTTCAGTATTATGAAGATAATGTAGGAGAGGAGACTTAAAAACATCTGGATTGTGAATTTCGTACGTATCCCTCATAGTTATATATCTCAGCTTATAATGATGTCATTACACAGAGCTAACAGGGATCTTGATTCAAAGTATACATTTTCAGAGAGGGCAAGGGATTTTGTCAAGGCTTGAGGTTTGATTTTTAAACATAAATTAGGCTCTTTTTGTCGGCATTTGATTGAGATGCAAATCAGATTGCGGGATATACTTTGGAAGATCCATTCTAGCTTTATTTGTTGTGCGACTCTTCGACTCAAGATGGTACTACTTGTAAGACATTGGAAAGGTAGAGCCTTCTTTTTTAAATTCATTTTTCCTCCTGTTTTTCAGCTCTAATGACTGGAGAAGTTTCTCTTTTTTTTTTTTACTTTTTTTTTTCTGGGATTTGTATTTCTCTCAGATTTGTATGTGAGGATTCCATTTGATTTGCTAGCGTGAAATATGAAAGGGATTAAGCCTTTGTTAGGTTTCCCTTCAATAAAAAAAAACAAAAAATATCGAATATGATTATTCATTTACTAGAAGTTCTTGTATCCGACAAGTTAAGATTTTATTTGTGTATGAAATAGATGTAGTGAAAGAACAGAGTTTCTGTGTTTTTAACATTGGTTGAACTTGAACATCTTCCTTAATAATGTTTTGATGCTAGGTATTACCATTTCTTCTGCATTTGATTCATGTTGATCTGCCTTTTTCCTGTGTTTTATATGGAAACTGAGTTACAAAGTTGGAGTTGTTGAATGGTTTCATTTTGGATATACTTTTGTGTTTGCTGAAATCTGCCTTCTTTTCATTCTAATTGTACCTTTATTCTTGTATCGATTCTTGTATGAAAACCATGGAATCAATGTGCACATATAGTTTATCTCCATAGTGTTGGAACATAAGAAGAAATACTATTTGAAATACAACCATGCATGTCTTGAATCATTGTACGTTGTAGCTCACAAATAATGAATATATTGTTTATATTTATAATTAATCTGAGTTAGTATAATTTGTGAGACCAGTGAGTTCATAATTTATATGAGTTTGTGAAAATATGTTTAGTTTGTGGGTAGTTGAAGTCTGTCACGTGAAATTATATACATTAAACCGTTTCATATGATTTTTTTGTAATTAATTTAAAGCCTTTCCATATTTAACCAATCTGACATGGTGTATGTGAATGCATAATCAACGGTGGCAGATCATATCTTAGAAATGGTCCAAATATTTGATCTATATTTTTCCCAATTAGGACTATTTATTGTTTCATAGTGACATCTGATAGACCCCATTCGAGATAATTGTCATTGTTTTATATTGTGGTCCTTTACATTACATATTTACTTATTTGGTTCATTCAAGCGTTATGGGCTAACATGTAAAAAGATTTATCCGGCTCAACTCGTTATTTCCAGAAAAATATAAAATAAGACATTATTTAAATGAGACATATACTAGTAATTTCTTATGATTTGGGGATAGGATAGAAAATTCTGTCTTACTAGTATTAATGATATCACAATTTAAATATGTAACATGCAATATATCTTTAAAAATCAATAATGAGAGTTGGTCGGCGGACCACGACATAGCATTGTGGTCTGGTCTCTTTGCTAAATAATTAAAAAGTAATTAATTTAGAAAAAGTAGGCCCACTTATTGGGATAACGAATCTTTCCACAAAAGATGGATTTTGTTCCCATGGAATATAGTACTCGTTTTACCATTCGTGGCCCATCTACAATTAGGATTACGTTATCCAGCTCAATTCATGGGCCCAATAGGCCCAGTCAAATCTGGACCACCAAGATTTCACCTGCCACGGTCAGCCGCATCTACGTACTTAACCATATTTAACACACTATTTAAACAAATAATTATAGAAATAATCAGGTTCTTCCTCATTCGAGATGAGGAAGGACTAATTGTGAGAGCATCTTAGGAATTTATTTTTATAAGATTAATCAAACAACGGGCTTAATACATATTTAGAGATTTACTTTTGAGTTATGGTGGTTGGACTCTTTAATCAAATTATATTTATAAAATGATCTTAGATTGAGACAAAAGAGGTATTAGCCACCGTTGGAATTTCTTAGTTGTTGCATTATATTCTCTCTTCTATTATAAACAAAAAATCATTTTATCAACGAAATGTATAAAAATCAGTTGAAGCGGATCAACTATTCCACAGTCAATATTAGTAGTCTCACATAAAACCATATATAAATCTTAAGTTTTTGCATATTTTTAATATACTTCATCATATACATATATTGGTGATATGACATGATATGTGCAACAAAAATATAGAAAACCCTAAGTTGATATCCACATTGTTTGAACATTAAGACAGGCAAAATAGTATTTTCCTTCTCTTCCGCGTAATTAGGATTCTTTAATTCCTGCAATTGGAAAAGAAGCAGAAAAGTGTGCAGCTAAACAGCAAAAAAGCAGACAACTCTCATCTTTTCATGCTCGGAATTCTCAATCCCACGTCACCAACACAAGAAACCATTCTCCATTAACACTCATTTGAGTCAAAAGGAAAAGCTTTGTCCCCATATCCTCTTTTACCTTTTGGAAAAACGAAGAAAAAGTAGATGAGTAAATAGTAATGCAACTAGGAAAAGAATCCAAAGTATACCTTTGGACACAACTACAGAATCGATGCCACTATGTTTTTTACACAAGAAAAAGAAACATTAAATCAAACGAAAACGATAATCATGTTGCATATTAGACAAGTATCCTATGATCATCAATGAACAGTTGAGAATCATTTTCTTGAAGAGACTTGTTTCAAATTACCTCGTGAAGAAAAATGGCAGTGGTAATAAGAGATCTTCAATGGGGTCTGCAAGGGATAAAATCTGGGAGCCTCAAACTGCAGAGTGTCTCTTTCTTTCTCTTACAGCCATCTTCATCTTGTTTCCAAGAAACAGAGAACTCCATGAATGTCAACATAGGAAAAGAAGACAGCCTTGTTTACTTGTCTCAATTTCTCAAAGATTTAGGAACACCAAACGGAGCATCATTGAGAAACCTCGAGTTCCATTTCGTAGAATGGGACCTACAGCAAGCAAAAGAGCTCCGAATGCTGCTCGAAAACAACCCCAGCATCAAGCAGCTAATGTTGAGGAGAAACAGGTTCAATGCAGAATGTTTATCAGAGGTATCAAATGCTTTGAAATGCATCAAGGAAATCATGCTATCTGAATCGGGCATTGGTTCGGAAGGTGCTGGGATTCTAGCTTCGTCTCTAAGGGATAATCACAGCTTGGAAGAGCTGCAAATATGGGAAGACTCGATCGGTTCCAAGGGAGCAGAAGAGCTATCTAAAATGATTGAAGTCAACTCGACTCTCAAACTGTTGACCATTTTCGACTCAAAGTCAATCACAGCAACTCCTCTAATCTCAGCAGTTTTAGCAAGGAATAGATCCATGGAGGTCCACATCTGGTGCGTTGATCACAAGGGAAAAAGCTGTAAGGTGGTTGAATTTGTACCTGAAAACAGCACTCTTCGAGTGTACCAACTCGACACCTCAGGTGCATGCAGAGTCGCTTGTTCGTTGGGGTGGAATTCAACGGTGAGGTCTCTGGACATGACCGGAGTTAAGCTCAAATCACGGTGGGCCAAGGAGTTCCGTTGGGTGCTCGAACAGAATCATACCTTAAAAGAAGTAAACTTGTCTAAAACATGCCTAAAGGACAAGGGAGTAGTTTATATAGCAGCTGGATTGTTTAAAAACCATACCTTGGAAAAACTCAACCTCGATGGAAACTGGTTCGGGGGTGTAGGCATAGAGCATTTACTCTGTCCTTTGAGCAAGTTCTCAGTTCTGCAAAATCAAGCAAATACGACTCTCAAATCCGTGACATTAGGAGGAGTGAGAACGAAGATTGGTAGAGATGGGCTTACAGCCATTTTACTGATGCTGAGTAGCAACCAAAGTGTAGCTTTCTTAGGGATTTACAATGATGAGAGTTTGAAGCCAGAGAATATAATCCAGATCTTCAAGAGCTTGGAGACGAACGCAACTCTGAGACGTTTATCTTTGCAAGGTTGCAAAGGGGTGAAGAGTGAAGCTGTGTTGGAAGTGATAATGGAGACACTGAATGTGAATCCATGGATAGAAGACATTGATCTTACATTAACTCCGCTTCATCTTGCTGGGAAAACGGAAGGTGTATATCAAAGATTGGGTCAGAACGAGAGGAGTGGGCCTGAGATTGATCTGCTCAACGACATGCAAATGACTGCGCCTAAAAGCTGTCGCGTCTTTCTTTGTGGTCAAGAATATGCAGGTAAAACTACAATATGCAACTCCATAGCACAGAACATGGCACCTTCAAAGCTGTCATATTTGGAACAAGTGAGGATTCTGGTGAACCCTGTTGAGCAAGCTGTTAGAACACCAGGCATGAAAATCAGAACATTCAAGGATGAAGATACGAAAATTTCAGTATGGAATCTTTCTGGGCAGCATGAGTTCTATTCACTTCATGATCTCATGTTTCCAGGGCATGGTAGTGCGTCTTTCTTTCTCATCCTATCAAGCTTATTCAAGAAACCAAGCAATAGAGAACCGAAGACCCCTGGTGAGATAGAAGAGGATATCCAATACTGGCTGAGATTCATTGTTTCCAACTCAAAACGAGCGGTTCAACAGTGCATGTTACCTAGTGTAACAATGGTGCTAACTCACTATGACAAAATGAATCCACAATCCAATAGTTCACAGGCCACTGTGAGTTTGATTCAAAGACTCAGAGAGAAGTTTCAGGGTTTTGTTGAATTCTATCCCACTGTGTTCACAGTTGATGCGAGATCATCAGCCTCTGTGGGTAAGCTCAGCCACCATATCCGAAAGACAAGCAGAACGATTCTTGAAAGGGTTCCTCGCGTGTATCAGCTCTGCAATGATCTCGTAGAGATATTATCAGATTGGAGGCACGAAAACCACAAGAAGCCAGCTATGAAGTGGAAAGAGTTTGGAGACCTATGCCAAGTCAAGGTTCCAGCTCTACGAATTCATTCAAGACATGATCATCGAGAGAAGACAGAGATGAGGAGGCGAGCAGTGGCAACAAGCCTGCACCATATAGGAGAGGTGATTTATTTCGATGAATTGGGGTTCCTAATCTTGGATTGTGAGTGGTTTTGCAGTGAGATTCTTAGTCAAATAATACGATTAGACGTTCGAAAGCAAAGCTCTACTGAGAAGAGTGGATTCATATGCAGAAAAGACTTTGAAAAGATTCTAAAAGGAGGCTTACAGAGCAACATACCTGGAATGGGATCAAATGTTTTTGACAATCTGGATACCAATGATCTTATCAAAATGATGCTCAAACTTGAACTTTGCTGCGAACAAGATCCATCGGATCCCAATTCGCCTCTACTGATCCCATCAAACTTGGACGAAGGCACATGGAGACCCCAGAAATGGCAGGTAAACTCATCCGATAACAATTACGTAGGAAGGCGTCTTCAATGTGATGACTCGAGCCATATGTTTCTCACACCGGGTTTCTTTCCGCGCTTACAGGCAAGTCATACAATGTCATTCTTGTATTACTTGCTTACATGTTTTTTCTTCTGTTTACATCTTGGGAAGACACAATTGTTTCCTCAATCCCAGGTACATTTGCACAACAAGATTATGGGGTTGAAGAACCAACACGGAGGAGCATCATACGGCCTTGAGAAGTACCTAATCTTAATAAACATAAACGGAATTCATGTCCGTATAGAGCTTGGAGGACAATTAGGTTATTTCATCGACATTCTTGCATGCTCCACAAAGAGCCCCACAGAAATGCTCAGACTCTTTCAACATCTCATAATTCCAGCAATTCAAAGCCTCTGTCACGGGATCACACTGATGGAATATGTTCTTCGTTCCGAATGTGTGAAAAATCTGACATCTCCAAGATACCGAAGAAACCAATTGGTTCCACTGCAGCAATTAAAGCGAGCACTACTCTCGGTTCCTGCTGATAGCATTTATGATTATCAGCATACCTGGGATTCAATTGTAGATTCAGGAAGATTGGTTCTAGGATCTGGCTTTGATTTTGCTCGAGATTTGTTGTCAGACGATGACTTTAGAGAAGTCCTTCACTGTCGATACCATGACCTGTATAACCTGGCCATGGAGCTCCAAGTCCCACAGGAAAACAATCAAGAACATCCTTCAACTGATGGCCAAGAAATAACCAGCTCAGTTGAGCCAACCTTTGTCGGGATAGCCAAAGGCGTTGAAGCAGTTCTGCAGAGACTGAAGATCATCGAGCAAGAAATCAGAGATGTCAAGCAAGAAATCCAAGGCCTGAGATACTACGAACACAGGCTTCTAATCGAACTGCATCGCAAAGTGAACTACCTAGTGAACTACAGCACTCAACTCGAAGAAAGGAAAGTACCAAACATGTTCTACTTTGTCAGAACTGAGAACTACTCAAGGAGACTAATGACCAGCATCATAACAGGCATGACAGCTCTCCGGCTGCATATGCTATGCGAATATCGAAGAGAAATGCATGTGGTTGAAAATCAGATTGGATATGAACTCATGCAGGTGGACAACATCACAGTGAAGTGCCTAGCTCCATACATGAAAAAGTTCATGAAACTTTTGACCTTTGCTCTCAAAATCGGAGCCCATTTAGCAGCAGGTATGGGAGAGATGATACCTGATCTTGGTCGAGAGGTAGCTCATCTGATCGACTCTCCCATGCGTTATGGAGCGGCTGGGGCTGCTGCCGTTGGGGCTGCAGGTGTTGCTGCAGCTGGAAACAGGAACAGAAGCAGGAACTCAAGAGACATTCAACAAGATTTTGGAGCAGCGCAACAATGGCTGCTCGACTTTCTGAGGGACCATAGATGTTCGACTGGAAAAGACATAGCAGAGAAGTTCGGACTATGGCGAGTTAGATACAGAGATGATGGTCAAATTGCATGGATATGCAGGAGGCATATGCACACAAGAGCATATGAAATAGTTGAAGCTCCAATTTAATGTATATTTTGTAGTTCAAGAATGATCACCTGAATTTTAGTTAAGTTGCAGATGAAAGAATGTTTATCCTTCAACAAATGTGGTCAATAAAATTCACATTTGAAATGTGTGATCCAAATTCATAAACTTCCATCAGATATGTAATTAGTGCCACAATGATATATAACTAAAAGTAAAGGGATAGGATTAAGAGCAACGGTCTCAAATATACATTACAAGAAACTCAGATGGCACAAGGCTCTTAGCACATACAAGTCAATGTCTTTTTAAATCATCTAAGAAATCATACCCAGATACAATACACAACATCATCAGGTTACATAATAAGTAAATGCTACTACCGGCATCAGTCTTCGTTCTAATCACTAAAGTCACCTGTGTACTCTGGGCACCTCAATAACTGCTCAGAAGAAAGCTCTACTCCCATAAAATACTCGAGAGCCAGAGTTCTTCGATGCTGGTGTTTTCTGATCCGAACTGGTCGAATTCTCGGAGCTGGTTGGCCCGTTTTCGAAGTCCATCGGAAGCTTCATTTTGGCTAATGATTCAGTGAATTGCTGCATGCTTTTCATGTACATGTCCACTATATCCTGCTGGACCACCTTCGACTCCGGCTCGATGTTTACAGTGACAACAGGCTTTGCAATTGTATCACTCGACAGCCCACCTGATGCGTTGCTCTCAGCGTCTAAGCCATTGCCGTTTTTGCCCTTGGAATCGTCTTTAGGAGGTGAAACATGTTCGTCTATTGGAGACTTAGAATCTTTTGGGGTCTCAGAAGAGTGGAAGCTGACTGGAACCGAAACAGACGAAACTCCATTAGTGGATGCACTGCTTAGAGGAGAATCAATCTTTGAAGATGGCTTTGAACTTTCACACCCCATTGAGAAGCTTTCTCCATGCTGAACCTCAACCTCTGAGCTCACTTGATACTCGGTATCAGAGCTGACTAGGCTGTCCGAACTCTGAGAATCGCCATGTGGCATCCCAAAGTACTCCTCAACCATCTGGTGATTCTCGTTCGCGACCTTCGGATCAGGAAACTCGATCTTATCCATATCATTAGGACGAGGCTTGACGGATTCCGGCTCCTGTGCAGCTGCATCAGTCTCGACAGACGAGTGTGGGGCCGGAATCGGAATGACCTCCGGTTGAGCTCCGATATACGAGACTGATAACTGAACAAATCCAGCTGGTGAGTGGAACAGATCAGTTGAAGACAGAGAAAACTCCTTCTCCAATTTACCATTCTGGATTAGCACTTCAGAAATAGGCACCAATGCAAAACCTAGAAGCTGATCTTCGAGATAATTCCTCACCCTGCTTAGCATCCATATCTCACATTTAAGGGAGGAATCGACTTTACGAACGTTGAGACTAAGATTCTCGTTGAAAATCGGGTTTCTCCCACCACCGTTGATGATCTTGGTGGAGACAGTCTTCTCAGGATCACTGGTCAGACAAAGTTTGGCATAGACATCTTGTTTCTGGTAGATGCAAATGTTGTGGATGTCTCTAGCTTGGTGTATGTAGACCTCCAGAGCACCAATGAAGTCCTCCAAGTTGCCTATTGCAGTCTCCTTCCTTTGAAAGTTGATCCCCCTCGACAACAGGCCCGGATTTTCGGGGCAAAGATTGGCATTTTGCTTCTCGGAATCGGGGAAAATGGAAGAGCTCTTAAGTGGTGAAACAACTGATTGAGGGGAATCCATGAGTATGATGAAGAACAATATTAACCTGTAAAATAGTGAATAATGTAATCAGTAATTTACACCAGATTAACTATTCATCCAAATACTGCAAAAGCCCTTTAGATTACAGTAATTTACAGTCATGAATTCAAACATGGATCAGTTAAAACACACCCTTCAAGAAAGAAAAAACTCAATCTCAGAACCCAGCCCTAAAAGCAGCTAGTGACAACGGATCTGAAAAGGACAAAGCTAAAACTCACAAATTGGAGATTTATTGGATAAGAGCCAACAAGATAAGATAAAGAACTACTCGACAAGCTTATGGTTAGTGATTAAAGAAATTAAACAAACGAAGATTGATGGAGAAATCAAATAACAACTCCAACAAAAAACTAAAATTCATACTCAGAAGTAAAGAGCAACAGAGTTGATCATAACAGGAAAGTGAGAGAAGCAAAACCAAGGACATTTATTAACTCACGAAATGTTAAATTAAGGAACAACAGTTAAAACACATCAATCAAGACCAAGAAACAGCAGAAAGGAAGATCTCCAAAAACATGTTCTACTCAAAAGGCAAACACCCAAATCCTAAAAATAGACAAAAATTAACCAACAGTAGAAATTCAATTTCACCACATACCCATAAAGCTACCACCTTTTTTCCACAAATCAAACAAAAGTAACAAGAGATAGATATCTCCCACACAAGAAAGATAAATCACAGAGATAGAGAGAGAAAAGCTGGGAAAAAGAAAAAGGGTAAAACAATGAATAGCAAGAACAGAAGATATAATAAGCCCTTTTTCCTTGCCTTTTATCTCCAAAGTCAAATCGATATTTCTGCAGAACCTGAGGCTAAAATCCAAAGAAATAAAGAAGACCCTTTAGCAAATGAAGAAAGCAGAGTGCTCGAGAGTTAGAACAGTAGAAAGAATAAAAATCTTGAGAGAGGAGATTATGGGATTGAAGCCTGTCGGAAAACCTCTGTTTTTGTGCATCGTGTTGGGAATATATAAAATGGGATGAATTATTTTTTTTACTATTTTTCTAACTCATGTTTCAGCGGATTTAATTGTCACGCGATAAAGACAGGTGAGCCAATGAGGAGAGGGTTGAGTGGAATGCAGAGTTGGGAGATGGGCATCGGAGCGTGGGTAGCACGTGCGGTTTGATCTAGTTGAAGGCCCTTTGTCGGCATTTTCAAGTCCTCCTCCATTATTCCGACATTTGCGCTTGGTTTTCACACTGTATTTTGGTCAATATCATTCTACATTTATTGCTCCATTTTACTATATTCATTCTACACATACATGACAATTTTAGTAGTTGCATCTTGTGTATCAACTTTTGTCTTATTTACCAAAAAAATCTACAATTTAATATTATCCTGATTTGTCAAATAATTGAGTTTTTGCATGAAAAAAGAAAATTATGATGAATGATACAGTTAATGCAATTAGTAAATATAATATTTACGAAGGTTAAAAATATTTTCTCATCCGAACTATACGTGATTGTACACTTTTTTTGTATAAACTTAAAAATGTTGCACTTTGTCGTATGAATTTTACATTTGTTGCATCTTATGGTATTGAACAAATCATTGTCATACATATGTCCCAATCCTAAATCAAAGATTAGGATTTTGACAAATACTGTAACATGCATCAAATTTAAAAATTCATATGATAATACGCAACTTTTTAAAATTTATATAAAAAAGTGTAAAATCATGAAAAAATGATTTTAACCCTATTTACAAAATTATTAACCCATGAGAGCAATGGTTTTGAGATAACCATTTACATGAATTTTCATTTATATTTGTTGATCCATGACATTTCATTTAACAAGTCATGGATTTTAAATAGTGGCGTACACTTATTTATTTCAGTTTTAGCAAATCATAGTTGCGAATAGTAATGTGTTAGCTTATTTTTTCAGGATTGTGTAAAATTCGGCTAAATTGACAAAAATGAGTTGAATTGAAAAACCCATTTCGTTGATTTTCAAAATTACAGTTTGATTTTCAAGGAAAAAATATCAAATTACTCAAGTCGATTGAAATGTTAATTATGCTCTTTTATACTAATATAGGCTTTGTAATTTACAAATGAGATGGATTTTTTGGGAAAAAAAAAACTTGGCTACTTTCAGTTATTCATTTCTCAACTCATTTTTAATGAGTTGAAATCATGTTTTTCTATTTGGTTCATATTCTATCTTATATTGTAATCGATTGGATTTCTAAAATTAACTAGATTATTCGATTATGCAGTTGAATGATGCACACCCTTACTATTTCCTCTATGAAAAAGGGTAATAATGAAAAGGTAAATTTCATATATTTTTCAGTAAAAAAACTAATGTGAGACGGTCTCACGGATAGTTTTCGTGAGACGGATCCCCAGAATTGTAGGATTTGGGTGGTGGGTAATTGGGTTGTAGGTAGGGGTGGTCAGTACACTATACTGTTGATGTGTCTCTATTTGTATATATTTTATCATCATAATTATCCTTGGTTATAGTTCATTTGTGTTTTAATTGATTTAATTATCATTGTTATTTGTAGGAATGGACCTTGATGGACTTTGAGGAAAATTTGGCTTCAAAAGATCAAATTATGCTTAAATTGTGAAGATGGATTTGATGGGCTTGAAGGAGGATTATTTGGCTTGATGACTTGGTGGGAAAGAAATGGCAAATAAGAGATTTATCTCTTACCTTTTGTAATGGACTTCTTTAGTTTCATTAGGTTTAGAAGATACACACATTCTATCATACTCTAATTCTCTACACATACACACATTCTAGATTTTTTCTCTCTAATTTTTCTCTTGAAGATTTACATGGAGAAGATCAATCAAAGAATGAGTGGCTAAATTTCTCCCCGATTCAAGGGTTGTTTAATTTGATTGCTATCATTGTGAGGTTTTGTGTTTGATTTTATTTCTTGTTTTATTTAAGTATCTGTTGATTCATGATCTAATTCCATATAGTGATATATAGTTTTGGTTGATCTGACAATTCGATTTGAATTATATATTGTTAATGCTATCCATGAGTTCTCTTTTATATGTTGTTGGGATGTATGATTGTTGAATGAGTGGTACTTAGTAGCAATAGGTTGATTATGTTTTTGTTGCGAATGTGTAATTGCCTAATGAATCAACGGGACTAACGGAACCATAGGCTTAGTAATTGCAGCTATCTCGATTATTGGGTTTTAGGTTTTAGTTTAGGTTTAATTGTTTTCATCGGAGCTTAATGCGGTTGTTAATTAATTTGGAAAGCGCGCCAATTAGTTAATAGCTAGTTTTGATTGAATGTTGGGTTCGATCAATTAAATTGGGAAAACATGGACTTCTCTACGGCTTCGTGTTTAGTCTAAGGTTAAATGTTTGAATGTGCAAGAAGATATTTGTAGCATATGATTGGTGATGCAATTGAATGTCGACATCCTTGAATCGGAGCTTCGTGAGGTTAATCTTTCTCCTATTTCTCTTCATCATCGTTGTTTCATCGTATTTTATATGATGTTTTCTTAGTTTAGTTAGTTTAGTTTCATTAGTTTAGTAGATATTAAAACTCCCCCTTTTGTTCGTTTTATGCTCAAAAGAATTAAGCATTGTTCCCTGAGGATCGATCCTACTTACCGTTATGCTCATTCATTTGTTCATTTCGGAGTAGGATTTTATCTTTGTTGGTCTGACAAACCAATCAACCGTACCGAAAATCTCATACTATATACCGTACCGAAAATTTCGGTATCCAAAAATCCATACAGTTACCGTACCAAAAATTTCGATAAACTGAAATTTCGGTATCATAAGTTGTCATACCGTTTCATACCGAAAATACCGTTATACCAAAATGAAAAATATATACCGAAATTTCGGTATACCGAAATAAAAATTACATACCAAAACTTAGATATACCGAAAATACCGTTTACCGAAATAAAAAAAAATATTATATTTTTTAATTTATTAATGTGGAATTAATATATTTTTTAATTAATATTAATATTTTCGATATTTCGGTATATACCGAAATTTTGAAAAATCATACCGATACTATACCGAAATTTTTGGTATGGTATCATATCATACCGAAAATTAGGTATTTTCGGTATTTTTTCGATAGTTCAATATTTCAGTAATTCAATATTTTTCCCCACCTCTAATTGTGGGTTGACTCATCTCACGCAATACATTAAAATTTCGTGAGACGATCTTACAAGATACTCATTTTTCAGCCACTAATCACATGATTTAGACTACAAAACCAGACTAATGATGAAGATACTCATTGCAATATATCTTTCCCTGATTTTTTTTTTGGAAAAAAATAAGATGTAGTAATTTACGTGGAAATGGCTGATTGGCTGGCAAATCATGAATAAAATTTACAGTGAGTATATGGCGTCAATAATTGGAGTAGGAAAAAAAATATCCACAAAAAGAAAAAGAGTAAAGAAATTATGAAAAGACTCAAAGTCCATGGCTTTTAATAAAAGTGTGTGCCATGTGTTATCATTTGGCCCTCAGACCACACAGTTACTCATTTACTACACTATTAATTATAGTACTGACATTTTCCAACATTTTTCCAACTCCAAGAAAGAAAATGAAGTACAATTATTTAATTCTCCATAAATCAACTATTGAATATTAATCCCAACTTCATCACAAGCAAAATGACTATTTTCACCCAAAAAAAAAAAAATTAACCTCAAACAATTATTTTCATACTGCTTCGTACGCCTCATCTTCTACTATGGGTAATTCTACAATACATCGGTATTTTTTACTGCAGTAACTTCTTTGAAAGGTAACTTTTTGTGTTTTGGACTGTAAGGTAACTTTTGTGTTTTGGACTGTTTGATGCATTGGGTCTCTTTATATTATATTTAATTTTGGATTGTAATACAAGTGAGCCTTTTAATGATTTTGTATGTTGTTACATGCATTCCATTTCATTATTGTTGTTACAAGCATTACATGTATTCCATATGCCTAATTCACAGTAATTGTTTAGTCATTTAATTAATCACTTAAATTAATTATTTTACGATGTTAATTAAAATTATTATAAGTAAATTATCAGAAAATTATTGGTTCATAATTCTAATTTGTAAATGACATAAGAACAAACGATTCTAATTTCACTAGGTGAAGTATGCAATAGTAGTAATAGGTAGCATTTACGAACAAACGATTCTAATTTCACTAGCCGAAGTATGCAATAACAGTAATAGGTTGATATTAATTATGCGTCATCGTCATAACTGTTAATTAATTTGATTTTATGCATGATAGAATGGTTTCAATTATATATTTATGTTAAAATCATTTATATATTATTTTAAATTATACAATTTGGATCAATTCAATAATTTATATTTCATATTTAAAATGAAATCTATATTTTATATAGATTGACATAATAATTTTTAATGATAATTATGTATTATTGCACCCATATCATAATTGATCAACAAAATAATTGAGTCTTGCATTTTAATTTTAGGTTTAGTAATAAAAATGGCTCTATTAGTTGGGTCTTAATGAGTAATTTGGAATATCTAATAACAAATGAATCTATTTTATAAAAGACAAAGTCTTGGGTGAGACCGTCTCACGGATCTCATTCCGTGAGACGGATAGGGTCGGGTCAAACATAAAAATTATGTAATACTTTTGTGTGTGTTATGTAATACTTTTATGTATATTAGGTAATACTTTGTATTATAGAATGCGTTTTGAGTTGAGTCAGACTACAAGAAAATATGTAATACTTTTATGTGTATTAGGTAATACTTTTATGTATATCAAGTAATACTTTTGTATTATGGGATAATGACCCGAATTGGGTCGGGTCGGGTCAACACAAAAACGCGCGAATCCTAGCTAGGCGCCCAGGTGCTCTTCTTCCTCGTGCGTGAATTGTGTAATATGTAATACTTTTGTGTGTATTAGGTAGTATTTTTATGTATATCATGTAATACTTTTTGAAAATATCACATAACTTAATATCATGTAATACCTTTATGTATATGAGGTAATACTTTTATGTATATCATGTAATACTTTTGTATATATCATGTAATACTTCGATCCGACCCTACCCGTCTCACGGAATGAGATCCGTGAGACGGTCTCATACAAGACCTACTCTTTATAAAATTATATTCCAAGAAATCACTGCTTAAATTTCAAATGTGAATAATTTTTGGAAAGGTAATAAATAACAATAATTAAGGGTGGTCGGTACGGTACACACAGTATCGAAAATTTCATACCTTATACTGTATCGAAAATTTCATACCTTATACTGTATCGAAAATTTCGGTATGCAAAAATTCATATTGTTACCGTATCGAAAATTTCAGTATACCCAAATTCGGTATATGAGTAGCCGTACGGTTTCATACTGATAAATTTTGGTATATAGAAATTTATCGGTATACTGAAAATACCATTATACCAAAATGAAAAATATATACCGAAACTTTGGCATAACTAAAACACCGTTATATCCAAATGAAAATTACATATCGAAACTTCAATATATCAAAATGAAAAATATTATATTTTATAATTTATCAATGTGGAATTAATATATTTTTTAATTAATATTAATATTTTCCATATTTTGATATATATCAAAATACCGAAACTTTGAAAATATCATATTGATATTGTATCAAAATTTTTGGTTTGATATCACATCGTATCGAAAATTCGGTATTTTCGATATTTTTTGGTACGATAAACCCGATATTTTAGTAATTTAGTATTTTTCTCCACCCCTAACAATAAACATTAAATAATTTTTTGGAGGGTATTAAATAGCAACCACATACTTTATTGATATGCTCGAAATTTGAAAATCATTAAATTTTAAAAATCATGTCTAATTTTTGAAAATAAAGAACTAATAAATTTAAAAATTATTGTAAAATTCTACAAGATAAATTTGAAAAATAATATTAAAATCTGAAATTAATATTAAAAATTACATATATAAGAACATAGTCTGGAAATAGGAAAAAATGTTTAAAAGTCACAAGGTTATTTTGAAAACTAAAAAATACAATTAATGTCTGAATAATAATAATAATAATAATAATAATAATAATAATAATATTATTATTATTATTATTAATAATAATAATAATAATAATAATAATAATAATATTATTATTATTATTATTATTAATAATAATAATAATAATAATAATAACAATAACAATGTCTCTGATTAAATCTCAAAATGGAAGATACAGAATAAAATCTAAAATTTAATTTATATATTTATATATGTAATATTCAGTTTGAAAAAAGAATCAACAAATAAAAACATATTTAATAATATTATTTAAATGAATTCGAAATAAAAATATTGGGCAATTGTTTTTAAAAAAAAATTATCTTAAGAAAATAGAAGGAAACATAATTTGCAATTTATTTTCAAAAAATCTGAAGTATTTTTTAAAAAAAAATCTTGATATTAATGATTTGAAAATCTTAAAATAATTCAAATATATAGAATATGTATCTTAGATGATTCATCATAACAAGATGTATAATACAAGTAGATTTGATTGCGATTTTGTGGTAGCAACTAACTGTTATATACGATAATCGAAGAATGTAGATATGGACTACATTGTCTATACTATTAGACTTGTTGAGGGGAATTTTTGGTTTTTACAGTGGTAACTTTTGAAGACAGGTAAAAAGATTAAAACATAAATGAAGGGTCAAGATGCAATCATTCAAGATCTAATGACTGAAAACACTGATTTATTAATACAATGGTGTACTATAGAAGGACCCTCTACTATGATAATTATTCTCCTATTTTCATTCACTTATCCATATTGTCAATCAAAGTCCTCGATTAAATACAATATCGACTCAATGAGTCAATGATACTGAAAAATAACATTTAACTTCTAACAAATAACATTTCCAATCATATCATACAGATAAACTTTTTAATTTACGTCTTTATATAAAACATTTTCTACAAGTTTCATTATATATATTCAAGTTATGAATCTATCTTCACGGACATGCATTTATTTGTTTATCCGAATGAGTTAATTTTTTTTTTAAATAGTGTTGATATTTATTGGTTTAGATATTTAATATATACATAATAGACATTCTACAAAATATTAATTCTATCACATCCTAGCTGTGGGTTCGAGTATGAAAATCAATTGAACCAAGATATAAATTTGATCAATTGTAAGCATTACTCCCTTTTTTTTTCTTCAATAAGTTCTATAACATCTTTTGACAAAGGACCTACCCAAACACACCCTTGAAAACAAAAGTTTAATTATTAAATATTATGACTTTATTATTAATTAAAAGTTTAATTAAAATGCATCATTAAATACTTTGCCAAAAAAGAAAGCATATTTATCTTCACGGGAGCAGAACAAAGAAGTAGTTCGCATATGAATATGATAGGTGCGCATAAATCATATTTACAATAAATGAAAACCGAAAATGGACAAAGAATAGCATATGTAGTCATACTAAAGATAACGTTCAATAAAGATTAGAAGGTTCCGATTGAAAATTTAAATTAAGAGATGAGCATATGTTGGGCACGTGAAGGTTGAATTTTGGGTACACTAACTTTTGGCACAACCTTCTAACTTATATCCGATTATTTTAATTCAATTTTTTTCTTAAATTAAATCTCTGCACTCTCAATTGTTAACATTCTATATATTTTTCTAATTGACTTTGATGTTGCTCCGATTCAACGTTCTTTTTTTTTAGACAAAAACTCGAAACTTCTGATCCGAATACCTGCAAAACAAACACCGGGAGGGATTCCCGCCGATGAGACTCTGACGCTCAAGTCAGTAAAGTTGCTAGACAATTTTTTAGTGAAAGTGTATATGTATGTTTTAGCAATGTGATTGTGCATAAAAATGAAAGAATGAGCATTATAAGTTTATATACTCTCTATGATACGTGACAGTTGGAATCATCCGATAAATATGGGAAGTGGGCGACTGGTCCGCGAAAATGCCGGTTATTTGAATTCAAACTTGTTCGCCCGCTTCATCATTAATTAGTTCGTCATTATGTCTCAAAATTTAATTAGTTTGCATTTAATCAGCTTGCAAATAACGTCCTAGAACAGTTCGCTCTTCCTAAAGTAACCCTTGTTCGCTTCTTTAAGTTGTTCACGCATGTTGACTTTGACTTTGGTTCGATTTAAGGGAAAAAAACCCGGTTCACTTCAATTCGACCATATCAAACTTAGTTACTCTACTTTCAAATACATTAAACTTAGTTCTCGTACAAGATACTTCGACCATATCAGACTTAGTTACTTTACTTTCAAATATATTAAACTTAGTTCTCGTACAAGATACTTTGATCAAATATATTAAACTTAGTTCTCGTACAAGATACTTTGATCGCCAAGTTTACGGATTTCATTTACCAAAAAAAAAAAAAAAAAAACCATACTTTTTATTGCTCCAAATAAGTCCAAATGCGACCAATAAAATCTTGAGTTTATGAGAACTTCTTAAAAAAATGAAAGAACTAGATAATTTATTCGTTTATATATAAGCAAACTACTATAACAAACCATTTAAATGTAATAATTTTATTGTTTAATTATACTAAGAGCTTTATAATTTCATTTTATGTATTAAAACAAGAATAATTCTATTTATATTAATGTCATAAAAATTGAATATTTTAGGGTTAATTTTCATAAAATTCACCAACTTTGTGTTATAACTTTGATTTATCACATTAACTTTTATTTGTGACCATATTATTCATGAACTAAGTATATTTTTCAATTACAACATCAACCTTATTTTTCAACACTTAATTATAATATTACTACCATCATTAACATGTCCTGACATGACCGTCATAAGTCCACATAATTTGTGATTTGTCATTGTCACTGCTTCAATTGATCGTGGAAGTTAGGTTTATCACACATTGCACCTTCAATTTATGATAATGGTGGTGGATTAAAAATAAAAAAACAAAATAAAACAACAGTAATGTATAATAAAATTGATGGTGGATTTGAAAATATTGTCTCAATAAGACGTGTCAAACAATGATAAAACCATTGTAATTAGGTGCTATAATATTGAACTAATATTTTTTTTTCTCTCAAAATTCATCACCAACATTGTTACAAGTATACTGTAATTGAAATTTATCCTAAAATTTGTGAACTTTTATGTAATCAACCCATAATTTCACGAATGATACAACCATTAAAGATTGTGTAAATTTGTACCTATCTATATTTGTATCTAATGGAACATGTATATAGTAGATCGAATTCAATGTATATTCCATGGTTGGTCGTGCTCATATTCCCTATGTGTAATAAGTAAAGAAATCGTAACAAAATATCATCATCACTAAAAGAATATGTCAGGAAAAATGTGATGATGATTGATATATATATAGCTATCTAATTTCAAGAATGATCATGATGCACAAATAACTAAATAAATGTTCCCATATTTGTAAATACACTTGTCCTTATTTCTTTCTATATCATCCCTGCTAAAGTGCACGCATGGTCCTCAAAAGTTATAGATATTTTTCAGAGAAATCCCACTTTTATTGCCAAATATTCCACTAACTCACCAATTTCAGATATAAAAATATTGGTGTGTGGCTCCACACACAATGTGCGATGCTAGAGTATTGGTTCAATAACACTTCCCTCTTTTCATTCTATTATCATGTTGCACTCAAATTAAGAAGCTATTTAATACTATAATAATGCATATATACAAAATTAATATTATAGCAAAAGAGTGAAGAATTAGAGTGCCCACAAAATCAAATAAGGGGTAAAGTTAAAAACAACATTAGTTTTTTTGAATTTAACTGAGATAGATAAAGTAAACAAATTATAATTTATAAAGAGTAATACAAAATTGAAATACAAATCTTACGAGGACAAACCCAAATGCTTTTACAGTATTTGCAAGAATTAGAAAAAAAAAATATATATATCCTTTGACTTCTGATGTATAATTGGATGAAAAAAATGAAATTGTTGCAAATCACGTTGGAGACTAATTTAGTTGTTAATTTTGATATCCAGTGACGAAGAATCAAAAAACAAAAGTTTTGCTTTGTTTTAGGGTTGAATTAATGATGGTAGTGATATTTAGACACATCCTAGATTTACATGACAATGATTGTCATGATTTATAGAGATTGAATTGTTATTATCTCTAAACTAGTCAAATTTTTGTTTGTTGATATATACCCAAGGGTTGTAGGGTTCATTAAATGAATAGTCTTCGAGTTTAGGCGGGATATTTTTCGTTTTATCATTTCCAAAAAAAATGATAAACTGGGAGGATACGTAAAAGATATTTTTTTTCTTTCCACCACTTTGACATATGTCAAAAAAATATTGTGACATTTCAGTTCTGACAATCTTGTCAAAGTTATTATTTTTTATGTAATGAAACAGTCGATTCCATAGCTTCGAATCAAAAAGAATAGTTACGAGAGGTTTGTCAAAGAAAACGAAGTCTTTGTTTTTAGTTTTTTTATCAAATATTTTGAATCTTTAATTATCTTGATTTTTATTGGTATTCATTAGATGAGACTCTTTAGAAACGGGTCTATTTTGGTAGCCTGTCTCTGTAAATCGAAAGTGGTGTAAGTTTGAAATTGAATTAAAAAAAAAGTGATTTTTTGAACTTGACTTGTATCAAGCTATTTGGAGTGTTTTCATTTATTAGAATCGGCTAAAATAAAGCAGAAAGAAACATTATTTCTAAAGATGGAAGGACATTACTTCAATTTAGTTACAAGAAAATATACTATAATCTATATATATCAAATCACTTTGTCAAAAACCCAATTGTGTACAAACAATCCCTTGATATTAGAATTAAGTGTAAATAAACTAAACAGTAAATTAGGGGAAATTATCATCTTTGAAAATAAATCCAACAATCTTTGAAAATCTTGGTCAGGGAAAAGAGATGTGGGCTCTTTTAATTACCCTTTTGGTCCCAATTAAGGCAATCCTTTTCTCAGGTCATGATATTCTGTATAAGTTCAAAGTATTGGGGGGTTATTAAAAATTGATGTGACCAATCACTACTTAACCATATTGTTTCAACAAAGTTAACTTTTGATTTGTCATTTGTCTTTACCTATAACTTTGAATTTTGCATCCTCATCTACATAAATACCTTCCTTGAAGGCCCCTAGTACATTCTGCTTCACTTTTCCCCTTTGCCTTCTTCCAATTTTATTTTGATCAATAGTTCTTACTTCGTACCAAAATAATTACATAACGTGATATATTAAGTGGTACTAAATTTCTTGATAGATTATTAGATATATTTGTTAAATTATTGAGTGATTTCTTGCTATTATTTGAGATTAAATATTGTTTTTTAACATTTTAATCATATTTATCTTAATATATATATATATATATATATATATATATATAAAAGTATGAATACAAGTGCCACAAGACAAACATACAACTTTTCACGTTTTTTTTTTACAAATTAAATTTATAGTAAATTGAATGTTTAAAGCTAATTAATATGGTTATTTAATGTTGATAAAAAAAAATTAATAAATAATATAGAAATTTGAACTAAATTTGTTGAAATGACATATGTTAGACTTCAAATATAAAAATTATTCATTATTTTTTTAATTTAAAAATTAAAGAAAAATATAAATTATAAAAAGGAAATCTACGATAAAGATGAATTCATTAAATAATGGTTATTCAAACTTTAAAACTTATTAATTGATGGAATTGAATAATTTTTGTAACTATATGTTTTAAAATATGGAGAAGAAATTGTCGAGAAAAGATTTCGAAAATTTATGTTACTACAATTGCAACATATATTTCAAGAATTAAATAATATATATATATATATATAAATAAAATATTATGTTATATGTAATGCTAAAGTATACTGCAGTGTATTGTACAATTATATTTATATAATTTTATTAAGATTAGTTTAATTTTTTTAATTTCGTGACATGGTCCTATAATAATGAAATATATATCTCAAGAAATTATTACGAACTGTCTTTTAATAAGGAATTTTTATATGTTAATATAGATATATAAAACTTTAGTAATATGGGCATTGAATGAAAAGATGCTCCTGAAAACAACACGAAACTCGAATTTGCTCCCTTCGATGTTGTGGAATAAATTGGCAAGCATATATAATTAATCGTGCCTTCTAGATTATCTTTGAAAAATCAATTTTAACTATACCCACCCGACAAATCCATTTATTTATTTTATTATATCGACGCGATCAAATTATTTATTTTTATCGCCTTGTAAAGACTGTTGTATCAATTCCATGTATTATAATAAATAAATAATTCTCCAAAAAGAAGAGCAACTTGACGTTTGTGTGTCTTATATGCACCACCCACGAAGGGTCACTTTGTGGAAGAAAATAAAAGAGTGATTAGTGGCCAAATCTCCTTTTATTTCTCCTAAATTATATAGTCTGCAAATGTTGACTCTTTTTCCTAATATTAAATCCTCATGATCCACTTTGATGAATTAAATAAAACGGCTATGTTAAAACAGCAAAGGTTTTAATTATTTAGACATGTAAGGATTAAAGCATTGACTTTAGCAGTTAAAGGTATATTATTACCCCATTCCCCAACCACACATTTTAATTTCTAACTACTGTTTTATTATTATCTCTAAGTATTGCCTAAGTGGGCTGTACATTGAGCCCCATGATAACAACACTTAATAGAAATAAATCCTTCATAAGTCCTAGGATACAATGTAAGATTTTATAACTTAAAACTGAGAGTTTAACTCTAAGCTTATGTTCTAGAGTGAACTGAAAAGAGCTTTGGAAATATCATCGAGACTGGAAGGCAAAACAAAATCTTGTACAAAGATGAAGATTAAAAAATAGCCAAATAAATGGCAACAATTATTGTGTTTGAGTCATCATATATGGACTAGAGCCAAAAGTTTGAAAATGGGTGGGGTATCTACAAATTAAAAAGTATGATATATTGAAAGAAAACAATAAATAAATAAGACAACAAACTATTAAAAAAAAGGTATAATCAAAAGATACTATGCAAATTCGAAAGTAAAAAAAAAAAAAAAAAAACATATAATTTGTTAAAATCTGTCTATTAAATCTTTTTTTTTATTTTTTTATTATATGTGTAGGTATGAATGTACTGTTGACTATGTGTTAGTCCGTCTCTAAATGTGAAGTCCTTTTTAACAATTAAACTTATGCATCAATGTGTATTTGCTGTTCTACTTCTATAATTCCTTGGATAATTAAAACATCTCAAATGTTTATCACAAACTACATCATAAGTTAGAAATGTTTATCACAAACTACATCATAAGTTAGAAATGTTTAACACCTTAAATTATGTGTTACAAGATAAAACGTGATCCCAAAGTAATACCAAGTTTACAGAATAAAGCATTTTAAATTAGTTTGAAATTTTTTCACCCTTGCTATGCTTTTAGCCTTGTAACCATGGACAAAAATATCCGGAAATTTCCCCGATATATTTCGATATTTTCGATATTTCCGTCGATATTTACCGATATTTCTACCGATACCGATATTTTTGTCCTTGTAACATTCAATTAAACAATATTATTATTTTCTCAAAAATCTCATATCTTTGAATTCAAGATTGATTTGAATTTTTTTGATGATATCGAGAATACCTTATTCTATCCATGGAATAACTGAAGTGTTAAAATTGATCGGCGAAAATGTCAGTAAACTAGAGATATGATTGTATTTATTGTTTATTAACAGACAACTGATTTAAAAAAAATATTCAAATATATTTGGAAATAATAGAATAAAAAATAATTATACATGTTTTCTATTTTAAAAAATTGTTTAATATATTTACAATATACGATAATAATAAATAATACATCACAAAAAATAAAAGGACCTCGCTTATAAATTATATTCTCGTGAATGGCACCGACTAGTTTTTGGACAATGATATATGATGGTGGACCTGGGCCTGGATTTTTTCAGCTAGCTAGAGGCCCATTTAATCCACTTAATCCGGCTAAATGAATAAACTGTTCATGGGCCAATCCAAGCCGCTCCAGTTTTGGGCCTATTGAGCCCATTAGATAACAGTATCTCATAGTCGGGGAGCTTTGAAAATATCAACTCAAAAGTACAAGCAGGGAAGCGGTCCCCAAAGACGAGGACTCTGAAATCGTCGATTTCTAGGGTTTATCTCTTTTACGATTGAGAATGTCGACGCCGGAGAACCCTACCAATTCGGAATCCGACTCGGAAATCGAGAATATTCCGAACTCCGATTCTAGTTTGACGTCCGCCTCTCTGGCCTCTGCCAACACCTCGAGTCCTCCCCTAGTTTGCCTCTTCAGGTTCGCCGGTGACTCTGCTGCCGGTGGTTTAATGGGCTCCATTTTCGGCTACGGTGATTACCTCTTTGTTTTTCTGTTATTTATTAGTCTATTCCTTTTATTTTTGTTTCGCTGACAAAAGAAATATCGTGACAAATACACTGTTTCTGACTATAATTTGCCAATTGGGGCCAATTACTAATGGTTTAAAATTTTCTCAAGGCCTGATTTTGTGTTTTTTGGCATTGGTAATATTATCAAATGGTTTTTATTTTTAGAACAAACTCATAACTTCATTACTCATATGGAATGTCCGAAGTTAGAAGTTCAGTCACCAAAGAAAATCACTGGGTCTGGGGATGGCAATTTCCCCCCGAAACCCGCTACTGACCCTATGCACCCATTTTGGATATGGAATGAGTAACCTCTTTAGATTTGATGACTGCATGCACTGCCTCCAAAGAGACAGGAGAAACAATTGTAGAATCGATTTGTTGCTTAAAAGCAACATCAATGCCTTCTTGGATGGCCAGAAGCTCCCCTTCATTATCAAATGGTTTTTTCATTTTGTGTTGATGTTTGGTTCGCTCAGAATGCAGGTGTTTAATTTTGTGCTTTTTATTGTTATAAATTTTGCTATTAAGTTGCTCTGTCCCTTCATATGGGTAGCCCAATCGTGTTCCTGAGAGCAAATGTTTTTATTGTGAGAGCGTTGTGCAAGGCCGTGTAATAGTTGAAGAGCGTGCTTTGGATTGACTTGTCAATCTTGTAGTTCATTATTTTCTCAGAATGGCATTTTATTAGAAGCAGATGCTATGATTGTGGTCGACTAATTCTCTTCTTTAAGCACAAGAGAAAAGTAGCAATCTGTTCAACTCAGTGGGTTAATTTCCACCTAGATATGTTGTGCTTTAATAGGTTAAGTACAATAGAACCATGACCAGTTGGTTATTTCTATGTAAATTGTATGGATTGAGTTTCTCTTACTGAATTTATTATTTATTGTCATTTTATTCAAAGACTAACTGGAATGTTTAATTGTCTGGTTTAAGTAATAGTGGAAATTACCAGTCAGTTTTGTGCCTTTTGAATTGTGTGACTTTTGTTTCTTTTGTTGAATTTTCTTCCTTACATGTGAGTGTGTGACTTAGACTACACAATTATAAGTTAATTTGTGATTTTTCAACTATAAAATCAATTCCAGAGTGACTTTTATGTTTTCAATCTTCTTATTTGCTCAGAAAAATCTTTTAGGAATAAATATGGAGATAGTGTAGTATTTATTGTGTCTGTCATTTTTATGTGGTCTTCTTTCAGGGTTTTAGCAGTTGATCATTTTGATGTATTCTCTTTGGAATTATAGTTTCTCAAAATTTACGTATCTTCGTGTGTTAGGGTCTGGATTGATTAAGAAGAAGGGTTTAAAAGGATCCTTTGCAGAGGCTGGATCTTCTGCCAAGGTGTGGATAAGTTACTTATTTCTTGTTGATATGGATTATTTGTTCAACATCGTACACAGTTTTTAACTTAATTATCTTTCATTCTTGTAGACATTTGCAGTTTTATCTGGAGTACACAGTCTTGTTGTTTGCTTTTTGAAGAGATTGCGGGGGAAAGATGATGGTAATTTCTTATTGTGAAGGGATATTGCTAGGAATAAACAGTCTTTCCATCTGACTTGTCTTTTTTTTTTTTTTTGGGTGCTACAGTCATAAATGCAGGTGTTGCTGGTTGTTGCACGGGCCTTGCACTAAGTTTCCCAGGTACTCTCATTTCCATCTCACTCTTTTCTTGCTAGGTTCAACCTCTCATATAGCAATTGTTTTCACCTATGCATAATAACCTTCGTATGCTTCAAAGCTTCTTAATTAATATCTGTTCAAGCAATTTCCAGTTGTGCTGTTCAAAGTGTTGTTTGTTCATTATCCATAATCATTAAAACTACATTTGTGTGTTATAAATCTCATTCCTCTGCTTATTATGTAGGAGCACCACAAGCTCTACTTCAAAGCTGTCTCACATTTGGAGCCTTCTCTTTCATAATCGAAGGCCTTAACAAGCAGCAGCCGGCCCTTGCTCACACATTTTCCACAAGGGTCAACCAACCGCATAATGCTCTTCTTCCTCCTTTGGCATTTCCCCTACCTAATGAATTGAAGGAGTCCTTTCAATCATTTTACCGGTCCATAAGAAAATGAGAGAAACAGGACCGGTCATGTGTTAAGACTGAGTTTTTCCTTTTGAGCACGATTACGCTTTTCTCTCTTACATAGAATGTTGGTCTTGCGAGAAGTGCAATGTATATCCAAATCGATATTTTGAAACTTGACGAAGTCGTTCTATGTTATGTAGAGCTCAACGTTTTGTGGCTTATTTTCTGGTATTGCAAATTTGATGGCTTTAGATGCGTGAGTGGAGCGTGTGATATACTGATATGTTAGATAGCTTATGGCTGTGAGGCTCTTTTTGGCATTTGTTTTAATTGTTTCTGCCAATATAAACATCATAACCTATTCACCTTGTATTTATTGTTTGATGCCATTAAATAAACGCAGAGTAAAAGTGTTTGTTGGCCCAAATCTAAACTTCCCCCTCTTCTCTGCATCGTAACTAACTGTATTTGGTTTTTTAGTTTTTATTTTTAAACTAATTGTATTCTGTTAGTTATTTAGGAAAATATGTTCTTTGTATTATATTTCGATATTTTGTACATAAATGAGCTTATTTAACATGTCGATGCCATATACGGCATAAATAATAATTACGCAAGAATAAATTCTAATTTTGTTTTCTTGTTGGCCTATTCCCATCAAAATCTTGTAGATCCCTGTCTGAATTACTCAACGTTGGTTATTCGAAATTGACAAAGAAAAGGTGAAATTAAATTCGAAATGTCTGAATTCGAAATTGACAAGGAAAAGGTGAAATTAAATTCGAAATGTTTGAATTACTCAACGTTGGTTATTCGAAATTGACAAGGAAAAGGTGAAATTAAATTCGAAATTCATGAGGTTGAGATTTGCCTTGTATTATACTTAATTAGGATTGAATATGAAATTAAATCAATTTGATACCGATCTGGCTCCTAGAATAACTAATTGCCCACACCGATATGATAATTAGTGGAAGAAGCTATGGGAATAGGTTGACCAATTGAGTCGGGTAACCTTACACTGAAGAAGACGGGGTAAAATAACTGATTGCATGATGACTAGTGGAACCTATGGAAATAGACCCACCAATTGAAGTGGGTAAACCTTACACTAAAGAAGACTGCCAAAGTGAGAAAAGAAACTCACCATTATAAGGAGTGTTTTTAGAATATAAATGAATATTTTAATAAAAAAGGTTGTGGCAGTGTTAATGCAAAAGGAAAGGACAGTATTTCTCAGTAGAAATATGTTCTTAGACTATATTTATCAACCACCATTTCCATCGATTGTGGGCAAGACGACAAATAAATTTTAAAAAATAATAATTAGAATCCACAGCCCACTAAACATGGGTTGTTCAACGCCTCATTTACAACCCAAGTCATTACTCATTTTTATGCCAAGTGTCTCATTATCATTGGCTGTGTTAATTTTTTTTTTGATATAATTTAGATTCTTGATAAATGATAAAAAAATTATTTAATTATTTTAAATTATCAAAGTTCCAATTTTTTTTTTTTTGTCTACAAATAGAGTCTAATATTGACATATTTTGAATCATAATTTGAAACTCTCTATTTTCTTTCAATCTCAAATTCTATCTTTTTTTACATTTTGATATTCTCTCTCTTCTCATATAATTTTTATCCTTTCTTATTATGGATCTAAACAATTCAAATTATTTTACTTACTCCCAAAATTTAATATTTCATGCATTTTTTTTGAATTTTTTATCCCAATCATTGTAATTTTAATCTATGCAATTATCATATTTTCAAATATAAAAAAAAAACTCTCAACATAATATATAATTATTATATAATGAAAAAAATGATTTTAGGTTGTGTATGTAGATGAGAGATAAACGAATATTTTATTAAAATGTTGGGTTGGGTTAGAGTTGTTGATAAAATATAAAAAAATTGGAATTGAGTTGAGTTGTATGTTGTATATGTGGATGAAATAAATAAATATTTTATTAAAAGATTTGATTAGATTGAGTTGTTGATAAGGACAATTTTAGAAGAAAGAGAGGAGAGAGAGTGAGTATTAGAGGAGAGAGATAGAGAGTGTGAGTGTAATGTAATGATGGGGTGGGACATACCTAATGTTTTCCTTCATTTTCTTAATTTTTTTGATATTATTTTAATATATTAATAGTACACTAATAATAATGGAGATGCCCTAAGTATCATGGAGTAATCCTGATCGATCCTTGATATAATAATGAGTAAAGGCCTTACAACAAAATCAAAATCATAAGAGTGACACTAGTTGCATAAATCCAAATTTGTGCACAATAATAATGTTATATTATATGAAGTAATACTGTTATATTATATGAGTAATACTGTTAAAACTATATATAATATAACAATATCACTCATATAATATAACAGTATTATTTCATATAATATAATAGTATTGTTGTGCACAGATTTGGATCCGTGCACCTTGTGCACAAAAGTTTTTGCCAAATCATAAATGAACATCTTCTCAACAACTACCCCTAAATCTGAGATGTCAATCCAATCGGGATCTTCATTAGGTATCTAGAATCTCTAAAACATGATATTTTGGATATTTTGTCTCTAGTTCTACTACTATAATTAGGAGATCAAAATATATATGAATTCAAATGTATTATACAAGGTTGGAAAATTTGTACAGAAAACTTTGAATTAAGCAATAAACTCATCTACCTTACCTGACCGAACATTTTTAAGCTATCGAGACTCATACAAATCTCTTACCTAACCGAACAATTTTAGCCTATCGAGACTCAATATACAAATCTTGTCTTAGCCCATTTCTTTATATTGGTTGTTTGACAAAGTACACTTTATGGATTTACAAGTCAACAATAATTATACAAAAAAATTTATAAATATCAAATTAAATCATTTTGATTATTAAATAAAAAAATATAAAATTGATCAAACTCGACAAGTAAACTCTTTAACTAGATAAGAAAATTGAAGAACATGCTCACTCTACTCTTGTTATTGTTCTTACAAAAGAATAAGAAAAAAAAAACCTACTCTTCTCATTTCAAAACCTAGCGCATCCACTCATCCTCTCGCTCTCCCCTCCTCCTTGTTTCGATTGTTTGATATTGGTAAGTACAACAACTTTTGTAGGTTTATATTCTCTACTGTTATTTATGGGCAAAGTTCCTCTCCATTTCAAGTTTATTTGTTTTTGTTGAGGATTGATCTAGAGCATAGACAATGAAATTGAGGTTTTGACACAATTTAGGGATTGAGTGACGGAGTTAAACAAAAAATATTATTTGATCACAGAAGCCAAATCCCCAAACTTTTATTGTAATCTGTGTTCTTTGGTCATAGGGTTATCATAGTTGTTTATATCTTTGCAAAGTCCTATTAATATCAACATGGTAATTACCATTTAGGATTTTTATAATACGCGGTGCCAACAAAGATTCTGTCCTTGAAAGAATTCTTTGGAAATAGCCATTAAAAACCCAAACATATTTGTTTGATGTTTTAGACTTTCAGTGTGGTCGAGATTTATTTATTTGAAGTAATGTGTTACTCCAATTTAGTTTGATTCTAAATTTAGCTGTTTTATTTGTGTTGTTGCAATCTTAGACTGGTTAATTTACATTGTAAATTTGATGTTAGAATTAGATTTGACATTTTAAATGTGTGAAAAAAGGTTTTACACAATCGAACATGTATTATTTAAGTAGTTGAATTGAGCCTAGCATTGTATTGGCTCAATTTTACATGATTCGGTTACACTTCTACCTTCCAGATTCCAAAAAGTATTACTGATTTTTATGAGGCTAAGATATTCTTAACCTCACAGCCACAGGTTAAGGATTCTATCATCCCATTGTTTAAATTCCAGTTTCTTATCCCTTTAGAATATTTATATCTGAAGTGTATGGTGTCTTTGGTCTCTGCTTTCACTTGTTCATTAGCAATGAGGCGAGTTTAATGTTGCTAATTCATGTTAAGGGGTAATTAACCTGACCCTCTGCTGATCACATGGTCATTAGCCACCACCAGAAGTCTTTTCCCATAAGGCATCAATATAGAGACTCCATTTGTCATGCATTATCACATCATTCCCTTATACAGTAGAAATGAAATGAAATTTTTGTATTGATGTACCAAAGTTAACACATTTAAAATGTCTTAATGGGGTGGAAAATATAGTATTTTGAACGTAGTAATGCACATATTAATTATTGAGAATTATGATCAGATCCACGCATATTTATCCCATCCAAAATTCTCTGCTCTTTGCAGGTCTTCCGCAGGCTGTGAATGGTTAGTTAAGAAACGTGATGCATCCTCCTTTAACAATCCACAGACACCCAATGTGTGCTGAAGTAAGTTTATCTTATTGTTTTCCCCCTAACATATTTCGATGAACCTTTCACTAGAAGAAAGTTGTTTTGTGAATAGTGGTGCTTGCTCATTGTTTGGTCTGCCTAATTATTACATGAATGATTTCCTGTTTCCAATGTTACGCAAATATGTCTTGACATATTCATGTGTTGGAAATTTTGGGTGTTCAAATTGCTAAAATATCATCATATTTATTAAGACTGTTGGGAGAGTTTTTTTTATCCTTTTCTAACTCAGGACTGTTAGCCTGTTCTTGTGGTTGCATCTCAACATGTTGTTGTGCATTGATTTATTCCAGTAAATTTATCAACGGTGTTTCATTGTTGACATGAGTTTCCTCCGATCCTATTCACTCAAGTGGATTAACTTAGTTGTTCCTTGTATTGATCTCAAAAACCTTAGTAGTAATTTGCTGGAGATTCATAAGTAACCATTAAAACTTTTTTTTTTCCTCAACTCTTGAGTTTGAACTGGTCAAAATTCAGACAAGAATGTAATGAATCTAACTCCTTAGTTTGCTTTTTCTGAACTGGCCAAGTGTCTGAACTTATGTGACTATATTTCATGTAGATTATTGAGGAGTTCCAGAAGTGCCATATAGACCATCCTCTCAGAAAGTTTTTTGGGGAATGCACGGATTTAAAAATTAAGCTGGATAAGTGTTTCCGTCAAGAAGTAAGTTTTCTTTCCATTTCGTAGTTATTCAATCATAAATCATATGATAAATTCCGACTTGTTGTGCAGAAAGCCCTGAAGCGGAAGGAAAATTTTGAAGCGAGTAAAAAGTTGAAAGAGAGATTGAGGGCATATAGGAAGGAAACTTCTGAGATGAAAGATGAGAATGTTGCACAAGCTTGTTAGTTATGGTTATAGAAAATTGCCACATAAATGTTGATGTGTAGACCATAGAGAATATGCTCGAAAGAGACTGTTGATACGAATTCTCAGGAACTTGAAATTATCACTCTAAAGCATGGAAGAGAAATGTTATTTGTGCCCAAGCTTATGATATATTACGTTTTTGTTTAGCAGCCAGCAAGAGGAATCTCTTCCGTTTCATCGTTCTTGATTGAGTTTTTTTTAGCTAGCTTCATAGCTTGTCACTGTAGACATTGGTTTTCAATTTCATTTAGGCCTCATACTAGAAGCCTGGTAAAATAATTCTCTTATTATAATGCAAGAGTTCTTGGATAGAATCTGAATAATACTTGGTATGTTTGCTCATATCTCTGTCTTTGAATTTCTTCTTCTGTCATAACTGTTGTACACCATAAAATAACTCATAAACTATTCTATTCTATGTTGTATTTTGTACTCAACTTTTATTTAGTGGAATATATCTGTTATGCCAATTAAATATAGAATGACGTAGTCATTTTATATACATGGTTATACAACATTAAACTACAATGAAGGAAGCAACATTTAGCCAAATCCCATGTTGGGAGACTGATAAAAGAACAGGACAATTTGGTAGTTAACCTTGTGTGAGTGTTTTCCTTTTCTGTACGATAATAAGTAATTAATATGGCAGAAAACCGGGCTTGGTATATTTTATTAGGTTAAAGATAACCATTTTATTAGGCTAAAGATAATCTGTTATATTGGAGATCAGATCTTCTTGCATTCATATATGGAAATTATTCACAAAATGGACTTAGAATATCTACATACATAATAGTGAGATCACACATGATCATTACAAATAAATGAAGCGACCTCACGTCATGAAATGCCAACACTTTGGTTGAATTCAATTATTTATTTTTGGTTAATTTGAGGGAATTTCCAAAGTTTATTAGCCCCATTTTCGACCAAAGATTTGTTTCCATTTACCAAAACATACTCCTTTTTATAAGCAGTAGTGATCAATTGCGGTTCATCCATTCTACCACAACTAATTAACGCATTCATTCTACCCTCTAAATATTTTATTCCCATCACCTTCTTCTTCCTTCAATGGCGACCCAGTACAATCTTAATCATGTCACCAAGGATTATCCCTTCATGGTTAACTTCTTCTTCCTTATTTATTTATTTTAAACAATTTATATATATATATATATATATATATATATATTTTGTGTGTGACTATTTACTGGTGATTTGTGCAGAGTTGTATTCTGAAGGTTAACACTCAGTCTTCTTGGCAAAAAACTGTTGCAAAAGTGTTGAAACAATGTCATGGTTTGTTATTCCATATTCTTAACTGTTGAAAATATTATAATTATTTATTAATCCCTTTGGCTTAAAAAGAAAATCAATGAACAATGGCCATAAATTCATATGCTTCTCGTTTGAAATAGTAGATATTGTAAGATCATAAACTACTGTGTTGTGTGTAGGAGTACATAGTTTCCGAATAAATGACAATGGTGCCATTGAAATCTCGGGTATAGCTGATCCAACCCTACTGCTGAAAATGCTTGCAAAAGCTGGGAAAAAAGCAGAGCTATGCTGGCTGCAATCTGGGGGGTGTTCCAGTAATTTGTACATGCCAACGAACCCCACTGGAAATGCACGAAACAGCTACTCTCCAGATGGCAGATATCTCCAACCAGGCATTCTTCCTCGACTAAAGACACCTTCACACGAACCTCTCAGGTCATCGTCCCACAATCAGAAACACGATCACCAGATCGTGTATGATCAGAAACATGATTATGATCATTATGGCAACTATTACAACCACCACCACTATGGCCAATCATATGATCACAACCATGATCTTCAGCTTGGTTATCCACAAGATTATTATCATGGTCATGGTTATCCGCATTCTTATGATCATCATCAACATGGTTACAAGCTCAACTCTGCTTATGAGCATGATGAGAACCAGAACAAGAACCAGTATGACAGACAGAATTTCTCTAACTCATCAACACGAGGTGGTAAGAGCATCGGCTGTTGCAGAGTTATGTAGATTCATTTCACTAATGACTACAAGATTTTTGCAATGTAGTCGAGTCTATCATAAACTATTGCATTTTAAAGCTCCCTAGTTTCTCATGTTTTTTCTTTCATTTTGTATGGTGAAACATCTTGAATCTGATTATAACTATTTTCAGTCTTATGTACTAGTAGTTAAAATGTTACTCAGCTCTTTAGATTCAGCAAATCACAGAAAAATGAAATAGATTCAGTAGAAAGAAATGTTTTCTCATTCTCAAATTTTGGTATCCACCTATCAAATCATCGTGTTCCGACTATGACAGACAAGTAATATCTTTCAATTGAAACAACTCAATGGATAAAATTTCTAATGGGTGATGAAGGTATTAAAATACATCATCAGTTGAAACTACAGTTTCATATTCATCAGAGGGAGAAAGCCGATAAAATTCTGCCAAATAGGCCAAAGCTTCTGAGTTGGAATTGCAAACTTTCCATAGAGATGAAACCTCACCTTTTGAGAGAGTACCCCACCCCTCACAATCATCAATAAACTCTAGCAGCTTCGAGTAAAACGAATCATAGTTCATCAGAAGGAAAGGAACAGGAAGAAGTGATCCAATTCTTTCAAGTTGGATGAGTGCCAAAATTTCAAATGCCTCATCTAGAGTCCCTATTCCACCAGGTAGAGCAACAACAGCCGTTTTATCCGACCTAACACCTCTAACAGCAGCATCCACCAACCCATGTTTCCTAGCAGAAAAGAACCTGCATGCCTCATAAGTCTTAATCCACCATGTGGGGTCGACTCTATTCAATTTGATAAACACGTTCTCATTCATCTTCAACTGTAACAAGTTTTTTTAATAGCTTATTTCCCAGTCTTTTTATGTCATCCTCTTTCTTCTTAAACTGACTAATATATACATGTTCAAACCATCTTAAGAGCGTTGCAGTTATTCAAACAGAAGTAGTAAGTACCTGCAAGTTAAGTAGCTGTCTAATGGTAGATATGGGTGAATATTTGTGGCAGTCCATTGTCCAGCTTCTTTGCCTATCTTGAAACCACCAACGGGCTTTCCTGCTTTGAGGGCGCCTTTGGTTGCTGCATCCATTAGCCCTGGTCCAGCTCCTGACCATGAAGTGCAATTTAGCAGGCTAGCAATCTGCCAAGAAAAATCGCAACGAGAAAGCCTCGAATCAAAGAATTCTGTACATGTTATACATCAGAACATGAGTTTACAAGAAGGGCAGGAGATGATGAACTCACTTCTCTCCCCAACTCAAATGCTTGTACATAATGTGGATGGTTAGGTCCCAATCTTGCTGATCCTAAGTAGACAACTCCTCTTCCAAGTCTTCCTATAAGTTCATAGCACTTTTCAATTTCATTCTTCACCTATTTTTCCAAATTTCAATTTCGGATCAACACCTTATATTTTTTAAAGAACAAAACTAGTAGTTTATGAACCACTTGTATAAACTACACAACTGATATTTTACATATTGGTATGGAAGGAAATTATTGTAGCTGAATAACTAATTAAAACATCCATCATAGAATGCTCCCTAATAACGTTTGAGTTTAAAAAAAATAAAGAATCTTTATATCATAAAAAAGACAAACTTTCACCATGAACAGACCTCAACAGGGTTTGTTCTCTCCTCAAAATCAATACCCTCAAGCTTGCAGAAAAGGGGCTTTCTTGATTGGATCCTCCTGTAAATCTCAGGTATCTTTAAACCCACCATGGATTTCTGGGATCCATCAGATGAAATTCTGGGAGAACTTATATTGAGATAACAATGGTTTAATGAACTTGAACTAGCTAGTGAAAGCCCCATTTCCAAAAGCTGTGCAGAGTAGCAATATTATTTCAGTTGGCATCAGAAATTGACAGAACAAAAGCTAACAAGTTGCAGAGCACAACTTTTGGATGGAAGAATTGGAATAGGGTAAGCACAAGGGTGAAAATGATAGAAAAAAGTTACTTCGGGGTATATTAGTCCTTTTATTTTAACTTTTGGGTCATCGTGCATTTTTAGTAAAATACTGGGGTCTCACTCTAGGTAATATGTTATTGAGATACCATACTGGTTACAGTTTTAAATTTACCAGAAAACGACGTCGTCAGGGTTGTATTTGTAATTTTACCAGCATTAGGGTTTTTGGCAGTGTATAAATCCCTAGCACCTCACCTTTTATCTACCTTCTCTTGCTGGCTGCCATTGTACCGCCGTTTCAGTAATTGCGTTCCATCGGTGACATTTCGAAACCCTAGAGTTCACCGCCGGCAAAATGGGTAAAATATCACTTCTTTACACTCGAGTCTAACCTTTGACAAAATAATTTATTTTTCGGTATTTATTTTGAAGAGATCTGATGGTAATGCTGTTTGTTCGCAGGTATTTCACGGGATTCGATGCACAAGAGACGTGCCACTGGAGGCAAGAAGAAGGCGTGGAGGAAGAAGAGAAAGTAATTTTTATTTCTTTCCTTCGTTCATTCATTTTGTGATTTTTTTTGTCAATTCTATATTTTGATGCAAATTTGTGGAATTTATGTATGTTTCTATTGATTTCTGAATGCTTCTTCAGTTACAAGTTTAAATTGATTGGTCTTGTATGAAATGCAGTGCCATTTTGTGCAAAGCTTGTGTCATTGTATTCTTAATTTTTTTTTAGTGTTAATTGTTTCAGATTCTACGGAGTTTCAATACTAATAAATGTCACTACTGTACTACCACCTCGTATCACTTTATGAGCGTTGTTGCATTTGTATCCATTTGCATTATTTATGAATATCTGGCAATAGTTTAATTGAGCTTGTTCTCCCTGATTAAGATCCTCAAAAATCAGTATATGTGCCAACTCTGCACTAACTATATCTGCGGATCTATGTTTGTTTCTATGTTTGCAATTATATTAGCTGTAACTGTTTTGTATTACTAGGTATGAGTTGGGAAGGCAACCAGCTAACACCAAGCTGTCAAGCAACAAGACAGTGCGTAGGGTGAGAGTTCGAGGAGGTAATGTGAAGTGGAGGGCCTTGAGGTTGGATACAGGAAATTTTTCCTGGGGGAGTGAAGCTGTAACCCGAAAGACTCGTCTTCTCGATGTTGTTTACAATGCATCAAACAATGAATTGGTTAGAACCCAGACTTTGGTGAAAAGTGCTATTGTTCAAGTGGATGCCGCACCATTTAAGCAGTGGTATCTTCAGCATTATGGAGTTGAGATTGGCCGCAAGAAGAAAGTTGCTGCCAAGAAGGAAGGAGAGGTATACTTTTATTCCTTGCTTTTATTTTTTAGGTTTGCATTGCCTCTTAGTTTTATACTTTAGCAAAGGGTTGTTACACATTCTTTTTTTAATTTTCAACCTTGGATAATGTTATCTAAAATTTGAAGTGGCAATGTATGTTTACCTCTCTTCTTTTGTCTTGATTTAGGATGCTGAGGCTGCTGCTGCTGCTGAAGAGGTAAAGAAGAGTAACCATGTCCAAAGAAAACAAGAAAAACGTCAAAAGGACCGCAAGATTGATTCACATATTGAGGAACAATTTGGTGGTGGTCGTTTGTTGGCAGCAATCTCCTCGCGCCCTGGCCAGTGTGGGCGTGCTGATGGGTAAGTTTTGTTCACCTCAATTTGTTTGCTAAGTTCTGTAAGAGATGATTGTGGTTTGATATGATTTCTTAACAAGGAGAGGCATTGAGCTTTTTTAGCCACCAATACAATACTATTAGGTAGAAAATGCATGAATTGCTCGCTTAAATACATATAGAAAACAAAGACTTTTATTTGGATGATGAAAATGCAAGGATTGGTTTCAAATAAGCATTGTTTCTAGTCGAAAGTTCAATTCGCTATGGACATTTGAAAATAAATTATGACATACTTTTCTTGTTGGATAATTTGGGGACTTAAGATATGGGATTATGTTTGTCAAAAAAATCTGAGGTTGTGTTTGGATGGAGGGATTTGAAATCGGTGGTATCAAATCCATTGATGATGTTTGGATAGTTGAAATCCATCACTTATCATTTTGAACTAATTGTTTTGGCAATACGAGTGAATTTCAAATCACTCTATCTAAACACATCTTTTATTTGATTTAGATGACTATTAAGTACAGATCCTTGCACGAAATAAATTATAATCAAAGACTGATGCTAATCTAAGTTTTTTACATGCTCATGTGTTGTGTCTTATTGATTGTTTCTGGAAATAGGTATATTTTGGAGGGCAAGGAGTTGGAGTTCTACATGAAGAAAATTCAGAAGAAGAAAGGAAAGGGTGCCAGTGCTTAAATTTTGCCATGTCCAATTGGGGCTCTACTTCTCTCTTTCTCTTTCTACCCCTTTTCTATTCAATGTGCCCTAAATGAGTTTTTGAGAGTGAGATTGAACTTTGCAATTGTCATACTTTATTGATTTCTTGTGAACAATGTTATTTCAATCTCTTTTTTCGTTAATTGCTTTGATGTTTTGGCTTCATCACTATCCACACTATCACACTGCGTGTTGTAGTTATCGATCCAATTTCCTATAGATGCTGAAAATCTAATAAGCTAAGATTATACTAGGGATTGTGGAAATTTGTCTATGGGAACTGGAAACCTAACAACCAATCCTTTTTTGTTTGCTGTTGATTTGTTAGACTGCTTGGTTGATATTACTTTGTGTAGTTTATGACTGTTCCATTTTGGAAATGTTATTTCATTTGAGTCTGGTTAGGAACTTGAATTGCTCAGTTGCTTACCATGATCAAACAAAATATTGGGTAGGGTTTGGTACCCTCCAAGACCAATTTAACAAAAACGAACAATATATGAGATTATCTGATACATTTCATGTTATATATTGTATTCCAATACAACACTAGATGTAACACCAAATAAATTAACACATGTAATAGACTTATAGAAGATCCAGACTAAACAAACAAGGCTTAATGCTTCCAAACTTATCTCGTTTTCCTTATGTTATTTTTTAAATTTATTATTAATCACCAATTTCTGCTAAGCCTCTTCAATTTCTGCTAAGCCTCTTCAAATAGAGGAAGCTAGACCGCATTCTTTTCCTTCTCTTACTTTTCATCTATATAAATGAACCCACATTTCTTGAAATTCAAATAAAAATAGGGACCATATTAAATTTTTTGCTTTTTATTCCTGATGTAAAATCCTTGGACAATTTTCAAGTCCCAATTTTGCTTAACGATGTTACATGTACATCATATTATAGAAACTGTGTCCAAAATGAAATAAACCAAACATGGAGGAACCACAGAAACTAAATCTCGAGTTTTTATCGACCCAAGCTCTAACACGAGGCTGGGCTGACATGACTGGGTTTACAGTCGAGGGATAGGCCATCTCGCTTCTTTCTCTTTGAGCATTGGTTATGGTGAAAAAACTTTAAACACTTTTTAGAAAGGACATGGGTGATGCCTCACTTTACACCTTTACAAAAGAGTCCCCATTTAAAGCCAAAGTTCCAGGTATGAAGCCATTTTCTAACAACTATATATGATGACTCATGTCCTTTGCAACTGTCACACACACATGTATGTGTATATTAAATGAGAGAGAAAACTAAACTATGTCATCAAATAGCATTGCCTGGGTATTCAACTGAAGAAATAAAATCATGACATTATTTTATAAGCCATACGCAAACCTCAACTCCCAAAGGTCACTCAAAAGAAAATCTTGGCAACAGTTAGCATAGGAAATCATAAACTGGTTAAATATAACTTGTGCAGTCACTTACATAATCAAGATGCGGCTCCTCGAGATTCAAACAGTATCACTTTGCTATCATTATTAAAATCTATCCATATAACAAAATCCATCTTTAGAATCCTACTGATGAATGTTGTGTTTAACCAAAAAGAACATAAATGAAAATAAACGATGATCCCTGGAGTATAGCGGTATCAATATCCATATTTCTTTTTTAATGTTTCTCTAACATAGTCTTCGAACCAACATATCCATATTTCTTTTTTAATCTTTCTCTAACATGGTTACTTCGAGCTTTGGTCCGAGCTTGTTGAGGAGCAACATTTACATAAGACAGATACAAACCATATCCAAATATGGTGCAACCAGTAAGGAAGAGCGCTGCTGTAGCTGTCATCTTCTTAGGTGTAGCCTCGAAGCACACCACCATCTCAAAACAATTTTTGTGACTTATTGGCCAACACTGAAAAAGAAATAAGAAGGGAACATTTAACACATTATTGCTACGTAAAATGTAGGCTTTTACATCAAAATCAGTGAACAATTGATCACTGCATTAGCTAACTACTAGCCTGGTTTTTACAAGTTACTCGTGTAAAGACTAAAGATTGGGAACTGGAATCAAGATATGTGGTGCTTTTTCATTCGAGTGTGCTACCTATCAAATATTAACAAAGTCCTAGAATATAATTACTTATTATAAACTCACTCAAAAACATGATTAGTACTGTTTGTTGGCCCCCAAGCCAAGTATAGAGAACCCCAAACCCAACATTAGTATGATACAATCCCAACACCCTCATCCAGAGCCCAACAAACCAATGCCTTTTCCTTATAGGAATCATGAACAATTCCCACAAATGATTCTTCATAAAACAAAGTAAGAAAAGTTAGTTGTTTCAGGTGGGTCTATGCTTGCGTCTTTTGGGCCATATAGTTGTAAACAAATGATAACTCTGTGCAGTAAAAGAAAACAGAAAACCTGAAAGCACAAATGGAGAGAAGCATCGGAATACACTAATCTGAAAAAATCAATTGTACATAACCAGATCATTTATATAATAGAATTTATTTAAACGTTTGAAATTAAAATCTCCAAATAAGTGAAGAAATGATAAATCATAATAAAACAATTCAAAAAGCAAGTATTTCCTTGGAGAAAAGACGGTGATTAGTTCAGGTGTAAAGAAAAGTAAGATCGGAGGGTATCAGCTTACAAGATCAGGAATCATGGCGGGTTTTGGATACAACTGGTACATTCCAAAATGACCGTTACCCGTGCATCTTTCCTCTTGGCCATGAACCTCCTTTGTGTTTTTGATTTACTCAACTCTTCTATTTTGATTCGAAATGAAGAAAAATAAAGGGAGGAAAAAATAGAAGTTACTAACGTGAAATACAACTCGAAAAGATCAAAATCAATAAAGTAATAATAAATCAGAGTCGTAGTAACTAATAAATAGTAAATAATAATTAAGTAAGACAATGATTTCGAAACTCTATTTAAACCCGAATGACATCAGTTAAAGATCTTGGATTCTTGTCCTAGACCCCGATTTTCCTATTCTACCCTCATGCCTCTATTATGAATATTCATTTAATTCTAATTTGAACCTGAGTCTCGCAGACGTTGAATCTAGTTTTCTTTTTGTCTCTTTTTTCCCATATTCTAAAAATTAGGGTGTGGACGGCGGTGCCAACAAACAAGTGTTGCCCCAATCTAAATTAACAGATATGATATGAAAATGGGTATACGATTAAAACCTTCATCTATTTATTCCATTTACTTTTTATCTTTTTCTTTTTAAAGGATCCGACTATACACACATCACATCTTCTAAACACACCCCACCACATTACAATTATACCCTTTATAATAAAAATTAATAAAAAATTCTCCAAAAAAGAATTCCCCTTGCTGTGAACTCACAATTTTTTTTCTTTCTTTTTTACTTTTTTTTCTTTTCTTTTTTTAAAATTGTTGATGAAGGAACATGTTCATCCATAAAAAAACATTATTTTATACATAAACGACGAGATTTGTATGAAAATATAGTTAAAAAAAGTTGGAAAATCGAAAATTTTCAATTGTTTTGTTCGACCCTGGTTGGTCGAACACATAGCAGTGTATTCGACCATCAGTGGTCGAACACACGGTGTAATGTTTTACCACCAGTGGTCGAACACACGGTATAACATTCTACCTATGGTCGAACACACGGTATAACGTTCTACCTATGGTCAAACATGTAGTGTAGCGTTCTACCTATAGTCAAACATCTTTAAGAACGTTTGACTTGTAGAGGTTGAACACATAGTGTAATGTTCGACCTGTACAGGTCGAACGACGTGTTTTCAGCAAAAAAAAATTGATTAACATCTTTTTTTTTCGAAATATTTAACTACACTATATAAAATTATAAAAATGCATGAAAAATCTTGAATTAAACATTCCAAGCATCTTTTATCTATCACTTTGATTATTATTTTCATAAATCAAGATTTGTTAAGAGTTATTTTTTTCTTAACTTAGGGTTTGATAAATATGGAAAAAAAGATGTAGAAAAAGGGAAAAATATATTTTTTATTTAAAAATAAGGGTATTTTAGTCTTTTTATTTTTATTTACTTTTCATTTATTTATTATGGGGTGTGTTTAGAAGATGGTGCGGTGTGTATAGCTGGACCCCTTTTTAAATTAGAGTTATTCTTCTTTTAAGGAAATTAAAATGATTGAATTATTACATCTACCAAAATAGAGTTCAAAACTCTCAAACTTTATTCTTTAATTAATAACATCTAAATATGATAGTATTAGTATAGTATGATATTAATAAAAAAAATAAAAAAATCAAATTATATCACTAATATAGAATTGGAAATCGATCAAAATGTTATGTGAATATTTTCCCACCTATTTTCATTTTCTAAGAATAGAAATTTCATCAAATTTTATATATATATATATATATTGATATTAATTGAGTTTATTTTTAAATTTCTAAAAATATTACTTTTGTGTAATAAATATATATGGTATATAATAATCTAACTTTGCTGACAAATATTTTCAATGATATATATGGCAAGAAATATTAATTGATATGTATATAATAAAAAAAAAGTATTCGTATCAATTAAATATCTTGCTTTTTGAACTATTTTTTTCAAATACACATATAAGTTCTTTATGGTTTATTTTTCAAATCAATTAGTTATTTAATAATTAATTGAGTAATATGATATCAAATAATTATTTATGTTACAACTAATTTTGAATTAAAACTATATAAACTAATGAATTTGTTTGAAATCTAAAATATTTAAATTGTAGAAATTTTGACTTAAAACGGTATTTGCAAAACATAATACTAATTTACAAGCTATCTTTTTCAAAATCAATATTATTGATCATAATATAATAATTATATAATTAATATATATATATACACACATTGTACACATATAAATGTAGAGTATATCATATATACCTATTTGAGTTTGCAAATATATGAATAATTAAATGAATAAACTATATGAAATTATTGCAATATACGTTCACATTAAATTTTTTCTAATTATATTTCATATAAATACATGATATTTTGGTATATACATACATTATTCTTATATAAAGATTTTGAATTTTGATATATATGTAGATCTGCACATGTTTATGGTTTGATATTTTTCTATAACACATTATTAATGTATTTTAGGTAATTAGAAAACTAATGTTTTGAAATGATGATTCACTGTTCATTTTAATAATATTACGCCGAGTTTAAATACAAGATATAAAATTCTATATGTATAAAATATGTTTATGTTACATTGAAGTTATCTGTGGATGCAACGTGCCAACTGATGTTAAAGTTTTCGTTAATAGACGTATTCTATTCAAGGTTTTAGTAAGGGGTGATCAACCATTATTTATAGGGGTTCTTTTGTTGTTTATGTTAAACCCTGAGATTATTGCACCATTTTGATATGTCTTGCAATGAAACTCAAGTAAGCTCGATGTTCTACTTCTATTTTGATACATGTTAATCTTTATAACTTAATAATTTCATTATTTTGTTATTAACCTTAAATTTTGTTAATGAAGGAGTCCGATCTATTTTCAAAGTTTAAACATGTTGAATTCGATCTTGAAAATGTATGAATTTTTTATATTTTTTTCCATATTCAAAATTAAATATTATTTATTAAGGGTTTATTTATTTTGATTATTGATTTTTTTTTAAGATGGTAGAATATGGTGATGAGGTTTCCACTCTCAAAAACCCACTTTTGAAGTATGGTGATAATGATTATATCAAAATTACAACACTTTTGTATTGACTCTTTTTTACTTATTTTTACACCTTTTTAAATTAAACTATAGAATTTAATATAATCGATCTATATTTTTGTTCAAAAAACTTTTGTAAAGTTGAAAGATTATGACTTTAAGGCATCTGGAAAAAAATTATATAGTTTTTTTAATGGTAAGTTGAAATTAGATTTTTTTATTTTGGACTATATAAATTTTTTATACTCATTATGAATATATTATTAAGCATATATTAGTATACTTATTTTCTAGACCAAAATGCTAAATTATTATGTTGATCATGGGATTATAATTGAAACATCATTATAGTTATACTTGAAGCATTATATCTTTTATATTAAGATAATATATCATTGATAAATTGTATTATTAATATCAAAATTTCAAAAATTTTCAGATGGCATAGCAAGCAATATATTAGAAATGAGAAAATTATATTGAATTTAATTATTAATATGTTTATATTTTAAAATGTAACAGATAAAATAAAAGCTTAACGAGTAAATTAATAAGAGCACAAATTGGTCTGGTGGTAGTATAATTTGTTTATATGATAGGGGGTTTTGTGTTTGATTCCTATCCACGTTTTGGATTGGTTACAAATTTTTTTTTCTGATAATTAATTATTAATTAATTGTATTTATCTAAATTTCAAAAAAATTATAAAATTCATAATCATATTTAAATAAAATATATAAACGAATAGACTTGTTAATTTTTTTTTTCTGATTACTAATTATTAATTAATTATATTTATATTAATTAATTGTATTTATCTAAATTTCAAAAACTTATAAAATTCATAATCATATTTAAATAAAATATATAAACGAATAGACTCGCGAACTTTTATTAATAATTGTATTTATATTAATTAATTGTATTTATCTAAATTTCAAAAAACTTATAAAATTCATAATCATATTTAAATAAAATATATAAACGAATAGACTCGCAAACTTTAAACGAATAGGCTCACGAACTATAAACAAACTCACTTAACGAACATGTTTGCGAACTGTAAACGAACTATATTAATTAATTGTATTTATCTAAATTTCAAAAAACTTATAAAATTCATAATCATATTTAAATAAAATATATAAACAAATAGACTCGCAAACTTTAAACAAATAGGCTCGCGAACTATAAACGAACTCACTTAACGAACATGTTCGCGAACCCACTCAACGAACATGTTCGCGAACCCACTCAACGAACATGTTCGCGAACTATCGAGTCGAATATGTCTAGGCTCGAGTTCGGCTCGATAAGTTATCGAGCTTGAAACTCAGGCTTTAGTTCGGCTCGTTAAGTGTAACAAACGATCTCGAACGAATATTTATCGAACCAAGCCATGAATAGTTCGCGAACTGATTGGTTTGTTTACATCCCTATGTATAATCCTTTTCTCCAAGTTGTGGAAGCTTTGATATAATTTCTGTGAAGGAAATGGTTGATGCTTGCACCTGTGTCTGGCCACAAGTTGGAAACAACGAATCAGATAACATGCAAATGTAAAGATAACCTATTCAACTAAGACCAAATTTTGAGCAAACAACGAATCAAATAACATGCAAATGTAAAGACAACCTATTCAACTAAGACCAATCTTTATGCAAACATATTGTCTGATCAATTTCATATGTGCCTTTGAACCACAAAAATCCTAATATCTTCAAGCAATACTAACCGAGGCTGCTAGTGAACAATACATTGATAAATCTATAATAAAGAGAGATAGAATTCTGTCAATTTCACCATGGAAATCAAGTACATAGCTGGAAACTATTCTCAGTCCAAAAAATTATATCCCATAACATGCACACACACAAAGGCAAAGAAGGATCACAAATAAATAAGTTGGACAACAGAAATTAGAACTATCATCTTTATACATAATTCATATCATCTTTATACATAATTCATATATGATACATATATTAGCAATTCTGATCCCAGAGTCAACTCAACATATGCAAAGGCAACACTCATCCCATTTCCTTTCATCTCGCAAATTTACCAAAAAAAAAAATTTATTAATTCCTCTCACAAAATACAATCCACATAGCAATTTAGGTAAGAATAACCACATTAATGAATTAATGTGACGAAAAATACATTAGAACTTATTTTGCATTATTTTTTATGGTTGTTTTATCATAAGCCTGATAACATCAATCTGATCAATAATTAAGATCCATCAAAATATAAATAGTTTTTACAAATGACATATATGCATTACAATTATGCTGAAAACAAAGGAGACAAAATCATCTCTATAAAATTTCTACAAGTTAACTAATCTTATATGTTGCACTGCCACTCGTAAACCCTAAATTCACTTTTGATTGGTCCAATCTTTTGTTTCAAATAAGGTCTCATTTTGCAGGAGTCATTTACATAGAAAAAGCCCACTCACTTTTCTCATTTTTTTCTCCTCCTCCTTTTACAGCAGTTATCATTTATATAGAAGCCCACTGACTTTTTTCATTTTCTTCTCCATTCCCGCTCACTTTTCTGAAAGAATTGAGAGATAAAAAGATTGAGAGAGAGAGAGAGAGAAGAGATTCAAACAGTTGGATCTTGGGGAGAGGGAGAGTTTTTTATTCATAGAAATATGAAGTTACATTCAAGAAAAAACAATTAACAATTTACAGCCACAATGATGACTTTTAGCTTAAACCACAACTTAAACCTCATGTCTTTGACATCCAAGCCAAAGTTGATTATAATATTCTTTGCACTCTCACAGTTCAGCTTGTAAAAAGTATTTTGTAGTTGATTGCAAAACATCCATTACATGCAGATAAATACATATGCATGATGGAAACATAATGTGTTCCTAAAGTAACCCGTTTTTATTACTGTGTTGCACTTTTTCACCTTCAGAGTTATCTCTCTCCATCCTAAATGCAAAGTAGGGATGTTACAAACTCAAAAATCCTTAGGCATAAGTGAGAACTATCATAAAATATGTCATCTAAAACACATCAGACAACAAAACAATAACAGGAAAACAACAGAAAATTGGAAACTCATCTACTTTAGATGACCATAAACATTACTCCATTCTATGATCCAATCATCACCAAAAGCTCCTATATACAGAAGTCCAGGGTACAGAGAAAAGGAAATTCCAATTAAAAATAAACGTGTTCTCTCTAAAGCCAGATTATCCACAGATAAACAAATAACCAAAAATAAAATAATACCACAAGTCATGCAATGTTCATGCACACCACAACTACAGTCTAGTCTTCACCATTACTGAGGCTGACTTACAAATTGGAACATAGAACAACTCTAAGAAGTTAACACTAATGGAACTTTCTCGCAATACATAGGTTAAAAAGCTGATCTTACCACTTCACAAAAACTGGTAATCTCAATGCTCCGAACTCAAAATATATTAGAATGTATTTAACCTCAGTTATATTCCTTATCTGAATGCATTTTCATTTCACAAAAATGCATGAGTGGAAAGCATAATTGATAAAACAACTCCTAATATAAATAAGTTTATTATGACATATCTACTAACGTTTTGAATATTACACCATCAGAGAAAAGTCATCACACTCTCAAAATGATCAATCTTTTCTATCACTAAAAATATTTATCCTCTTTCATTTTTTAAAATTGTTTCTTCAAAGTTCAAACTCTTGAGCAAAATCTTACCACGTTCTCAAGGGACCATTACTTCCCTTTTGCCAAAAAATATTCTACGTCTATTCGATGCAAGAATAATCACACACGAAGAAAATCAAATTAAAATATATATAAATATATATATATCAAACTACCAGAAGGATTATGGGTGAGGCTGATTCCAGTGGAAGAAAGCGCTTCCTGATTGGTCGCCGAACGTCGTAATCTGAATCGGGCCCTTATCCTATTAGCCTTAACCGCATTTGTAATAGACTGCGCCACACTATATGCGTTGGTGTTTACAGGAATATTACATTCAGTGTCGGAACTTTCTTCGACTTCCGTTTTTACTCCAGATCTGAAGAAATTACGAATAGATAAATCAAGAGGTGGAGATCAGAGATATAGATTCGGAAGAAATTAAGAATATCTTGAACAAGTGAAGAGATGGAGAGAGAGGGAAAGAAAAAGAGGAAGAGGGAGAGGCAGCAAATGTGCTTCTCTCTTTTAATTTTCTTTTATTTAGGAAAGATAGAGTTGGAAATTAGAAAGATGAGGTGGAGAGACACGTCATGCCACAACTCTCTTATTCCTTAACCTTATAAAACCCAGTGAATTCTCGTTTTTCAGAAAAAAAAATAAAAATAAAAAATCCTTAAACCCTAGAAATTCAATAATAAAAAGGAAAAAGGAAAAAGGGCAAGAAAATCCCTTAAACCCTACAAATCGCAGCACCACCACGAGCAGAAGCAGCCATTTCTGTATACTGCTAGAAATGGTGGGTCCTCTGCTCCGCTCTCTCCTCTCCGCCGCTGGCCGAAAATTCATCTCTTCCTCCGCCCATTATCGGAAGCCTCTTCCATTCTCACAGTCCACGGGATTCACTAGGCTCTTCTCCTCCGCCGCCGCCACCTCGCCGTCGATTGCGAATGCTTCCGGCATCGATTTGGACCCCAGTCGGCTCAGAAACGTCGCCGTGATAGCCCACGTTGACCATGGGAAGACCACGCTCATGGATCGCCTCTTGCGCCAGTGCGGCGCCGATATTCCGCACGAGCGTGCTCTCGATTCGATTAGCCTCGAGCGCGAGCGCGGCATAACTATCTCTTCTAAGGTTTCCTTTCTTTCGCTTGTTCTTGGATATTCTTTTGCTTGTTCTTGGATATTAAATATCTAATTGAATACAATACTTTAGTAAACAAATTATTTGGGGGTGTTTCTAGAATTGATGTATAGATGCACAAGATGTTTATCAAACTCTGGATATAGGTGAAAAATGGCAAGCACGAGAGCATTTAAACAGTTCATATTCAAAAGTATGGCCTATGTATTTCCTTTTAATTCGGCAACATGATTTCAATTGGCAATGATGAAAAAAAGGCCGGACTTACAGCTGCTATTATTTTGTTGGTAGTAGGTTGATGAAAGATCCAATGAGGTATTACTTCTGAGCCATTGGTAGTATGGTGTTAAACTATGAATGAACTACTGTCTTGGGGTGTAATATTGTATGTATGAATATATATATATATATATATATATATATATATATATATATATTTTTTTTTTTTTTTTTTAATTCGGCAACATGATTTCCATTGGCAATGATGAAAAAAAGGCCGGACTTACGGCTGCTACTTTTTTGTTGGTAGTAGGTTGATGAAAGATCCAATGAGGTATTACTTCTGAGCCATTGGTAGTATGGTGTTAAACTATGAATGAACTACTGTCTTGGGGTGTAATCTTGCATTTTTCTTTACAAGTTCCACTAAGATTTAGGTTTCCAAAAATGAATATATGACTACTGCATTACTGTCGAAGTGGGCATGGTTTTTTTTTTTTTTTTTTTGGAGAAGTATGCAATCAGAATAATTAGGAAGTTTTTCTGGTGGTAAATCTTCTAATGCTTCTGTTTAATTCCTGTATGTTCTAGAAAATCTTATTTTTCCTATTCTCATCATAACCTGCAGGTTACATCTATTACATGGAAAGAGAATGAGCTGAACATGGTTGATACACCTGGACATGCAGATTTTGGTGGTGAGGTAAGCCATAATCTAAAGAAATGCAGTTTATGTCATGGTCTTACTTTCAATGATGATGGAGAATTTACTCAGTAGAGCTTACTAATTTATTCTTCTCAGAGGAGTTCCAAGTCCATCAGGCCTTTGTTTGGAATTTAGAAATAATTATGAAACTAGCTGCTGGTCTTAGACCAGCAGGTATTACTTCAAGTCTTTCCCTAGTTCGCCCGTGTGAAAACTTTGATTGTGTTTGAAATGGTGATCTTTTGTATAATATTCACATTATAGCCCTTATACAGACAACTCAGTTAAAATGTTATCCCTTGGAAAACTCTTACACAATAAACATTTCAATATTCATTTTTTTTCCTTTTTTTTCTTTTGTCCAGTTGGGGGAGGGAATGTCAATATTTTAAGGAGATAATGGGATTTACCTCGTATGAAAACACTGAACATTCGTGGGTATTCAAAAGTCATTATCATCGAAGCCATTACAAAAGAGATGTCAATTCACTTTTGTTGATTGCTAAACATTAATACTGAATGCATACTGTCATTAATGGACTAATTTCCTTTACCAGACCCGATGCATTTATGAGCTTGTTGAATCTGTCCTGAATATATGAAAATACAAAATAAAAAGTTCAGCAATTCTTTTCTTCGTAAATAAGTTGGTTCTTGTGGATAAAGAGTGCATCAACTTTGTGGCAACGAAGGTTCACCTTTCTGCTTGAATTCCCCTGGAAAGGGTCTTATTCTTGTTGATTCACCTAGAAGGTTTCAATTTTTTTTCGTAGGTTGAACGAGTAGTGGGTATGGTTGAGGGAGCAGTTTTAGTTGTTGATGCTGGTGAAGGTCCCCTAGCACAAACAAAATTTGTTCTTGCAAAGGCATTAAAATATGGTTTACATCCTCTGCTTCTTCTAAATAAAGTAGACCGGCCTTCAGGTACAATTGCAAATAATATTGATGATTCTATAATTGTGATATTCATTATCAGTGTTTTTGTGATATCAAAGTATTATCTATTTTTAATCTTTTATTTGCACATTGTATGTTAGTTACTGAGGAAAGGTGCAGTGAAGTTGAGAGCCTGGTGTTTGATCTTTTCGCTAATCTTGGAGCCACAGGTTGTTGCTGTGTTACTTGTGTTATATTTCTCATTAAATATATTCTTCACCCCCCTGGAACCTTACTGTTTTCGCATGCATTTATCTTTTACCTTTCCCGCAGAGGCGCAATTAGAGTTTCCTGTTCTTTATGCTTCTGCAAAGGAAGGGTGGGCCTCATCCACCTATACAAAGAACCCTCCTGAGGAGGCAAGAAATATGTCTGAGTTGCTTGATGCAATCATAAGACACGTTCCTCCACCATCTGCAACCCTTGATGCACCTTTTCAGATGCTGGTTAGTGCTAGAACATTTACTGTGCTCTTTAATATTTTCGCTGCTATATATGCTTCTTGGAATTCAAATAATGCTTTGGGCAACTGTGCGATGATTTTGGCTCGAAAACGTAATGATATTTAAATAATGCTTTGGTTCTGTCTTCTTCTACATTTCTCTATTGTTTATTAACTGTGTTGAGACTATGCAAAATAATTCTCTACCATGCATTTTCACCTTTACTGAGAAATCTTGAGAAAATTGGTTGACAGCTCCTTTCAGGTCTCTATGATGGAAAGAGATAATTATGTTGGCCGGATTCTAACTGGTCGTATTTATTCTGGGATTCTCCAAGTTGGCGACAAGGTGCAAGGACTACACAGTACTGATTCTGGGACTGTCAAAATTGAAGAAGGGAAGGTTTGTTTCAAGTTTTGTATGTCATATCTTTTGATGTCTTATCTTGTAAGCTATTGTATTAGACCTGATATGACTTTTAGTATTGTATTGGCTTATTGAACTCTAGTTATGATATTGGCTTCCACAAATTTGTATTATATATTCACAAATGATAGAACTAAGTCTTGAGAAATGGCTCCACTTTTAGGTTCATTTTGGGTTGATATCATTGATAGGGTATCTGTAAATGACCCAACTTTAGAATGTTTAGCTGAGAAAAGAAAGGCAAAGAGACTCTTCCGGTTTTCCTTTCCTTCTGTGCTCTTGATTCTCAAAAGCATATTGTTGTGAATAATGAATACTTAAATTCACTATTCTATCTTTGATTATCCTGATATTTACATTTCTGTAGGTTGTGAAACTGATGAAAAAGAAGGGCACCAGTATTGTTTCTGTTGATAGTGCTGGTGCTGGAGATATAATATCCATGGCTGGGCTAACCAGTCCAGCAATTGGGCACACAATAGCAAATGTTCAGGTACACAAACTTTTATGCTTTTGTCATTTACTGTTCACTATTATCTGTATCTCTAAAAGGATTGGTGACTTGCATAATATTTGTAGTGATTTGTTTGAAGCTGGCAAGTATATTATGTTCATTCTCAAAATTTATGTGAAACTTGTAATTGAAGTCTTTAGGTTTCTGGTAGGTCATGACTGCTCTGCCTACTGTTGATATGGACCCTCCAACCATTTCCATGACTTTTGGCGTGAATGATTCTCCATTGGCTGGTCGAGATGGTACATATGTAAGAATTTCTTTCACTTATTTCTTCTGTTGCTTATCCTCGTGGATATTTCCATCAGGTTTTTAGATTGTTCCCGAGTTTTACTATGTTTTAAACTGCTGACTCACTTCAACCTGCATAAATTTTGGGAGATAAACTGCTGTTTGAAATGCCCTTGGTTTGACACAACATTGTAGGGACAACTGTTGTTGGGTCACAAAGTGGCAGTCATCACTAATTAACTCTATATCAATTATATATACCGTGTCTTCTTGATCTTTACAATTCCCATCTCGTAATAACATACCTTTCCCACCAGCTTCATTTCTTGCATCCTGAAACTTCCCATCTAGTCTTGTCAACTGTTTTGACTTGCGGTTGCGGTTCCTTGTGGGATTTTTCACTGTCAATATCATCCATGTAAAGTGAATACAAAATTCGTTGATTTGCTGGGGATTGTTGCCTTATTCTCTTAGGTCTGGATTGTTATATTATCATTTGCAGAATATAACATTCTTCTCTTATATGTAAAATATATAGTTGACTGGAAAGCAAATTGGTGAGCGTCTGTTGGCGGAAGCTGAAAGGAATCTCGCAATAAATGTGATACCTGCTATGTCAGACTCTTATGAAGTTCAAGGGAGGGGAGAGCTTCAACTGGGTCAGTTCTTCTGATCTTCTGAATGTATTTGTTATTCATTACCTTCTAATGTTATTATTTGGAATTACATTACTGCTCATCTGTTCTTTTTTGCACGTTTTATCTCTTGACATTAATGTGAAGTTATATAAGCTCTTAACTTTCGTCTATTGTTGAGACAGGCATATTAATTGAGAATATGAGGCGTGAAAAATTTGAGCTGTCTGTCTCACCTCCTAAAGTCATGTGAGTATTTTCTTGACATGGTGTTTTGTACTGTTTCATCTTCCTTGGGATGGATATGACACATTCTTCTATAAAGAACCTCAGCTATGTGTGTTTTTTGCTTTGCGTTCTGGGAGATATGTTTTGGTAGTGGGTGTTTTTGGAGATGAAAACCGAATAAATTAATGTTTGATCTTGTTTGCTGAAGGAATGTAATATTAAGTCAATTTTCTTTTGATGGATTAAGGGGGTTGGAATAATTTTTTAATCTACTCATATTATATACAAATAATTGCATTGGAAATTAGAATATACTGAAGCATTGTTTTGTTTTGTTTTTGGTGAGGGATAAAGGTTGTTGTAAATGTCGGATCAATTTCCAATTTGTTAGGAAATAGGGTGATAAATAATTTTTTATTAATTTAATTTAATTTTAAATAAACGTAGTAGGTGAATTAAAAAAAAAAAAAGGTTGGAGAAAAGAAAAATAGTTTGATCTTGAGAGGAAACAGGATTTTTTTGGGAGAAAGGGAAACCAAGTGTGTGTGTGTGGGGAGTGTTCTTTGTTTTTGTGAGGTAAAAAAATAACATTTTGAGAAAATAATAACAGATACTCAGATACTGCCATAATTCTTTTTGCTGTATTAAATATCTGGTCTTTATGCTGTTGTTGAGAAAAAAAGTTTTTGTGTAAATGAATTTGGTTTTTAAATGTATTGGCTAATTTTTTAATCCTTGTGAAATGCATATGAAAACAAGTTAGCAAATATGAATTCTAATAGGTTAATATTCCCACCATCACTTTATGAGGCTGGGAATGTAATTTAGGCTGTTTAGGCTACCTTGTGGGACACATTAGTCAACATATCTAACCTTGCAGTTGCTCATACATGAAAGTTTCTGCATTTGATTCTTTGGCAAATTTTTTTTATTTAATCAGGTATAAAAATGAGAAAGGGCAAAAACTGGAGCCAATTGAAGAAGTCACTATCGAGGTGATAGCTCTTGAGCTAATTTACTGTACTTCTCCATCCTTTCAGGAAATGTAGTAATTGATACCTTGCTCATACCAGGTAAATGAAGAGCATGTGGGTTTAGTTATGGAAGCGCTCTCTCACAGGCGAGGAGAGATTACTGACATGGGTCCAGTCCCTGGGAATGTTGGTAGGACTAGAGTTTGTCTGACTTGTCCTTCTAGGCACGTATCACTTTCTTATACGATCATATTATTTCTGTATTTTTGTTTTTTCCCCATATTTCTTAACTCATGATTTCACCTTTTATTCTTGAAAATTTTCATCTTTTTGTTATGCGTTCTTATTTACCTTTTTTTGGTTTATTTCATTGATTGCTTCTTTATTGAGCTTGGTGTCTGCAGATGTTAACGTGCTTATGCATCTTTCTGCTTGAGTGCACTTTCTTATTTAGTCTGTTATGTATTTAATTTGATTTGATATGGAATTTTTTATTTGAGTTTTTTCCTTTTTTAATATGTGCTATGTGATTACAGGGGGTTGGTTGGTTATAGAACTGTCTTCAACAGTGATACACGAGGCACTGGATTTATGCATCGTGCATTCCTGAGTACGTCATTTCAACCACTTATGTCACACTGTCATGTTTGATTCTGTTTTCTGTTTTATTGATCAATCTTTGACTGTGATGGTCTCCACTGAGAATTGAAATTAACTGTTGTCCTTTTCATGGACTTCAAATTGAAGTTACTTTCTGCTAGGAAACCGAGTTTAAGTGCTATTTCTAGCCTCCATTGATCTGATTTATTCCTTTCTGTCTATGGTGTTAATTTGAATATTTTATTGATCTTTTGTTTGATTTTTATGTTATTCATGCAGCTTATGAGAAATATAGAGGCCCTCTGGGAAATGTTAGAAAAGGAGTACTGGTACGTTATCATGTCACATCATTGCTGTTCATCATTGTTATTTTTACCAAGAATGGGATTTATATAGTGCTTTGGAGATGCTCCAGTATTCCACCTGTACAGGCTAGATTGTAACAATATCATGTATGTATGGGGCGTTTACACTTATCTGTTAAGGCATATTAGAAATAACCGATTGAAGGCTTCAATCCTGAAGTTGCAATGCTACATTAACCTTTCCATAGTCCATATATCAGCTATACTTTTTTTGACGGCATCATAACACATTTATAAGTTTGACCATCCTCCATCCGGAATATCTCATGTCTCCAGATGGTGTGTTTTATTTCTTGATGAGGTTACCTAATGAAATATACAGGTTTATTTTCAACATAATAGGACCACCCCAACCCAAGAATATTATATAAATAAAAAGCTCCACAGCAGTCAATCTAGTGCTTATTTTATTTAATTCTTATTCCGGTTGGTATATTCCATGCTATAACAAACAAAACTATGGCTTTCTTTAGGTATTTCTTTTCACAGTTCAGTATGTGTAATTAAAGCAAACATCAGTGAAATCATTAGACTTCAGCAGATTAATTTTAAATTTATGTCCACATTTCAGTTGCTAGGATCTATTCCTGATTTAATTAACTGTACTTGTTTACAGGTTTCAATGGGATATGGGACTACCACTGCTTATGCATTGATGAGTTTAGAACCTCGTGGAATACTTTTTGTCAAACCTGGAATGGAGGTGAGTGGGATTAAGGCGTTTGAGAAAATGCATAGATGAAGGAACTTGACATTGTTTCTTATTCATAGTATTTGATTTCATATGGTTTACATTTTTAATGATTTTTCCTATACTTGTAGACATATGATGGGATGATTATTGGTGAACATTCACGGGAGACAGATCTTGATGTAAGGAAAAAATGTTTTTCTGTTATTATGATTTTGTTTTGGATTATACGTCTCATGCTAAGTGAGGTGGTACTAGACCTCCTCAGGCGGTGCGGATCATTCTTTACTGTATTTCTCATGGTCTCATCTATTAAAGTATATGAAGCCTTTTTTTTTTATTCTGATTTTTGGGATTACCTATCGCATGTCACAGGTTAATCCCGTGCGAAGCAAGGAGCTAACAAATATTCGTGCTGCTTCCAAGGATGAGAATGTGAAGCTAACACCTCCCCGCCTTGTATGTACTCTAATCCATTCTTTTCTCTTGCTTTGTTTTTGTGTGGAGGAAGAGTTTTGGTTGTATGGGTGACCAAAGAAAATTTTGCAAAAAAAAAGAGTTTTTAGTTAAACATTATTATCAGATATATACATACACCTTTGCATGCAAATGAGGTTGCTTTTTGATGAAAAACGATATCTCTCCAGATACTCCTAAGAGAGCCTGCAATCCACCTTGCTATCGACCAGAATGAGTGTAACCCTAAACCTATTGGTCCCTTGCTACTCCCTTCACATTTGCATCTGACTTCTCTTTCTCAATACTATTCCATTGGCTGAAATTACCTCGTACATGTCAATGATGTGGAAATTAGATTGATATTACAGGTATATAGAAAAACAAAGAAGCAAAATTAGAAGATATTACTGGAAAACTAGAGTGAGATGGAGGTCATTGCTTTTCAAAAATTGGGTGAAAAAGTCTTCGAAACAGTGTAAACGTCTGCCTTCCTGTCCCTCCCATGTCTCGAATTCACCTACCCTTTTCATCCTCAACAACAGGAGCTAGGGTTTATTAGCTGAGATTTCTTACTAAAGATTCTTAGAAACTAGCTTTAATTCTTTATGAATTTTTGGAGATTTCCTCATTCTAGAGGTATCTGCAACGACTGTCAACATTGGCTACCATGGAGTTCATTTCCCAATATACCCATCATTTTTGGGTTGTATGAGTGCACTTCTTTCACTTCTTTCTGTTGTGGAGAAGATTTGAATTCTTGACGTGCAAGGTACTCACTTGGGTGGGTGGAGAAGCACCCATAAGAGATTTTAACCTTTCAAAACCCTAAAAAACTTGAAAGAGAAATAACAATAGCTGCATTTATTCTTGCAGATGTCACTTGAGGAAGCAATAGGGTATGTTGCATCCGATGAGCTCATCGAGGTAAGTCCAATTTAAATGATCTTCTTGTTCTATTATTGGTGAGAAGAGAGGTTTGGAAGTCACAATTAAGAAGACAAGAACATAAAAGACAGCTATTGCTAATCTAATCTACATTTACACTCCACTATCTATAGTATTTTCATCCACCATTTATTACCTATGGTGAGATGATGTTTTCGTGAAATTTGGTTTTGGATATGCAGGTCACTCCAAGCGCCATTCGGTTAAGAAAGAGATACCTGGATGTTAACAAGCGGAAAACCATGAGTAAAAGGCCAAAAGACTGATTCTTTCCATCTACGATTTTGTGAGTCAATACCTCATTTCATATCTAGTCAAGCAAAGATAACTCTGTTTCTGGTTATACCATAGGCACCATTGAGGTTCAAAACGTCAAGTTAGTTGTATTATATATTCTTTCGATACAATCAACAGGATAGGCTTTATATGGAATAAGATATACTTGATTGAACTGCAAGATTCTACAGCTATTATCAGTCGGACATATTTTTCTGTAGAAATGTAATAGAAAAGTAGACTATTTACCTCTTCGATTCTATTAATTTCGAAGAGAAAACATTTCATCTGTATTTGCTGCGTATAATGGTACTGGAATAGAACATAAAACACCACTTGCAATAGAGGAACTTGATTGTCTTGAAGTGCATTTCTTTGTATCTTATTTTCGAATTTTTTTAGCTAGAGTTTTTAGAAGGGGAAATCATAAATTGATTGTTTTACAAGTCAATATCTATTTTGTGGTTATGAGTTGTGGCTTGACTTGTATTACAACATTAGATGCGTGAGATGATGTCGTAAGTGTCATACTCCACGATAAATTTCTTTGAATGCTTCTTTTCAGGTCTTCTGTGTTCAAGCTTTTGAAAAGTAGATTTTTTAGTCACTTAACTATCTCGATATTTCCTTATTTTTATATGTTAGGACAAATCTTATATATAAATTTGTAGGATTTTGATTAGTTTTATAAAGGACCTCTAGATTAAATTTTCTAGCTTTGTCTACAGCTTGAGAGTTCTTATCCTGAGAAGTATGCTCAACATACGTATTTGGGAATATTTGCTTAGAATGGAACAATAATAGTAACAAATTGATAGTATTTTCCTTTATGGTAACAAAATTTCTTGAACCAACGGCTTGTACAAAAATCTATCAAAACATAACTCAACACATTCATGTTTTTAATTATGTTTTGTTACTCTATTTTTTTTTCTTTCTATATACATCACATAACCTTTTATCCTAAAGAAGAGTGGGTCGAGAATGATTTTCCAGAATATAAATTGTATTTTATTTCATAAATTCTATGGCCTCATCAGATTTCATGATAGAGTATAATGGACTATTCCAATGGATGGAATTTCAAGCAAAATTTCAAATGAGGTTTAAGTTTGAAAATCTATGATATAGAATATTTTATTCATTTTTTTTTTTAGCTGGGAACAGGAATAGATTATAAACAGGGATTAATATCAAAAAATAACCGCCTAAGTTTTTCAAATTATTATCTATATATTTTATGAAATTTTCAAATTGTTATTTGAACTTAAATTTTGACACATTTTCAAGATAAATGTGATCCAAAATATCAGTCATATTTCAAAATGATCCACATTTTCAAATAATAACACTTTTATTTATTTTTTTAAAATAAATGTCGTTATTATTATTATTTTTGAATTTTTGAATTAAGGGAATATAAAATGACAGTAATGTACTAATTAATAAATACAGCTATAAAAGACTTTGAATAGATCTCCCTCTTCTCTCGGCAGTTCCTCTTTCCTTAACGGGTCTCTCTCTCTCTCTCTCTCTCTCTCTCAATTTCATACACTGCGCTCTCTCTCTCTCTCTCTCAATTTCATACCCTGCGAAACCCTTCGCGTATATATACAGATATTTATATACGCACAACTTGTGTGTATATACATTTATATATACGCACACTCACTCACTCACTCATGGGTGCGTATCGAGCAGACGACGACTATGATTATTTGTTCAAGGTGGTGTTGATCGGCGATTCCGGCGTCGGAAAATCCAATTTGCTGTCCAGATTCACTCGCAATGAGTTCAGTTTAGAGTCAAAGTCCACAATCGGCGTCGAGTTCGCCACTCGCAGCATCCGCGTCGAGGAAAAAGTCGTCAAGGCCCAGATTTGGGACACCGCTGGCCAGGAACGGTATGACTATGTCATCATTTTGATGAATTATTTTGCAGTTCTGATAATTCTGCATTTCTTTTTTGTTGCACTCAAAGTTGAGATCTCAATTTCTGGCTTGATCGATCTATTTATTTCGGTTTATGATTAGGATTATGGTCTGAGATCCAGGGAGTTGGAATTAACGTGATCTGTTTAGATCTGATGCTTTTGAAGCTTAGATCTCTCTGCATTGTGTATTAATGACCTTTTTCTTAACTTTTTTAGGATTCAGCTGATCTACAAATTTGAACTAACTTGAGTTTATAAAAAAGCTACATTGGTTTTGTTAATGTGATATTTTCATTTAAGGTTTTAGTGATGTTTGTAATTCAATGTATTGTATCATTATGTATTTATTCCATGATTATGTAACGTGTCTTGGGCCAATTTAAGATCGTGTACGAGAACTATGTTCCTGATGATTGTATAGGTGCTCTGATTTGATATTGTGCTTATTTGCTTCGGATAAGTCGAGACTTGAGTATCAAATATGTTCGCATTGCTTGGGAAATTGGATCTAAGGTTCGTAATTTAGCATAGTAAGATAAATTGAACATCAATCATAGTTTTTAATCCTTGTGCAGTTTTAGGTTTTCCAATTTCAGAGTAGTAATTGTGATGAATGGACAAAGGTGAATGATAATCGTAATGATACCGAGCTGTCGATGCCCCATTGAATAAATTTCTGTAGATGGGAATAAGGGTTGCTGACATTTAGTGTTTAAACATAATAATGCAACTTGAAGGAACTAAATGTTTTTTCATTTCATTTACTGAAGACATTGAGTTCTTGCACTAGTAGATATCTTAAAATGGTTGGATGAATCTCTCTGGCAATCTGACTGTCCAACTGCTTTAATTTTTCCATTCCATTGTTTTCTTATAAGATCTTATGAATGTAGCTATCAATGTTCCCTAAGAACATACCTAAAAAAAATGGTTTGGCATACTGAATTATGCGTTGTATCTTTACTTGACGAGGTCACTTATCTTCATATCTCTATGAATTCCGTGGTTCCATGATGTTTTCTTTTAGTTCCACTTAAATCATACTCTCTTTGAAGGCTATAGTTTATATTTTATTCTTATCGTGCTAAAATGGACCGTGGTGATGTAGTGTTAATTGCTCATCTTCATCATAACCTAATCCAGTTTAATATTTAAGCTATATTTGCCATTTCTCTGTATGAAGCCCTGTCTTTCATGTTTTCTTTGCTAAAGATACCGTGCAATCACAAGTGCCTACTACCGAGGAGCTGTTGGTGCATTGCTGGTCTATGATGTCACCCGCCATGTTACATTCGAAAACGTAGAGAGATGGTTGAAGGAACTGAGGGATCATACGGATTCAAACATTGTCATCATGCTTGTGGGAAATAAGGCCGACTTGCGTCACTTGAGGGCCGTTTCGACTGAGGACGCCACGGCTTTTGCTGAAAGGGAGAAGACCTTTTTCATGGAGACTTCAGCTCTGGAATCAATGAATGTGGAAAATGCCTTCACGGAAGTGCTTACACAAATACATCGCGTGGTTAGCAGGAAAGCTCTCGATGGTGGTGATGATCCAGCAGCTTTACCCAAGGGGCAGACCATCAATGTCGGCTCTAAAGATGACGTGTCAGCAGTGAAGAAAGCCGGCTGCTGCTCGACTTAAAGATTCGCTTAGATTGGTAAGCCGATCCACTTTTCTTTTCATTGCAAATGAGTTCAATTATTTCTTACGTGTGGGATGATATCTCTGCTGCTCGGCCTTCACAGTTTTAGTTCATGGGCATGCGAAATTTGTTCAGATTAAGACAATACTCTTAGAGGAAAGTTCTTACTCACTTTCTCGGATTTGTTTTTTTTGAACTGTTATCTTAACTCTACTTGAATTCCTAGTTGTAATATTATAGTAGTATTAGACTCTTAGAAATTTCTTACATGAGATCATGTTTGAGTGTAGACATGTATTTGGAAGTGCAATACATTCTTGTACTCTGAATTGATTATCAAATGTGTGATTTTATTTCAATGAACCTAAACATTCTGTTGAAACAAAGTTTCCTTCTCTGTATAGAAAGTAATTTTGTTTCCCCCTTGTTTAGCATTTCTGGTTTTCAATTTGGCTATACATATATAGATTGGATGGCTAAAAATCCTAGTCAATCGGTAAAAACCGATGAAACAATTTTCCTGGATCAGTTAACTTTTAATTCAAAAATTTATTATTTGTTTTAAATCATCTTATATTCTTAGAATAAAAAAAATCGTCTAATTTTAGAATTACGAAAAAATCTCGTTATTTTTTATATTTGAATTTTTTTATACACATCTTGAACTCATTTATCAATAGTTCGTGAAAGGTGGAGTCCAATTTCTGATGTGGAGTTTAGAATTTGAAAATTATCTATGGGAGTTTGAATTTTGGACTTTAAGTCAGCAATTGGAGTCCAAAAACCTGATCATGTAACTGTTAAGCAATTGAAGATGATGATTTATGGCAATAAAATTAAAATGTGCATTTCCAACATGACCTTTCATGTGTTTAACCGACAGATCATTATGATCAATTGTTGATATTGAAATGGGCATAAAAAATGATTAGTCATGTTGAAACTTCAAATCAGCAATTGGAGTTCGAATACCTAAAATTATTATGGCAATAAAATAATGAGAGTCCAGCCCATTCTATCCCTAATTGTATAATAAAATCTCTTAATACCCCTTAATATAAAATAGTGCCTATAATAGCCCAAAATATAAGAATTGATCCCAAAATATCCCAATAATCTGTCAACTTGCCTGCCTGATATTAATTCTCGTAACTACCACATTTCACATCATTGACATCCATTAATATAGAAGTAGGGTTGAACGAAATTATTTGAAATGTAAACCTTACACGAACATAAAAAAAGAGTAAACCTTACACGAAAAAAAAAGTTCAACGTTTAACGAAAATAATAAAATGAACATGCAAGGGAAAAAAAGAAATTAAATCGAAACATTAAAAAACAAGGGGTCCACGAGAATTAAATTTAATGTTTCACGAACATTAAACATTAAACTTAACGTTACACGAACATTAATTGAAATGAAATATTAAACGAGAATTTAAAGGTGCACGAACGTTATTTTAATGTTAAAAGGTGCACGAACATACCGAAATTCTCGTTGAATATTTATAATTTTTATAAATTCTCGTGTAACCTTTAAAAAGTTAAAATTTTCGTTTAACTATATTTCTTGTGCAATGTAACTATGGAAATCTTCATGTAGCATTTTAAAATAATTTTCGTGTAGCACTTAAAAATAATTTTCGTGTAGCATTTTAAAATAATTTTCGTGTAGCACTTAAAAATAATTTTTGTGCAGCACTTAAAATTTAATTTTCGTGCAGCACTTAAAATTTAATTTTCGTGCAGCACTTAAAAATAATTTTTGTGTAGCACTTAAAATTTATTTTTCGTGGAACACTTAAAATTTAATTTTCGTGGAGCTTTCAGTTTAACAAAATTCCAATTACTAAATTCAAAAAATAATTGTGTAACATTGAACATAATTTCCCATCATCCTGCACAATAAAAGCCAACAAAATACATGCACATGTCTCTTCATATCACTGTTCAAATCATCAATTCATGCTAACTAGTCAAAAAAGGGTAGAAAAGGTTAAAACCTTATATTGAGGGTCACAAAGGCTAATACCTTATATGTTTGGGGGTATATGTGGCCATTCGCTCATAAAATAATTGTCACTCTATTTTACCACTAGTCTTCGAATACCTAAAATTATTATGGCAATAAAATAATTGTCACTCTATTTTACCACTAGTCTTGGTACGGTACGAGAACATCAAAATGTTTGAAAATATCTTGAACTTTTTATTCAAACCTCTATTAAAATTTACTCTTAACTATTATAGTTTTAATTCATTGTATCCAAAAATGAAATAATGTTTTAATTTCCATTTTAATATTTGCAATACTACTTTGTTATTGTTCTGTAATAAGGATTAGTTTTTTTTTTTTTCCAAATGTGTAATTGTATTTCAAATGGTTATGTGGCTGGCTGTTGTATGTGAAGTGCCAATAATATTTGAGTTGACTAATTAAGTGTTGATCCTGTCGTTTTATTTCGATTTTTGATGCTAATATGAAATCCCTTACCTAATGAAAAACAATATAAAAAATACAAGACTAATTATAGGACAAATTACCACCTTTAATATTTTTCATTTACAACATGACTTTTGATCTTCATCACCATCAATTTTAATTTTAACTGAAGGAAGAGACATGTAAAAGGATGAATCTAAGTTTGATCTCGATTTTCATGAATAGAGGACCTCATATTTCTACTTACACATCCATTATTATTGTACTTATGCTCATCTATTTTACGCTTGAGGAATCATTGTGGATATATCGTTGCAATTTTGTTGGTATAAATCTCGAACAATTCATCGATGATTTCAACTCCCAAGTGATTGGTGAGCAATCCCTCAAAAGCCTCCCTGCAGAGTCTAATACAAGTTCTACTTATCATTATCATAGAAAAAATTCCTTCACAAATTAAACTTACTCATTAGATAGTGAAGCCAAAAATCAAACTAACTCATCAACATATATACCAACTATTTTCTATTGTGCAACACAGACTTTAATTAAACCAAAATTATTGTATGTTTCAAATCATAATTAATTTATGGTATAATTTCAATGACATTTTTCATTTTTTGACAATCAAGTATTTGTTTTCCAATTTTGATTATCTATGTTTTAATTTTTTCCAATTTCAGTCCATTTTGGTCGGAATTTTCAAAATTACTGATGTGGCCGTCAAAAATTCAGATATGGTAGCCAAAATTCGAAAACCACGTCAACGATTTTTAAAATTCTAACCGAAAAAGACTGAAATTGGAAAAAAAATTAAAATATAGAGAACTAAAATTAAAAAACAAATATTTGGTTGTAAAAAAATGAAAAATACCTTACTTACATGACCAAAATTGAAATTAACCCTTAATTTATTTTAGTCTAGAATAGGGTTTCCCCAACCTACAACTACCTGACTCGTATACAATTTACCAAGTTAATTTAAGGGTTAAATGTAAAAATCAACATAAAGTATGACCGTTATTCAATTTGCAATCTAAACTTTTTTTTTTTTTTTTTTAAATCTAGTTGCAACCTGAAGTTCAAGAGTTTCTTAAAGTGCAAATTAAATTTTTTTTTCTGGCAACTTTTCTAGCAAAATGCACATCATATGACTTGCATGTGACTTTTAGAATGATAAAAACAACCTGAAATTAATACGACCTTGTTTTCAATTTGAAACTTAATTTTTTTTTTCTGAAATAACAAATTTATCCTTTGAAAATCATGTGTTGTACATTTCGTCGGAAAAAGAAGTTTAGGTTGCACTTTGAAATTTTTTTAATCTTCGGGATGGTAATCGGATAAAAGAAAACTTTTAGATTGCAAATTGAAAACAATGATAATTTAGGTTTTACAATATTTAACCCTTGATTTAATATTGATAAAACAAGAAATAGATGATGCATGGATCACTTACCTTATCTACCATGTCCATGAGTTTTGCAATACAAGCTATGTGCCTAAAATAATACCAATAATATATATACATACTCTGCAATATCGGGAGCTTCTTGATTCTCACACTCATGTGATTAACTGCATTTTCGACTTCATAATACATATCTATGTCCCATAAAATGTGCTGTAGCTCTTAGTTTGAGTACTGAGATATTATTGAAGCTCGTCAATTGTAAAAAATATAGTTGTTGAAACCAGATTTTAATTAAGAGGGTAGGTCGAGGTAATCCACTTTCCAACAATGAAGATGACTTAGGGTATGTTTGTTTGGAGACTCATGAGTCAGGATTTGAGATTTCAAAATCTCAAATGTTTGTTTGTTAGGAGATTTAAATTAGGATTATAAAATCCACTCAAATGCTACTTTATTTAAAGAAAACATAATAATTAACCCTACACTCTAACCTATTAATACAAAAATTTCAATACACACCTAAATTTCTACTATTACAATCATCCAATCATTACTATTACATCAACTAATAATATAATATTACACTTACTAATCCTACCCTATAAAGTCTCATTACAAACACAGATTTTAATTATTAACCTTTATTTATAAACCCCAAAATTTCAAAATCGAATTTCCCTAATCCTACATAATGTCCAAACAAACATACCCTTAACTTCTTTCCAACATTGCATATAGACACTTTAAATTTTAGCAATCATTTCTCTTGAAATTATATATATATTTTTTGAGATATGACCTTTCTTTCTTATTTTCTTCAATCTCATATGCACACTACACCCTACACTAGTAATATTTTAATGTTTGGTTGGCCGAGAAAATGGGCTCTACCAATTTTGCCATTTTTCATGCTGCTATCTATGATTGATTAGATTGATTAGCTAGTTTGGATTACCATATTTAGATATTTTGCCATATAATAATAAAAATCTGAGAAATCAAGGACACCATGCACTCATTGACATGTTTCTATAAATAGAGATACCATGCATCTGTCATTGTATAGTGGGGAAAAAGAAAAAAGGTTAGAAAAGAAGAGAAGCAAAAGCCAAAAAAAGAAAAACAACAACAATTCATCTCCCCAAATATGGCATTGCCTAATGAAATAGCAAATTCATCCACACAAGAGATTCTTGATGCCCAATCTCACGTGTGGAACCAAATTCTAAACTTCGTAAACTCTTTAGCCCTCAAATGTGCGATCCAATTAGGCATACCTGATATAATCCACAAACACAAGAAGCCAATGACTATTTCCGAATTAGTCACCGCCATCCCCATCAACAAAGCCAAATCCAACGACCTTTATAATCTCATGCGAATTCTAACGCATTCCAACTTCTTCATGTCCACTGAAGACGAGGCTTACTGTCTCACACGGGCCTCGTGTCTGTTGCTGAGAGACGAGCCCTTGACCATGGTGCATATGGCGCTTCTCACAATCAACCCGATCCAGATGGATCCGGGGCACCACATGAGCGAATGGTTCCAGAACGAGGACTCCACCCCATTTGTTACCAAACAAGGGAAGCCATTTTGGGAGCATGTTGGGGGTGATGAGGATTTGAATGAGCTGTTCAATAACTCCATGGCTGGAGATGCTGGACTTGTGACTAGCATACTTGCTAAAGATTGTAGACATGTTTTCGAGGGTTTGAAATCAATGGTGGATGTGGGAGGTGGCAACGGGGCCATAGCCAAGGGCTTTTCCGATGCCTTTCCAGGATTGAAATGCACTGTGCTCGACCTTCCACAAGTTGTTGCGGGCTTGGAAGGGTCCCACAATTTGAGCTTCATTAGTGGAGATATGTTTCAGTTCATTCCTCATGCTGAAGCCATTTTCTTTAAGGTATATTTATCAAATTTGGTTTTAATTATGAACGATTATGGATATACTGATAATGATAAATGCAGGCGGTATTTCACAACTGGGACAATGAGAATTGTGTTAAAATACTTAAAAGAAGTAAAGAAGCAATAAATGAGAGCAAAGACAGTGGTGGAAAGGTAATCATTGTTGATATAGTTGTGGATGGGAAAAAAGAAGAGCATAAGGGAACTGAAACACTACTTTGTGCGGATATGTTAATGATGATTTTGCTCAAAGGGAAAGAGAGAACTGAAAAAGAGTGGGCTAAACTCTTCTTTGATGCTGGCTTTGGAAACTATAAGATTTCTCATGTCTTAGGGATGAGGTCTGTGATTGAGGTTTTCCCATGATTTTATTTTCATTTGCAAGACTAATAATGGGGAAATACTTGTTGTATTTCATTCTATCATTTTACTTTTTCTAAATTCAGTCTTTAAATTGTAGTAACTTTTATTCAAATGGTCATATGGCAGACTATTGTATGTGAAATACGAGTGATATATATTTGGGTTCCATTGTTTTTATTTCAATTTTTTATGTTAATATGAAATTCCTTACCCATTTAAAAAAGAAGGTTAATTAGATTAACAGAATATATATTGTAAATGAAAAAAATAAATAGAAAGAAAGTTAAAGGTGGCCAATGATCCATGCACTTAACCATTTCGTTTTTAGCTAATAACGAAATCATGCAATCATGAAATTTCAACCAACCACAAGTAAAATGTCAATACAACTCCAACAATTTTATTTAACAGATATGACAAAAGGCATATTATTATTTGGAACTAAGGAAAAGACATGTAAAAGAATGACAAGAATTATTATGGATTAATCATTGTAAGGGTCCAGAAAAACAGGTGAAGCTGCAATCTTTCTTCTCATATTAGTTATATGAAAAATTCATCCATGATTTCAACTCTAAAGTGATTGACGAACAATCCTTCATGAGCTACCATATAGAATAAATAAACAATTAAAGTTTTATTGGGTTTCAACCCAACTTGCTTGCCATTCAATTAGACTTTAATCCATTCGAGATACAGTAGGCCCGAATCGATCCAACCCTGGCTGTGTGAACCTATTTTTGAGCAGGGATGGATATATTTATATGTATAATTTTTTTATATTTTTTATTTATATCAGTAATTTATAAAAAATTGTCGTCTTACTTATCTCGTAGAATTTTGTCTATTACTTTATAAAATTTAGCTCTTATTATTTTATGTTGTAACATTATGAAAAATTCACATCGATTTAACTCAAAATCTAATGATTTTCTGCAAATTAACATGAGGTTATATTTGAGCTTGAGTAGAGGATCATTATAATATAAATTTCATATATTTTGGTTGAGAAATAAAAAAAAATGAATTTTGAATTTTGGTGGAGAAGAGTTTTCTGACAAGAGGTGCCGCCGATGACATTTACTTTTAGTTATTTTCAACAATGTTTTTTTTTTTTTTTAAATTTGGAAGAAAAAATCGTTGTGGGTTGAATTTATTCATCTTCGTGAAGTTTGACAAGAAAAAAAAAAAAGAGAAATCAGTGTTTGTCGGCGGCGCGATGGTGGGAGCAAGGTAGGAGATGAAGATGATACAGCAAATATGAAACTCAAATTAATTAAAAAAAATTAAAATGTAGAATTACCTAAAAGTAAAATACTTGAATGGTAAAATTCATTTTATCCAACCTTCAACCTTTTCTACAATGAACAACCAAGCTATGCATGCTCACGAAGATCACTTCCACATATATGGTGAGACAAACGAATCTAAGTGAAATTATAAATTCCACATTAAAAACATTCTTTTAAGTGGATCTAGTTCCATTTTCCCATCATACTAGAAAAATCGTCAATTTGAGACACACCACATCAGTAAAAGGCTTCATATCAACAATTAAAAATGAAAACAAAATTCTTGATGAAATCAAAAAATTTTAAAATTAAAGGATCATTATAAAAACTCGTAAAACTACTATCATTTACCAAAAAAATGGACAATATTAAAGTTATAAGATCAAGTTGAAAATTTCTCATAATAAGATGGAGTCATCACAAGCTTCTATTGGATTACTCAGTTAGTTGTTATACGATTGGAGCGATGAAAATTGTGTAAAAATACTGTCCGTAATTCCGAATAAGAACAATGGTGGAAATAGTGGTGGATAGAAATGAGAAGAAAGATGAGTATGAGGCAGCTCACACACAACTCTTTTTCGATATGCAAATATGCAATGGTTCAAATCAACGGAAAAGAAAGAATTCAAAAAAAAGTGTTTGAAAATATTTTGAACTTTTTATTCAAACCACTCCTAAAATTTACTCTTAATTAATAAAGTTTTATCTCATGGTATCCTAATTATGAAACACACGGTATTTTTTTATACCAAACATGAGTTTGATTTCTATTTTAACATATACAATGTATAAGCTCCTTCCATAAAATAAATTAATGACACTCTGTTACCTCTAGTATGAATATAAGCCTACCAAAATGTTGAAAATATCATAGAAATTTGTATTGTATGAAAAATTAATTTTTGATGATCTTTATATGTTGAAAACTAAAGTACTTTCGATGGGTAAATGAGAAAATTTAATAAGAAGCAATATTTGGTGGGGTAAATAAAATGATCATATATACATATGGATGACCAATAGTTGTGGTGCCATACCAAATAAAGTAAAAGGGTCCACATATCTAAATTTGGTCAAAGGTTGACCGGTGAATGGGTGGTCCTAATGCTATCTGTTTCCATTAATCAAGTTCGATCTTGCCGGCCAACTACCACATATATACATCTAATTTTATAATATATAATTATAAATTTCACTTGTTCTGTTTATTATCCAAACTCTCAATAAAACTGAAGCATATACATATTCTCCAACAACAAATTCATTTTCCAAATATTTGCATCAGATGATAAATTTTTTAGTAAGTCTCTTGTGAGCCTGTTTTACGAAATTTTAATGTATTGTGTGAGACGGGTCAACCCACAACCCAATTACCCACCATCCAAACTCTACAATTCACATATTGATTGTGGGTAATGGGGCTCCGTTTCACGAAAACTATCCGTGAGACCGTTTCACATGAGTTTTTGTGTAAATTTTTTGCAATATTAAGAAATCAATCTTTTACCATAATTGAATTAAAAATAGATGATAAAAAACTATAATTATAATATTAAGATTTTAAAGTATCTGATAATTTTGAAAATTATAATTAAAATATTATGATCATTTTAAATAACACAAATAACAAATTAGAATACAAAAATTACTCAAGTAGTTATAAAATGACCAAATACATGTGTTAATAAATACAAAACTTATTTTAAGAAAAAATATATATATATATATATATATTGCATAGTCTAAATTAAGAAAATAATTAGTTTTAAAGACTAATAATAAGTTCAATTATTAAAAAAAATTAAAGCTTAATAAGTTTAAATAATATAAAAGATGGTTGAGTTTGTTGTCTCTGGGTAGTATCGACAAATTGGGTTGAATTAAGCCAAAATTTTCAACTAAGTATATCGATTGGGTAAGATTTTGCAAATAAAAAAGTGAAGTTGTCGAAATTGTCACATAAATATCTGAATTTATATATTATTTAAATGGATTGTACAGTAACCAACCAAAAGGACCTCACCTACCCTTCATTGCCTTCAATCACCCACCACTCCGTCCACCTACCAATCCGTCCAATAAATGATTTTGATATGTGTGACATTCTACAAAATAAATAAAAATTGATTGTTAATTTTTGTTTTTTGAAAAGTGTGTTCATGTCATATATATCAATATCATATAAATTATGGTACAAGTACAAGTATATGAAATCTGTGCAGCCGTTGTCATAGACTTTATATATAGTCATTGCACGGCCAACCGACATATGCCACTTGACTTGTTCAGTTTACTATTCAAAGACATTTTCCAGAAATGGCATCGCCTAATGCAGTTGCAAATCCATCGACACAAGAGGTTGTTGATGCTCATACTCATGTGTGGAACCACATTCAAAGCTACATAAACTCCATGTCCCTCAAATGTGCTGTTCAATTAGCCATACCTGATATAATCCACAAACACAACAAGCCTATGACCATTTCTGAATTAGTCACCGCCATCCCCATCAACAAAGCCAAATCCAACGACCTTTATCATCTCATGCGGCTTCTAACCTACTCCAACTTCTTCGACAAGGTCATCATGTCCACGGGTGACGAGGCTTACCGTCTCACACACGCTTCTCGTCTCTTGCTGAGAGACGAGCCCAGCACCTTGGTGCACATGGTCCATCTCATGCTCGACCCGGTTCTGATGGATCCGGGGCAGCATATGAGCGAGTGGTTCCAGAACGAGGACTCCACTCCATTTGTTACCAAAGAGGGGAGGACTTTCTACGAGCATGTAGGGGGCAATCAAGATCTCAATGTGTTGTTTAACAAGTCCATGGCTGGAGATGCTAGACTTGTGACTAGCATACTTGCTAAAGATTGTAGACATGTTTTTGAGGGTTTGAAATCAATGGTGGATGTGGGAGGCGGCAACGGAGCCATAGCCAAATGTCTTGCCGATGCCTTTCCTGGATTGAACTGCACTGTGCTCGACCTTCCACATGTTGTTGCAGGCTTGGAAGGGTCCCACAATTTGAGCTTCATTGGTGGAGACATGTTTCAATTCATTCCTCATGCTGATGCCGTTTTCTTTAAGGTATAACAATTTTAGGGTTTAATTATTTTTGCAGGAATTTAGTTTCTGATAATGACTGATTAATGCAGGCGATATTCCACAACTGGGACGACGAGAGCTGTGTTAAAGTGCTTAAAAAATGTAAAGAAGCAGTAGGTGGGAGGAATGGTGGAAAGGTGATTATTGTTGATATGGTTACGGATGATAAGAAAGTGGATGAGCGAAGTGAAGCGATACTGCAAGCAGATATGATAATGATGATGTTGTTGAGAGGAAAAGAGAGGACCGAGAAAGAGTGGGCTAAGCTCTTCTCTCATGCTGGCTTTCCACACTATAAGATAACTTATGATTTAGGGATGAGGTCTGTGATTGAGGTTTTCCCATGATCATTATGTTTTTCATTTGCAACACTACTTTGTTATTGTTCTGTGATAAGGACTTTAGGTTTTTTTCCAAATGTGTAATTGTATTTCAAATGCTCATGTGCCTGCCTATTGTATGTCAAGTACCAATAATATTTATTTCGATTTTCTATGCTACTATGAAATCCCTTAACCCATTGAAAAAAGAAAAGAAATACAAGATTAATTACACAACAAATTACCACATTTAACATTTTTCGTTTACAAACATGACATTTGATCTCTTGAGGAAATGGCCTTGAATACACAAACCCATTAAGTAATATGCGGCTGTTACACAATTTTTTATTTGAAAACTCCAATACTACACAATTTGAATTTAGAATTACCAAAATTACACATTTTGTATGTTTGAGTCAACGATTTTAACGGTGCACAGTGAAGACTTTAGTTTGGTGTTTGAAAAGTAACATGACATGACATAGCACTACAAGAAAACTGTCAAATTCCAACGGTAGAAAATCCGTTGGAATATGGTGTTTTTCCGTTGAAATCATCAATTCCAACGGTAATTCCAATGGAATTTGCGCCGTTGGAAAAGTGGGCGTTGGAATTTCAAAATTCCAGAGGAATTTCCAACGGTAATAACATTCCAACGGTAATTCTAACGTCATCATGTCGTTGGAATCCTTTGTTGTTGGAAAAAGTTCCAACGCCATTTCCGACGGTATTTCCAACGGTAAAATATCGTTGGAATTATTCCAACGGCGTTTCCAACGTTTTTTTGCCGTTGGAATTGTTAGTTGAAATTTGAAATTCCAATGACTTGTTTCCAATGGAATTTGTTTCCAACGGTGTTTCCAACTGAATATTTCCATCAGAATTTGTTTTCATTTTAAGAATTCCAACGGCACGTTTCCGTTGGAATTTGCCAACGATAATTCCAATAGTAATTATATATTAATAATTTCCGTCGGAATTTTCAATTTAAGAATTCCAACGACTAGTTTCCGTTGGAATATTCCAATTGCAATTCCAACACCATTTTTAACATTGGAATTTTGTATAATTATTTTTTGTACCTATATAAAGAAATATTGTAATGGTAATAAAAGTAATGTAAACATTCAACAAAATACAAGCTAAGTCTTAAACATCATCAACATTAATAAGTCTCAAACATCATCAACATCTGATGTAACAACATAAAATAAGTCTCAAACATCATCAACATCAATACTCATCATCATTTACCATTTTCATCACCAACAAAAGGAAACAAGTTAACTTCATAACATAAATAATATGTTTTAAAGACCATCATCATCATCAATACCCATATCTCCATCCTCCTCATTTTCATTACCCACAACTTCATCAACATTAGCCACATTCTCACCTTCACAAGGGGGAGCCACGTCTATTGAAGAAGTATTAGGGGTGAGAGATCCATTGTTCAACTTCGCAAAAAGACTACGAAAGGAAGCCAATTCACTCTCAACAACACTCAAACGAGATTTTAACACTTGAACTTCAGCATTAGTAGCGTGAGTGATCTTACTTCTTGCGTTGGATCTCGAATCCAAAGATGTATAGAAAGCTGCTTCCGATCCAAATCCATAAGACCTGCCTCTCTTGTTATTCCCTCCATTAGCCTCATAAAAGACAGTAGAATCATCGATGTCAGATTCATCTACACCTTCAGATAGTCTAGTAGCCTTCAACGTCTTGTACTTGTTCTGCATATAGTTTCAAATAGGTATGAAAATAATTTTTTTTAAGCATAGAAAATCAGAAAATAGAAATGTATATAAATGTATCATTCTCATATCCACTTGTTAAAAATTTAATTATCATGCTATAAAGATACTTACATAAACTCCCTCGGCTCTCGAGTTTCGCAACTCACCGGTTTCCTCATCATAATTGAGTCTCAGAAAAACCTCAGGGACGGTAGCATCTCTACCTAACTCAATTTCCTAAGATCGAAGATTAAAAAGAAAATTATATGACCAAACTACGAAAAGCATAAGTAGTAGCTAGTAAGCATAAGATTCATAGAAAGCTAACTATTGAAAGTTTCAACATCCATAATATAGGATGCATACAAGTGAATGCTAAGTCATTTCAAAGGATGCATTACGTACCTTCTAATAGATGATTGAATGTTGTCTTTATAGATGAGATGAAGTAATTGCACCGTTGGAGAAGTTTCGCAGCCAAATCATCCACAACTTGTATTTTATTTTCGATCTCTTCCAGCATAATAAAACAAGAATCACAAGAATTATTAGTCAAGCTTTGCAAACTGATTCTTTAAATGGATTTATAGCTAATTTCATCTTATCAGATGGGGACAAAAAATATCAGCCTTTATACATAGAGATTCATCTTATGGATTGAATATCATGAGCAATCTTAACATTAGCATATTCATCCTATCGCATATACAATAAAATATCATCGAGCATATTCAAAATACTTCTAACTTTTACTAAACACAATAAAGCAAAATATCATGAGCATATTCATCTTATCTCATATACAGAGATAAACAGCCTTTACTGTTGCTAAAAGAAAGACCAACAATCTTTACCAAAGTGAATAGCAGTGGCAGCGGGAGAAAGACCAACAGCGGCGGAGCACAGAGCTAGTAAGGGAGCAAAACACATATGCTTTCGATGAGTTCTCTCTGTCTTATTTCTGCTCCTCTAATATACGGATATGACTGCATGTTTTGGTGACCAAATAAGTCTACAAGTTGTTTGTGGGTGATGGGGCTCCGTCTCATGAAAACTATCAGTGAAATCGTCTCATATAAGTTTTTGTGAAAAAAATAAAAGAAAAGTTTATATCTAACTAATGTAAATATATTTATCTGACTCCCTAAAATTGAAATTATGTAAATCATGACATGTACCCGTGTCGTAAAATATTGTAATTTATTACATGGCCCGACTATTTATATATTTTCTTGAATTATAGTAAAAAAATTATATTTACCAATTTGTAAATCGAAGGAAAAAGCCCAATTGGGAAATTATTTACCAAGCTTTTTTCTTTCTTTCGAATTTAATCAAATTATAGATTTTTAGTTCGATTACAGTTTTGGTCATGATATTGGGTTTGGCTAGCTTAAAGTACTCAAAGTTTGATATCTTTCTTTCAACTAACGTTTAATTAAATATATCTCTCATCAGTAACCAACAAATTAATTATTTATATAATATTTAATCCATTGCATTCAACAAAAAATATATTCATATAGAGGTGAATTTTGATAAGTCTGATGGAACTTGAGTCCATGATTGTTGAAATTTTGAACCTCAATCATGACTTTTACAAATTGAAGAAAAATTATTAGATATCCTATAACTAAGCAAGAACACAAATAGGCAAACGATTCACTTCTAGCTCAAAACCTAGGCATATATTCATTTAAAGTTGATTTATAATTAGCCAGTTAGGTAAATATAGATTAAAACTCAAAGCACATATTGAATTAATTGTGACATGACATTAGTTATATCTTTAATAAGAATTTTCAGAAACACTATATCTTAAGAATTGACACGATCTGATTTTAATTAATTATATCTTAATTATATTTATTTATTTACTTATTTAATTGATTACTCACAATTATTGGACTTCTCGCACATGGGGAGTTTCATCACCCTAAACAATTATTTACCATTAGAGCCCACATTTTTTTATCGATAGTGAAAGAAAGTATTTTCTAAAAGAAAAGGAATCGTATAGACTAGATGTGATTATAAATATATAGCTTGACAGATATGAAGAGAAGACCAAAACTAAAATGATTGTAGTGGTAGGCCCATACAATTGAAATAAGGGATCCCGTCCACTGTACACAATTTTTAAATAAAATGGAAAAAAATACACTGAAATATAAGTTATTTTAAAAAGTACACTTAAATATAGTGAATGTTACCAAAATACCACATTTTTTTACTAGTCTTCATGTGAATAGTGTATAGATGTGATTGTTTCAGTCAGTAAATAAGTCATACCCCAAATATATATTTTTGGATATTCGTTAAACCCTAAAAAATAAGGGTTTAACGAAGAATATGGGATCATTTTTGATATTTTCGTTAACCCAAAAAAATGAGGGTTTAACGAAAATTAAATCATATTTTCGTTAATTTACAATTTTCGGTAAACCCTTATTTTGTGGGGTTAACGAAAATATCGAAAATTATAATTATTGTTCGTCAAACCCTTATTTTTTTAGGGTTTATCGAAAATATCCAAAAAATATATATTTTCGTTAAACCCTCAAAAAAATTAAAAAAATAAGTATTTAACGACCTCTAAAAATTACAATTATTGTTCGTTAAACCCTAAATGTTGGGGTTTAACGAAAATTTTAAATTATACCATTATTTTCGTTAAACCCTAAAAAATTAGGGTTTAACGAAAATATCAAAAACTAGGTTAATTTTCGTTAAACCTCCAAAATTAGGGTTTAACGAAAATATTTTCCTAAGTTTAACGAAAATTAAACCTAGGAAAATATTTTCGTTAAACCCTAATTTTGGAGGTTTAACGAAAATTAACCCCTACTTACCTAATTTTATTTTATTTTACCCTATTCCTTTGATATAGCAAATCGTTCTCAATTAAGTCGAAGGAAATATTATTGAAACTTAACAAAACAAAAAAATGTATTTCTTTATTTCTTTTTTATCATTATCATACACTATGGTCACCATATATTTGACCATAAAAGGAATATTATGGTCCCCACCACCCCCACAACCACCTATCACTATTCTACTTTAATGGACAATTTAATATGTATAGGACAAAAATTGAGAACCTAGCCTTTAACGAAAAATTTTGAAAAATTTCATCCCCTTCTCCACTACCTCTCTCTCTCTCGGCTCCTCTCTTCTCTTGTTTGGAGAATTTTTTTTTTGTTTGGGTTCTTTTGTTGTGAAAAGTTCGTGAAGTGCATTGCCGGAATAGTTCGTGAAACCCATTGCCGGAAAAGTTCGTGAAATGGCCGAAGTAGAGGTTAGAATCTCAACCAATATACTTTAATTTTGTATATGTTGTAATTTAGAATTTATGTTCAAATACATGTTGGTTTATTGTATATGTTGTTTGTTTGTTGAATTTATGTATATATGTTATAGGGTTTGTGATATATTATTATTCATTCATTAGGATATATGATTTATTTATTAGGATATATGATTTATTTATAATGTTTTTGTGGTATAGTATTGTTGATTAATTAGCACTATGTATATGAACGAGAATATATGAATTTGTGAATTAGGGTTGAAGTTGTTATATTTAATTAGATTAGGGTCAAATTATATGGATTAAGAAGAAGATTGTTCGTGAATTGAAGGTAATTGTTCGTGAAACCTTTAAAATGAAGGTTTAACGAACAATTACCTATTGTTCGTTAAACCCTATAATTATAGGGTTTAACGAACAATAGGTAATTGTTCGTTAAACCTTCATTTTATAGGGTTTAACGAACAATAGGTAATTGTTCGTTAAACCTTCATTTTAAATTATAGGGTTTAACGAACAATAGGTAATTGTTCGTTAAACCTTCATTTTAAAGGTTTCACGAACAATAGGAAATTAATCGCGCAGCCTTAAAAATCAAGGCTTAACGAACAATTACCTATTGTTCGTTAAGCCTTGATTTTTAAGGCTGCACGATTAATTTCCTATTGTTCGTGAAATTCTTTGTTAAATAATTAAAAATGTTCTTGCATAATTAATTATTTTGTCGATTCTTTTTAATTAATTATTTCCTATTGTTCGTGAAATTCTTTGTTAAATAATTAAAAATGTGCGTGCGTAATTAATTAATTTTTCGATTCCTTTTTAATTAATTATTCATTCTTCGTTAAATAATTAATAATATTTTGCATAATTATTCATTTTTTTGAATTACTTATTCATTCCCTATTAATAGGTATATATATGTATGTTAAATAATATTATGCAAGCCAATTTTTTAGATTTTTGTTGTCAAGCTTTATTTTTTGAATTCTTGTTCGTATGTTTAATTATTTAATTATTTCGTTGTTTGTAAAATGTATAGTTGGAATTGGAGTACGTTCGTGAGGCATGTCAGGGTACTGTCGCGTACATCAATGGTTAAGTTCGTCTCGCGGTGCTCGTTGAGATCAAGGAACGACTTCGATTGTTCGGGAGACAGTGTCTACGTGACTTTTTCAAGACTCCATTTGGACATTTTTTGATTTGGAAGACGGAAAACGAGTCTTGCAAGGCCTTTTTGCACGTCCTCATGTCATATGAGGTGTGTGGGCAGACGATTCCTGTCCATGAGAGGTGGTTTGCTATTGGGCAGGATCGGCGTATTTGTCGGTTCGGGAGGAGAGAGTTTGCCCTCGTAACTGGCTTGAAGTTCGGTGACTCGGGTTTCAACCCGAATTTGGAGCACACCCCACCACAAGGTGCAGTGTACTGGAGGGTGCACGCCGAGTCAACTAAGGTCACCGTGTCTGAGCTCCGTGATCGATACACCTCCGGCGAGTTTGACGATAGTGAGGAGGATACAGTGAAGATTGCCAAGATTTTGATCCTCCACCTCATAGTGCTCGGGGTGGACGCCGGCAAGTCAGTTGTCGACATGTGGATCTGGGCGCTGGTGGAGCTGGAAGATATGTGGGAGAGCTATCCATAGGGGAAGATCAGCTTCCTCAGGCTTCTACGGTACATGGATAGGTTACCGACCACTATTCCCATCTGGAGAGGTGGATATCACTACCATTTTTACGGATTCTCGACAGCCCTGCTGGTATGTCCCTACTAAATTATTACCATAAACTTTAGTTTATTTAATGTATTTTTCGTAATCTAATTAAAAATATGTCCTCTTCAGATATAGGCTTTTGAGGCGATCCTCATTTCCTCCTCATATGCTGGGGTCAGATTGAACATACCGTTAGATATGCCCCGGTGTCTGAAGTGGGGTTTGAAGAGATCCGAGTACGACGTTGCACCTTTACTACAGGGCCAGGTATTTTCTATTTATTTATTTATTACCATAAATTGCAATTAAATGGCTACATCAACTCGTAAATGTATTACTTCTGATATTCATACGATTCAATCAATAGGTCGAGTGTTGTTTGACGCTCGTGCCCACAGATGACGAAAGACTTCAGAAATACTGGGAGGACATCGATGACGATATCTCCGAGGGGGTCCAGATGGTCCAGCAACGGCGTGGCCATTGGACTAATTCGTCTGCTCGTAGGGCACCCTCTACATCCACTACTGATCCTACAGATGTCGGTCCATCTAGCACACGTACGGTTCGCAGAGGCCGAGGACGGGCATCTGCTGTTCGGGCAGGCCCGAGGAATGTGCGTGCAGATACCACTGCAGCTGAGGGCGATGACAGAGGCCCATCAATCCGACCATCTATCCCGTCATTCGACGACGCTCCTACTGATCGCGAACAGAGCTCAGGTACGAGTGACGACCTGTTTACTCGATTGACAGGATGGATGGGGACTCGATTCGAGCAGGAGTACTCCAAATTACGAGAGGACATCACTTATGATCTGTCCCGCCGAGTGGATGACACCATGCCTACTTTGATCGAGGGTCGTGTTAGGGAGTATTTCACTAAGATTATGAGTGAGCGGACACAGCAACAGGCCTTCCACACACCAGCAGCTCATACTAGGGCCTTTCCAGAGGGCACGAGCGCACCCTCGGTTGTACCTATTGATTTCAGTGCAGTTCAAGGGTCGGGATCAGTCCCACCTCCTGCCGTCCCAGATGTCGAGGCCGTTGGACCTATGGCGCGACGCAGAGTTCCATCTGCAGTTGTGCGCAGTCCCTTTCTATCGGATGAGTCTTCTAGAAGGACGGGCATCGCGTTCGATGAATTCAAGACCTACTACATGAGTGATGACTCGAAAGTGGAAACGTAAGCTTTTGTCATCTTTCATATTTCTTCCGTTACACTTTTTTGATTTCAACATTGTTGGTTTCTTGTTTAGCGTCTAACACTTGATTACGTTCTTTTCATGGATTTGTTGCAGGCACAACGTCGGTGTCGGTCTGCCCGTCGGGCTAAGTTTCTTCAAAAATTTCATTGATCCGAAGTTGGAAATGGATTTCGAGGTAATACTTAGTCTTTTACTGTTTGATAACAATTTGATTTGGAAACAGAGCCAGGAACTTTAAAATTCATTGCTCTCAAATACAGGCTCTCGATGCGTACCTTGGCGTATTACAGAGCTGTCCAGAGGCAGCTAACGTACATTCCAGGTTCCAAATGAACGGAAAGCTCCAGTTGGTGGATACCCATCTGTTCGTAAGTTACATTCAAACTTTTTTTTGTATTAATACATTATTTGAAATCAAACTTCCATTGTATTATCGGATCAATGAGATATTGCCACTGATCATCAATTGTCGTAAATGTAGGAAACATGTGAAGAGATTTGGAGGACAAAGCATGATGGCGAGGATGACGATGTCAAATACTTGCCGGGGGTCAAAAAGACGTTCACGTCGGAACAGATGGAGCTACTCGTGCCTTATGTACGAGGATCGAGGCCAAAGTGGAATTTCATTAAGCCCTGATGGGAAGACATAATGGTGGTAAGTATAAGAAATGGCTCCAGTCGGTATTGTTTTAATTTTTTTCAAGGTCTTGTCGATCTTGTTCAATGATTATTTTTGTCACAATTGTAGATATGGACGGTAATGAACCTGGACGGTCATTGGGTTGCATGTTCTATAGACCTCGAGCAATCGAGGATCTGCTTAGCCGACAGCTTCAGACATCGGTACACTTCAGAGCTCGTCCAGCACCGGATGAGACAGACCCTCCCACTCCGTCGCATTATGCCACGACTGTTGGAGTACTGTGGCTTTTATGAAAAGACATTTGCTCAGGGGCGAGCTATCCCACAGGGTGTCGATGAGTTCCAATTGGCCCTATTAAGCGAGAATATTTGCTACAGGCAGAACGATAACCAATCATGTGGGGCTTGGTCGTTACTCGCAGTTGAGAGTGGGATGTTGCAGGAGTGGCCAAGGACGACACTTAAGACACAAAAAGGGATCAATGCTATCCGGAAGAGGATGACCTTCATTGTGTATAGAAACTCTACTGCCAGTGACACCATACCTCTCAATTTTTTTGAGCACTAGAGTACTTGTTTATGGGATGGAAGACCGAATTTATCAAATGTAGTAATAATTAAAGTTCGCTTGTGGTTCGAAACTAAAGTTTTAGTATTACGATCCTTTGCACTTTTTAAGTTTTTATTATACGACTGATGGAGTGGTACATAATAATTAATTTGAAAGGAATAACAAAGTTAGATGTAAATTAAAAAAAAATGAATAATTAATTAAAAAAATGACTATTTATGCAACATATTATTAATTATTTAACGAATAATTAATCTTGATTTGAAAACAACATTGAACGAATAATTGCACATGTGTGAAAAATTAATTATTTAATTATGTAATTATGTAATTATTTATTATTAGATAAGTTAGTCGCAATTTTTTAACAAATGTAATTAGTTAATTATGTAATTATGTAATTATTTATACGTGTCGATAATTAGTTATTTAATTATTTATTATTATTTATGTAATTATTTAATTATTTATTATTAGATAAGTTAGTCGTAATTTTTTAACAAATGTAATTAGTTAATTATGTAATTATGTAATTATTTATACGTGTCGATAATTAATTATTTAATTATTTATTACTTAATTATGTAATTATTTAATTATTTATTATTAGATAAGTTAATTGCAATTTTCGAACAAATGTAATTAGTTAATTATGTAATTATGTAATTATTTATACGTGTCGATAATTAATTATTTAATTATTTATTACTTAATTATGTAAGTATTTAATTATTTATTATTAGATAAGTTAATTGCAATTTATTTAAGAATGTAATTAGTTAATTATGTAATTATGTAATTAATTATTTAATTATTTAATAATTTATTATTTTCAGGTCGTGTGAATATTTATTTAACAAATGTAGTAATTTAATTACTTAATTGTTTAATTAAGTAATTATGTAATTATGTAATTAATTAATGTAATTATTTAATTTTGTGATTATTCAATTATTAAATATTAAATAATCAACTATTTAAAAATTTAATAATTTGATAGATTAATTGTTCGTTAAACCTAAAAAAAACAAGGCTTAACGAACAATTGGGTAATTGTTCGTTAAACCCTATAATTGTAGGGTTTAACGAACAATTACCCAATTGTTCGTTAAGCCTTGTTTTTTAACCCTATAATTGTAGGGTTTAACGAACAATTACCCAATTGTTCGTTAAGCCTTGTTTTTTAAGATTTAACGAACAATTACCCTATTGTTCATTAAACCCTATAATTGTATGGTTTAACGAACAATAGGGTTTAATTCTTCGTTTAATATTTAATCCCAATATTTGTAGGGTTTTAATCTATGAATATTGTTCGGTAAGCGTGGATTTTTAAACAAAACATTTTGGATATTTTTTCTTCAATAATTTTTTTTATTTTTCAACGAATTTTTGGCTTCTGTTTACACAATATTAAACGAATAAGTTACAACATATAATAACAGATATGTATAAAAGATAAAATTTGAAATTCGCATTTTAAAAAAATAAAAATAATTGTTATTCGAGTTGCAATGGGGTTTCATGAAATAACTGATTATGCACCGTTAATTAAACATTGGTCTTCATGTGAATAGTGTTCAATAAAGTGATAATAGTGAAGGCTGATAAATGTCAGTGATTTAGTGCACCATGTGATTGATTCAGTGATGTTATTCATGTCATTTTTTCATATGGCCTAACAAATGTGTGTGGCCTGGTCACTTGCTTTGAAGACACAAAGTCATTTCCCTCCTATTTAAAGACACCAATACAAGAATATCCCATAATTCATTTCCTTTTGATTTTTAGACTTGATAAATCGAAGAAGGTAAGTATAAGATCAGTAGACTGGGAGCGCATAGACTGGGAGAGCGTGCGGTCCATCATTCCTTAGGTGAAGCAAATTCTACAACCAGGTATGTATATTTGATTATTATTAGATTACCAGAAGAAATGCAACTTTTTAATTCGTGGAATGTACATTATAGTGTTATGGTGTATGATATATGATATGATACGTTATGCAGTGTCAATTGGAGTATAAAATATGAATCTTTTTTTTTGTTTTTAGTAATTTAATTCTTGGATTGGGTAATCATAGTTTACTCTTGATTAGTGAAATGAACGTGTTAAACGACATGATTTCGACACATTGTGAAACGAAAAATAATAATGCTTAGTCAGGATATGCTTGGAACGTATTTGTGTAAGTGTTAAATGAGTTCATGAATTATTTAACGAATTTTGTTAACTGCTGATAAGGTCAGACGATTAAGTGACAATCATATTTTTTGAACAGAGAAGGAAAAGACACAAATAGAACCTATCTCTGTAGTGGTCTGGTATCATGGTATTTGGGAGGGAATAGAATACAAAAGTGGTCTCCAAGGGGTGCTTCAACTTGAAACAACCAGATATGACGATTTCAGGGACGCAGTCCATAGAGTTGTGCGTGTTGATGAAAATAATTGCGCGATATGTGATCCACACGTTCTTTGAAACCGAGGGATTTTTGAAAAAGATAAAGATAAAGGATAATTCCGATGTCCTGCGATTACTATCCATGGAAAGTAATAGTCGGGTCGTTTTTGTATCTCTAAAAAGAACCGCTGTTGGAGTTAGCATTTTCTCGGATATGCCAAATGTTAATCCTTCTTCGTGTGCTACAGATTACACAAACTGGAATACTTATTTTGAATCCAATTTGGTTAGGACTGACGTTCCGATTGGTCTACAACACAATGAAACCTTCTATGCAAAATATGGGATTGGGTCGTTTGATGACGGAATTACACAAACTGGGATATCAGGATCGAGTGCTCATCCGGAGACATTACCATCGTCATTTGATCATATAGATTACCCTAGTTTGTCTTCGGGCCTTGACAGGTTCGACTTGAATAGAACACCAACAGTGTGGACGGAGCCAGACGAAACACATTATGTTTTGCGTCAACAACCACCGGGGTCATCCTTTGGGAGGTGTGAACAAATACATTCTGATGAACGTGGTAATAATCCATTAAAGACTTTAAATTGAATCAGCCTTTTTTGATTTAACAGTGGTTTGAAAACATTATGTGTACCTGTTTTGTAGATTCGGACTACGAGGAGGATGGACGAGCATCAAACGCAAACGAGGTGCAAGATGACTTTGAGTTGAATGCGGAGGACAGGACGACCTTGGATATAGACCAACTAGCCGCGCTTGAGGAATTCGAGACATACATTGAGAGAAGAAATTGGTTTATTCCAGAAATCCCGCCATTCGAGGAAACACGAAGTACAGATCCCATAAATTTACGCTCACCTACAAACAATCTATATAGAGGAGCCACTTTTTCAAGCAAAAGTGAGCTACACCTCGCAGTTGGTTTTTATCACTTGGAGAACCAGGTCGATTATTGCGTTGTCCACTCTGACAAACACAGATGGCATGTCCGATGCAGATTGTCGTCCTGTCCATTCATCCTACATTCGCATGAGAAATATGAAATTTGGAAAGTAACGAAGAGTGTGTTTCCTCATCAATGCTCGAACGAATTGAACACCAGTGCAGAACGACGAATTCCTTCCCGATTGATAGGGGAGTATTTTGCTGAATCTGTTCGAAAGAAAGGTTCGAGTCTGGTCCCTAGGACAATGATCGAAGAGATCAACGAACGTCATGGCTTGAGGCTGAGTTATAGGGTTGCTTTGAGCGCGAGGTGTCATGCAATCACTACAAGAAAAAAGGGCTACGACAAGTGTTTTTAACCCTTGTCGTAGCCATATAAAAACCCTTGTCGTAGCTGGTGTTGTCGTAAGGTCTGAAAAAATCCGCTCATAGACAACGGTTTTTAACCGTTGTCGTAGACTCTACGACAACGGTTTTTAACCGTTGTCGTAGCCATATAAAAACCATTGTTGTAGATCGTAGTGTTGAGAAAAACCGTTGTCGTAGCCATATAATAACCGTTGTCGTAGATCGTAATATCTTAAAAACCGTTGTCGTTGTGTCTACGACAACGGTTTTTAACCGTTGTCGTAGATCGTAGTGTTGAAAAAAACCGTTGTCGTTGTGTCTACGACAACGGTTAAAAACCTTTGTCGTAGCCATATTAATAAATAAAACAATATTTTGCCACATAAGCTTGCCACATCATCACACACGTCATGCTAGGGATGACATGTCATCATAAGGATGACATCATCACTGAAATCATCATAATCAATATTATGCGTTGTGTGAGATTCGAACCCAGGTGGCCCGGTGGTACTCTAACCACTAGACCATTGATACCTCATGTGACAATGTCTTGCATATATTTGTTTTATAATATATTTTTGATATTTTTCAATTTTCTATTATTAATGCATTTCTTTGTTAACTTTTATAAAGTACCATTACTTATTAATATAAGTAATTGATTTCCAATTTTGATATATTAATATATATATATATAATTGAATGATTAATGACTATATTAATAATAATTAATATAATTTTCAAATTATATATATATAATGAATATATTTATAAAATTAATATATTTTTCAAATTATATATATAATGAATATATTTATAAAATTAATATATATTTCAAATTATATGTATAATTAATATATTTATAACATTAATGTATTTTTCTCATTAATATATTTATGAAATTAATAATCTATTGTACATATTTTCTAAAATTTCTTTATAATGAAATAAAATTTAATTCTCAAAATTAGTTTATTTCATCAATTTTATTCAACAATATATAGCATTTCTTCTTTCATTTAAAAAAAATTGTAATATTTGACTTTTTTTTTTTAAATATTAGTCTACGACAACGCTTCTACGAGGCTACGACAACGTTAGAAAACAACTCATGTGACATTGTTTTGCATATATTTCTTTTATAATATATTTTTGATATTTTTCAATTTTCTATTATTACATATTTTTTGTTAACTTTTATAAATTAAGTACCATTACTTATTAATATAAGTAATTGATTTCCAATTTTGATATACTAATATATATATATATATATATAAATACTTCAATGATTAATGACTATATTAATAATAATTAATATAATTTTCAAATTATATATATAATGAATATATTTATAAAATTAATATATTTTTCAAATTAATATATGTATATTAATAATTAATATATTTTTCAAATTATATTTATAATTAATATATTTATAAAATTAATAATCTGTTGTACATATTTTCTAAAGTTTCTTTATAATGAAATAAAATTTAATTCTCAAAATTAGTTTATTTCATTAATTTAATTAATTCAACAATTAATATATGCATTTCATTGTTAACTTTTATAAAGTACCATTACTTATTAATATAAGTAATTGATTTCCAATTTTGATAGATTAATATATATATATATATATAATTGGAAGATTAATTAATGACTATATTTATAATTATTAATATAATTTTCAAATTATATATATAATGAATATATTTATAAAATTAATATATATTTTCAAATTAATATATGTATATTAATAATGCATATATTTTTCAAATTGTATATATAATTAATATATTTATAAAATCAATATATTTTTCAAAATTATATTTACAATTAATAAATTTATATAATTAATGTATTTTTCAAATTAATATATTTATAAAATTAATAATCTGTTGTAAATATTTTCTAAATTTTATTTATAATGAAATAAAATTTAATTCTCAAAATTAGTTTATTTCATTAATTTAATTCAACAATATATAGCATTTCTTATATCATTTTGAAAAAAAAATATTGTAATAGTTGACTTTTTTTTTTAAATATTAGTCTACGACAACGTTAGAAAACAACTCTTGCCTTTGTTTTTCTCATATTTCTAATATATTAGAAAGTCTTTTTATTATTCCTATTTTATTTATAATTAATTTTAAGTAATCCAGGTTTTATTTGTGTTAAGTAATCAACATTTTTTGTTTAATTTAAGCTTATAATTTGTGGTTTATAATTTGTTGTAAATATTTACAAAATTTTATTTATAATGAAATAAAATTTAATTGTCAAAATTAATTTATTTCATTCATTTAATTCAACAATATATATCATTTTTTATATCATTTAATTAAAAAAAAAATTAAAATAATTGTCTTTTTTTTTTTAAATTTCAATCTACGACAAGGGTTTTAAAATGGCTACGACAACGTTTTCTAACTCTTGTCTTAGGGGTCCTAGGACAACACGTCTACGACAACGGTAGGTTAATACCATTGTCTATGAGAAAAGTTTTCAGGCTATGACAACGGTTTAAAAATGTCTACGACAACGGTAGGTTAAAACCGTTGTCTATGAGAGAATTTTTGGGGCTACGACAACGGTTTTGACAACGATTGCTAAAAAACCCTTGTCTATGAGAGAAGTTTTTGAGCTACGACAACGGTTTTGACAACGGTTGCTAAAAAACCCTTGTCTATGAGAGAAGTTTTTGAGCTACGACAACGGTTTTATCTACGACAACAGAATTTTAGGCTACGACAAGGGTTTTTAGCAAAAACACATGTCGTAGGGGTGTTGTCTATGAGAGAATTTCTTGTAGTGAATGAGAATTGCATACGGAGATCCAAACCAATCATTCGTTATGCTGTCACTATACTTGGAACAATTGAAGTTGGCAAATCCGGGTACAAAGACAGATTTGGAGACACATGAGAATGGAAAATTTAAATATGTGTTCTTCGCCTTAGCTGCATCTATTCAAGGATTTCAACAATATTCAAGACCAGTTATAGTGATAGATGGTTGTCACCTGAAAGGCCAATATAGAGGGATCGGGTTTGTCGCTGTGACGCAAGATGGAAATGATCAGATATTCCCTTTGGCCATTGGTATAGGTGACGTGGAGAACGACAGGTCGTGGACATGGTTTTTGACACGTCTGCGCTGGGCGTTTGGATGTTCGGAACAATTACTTATTGTTTCAGACCAACACAAAAGCATCACTAATGCGGTCGCCGAAGTGTACCCACAAGCAACTCATGGACTTTGTTGCTTTCATTTGCAACAGAACTTAGCAAAATATGGATCACGATTCGTCGATCTATTTCACAAAGCAGCATATGCGTATGAGTGCAACGAATTCGAGAGGTCAGTGCTTGAAAATCATATTTCTGAATTGTTATTATTGTTGTTGATTGATATAACTAAATTATGGTGCAAATATTATAGATACATGACCTCCATAAACAAATCGGGTGTAAAAGGTGCAATTGATGCCCTGACTACGGTGGGACCGAGTAGATGGAGCGCGCAAAATGTCCCGTTCGCAGATACAATTTCATGACATCAAATGCCGCCGAAAGCTGGAATGCTCGACTTAGATGGGCCAGAAAGCTACCTGTATGTTCTTTCTTGGAATCTGCTAGACAGATTACTGAAAGATGGTTTTACGAAAGGAGGACAGCCGCCCTGGAGAGACAAAACATTTTGACTAATGCAGCACATGACAAATTGGTCGAAGCAATGAAGCTTTCTCGATGAATGACCGTGGAGCCACTAGCACGATACAAATACAAGGTGATAGACAGGAATAAGATTTACATTGTCGAACTATCTCGATACGAGTGCTCCTGTCTAGTTTTCCAAAGCGATCTGATACCGTGCTCACACGCATGTGCATCAATAAGATCAGCGTCTTTGTGGAAATTTTAATTTATTGTCTATGAAATAACAATGTGAAATTAATTGGTTAACGGTAACAATAACGTACCTTCCATGCATGTGCAGCTTTGCAAAGGCAGATGTGACTTCATTCTCAGTCAGTATTACATAACAGAATCATTGAGGGGAATGTGGGAGGAGAAGTCAGCCCTGTGCCAGATCCGCAGGATTGGATTGTGGGAGAATCTACCACAAAGGAAAAATGTATTCCGCCGGACAAACCTAAACAGGCAGGTCGGCCAAAAGTAAAACGAATACCCTCCACCGGTGAGCATGCCGAAACTTCACACAAAGCCGCGTCCTATAGTCGTTGTGGAAAACCAGGGCATAATAAGTCTAGATGTACCTAATTCGTGGCATTGGAGTATCAAGCAGTCATAGACGAGGGTCAGGGTCACATAAGTGGAAGGAAGAAAAAACATTGTTCTGTGTGTGGGTCATCAGAACATACGAGAAGGAAATGTCCCGTTTATTTGGCATCGAACATGGGAAACTGATGGGATGACGCATTCGGGAAACAAATTTTGGCCGTCTTCGAAATTTCGTTTAGTAGCTGAAATTATTCGTGTTATAGTATAAGAATTTCATTTAATAGTACAAGTTTTAGAACTTCGTGTAATAATATAAATTTGTCGAAGAGGTCAGTATCTGCTTTCCCTCTAATTTGAATTTTAGGTTGTCATTTTTTTTTCATGTAATAATATAAATATATATATATATATAAATATATACACAAATATATTTAAAGTTATACTAATTTTCATAAATATAAATATACTAGCGAAATATAAATATAAATTCATATTTTTCGTTAATCGCTCAAAAATTAGGGTTTAACGAAAATGAAACCAAAATTTTCGTTAAACCCTAATTTATTAGGGGTTTAACGAAAAATATATCTCATTTTCGTTAAACCTAATTTATTAGGGTTTAACGAAAAATATGTCTTAAACCCTTATTTTTGAGCGATTAACGAAAATTAGAACCATAATTTTCGTTAAACCCTAATAAATTAGGGTTTAACGAAAATTATGGTATAGTTAAGGCTCATTAAACCTTATTTTTTTAGGGTTTAACGATAATATATATATTTTTTGGGTATTTTCTTTAAACCCTAAAAATAGGGTTTAACGAACAATAATATAATTTTCGTAGTGGATATTTTCGTTAAACCCTAAAAGTAGGGGTTTAACGAACAATAACATAATTTTCGTGGTTTAATAACTCATCTTGGATATTTTGGTTTAAGGGTTTAACGAAAAATTATTTAACAAATTGGGTATTTTGGGGTATGACTCATTGCCTTGATTTTAATCACTGAGCCAACAATCACATCTCTACACTGTTAAGAAGAAGACTAGTAAAAAAATGTGGTATTTTGGTACCATTCACTATATTTAAGTGTACTTTTAAACATAACCTATATTTTAGTGTATTTTTTTCCATTTTATTTCAAAATTGTGTACAGTGGGGGATTTCCCCATTGAAATAACATGATTATGAGGGTACAAAATAGGATGATGCAATCTATATTTAAGTTAAACTAACTAATATAAATTGAAATGATTAATTCTATTGGTATGAAATGGAGATGTATCACTTAAATTTCGATAGTATCATTGAAAAAAATCTGAAAATCACAAATAAAACTAATTTTTTTTATTATTTATAATAAATTAATATAAAATCTTAATTAAATCTGAAAATTAGTTTAAATATTACAAAAATACTTCAAAAATGTAAAATTTGCAAGCAAATTATTTCTATTGATATAAAGCATTTATTTTGGAGAAGACAATACCAACAAGATTTTCAAAATAATTTATGTTCGAAAAATCTTCCTTTCCTTAATCATATTAACCAGAGTGTATCTGCTGCAAAAGATTTGATTGCGACTAACCAAGCATGGAAAATCATCTCCTGGTCAATTATTAGAAATTTCAATTTGATAATCTATCCTTTAATAAAAAATAGTATCCGAGTTAGATTCTCTATTATTGCAAAGTAAGAGATTCTCGAGTCTTGTATTTCACATCATTTAGACGAAAGTATATTATATTAAAGAATGTTTACTTCACATTGCATTTCACATAGTGTGTAATTAACACACTACTACGTGAACATTAATATAAGCAATTGCATTGGTTCATTATGAGGGCATTATTATCTGATATTTTAATATTATTTGTGTTTTTGCAGGGTTCTGCAATCTATATTTTAATGTTTTAATATTATTTGTGTTTTAGCCGGATTTTGCAATTCTCGTGCAATAATGGAGGGAGAGGTGGCCAATACACCATAATTTATTATTTCCTATTTTAAACTTTTCAATTGTATTAGTTTATTATATTAATAATACAATTGGTTAGAATTGTTGTGGAGGATGGAATTAGCCATGAAACACTGAGGTTATTTAAATGTTACGTCATCTGGGAGGCAAGTTAAATCATTACTCACAAAATTCGAAGTTAAAAGGCTTTCTATATATAGTACACTTAGATTTAGCATCTGCAAATTACATTGCAATGTCAATGGTAAATGGAGATATTGCATTGGCTAATGCAGAACTTTCCACAGAGCAACTCCTTCAAGCTCAAGCTCATATATGGAACCACATATTCACCTTCATAAACTCCATGTCCCTAAAATATGCAGTTCAACTAAGCATACCAGATATCATCCACAATCATGGCAAACCAATCACACTTTCTGAATTAGTCGACCGTCTCTCCATCGACATAGCCAAATCTCAATGCATCAGTCGTTTAATGCGTGTATTAGTCCATTCCAAATTCTTCATCAAAATCCAGGATGATGAAGAGAAAGCGTATTATTGGCTCACTCCTGCATCTCGTCTCCTCTTGAAGGATGCGCCTTTGACTGTGGCCCCAATTGTGCTGCTCATATTGGATCCCATATTTACAGAACCATGGCATCATATGAGTGAATGGCTTACTGACAAGGACCACCATCTTGCACCATTTGTAATGGCTCATGATGTGACGGCCTGGGAGAAAGCAGAGCACGAGCCACTGAAGACTCTGTTCGGTGAAGCTATGGCTAGCGACTCAAGGGTGGTGGCTCATGCACTTGTTAGGGACTACAAGCATGTGTTTGAAGGGATCAAGTCATTGGTGGACGTTGGAGGTGGAACCGGGACAATGGCTAAGGCTATTGCCAATGCATTCCCCAACATGAAGTGCAGTGTTCTTGAGCTCCCACATGTTGTGGCTGGCTTGGAAGGGACTGATAACTTGACTTATACTCAGGGCGAGATGTTCGAGTCTATCCCTTCTGCTGATGCTGTTCTTCTCAAGGTATTAAAATAGTAGCTCTGATTTCATAATTATAATTTCCTTCACAAAATAATCAATCCCTATAATTCATTGGGACCACACATCTAACTTCTGATAAATACTGACCTGATGCAACAAACAGTGGATATTGCACGACTGGAAAGACGAGGACAGTGTCAAGATCTTGAAGAAATGCAAAGATGCTATCCCCAGCAAGGATGAAGGAGGGAAGGTGATGATCATCGACATGGTTGTGGATATCAACCAAGGAGACGATACAGTTGTGGAAGACCAACTCTTCTTCGATTTGGCAATGATGGCCTATCTCAACGGAAAAGAAAGAAGCGAGAAAGAATGGGAAAAACTCTTCTTTGAAGCTGGTTTCACTAGCTACAAGATTACTCCTGCATTTGGTGTCAGGTCTTTGATTGAAGTATATTATTAGAATCCCATTATTCCCTATGAATATCAACTTCATGTTCAATATCTGTTGTAATAAATCCAGCTCTCAAGACTGGTCTTTTCTAATCCTTTCAAGTTGTACTTTATGTTAAAGCACGGAATTTGTGATTATTTTCCATATCAGTTCATTTAGCATCATCAGCAAACAGAACTTTGTAGAATCGTTTCCTTTCCTCTGCATCAAATATGCCACCGAGGTCACCTTCTTGATCATTCTTTTCAGAAGTTACATCACCCTTCTTCCTCTGCATAGATCCAACAGCTAAAACACCTTTCTTCTTTTTCTTCTCTATGTTCATTAAATAGTGCCTCCGATTATACTCATGAAGCCCCTCCTGCATCAATTCCCCAAATTTTTCCTTCACCACAACAAGCGGATCCTTCTCAACCAATTCGGAAACATTGTATCCTTCCTTAAGAAGAACTGTATAAATTTGATACTTATTCGAAACATAGAATATACCAGGATGCTTGAGCAATAAAACATTCAATTTCTCAGGAAAGCAAAACTCTCTTCTAAAATGGCCTAATTTGGCAATAGAGAATTTCTTCCACAAAGTAAGAGATAGCAATTCATGAACCAAGGCTACAGTTCGTTTATCCATTTCAGCCGATCCCTCCACCAACCCCTTCAATTCTGCATAAGGCGAAATATATGGAGTGGAATTAAACTCTCGAAATCTCTCCCACATTTTCACCCATGTAGCTGGCAACGAGCATGAAAAGCTCGGCTCACAGCCCTTCTTTTTAGCCGATATCTCAATTGCAGAAACTGCAAAATCTGGATTCCAAGAAGTGAGCTCAATGTCCATGGAACTTCGCCTCCCAGTATAATTGACAACACGAAACATGTCAGTGTACTTAGGCACAATCCTAAGCAAATAATCATCAGGAAATCCGAAATTTCTTTTAATCTCGTTAATCTTGGAAACATTTAGCCTTTGGTTTTTGCTCATCATCAACATCTTAGCCAAGCGCTCAACAAAAATCAGTTCCTGAGAATCTCTAACAGATTCTTCCTCCTCCACTAGAAACTTCATGCGTTTCGTCAATCGGCAAAAATACACATCATTCTCACGATACACTTCGAAGCAACAAGGATACTTCTTAAGCCAATTTAGAGCCTTACCTTTAAGATCGAGGTTCTTAAACTTCTTCTGAAGAAAATCAATAGGCGCAGCTTGGTCAGGGCATCTATGAATTATGTGCTTGATCTGATTATTCACCATCCATCTACGATTCCGAGACAGAGCTGCTTCAAGATCAGGATCTTTCTTCATTGACCACAAAGCAAAGCTCCTTTGAAAACATTGATTAAATGGTGAAGAACTCCAACATTTTACTCTTCCACGATTTACGACTACCAACATTTTATAGCCGTGATTCTTTCTATATCTTCATTTCTCTGAAAATTAAATAAATAATCGGTGAACAAAATGCAAAAGCTTTTCCAAGTAATCACATATGCAATTTCAGGCGCGCACAAAAATAATTAAAAAAATAAAGATCTTTACAACTTCGAAAATAAATTATAGGTAGAAAAGAAAGATGAAGAAGAAGACGAAGAAGAAGAAATACATCACACAGTGAAACTTACCTTTTTCAATCGTTCGTCCAAAGTTGCTGTCTATTGTGCCCTAATTTTGTGTTTTAATTAAATGGTAATAATATGCATGAACATGGACTTTGCAAGAAAAACTTACTAAAGATATAGGCCCACATATGTATCAAATATCATTCTCCATCTAATTCTGTCGTGTCCTATTTGTATATTGCCGTGAAAATTAATTGTTTCGACTAGATATCAAAATCATATTTTTCGACTGTGCTGTATTGATAAGATATGAAAAGGTGTGAGGTAAAAAATCAATTGAGATAAAATATTCGTTGATTTAAGCTAAATAGAAATTTACCTTTTTGTGTTTCCGGGAAATCATAACTTATTGAAATTTTTGTTTAAATAGTAGGTCTCCTGTGCATTTGGTGCATGCATTTTAGATCCATATAATCGGGTTGGGTCGGATTGAATTCGATCCGAATGCACGCATTTTCCTTTTTTTTTTTCCTAATTTTAATATTATATTAGTAATGCATTTATGTTATGTTAGTCAAACTTTTATGTTATATTAGTCATACTTTTATATCCAGATTTCATAACTTTAGTGCAATATTTTAACTTTAAAAAAAAAAAATTCACTGATCTTTATATTATATTAGTCATACATTTATATACAAATATCATACATTTATGTAATATTTTAACTCAAAAAAAAAAAAACTCTAATTTCGGGACAAGTTGTACATGTTTACCTTTTTGTGATATTACTCATACATTTATGTTATATTATTTATACATTTATATCAATATAAACATATATTTATGTGATATATAAAGGTACATCTAACATAACCAAAAGGTATGAAAGATATTAATAGTTATCTGAAAATATATTAAGATACAGGTAAAAATTTAAAATGCATACTTAACATTATATGTTTAACGCTACATAAAATTATGACACCTGAGATCGAATCTGGGCATGTGCACCTGGGCATGCGTGCTTGGTTCCAAATCAGCGCAACAGGTGCATAAAATTTTTTGTCTTTATTTAAAACAAATTGCCCTTATCCATTATTTTATATATAGTTATTTACACTGAAATTTTCAAATTTGTACTGAAATTGACTTTTTTCAGAATATATTTTAAATGAATAGTTTAATTAATGATTTGCATTTATTAAACTCTTTTATATTCAACATGCTCAACTAAACACAAGGCATTTTGATAAATTAAGCTCAAAACATATCAAATTCAAACTATCAAAACTTCGTCTTAGATGCTAATATGATACACTGAATGTAGATTCACCAATCATTTGCAAACACATTCACACAAGTTTATATGAATGTGTATCACAGTGTGCAAATCGACGCATTAAAATACCAAGCTATATAACCAAAGCAAAATAGTTAACTATAAAAAGGGAAACGCGAAAGTGCCGAACTCACAACCAACAATCAAATTTAAAGAGGCAGTTTCAACACAGATAAGGAGGAGGTTCAATTCCATCCAAATAGTTTCACAAGAAAAATAGTGACACATAACATCACAACAGCAAAGATTACAGTTTGAAATCACCATCTTTTTTATTAACATAGCTTTGAAAGAAAAAAAAAAAAGGTAAAATATAAGATGTGGAACACTACAAGAACAAAGCCCCGGCTGTATTAGAATTCATCTTCTATTACCGAAAGGTTCACAGCATTCTACATCAATGGTAACTAGAGGTTGAAAAATCCCAGCTGTTTTGTAGTAAGGACCAAACTTCAGCAAAAGATTGCTATAGATTGCTCTTATGCCCAGGAGATCAGCTCAGCAAATTGCTGCACAATAGCATGTTGAGGTTAGATCTTTTTGTGGCTGTCATTGATATACAAATGACCATATCAGTTTCACCATAACAAAACTAGTTCATCAAAATAGCAATTACATCTACAGTTTTGAGAGTCAAGTGACGTATAATATCAGCTCTACGCTTGATCGATCAGAATGAATTTGATACTGATACCGATACCAACTCAAAGAATCCCAAAAAAAAATAATGCTAAAAATGTCTCTAACAATGGAGAGTCAAGAGTTAAATGGAATAATAAAAAAGAAAAAACAGTTTGCAGTCTAGGTATATTCAGTACATATCAAAGATAACAAAACATTCCCATGGAGTTTTGCAACAGTGACCATCCTTAAAGGCATAATCTACTCCCATGAAAATTAACTTCCCAATTCCCACACTCTCAATCACAAGTCCTGGTATTGTTGAAATCCAAAGAAATAAAATCTTTTGTTAGCAACCAAGACACAAAGAAATTTTCAATTCTATCCAGCAACAAAACTTGCAAAGTTGCATCTAGATGCAACCAAGAAAGGCCAACAAGAAGATCAATACAAAGGTTGAAGTCACATACAACTCATTCTTAACAAATATGTGTTTATTTTGTGCAAAAAGCACTTTGTAAGGAGGTCATGCTAAAACACCAATTAAATAAAACGACAATAAAATAGATCATATTTCCAGTTTCAAATAAATGAAGAAAAAACTCAAAAAAAAAAAAAAAAGGAAAATAATAAATTCATCAACAAAACGATAGCTCGAGGGCAGATCAAAGGAGAGGACCATACCATCATCCACTAGAACTGGGCCGAGTCCCACTTGAACAGGGACGGTTCAGATCCGACAGCTCACGGCCTTTCCTTATCGTTTCATACCCACCACCAGATTTCGGCCTTCCGTCCACCGTCTCGGCACGGTAATTCAACGGATCCTGAATTTGACCCGGTCTGACGCCTCTGGACTCCGGTTTGCCTTTGAAACTACCAGGCCCACCCTTCAATAGCTCCGATCCAGGCTTGTCCTCTTTCCCGACGAATCCTGGCCTGAGATGCGGCGGAACGAATCGATCGGACTTCGACGGCAAAGGAGATACCGGAGAAGGCAACGGAGACGAACTCGGCACTTGAGCGGATCCGGTTCGGCCCTGTGGACGCAGAGAAATCGAATCCGATTCGAGACCGGCCCGGACTGGATCTGACGGAGGCGGAGAAGAAGCCTGTTCTTTGATTTCCAGTTTCTGAGGAATGGGTATGGGCTTCGGCGCGGGTCGGGTCAAAACGAGCATGTGTCCATGGATTCGCGAGTTTGATAAAACAGTTTTGCTCTGATTTGCGAATGATTTAGCGGAGGGATTGCTGGTGGCGGGTTGATTGTTGTTCAGCTTTTTCTCAAAAATTCCATTGAAGTTGAGGGAGGTGTATTTGTTGCTTCTTGCCATCCACCTATGCAACCTCCTCCGCCACAACCACCAGACGCGCCGCCGTTAGCCACCGTTGCGAGGAGGAGAAAGCGTGAGATTTTGCAACTTTTTGCTTGTGGGTGCAATAACAGCTCTTTTCCTCCAAATTCTATGATCTCTAATTATATTTTGCTTTCCTTTTGCGTTTTCGCCAAAATAACAGCTCATCCAATCACGAAGCGCCGCATGCATTATAATATTGTATTTTTTTATTTTACTATAATTATAAATATATAAAATATGTGCATTATCGAAAAACGATCTTATCCTATTGGTTGCAACTGTTTATGAGTTGGGAATTTTTCTACATTATGTTGAGTTTTTTCACCTTTGTAATAATATTTTTTACCCACTAAAAAACTCTGATCTCTTAAATATGTCAACACATACTTAATATTTTAGAAAAACTCTATCTCTATTATTTTAAAATTTAATAATTGTATTTTAATTTATGTGCGATGTCTGTAACAAAAATTTTAGTATATATGGATATTGATATAAATCATAATTTTAATATAAGATACAAACTCGGACTTAGAGCACAACATATCTTAAAATCGTAATATATATACAATAGTGGTCATTGATTTAGAAAAAAAAAAACTCAATTACAATATCTACTTTTCTTTATATATTTAATTATGACACTAGAATGATCTTATTTGAATGTGTCAATTAAACTGTCGATATACCATCAATTTTATTATTTGTCATGTTACTATAATAAATTGAGAATGAAATATGAGACAAACCCGACTTAATTCCACCATGATTCATTGTGTTATAGCAATGAATCATCAAATTGATGATGCATTTAGATAATTTTATCGAAACATATTATTCAACAAAATTAGTAATACCACTATCATCTGCTTGAAAATGAGGATGATATTGTTATTGAAAAATATTCAAAATCCATAATCAACATTGATAATTACTTAAATAAGTTGAAAAGTAGAGACAAGCAAAAAAAAAAAATTGTTAATAAAATAAAACCTTTTTTTTATTCGAGTAGATGATGCAACATAAATTAATTGATTATGGGTAAGTTGAATGGTTGCCCACCTAACTATTCCACCAGAGCTTGTTCATCTTTGGTGAGCTTTCTTTTTCATTCTTATTTATTAAGAAAAATATATTATGTGTATAGTTAAATTGAATCATGTTAAATAATATTATTCCAACTTGATTGAATCTTTAATCCATAACAATATATATATATATATATATATATATTGAATTTGATTTAGTTATTAAATGAATTGAGCTTGAATAAGATATAATTGAGTCTAGCACAGGGAAATCTAGTTTAAATGGTTGGATATCTTAAAATATATAGTGAAAATATTTAAAGTACAATTTATTCAATTTATAAATCACGACTTAGTAAATTCGTGAGTAGTCGTTCTCTCATTCGTCTTATCATTAAAGCATGAAGAGTCGACCAAAAAAATAAATACTTGAAAATTGGCATTTGGTTGAGATGATAAACTCTTTAAATACGTCTTATTAGATGTGAAAGACTTAAAAAGTCAAGTTTTTTGATAAGTAGCTTATCAGTTGCTTTTAGAAAAGTAAGAGAACTATTTTTGAAATAAGTGTGTACTTTGAATTATTATTATTATTATTATTATTATTATTATTATTATTATTATTATTATTATTATTATTATTTTATCATTATAATAATATCATTATTATTATTATTATTATTATTTTATCATTATTATTATAATTATAATTTTTATTATTGTTGTTGTTGTTGTTATTATTATTATTACTACTACATATATATGAGGATCGAATTTAATTATGAGTTTTCATACACCAAATGGGTATAGATTGTACAAGGATGAACTACCTACCAACAACATATTGGACCCAACAATGGACCCCAAAATCAAAAAAGTAGGCCCATCATATTCAAGCCCAAATTTATTAGTAACTCTACTGGGTACACAGTTTGTAAAATTGTAGACATTAAGCCCAATAAATGTTGATAACTCAATGTTCATTTGAATCAACGGGTAAACATTAAGGAAAAGTTAATAGGTTAATATATATTTCGATATTTTAATATGTTAAGTGCATATTAATTGAATTGTTTTAAGCATATGATGTATATTTATAATGCTATATAAAATAAAATATTATCTACAATATAGTTATACTAGTTATGTATATCAGAAAGGTTGAGACCAATCTCGAACACTACAATATTTAGTTTTATTTACGATCATTTTAATGTATTTTAAGAGTGTGATTGATAAATATTGTGATTGATTATGGAAATTAGTTTGTATTTTATGAGTAGTTTTTTGTGAATAAATATTCGATGGTTTGTATTTTGTTTGTCATTCTTAAAAATAAATATTTGTTAAGTATATAGCATGTATGCTTCAGCCATGCACACAGCCTTGTGCATGGGAAAGGAAATCAAGGAAAATAGCTAAGTATAGTAAAAACGTGTGCAACTTAAAGAAACGCGTTTTTGGAAGCACGTTTTCAATCTGGTAAAGAGCAGTTATTTCTTTCTTGTTATTTCTTCATCTTTATTGTTTCTGTTTTGGCAGGTAAGCTTGCGGGGTGGTTTTCTCACCCGGTTCTCAACCAATTCAAGCTCGATTTTTTGTTGCGTGTTCTATAAAAGGAGAAGATCATTTCTTTTGTTGATCATTATCGCATTCGAGTTCTGTATAGAGAGAGAAAGTACTGCAAAGTTGTATAGAGTGTTAGGGTTTTCAGTTTTTTGTGATTCTTTGTAAACTCTTGCTTCAAGCTGTTGATTTAGTGGAATGATCTCAAAGTGGATGTAGGCATATTCAAGCCGAACCATTATAATTTGTTGGTGTCGTTTATTGTTTTCATTCTCATTTTTTATTCCATTGTTTTTGTATTGATTTCTTCATCAAGAGTGTAGTTTGGTTTTGCATGCTATATTGCATGTGATTTTCTGAGTTCTTGATCAACTAAATTCAACAAATGGCGTCGTATATGGGAAGCCAGTGATTAAGAAATGGGTTCTACATGGTTTGATGTTGAGAAGTTTAATGGATTGGGTGACTTTGGGCTTTGGAGAGTGAAGATAAGAGTTTTGCTCGTTCAACAGGGTGTGGCTCAGGCTTTGAAGGGAGAAAGAGCTCTCCCTGAGTCCATGAAGGCTGAAGACAAGGCTGTACTTCTTGAAAAGGCGCATAGCACGATTATCTTGAGTCTAGAAAACAAAGTGCTTAGAGAAGTAGCCAAGATTAACACTGCAAAGGGTGTTTGGGAGAAGCTTGAGAGTTTATATATGGTGAAATCCATGGCTAACAGACTCTATATGAAGAAGAGACTATATGCCTTTAGAATGGGAGAAGTAGCCAAGATTGACACTGCAAAGGGTGTTTGGGAGAAGCTTGAGAGTTTATATATGGTGAAATCCATGGCTAACAGACTCTATATGAAGAAGAGACTATATGCCTTTAGAATGGGAGAAGATAGATCTATTCTTGAACAGTTGGAGGAGTTCTACAAACTATTGGATGATCTTGAAAACATTGAGATCAAGTTGGAAGAAGAAGACAAAGTTCTAATGATTCTCAGTGCATTACCAAAATCGTTTGAAAACTTCTGTGATTCAATTCTCTATGGAAGGGAACACACCATTACATTGGAAGAAGTGGTAACTGCTCTCAAAACCAAAGAATTATCAAAGGGTACAGATTATAAGTCTGGAGGTACATGAGAGATTTTGATGGTTAAGAAACATGGAGGCAACAAGTATCAGTTCAAGAATAATTTCAACAACAACAAGAAAGCTCTTCAGCTGAATCAAGAATCTATGGAGGACATTGAGGGAAATAGGTGCTTTCATTATCACAAACCTGGTCATCACAAAAAGGATTGCTTCAAATTGAAAGGGATCAAGAAGGGACAGCCTACTCCACCTGGAAGACAAGCTAATAACACAACAGAAGCATCAAGCTCAAATTCAGGTTAAGAATCTGCAGAGGTTGTAGCCATCACTTCAAACAATACTAATGAAGAATGGATCTTGGACTCAGGTTGTTCTTTCCACATGAGTCCTCACAAGGATTGGTTTGAAGATCTGAGCATGAAGGAAGAAGGAGCTGTGATGTTAGGAAACAACAAGACTTGCAAAGTCAAAGGAAGAGGATCAATACCATTAAAGATGAAGGATGGATCTGTCAAGATCCTATCCAATGTGAGGTTTATTCCAGAGTTAAGGAGAAATCTAATATCTCTTGGTATGCTGGATTCTCAAGATTTCAAGCTATCAGCTGAAGGTGGAGTGATACAAGTTCTAAAAGGATCTAGAGTGGCGATGAAAAGATCAAAGAAACATGATCTATACTACTTAAATGGTAGTACTGCTATTGGTGGTTCATATTCAGTGAAGGAGATGGATAGAACCCTCATTTGGCACAGGAGATTGGCTCATATCAGCTTAAAAGGATTGCAAGAGCTTCACAAGCAACAAGCATTTGGTAAAGACGAGATCACAAATCTGGAATTCTGTGATCACTGTATTTTGGGAAAGGCTAAAAGATTAAGATTCCCTACTGGATCTCATATCACTCAAGGGATTCTTGACTATGTGCATTCAGATTTATGGGGGCCAACCAAAACTCAAACCAAGAATGGTGGAAGGTACTTTCTATCCATAATAGATGATTATTCTAAGAAGGTTTGGGTGTTTGTGCTTAAGAGCAAGGATAAAGCTTTTCAGAAGTTTAAAGAGTGGCTTGCTGAGGTTGAAAACTTGACAGGAAAGAAGCTTAAGTACCTAAGAATAGATAATGGCTTAGAATTTATGTCAAGTGAGTTCAACAGCTTCTGCAAAGAGAGAAGAATAGCAAGACACAAAACAACTCCATACACTCCAAAGCAAAATGGTCTTGCAGAAAGGATGAACCAAACTCTTCTTGAAAGGGTGAGGTGTATGTTGTTAAGTGCTGGATTGAACAAGAACTTTTGGGGAGAAGCTGTCACCACAGCTGCATATCTCATAAATAGATCACCTTCATCTGTCATTGACTTCAAAACCCCAGAAGAGATGTGGAGTGGGAAACTGGCTGATTACTCAAAGCTTAGAGTATTTGGATGCTTGACATATGTTCATGTTAAGCAAGATAAACTGGAATCAAGGGTCTTAAAGTGTATTTCTTGGATATCCAGTGGGGAGTTAAGGGCTATAAGCTGTGGTGCTTGGAGAAAGACAATCAGAAATACATCATATCAAGGGATGTGTCTTTTGATGAGACTCGTATACCCTTAAACAAGGAAGAAATCTGATAGCAACCTAGCACTGAAATTAAGAGATCTCAGCTTGAGATGGAGCAAATTCAAACTGATCTTAATGATGCTGATCATCAAGATGAAAGTGATGGAGAAAACAATGAAGAAGCTGGTCAAGATGATCAGCCTTTGTCCAACTATCAACTTGTCAGAGATAAGACAAGAAGACAAGTTAAACCTCTTATTAGATTTGATCAAACTAACTCAGTTTCTTTTGTTTTTCTTGCAGCTGAAGATATAGAGTATCAAGAGCCAAGGGATTACAAAGAAGTTGTGACTTGCAGTGAGAAAGAAAGATGGAAGAAAGCTATTCAAGAAGAGCTTAATTCTTTAGAAAGAAATACAACATGGCTGATGGTTGACAGACCTAAAAGTCAGAAGTTAGTAGGATGCAAATGGATTTTCAAGAAGAAGGTTGAAGTCTCTCAAAACAACAATATAAGGTTCAAAGCAAGATTGGTTGCAAGAGGGTTTACACAAAATGAGGGAATTGATTATACAGAGATTTTTTCTCCAGTTGTTAAGCATTGTTCAATTAGAATATTGCTTGCAATGGTTGCTCAATTCAATCTGGAACTACATCAAATGGATGTGACTACAACTTTCTTACATGGTGAATTAAAGGAGCAAATATACATGGAAGTTCCAGAAGGTTTGCTGGCTACTAACAAAGACAAGAAAACTTGCTTACTCAAGAAATCCCTCTATGGGTTGAAGCAATCACCAAGGCAATGGTATCTTAGGTTTGATGAGTATATAAAGAGGATTAAATTCATTAAAAGCATGCATGATAGTTGTGTTTATTATAGATATGATTCTGATTCTTCTTTCATCTACCTGTTATTGTATGTTGATAATAAGTTAATAGCTAGTGATTCAATTGCTAGCTTAAACAATATCAAAAGTTTACTAAATTCTGAGTTTGAAATGAAGGATTTAGGGGAAGCCAAGAAAATCTTGGGAATGGACATCTCAAGGAACATATTAGAGAATGAGGTGATTCTTGAGCTTAGCACTTATTTGAAGAAGGTGTTGATAAGGTATCAAATAAATCAAAGCAAGAGTGTTTCAGTTCCTATTGGGCAGCATTTGAAACTTTCAAAGGATCACTGTCCAAAGTCAAGAGAAGAAGAGTACAACATGAGTAAGATTTTTTATTCAAGTGCAGTTGGTAGCATAATGTATGTTATGGTGTGTTGCAGACCAGATTTGGCTTATGTTATGAGTCTTGTAAGTAGATATATGTCTGATCCAGGGATAGCACATTGGAATGCAAGCATATATTAAGATACATCAATGGATCTGTGGATATTGGTTTGAGATTTAAGAAAGCCTCAGATCCAAGTACACCAATTGTTGGCTTTGTAGATGCAGATTATGCAGCAAACTTGGATAATAGAAAGTCTTTTGATTGGCTATGTTTTCACTCTATTTGGGACTGCAGTGAATTGGAAGTCTACTCAAAGGTCTGTGGTAGCTCTTTCCACCACTGAATCAGAATTCATAGCTTTAACTGAAGTTATAAAGGAGGCACTTTGGTTGAAAGGAATCATGTCATATTGTGATAACAACAGTGCCATACACTTGTCTAAACACCAAGGTTTCCATGAAAGGACTAAGCATATAGATGTCAAGCTCTACTATGTAAGGGACATCATTGAGAAGGAAGAAATTAAGGTGTGCAAGATTGCTAGTGAGGAGAATCCATCTGATAGCCTCACCAAAACATTACCAGTTGCTAAGTTTAATCTGTGTATGGAGCTTATTGGTTTGAGGGGAAAGTCTGCTACAAATATAACTTGAAGTATGGGTGATATTATCTAAGTATGTTACATGCTATAAGGTGGAGTTTTGTTAAATATATAGCATTTATGCATCAGCCATGCACACAGCCTTGTGCATGGGAAAGGAAATCAAGGAAAATAGCTAAGTATAGTAAAAACGTGTGCAACTTAAAGAAACGTGTTTTTGGAAGCACGTTTTCAATCTGGTAAAGAGCAGTTATTTCTTTCTTGCTATTTCTTCATCTTTATTATTTCTGTTTTGGCAGGTAAGCTTGCGGGGCGGTTTTCTCACCTGATTCTCAACCAATTCAAGCTCGATTTTTTGCTGCGTGTTCTATAAAAGGAGAAGATAATTTCTTATGTTGATCATTATCGCATTTGAGTTCTGTATAGAGAAAGAAAGTACTGCAAAGGTGTATAGAGTGTTAGGGTTTTCAGTTTTTTGTGATTCTTTGTAAACTCTTGCTTCAAGTTGTTGATTTAGTGGAATGATCTCAAAGTGGATGTAGGCATATTCAAGTCAAACCACTATAATTCGCTGGTGTCGTTTATTGTTTTCATTCTCGTTTTCGATTCCATTGTTTTTGGTGTTGATTTCTTCATCAAGAGTGTAGTTTGGTTTTGCATGCTATATTGCATGTGATTTTCTGAGTTCTTGATCAACTTAATTCGACAATATTGTATTCTCTAATTGTTTTAATTTTTCCAAAAATAGTTTTCTTTGATGTTTAGATATTTTCCCCAAAACTTTATTTAACTATATTTCAAATGAGATAATGTCAACTCTAAAAGATATTTTTCCTAGAACTTTATTTAACTATATATTTCAAAATGAGATATGTCAATTCTAAATGCTTATTAAACTTATTTGGTTTTTTCTATAAATAACATCTTGACTTTTAAAACATACATTTGATAAATAAATTTAACTTTTAAAATATATGTATTGATGATTAATTTAAAACTTACTGACATTTTCTCGAAATTTTCAATATTGTTGATTATGAATATCAATGGCATAATATTTTCTTAAAAGTTAACATTATATAATATGAATATATATTAATGATATTATATACCTTTAATATATTATATACTTACATATCTTATTATTCTTTATAAAAATAATAAATAAAATATACAAATTGGATCTAATGCGTGTTAGCTGTCCGCACTGCTGGGCGGCTCATTTGTCCACATTTTCAATATGGGCATCAGCCACATTGTTATGGCCTTCTTTCGCATATTACTTTTTTTTTCTTTTTTTCTTTTTTCAGGTGGAATATAAAAGATATAAGATTCAATATATATTTAAATCAATTGTCACATTTATGAAAGTATACGCAAAAAACACACACACATATATATATATGAATTACATTATTTTTCTGAATATATGGTCATCTCAGATACACCTCCCTAGGAAATAAGATTTAAAAAAATGGAATATATTTAACTACTCATGACTCAAATTTACTTTTAATTTCTCAAGTGAATTAAACTGATGTATCTAAAATTATAAGCCAAAACCTACAACATATTTCAATATTAGCTTCTTTTTTTCAAAAAATATTGAGGGTGATTTTAATTTTGGTCATGTATGTAAGTGTTGTTTTTATTTTGACAACCAAATATCTGTTTTTCAGTTTTGATCATCTATATTTTAGTTTTTTCTAATTCCAATCCTATAATGATCTGAATTTTCAAAATCACTAACGTGACTGTTGGAATTTAGCTGCCATATTGACAACATCAATTTAGAAAATTCTTATTAAAATTGAATTCAAAATAAAATCAAAATTGAAATCAACCCAAAATATTTAAACAATAAGAAAAAAGTCAAATGTGTTTCACGTCTATTAATTAAGTACCTATAACTCAAACAATTCTCTTGATATATAATTCCAAACACCATCTTAAAAATCTAATTTTATTAAATGGATCAATCCACAGTGGATAATTAATAAAATAAAAATTGACTTATAAATCGGATCTGCATGGGTTGCACACTTGCACCCACCAACCCAATTCTCTAAAATAAAGGATTTCGTACGTAACATTAATGACGTCTAACGACCTCCAGACGAATAAACTATTCCAAATCTCTGATCCACACACCCTCCACGCATCTATTTAACACAACATGAAATCGATCTAAGAAAGAAAAAAAAAAAAAAACAGAAAATGAACAGCATGCAAGAAGCAGTTCCATGTCGTGTCAGGACAGGTCGAAACAACGTTAGAACGACGGGGGAAAGAGACCGTGGGAGTTGCATGGTGATGAACACTGGTCGGAAAGATGACGTCAAGAGAATGGCGAAGGAGAACGCGGTGATAGTGTATGCAAGAAGCGGCTGCTGCATGTGCCTGGTGGTGAAGCGGCTGCTGCAAGGGCTGGGCGTCAACCCCGCCGTCTACGAGGTGGAGGAAGGGTTTGAAGACATCGTCGTCGGAGAGCTCCGGGCGGCGGACGGCGGCGGCGGTGGTGGAGGGTCCAACGACGTCGTTCAGTTCCCGGTGGTGTTCATCGGTGGCCGGTGGTTCGGCGGCTTGGACCGGATTATAGCGACTCATGTCAAGGGGGAGCTCACTCCTTTGCTCAAACATGCTCAGGCTTTATGGCTTTGATGATTAATTCTTCATTTTTTGTGTTTAGGGTTTTTTTTTTTTTTAATTCTCCCTTTATTTCGTGTAAACTTTGCCTTCTCATCTTTAATTTTCTACTTTCATCATCTGGGGAAGTTTTTCTTTGTTGTTCTGTTTTGTCTTTAGTTAGTGTTATCTCCTTGGTGGTACTTGTGTCTCTATTGAAGTTGTTTTCTTTTTTGAGATCTGTTTTTTGCTTATGTATTCACATGTTAAAATAAATCTATCGACTTTAGTTTCTCGTTGAATTAAACAATTTTGAGAAATAACTTGAAATCTAATGTAGTACTAGATTCATTTATAGTGATTGGTTGATGTAACTCGAATCAAATTCATCACTTCCATTTGAAGGTATGTTTCTTATTTCTACCATTATATATAAGAGAAAATGTAAACTATTCACTTGATAAAGAAGCAATTGTACAAATTATAAAATTCGAAATGAATATGGAAATAGTTCGAATATTTATTCCACTCTCATTTCTTCCTCCAATCATGTTAGAATGTAGAAGATGTAATTCAGGGAGTAAATATATAGGATGTTGAAACTTTTGATTAGGGAGAAATAAAAAATTTGCTTAATCCATTTGTAGGTTCCTTAATCACGTGAAATGTAAATCGAAAGACGTTTAAATTTATGTTATCAGAATATTTCTTTCCACATTACCAAATATCCTATGAACTTCATTGTTTCTCTGGGAGCTATATGATGTTGAAACTTGAAATGTACTAAAGAGAATAGTAGTCTGTACCTATTATTGATGCTAAAAATGGTGCGACAAGATTAACAGCCTTAAAAATAACATCGTTTTCACTATTGATTCATTTTGAGTGTTTTTAGCACACCATTTTAGTGTGGGGCCCACATGCCACTAAATTTTATCAATTTTAAAACACATCTCTACATCAATTTATCATAAATTTACACATTTTTTAACACAAATGCAATCATTACATGTGGGTCCCATTATCAACTACATTTTATTCTATTATTTTTATCCACTAAAATACACACTCTTTCCAATCATTAGCAAATAATTACAAAGGGGACAAGAATGTTATTCAAACATCTTAACACACTCATACTTACACAAAAACACACACTTAAAAACATCCCCACATTAATTAACACCACACATGTTTTTATTAATAACATCTCAAAATGAATTGGTTTGTGTGCCCTATTAACACACACACTAATTATATAAAAACACACACTTAAAAATATACTACATTAATTAACACACACACTAATTATATAAAAACACACACTTAAAAACATCAATGTGGGCGGCCTTAAGTAATACTGCAGCCTACGTACATCGCATTTAATTTGTTGACAAGTCTTCTAAACTTGAGTGGCTCAACAGTTCACAATATGTTAATTATGTATTTTTGTTGTATATAATAAATGCAAGTTTGTACTATGATAGTGATTGCTCTATATAAACTTTAATTTTTTCTATAATTCACATATTTCAAATTTCATCTAATCGATCATGAGAGAAGATGACCACTTGTTGATTCATTATTTCTTGATTTTAATTTGTTTAGAAAAAATTTCTCAACTAGGAAAAATAGTCAAATTTAAAATATTAAAAATCGTTTTTGATTGAAATTCTTTTAATGCCCTCATACCAGATAAGTTTAAGAATTATAAATACATATATATGAAATGTTTAATAGAGATGCTTAAGCGATCAAAATTCACACATTTGGAATTTTGGAAGGAGTGACAAACCGCCTTGCTTACGTCATCGGGATGGGCTGAAGACGTCATCTTCAGACCGCACCGTCCGCGACCAGTTGTCATTGTGCGCGTCATCCCATGTGTTTTTTTTCTAAATATAGCGCAGAAATTATTTAAGGAAACTTGATCAAATTATTAAAGAAGTCCAAACTTTGTAATAAATCAGAATCAAACCCATTTATAAATACAGTATATTTTATGTAAGTGATGACGTACCCACTTTTAGAACCTTATGTAATAAAACAAAGCCATGACGCAACTCATCGCAAAGCCACACACTTAACAATGTGCGACCGCCTTTAATTTTGACGCTCCATTTTCCCAACCCCCTCCCACCGCTATATATGCACATATTTCATCTTATGAGAAAAATAAAAAGATTTTTTTTTAAAGGAAATTAATTAATACTGTAATTATTACACAATGCAAGAAGCAATTCCATACAGAACCCATGCACCGACAACCTTAAACCATCAATCCAGAGTCGGGTCGGTCCGGGGAAGGGATCCGACCCGACTCGTGGGGGAATTGGTGAAGGAGAAGGCGGTCATGGTTATTGGGAGAAGGGGTTGTTGCATGAGCCACGTGGCGGAGCGGCTGCTCCAGGGGCTGGGCGCGAACCCCGCCGTGTACGAGGTGGAGGAGGGGTGTGAAGACGACGTCGCCGGCGAGCTCTGCGGCGGAGGGATGGATTTTCCGGCGGTGTTCGTCGGCGGGCGGTTGTTCGGCGGGTTGGAACGGGTTATGGCGAGCCATATCACGGGCGAGTTGACACCTTTGTTGAAGCAAGCTGGGGCGTTGTGGCTATGAATTTGGATCTTTTTTTTATTTTTTGCAATTTTGATTGCTTTTTTATATTAGCCCCTTTTGTTATGATGATTTGAGATACTAATTTTGTAAAACTCAAATTGAGTTATACTATATAATTTTGAATTGTGATTTGCTAATTGGAAGAAATTTGACAAATTCGCCTGAATTTTGACTTGTATTTTAACATGATTTGAATTTGAAAAATTTGTCAAAAACTCTATCCATGGACCATGTGAGTGTCTTTGTCATCTGAAAATCTCTATTTCTCTGTGAACCACTTGTTTCTAATATATAATCCTCATATTATGGGTGGAATACTACCAGCAATTACTTTCCCTTCAATTGAACACAAAAATACCACCATCAATTAATCATCAAAAACCCTAATTCGAATATAATGTAGTGGTCTCGCCAAAACTCAAATTTCGATCATTTTTAAACTTTGATAAAATTATATGTTCTAAGAACATGTTAGTCTTCACAAACAATCCAAGTTTGAATCGATTAAAAAAAATCAATATTTCCAAATAAAAAAATGTACTCCACCACTTGAAGTGTGATCAACAACCCATTCATAAATTTGAGATAAAAAAGAAAATAACTTTCATAGTCATGATGCTGTCACATCAATATTGCACCCTTGAGCAGGTTAGCGTTTCCGTAAATAAAATTGTGTCTATATCCTTTTTGTAAAGTAGGCCTCCATTTGACCGCAATTATTGCCCACAGAAACAGAAACTAACTATCAAGAAACTATATATATATATATATATATATATATATATATATATATATATATGATATTATCTTTGTACAAACTATACTTTTTTTTATATCTTTAGGTCTCTATCCATTTTTTCTTTCCAAAGAAAAAAAAATGTCTCTACACGTTTTAATTTGATTTTTTTCTACATATATAGCTTAAAGTAGATGTGCCAAAAAAGAAATTGACTCTTTATTAAATAATGTTTCCTACCTGTTGTGGGCATATCTTAAAATGCTCACAACTGATGTATAAAAATCTATCCCTTTAAATATTGTATTTCGAATTTAATGATTATATTGGATTTTTGTCACATCAATGATTGACACATTAAATATATTTACATGATGAGTAGGATAGCTAACATACATATAGTACATTCATGTCTTTAAGATAACCATTAATTTACTTAAATCAACGATGCAACATCGTGTATAAACACCAAAAAAAAATTAAGCGTAGTTTTTTACTTTTTTTCATGTATAACTCATACTCAGAAAGTATATAGATAAAAAGAATTGTATAACAAATCAAAATAGATACCATGTAAAAATGGGATGATGGGGATATTAACTAATTAGTAGTACTCTTTCTAATCTAATAATTTAAATATTTTTTAGAATATTTGTTATAAATTAAGGAATATTAATATTAGAAAGGAAAAAAGTCACTTAAAATATGATCATGGTCTGGAATAAATTAAGGAAGATTATAGAATTTAGTGGTGCTGAACTATATGAAAGAGATTAAATACTTTAAGTTGGAAAAAGTAATTAAACTGAATAATAATTGGGATAAATTTAGCGAAAGAGTGGAATAATTATAACCAAAAAGACAGATAATTAGAAATAATAATAGACCTTGAAAACTTAGTAATAATTGGGATAAATTTAGAAAGAAAAAAAGTGGAATAATTATAATGAACCAAAAAGACAGATAATTAGAAATAATAATAGACCTTGAAAACGATACTTAAATGTGATACGTCGCCATCAAATTGTGCACTAGGCTTAATCTTCTTGAATTTCTGATCAATTTTAGGGACAATTTTGGTGGAAGGTGGACCCTTTCCTTTGAATGTTTGAACATCTTTTAGGTCATCAACAATATAGCTTTTTTCTTATCCTTCTTTCCCTTAGTTTCTTTTTTCTAGCTAATTTGGTCGCTATACAATAATAATTAGAGAGAATTATTAAACAAGCTGTTTTCTAGATATTATATCGGCTATTTATTCACACACACACACACACACACATATATATATATATATATATAATTTCACACTACTATTATAAAAGTATAAACGACACATGTAGTATAATTAAGTTTCATGCATATATGTATATCATGAACTACATCCATATAAAATTAACGTTTGCTAAGAAAATCTCTCATAATTTTTTTCTAATTAGTTTTATTTGAGAATCTTAACTATAGTTTAAAACTTAATTAGTTTTTAATTATAAATTGATATTCGTGATATCACAAATCCATATTTGTTTTTTTTGGCACTTTCTTATTTAGTAATTAATTAATAATCTAATTAAAGATGTTCAGAGACAAGTAATGGCATAAAATTAGGTTTTTCTAAAGGCAAAGATTCTCTAATCTTTTGATGGTAGAAGCATGTGGATGTCTACATATATTAGATCCCATATCAAATGCGGACATGTTACGTGTTGAATACTTATTATAATTAATAGAGAAAATAGTTTTTTTTTCTCTCTTTTATTTTTGCATTCCTTCAATAATTTTATTTATTTTGAATTTGGTTCTACGAGTGAATATTATATAGTATCCACTTTCACAGGGCAAATTAATATTTCATTCAAAAAAAAAAATCATGGCTTGCTACCATTAAATTATAAGAGAGAGCATATATAAATGAATCGCACATTGAGATTTGAGACAAAGGCTTGAATACAAAGTTGGAGACAAAGCTAAACATATCATTGAAAACTAGAAAAGATATTCAAAAACCAAGATCTTAGTGTTAGATTTCCTAAGTCGAGATTCACTAAAAATCAAAGTGTAGATAAAAGACAAACAAAGAAACAAACATACCCTTGATGATAACAATTCACTTTTCCTTAAACCACCACCTCTCTAGCTAATACTATTTTTATTATTAGTAGCATCATATTTAACAAATCATCAGTCACTGATTTCGAACTTAATTTTATCATACACATTACCTGGAGTATCAATTATATATAAGGAATCTCTCTCTCTCTCTCTCTCTCTCTCTCTCTCTCTCTCTATATATATATATATATATATGCCAGTGTGAGAAGAGAGTTGGACATAGAAAGTTGAAGGCTTTGAAGAGGGGGAAGAATATTCTGTAGTCGCCAAAGTTCAACAACAAAAATCCAAAGATAAAATTGTAAACAAACACAGAAAGCAAAAACATGATTAGATTATGATTAAGTGTTTGCAGGAAAAGTCAGCCCACAAGGAGACGACCACTCGCACTTCAAAAAATTCACTGTCTTTGTCAGTTTAAATTGACCTGTTTTTTGTGCTGCTTTAATTACTTTAATTAATTACGTTTAGTGAAATCTTATCTCAACACTTTTTTTCTCCAGTCAATTGTTATATTCAAAAAGTTTTTATTTTTTATTTTCTACAAGCATGCATTTGAATTTATTATAATTTTTTTACCATTAATTTTACGTATTTGTTTTTTTTTTTTTCCAATTTTTATTTTATTTAGCTCAAAATTCAATTTTTTCTTACTTGGATGTTGGAAATACTAATTTGAATTTTTCAATTTCGACGTTCACATGGGCAGTAATTGTCAAACAAAATCAAATTAAAGTTGAAGTAATTTAAATATCAGCATCTATTAAGACGTGCGACTTGATGTCAGTTGGACCGTTTTTGAATGATACACATACTTTTTTTATTATTAATTACAAGTGATTTTAAATCGATACTTACTTTTAGGTTAGTCAAAAAAAAAAAGTTTAATAAATATAGAGAAGAAAAATTATATTGAATTTGGGGCGGTTGAATTTATACTCTTTGTATAAAAATAGATAAAAATATTTTGTACTTATTTCATGAGATATATTGTCTTCTTAATAAGAGAATATGTTTTTATCCAAATTAATTCACTTTAATTTGGTCCATTACGTTTTCAGAGTTTTGAGATGACAGATCACGAAGCTTATGAGCATCGACATCTAATTGATCTCAAAACTCAAGACTAATTTAAGATCTAATTAATTTTGAGACAACTGCTGCAAGTTTCGAGTTGACAGATCTCGACGCTCAAGAGTTTTGAGAAAGTCATCTTCAAACTCTGGAAAAGTATCTGACCATGCATAGTGAAAATGATAGGTAAAAAAATGTTTAATTCACACATTATCACCATTAAATTTTATAGGTTAAACTGTGTTTATTAATATCATGATGTGAGCTAGAAAAGTCAGAACTTGAATCCCAACAGATTCCTTTCAAAGAAAAGATTGCTTTAATAACTTTAGGAAAAGCAATAAAGGAATGAAAAATGGAATATAGATCAAGAAATCATGCATCCACCTATCGGTTTTCATTCAAAGACTAAGCCTTTCTTGTCTAGTTTTCAAATCTAAAGGTCAGGTCTTAACAAATGGTCAAGTGGTTCAAGTTTTTCTTTCCCTTTTTTCCAACCACTTAAGTTTTAATCACATCTTATATTTTATCATTACACATTAAATATATATAATTAACACTACAATTTGATTGCATGGGTAAATTAATGCAATATGACAATTGAAGATTCTACCTATATGTCCCTTCTTTTGTTTTTGTAGTTTGGCTATTATTTTATTTTTTCCTTTTAACCCTCCATGAACCAAGGTTTATAAGGAAAAAAAGTGAGAAAAATCTTGTTGAAATGTGAAAAATGGGTCTTCAAGGTCTACACTATTATTAGGACGATTATTCCCTTTTTATATATGATTGTTTTTTCTTGTCGTTTGCTTTGAATTTACTTTCGCTTTGAACAGTTGTGGGGCACGTGCATGGTTTTTTTGCAGTATTCATGATAATTGATACATGAACAATTCAAGACATTCATTTCTTCCTTTTTTTATACTTTGTTCATTAGAATTTTCTACCAACTTTTTCTAGTTGGAATTTCAACTGCTAGTCAATGCTTTGTGCACTCCTTTCTAAAATAAGGTTTTTTTTTATGACCCGACTCATTTGAATTACTATGTCTTAATGACCGGATTTTGAAACTGTATTTTTTTTTCTCCCTAAAATTCGAACCCACATTGTTAGCCAACATAATTAGTAGTTCCTTCATTTGTCATTAAACGATGCTGTGAGGGGGAATGTTTTTCTTTTCTCAATTGTTTTATTGGTGTTAATAAAGTAAAAGATATAGATATTAAGATGATTATTTATAACAGCGTACAATATTTTTAGGGAAAATTATAAATGATAACACCTTGGTGATCATATATAATATACATCCTCAAGTGCTAGTTAAAAAAAACAATTATGGGATAATCATTCCAATCAGAAAGGTGTATAGTCCAACTTTCCCCCCATCATATGTATCATTATAAACCTTTGTGCCCCACCCCAACCCTACCCTAACTCTCCTTTTACAATAGTAAAATAATCCACTATTCTCTTTTGGGAAAAGAATTTTTGTTATTCTATTCCGACAGGAAGCAGTTAAATATTTGTAATATCCGAGGTAGAGAGAGACGGGGGGTTTGGTAATATGACTCCCTTCATGTGTTATTACTTAATGAGATTGAAAACCTTAATTAGCCACTCATTCTTTTCTTGCTTGCAACACTAGTGTTTCTATATCCTTGTATGAGAGAGAAAGAAGAGAGAGATCTTTTCCATTACTCAAACAATCAGTTTCTGGTAATTGACCATGTATAGATATTTTTCATCTCTTCTTTTATTTTCTTGCAATTAGTAACTTCAAGAATATGTTTATCGCTTGTAGATTGAATCCCACCTAGGTGAAAGAAGATGACAGAAGCATCTGATATTTCCATTCAAAATCCAGTTCATGAATCAATTAATCCTCCTGCAAAGAAGAAGAGAAACCTACCAGGCACCCCAGGTATATCATCTTTGAATCATAATTAAGGGTTTTCACTTTCCTCTAAAATCAAGAATCTCTATAAATTATCTTTAACAATAATTTGTAGATCCAGAGGCAGAAGTAATAGCTTTGTCTCCAAAGGCCCTAATGGCAACAAACAGATTCTTGTGTGAAATATGTGGAAAAGGTTTCCAAAGGGATCAGAATTTGCAGCTGCATAGAAGAGGGCATAATCTTCCATGGAAGCTGAAGCAAAGGACAAGCAAGGAAGTGCGAAAGCGCGTTTATGTTTGCCCGGAAAAAACATGTGTCCACCACCACCCCTCCAGGGCTCTGGGAGACCTAACTGGCATCAAGAAGCACTTTTGCAGAAAGCATGGCGAGAAGAAATGGAAGTGCGATAAGTGCTCCAAACGATATGCTGTCCAGTCCGATTGGAAGGCTCATTCCAAGACTTGTGGCACCAGAGAATACAAATGTGACTGTGGCACTATTTTTTCAAGGTATATACCCTCTCTCTCTCTCTCTCTCTCTCTCTCTGTTGATTATTCTTGTAGAATCAAGATCTTGATGTGGTATGTTCAGCCCTCAAGAACTATATGAGAGAGAGAGAGTCAAGATTGTTGATTTTAACCCTAAATTACATTTTGTTAATTAGGATTTTTTTCATCTAACTACTCCAGCTATATAGGGATCCTGGTATTTTACTTTCCATATACAAGTATGATCTTTAATTCAAGCTAAGTTATAGGCTTTTCCAATTATTATTATTGCACATTTATATTGATGATTACCATATATTACTATCAAAATTGAAATCTCTCTCCCAATATCACTAATAAAAGGTTTACAATCTTGTAAAATTTCTTTGATCAGGAGAGACAGCTTCATCACCCATCGAGCATTTTGCGATGCATTAGCCCAAGAAACAGCAAGAGTTTCAGCATCATCACACATGAACAACATCAACTATCATTTCCTAGAAGCTGCATCACCAGCCATGGTACAATATTTACCATCTTTTTACAAGTCAATCTCTAGCAACGACCAAACTATCGACCCAATTCCCCTTTCGATCACTGGCCATTCCATAGTCAGAAATCTTCAAGAAATGCAACCAATGGGAATCCCACCAAATAATCTCTCACATGATCAATATCCATTTATGAATGGTATTGCATTCCCAAACCCTCCATCAATAATGTCTACTAATCACCATTTGAATTGGGATTTCAGCAATAAGTTCTCCTGCAATGGAGATGACCAAAATACCCCTCTAGCCAATCCTAAAGAAGTCAGTGTTCCATCATTGTTTAGCACTCAAAACCAAAGCCACCAACCAGATTCTGCAAGAATGTCTGCAACGGCTTTATTGCAAAAGGCTGCTCAAATAGGAGCAACAAGAAGTGACCCTTCATTAATCCTAGGAAACTTTGGGCTAAAGTGCAGTGACAACGATTCAGTTCAAGATCAAGGGAACAAGCTGTGTGGATTGTATAGTACAAGCACAGTTACTAGTGGCTTTGGAAGTGATGTAGAAAGCTCAGTAAACGATCATTCGGCTCTGAATCAGCTCCATTTGTACTCATCTTCCAAGCGCCGTAGGTTGCAGACTGAGGAGATCATAGAAGGCGAAACAAGAGATTTTCTTGGTGTTGGAATAAATCCCATTTGCCATCCATCATCTATAAATGGATGGATATGATAATATGAGAAGTTTGAATATTAACTATCATGGGATTTGGACTTCAAATCTTTATCAAGAGAGGCACTTCTTATAAGGATGAAAATGTAGGAAATAAAGAAATTCAAAGAGCTGATCAAATGTCTCTTCCAATTGAATTGAAGCCATAATGAAAGATGGATTTTTAAGTGTTTTGGGGGAAAGGGAATTGGTGGTGGGGTCAAAGGGGTTTGACCTTTCTTTTTAACTCCATTATTGCTATCATGTGTACCAATCTTGTGTTGTTGTTGTTGTTATCTTCTCAAGTGGAAATAAATAAATTATGTGTTGGAATACTTAAGTTTATAGTGATTAATATAATTTCAAATGAATTAGTGCTTACCTTTTTCATAGCCTTTCCCACCTTGTAAATGAAGAAGGTAGTATTGAAGTCTATCATTCATGGCATGGTTCCAATTTCTCTAGTGATTTAGTTTTTTGACAACTAGTATATATCCCGTGCGATACACGGACACATAAATTTTACAATTTATATATTTAAATAAGAAAATGTAGAACACAAAAAAATAATAAATTTCTTTGGAGAATCCCAGTCTAATTTATTATTTATGTGATGTACGACCATAAAATTGAAATATTTCGAGTTTGATGTGAAAAAATTTAATTTATAAAAAAAAAGTTTTCGATTATATTTCAATCTTATTTGGTATCTGTGTCATGCATAGACAAATAAATTTCAAGTGTCAATAAATTTTTGATATAAAAATATTGATCATGAAAAACAATATAGTTCTTCAAAGTTATTTCATTTTAATCTACTACACATATAAGTTACAAATTTTAAATATTTATTAGAGTTTATTACTTTTTTTGCCCTGTTACTTAGGGGTCTAACACTTTCGAACAAAAAAATTTCGGGCTGGTAATTTTGGACATTAAGTTGTCAGGCCTCGCCAATTTTGCCTAATTTCAACCCGAATTGCTTATTTGGGCTTAAATTGCTCGTTTTTTGCATATGACCACCCTAATTTAAGTTCTATTCACTGATGTGACGGGTTATTTAGCTATGCGGCATTTGTATATTAAAAACCCTCACCATGTGTAATAAAAAAAACGGATCAAGTGTACACCCATATTTAAAAAAAAGGGCAATATGAAAATGGGAGAATGTTGGAACCCTAAATGCTAAATTGTATACTTCTTCAAAACTCTTAGGAAGGTCGGCTATAACCGAGAAAGGGAGAAAAAGATTTAAGAGAAGGGAGAAGCTGTGATGGGGGCACGGTGCCGCGTCGAGGACGGAGGTCGGATTCGTGCCAGTGAATAGGAGATGGGCAGCGCTCGCGTTGGAGATGGAGGCGATGCGGCTGTTGCTCGGACGGAGTAGATCGGCGGTGTTGTGGCAGATCTAGAGTAAATGGTGGCGGGTATGTGCCGGAGGAGATGGAGAACACTGCACCACTATTAAAGAGAGGTCGCAAGATCTGGCACGGTTTGGTGAGGGTGGAGACCGACGAAACGCAGCGTAACAAGTGTAATCTTTGTCAATAGGGGATGAAGATGAATTGAGGTGTATGTATGTGATTCGCACTGCGTGAAGGTTGAGAATAAGATGAATTGGAGATTTTTCTATTTTAATTATGTATTTTCATTTATTTTTTTGGAAAATGAGATGTATTACATCCTAATTTTGATTATGTTTTTTTTTTTTTTAAGAAATGGGGTGTATTCTCTCTCAATAATTAATTAATCCTACGTGGCGTGATGACATGTAAATTTAATACACAAAATATGCCACTTGTACCACATAAGCGAAATTAGGTGAAATTGGGCCGAAAAGCCTGAATTTTCAGCCCCCCGTGCAAAATATGTGCAATTTCAGCCCAAATAAGTGATTTGGGCTGAAATTAGGCAAAATTGATGAAGTTCGACAACTTAATGTCCTAAATTACCAGCCCGAAATTTTTTTGTCCGAAAGTGCCAAACCCCCTAAGTTATAGGGCAAAAAAAGTAATAAACTCTATTTATTATTTTCATCATACGTTATCTAACTACTTTATTACTAATTGTTTTTGTCACAATTAGTTTGGAAAAAACTTATGCAAATATATGCGCAATAATTTATTCATTATAATGGGTGTAAAATGGTGATATTATTGAATATTATATTCAAGTCTCAATAATATTTCAAACTCATTTGGTACCTTTGTGATGTAGCGAATAAGTTTCAAATATTAGTAATTTTTTTGGTATAAAAATGGTGATCATAAAAAAAAACAATTTAGTTCTTTTAATATTTCTATTTACTTTTTGCCGTTGTTTCATAATTATAAATATCTTTTTTTTATTTATGTATGCAAGAATGCCATGTGATCTAGCGAAACAAAATATTAAAAACAACATTAAAAAAATGAGTCATATTCGTCAAAATAATGGTTATTGTAATGAAAAACAAAATAATCCTTTATCTTGAGAAAGCAAAGCGAAATCGATGATGTACAAATTTATAGTTGCATGTATTTATTTATAGATGAATAATAAATTAAGATCACAGACAAAAAAAAAATTATATATATATGTTTGTGTGTGTATAGAACATGAAAAATATGAATTTTATAAATCTATTTATAATTATATGTAATAAAAATTATAAAATTATTTGGATCACATTTTTGCAAAACTACAATAAATCAATTAAATTTGATTTTTTTCTTTTTACGCTTTTGTTACAAATCTCTCTATATAGACAAAATTATATGTGGGGGAGGAGGTGGGTTTACAACATTAGAGATAATTTTTTATAAAAAAAAATTTCTTTGATGATTTAGAATTCTCTTGAAATTTATTTATTGTATTATTTTAATTTATTCAACACATATATCTTTAATCTTTATTACTGTATAACAATAATTAAACATTTATTAGATGAGATCATATTAACATTCATATATCATATATAGATTATAATCTCAAAGATTTTGTCAATATCATAGGTGATATTATTACCATATATATAAATCATATTTAATAAAATAAATTTTTAATTTATAAATTATGAAATAATAAATATTGTATTTCTATTTTTAGAAGGTGGAAATGAGCGGGATTTTTTATCATTTCTATTTTGAGGGGTAATTGTTATTATATATATAATATATAGATAACTAATCTTCTTGCAAACGGTTTATATGTGGGTCATTGAAAATTATTCCGAACGGTACCATTTTTTTTCCAAAAATATTTATTACACAATGAAGTTAATTTTTATGATATCATTTATTCTCTTTTTTTATATTATGAAATAAAAAATTAAATATTATTTAAAATAACTAATCTACTATGGATCACATGAATATGTAAATATTTTATTTTCTACCAATTCTAACTTGCTAAAACTGAGATAAATAAAGAATACAGATGAGAATATCTATCTATAATATATTAAAAAGTTGTTCCTTACAGAGTTGTACAGAATTGCAATAAAAAATAAAAAATAAAAAAAACAGTATAACTTCTTCCATAAGCTCTTCACAGTTACAATACTAAGAAAAACAAGTCTGAATGAAGTGGTTGTGGAGTAAGAAGTAGACCAAGGAAGATTTCAAGATCGTTGTCTTTGGCGGCGCACTAGTTGTGAGGAACCAAGCCTAGGGTTTGTATATATAATATGGGAAGTTTATTGGGCCAATTTTTTATTAAATGGGTCTAATGGTAGCTATTTAAAAAAAAATTAATCCTCTTAATTAAGCATTTTTTTAGTAGAAAGGGAGAAATTTTATTTGAATACTTGTTTTTTGCTATAGTCAATTCATATATAATTAAATTCAAATCATCAAATATCAAAATTAAATATCATTCAAAATTAAATTATTGACAACTATAACTAAAATCATATAATGAATATAAATTTTAATAAAACGGAATTTTCATTTTTTTAAAAATCAAAAAAGTTATTTTACATTATCTAAAAGCTAAAATCTAAAGAACTTCAACAGTAAAGTAATAATAATAAATCTAAAAATGTTTGAAATTTTCAAAATTAGAAAATTAACAACTTTGATATTTATTTTCAAAATCTAAAAAATAATTCTGGAATATAAGTTTAAAAGGTACAAAAAATAAAAAAAATATAGACCAATAAATAATAATAATAATAATAATAATAATAATAATAAAAAAAAAAAAAAAAACAAAGAGTGGCACCGGCAGATGGGGATGGAGGCGGCGCCGACGGGTGATGGGGGATAAAAAGTGGGAAGAGACATAGATTAGGGTTTGCTCCCATTATTTTTGTTTGTATATATTTATATATATACCTTATATATATATATATAGGTTAACCTAAACAAATTGGGTCTTTCAAGTGGATTTAAGAAAAAAAAATTGTCCTCTGCAATTGGACCTTTTTAACTACCAATTTTGGAAATTATTTATAAAACTAAGAAAATAAATTTTAAAATAACTATAATTCTATAAATGAAAAGTACACAAATTAAATGGCATAGTGGGTTTTTTTTTTTTTTTTTTTAAAAAGCCCTATTAATTAGGTATTCGGACTTAACTAAGATATATAATAGCACTGCATATAGCTCTATGTTCATATATAAAACTACGTTTCTTGGCCCGACAAATGATTTTGGTAATCACATATTTTATTGATATTATTAAAAATTTAAAATAATGAAATTTAAATATAATGTCAAAAATTACAAATTTGAAAATTAATTAAAATTTTTTGAATATAAACGTGGAAAATAGTTTTAAAATCTAAAATTAATTATAAGAAGTGCTTTAAAATGTTTAAAAGTTTGAAAACTATTATAAAAATATCAAAATAATAATAAAATCTGAAAGTAATAATAATAATATGGTTGTGAGATTAAGTCTAACAATTTAAAATTTAAAAATTAATTCAAATATATATGTAATATTAATTGTGAAAGATATAAAAATCAATAAATTTAATATAAAATTGTTTAATAAAAATAACAAAAATATTTTGTTATTTATTAAAAACTACTTGAAATAAATAGACATGTGTAGTAAATCTAAAAATTACTTTAAAAAACTGGAATTTGTTCTCAAAAAATCTGAAAAATGGTTTCAAAAATCTAAAATATTATTTTAAAATGTAAAAATAAATTGAAAGCTATTTTTTCTTAAATATAAAATAATTTTGCAATAAATTATAATTTATTTGAAAAAATCCATCTAAAAACAAGGCAGAAAATTATTTACAAATTCTAAAAATAATTCTAACATATAAAAAGAACAAAAATATGATCAAAACATATTAGCAAGTATAATAAATCACTACTTAATTATTCAGAAATTAAAACTTACAAACACAAAACTATTATTACTATATATTCTCTTTTCAATTTTATTTTCAAAATTAATTGTTGAATATGATAAATTTTCCGAAAAAACACTGATATTTAAGAATAAATATTAATGATTTATTATATTTATTTAAATAATTCTTTTTGATTTGTTTAAGTTTAAATTTTCAATCATAATTTTCATAGTTACTATTAATAATTTTATTTCCTCTTTTTTAGAAAATAACACGTCACCCAAAAGCGAATGCAAAAAACAATAGAACGAGAGAGAAATCTAATCAAACTCTATTTTTTTCAGTTAAAATTCTATTTTATACAACGATTTTTTAAAATTATAAATTAACTTTGAAAACCAATAAATATATATTTATATTTATATAATACAAATTTTGAAATAATATAATATGTGATTAATAACCTTTTATATAGCAACTTCATTATATTATCATAAATTATATATACTACCATAATAAATAATAAATCGCGCATGTCGGTGAAATACTAGTTTCATAAATATCAAACAACTTGGGCTGTCTGCATAACTTGGGCCAATATCGATTTAAAGCCCATCATTCTATGTTGGGCCTAACAAATATTTTGAGTGTACGCGTAAAATTGCGTTTTTTTTTTTTTCTTTTTTCTCGTTTTGTCTTTTTGAATGAAAGCCCATCAAGAATTAGATATTAGAAAATAATACTCTCAGGCTTCGACCCAAATCCTATCTGCCTAGTATCATGAATAATTAATGTTGATTCTTTCAATTTTTCGAATCATATATATATATATATATATATATATATATATGATTGTTAATGAATCTACTTTCAGTTGATTAACTTTTGAATAACTAACTTTGATATAGGTATAACTTAATATATCTCTCTCACTTCTAATTGAGATAACAGTAGTAATTATGAACAGAGTCGTTAATCAGTTAACATCAAGTTTTTGACTTAATGAATTTTAGTTTTACTCTTAGTTATAAATTTTTACTCAAAAGTATTACTAACAATAAAAAAAATGTTATTATAAAAAGTAAGATACTATGTTTATCAATTCATTACATGTGTAGATCACAAATGATTTTATTGATTCGTATTGGCCGGTTAAACATAAGGATTTATGTTGACTAAACATTAACTGACTCAATATAAGTTTTCTATTTCACGGATTAAGATTCATGAAATGATTTTATTAAAAATTGTCTCTTTATACTCCGATCAATATGTGTCTCGAGTCAAAATTTTATGATTTTAAATATATTTTTAGTAATAGAAGTAATCGAAGACGTGGAGATATGGAACATTATCCACCATTATTCAACCTACGTGCTGAAGAATAGTGTGGTACTTGTTAAAAAATCAATAAATGGATATGTCAACTTCACATGTAAACAAAACGCCAAATTACAGTATATATGGAAAAAGATTATACAGGAGTACAGACATCAAATTATAGCCACAACAAGTCAAGAACTTCTTCCTATTTTAAACTCTACTTGCATGCATGCAAATTTCTCATCTACTAAATTATTAATATATTATTCAATAGTAATTGAGAGGCCATCATTTTTTCATAAAGTAAAACAATGTTTGTATTTTTAAAGGTACTTTTATTCATTTTTATTCGTTTTTATTTCTTAGTAATAAATATTTCAACCAAAATTGCAAAATGTAACAGATTCAAAAGAAGTGGTAGTTGGCATGGATGGATTGAGAATTAAAGAAGTGAACAGTGAGTCTTAGGTTTTTGTTAGTTAAGATTGGGAACATTTAGGCATAAGACCTAAATGATAAGAAAAAAAGTTGGAATGCCTTTTTTGAAACATAATCACAGTGGATAACAATAATTCATCGCACTCAGGTCCCATTTTCAGTTTTCAGTCTATCATGTCCACCTAGCAATATTTATGAATTTAGATCTTATGTTGGGGAAGTACGTACTAACATATATATATACTTGGTTAATTATATATGTATGTATAGATATATATTTGAATAGTACTTTTATGTTGTGTTTCGGCTGAAACTTAGCATGTGATTCCCACGTGCTCAAATAGTTGGAGATTTTTTATCTGTTTAAATGATGTGTTACTATTTTACTAATTTAAAAAATTATTTTCGATTGTTTTTAATCACAAACTTTTAAATTGTTGCAATCTCATACTTGATCAAATTAAAAATAGAAAATATCAATTTGATCGACCAAATATGACTTTTGTAATTTTTTTTTTACTTGGATTCTAAAACCGCTAGGTTAGACATCATATTGGACAAGAAAACAACTATTTGTAACAGCGTTCTTTAAAATTTTGAAAGTTAATATTTAAAATATAACGTTGACTCATTAGAATTAGTAGAATTATTCACCTTCTTTGTTTTCAACAATTTCAATTCCTCTTTTAAATTTCTATTTTTGTGAAGTTAAATTTAATTTGTAAGACTCTTGTATGAAAATTAATTTTGAAACTATTAAACAGTAATCATTGATTTTTAAAAGTGGTTAGATGTTTTATGTTTGTAAGAGTTGAATCACATCTTTTCATCTAGAGCAACATATGTTGTTTTCTTTTTTTTCTTCTTATTTAAAGGGTCATGTTACATTTCTGTCGTGGTAAGTTCGTTTTCTAATATCGTGTTTGAAATTTAAAAAAAAAAAAAAAGTTGTAATTAAATTGCAGATTTCATATGATTATGTGTATAAAATTATTTAAAAAAAGTTCATACTTATCATAAAAAAGAAGCATGAAATTACCATATTAAAAGTGTCTTTTGAATCAATCAGATGCCACGTGTCAATCGAGAAGCACAAGAGATGTCTGATTGAAGAAGGCATTTAAATATAATAAATGATCAAGTGTGATAGAAGAGTTACAGTACTACTGGTCCAATGGCTAAGGTAAGGTGATAGTGAGAGCACGACGCGTGACTCTTTAATTTCTGCCAACATCATAAATTCCCCAATTCACATTACATGTATATCTCACTTACATCTTATCTTACCTCAATTATTACTCCTAATCAAACAAATTCCACTTCTATTTACTTTCTAAGGATATATTTAGACTTTTCTTGCACCCTTTTAGATTTTCTAATCATCAACCCTACTATTTATAATTTATAAAATATATATTTATTTGTAAAAATGATCAATATAATAATCTCATATAATTTTTATAATCTATGGTACACATAGTGTTTTTTTTTTTTTTAATCAAATCAAATGCTCGAATGCAACGTATTGATAAGAACTATATATGGTATATACAAAAGTTCTATTATTGTTATATAAGTGACGTAAAACTTGCAATTTATTTTCTTATAATGCTAAAACCAATAATAATGTAGTGCTTATAGAAAACTGTACAAAGAGATGTATATGGAACGTGGTAGGTAGTAGCTAGTACCTTATTTTGGGAATCTATAAAAAATAAAATGCAATACAACAAATTAAAGGGCTCGTGCTCTTGAAGGACCTACAATAACACTACACAAGTAGGTAGGTTTGAAGGCACAAGCAATGTGAATTCTTTTTTCTTTAATGTTACTCCATTTTAATATGTATGGCCTTCAAGAATTAACTTAACTTTTTTTTGGTATTGGGTCTATTATATATCAATCAATTCACCTTAATTTTTAATATCCTAATTTATACTTTTTTTTTTACTTTTCCAAATTAGAAAAAGAGAAAGAAAATGCAGTTAATCAATTTAAAAATATTTAATCCAATTACTATTTCCGGAAAAGGAATAAATTGCTATCGAATTCTAATAAAAATGATCTATTAAATGGATGAAACACACAAATTCATCAATTAAATTACGACTGGCTTTTGAGACATTAAAAATATATGTATGATTTGTATAAAATAGTCCACAACATTCTTTTTGACAGGTATATATAAAGTGAGTTAATACAGATATAATCCACGATTTATCTTATAGCAACTCAGGATGATCAATTTATTATGTTAGTTTGGAGCTGATAAAAATAGTTACACGTCTCTTTCTAAATGAGGTTTTTATTTCTATCTTATTTTGATTTTACACGGTACTTTATTTATGCAAATTATTTGTGTAGTGTATACTAAAACAAATAACACAAAAATTCATGTGAGACGAAGCCTCATTAACACAAATAATATGTTAATTGTAGGGTTTGGATGGTGAGTAATTGGGTTGTGGGTTGATCCGTCTCACGCAATGCATTAAATTTCTGTGAGACGGTCTCACAAGAGACTTACTCAAACAATAATATGCAAAAAGGTACTCCTTTGAACTATATGATTTTTTATACTTGGTCAATTGGAATGAAAACTTGATAGTGATGTGCAAAATAACAAAAAACTTAGCATATGAAATCAATTCATCAATCATCATAATATATATTCCAAAACTGATGTTCTAAACGGATGCATAAATACGCAGATAAGACAGACTTACAAGATTTTGTAGTTCAATATATTTTATTTGATATTATTAAATAACATCATTAAAATTGGTAAAAAAAAAAAAAAGAATATGAAATAGAATACCAAATATAAAAATGATTCTAATTATTTTTCAAGTGCACCCTTCATTTCCACTTCTCTCTGGAGAGACATTATTTTAAACTTATTTTACAATTTTGTAGATAATACTCCAAAAAACGATTAAATTCAACGAAGAAATATTTTTAAGAACAAGACATTTATTTTCCAAATTTAGAAAAGATAAATCATGAATTTAACAAAATTTTATAATTCGAAACAACATTTACTTTTCAGGTAAAAGATAGTCTAATGTGTACGGTTAATTTGTACGTGTTACATGTCATTTGTTTATGAATCTGTGAGACAAGGTAGCATCTTAGCTGCAAAAAAAACTAGTTGTAGATATAGAAACTTTTTGCAGGAAAATGGACATGATTTGAATTGTAATATTATTTCGTGATTTATTTTATTAAATTTGAAAAGATGAGTAATGCAATTAAAATTTGGGTTTTTTTTTTTTTTTGAATTAAGGCAATAAAATAGTAATATATATTGATTAAAACAATTCACGAGCGAACACACTATGTACAACAAAACCAACACAAAGACAACAAATATACAGAACCCCCCACACACAAATTGTGGTCGAAATCCAATTCTTCCACTCTCTCTCTCTCCACACTCTCACAGTCACGCTGCATAGATAGATATAGGAGAGAGAGAGAGAGAGAGAGAGAGAGAGAGAGAGAGAGCGCGCACGAAGATTCAGATGTACTAATTGGAATAGCCTTCAACAAATAAGGAAATCAGGCTCAAGTTAAGAAATAGTTCTTCTTCATAATAAGTAATCTTGCTGTTCTTTTTTTTTTTTTAACGTTGGCAAACTGGAATGCTTGCTGTATCGCCACTATCAACGAGCGTGAAGAATGAGAGAGAAAGTCAGATACAGAATTTATCAGCGGAAGAGACCGAGTTTGTGGAATTTAAGAGTGGAAATTTGCTAGATAGCATTAATTTTGATGACATTTTCGTAGGAATCAGCGACGGCGACGTTTTGCCTGATTTGGAGATGGATCGCGAGATTCCTGCCGATTTGTCAGTGCGTGATCAAGGTCACAAGTCGGATATGAAATCGGAGGACGAAAACAGCGAAAATTCAGCAGGCGAACCGGTTTCAGTTTCCGGTTCGGGTTCCGATGTCGGGTTCGGGTTATCCAGCGTGTTCCAGGGAGAGGAAGTTGAGAGCGAAAAGGAAGAATCCGTTGTGAATAATTCATCTAGAAAGGGAACTGACAAAAGTAGAAAATCATCTTCTCTCTCTAGAAATCCTCCTCGGAAGAAGAAACCCAAGGTAAATTAAAAAAATTGGATAGATTCACTTTTGATTTTTTAATAAATAAAGGTGAAAATATTATTAAATGAAGAAAAAAGGATCTGATTGGTCAAAGTGTGTGTATAGGTAGATTGGACGCCGGAATTGCACCGGCGATTTGTTCAGGCGGTGGAGAAGCTGGGGTTGGATAAGGCGGTGCCTTCCCGGATTCTGGAAATCATGGGAGTCGATACCCTCACGCGCCATAACATTGCCAGCCATCTTCAAGTATGAATCAATACTCTCTTTAATTTTTGCAATTTCATAACAAAGTTTGTGAGTATTGCAATGCTGATTTTTCCTATGATTTTTTGTTGAATGGGTGAAAGTACCATATTAGACATTGACAACCATGTAATACTTGCATTTATTGCTAAGTTGATTGTCCAACGCGCCCAATGTGACAGTTTTGAAGGTCATATTAATAAAACACGAAAACTTGCGTGAGACAGTCTCACGGATAGTTTCCATGAAGCAAATTCTTTTTATCCACTATCCAAACTCATTTTCATTAATTTACCTGTGAATTGTATAGTATGGGTTGTGGGTTGACCCATTTCACGTGACATGATTCATGAAACGGTCTCACATAAAACTCAATCTAAATAAAAATCATGTGAAGAATCAAACTACAAGTTTATAATATTTCGAATATGGAATTGCAAAAATTGAAAAGCTAGTAATTAAATTGTAACGAGCAACGGTTAGTATTTTTTTTTATAGCTAACAAATAAGTAGATAATTATAACATACTCCTTCCATTTCAAACTAAGTGTCGTTCTAGAGTCTAAAATTTATTTGAAATTAAGTGTTGTTTTTGGACTTTATGTTAAAAGAAAATTCCCAAATCATCTCTTTTAATATTTCTTACCTAAAATTTAGGAATTTAAATATACCTTTTATGGAATTAATTTGATTCACTTTTCAAATTTGAATCCTAAATTTTTGATTAGTTAAGGATATATTTGTCCTTTAGTGACACTAATTTTGAATCCAATGGAGTAGCATTTACTTAAAAAATAAAAAGATAAAAAAAACCGAGAGGGATGAAAGATTCTCTTACAAAAGAAAATTCACCATTCAATTATAACAGTTGATTTTTACAGTCTTAAGTTCAATAATGGCAGATGTTGAAACTAGGCAGAAAGTTTTTGGCAGCCCATGGTTTTCTTTTCTTTTGTACATTTTGTCTACAAGTGGAAAAAGCTATTTGCTGTATCAAGAATACTTTTTACTAATAATGCTCATTGTGATATAGATTGCACATATAACACTTTTTAGAATACTGATTCTGTGCTTCCTCTATGTTTATAATTATTGCATTCCATACTGTCAAACAAAAATACAAATTTAGGGATCCACAGGTAATTTGCCCACTAGATCTTAGGAACCCAGGGTCTTTATAAGAGGTTTTCAAAACTAGGATTTTTAAGCAAATCCTAGATTTTGAGTTTCCAAAAATACATTGATAAATAAAGATTAGTTACAAAGCCTGTTATTTTGATTTTCTGGTTTCAATCTTCTACTTATAGTCATCATTTTCAAATTTTTATATGAGTGTGCAATTCAAGGACAATTTTTTGGTAGGAAATATCATGTGGCATCCTGCACTCAAGTAATAGTTATGATTCTCAAATTGTACATTTTCTGAAACATACTCAACTAAACACAACCCTACCAAAAATGGGAATCAATTTTGCAATACAATTCGATCAAAATAATGGTAAAGATTATCTTGCAGAAATATCGGTCACATCGGAAACACTTGCTAGCAAGAGAAGCTGAGGCCACTAGCTGGAGCCAGAGGCGGCAGATGTCGGCCGCCAGAGTCGGGGCGGTCAATCCTTGGATTGCACCACCAACTATGGGCTTTCCTCCAGTGACGCCAATGCCTCATTTTAGGCCCTTACATGTGTGGGGCCATCCATCCGTCGACCAATCAATGATGCCCATGTGGCCTCAACATCTATCGCCGCCAGCTCCACCCTCCGATCCTTCCTTTTGGCATCCCCACAACCAATTCGTAAGCTTATACACAACAGTTGCAAAACCAAAGCTTTTCTGATTCCTACAATATTTGGTTTACTTAATAGTATTGATCAAATTGCAGAGGTTTCAATCACCGCCGGTTGCTGGCCTGCCCTTTCCGGCGATGTATAATGTGGAGCCAATGCCAGCTAGACAAGCACTGCCTCAACCCCCTTCAGATGTTCATCCGGTGAGGTTTCTTTTATTTGCCAAACTAAATTTCATTTTGAATTTTGAATATTTTTGTATGTTACTTAAGGTTGGTTACAATACAACTTACATTTACATTACATGTTCAAGAGTATGGTATATGATATATGATTTGGAGTGATCACATTTTAATTTGGTTCATAATATATCGAATCTGTCAACTTAAAACCGATATATAATTCCAAGTTTTTCACAATTTAAAGACAAATTTTCCGTTGGAGTAGCTACCCAGTACGTACTAAAAGTGTGTAGAATTTCTAACATAATCATGGTAATGATTTAACAGTCAAAGGAAAGTATAGATGCAGCAATTGGAGATGTATTGGCAAAGCCATGGCTGCCATTGCCACTTGGACTGAAGCCCCCATCCATAGACACTGTAATGGCTGAACTACAACGTCAAGGTGTACCCAAAGTACCCCCAACAGCCTGTTCTTATTAATAATCACTGTTGCTTCTTTTTTTTTTTTTTAGTTTTGTAGAGAAAAATAACAACAAAAAACAACAATTCCACGACATTGCCAATAATTGGACGTTCACAAACACTTATCTTTTTACTCATATTTTCTTTCGAAATTAATTTAATCGAGGAAAACGTATTTACAAAATATAATAAGAAACATTTAACATCAGACTAGGATTGTGGATACTTCTGCTTTTATTTTTGATCTTTTATATCGACTCCAATGCATGTAGAAAATTTTACAATAACCATGTGCATTTTTATTTTTTTTTGTCAAAATAAAAGAAATAAGAAAAAAAAAAAACCAATTGCTGTGAATAGTGCAAACGCGATCAACGCTCGTGATTAGGGTCAAATTAAAAATAATTAAATGGTTAGAATTTAAACTAACTCAACCACCGACACTATAATATAATTGACCTTTATCTTTAATTTCGTGCTGTCCCATTTGAGATTTCCTTTATGGGAATTTCGTTCTACTAGAAGATGACATTTTTTGCGAAAATTTAATACAATTATTCTCTTTTACTACTCCTAAATCCTATATTTTTTGCGTTCTTCATATTTCAAAATCCTCAAACTTACCTCTTTATTAATCATAATCTTAAAAATAATTTCAGAAATAATCCCTAAAAAATAAACTGTAAAATTTATAAAATTAATTAAAAAAAAATCATCCTTAAAAAAATAAAGCACGCTATTAAATGTAAATCACACACCCTATACTCATTTTGCAAACCAAAGTCAGTGAAGAAGTCATTTGTATGAAGAAAAAAAACGTGCACTTGGCATTCGGACGTTTCATAGAGACCATTTTTAAGCAGGGATTTAAAGGGATAGAGTATTTTTAAACATGTGGGTGTTTTCCCCCGAATTAATCCATTTCAATTTTTTAAATATCTCCATAGTTTTATAATGCTTAAGACAGAATAAGGAGTAGAATAAGGAGTTGATGTAATTAAAGCATGGTAGTCACACTATTAGACAATTTGATTACTCCCACATGCTGCTTTACAAAATGTCATGATTTCATACCCCACATTTCTTCAACTTCCTCAATCTACGCATCACATTTCGCCTACAACTCCAAATTCACTAATTCTTTAGTCTTTACACACACACACACATATATATAGACAAACCAATCCTCTTATCAACCAAATCAAGAACAGCTTGCTCTCCTTGCAATGGCTACATTTGCCAAACAATTCTTTTGTTTCTTTCTCATAATATTATCATCCAGTTGTTGCCAAACTCAAGCTAGAGAGAGCAAATTCTTCTCCAAATATGTTCACCTAATTAGCACAAACAGTTATGTCACAATACCTAGTACTCATCCAAAAGTTGTGCCCTTATCATCTCCAAGTCCATCTCCAGCTCCAATCACAAGCCAAATCAGTGGCGTCCCAGCCTCCGCACCCATCGGAGCAAATTCCGATTCTACCCCTGCCCCGGCCCCGACAACCCTAGTTGCCGATTATAGCCCAGCACCGGCCCCAACAACCCTAGATGCTGATTATAGCCCTGCACCGGTCCCATTGGAGAACGATATTCCGTATTATGGCCTCTATGACAGGGACACTAACATTGAAGAAGAGGAGTTTTCCACTGAAAATCCTGAGGAGATGAATAACAGAGAATCACCCTATACTTACAGCAATGGATACTCGAATAGCTTGAGTAACAATAATGCCTTCTGGACATCAAATCAGAAGGGCTATCAAAACACCAACAATGGCTATGATTTCGATGGTGGCTATAAGAGCGAGCCACAGGGAATGAGCGACACGAGAGGCAAGTACTACGACAATGTTGAGCACAAAAACTATAACCCGAGTGGATATGAAAACAACAATGAGGAAGGCTACTACAATGATAATTACAAGAAATCGAAATACGAGTTTGATTCCATGGAAGAGTATGAGAAGCAAGAGGGATATGGAGATGTTCAACAAGAGTTCATTCCTTAAACATGCCTGTTAAGAGTTTATGCTGAAAGCAAGCTTACTAAACTTGCGATGAGGATTTGCTGTAGGCTATACTTCCATGCCCGTTTGCCTTTTTTTTTTTTTTTTTTAATCATAGCAATATTGGCAATCCAAATTGATGAATGGAAATTCTTGATTTGAGATGCAAGAATGCATGCTAATTGTTGTAAGAAGAAAAGAGTTTATACACAAATACTTAAATGTTATCAATTAAGGGCGTATCTAGATACTTATAGCTATCATATTGGCTAAAAATTAGTTTGAAATAGGTGCAAAGTACATTCTGAAAAATAAAAATAAAATTATAAGATAGAAAATTTGACGTAAAAGCAATATGGGTCATCATGTTAGCAATTATGCTGCCAGGAGGGTCATCAATTAAAGATGACTTCAATATAAAGTAAGCCTATAAACATTTTTAGAGTCATCTAATTTATTAAACTAATTTCACTCCATATTATATTCATAGCAAGTTTATTTCTTATATCATAGCAATAAGAAATTAGTAAAAAAACATTCTCAAAAACCTGTAGTTTGGATTGTCAAAAGGTTGGGGCATAAAAATAGTCAACGAAACTGACTGAGTTTTATCACATTCACACACGACATAGAGACAACACTAAAAGTCAGAAAGAAAATCCCAACGAGTCAAAAACACTAGAAAGACAAATTGACAATACATCTCAATCTCCATTCATTTAACGAACTACTTGGGCTCATAGTTGAGAACAAATGCATTATTTGAAATCAAAGTTTATGGCTCATCTATGATGACATAATAATAAGACAATGCACCAAGTACACATCAAAGTTATCCAGTCTAAATCATACATAATTAACAAATAAACAGGTCATAGATGAAGAAATCGTGACACATACGATGGAGAACATTCTTCGTTCATAGGCTGATTATCACAAGTTCAGATAGAAACCTTGCTCGAGACCTTGAAGGATGCTACTGATCACGAATTCTCATTGCAAGCTGATTGATACATTGGAAATTTAGAACGGTTTGAGTATACATCATTCTAGAAAGATGAGTTCAAAACGTGTATTCATCTTATAGAGGTAACTGAACATAGTATTTACAATCAAAGAAAATGATGATAAAAAAATTTATCATGAGAATGAAACATGCATTTAGTAGAACCCTCTTAAGTACAAAGTGAGGTGGCCATTCTCCAGCAGAATCATAATATCTTCACTTTCACGACTAGCGTTAGAGAGTGTGTACATAAAATGATCTTTTGCCTTCGAAAGGTCATCACACACCATCATAGCAAGCTGATTAAAGATAAAAGTGCATAAGTTTCAATTAACGATCCCTATTGCTAATTGAACAACAATCAGTGACATTTAAAGAAAGATGACCACACCAGCTCACAAGCAAACTCATTATTATCTAAATGGAACATACTTTTGTAATACTCTAGAAGAAACTTAAGCAAGGAAAATAAGAATTTGAGACTTGAACATGCATGGAAAGATGGAATGTAGTTAATGGAGCCCCACAAACAGGAGTTGATTGGTACGATCTTAGAAAGTCATTATTCATCTAAGCAAAAGTAAGAACATATCTGTTCAATTTAAAGCATTGAGTTCTGAAAGAGAGATCTAAGTATTCTTCTGTGCTTCTGCATCTTCATCTAGTCTTGTCAAGGCCTACAATAGTAAGAAGATGCTAATGTATCAAAATTAGGAAATTGGCTTTAGGAAACAGATATCTGAATGGTCTTGGCATTGAACAAACAAAAATAAATTTGTGACTTGAAGAGATATATATATATTATAAATCTTTTGGAATCCCAACTCGCCATCCACGAGAAGACAAAATAAACCTAGAAGAGGGAGGAGCGCGAAGATAGAACGAATGCTTTTATCAACTAGACTGGCTTGTATCCTATAATTATGTGCGTTACTAATAATTGAGGTAATAAGACAGTTTTGAGTGAAAACTAACTCACCAGAGACACAAAATGTGGAGGGTAACAAAAGAGAGCTCTACAGGCATTGTTAGATACCTAATCAAGAACGAAAAGTCATTGGTTAGGTAACCTATCAGTATTTAGGAACATTGCTAGAAAGAACTGGAGAAATTTCTCTAAATTATTTGAGTGAGAATGATGATGGAAAAAATCACAGTCACACACTTTGAAATAATAACCCAAAATATTTAAAAGCAGGACTTACATACCACGAACACTTTAATAGATCCCTCCAACGAAAATTGTACAGTTTGAAAGAATAAGCAGAAGAGAAGAATTAGAACAGAGTGCAGAATTAAGTTGTGAAAAATGGGATAGCAAAAAGGTCAGGAGGTTGTGTCAATACGCACAGAGGATACTAAAATTGACTAACTTACTCTAAGAGGCAATTCAAGAAAGATTGGAACTCTAGAGGTTGAAATAAGACTCTACAACATTTCTGAAAATAATAAAATGCCAATTTGCATCATCATTCCTTTTCGAGAACAAAAGAATCCTTCTCCAACAAATCAAAAATGATACTTTCATCGCAAACTTAAATATTGGAACAAAATGTGCAACTTTAGATCCTATAAGGAAAAGACTAAAATCAATCGGACTTAATTTCTTCAGTCGTTCTTCACATTAAAGGGAAAATGAAAGAGAAACCTCGATTTTTCAAAAATCATCATCCCAAAACAATCTTCACTCTTGCATCTCTCGTATCTCAAACACAAAGTAGAATGGAGAAGATGACCTAAAATCTACAATCAATTCCATCATTGTATATGTAAATTTGCAAGTTAACAGTTCTTGAATAACACATATTCAAACTTCCTTAAAGCAAATGCATATCACACACACAGAGCAAATACACATACTGCACATTGAAGCACAAAAAATGCAACAATGGGATTCCTAGAAACACCAAAAATGTATATAATGCACAAACATGATCCAACTAACCTAATGTACAAGGAAAGCAGCCTTGAAGCATTAATTAAATAGCATTTTGAGAGGGAAAAAAAAGTTGAATTTCACATAATTATCAATTGAAAACCAAAAAATTAATTAAATCACACGAAATCACCTTCAGGAAGCCAAGCATAACCGCAGCTGGAGACTGTGAGCATCGACGTCATCAATGCCGATGCAGTGGCTGTGTGGTACGGCTGCAACGAATTTACGCACGCATACATCTCAACGGGACTCCTTAAAAATCGAACAAGAAATTAGTTATTACAAGAAACAGATAAAATTGTTTGACCTGAGTTCAAAATTGAATTCAATCAATCGAATGCGAATACACGGAGGATCTGAGATACCTAGAGAGACGTTGAGCAAGCGGAGTTCTAGAAGGGAGACGAAACGGGGAGGGAGCAGCCTTTGGTTGGGAAGCGAACCTCGTGGCGGCGCTACGAACGGCAGACGACCGGAAAACGGATCGGGCGGCGGCGATGGCCATTTCCTCTTTCTTCTTTTTCTCAAAATGGGGTTTACCGTTTACGGAACTAAAAGCCTAAAACCCTATCCCCAATCAGTTTATCATTGTAATAATTTTTCGTTTTTGTTTATACTTTTTTTTCTTTTTCCTTTTCTTTTTAAGTCCTAAATTGAATGCTAAAGTAGTAATAATCTATCTACAGTGAAACCTCTATAAATGAATACCCTTGAAACTAGAAAAAAATATTCATTTAGCGAAATTATTTATTTATCGATAAATGAATAAATTTATTCATTTATCGAATTTTTATTCATTTAAAGGGTATTTTTATATTTTTTTTTTTTATCATTACAATTATTTTACATGTGCATGCACCATGCATGTATCTATAAGATTCTATGAATGAAATATTTAGAGTCTATATTTGGAATACATGTGAAAAATCGTATTGCTAATTGTTTTCGACATTGCAAGATACAATCTGAAGAAATTGATGTTCCCGAAGAAGAAGTTAGATTAGTTAGAAAAAGATACAATTCAAGGATTAAAAAATATCATTTCTAATTTGCACTACAGACATGTGATGGACGTCGAACATCTTTTCAACTATCCTAATGAGAATGATGCAGTTATGGAATTGCCTACAAATGAAGAAATTATTGAGTTTGTACTAAATGATGAAAATGATTCAGAACCAGATGATAGTGGTGTCACACCAAATGTGTCATCGAAAGAAGCCTTTCAAGCGGTAAACACCCTAAGAAACTACTTGCTACAACATGAGAAAAATATTCCAAAAGTTTTGTTTGCACTATAAAGTTTTGTTTGCACTATAAAAAGTTAAGGATGTGATGCATTTTGGTGGAAGAAAAAAACAAACTACATTAGACGATTTTTTTTATTAAGAAATGATCTTTTGTATTTGTTTATTGAAACACATGTTTTTTAGGGTATTTATACATATATATATATATATCTTATGTATTTTAATGATTATTCATTTATATTTACATAGGGCCTTTAAGAATTAAAAAATATATATTCATTAATGCATTTAGCAAGGTTATTCATTTACCTCATTGGCCCAAGTCGGGACTGAAGAAAATTATTTATTTGTCGAGGTTATTCGTTTATCGAACATTCATTTATCAAGGTTTCACTGTATATTTATACATCTATATATATATAATAACAGAAGTCAGTCAAACTAAATGGTAATTTTATTAAGAACTAAGGACAATTTGGTAATTCAACATTTTTAAGGATAATAGGAAAAAAAAATTCATTTTACGCGTAAGTTTTAAAAATCAAAAACCGCTTCTTCACATCCTATTTTTTCAAAATAATAACCGTTAACATCTATCTCTATCTTTTTTTTTAGAAAAAGAATCTATCTCTATCTATACATATAAAAACAATTTTTTTTTTGTGAAAAAACTGTTCAGGCTATTTCTTAGGAGTTATTTTGAGCAGTTACTTTCCCCAAATTCTATACATTGTTGTAACCCACGATTCAAAATAAGATTTCAGCATAAAAAAATTTAAAAAGTTCTCTCTTGACCTAAATTCATTTCCGTCTGCCATGAATCAATGTCAATGGCTTCTGTCTTGCTCAGAGCTCCTCTCATTCCCACTTTATTATTGAAGATTTAATCTTGGTCTTTTTTCTTTTTCTTTTTGAGAGTTGTGATGACTTGAAAAAATTCATCCTTTCATTGATGTATTATTTAGGTCATCTTTGCCAAGATTATGGAGGTTATTGGGCTAATTTATGTTGATCTAATGAGGATATGAGGAGTTTATATGATATTGATGAGTTTGTTATGTTGGGTAGGATAGTGAAGACCTCCTCCAACGGAGATGGGAATGACTAGAGAGAAAAACTAAGAGCAAAACAGAAACCAAATATGGATGTTATATCTTTTTTTTCTAATTATCTTTTTTTCTGATCTGTTTTCTTTGTGTTTTACTATTTTTTTTATTTTCTAATATGTTTTCTTTGTTTAAATCTTAAATTTTGGTATTATTTTTGTATATCTTTTTTTTTCTAATTATCTTTTTTTCTGATCTGTTTTCTTTGTATTTTACTATTTTACATTTTTTTTTCTGATATGTTTCTTTGTCTAATCTTTATCTATTTTCTGATATCTTCTGATATGTTGAGATATATTTTTTCTGATATGTTTTCTTTGTTTAAATGTTGAATTTCTGATATGTTTCTTTGTCTAATCTTTTTCTATTTTCTGATATGTTGTTTTTAATGATTTTACATTTCATATCTTTTCTATTTTCTGATATGTTTTCTTTATCTAAATATTGAATTTTGGTATTATTTATTTATATCTTTTTTTTTTCTGATTATCATATCTCTCTTGAATCTCTTTCTTCATCACACTGATTCTTTATTTTTTTTATCTATTTTATTCTCTATTTTTTTTGTTGGAGTTTGTCAGGAGTGCTATCAGATTTCCAATGTCACATATTTTGACGGATCTCTCAATCACATTGATTTTTTCTCTCTATGTTTTAACCTTAAATTTTTATCTGTTTCTTTGTCTAATTTTTTTTCTATTTTCTGATATGTTTTCTTTGTCTAAATCTTGAATTTCCGATCTATTTCTTTGTCTAATTTTTTTTATATTTTCTGATATGTTGTTTTTAATGATTTTACATTTCATATCTTTTCTATTTTTTGATATGTTTTCTTTGTCTAAATCTTGAATTTTGGTATTATTTTTTTATATCTTTTTTATCTAATCTGTTTTCTTTGTATTTTACTATTTTACATTTCATTTTTTTAATTTTCTGATCTGTTTCTTTATCTAATCTTTTTCTATTTTCTGATATCTTCTGATATGTTGAGATATGTTTTTTCTGATATGTTTTCTTTGTCTAAATCTTGAATTTCTAATATGTTTCTTTGTCTAATCTTTTTCTATTTTCTGATATGTTGTTTTTAATGATTTTACATTTTATAGCTTTTCTATTTTCTGAAATATTTTCTTGGTCTAAATCTTGAATTTTGGTATTATTTTTTTATATCTTTTTTATTTTACTATTTTACATTTCATATTTTTTTTATTTTCTGATCTGTTTCTTTGTCTAATCTTTTTTTATTTTCTAATATCTTCTGATATGTTGAGATATGTTTTCTCTGATATGCTTTCTTTGTCTAAATCTTGAATTTCTGATCTAATCTTTTTCTATTTTTTGATATGTTTTCTTTGTCTAAATCTTGAATTTTGGTATTATTTTTTTAAATCTTTTTTTTCTGATTATCTTTTTTTTATCTGTTTTCTTTGTATTTTACTATTTTACATTTCAATTTTTTTTTTATTTTCTGATTTATTTTTTGTCTAATCTTTTTCTATTTTCTGATATTATGTGGTCTCATCTCCGCCTATATATTTAGTACTATCAGATTTTCAATGTTACATATTTTGACGGATCTCTAAATCACATTAATTTTTTTTTCTCTATTTTTTTTGGAGCGTGATTGTGGGAATTGTTGGGTCAGATTTCCAATTGTAGTTATCTGAATTGTGTTGTATTAAAGTATCATATTGATATTATTAGTCTATTCAGTTTATCGAAAATATTGATTGATACAATTAGTCTATTTAGTTTATCGAAAATACATAAGAGTTATTTGAGTTGAGTTGTATTAAAGTATTATATTGATATTATTAGACTTATTCAGTTTATCGAAGATATATTGCAGATCAAAAATATATAATATAAAAGTTATCTGAGTTGAATTGTATTAAATCATCATATTGATATAATTTGTATATATAATATAGAAGTTATCTGAGTTGAATTGTATTAAATCATCATATTGATATAATTTGTCTATTATTGGAGTTACCTAAGTTGAGTTTATAGAATATTTAAACTAAATTTATTTGTTAATTGCCATAAAATAACTGCGCAATATTCAAGTGATTTGACTTAAGTTTATAAAATATTTATAGACATACATTATATTTTTTAGCTTTCTTTTTCTAAGTAATTTGGGTTGAGTCATCAGACTGATATGATTTATATTAGATGAAGTTATCAGATTGATATAATTAATTTTTTTGGTTTATCGATATTTGGTTTGTATTATATTATTTAGTCATTTATAATTTTGATTACATATATTGAAGTCATTTGAATTAAGTTTATAAAATATTTCTTTATGTATTATATTCTTGAAGTTATCGGATTGATATAATAAGTTTATTTTCTTTAAAGACATTTGGTTTGTATTACATTCTTAAGTCATTTATAATTTTCATTACATATATTGAAGCCTATGCTGAGTTAATGAAATATTTCTTTTTTTGAAGTAATTTGACTTACGTTTATTGAATACTTAGACGCAATTCATTTTTACAATGATTGATATAATTTATATCTATAAGTATATAATAGCAGAAGTCATTCTAAATATGGTAACCAAACTTTTTTCATATTTATAGGTATATTCCAAATATGGTAACCAAACATTTTTCATGTTAAATTTTTCTTACTAAAAATAGAAAGTTAATATTTCTTTTAATTTAATTTTTTTTAAATAATGAGAAAAACGCTTCATTAGAAAAATCTTTCCTTTTTTTATATTATTAATATTATATTTAATGTGGTCTCTAATTTCATTTTTTTTTCATTACATTTTAGGTGATATAATTCATCATGTGAAATATTATTAGAACCGTGTATCGCACGGCGGATAAAGCTTTTGATTGTTCATTACTGTATTGTTGATATTCTTGAGTGTAGCTTATGCACACACTCTATTTAATCATTTGTAGTTGATATTCTAGGGTGTAGTTTATGCACACATTCTATTTAATCATATGTTTTATTCCATCATAATGTTAGTTCATATATAAGTACACCATCTCTCCTCTGAGTTTGCTACATAGATCTTAATTCTGATTTTTGTTTGTGATTTTTGTTGATTTTAAATCATACTATACATGTTTGTGTTAAAAATGGGATAGCAGTATTTTTGTCTTAGCAGTTTAAAAATGGGACACAATATTTATGTCTTAGCAGTTGAACATTATACTTTGGGAATGGGTAAGCTTATAATAAAAATTCAAAGTAAAAGATATTGACAAAGTAATGCAAGTTTTGGTTTTTCTAGGAAAAACAATTACATTTTATGTATTTTGACGCATTCAGTCCTCTTATTTCATTTTAATTTCAGAATATTCTAAAAATTTAAATAATGGAAACTTGGTTTAAGCTTCTTTGTTTTCATAATAACAGTTTAGAATGAAAGTTCTTGCTGCTTTGAATGATGCGACCGTTGTTGAATCCGAACATTCTACTTTAATTCCGAACTCAACATCACATTTTATGGATGTACTATGAATCCAGGATGGCATTCATTGAGGTGATGAATCTAATCTAGGGATGGGGAATCAATCATAATATCATGTTCTAATCAGATTTTTATAATATTACATTTTGTTATATCAGAGTTGTTCTAATCAGATTTTTATAATATTAGATTTTGTTATATCAGAGTTTTTGATATTTTTTTAGAATCAAATTGAGATTGTCATGTAATTTTTTTATATCACATTTTTTTTTAGCATTCTATTATATCAAATTAATCAGATTGAGACTTTTGTTACATCAGATTGAGATTATGGTCAACCTATTATATCAGATTTTATTATATCAAATTGAAATTGATTTCTGTTACATTAGATTTATTGAGAACTCTTATATTAGATTTTGTTATATCAGATTGAGATTGTCATATAATTTTTATATCACTTTCCTTTAGCAATTATTGAGATATATTATATTAGATTTTGTTATATCAGATTGAGATTGTCATATAACTTTTTATATTAGTTTCCTTTAGCAATTTATTATATCATATGATTGATTGAGATCTGTTACATCAGATTTAGATTATCATCAGATTGATATTGCATATATATTTTTTACATCACTCTATTATATCAGATTTTGTTGTCATCAAATTGAGATAGCATATAAGTTTTTTACATCACTCTATTATATCAGATTTTGTTATATCAGATAAATATTATTGTTTTACACCATGTTATTGATTTTGATATAAACCTTTTATTTTATATATCTTAAGGCATAGTATTATAATTTAGAGATCAGTCCCACCCATATGACATCACGTTTGCTTGCAATATTTCAACAAATATCACCATCTTTTAAGCATTTGAAAAGTCGAGATATAATCACATCTCTCTTATATAATGCTCAGTGGAAATCACATCATGGTCAACAAACGTAAAGTTGTTAACTAGAGAGTGCAAATATAAAGAAGATAAGACAATGAAGAAAATAGTAGAGTTTTGAATATGAAAATAAGTTATCACAAAATTCTATGAGGTAAAAACAAATTGGAGAAAGTAGTAGAGCTCTGAAAATGAAAATAAATTATCATAGAATTCTATGTGATAAGAGACTATTAATGCAACCTTGATGCAAACAAACTATTGTAGCTGCTCTATACCAAGATGAAAAATGTTTGGATCAAACTTTCAAAAGGTTCTCAAAAGTCATATGGTGCTATAAATTTAAGGAAAAATTCAATTTTGGCCCCATAGGAATGCCTCTGGTCCGATTTTGGTCCTTTAATAGGCATTTTTGGCCCATTGATCGATTTCCATTATATATTTAACAGCCTGGCATGTGCAAGTCATGTGGCCGTTGGCAGTTGGGCCAATAGATAGTGGATAACACTCATTCCTACAGGGTTCAAATTGAATTTTTTCCTCATAAAAATTATAAATATACAAAAATTGTATTTAATTAGTGAAATTTTTAAAAATCTCTCTAATAATTTATAAAATATATTTAAAAAACTAATAATTTAAAATAAAATCATTGAGATGATCATTTGAAATTGTGAAAACAAATTATCAAAAGCATTATATATGTGAAAGAATTATATAATATAAAGAAAACAATAGTTATGAAATATAAATAAACTTTCAATATTATTGCAAAAAAAATAATAGTTGTGAAAATAAATTTTCAATATTTTTACAATTTATCGAAATAAAATTATACAGTTATAGAAAATAAATTTAGAATATATATATATATATATATATATATATATATATATCTTTATATATACAAAAGTAAGACCAAAGAAGCACATGGCAAGCCTACAATGTTTTCATATTAAATATGCTAATTAATTGCTACAAATTTAAAGTTGATAAGAAATATTATTATTACTAAATAATAAATAATATATAAATATTAATTATATTTATCTAAATAACATATGTTAGAGTTCAATGATAGATATTATTATATATTTAAAATTTGTTAAATTTAAAATGTAAAGAAAAAATATAAATAGATACAAAAGAAAAAAAACTAAAATAAAGGTGGGCAGTTTGGAAATTATTATTCAAACTTATTAATTATTGAAATCAAATAATTTTTTAAATATATAATTTAAAATAAACTATGGAATTTATTTGTGAAATGTTGACTTTCATTTTTTATCATTTAATTGAAAAAAAAAGTTGAGGGTTGTTACAAATGTAAAGAATAAAAAGCAAACTAAAAAAATATGGTGGGTGGGTTGAACAATATAATAGGTATAGCAATGTATATTCTTTTCAAAATAATAATAATTTTTTTAAATGATCATCTACAAATACAATAAATATTTTGACAACTAAATAACTTTTTGATCATATTTTATTATATTTAATGTTAAATTAGACGATATATATTACACAAATCATAAATTTAATTTTGTTGTGTAAATTATATTTAATTTTTTTTAATTTCACTAAATTTAAATTTTTTTATTAAATTCCGTGTATTACACTAAGTGTATATATATATATATGATTTTATTATATTTAAAAAAATATATAAGAAATGCCAAAATGAGTGAAAATATAAATAATAGTCTAATGAATAGATTCATAAATAAATTTTAAAATGAATTAAGAAGCACCAAAACATTTTCATCAATTTTTTATGAATAAAATTATAAATTTAAAAATAAACTACATACATTCATAAATTAAATTCGAATGAATTAAAAAATCGTCAATAAACTAAAATAGTACGAAAATCTAAGATATAATAAATTTCAAAGAATTTTTTTTCGATCCTAATATATATTTTCATTCCTATAAGGTCAAAATTAATATTTTTCTCTATATATGACACATTTGACACATGCTAATAAAGAGATGTCCTCACGGTTTTCGTTAGAAAAACTAACGAAGAGGGCCAAAATTGATTATTTTTTGTTCTTTTTTGAACCTAGGGGCCAAAATCGAACCCGAGTCTTTCCTACTGGGTCAAAATTGAAATTTTCCCAATATATTTACTCAAATATTATTGATATTGACATTTGATATATGTTATATCCATTGATATTTTCGTAAATTTAAAATATTGATATTTCTATAGGTATCAATATTTTAAGTTTGGTGTTGCCATATTTCAAATTAAATCTTAATTTATAAAATATATATTAACAATAATTTAATAAAAATATATACAAAGAACTATATTAAATATAAGATGTCTTTTTATAATTACATCAAAAGTTGATTAAAGTGATTTAACATGACTTTGATTAATCGTGCCTTGAAACGTACTATTGACTCTAAATATAAATTTAAACAATTTAAATATACTGATAATATCATATACACTTCTTATATTTAATCCCGTGCATCGCACGGGTGCACTGCTAGTATCTATAAAAAGGAAAGTTACGATTCTCTTACCATAATATGTAAAGAGTTTAGAACTTTCCGAAATTATCACATGTTTCCAATGATAAATAAATAATAGTTGTATCTTGAAAACAATCTTACAGTATATTTAGTAGTAGAATAAATCGAGTTTTCAAAATTGGGTTGAATTGTTTTTTTTTTTTATAGAATTGATCTCTTTATAATGAAATGTAGGTCTCTTGTGAGACCGTCTCACGTGTAACTGGATTTAAGTATGTCTTATACAAATATAAGTATGTGTTTTATAAATATGTTTTTACAGTATAAGTATGAGTTTATTAAAGTATGTATTTTATGATTATAAATATGGGTTTTTTTATTATAAGTGCAATCATCTCACGTGAGTTTTTGCGTATAATGAAATATATAGTATTTTAAGTTTTTGCGTATAATGAAATATATAATATTTTAATTTAGAGAATTTTTTTAATTATTGAATAGTTATTTTTTGCCGATGAAATATACCTAAATGACGTTTTATCCAATTTTTCCAACTACGTCTCATAGACTTTATCCATCAGCATTCCTACCTTTTTCCTAATTTTATTTGATCCTCATTCAATTTTTTCTTCTCCTAAATTGTTAGCCTCACTCCTCTTTTTCTTTGACTCCTAAAAAATATGCTAGCCACTTTTCTCTTGATGACATCTATTAACTTTATTGACTTGTATGTCAATGTTCCTATGATTTATAAGATTGATATATCTTTGGATAGAAGAAGTTATGGAAACACTTATTCATACAAAACCCAAATAATTATACAAGGAAAAGGATAAGGAAAAAAATATGAAAGTGTTTAGATCAGAGACGGGCCCAAATGGGGCCGGGGTACTGGGCCCCTGAGAATTTGAAAAAACAAAAAACAAAAGGTATTTAGGTCATTTCATAGTTTAGTTGAAAACATTAAAAAAAAAAAGAAAAAGATAAAAGACCTGAATTAGATAGCAGTCAACTAGTTGATCTCTTCTCTCTCATATGTCATGCACTCATAACAACAAAATCTTGTCTTTCTTCCTTCTTAATTTCCTATCTCCTTCAACTTTCAATTTTTTCTTGATTTTCTCTCTTCTCCATCTCTCAATCTCTTCTTCACCTAATTTCAAGGTAATATCTTAATTAATTTTATTTTCTCATATTGTGAATTTATCTTCATTGTTGTCAATTTATTGTATATGAAATTATATATATTTGGAAATCCTTTTATGATATTTATTCAAATTGAACTTATAATTTATTTGTTATTTTATATGCCTTATCAATGTATTATAATTAATTTACAAATACTAATGATAGGTTGGTCATTAATACAAATAATTGAATTTGAATTTGATTAGATGTAACTAAATTACTAAATAATAAAATGAGACAAAGATTAAAATTATTGGTAAATAGAAATTGGGGATGTCATTTTGCAGTTTGGTTAGATGTCAAGATGCAGTGTGATTGAAGATTTTCATTTCCATTCTCAAAGTTTGGAGATATACATTTTCATTATATATATATATATATATATATATATATTTAGATAATGGAACTATATTATGAAAAAATATCACATATTGTAAAATCAATTAATGCACCTCTTGTTGTTCAACCTCAACTATCATCAAACCAAAATAACAACAATAAGGTTGATATGAAATTTTTTACAAGTAATATATTTATGTTCTTAGTTTAAAATTAATTTTTTTTTTTTATTAATTAACTTGAGCCCCTAAGTTGAAATATTGGGACCAATGTAAAGATTCTGAGTCAATTGAAGCATTGCCTAGTTCACTTAGCAATCACTACATCAACATTAGTGGAATGCACCACTTAAAACGGTCAGCCACATATTTTTTTTTCTTTGCATTTAATCATTTTTACCAAACACTTATGTAAAGAGTTGTTATAAGACTAATATAAACAATGATTAAAAAAATTCAAGAAGAGAATGTCACTTTTATAGTACTAACACTCATTAAATTAAACTTGTGAACAAGCTAAATTAATCTATTTGACTATTATTCATTCCATATATAAATATGTATAGATTTATCTTCTTCTTCTTTTTTTTGGACATCTTAATAATATAATCAACATTTTACATATAATAATATTTATTCACCTCATTACTAGTAATATATCTTTATTTGAATTAGTTAATTAGTTTTGAAAATATTAAAAATATAATATTCATAAAGTATGAATAAAGTAGAAGAAAATCGATCAATGAAATTGAACTTTTCAATAATTTTTTCAAAATTTTTGTTGAAGGTTGAACCAATGTGTAGATAGATGGATGGAGTATTACTTTGGCTATAAAAAAATCATTTGAGAAGAAAATGAAGAATTAGAAATCCAAAAGTGAGATTAGGTGAAATCGATAAAAGCAGAGGAGAGAGGAGATACGTAGGGGCCACGCGTCATGAGGAAGTGGGGGCCACAAAGAAGTGTCGGCCCAGCAGGGTACGGATACTTCGAGGCGGCTAAAGTGGACGAAAGACGGCTGATTATATATTTTAGATTGCCAAACCAACATGGGCGGCCGACCCTCCATCTCTCTCTCTCTCTCTCTCTTATATTAATTAAGAATAGAGAGAGAATAGCGCAATTGCCGGCAATATTCTGTTAAAAGTTGAAACATATTAAATTCTTTAAGTCAAACACATCAACGCCCCTCCCTAGTATTTATGCTCAATTCAGTACTACTCCATCATGTATATTTCACCGTACCAGTAAAAAAAAGTTTTACAGATTTAATTTGTATTAAAACAGACATTCAATTTGTTTCATTCATTTTAATTTGGATACAAGCCCAAGAGTTAAGTACCTAATTGATATAGATTCTAATAAGGTGGTAGTCCTCATAAACTTCGATTACTACGAATGATAAAATTTATTTGGCACTACTAATGAAACAAAAATAACAGTTTAAGTATCCATTTAATTGATATAAATTTGATACTCTATTTGTACCTTGGTAACAATTCATGCAATTATCCCAAATTTAAATCATTACTTCATTATACTCGTCCATTAATATAAAGTTCCGAATTTTATAGGATAAAGGACAATAGTTTACCTAACCGTGTAATTTCAAATCTATATAATATAATTTTGCTAAACTCATTTTTAAGATATTATAAGAAGTCCTTTAAAAATAAAAATGTTTATAAGTTAGCCAAATATCTTCTAAATTACTAATGTGTGTAGTTGTTTGAAGTACATTACTAATACTTTCTCTTGAAATAAATAACACCAATTTAAAGTGTTTTCTTCAGAGACTTTCATTTAAAGTTGTTCAACATAAATTAACAAAACATTTAATAAGTTCATTTATGTGTATAAAATGACTACCGCAAAACATTTAATATCCATTATTAATTATAACATAAATACATAATATAATTTAAGTAATAAATATTAAAAATATAAAGTAATTACCAAAAACAAAAGTCAACCACAACGCTGCACACAACTAACTGGACCACCCCTTTCCATAGCTTGCTAAATAAATTTCAAATATTGTATTATTATATCTTTCATTTATATAGAATTGAGATGTGTTCAGTAAATTATGGAGGTGTGTATAGAATCACCCTTTCGCTATAAATACACACTCTTCTCCCCAATTTTCCAAAGCTCTATTCTCACTTCCTACGTTTTTTGCAGCACATCAACAATGGCGATGAAAGAGAATCCTACTGGAGGAAACGACAAGGTTAATGCCGTCAAGGAGGTTCACTACAGAGGCGTCAGGAAAAGACCGTGGGGCCGTTACGCCGCCGAAATCCGTGACCCGAACAAGAAGGCCCGCGTCTGGTTGGGCACCTTTGACACCGCCGAAGAGGCGGCGCGTGCCTACGACGCCGCCGCCCGCGAGTTTCGTGGCTCTAAGGCGAAGACTAACTTCCTTACCCCCTCGGACGCCGCCCACAGCCCCAGCCGGAGTGGCACCGTCGACTCATCTGGCGCCGAACGCAGCCCACGCGCGCCTGTCGAGCTGGATCTCACGCACCACCTCGAAGGCGTCGCCGGCGCCGAGCAGTTTGTTATGAATTCCGTCAATGGCTATCAGTTTTTCCGGCAGAAAGGGGCTGTGGCGGTGCCGATTTTCTGTTTTGAAGGATATACGCGGCCGGGGCTGGCGGCGGTGTATCCGTTGAAGCCGGTGGCGATGGGCGGCGGCACCGCCTTCCAGAGCGAGTCGGATTCTTCGTCGGTCGTGGATGAGAGTCACGTGGATGGATCCGATTTGCAGAGAGGGTTGGATCTTGATCTGAATCTGGCACTGGCTCCGCCCATGGAAGCTTGAATGGATCTAGATAAAAACAGACTGAAACTGACTTTTGATTTTGATGTGTAAATATTCAACCACGTTCTTGAGTTTAATCTCATTGAATTCCAACGAATTGTAGCGTTTTTCGTTTATTTTTTTGAAAATTTTTGTTTGAATCTAATTAACTTGATCCAAGGGTTTAACGTTTTACAGAAACAATTACTGAATTACCACACACACACAAAAAAAAAGAAAAGAAAAAAACTTGATTGTTTTACTCAACACTAGTCATAATTTAATTTGTATTTCATATTTTATGGATTATACATTATGGATTTGGCTCATGGATGCTGTTTGAACTTGTTCATTTTGTCAATTATTTGAAATGCTAAAGTTAGAATAATTTTAAATTACATGTAGTTCTTTATTACAATTAATATTTTATTTCATATTTTCATTTTATAATACATGTGGCATTTAAATAATGTTATTTGATAAATCAAATAAAAATATATGATATTAAAAATAAAATTAAAACTCTACTTATACATGTATACCAAAGAATATTGAGTAGGTCCGACCCGAATCAGCGCATTTTCCTTTTTCTTTTTTTTTTTTATCCTGATCATTATGTTATGTTAGTCATACCTTTATATTATATTAGTCATACATTTATATATAAATATCATACATTTATGTAATATTTTAACCCTAAACCCAAATTTCGGCACAAGTTGTAGATATTTACATTTATGTGATATTACTCATACATTTATGTGATATTATTTATACATTTATATCAACATAAACATACATTTATGTAATATATAAAAGTACAACTAACATAATTAAAAGGTATGACTAACATAATTATATGTATGATTAATATAACTAAAATGTATGAAATGTATTAATAGTTGTCTGAAAATATTTTAAGGTACATCTAAAAATCTAAAAGGTATGACTAATATAACATAAATGTATGTTTAACACTGTATAAAAATATGCCTAATACTACATGAATGTATAATATTTGTGATCGAATCTGGATAAATTTGTGCGCGACCTTGGTGCGTGTGGGAGGTAAGTGTACAGTTTCAAAACTGTGCAACGGGTGTATAAAAGTTTTTGTCAAAAATATTATTTGATTGGAGGCGACCAAGAGAACCTATAAGTCTGGATACGATTCCATGTTAAACATTGTCACCCCGTCTTTCTTAAAAGAAAATTTTCTAAGAAAAATGATATACCGATAGATATATTCACATGATTTATACCCAACAAGATGGATGCCAGATACCATACTTTATACTTAATGTGTTTTATGAGGTGTAGCACTTGACAAAATCATACCCAGATATTTGAAATGACAATCAAATATATATAGTAAAAAAGAAAAACCTAGACTGCGTACTTTATTTATTTGGAACGAATGTAATATAAATACCCAGTAAATTGTTCAATTAGTCAAGAACTGTGAGCCCATTAATAGTTTTCTGTAAATTTTAGTGTATTGATCAATACAATTTGCACTTATTTTTGTTAAGGATTATAGGTTAGTTAAATAAATAATACATACCCTTTGGAATTTATTTATCTAATTCGATCTATAAAATTTCATTTTTTACTCTTCCATTAGAATGACAAATGAAAAATGGATCCGAACATGGACTTGGCCCAGACCTGTGTTGATGGGCCCAATTGTATTATTTTTATGGGTATATTATACTATAAGACACTAGTGTAGGGCCGTGTAATACATGGGATTTAAAAAAAAAATCTAAAAAATTTGAAAATTTTAAATATTATTTATACATGAAAATTCAATTTATGATTTTTGTAATAGATATCACCTAATATAACATTACATATAACATAAAATGATTGAATAATTATTTAATTATCGAAATATAATTTGTATTTGTGGAGGATCATAAATAATTTTTTATTTATTATTTTGAAAATTATATATATATATATATATATATATATTGTTTTGCCTATTTTAATGTTTATAATAACCATCAAATTTTCTTTTCAATTAAATGATAAAAAATGAATGTCAAAATTTTACAAATAAATTTCATTATTTATTCTAAAACACTTATTGAAAAAAAATTCAATTTCATTAATTAATAAGTTTTAAAAGTTTGAACAATAATTTCTAATCAACCCACATTAATTTTTTTAAAAAAATTCTTATTTATTTATTTATATTTTTTCTCTAAACTTTTAAATTTAACAATCTCAAATATGTAAATAATTTATATTATTGAAGTTTAGCATATGTTATTTTAAATAAATTTAATTAATATTTTCATATTATTAAATTAGTAATGTTTCTTAGTAACATAAAATTTGAAGTAATTAATTAGCCATATTTAATGTGAAAACATTGTAGGTTTGCCAAATGTCCCTTTAGTCATTCTTTTATATATATAAAGATAGGTAATGGGATTTCACTTTCACATCCCATACCCACGCCATTTTTTCACATCTTTTCAATCTATATTTTATATATTTATATTATTTTCCATTTGGAAAAAATATTTTTTCGAATGAAATAATAGTAATAACTTAAGAAAGTAGTTTCATTTTCTTAACATCTTAAATATGTGTAATGAATAAAACACAACAAATGTCTATTTGAATCCTCAAAGTCCTAATGCATGTGCATCAGAGATAAGAATTTAAAGTAAAAAATGAGATTGGTATTTAACATATTATCCTGATTTACGGATGCCATCCACCATCCCTTTATCAATTTTTTTTTTTTTAACTTGGACATGGGCCTGACTTTGGGTTGAATTTATAATAACTTTGAATGAATGTTTTACAGGTTTCTAAAAAATTAGATTCATTATATATATTATACCTTCAAAAGTAGATCTTTTGGTCTATCTTTCAATTGAACAAGCGGGTGAATCGAACGAAGGTTCTATTTAAATACTAGATTTAACACAATCTTGTCTTAAGCCCTCCTTTTCAACCATTAACCCAACAATGTGACTTATTGTCTTTTCGGCCTCTTTATTTTAGCGAAAAGTGTAGTTATTTGTTATAGATGCCTACAAAACTAAAAATAGATTTATAGTATTCAATTGTTAGTAATTTATAAATACGAGACAACATTACATTAGAAACCAAAAATCAAACTCTTACTACAAGTGTACCCAATCATTTTGTGTAACTACATACATTTCAGTCAGTCTGTAGTTTCCACCTACAAAACTTTCCAACTCATAATTATTCATGTGTGTTGTGCCCCAAATAGCAAAATAGTATCTACTGTTTTTCTTTATCCTATTTTTATTTGAATATATATTTATCATTTATTATTCATATGTAAGGCGCCACGTATTCTATTGAAGGGTGTACCGCACTTTTAAGGGCAGAGATATCGCCATACGTGGGGCCTTATATCGGAATTGTAAAGAAAGCGCTCTTCGAACACGCGCTTTATGCCCACAAGGAAAAGAAAAATAGAGAGAGGCTTTTCTCTTACTTTACAGTATATATAATATTACTACACACACACACACACATATACTGGTGTCAATGTAACAAAGCCAACGAAACTGATTCATTCTGAATCCATCGCACAAAAATCACAGCACAAATCGTATATAAAACCGGCAAAGCCGCGCAAAACAGAGGGATTAAAATTAATGCCTGCACAGAACCTCCTCAATCGGGGCCGCCGCCGCAAGCACCCACCAGTTCGGTTTGATGGCGGTGCCGCTGCTCAGTCTCCGCCGTCTCCGCCTAATCTGGAACAACTACATGCATCGCAGCAACAACCAACCCAGCAAATCCGAGAAAACCCACAAGCAGGTTGTGTTGTTATTTCACGTGTACGGCATTTTTACTTGGTTTGTTTTTTCTCTCTCTATGGAGGGTTTTGGTGTATTTCGTTGTTGTATATTGATCGATTTGAATTCAATTTCTTCAGAAATGGAAACGGTCGAAACGGATGACAGTGGCACTGACCCAGAGGAATTTGACGAGTAATCATTCTCTTGTTTTTCGTGTTTATTTCCTTTTTTTTGGGGGCGTAAATGTGTGTGGGCTCACACAGTTACACGTTAGGGTGTGTGTTTGTGCATGGCTTCCCTCGATTTTGAGATATCTATCTAGCTCCTCCTAATCGATCTCATTTTTTCATGTAGTTGTTTCTTGATCTTGTGTTGATGATGGATTCTGCAGTGATTGATTGGAAAAATATGTGAAAATAGCAAACTAGATCTTCAATTGTTGTTTATTCTCTAATGATGAACTTTCTGCTGACTTCACGTTGTTTCTGCAATTTCGTTTGATTTCCAGCTACATTTTGTAAAAACTGATTATCTTCATTCTCTTGTGCAGAGTTCTTGCTGTTTCGCTGTCCGAACTACGTTCCAACGTACAATGTCCAATATGCCTTGGTACTGATTGTTCTGTTCTTTACTGATATGATATGATTTCAATGAGAGGCATTTATTCGAGTTTGATTCTCTCGAGCTCGAAAGAATGTAGAATGTCGAATATGTGTATTTCTGCTTTTCTAAACAATATGTCTGGTACCCTAAATCTTGGCTAATTCCATCCTACATGTGATGGTATTAGGATGGTGACAAGTGTGCACTTTTGATGTCATAAATGCACACATGTGTGCACTTTTAAATACAAAATGCACACTTGTCATCATCCTAACATGTGATGGTAATACCATCACATGTAGGATGGAATTTGCCCTAAATCTTCATATTGAAACAGAGACTTTCTCAAACTATGTTCTGTTTTATCCTTTTTTATTCTCTTGTTCTTGCAAAGTTTGGCTATTCGTTTCTATATATATATATATATATATATATATATATATATATATATCATCTTGTACAATATTCAGTGGAGTGGCTATTGCCAATTGGATTATATACATTGAAATTGCTTGTTCTCTACTCACTTTTGTATGTTGCAATGATATCTTTTGTGCAATTAAATTCCAAAATAACTGCATACCAATGCAATAAAGAAATAATTTTTATTTTTATTTTTAGAGTTGCTTGCTAAAGTGAGTTTATAGATCCAATTCTCATACGCTTGGATATAACTTCAAGTTGAAATAGCATCTTAAATGCCTTGTATTGGTTGAGAATATTGCAGTAGTGGAAGATTTTATTAATTTTTGTTGACTTCTAAGAAAGTACTTTTGTAGGGATAAGAACACACCAATGCTTTGATATTCGTGCTTTGAGATAATTGATTGGTTTAACACTTAATACTGAAAAATCTCTTTGGAAGTTTTCATTGAAATAGCTTTGGATGATATAGAATCTTGTATCATTTGATATGGTTGGTTGGAAATTGATGACTCTCTGAAATGAGATAACATCACTTTGGCTGAAACTCTTTGTATAACACAGGCATCATCAAGAAAACACGGACTGTCATGGGATGCTTACATCGCTTTTGTAGAGAATGCATTGACAAATCTATGAGATTGGGGTACATTGCACATATGATTTGAAATTTAATCTAATGTTCTTTGGCCAATCAAGTAAATGTGGTCTCCACATACCATGATATATTTTATCTGAATGACAAGTAACTTATTTGTAGGAACAATGAATGTCCTGCTTGCCGCATACACTGTGCAAGCCGACGTTCCTTGAGAGATGATATAGACTTTGATACCTTTATCAGTGTTGTATATTCAGATGTGGAGAAGTATGAAGAGGAGGTAAATTCAAGTCTTTTTCTTTCGTTGTATACTTACTCTGGTGTCCAAAAAAGTTAAGGCTTGAATGACAATTCATTTTTGGTTTTCTCTCTCTCTTCTTTTCATATCATGAAATTCATACTTGCTTTTAAGTTCTTTTAGGAATTGGTTCTGCATGAAGAAGAGAAGGCAGTTAACGAGCAGGTTAGATTGGTTTCTTGTTGCACTGCATCTCTGATGATAAGATCCTAAAATCATCTTGTAGTTGGTAGAAGCATCGATTTATCCACATTCTGTTTTAGTTTGAAAAGTTTTCTCTCATATATATTCACAATGTTTCTCTTGACAGATTGAAGCATCTATCACTCAAATTTCTCTACGGCAATCAGAAGCATTAGTTAAGGCACGCAAAATTGGTAAGGATACTAACGCGTCTACATCAAGAGTGCCTCGCAATACTCGTAGGTCTTATTATAGGAGGAGTGAGCAGAGCATCAAGTTTAACGATTCAAGTAAGAATCAGGATGAAAGCGATGGAGGACTAACATATGAATACCAACCCGAGCTCATCAGTCACAGGGCTCGTGAGCAATGTGAAGAAGTTTCTCCTATCCACACCCCTCATGCAGTTGATGACATGGAAGATGCAGAAGCTAATCAAGATTCTGTATATCCAACTCCGGAAAGCACAAGGAGTTCACCTTCTTTAGTGAACCCAGACTTTCTAATGTGGGGCCGATCTGGTGCTAGAAGTTGTACTCGATATGGTGTTGCAAATTCTAGCAAAGCTAATAGAAGCAACCGAATAAAGAGACTAGCTGATCATCTAGGAAATGTAGAAAAGAATGAACATGAGGTATCTACTTCTCCAATGCTAATTGTTCCATAGCTTTCTAGTGTCCATCTTATTTCGCTAACTAGATTACTTGAATGCAGCATGTTGGCCCAGTGATTACAGCGCACCTTGAAGGCAATCAAATTATATGGTTGAAGGATTACAGAGTATCCAGATCTTCCAACCCTTCAAGCTCCGTGGATGTTCTTAGGTCACCGCCCGAGGCTGTGAAGAGATTCACCGATAAGCTCAAGTTAATCACACTTCCACCTTGGATATTAGGTGAGTCTTTTCGTTCCATAATTCTGATTCCGATTATAAAATCATCATGATAATCTTTATCTCAATTAAAAATCTTTTCTTGGAAGTTACATTTGATTCAACAATGGTGAGAGTCATTTGATGTATATATGAAGACTTGTGAACTTTTTCGAAAATCTGGATGATTGTCAGGTTGAATATGCATTGCTATTTTGAAAGAGAATTTTGGAGGGAGAGGAACAGTGGAAAGGAGGATAGTTTTCTGCATCGAAAAATGAAGGAACTCGTATAAACAATCGAATTTTATGCGAGGGATTTATGTAGAATTCTGATGTTGTAAGGAGTATTATATAAATATATATGAAACATATATTTTTGACCTTTTTACCCTCTTTCGTAAAGATACAAATAAGATTCTCTCATATCTTTCACCAATTTTTTTTAAAAAAAGAAATCAATTGCAACATCAATGAAAAGTTTTTAGTACAAAATTGCTGACGTGGATAATGATTAGAAGCTTGAATATCATTAGGGCACCCACATCAATATGTTTTTAGCACACCATTTTAGTGTGGGTCCCACATGCCAACACACTAATTAAAAACATCTACTTTTTAAGAACACAACTTTACATCAATTTAACACAAATGCAATCAATTTTATCTCAAATACAATTATTACATGTGGGTCCCATTAACCACTAATTTTTATTATATTAATTTTATTTATATCAATTTCAATTATTTACTTATTGCTTGTATTTTTTTAATCATGTCAAAATTGTATATTGGATTAATTAATTATGACATTAATAATTTTCAATTCACATTAAAATATAATTAATAATAAATAATAATAAATTAATATTTACTCCAAATCTATGTATTTTTTTTGGATTGATTATATAAAAAAGACATATATATAGCTAACAATTAATTAAAAATAAGCAATTGACATTAATGTAAATTCATCATATGGAGATGTTGGAAAGCATTCATGAATTGGTGTGACTCTATTTATTGACATAGGGATTACATGAAATATAAAAAAGTTATGCTCCTAAATTAGTCGTATTTATTATTTATTATAATTTATTTTTCGTAATATTTAAGATTATTTATGTGTTTATTTGAAACTAAAAATTTAACACATATTATTTTATTTTTTGAACTATAAAGTGTAGGCGAACACATGTAATAGGATAATGACTTTTACTGTGATCACCAAATATATCAAATAGCTAAAATGTGGGCAGAAATTTGGATTGGATAGTTAGTTTTTTTCCTTTTTATTTCTCAATAAAAAGTTAAATAATAATAGTAACTATAATATAATAGCTAACGAATACAAAACCGTTAGTTTTTTTTTTCTTTTTTAGTGAAAAAAATATAATTTTGTAAAATAAAATTCATAAAACAAATTATTTGAATTTAGTGATTACAAAGCAGTTAGTTTTTTTTTTAAATGACATGTTTGACTGACTCAGCTTTCTACTTCACAACCGGGAAATCCCATACTGTTAGGAAGTATATGAGGGGAAATCACATATTATTAGGAAGCATATGATTTGCTAAAAGGAATATTCTATAAAATATTTTCTATAATTAAATATTACATCCTATTTAAAAAACATATATATCTGTAAATATAGGTATTTTAGTATATATTTTGTGCATCAATATTTAAAAAAAATTATATAGTGATATAAGCATCTTAATCAACATTAAGATTAATCAATAGAAATCGACCTATTATAAAATATTGAATTCATTCCACTAGATAAAATTGATTTAAATAAAAAATAAGAAAAAGAAAAAATAATAATGTTGTTAACAAATCTCATATTGTTAGGATGTAAAATATGTTAAAGAGAATACTTATTTCCTTGATGATTTGATTTATGTAGATTTATTAACCTATAATTTAAATATTACATCTCATTTAAATTTTTTTTATCTATAATATGTATAGGTATTTCGATATATATTTCTTACATTAATATTTTAAAAAAATTATATTATGATATATGCATCTTAATTAACATTAGTCTTAGAATATAACTATTATCATCATAATAAAATCGACCTATTATAAAATATTGAATTCACTCGGAATATCTAATTCTAATCAAGTTTAGAAATTTCATTTTTTCTAATTTTCTCAATAATATTGAATTTCATAGATTTTCACAGACGAGTTACATAATAAATACCATTATCTATAGAAAATGTAAAGAAAATAAATATATGGGTTTATGAGGGAAAAGTAAAAATAAAAAAATTAATTAATTGAAGAGAAGAGAGAGAATGCAAAACCACACCACAACATTAATGGATTTTTAGCACACCATTTTAATGTGAGACCCACATGCCAACACACTAATTAAAAACATCTACTTCTTAAAAGCACACATCTACATCAATTCAACACAAAATTTACATCAATTTAACACAAATGCAATCATTACATGTGGGTCCCATTATCCACTAATTTTTATTCTATTATTTTTATCCACTAAAATACACACTCTTTTCAATCATTAGCTAATAATTAAAAGGGGGACAAGAATGTTATTTAAACATCTTAACACACCCATACTTACACAAAAACACACACTTAAAAACATCCTCACATTAATTAACACCACACATGTTTTTATTAATAACACCTCAAAATGAATTGGTTTGTGTGCCCTATTAACACACACACCAATTATATAAAAACACACACTTAAAAACATACTACATTAATTTACACACCTTTTGTTTTAATTAAAAACACACTTAAAAACATCAATGTGGATGCCCTTATGAATAGGGCAAGTTTTGAAGAGATTCAGGCTAGATTTTTTGTTTTTTATATATAATTCCACGTCAGCAAAAGTATAATAAAAAACAGAAATGTCTAGTCTCGAAACATCAGGAAATTTGAGGCAAAAATCAGGACTTTGTAACATAGTGGAAGTTGCACGAAGGTTGCTTTGTTTGAATTAATCAAAGCTTAGTAACTTGAGAGACGCAAACATTCTGTATATCATATATGGAGGAAGAAAGATGAATGAGAAATCTTGAAAATTTGGGGAAATGTTTTTCTTGTTATTATTATTATTATTATTTTTAATTTCTGTGAAAGTGATAGAGGAAAGTGGTAAAAGATTTGGATGGAGAGAGAAAAGTCAAACGAGCGTTAGCGTGTGGTATAACTCCCAATTTATATATGTTGTGCATTTTTTCCAAAGTCCAATAAAAGACTGCTTACACACAACATAACACGCTCAACATTTTAATTCCAACTATTTCTATAAACTGCTAAATCACATAAATTATTCTTCCATTAATTTTTTTTGTATCACTTTTCGGACTTATATAATTAATTTTTACAGTACTGTGTAATATAGTTTCATAGGTGTACGACATGACATATATACATCAATGGTATAGTACTTATCATTTCATTTAAATGGAAGTATATAAAGCTGCAGAGTAGGAGAGTAGCTTCTGTCATAATTTGTCCAGTACAAACTTAAATTTGATCCATCTTTCAAAGATCCATTAGTTTACGGTAGAAATCCAATTTTTAGCTAAATCCCATAAATTTTTTATTTTTTTGGGTGGTCTTTCTGAACATTTTAGCCAATTAAATAATTTGATCTAAGTTTGGATGATACCAATTTATGAAAATGAAAATGATATAATTATTTTCATACAAAATGCTGATAGTATCTTAATGTAGATTGAACATATCAATTATGTCGGTACATCTTAATGTAGATTGAACATATCAATTATGTTGGTACGAGATAATCTAAATTTTGACAGTACAAATTATTGTAGATTATATATAGTACAATAAAAATAAAAATATATAAATTTTATTAGAAAACAAAAAACGGAAGTAAAATTGTGGTTGAAGACCATTTTTTTTTTTTACCATTAGAGTATAAAAATAGAAGTGTCCCAACTTTATAATATTTTTCATAAGAAATCATAAAACATATATGTAATGGGTACTGAAAGTGCAGCTTCTTTTTTTAAGCGAAAGAGTAGCTTCTTAAAAAAAAAACATGCATATTTATATAAAACAAATAAAGTATGAGAAATTATACAATAAATATAAGAATAATTCAAAGTCAAAGGTTTTGACAAGTAGAATTAGATGCCCCTAGTCCACAATTAATTTCACATGGTGCCGCCTACGGCCTACCTAATGAAATTAAATATTATGTTTTGCACGCTAATTAATTAATAATTAATTATCACCCCATATTAGGTCACCAAATTCAAAGAACCTTTCCTAAAATTATGCAAATTGTCACACTTCTAATTTTGTTTTACATTTAACTCCTTATACTACTTCCAAATTATCTATCTCATAGTATCTTAATTTATGTTTCCTTTTATTACATAGTGACATAATCATTATATATACAATTAAATTAAATGACATATAATCATACAAATGAAATACATATAAAACAAACCCAGAATAACTTAAAGAACCTCTCAAATACCCGCTGCCAATAATCTCTCCAATAATTATGATTTCTTAATATTATTTGAATATATTATTCCATATGATACCTTAAGGTATCAACTTCAAATAATCACAAGGTGTAGTACTGACAATACTAGTGAAATGAAATACTGAAAATAAAGCATACAATCTTTCCTATAACTAAACAATAGTCATTTCTAGTTATTTTTTGACGACTAACTCTTCACCCAAATCTTCAAGATCAAGGAAGCATCTAAAACTTTTATTTACTCACGCAATATATATATATATAAATTTTTTAAATATTATACATAAACTATTGAAGAAAAAATACATTAATCCAAAAGATAGTGAAAGAAAAAAGGACGATAAAAAAAAATGTTAATGCCCTCAAAATTCTGCATCTCAGAAAATTCAATTCACCTCTGTATATCTTTTTTTCTGTACTGTGTATATATAATCACAAAAATAGAACTGATAGGTACAAACCGGAGAAGCGGCAGCTAAAGATGCTTGTACATTTGATCGATTCATGCAATTATCACTGCCTTTCAAGATCTGGTAAACCATCTTCTTGTCCACATGAAGAAGATTGAACTTGCGTGCTCATAGATGTTCTATCTCTGCTAAGAATCCTTCTGAATGAGCTTAATCTCGAGCTCGAGCCACCCACTTTACCGTCGTCCACCGGCGGAGCAGTCGGTGGTGCCGCCGCCGCGGCAACCACCATTCCTTCTCGCGGCTCAGCCGCGAGCCTCGGCTCCGCCTCGGTCCGGCAAATCGGACAAGTCGAGTTTGACCCGAGCCATTGGTCAATGCAGTTTGCATGAAAAGTATGCTTGCAATTGGGCAAAATTCTCACCATTTCACCGTCTTCTAATAAACTTAGACAAACGGCGCACTCGACCGAGCTTTTACCGTCGTTAGATAATCCGTCATCACTTGATTCGTTGTTATGTTTGAACAAGAATATGGGCAAGGCGGCGATCACGGCCGGGTCGATGCCAGCGGTTCTCGGCGGCTCGGTGGTGTGGAGGCTGGCGGAGGTGGTGAAGAAGCCGAGGCGGCGGAGGGCGGCCTGGCGGCGGGCTTGGCGGCGGAGGATGCATCGGGCGTATATGTGGAGAATGGTGACGAGGATGACGACGAATGAGAGGGCGATTATGGCAGTGAGCATGATCTTGCTGTTGAAATCGTAGCTGCCTCTGTGATCCATAAATGGGTTACGATCACCGTCGTCGTTGATTGATCCCATGGCTACTGATTTCTAGGGTTATGTTTCTTGTCTGAGATCTTTGATGAGTTTAAGGAGACTGGGTTTTTTCGATTTGGGACGAGGATTTATTGTGTTTATGAAATGGGAGTAGGATTTGTGTGAAAGAGTGAAATTTGGGTTTTGCGTGGAATGGGAAAATGGAAACAATTTTATTTCAAGAGGGTTGACTTGGAATGTTGAATTTCCGACAATTTTCACGTATTTTATAAATTAACTTAGAGTGTTTTCATGTCATTTTTCAGTAACCTACCACATACTCATTTTCAAATTTATTTGTAATCTTTAAAGTAATTTTAGCGAATAAAATATCAAATTTAATCTTATAACTTAAAAAATTATCCAATTAATTATTTTAAAATCGATTTAGAAATTGACATGTGATCAAGAAATTTGGGGATTTACAGTTAATTACTTAGACGACGGGACACTATTTTGCTGACTTGGAAAACTATTTTTTATTTTTTTCTTTACAAATTTCATATTAAAGTCAGTAAAATTATGTCACATTATTTAAGTGGCTGAAATTTCTCAAAATTCTGATTGCGTGCTAATTCCCGCTCTAAAATAAAAAAGGTTGGGATTTGGATATTTTTGAAATTACATGATCAATTTTGATATTTTGAAAAGCTTAGTAGGATTATTTTCAATTGGCATATCTAATTAATACGACTAATTTTTTTTTTTCCGATTTCAATTGATGGTTTAAAAGTTAAAGTACATGAATTTTACACGAAAAAGTGGAACATAGTAGTTTAATAGTTTACGTTATTATTGATGGGGTAAGAATATGAGGAAAAGACTTATTTAAGTACAATAACTCTATATTAAATGAATTATGAACCTATTAAAATCAAATCATTTAAGAAATAGCCAATATAACAGTTTAATGATTTAATCTACCCCTTGAAATGAACCCTTGTATGATAATTGACAGTTTAAAAAAAAAAAAAAAGGTTACGTTTTTCGATGAAATATTTATGCATAGTTCATTCAATTATTTCGTAGCTAGATTTGTGAGTTGATGACGGGCTATATTTTTATGTAACTGTCCCAACATTTTGCTCTGGTCTCTCACACCAAATGTTTGGCTGTGAATTTTTAACTTAATTACTTTTTTTATCAAGTTAAACACATTAGTATAAAATTTATAATTAAAAACATACAAACTTATATAAAATAATATAGGATTCTCGTGACACCATCTCACAAATTTAATTAATTTCGTGAAACGAATCAAACTATAACCCTCAAATCAAATCAAAGGATTGATTTATAAAAATGTATTTGAATTGTGTACAGTAAAACTCAAATTGAGTTAAGTTAATTTGTGAATCCATGCTGATTTTAAGTTAACTACTAACAATCCATTTATGTAATATGAAAATTGGACAATCTCACACAAAAATGTCTCATTTAGAAATGAGAGGTCAACAACGTGTAAGTTGGGGTAACCATTTGCTTGTAGGAAAAGCTTTTTTCTTTTGACTTGAATATAGAAACAAGCAAATAGAGTTGAAAATGGCTGCAAAATAGTGGCAAATGAATTTTAGGTGGACTCTTGAGCGCAACCCATACACGTATATTACACGAAAGTCCCCAAAACACACACACATATGTAGTATATAGTATACGAGGAAAATGTAAGGGATTTTCAGTACTGCTTTTTGACTAAATTCATCTCTAATGAGTTTCGGTTTTTTTTTTTTAAAGTTGTGCTGCTAATTAAGTAAGTAGTAGATGCATGTTGAGGTTTTACAATTATTAGGCTAATGATTTTTGACAGATAATATTGTGGTTCAAAATCTTATTAATTAATTTTCAGCTAGAATCGTGGCATCATGATCTTGAGTATTGAGCATATGATTTGTTGTATCCATTTTGTTGCTTCACTGTCTAGTGCTTCCATGAGATCTTGAATCTATACCATACTTTAATTTGATATTTTATTTATTAAGTAGACTACGAACATCTATAATATAATTTCATATTATATAAATGATATATATTTCATTTGTATATTGATATTATATATATATTATATTAATAATATTCAGAAACAAAAGTGTTTAGAAACAAAAATTTGATATTTCATTTTCTTTATTAAGAATATTTGGTGATATGAAATAGAATATTGGGACAGTATGGCTAGTAAGCCCATAATCTTCAATAGACCAAGTCTAAGCTCATCATCTTCAAAAGTCAACAATCCGCAAAGAATGCAAGTGGGCTTTTTGAGCCCACAAAACAATTAAACCACTGAAAATCAAATAATTCGACAGTTTGAAAATAAATTAACTCTACAATGATTTCGGAAGAAAATTTTTATTTTCACTAATTACTTTAAATCTGATCATTTTAATCAAACTGGTTTGATTAGTTCAAGTTTGGTTCAAAAAGAATTCCTAATTTGCCAAGTCTCGACTCTTGTTAGATATATTGATCTAAAATATTTTTGAGTTATGATCATATACAACAATGATCCACCACCCACAATTTTTAATTAGACACGAGCATAATTAAATGAGTTGCAATAAAAGATCTGGAGAAAAACTATAGATATAGAGCACTAGTAGAGTGGAATTTTCTTTTTTGCCTATGTATTATGTAAAACAATATTACCTTTAGCCATTCCTTTATTCGAATAGAAAAATTCTGATACAATCCAAAATAAATAGGATCAGAAAAATGCTTTACTTACCTGGATCCCTTTTACACAAAAAAGTAAGATGTTTTTTTGGATGTTTACTTTTGTAACATTTTATTGATTATTAATGTTTATTAGTTTAATTAGTAGCACAACATATATACAATTCATTTGATTTTGTTGGAAAATATTTTATTGCAAGTTGATCAATATGTCTGTTATGGTTCATTCCTGGATTACAATAATGATCAGATGATCATTTTTTCTGTGAGGTTAGAAATATCATTTTTTCTGTGAGGTTGCATGTATGATACGTGACATGTATTTAAAAAAAATTAATGACCAAATTTTTAATTTTTTTTATTTGTATCACATATTACATATCAAATAAATTAAAAATATTACCTATATAGATATGATAGAAATAGTCCATTGTTGAGTAGACAAGCACTTTTGCAAGAATTGAAAGTGGAGTTTTGAGTTCAAAAGGATACTAGAGCTACCTAGGTAGGTACGAGGTACTAGGTTCAATTTAAATTCATGAAAATTTCATTCAATAAACAACAAGCACTATGGCTTGATCACATATATCAACTATTAAAGCACTCTATATATAGGTTCACTTCTCATCTTCTTCATTTCATTCTCATAACTCCAAAGAAAACCTAAGTACAATGAGTTCTTGGAAGTTCTACTTTTGTTTTATTTTGGTGTCAACAATGATGATGAGATTTGAAGCTCGAACTTACACGAAGAAGAGTACCATTATTATGAGTGAATCTTTTCGAGCAATGTTTCAAAAAAAGATATTACTCGAACAAGATTACGAAGGTGACAGTGGTTTGGATAACAATTATAAGATCAAGAGGTCCACTCCTGGCGGACCTGATCCTCACCATCACTAAAACTAATATCCCAATGTTGCAAATTTAATATTTCAAATTTAATGTATTGTATTGAGGAAATTTTAGTTAATCTTTATATTTTCATATGCAATATTAAATGTTGAAACATATTAGTATGGTATTTCCGTGTGTTTTATTGCATAGAAAATTGAAATTGGTGTATGAATCTAAATTCTAAAGTAACGACACTTTTTCATGAAAACTATTTAGCCTAGCTTTTTTTTATTTATTTAGTGAAAGACAACTCCCCCCCCCCCCAAAATTTTCAATTGGATCTCTTTTTTATAATGCCCCTTCAAAATAGAGACCATGTTTAAAATAATAATAATAATACTAAAACAGAAAAATAAATCCAAAACCAAGACCAAATCAGTATTATATATAGTCTAAAGATAAGAATTTAATTATTGTGAAATCATCTTATAAATTTAATTTATCGAAATTCACATATAATTTGTAAAATAAATTTAATTTATGAATAATTGAGCTCTATCTTGAAATACTTAAAACGTGGAATGTGAGTTTTTTGTGATATAAAGATATTATCCAACACTACTTAATTCACAGGTTCTTAAAACTCATTTAATTGGGGTAATGGCACAACCTACAAGGCTACAACCCATATAGAGTTTAAACATAGCGGAAACATTGCAAAGACTCAAAATTCATGACGTACAAATGAATTCGGTTTTCCTAAAAATAAATAAAAAATTAAAATTGACCCTCTTCTCCGCTAAGCCCAATAGTACATTCTGAAATGTTCATTTTTATTTTTGAAAAATTTACCCCTTTTTTGTTGGGCTATAATTGATCGAATGGCCCGAGATAAATAACCAAGTCACTTAAAACGGATTTATTTAAGAAAAACCTTAGAATTTTCCAACCTTTTTTTTGTAAATAAGCTATGTCATGATCATCATATTACTTTCTCATATCATCTTGGAACTTTTCAAGTTTTTAGAAATTCATATATCCTAGTCATCATATAACTTCAAATATCCTAATCCATGCAACATCAATATTCTCCATAAAATTAAATTCCAAATATTGAAGAAAATTCACTTGCACATCCATTCAACACATACACAATAAACCACGAAATCACATCAATTTTTTTTTTCCTTTTCTATACTCACTAATCTTGAATATGCGCACAGTCTAATTTCAATGAAAACAAAGAATAACCCACAAACCACAAATTAATTTTTTTCCTTAATAAAAAGAAAATAGTTGAGGTGGGTGTGCACTAGAAGTTGATAAGGTTGTGTGCCTATATATGTTGCTCTTTTTGTACTTTATTTGACTTAATTATTCATTCCAACAATATAATTGCACATGACTATATATATATATATATGATCATTTGACTCTTCAAAATTGCCAATGCCATATCATGTAACATGTATGGGGCGGCTCGTACGGAAAAAGTGCCATTAGAATCTTTTTAATATTTATTATCATGAGAAATGCTGACATATGGACTGACGTTGGATTCGATGCTCAGGATTTAATTGTTTATCATAATAATTATTATGTTTGTCTTAGCATATAGGGATGTTTGGTAAGATAAATTAAATGAACTTAATAAAAAGGGACAATTCATTTGCAGTGATTTGGATGGACTTTTAAGTAAATTCGCATTCACAAATGCCCATTTCAGAGAACTAAGAAACGGGGGCTCATAAAAGCACATGCTCACTTTTTTTTTTTTTTCTGAAATTCCAAAAAAATTACTATACTTCTTTTTATGTAAGAGAATCATTTTTCTTTTTGTCAAATTTGCATTTTTCCAACTAGTTTACTAACACATGATTTCATGTAAATCCATACATACTGAAATGTGCTTGTTTTATAAGAGTACCTTATCAAGAAGCATTTAAAATCCATTTACAAATATATATATATATAGACACACACACACAAATTAAAGCCTATAATACTAGCATGACTTGAATTTTGGTTACACAAAACCAGTTTATGTGTGTATTATTTTATTACTGTACTTATATGTTATTGATGTTATCACTTATATTATATATATATATATATATATATACACGATAAATTAACCTATAAAATAAAGTACTATTTAATTATATCAATCAATGAATTGAGAGACATTAATGTATAAAATAAGCAAAAAAGTGGAAACATAAAAAGGGACACTTTTTTTTTTTTTTTTTGTTGGAACAGGTGCCATTAAATCTCACATGAAAGTTGAAACTCACTCTATGTAATGTATATTGTGACGAAGCTACACGTTTACATACTACTAAACAACTTTTAATACCATTTTTTTTAAAATTTTGAAACTGTATATGCATGTTTTGATCAGTTGCCTGTAAATAAAGGTTTGTGTTTAGCAATAAAATATGGTAATATTCCATATTCTTTCGGCCCACTTTTAATTGATACGAGATCGATTATCGGTGGTTGAAAAAGTAAATTTGAAGATAATTTTAATATATTTATAACTAACTAATGAATGCCAAGAGTTGGTGGTGCAACATTATTAACCTTATTAGGCATCTTTAATAAAAACTCATGTGGTGTATATATCAAGAAATAAATTTATTTTGGAATATCACAAAAAGAATCTTTTACATAAAATGTAAATATACATACACATATATACAATTATATCAATATTTTAAAGTAAACGAGCATGGTGGGTCTTGCGGGTCCAACCATCATTTAATTTAAATACGAGTTCTATCAGAATTAAATTAAAATTGATTAGAGTCAATACGTATAAATTTTAGAAACTTATATCTTAAGGGTTTAATATTGAGCATCACCAAATCTTTCCAAGACTATCATTAATACATATGGATTTTTTTTTTTAACTCTTAAATAAATTGAAATTAAAAAATGTCCGATATCTCAATATTATCCTTATCATAACTTGGCGCCGCCAAGGCATGATAGATTATGCGTAGGCAACAATTAATATAAAAATAGAATACGTTGTCCCATTCATTAGTTTGGATTAATCACTCTATCTGATCTAGAATTACATTTTTGACCCTTTTCCAAAGAGCCGTCAGACCAATGTTAGGACACCCACATTGATTCATTTTGAGTGTTTTTAGCACACCATTTTAGTGTGGGGCCCATATGCCACTAAATTTTATCAATTTTAAAACACATCTCTACATCAATTTATCACAAATTTACACATTTTTTAACACAAATGCAATCATTACATGTGGGTCCCATTATCAACTACATTTTATTCTATTATTTTTATCCACTAAAATACACACTATTTCCAATCATTAGCAAATAATTACAAAGAGGACAAGCATGCTATTCACACATCTTAACACACCCATACTTACACAAAAACACACACTTAAAAACATCCCCACATTAATTAACACCACACATGTTTTTATTAATAACACCTCAAAATGAATTGGTTTGTGTGCCCTATTAACACACACACTAATTATATAAAAACACACACTTAAAAACATACTACATTAATTAACACACACACTAATTATATAAAAACACACACTTAAAAACATCAATGTGGATGTTCTTAGCAACCAAGGTTGCATCAACAAGTCCTATGTTACTATCTGATGTGACCCCTGTCCACTTTCCATAATTAGAAATACAAAAATTGGATGTTGACCATATATAACTTTGACTGCTAATATATATACAATTTGCAATAATATAATGAAATTGTTATATTAAAAGGTTATTCATGACATCTTATTATTTTGAAATTTGTAAAAATCCATATTTTTTTATTGATAATATCAATATTCAACAATTAAATATGAAAATAAAATTGAACATAATATAATAATAACTTTGCGTTTGTGAGTTTTAATTTTTGAATAATTAAGAAGTGATTAATTATACTAACTAATATGTTTTGTTCATATTTTTGTTCTTTTATATCTTATAATTATTTTTAGAATTTATAAATAATTTTCTGCACTGTTTTTAGATGGATTTTTTCAAAAAGCATTATATTTATTCCAAAAAAATTTAGTTTATATTTATAAATTTAGGTTTCAAATTAATTTTAAATTTTAAAAAAATATTTCTTAGATTTTTGAAACCATTTTTCAGATTTTTTTGGAACATATTATAGTTTTTTAAAATAATTTTTAGATTAATTATATCTATTTATTTGAAATAATTTTATCAAATATTTTTATTATCTTTATTTAAATTTTTTTATTCAATTTATTGATTTTTATATCTTACACAATTAATATTACTTATAAATTTGAATTATTTTTTAAATTTTATTTGTTGATTTAAGATTGTTAGACTTAATCTGACAACCTTATTATTATTATTATTATTATTATTATTATTATTATTATTATTATTATTAATTTCAGATTTTATTATTATTTTAATATTTTTATAATAGTTTCAAACTTTTAAACATTTTACAACCCTTCATAAAATGAAATTTAGATTTTAAAACTATTTTCCACATTTATATATTAAAATTATAAACTAATTTTCAAAATTTTAATTTTTGACAATGTTTAAATTTCATTATTTTGAAAATTTAATTATATCATTAAAATATAATCATATCATTTAAGATAACTTCTTTTGTTTCATCTCTACTCCTATATATAAATTATACGATAGTTTATTGTGTAAGATATATGTGAAACTTATTCTATAAGATACTTAAAAATTATTTAGTTTTTTTTTTTTTTTTTTCTACTGGTTGATAGTTTGGGAGGGAAAATGACAAATTTATAAAATTTGTCAACTTCTTTCATTTTATATATAGTATAGATGAGGGCTATTTCACCTAGAAAATAATGTAGGCCGGACTATTATCATTTTGTAATTGGTTGGTTAGTACTCATACATAACTTTAAATTCTTATATTCCATACATGAAATTCCATAAATTTTTGTGAGACCGTCTTACTAATTTTTATTGCATTGTGTGAGACAGGTCAACCTACAACCCAATTAACCACAACTCAAACCCTACAATTCACATATTGTTTGTGGGTAATGTGGCCCCGTCTCATGGTAACTATCCTTGAAACCGTCTCACATGAGTTTTTAAATTCATCTGATATTTGTTTGTTGACTTAGCTTGTAAATATAGTCAATCTGATCATCTAATTTAACGTTCAATTAAATAAACAAAAAGATCGTCAAAAAGTCAACAAATGAATGATAATTTATACGCAAAATATATTCAATTTATCATTTCATGAGGAGAGGATATCATAAGATGCAAATATATCCTTTGCCTCCTATATTAACTTGTTAACAATTTATAAATAACTTCTCCGAAAAAGATATTCAATTTATCGTGGAAAATTCTAAAAGGAAAAACTATCATTTTTACCTTTTCTAGTTCATGTGTGTGACTGTGTGATTCTGTATCACAGTGTGTTATACAAACTTGAAAAAACTTGTATGAACGTAAAACATAGTTAAAACTTAATTTCTTATATATATATATATATAATATTAAATATTGAAAACAATCTATGTTTTAATTTGTAATAAAGATGTTCAACACATGGATCAAATAAGTCGAATAGTGACCATAACCAAATAAAATCGAGTCATTAGCCAAAAAAACAACCAAGTGATTTTCTGATGCTGACTAATTCTTAAAATAATCTCAATCCAATTCATTCTTGTCTCATTGATGTATTATTCTAGGGTGGAATAAACAATCATCCACGCAAGAGCTTTTGTCCATTTCTTAAACAAATCAAACCACATTTTGTCCACTATTATCTGTCCCCTCCTTTATAATCCTATAAATACCATGCAACTATATATCCTAATCCATGCAACCAACAACCTAGGGTTTTATTTATTTGCTTCTTTCACTAGCCCTTCAATCATCCTATCAATGGCTTTCTCAAGATTTTTCTACTCACTCTTCATCTTCTTCTTCATCCTCTTCTTCTTCTTCGCATCAGCGAGTCATGCGCCATTGGTCACGGCCAAGAACACTGACATGAGTCAGCATTTTCTGAGAAGACTAGGGTTTAGCCGAGCTGAGTTCGAAGAGTATCGAAGGAGATCACTCAATGGAGCTTATGACAGAGTCGCACCAGGTGGGCCCGATCCTCAACATCATTATTCTATGCCGCCGAACCATTAGGCCGATTAAGTTCAACCTTCATCTCTCAGCTCGATTTTCTTAATGTGTGTTTCTGTGTTTGTTTTTTAATCTTTTATTTTGGGAGGGATGAGGTTTATTTATTGTAAAAGATTTGATCAGTCACATAGGTCAACCAAAATTGATCAGTGTTTGATAGTTTCTTGGTACTATTTAATTATTATGTATTGTCTCCGGAAAAAAATGTAAGTTCTGTTGCGGAGTAGTTTAATGAAATTTGAGCACAAGTTTTCCATTATTTCTAAGCTCAATCTTTTATTTTGATGTTGAGAATTAATTTTATTTCTTATAGTGGCTTTCTCTAAGTGGTGATCTTCTTAGTCTCTTTTCTTGCTATTATATATGATCATGGAGAAAACAAAAGATTAAGTAAAGGATAGTTTGAAATAATAGTTTGATCAAAGATTAATAAACCATATGACATATATATAGGCATGGCATACAATACGAACTAAATAAATTGTCTTAATGTGAGAACTAGAACTGAAAATCATAGAAATAGAAATATAAGTAATTGTATATTATATATTAATTGGATTTTTATCCTCAATTGTATAAAACACAGCACCACCTTATAAGCTGAGTTTCTGAGTCAGTTAATTAATGTGATATATACATGAATCACTATTTCTTAAAACACTTTTATGAATAGACTTACAAAATTTGAAATTAGTTCAAAAACCGAAAATTATGTTTAATATTCTTAACAATGCTAACAAAAAATAGGTCAAATTCTAATTGCTCAATTCCTTATCACACAATCCTGTATGTGTATATTTGGAATTACATGGGGTTTTGGTTATAACGTTGCAATAGTGAGAGTAGCTAATTATATATATGTATTCTATAAAACATATATTTAGATACTATGATTTGAAGAAGATTCATAGTTGTGACACTTTAAAGGGCAAGGTGACAAGTATGATAAGACAGATAAGACCATGTTTATATGATTTGGATCCACATAGGAAGGATATAGTTAATTAAATTATGAACTAATTATTAGAGGGAACAAAGTCAAAATCCCAATATGAACAACCCTTCACTTGAAAGTATGGGCAACTTTCTATGATAAAGAGAGCTGATTTGTCTCTTTACAACTGCCGATCTTCATTATTTTAATTTCACCCTTTTTTTTAGGCACTTTAACTAATGTGATTTTTGTCGTGATCTTCTTGTAATTTTTTTTTGTTTTTGTTTTTTGAGTGAGCTACACTATGGGATGTAATATTCATTATTATTTACGGTTTTAAGTTTTATGTCCTCTATCATTTATAATAAAACTGTATACTTTTTTTTTCTTTAATAGTACAGAACTGAATATGCAACATGTATATGTGTATTATATTTTCCTTATTTGACTACCTGAACCCATTTCCACATATATATTATATATACATATACATTAGTTTCCATCATAATATATATACTAGCTTTCATATTAGATTATTAAATTAGAATTCTAATTAAACTTACAAACACTAATAAAATAAAATAAAATAATATGAGAAAGTTTAAAATAACCATTATGAAAAGTGGACGAAATATAAAATTATTCACACTTTTATTGTAGTAAATATATACGCACATATTATTCATATATTTTCTTTAATATAGTCGTATGGAAAAGGATTTCATATTTGGGCGGCTGGGCCCCAAGCCAAAAATTCGAAGTCCATTAGTCCAGTAATCCACATGGGCCTACTCGTAAGAAAATATGACACAGTTTAAATGCTATATGATTATTGGGCTGTGTTTTTTTTTATTTCACTTTTATTCCATACTAAAATTGATTTTACATTTCGAAAAAAAAAAAGATTTTAATAATTGAAAATTAATTTTAAAATAACTTATTTAAATTATAGATTAGTGTATAAAATGGTATATGTAAAATAAAATTCATATTTGTGAGACAGGGTCATAATGAATTTTTGGTAAATAAAATATCCTTCCAAAAAAATAAATTGAATAAAATATGGTGAGAAATTAATTTTTTTGCCCCTCCAAAATCCAAATGTTGCAGCAACTCAAGTTCAGAGCAATGCTCTCCACAACCGTACACAAATTCAGCATCCACCGGAAACCACCACCTCCGCCACCGTTGAAACAAAGCCGTCGCTTCTTCTCCATCACTTCCATTTGCTACCCACCACTCCAACATCACCCTCAGTGGTCCGGCCTCCATCACTGGCGGCGCTGTCCACTCAACCGCGACCGCTATTGGGGGCCCAACGGCCCGATTCAGGAACAAAATGAAATTGAGCCCATTCCACCTTCTTCTTCTGTGTTCCGCTCTTGTTCTTCGCTAGCAGAAATGGGTGGTGTTGTTCTCTCCACTGCGGATCCCCTCGACAAAGCCAGGCTTTCGCATTTGGCTTACGCGAAATGGCGAAACGAGGGTTTGCCTATTGGGGTTTCGGATGCGCCTTCTACGCCTGCTCGACCTGATAAACCTCAATTGGTATTAAATAGGTCTTGATTGTGGGATATTATTATTGTTGATTAGCGATTTGTTGAGTTGGTGTGGAGGGTTTGCTATTGATGAATTTCTACTGAATTAATTGCTGATTGCTATAAAGGGTTTTATATGTAAAAGGGGAAAAGGTTCTTCCTTGGACTATTGGTTATTAAATTTTCTAAGTATTTTCTTAGTTCACTTTGAAACTTGTTAGATTTTTCGCCTATTTTTCGGTGCTCTGTTTCAAACCATTCGATAAAAGAGCTTTTTTTTTTTCAGCTGTACTCTCTGAATTTCTAGAAATTATAGAATTGAAATGTTTACCTGATTAGTGCTTGGATTGCTTCTTTAGTTGTTCTTTGGATTGATTCAAGGCATGTCTTTAGTTCAGGTTTCCCCTAAAGAGATTCCACCTCCAAAAAGCTCAGGCTTGCCTCTCAATGCTTACATGCTTCACAATCTTGCACATGTTGAGCTAAATGCTATTGATCTTGCGTGGGATACTGTTGTTCGGTTTTCTCCATACATTGAGCTTCTTGGGGAAGGCTTCTTTGCTGACTTTGCTCATGTAGCCGATGATGAAAGTCGCCACTTCACTTGGTGTTCACAGAGACTTGGAGAGCTTGGGTTCAGGTAGAGATGATCTGAACTTGAGCATTCAGCACTGTGTTTGTTTCTTATGCTGCTTACTCACTTAGAGTTCATTTCTATGAGTAGCTATGGTGACATGCCAGCTCATAGTTTCCTGTGGAGAGAATGTGAGAGATCATCTGATAATGTTGCAGCCAGGCTTGCTGTCATTCCATTGGTTCAGGTGCTCTTTCAGTTTCCTAACAGTGATATAATCATCTCTAACTTTACTGTTCATATCTCATAAAATATAGGACAAACACTGCTAATCCTTGCAACAAAAAAGTTGCTTTCTATATTACATCTCAGTGGGGTTTCTATCTTGTTGGTGTAGGAGGCCAGAGGATTGGATGCAGGACCTAGGCTTGTCAATAAACTGGTTGGTTTTGGAGATCTTAGAACCTCAACCATTGTTTCAAAGATAGCAGATGAAGAAGTGGCTCATGTGGCAGTCGGTGTTTATTGGTTCGTATCAGTTTGCCAGAAAATGGGTCGCATGCCTGCTTCTGCTTTCACAGGCATGTCCTTTTGTCCTCTCTAGATGTTTGCAAGCAAGCGATTCCCGAATCTGTAACAGCCTCGTTATGGAAAATTCTCTGCATTATTTTGACAGATATTCTGAAAGAGTATAGTGTAGAGGTGAAAGGTCCTTTTAACCATTCAGCTCGAGAAGAAGCTGGAATTCCACGAGAATGGTGAGTTCTAATATATTCTGGGTTGTAAAATTCTTGAGTGGGATTGAGACTATGATCTATTACGATGTTTTCCAGGTATGATCCTTCACAGACAACCAAAGAAGAAAAAGAGCTTTCTGAGGTAGGTTGCCCTTAATATCCATTCTTTGATCAGTCATTTGAGTGGGCAATTTCTGCAACTCAAATCTGTCATATTTGATAGTTTCAATTCACAGATTGTTGAATTTGGTTTCTTAAACAAGCTTTGCACATGCTTGTAGGTATATGACAGACTTGCTTGCATTATTTCAATGGAACAAGAAAATTCAAGCCTGGGAAAATCTTCTAAATGAGAGTTGTGCGAATTTCTTCCAGCAAACATTGTATCTGGAAGTCCTGTTTTTTTTTTTTCCTCTTCTGTTTCTAAGGAGATCAAAATTTTTGCCTCTTGAATTATACCAAATTTGTGTATGTATATGTTTTCTTAACCTTGTTATAGTCTATAATACTGAAGAGATTCTATGCAAGAAAAAACCAAGATATGTAATCTTGAAGAACAAGTTGAAGATACAAAGTCTATACACAAGGAAGATGCAGAATCACACAAAATGCCACAACGGAAAAATGCAAAAGCTGAGGAATTGATATCGATATTTTTATTGTTTCTACCACAAACATATCATATAGCCTTCATCTAAATTCCTCCGCCACCTCTGTACTTTTCTTCGTCATTCTGTTTTTCGACCTGAGTAGGGTACTGCCCAGTAACAAGGTCCTTTGTTGTCTGTCCGATCTCCACTAACGTCTCGCCTATAGCTTGGATGATGCCACCACCAAGCTCTTGTTGTCTCTGTTGGCCTGCTGTTGTTCCTCCTTGTTCATTGTAGTCACATTCTCCTCCCTCAAAGAACTCAGAGGGTGTCTCCCACTCTCCTCCATGTTCCATTTTCTTAGATGGTGTTTGCTGCTGCGTAGTGAATGTTGTTTCTCCCCCTTCTTCCTGCACCAAACCAAACCTTTCAGAATTTTTTTGCTATATACTTTATTGTCATTGCAAATAGTATATCAGTGGATCAAATAAAATAAGAAACAGATTAGATTACCGTTGTTTGATGAGATGATTTCTTTGCTTCCAAGTCCTTCTGAGCCTCCATCTTCTTCCTGGCCGCGTACTCCGCCGCTTTTTCTTCAGTGGACACCACTGCATCCTTCACCGCCGCCACCTTATCCCCGGCATAGCCAACCACAGTCTGGCCAGCACCGGCAACCATATCCTTTGCCGCCACCGCCTTTTCACCTGTATACCCAGTAACACTTGATGTAACTCCTGCCGCCATCTTTGTAGCCTCGGCTACCTTCTCCATTGTGTAATGTGCCGCCCCCCAACCTGCCACCACCACCTGATCCTTCACCTCAGTCGCCACTTTCCCTGCATATCCTGCTGCTCCTTTCCCACTTTCCACCGTCACATCCTTTGCCGCCACTGCTTTTTTGCCGACGTAATCAGCAGCTGTCACTGTGGTATCCACAGTCGTATCCTTTGCCGCCTTGGCCTTCTCAGCTGCGACTTGAGCAGCAGTCTGCCCCTTCTGTGTTGTATAATCCATAGCCTGTTGGCCTTTCTCCACCACCGTGTCCTTCAAAGCTCCGGCCTTGGATGAAATGACATCCTTGGCTTCTTGGCCTCTCTCAGATGAAATGTGCCCCGAGTGATCTCTGGTCTCTTGGTCTTTCCTTTGAGTTCCTTGGCTTTCCTTGGCTTTCTGATAGCGCTCCTCCGCCGCTCTGATAGCCTCCACCGAGTTCTGCTGCGCCGCACCCCTCAACTGTGAAATCTCCTCCAAGGAGGGGGCCTGTCTCCCTCCTCCGCTCTCGGCAGCCTCAACAATGTGAACTCCCTGCTCCTCCTTCGTCTTCTCTGCAAGAGACTCTAAATGAGACGCCATTTTCGGAACTCGATCCTTCTCCACCTCCATGTTTCTCTCTCCGCTCACATTCTCTCTCCTCACTTGCTCCGACGCCATTGTTAAAACACAATATCAACAACTTTAAACACACTAATATTCAAATTCTTTTCTTGTTTTGCGCTGTGATTTCTTTGTGATGGAAACGAATCAGAAGATTGGGTTTTAAAAGCCGTACGGTTGCTTAATGGAGGTTGAATTTTGCGAGAGGTGTGTCCTTTTTACGCCACGTGCCGGAAATACAGCAATGCATTATGTGAGTAAGCAACTCCATTGTCTGTTTGGCGTCTTACGTGTCGCAATGCATGAGTTATGATATATGTCTTGTGTGAAACTGGTTTACTAGTCATAATCTTGGGCTTTTCCTATTTCTCACATTTATTCTCATCTTATCGTATAGTTTTATGATTTTATCCTCTTCCGATTTTAATGTTTTTGTCTTGTTACTTCGTGGGTAAGCTTAATATTTTATGATTTTTGTATCTGAAAATCAGAATATGTATTTGTAATTGTTTTGTATGCAGATATGCAATCAAATTGAAACGATCAAATTTAAATTTGATTTGTTTGTTACCGAAATTTTTATTGAGTCGATCTCTGAATAGCCTCTTACCGGCTTAGCCACTACTGTGTCCGGTGCGTAGCAGAATTTAAAATTTATAAAGACAAATTAAACAATTAGATATATTTCCAACAGTGGAAGCAAATATACATCTTTATCTATATATATATATATATATATAATAACAATTATCCCTTACAAATAAAAATGTACAAAAAATTTCGTTCATTTTCACTTACTAAATATGTAATATATAAATAATTAATAATTGATAATTATTAAATATAGAAAATATATTTTGTGTAATCTTCTATATATAGAAAGTAAATCTTCTCATATCAACCAATCATATAGTTCCTTATTTTGTGGCAATACATCTAAATTTAAACATTATTTTTCTCCACTAAGTTGTCACCTAAATTTATATGTATATGTATATAGATTGATATATATATATATATATATATAAATATATATGAGTTAATTTAATTAATTACTACTCATCAATTGTGTAAAAACATACACGTCATTTTGTAATTCTCAAATTTCTAATTTTTTTACACCTACACACACATATATATATAGATAGATAGATATACATATACAATTAACTTCGATAAAAAAAAACTCGACTTTTATACATAAAAAGTAATTAAAAAAACATATTTAACAATATTAAAATAACAATAAACTGATGATTATGATATAAATTTATACATACATACATTGGTAAACTTTGAATGCATAATTACATTTCAATATGAGATAAAAAAAAATTCAAGATTAATATAAAATTAGTTGAAACATATTTGATTGATACACTAAATAATAAATTAAATGATACATATTTTTTATTTTAAAATGTTTTAAATAAATTTGGAAATGTCATTCTCAGCCAATTTCTGGAATAAAAGCAACTTCTTTTTTATTTAATTTTTATCTAAAAACATTTAAATAATTTTTTCAGTCCATTTAATATTTTCAAATGTCACAAATAAATGGAACTATAATAGAAAAAACAACTCATCTATTTTGTTATTTTAACACATTAATTTTAATTTGTGATTTGTATACAAACATAAATAAATTTGAACAATTAATATGTTCTCTAGAAAATATCTTAATATTTGAAAAATGTAAAATAATTGAGTACGCTAACTATGAACTTTAAAAGAAATAATAATATTTGATGGAATCTAATAAAAAAAAAATACAAACCGGAAAAAAAGTCAATATTAAAATTTAAGATACCTCTTTATATTTTGATTTATGCAATTGTATAGCTCTAATTAGAGTTTTAATAACAAAATCAACAAATATATTCTAATATGTAATGAAACACTTATTTAATATTTTCCATCAATTGTTATAAGTTTGTTCCTTCAGTAAATCGTCAAGATGTGTGACAATATTATGACTATATACATTATACTCAAGTTTTCAAGTGGGAAATATTACAAAATTAAACTATGTCGAAATTGTGATAAATATATGAAAATTCATCCCGGGGGGGGGGGGGGGGTTGTGTTTGATAGAGAACGTAATTGAAGAATGAATGTTATTTGACATTCTACTATATATGACAATGTGATGAAACTTTTTTGAAAAAAATATTCAAAAAAAAGTTTGTTATATCTAAAAGATATTCTAAATAATCAAGGTTTGTTTTATATAATTAATGTATCTATATCAAAAAATTACAACACTTGAAATTTATATAACATGTACATACGAGTTACCAAATGAAATTGAAATATTATTAAAAACTTGATTTTTCCGTAAATTGACATTTTCACACTAAACTCGAAATATTTAAATTTTATGGTCATGCACCACACGGGTAACATATTGTATTGAATTATTCTCAAATAATACATATTGTATTGAATTATTCTCAAATAATATATTATTTTGTGTTCAACCTTTTAATATCAAAACACCAAAATAGTAATTTTTCTATGTGCATCGCAAGGTACCTATTTACTAGTGTTAATTAATAAGAGAAGAAAACAAGATTGTATTTTGAGGATTAATCCATTATCATTGTAGCGTTTAGGCTTAATTAATTAACACAAATTTTCATGAAATTGTAACTTTGATACAAAATTTTGAGTTTAACGAAATAACTTATGATCTTTATATTATTTTGCGACATATCATCATTTTTCTTAAGTAATTCATTTTTGTCAGGCCAATTTCTCAATATTGACCATCACATTATTCGTAAAACAAAATTAAAAACCCATTCAGGAAAAAAAAAAAAAAAGATTAAAGATTCAGAATATGATTTTTATCGTAGAGGAAGACAAACGAGCAAACAACCCAGAGAGGGAGAGAGCAACATCATTTGAAAGAAAAAGACTGCAAAGTAGGGAAAAATAAATCTATATACGTATTATGTCATAGATTTGTGAAAGTAATAGTAAGCACAATGATTGGATTGTGTGTAATTGATAAAATTCCGTATATTATTTGGAGCAGACCACTATTCACAATTGAAAAGAAGAAAAGCAGCAATGGTGCAGAGTCTAGAGAAGCTCCCAATCAGATTCATAGGAATCAGCAGCTCCCACTTTCACTGGAATCACCACCTCTCTCTCCTTCTCATTATCTCTCCTTGATCTCGACTTCAACCAAAGAGCTTGGATCCTCTTCTGAAATAATTAAATTACTTCTATTAAAAAGTTATGAGAGAGAGAGAGAGAGAGAGAGAGAGAGAGAGAGAGAGAGAGAGAGAGAGAGAGAGAGAGAGAGACCTTGTAGGACTTGTGTTTCATAGTCTCTTGAGGGACAGAATGAAGCTCTGTCTCATCCACCATCACACAGCTTTCCTCCAACTTTTCCATTCCAATATTTACTCCTTTTGCGACACCAACTTCATCCTTCTCGATCACCTCCATCTCTAACATATCTGAACGCTTAAAAAATCAACATGAGAAATAGCTAATATGCACATCTGTAATACCCCATTTTCCAGCATTCTCCCAATAAATGTCACAAGAAGAAGAAAAAAAGAAGCTTGTTGAAGATGGCTTTTATGCTATCCATGTTTAGAATTACCTTCATTAGGCATGATGATCTTCTTGTCCAAGGATTCAGCAGCATTGAATGTAGTTCTAACATTCGACGATCCGACTTCCATGGATGTACCTGCCAAAAGGAGAGGAGAAAACGATTATCCATAATGTCCCTTTTGGTCAAACCAAGCAAAGGTTAGCTGATAACATCCTTCTCTAAAACACCTTGAGTTATGTATGTATACACACCTTCATTAGACACCATAACCTTGTTCTCAGATTCAAGATTGCAAGCATTACTTCTAGCACATGAGCCCGACAGAGAAAATGAAACATCATTCTTGGACATACCTGTTAAAAAGACAAAACTCATACAACATTGGTAGTAAAGAGAAAAATTGATCTGAAATAAACCAAATATAATTACCATGTGGCTTGGTGGGCGAAGGTGAGTTAGACTCGGGATCTTCTTTCAACCCTACAGATTCAGCTGATAAGTTATCGTCAGAAGCAAGAGAGGTACAGTTAGAAGCATCTTCATTTGGCCTCACAGATTCACAATCATCTATGTTTCGCCTCACAGATTCAGAATCATCTTTATTTGGCCTTCCAAATTCCGAATCATCTTTATTTGGCCTAACAGATTCAGCTGATAAAATTTTATCAGAAGTATGAGATTCGATTGGAGTTTCAGGTATAGATGCTATTCCCTTTATGTTGTCAGAGGCCACTCTGGAACTAATCGTGTCACTAGATGCAAGTTTGCTTCTCCTATCTCCTGATGATGAAGAAGTCATTCCAGAAGAGTCTTTTGAAGGACGCTCGTTCTTAGAAAGTCTTTTGATGCCAATCGAACGTCTATGTGCTCCAACTTTCTTACCAACGGTTCCACATGGTTCTGAGCATTTATTCTCAACAGAAATTCCAGGAGATTGCGGCACAAGAGAATGCACATCATAATAACCAATCATCAATGCCTCTTTATTGGGCTCTGACTTCTTATCAATATCAGCATCACCAGATGCTACAGGAGGAAGCAAATCTTCCATTACATCTGAATAGAACTTCTTTATGTATTTAGCAGTATCCTGTTGAAGGAGGATGAAATAAATTATGGTTTTAGTTGGTGTCAAATGTAACTATAAATCACATATCTTTTATAGCTTAAGTATATAAGAAGTCATAGAAATAGCATTACAACAAGGCTTTTGAACTATATGAGCTACAAGACAAGACTTTACCTCGAGTATAGCTTCTTCTGCCTCCAAACACATGGCCTCAAACTTCTGGTAAGCCCAAGTTATACCTTTGAACTCCATAGCTGGATATCACTTCAATATCAAATGGCTTTCTCTGTCCAAGTTCCAAGACAAGTGGCTAATTAGTTGCGAGAATTCAGATACAAGTAAAATAGCAGAACATTTTTGGCACTTCATAAAATCCTCCAAAACCTATAAAACCAGAATGCAATTTTTGCCTGGCCAGAGTAAAGACTCCACAAGAATCTCGAAATCATTACTGGCATAACTTATTATTTTCATGATAATGAAATTCTGATAAAAAACAATCAAAATCAAGTTTTTTAAATGTAAAAGTGGACCTAATTTGATGCAATGACAATACCACAGTATACAGGGAATGCATGACGAAGAAAAAATCGTAGACAACTGGAAACAAAGTTCTATTCCTTATACCGGCTAGAGAACCAGTATAATAAACCTAACAAAAACGAAAAATCAACCAAATATTTATTAAAAAAGCATGATTACATGAAAACAAATTCACAAAATAAGTAAAACAAATATGTCTGGGAATGACACATGACAACAAGCTCACAACAGAAAATCATGAATCAAAGATCATTTCCCCCTTTGCTTCCATGATAAAGAAACACGAAGAAGAAAGACAACAAGGGCTTTAGTTTTTAGGAATTCGCAAACCTAAAGAGACTGACAACATAGAAATACCATTAAAGAAGAAACCCTTGCCATAACTTCAGAGAATAAACTCAAGAGATTCCTATAAATTTGTAATTCTATAGAGAAACTTATCAACAAAACTTTGCACCAAAAGCAAAGCTTTTTCAGAACCCTTTCCATGAATTTGGAATAAATTCTTAACAAGTTCTACTCTTTCACACCTTAAATCATACTACTAAACAGATATCATATCAATGCCATTATGCCTTTCTCTATGTTCAAACTAGCAGCAGTTTTTCACCATAGCTAAATTATCACCAATTTCTTATTCTTTTTCAGAAATATTCCAAACAATCAGGTCAATCATCATCAACAAGACTAAAGTTCAAAACTTTATCCTACACTTTCAAGAAAGCAAATTCTATTAACTACCAAGCCAAAGAAAAATTAAAAGAAAAACGAAAAAACCAATCCCACAAAATAATCAAAGCAGAGAAGGCAAGAAAAAGCTCTTACCAGAATTATAATTATCTATAGAAGATTAACAAAAGAAGAAGAGATAACAGAATCAGTAAAAGTACATACAAACAGAGCACGAGGAGAAAACCCCAAAGGCAGAAAACTTCATATATCGATTTATTTTAAAAATTAGATTAAAATACAACAATAAGAGAGAGATGAAGACTAGATTAAAATACAATATTATAAAAGAGAGAGAGAGAGAGAGAGAGCGGAGGAGAGAGGGTTGAGTAAAAGAATTAACAAACGTAGAGGCGGAGTTCACCTGGTTTCTTTTCAACATGGGTTCTCGACACGTGTACAAAAGAGATACCCATTGACTAATTTTTAGGTATACAATGATTATTATTGAATTTATTAATTTTCATTATTGTAAAATTTGAATTTAAATCATTGTATTTTATAAGATTATATATCAAATTTCACATCCACGGTCAAGCCTAGCAAACAACAGGTTCCTTAGTTTGATTTTGATCTTAAGTCAATTTTAGTGGAAATATATCACAATTATCTTTTATGATTTTCTTTTAAATTCAAACTAACTTGCACCTCAACTAGAATCCTAAAATCTCACAATTTTATTTTAATCATCTACCATATTGATATCAATAAATACGGATCAATTTTAGTGGAAATATATCACAATTATTTTTTATCATTTTCTTTTAAATTCAAACTAACTTGAATCCAAAAATCTCATAATTTTATTTTAATTGTCTACCATATCGATATCGGTAAATACGGATTAAAAATATCGAAGATACATCTATCTAAATCAACAATTTTATACATTGATAATTATAACTACAAATCTGTCATTGATTGTTTTTATATTTGGTTGAAGTTCTTATACGAGTTAATCATATCAATCTTTGAAATACTTTAGCGATAATTTTGAAAAATATGTTATCCATCTCTATTGATTCGATAATCACAAATATATGAAAAATCGAATAAATATTGATAATATCAAAGAAATATTGAAGAGTTGGTCTTGTGTGCACTTGGTGTACATGTAATCTGGGTCGACCCAGTTTTTGACCCGGATTCACGTGTTTTTGAATTTTGCCTTTTTTTTTTTTCCCTTCAGGTTGTGACCTTTATGTTATAAATGTGTGACCTTTATGTACAACTATCATGACCTTTATGTACTGTAACTTAGAAAAAAATGAAGATTTTCAATATAATTTGAACTGTACACCTTTATATGATATCAATGCGATCTTTATGTTATATTATGTCACTTTTATGTACATATATTCTGACCTTTATATAATATATAAAGATGCATAAAGGTCAGAATATTTGTACATAAAAGTGACATAATATAACATAAAAATCACATTAATATTACATAAAGGTACATAGTACAAATTGTGTTGAAAGTCTTCATTTTTTTCCTAAGTTACAGTACATAAAGGTAGAGATAGTTGTACATAAAAGTCACACATTTATAATGTAAATGTCATACATTTATAACATAAAGGCCAGAACAAAAATTTGGAAAAATAAAAAATTAAAAAAAATTAAAAACTCGCGGATCCAGATCGGATCGACCCGGATTGCACGGATCTTAGATCCGTGCACCTGGTGCACAGGAGTTTTTGTGAATATTGAATAGATTACCGGATATTTTAACCTTTGACTTAATTGTTATTACTTACTAGATTTAAACCTGTGCAATGTACGAACTTCATTTAACACTTATCTAATTTTTATTTTATAAGTATTATTATTTCATATGTGTTTGTTGATTTATATGTATGATATTTTTTTCTATATCCTTAAAACAATCTTTCTCATTATTTTTAGTTTTTTATTTTTTTCATTTGATCTTTAACACAAAATTGTTAATAGCTAGTCCTTTATAGGTGTTTTAACTGTTGGATTAGATATTTTCATATATTTCTTTAAAAAGTATAGAATAAATCTCATTTTTATTGCTCGAAAACATCTGTTCTATTCCGATTTTGCCTTTGAGTGCTTTTTTTATTAGGTTTATATAATGATTTCATTTGTAAAATAATAGAATATCATCTATTTTTTTTACAATTCTCGATATGATCTACTTTCAAACTTGCAAATCTATCTACGTCCCAATGTAAACATATCCTAAGGTTTTTTTAGCACCTATTTTTTGCTAATGTCATTATTTTTGCAAGAGCATTGTTGTTTATCTTTTTTTTTTTTTTTTCAATTTGAAATGTTGGACAAAAACAATTATTAAAGTTTGGAACCAAATATTTCATATAGAAAAAGGCAATACAACATTAGCAATCTCTTCCAAGAATTTGTAACTTATATATTTAGTTTTTTTCAAAGCATTTATTTTGTGTAGAGTAGTGGGGTATGTATTTAATTGATATTAATTTTTTGATATTTCATAAATAAAATATTTTTTAGAGAAGGGCAATATTGTAGAGCTTCAAGTGTCATCACTTGAGAGAACCAAACCACACTTTTCAAACCACACTTTTATATATATATAATTACAAGGACAAGAATGCGATTTCGTCTAAAGTTTTAACGCTAAAATTATTTTTACAAATTTCTGTTAAAATTAACAATAATTTACATTTTTTATATATCACATAATACGTTTCTCATATCAAATAAAATTATTAATTTGAGATATGCTCTTTTAAATATAAATAAATCATTTTCAATTAATTTAAATTTTAAAAAAATATCATTTGAGTTATTTGATTTGATTCTATATGTCACTTATACTCCTTTGTATATCACAAATTGAATTCCCTATAGGTATTTGTAATTTTGATTATTTTAAATATATAATACATGTTAATTAATATAGACGATTAATCGTTTTGAATTATTTTATTTCATTATTTTTAATATATAATATACGTTAATATGTGTTAATTTATTGAAACAAAAAAAAAATCAATAAATATAGAAGACCATTTGCCCTAGATCAAAATGCTATAGCATTTAAAACATAAAGTGAATAAATGTTGAATTAAGTGGACAAAGTTCTCATAACTAGTTGGTTGTATCACATTTAAAAATGAGTTTAAGTAAAAGTATTGAATTTTAACAGAAAAAATCCGAAATCAATGATACATTATGAGTACAGAAATGCTCAAAAAATCAGAGCCCCAATTCTACTTTATAAAATGATTTATTGATACCATTCACGACTTCTCAACTATAACTCCTTTGCAACTTATCATGAAAAATAGTAAGCAAGAGTTGCATAAACAATACAAAAACCTTCAAAACTTCTCTTCTCTACATACAATATCACTGTCAAAGGAATATGAATGATACATCTTTGGGAAGACTAAGGAAAGAAAATCATCATCAAAATGGAACTGTGCCAGTAACAGTTCTGTGTCTAGGATCAGTCATGGTTGTCTGCACGTTGACAAATCCGACTTGCTTGAGCACTCCTTCGAGATCAGTTAGGTAGTATTCGTCCAGAAAAGGCTCTGTGCTCTTCATCAATGTGAACAGCACTGGTGATAGTTCCTGAAATACATGAACAACAAATGATGACAGAACTTCATATGCATTGTCCTTTTATTACAAGACTGATTAAAGTCACAGCAAGTGTTACCTGAAGAATCTTTGATTTTGGCTGCAAAAATGAGAGAGAGCAATGTTTAGTGAGCAATATTCAAATCTGCATATGTTATGAAATATGGTTTCTTAGCTATATACCGAATTATCAGTCACAGCAAAAGTCCCTCCAGGCCTAAGTAGCTGGAATGCTTCCTTCACCATATTCCTGATTGCTCTTTCAGGACACTCATGAAACTGAGATACAGACAAGAAATGTGTATATATTTGACTAAAAATTTGGAAGATAAAGATATGGTTGGAAAACAAGGATGTACCACATAAGCAATTGAAACAAGATCGAATGATTTGGAGGGCAAGCCTGTGTTTTCACCGTTTCCATGGACCCATCTCACCGTTTGTTTTCCCTCGTTTCTTTTCTTATCATTGTGTTGAGCAACGGCAAGAAAGTAAGGAGATAAATCGAGTCCCTGCCATATAGTTAAACAAAATGATACTACTCCTATCTAACAGCTTAACAATTCTCTGCAAGAATGAAATGCAGATTTGAAATGGATTGACACTTGGTCTAAACGTACGGTGATTTTGGCTGAGGGGAATTTTTCAGCTACGAATTTAGTGCTCACACCAACTGAGCATCCAATATCAAGAATATCTACAATGGTTGAGCTTCTTGAATATTGCTTGTGATGGTTTTCAATAGCTTGAAGCCAATTTCCGCGAACTATTTGGTTTGCTTCGTCTAAAGATGAAGCATCCGGTATTGCTCGCCTCACCATTGACATTGTTGCAGGTTCTGCTTCTGCTGCAGCCTATTGTTACCAAATTATTGTTTTTCATGATTATGATAACAAGGATACAAATTCTAAGGAAAATCAATTACCAGCCAAGATAGGTTGCCCTCATCATATGCATGAAAAGGGTTGAGATAATCTGCACAAAACCCAACATGAATTGTTACACATCAAAGGCAAAATAGATTCAAGCAACATGTTTTTCTGAAAAAGCAAAATTCATCAGAATATTCGTAGGTTTAAGGAAATTACAATCAGGATAAACGATGGACGAATCCTCGACAGCATCTTTCTCCTTGTAAACATCAGACTCCAATATCTCCTTAGTCATATCCCTCCAAGGAATGTTGGTTTTCTCAGCTGTACTGTCCAAATTCAAATCCACAATTTCGTATGTTAGGATATTTATTCATAGAATAAAAACCATAAATAAGTTTAAATAGTTTGAATTAGGGGAAAAACAGAAGGAAGAGATTTACCTAATGAGAACTTGTCTAGCTCCTAGTTTCATAACAGAATAGAGAGGTTTAAAAGAAATTAGGGCTCCGATGAGCCGAGATAGCGGTGTTTCTCCGGTCCATTTCGGTCTTTCCAGTTGCCCCTCCTCGAACTCCGTCGCAATTCCGCCGCCGCTTGACTGCGCCGCCGCCGCAATTCGTATTCTTGGCGGTGCATTTCTGCTATGGAGGCAAGAATCGTGGTGGATGGATCTTGTGTAGGTTGTAGCCCAGATATTCACATAATTGAGCTTTGATATGGTGCTTAAGGCCATTTTATGAAGCTTTCACGGCGGATTTTACACGGCGGCGGAGTGTTGGTGGCGGAAAGGCTTTTGGGCGTTACGGCGGTGGGAAAATTCGTTTAAAATGTAATAAAGAAATTCATCCGTACGCAAATCTCAGTAGCCAATGATTTGTTGCCATGTGTATAACATATGATTAGTTCATTTTCCGCCATAAGTTTTTCCAGGCACTTTCTTCATTTAATTTGACTGGATACGCTATTTAATGGAAAATTGCTACAGATTAGTAATAAACTGGTAACTAATGATTTGGAATAAATAGTGTCAAATCATTTCCTTAATTAATCTCCAAACCTTCTAGTAACTTTTAATTAACCTTAGACAGTTTCATTTACGTCCCATTCCAAACATTATAAAATATAAGGTTCGATGATTGTTGTATTGCAGAAAAAAATGACTTAATTGCATATAAAAAAGCAGCTATTTGATTATATATTTTATAATAGAATTTGACTGCAGTTTTACAAATTGCTGCTTCAAATTAAATAATGGATAAATATATTCAAATGCTTTTAACCAGTCAATTTATAATTTATATTATCATTTCCAAACATAAAAATAAAAAATGTCACCCATCTAAGATAATAATTTCCAATATATGAATGGCTGCGACGATGACGCATGTAGACAACTGGGGTTTTGTCGAAAATATACATTAATATGACCTTTTAATAAATAAAAAATTCAAGTGCATAGATTTTTGGCTAAGTGAAAGGTTTTTTGCAAGCACGCATCAATGTTCGACAATTAATGGAGCCTCAACTTGGATGTATATATTTTATAATATTAAGATGACTGTTAATTTTTTACTAATGCTTATATATATTATATAAAATTAAGATGACTGTTAATTTTTTTTACTAATACTTATATTTAGTATAACATATTAATTATAAATATTAAAAATGACTAATATGGTCATTTCATTGATTAGTATAACATATTAATTTTTTGTAATTTATTTTATTAATTAAATTAGGGATTTAGTCATTTAATGATATTGTTTAATCACCCTGATTTCAAATTCTTCATCACGAAAAATGTGATGTAACATATTTCATGTTGAGCACACATGATAAAGATTAGTTGTCCGATTAAACATTATTATCATCACCAAAGCTGTCTTAAAGCGTTGCTTCATGAAATACATGTGCATCCATGCATACATAACATCACCCCTCTCACTAACCTTTTATTTCTATAAAAAAGAGCAAATTTTCAAGAGTTAGCTCATCTTCCTCTCTACCTCATTTTCTCTTCAATGGAGTTACCTATCACTTCTACACCACATTCTGGTCACCTACACACTCAATACAAACTCACGACCAAAAACCTGTCTTATAAACTCCCTTCAAAGTATGGCAAATCCAGGTGCAGTAGTCCCAAGTTTCTTCTGAAAAACGTTAGCTGTGAAGCAAAACCTGGAGAACTCACAGCCATCACTGGCCCAAGTGGGGCTGGAAAGACGACGTTGCTGGAGATCCTGGCAGGGTACAGAGTGTCGAGACAGGTTCTTGTTAATGATCTGCCAATGAATGTAGCAGTTTTTAGGAGAGTTTCAGGTTATGTGACGCAAGACGAAGCCCTGTTTCCTCTTCTTACGGTTGAAGAAACACTTTCTTACAGCGCCCGTCTGAGGCTGAAAGCGGGAGGATGTGAGAAGGAGAAGGTTAATGGCAGAGTTGAGAAGCTGTTGAAGGAGTTGGGATTGGAATACATTGGTGGTGATCGAGTTGGAAGTGAGACGTGTCGGGGGATTTCAGGTGGTGAGAAACGAAGGTTGTCGATTGGAGTGGAGTTGGTTCATGATCCACCTGTTTTGCTCCTGGATGAGCCCACTTCAGGGCTCGACTCAGCTTCAGCGTTTCATGTCATGTCTTTGCTCAAATCCATGGCTCAGAATCGAATCCAGGGCAAGACTATTGTTGTCACCATTCACCAACCTGGATTTCGAATCCTTGACCTGATTGACAAAGTTGTACTGCTATGCAATGGATCCGTCCTTCACAATGGCTCGTTGGATGACTTAGAAGAGCGGCTTAAGTTAGCAGGCCATGCCATTCCAAAACATGTCAACGTGCTGGAATTTGCCATTGATGAACCAGAAAGCCTGCAAGGAGAAAAAAAGGATGAAATGGTCCAAATGGAGCAAGAAATTGATGATCAAATATTCAATCATGTAGAAGGAATAAAGCATAGCTTCTACTGCAATTCACCATTCAAAGAGGTGCTGATACTGAGCCAGAGATTTTCGAGTAATATTTTCAGAAGTAGACAGCTTTTTGCAGCAAAGACGATTCAGGCATTACTGGCAGGGATCGTACTAGGGACGATCTTCATTGATGCCTTTGGTGAGTCCAAGAAAAAGAAGATGCAAAACCAGATAGGTTTCTTTGCATTCACTCTCACATTCTTGATATCATCAACAACAGAAGCTCTTCCCATTTTCTTGCAAGAAAGGAGGATTCTAATGAGAGAGACGTCGAGAGGGGCCTACAGAATCTCTTCTTACATCATAGCAAACACTATGGTCTTTCTTCCTTTCCTTCTATTAGTCGCTCTTCTCTACACCGCCCCTGTTTATTGGCTCGTTGGATTGAGGCGAGACGTCTCTGGATTCCTCTATTTCACTCTACTAGTTTGGATGATCGTCTCAATGTCAAACTCCTTCGTAGCATGCTTCAGTGCATTAGTACCAGATTTCATCACAGGAATGTCTGTGATCTACGGAGTAACGGGCTCGTTTTTCCTCTTCTCAGGGTATTTTATATCGAAGGATTCTATACCAAAGTGCTGGGATTTCATGCAATACTTGAGCTTGTTCAAGTATCCGTTCGAATGCTTCATGATAAACGAGTTTGGAGGCGCTCAGGGGAAGTCGAAATGCTTGGAAAGTATGGAAGGTGAATGCTTGGTTTATGGCAATGAGTTTTTGATGCATCAAGGTTTGAAGGAGTCACAGAAATGGAATAATTTGTTCATGATGTTGAGCTTTATAATTGGGTATAGGTTCCTAGGTTTTCTGTTTCTCTCCTATAGATCGTACAGAACTACAGGTTAGAAGAATGTTTTCATTGCATTGAAAAAACATTTTACATCTTAACTATGGTGTAATAAAAGCCATTAAGATCAAAACAGATCATCAGTCCAAAATTTGTCGAGCTATTATGAACTAGAACCAATGATTGATCTGTCACTCAACCATTTTGGAAGAGTCTCGTGGGATGAATTCATCATCATCCAGCTTAGCGTATATGCAAATTCAAAAGTGGAAACTTGAGTCCATTTCATTCAGACATTTTATCAAACACGTGGCCGTCCATTCTCATTCAGAAATGTATGAAACTTCACATTCACAACAAAATCAACCCTTACAATCAAAACAATAAGAAAAAAGATCATAGCCCAATAAATCACAATACCCAATCAGGCTAAGCATATAGAACCGATCCTCTGTCAATATCCAAAACCAATGATGAATTTGATGATGACCCAATTTTCACAAGCCCTCGAAAAATTTCATCTTTTCACTAGCAGAAAAGATAACTTTCTCATCAAAGACGAATACTTGGTGTTAATGTTGAATTTTTCTAACATATATTTATTTTTCCTTTTTCTAAGAATTAAATCAATTGTCCAGTTTTGACTAGGTTTGAGATATTTAAGGAGAGCTGTTATCTTAACAAGATCTTCTAACTTATCTAGGATTTGTTAAAAATTTATTTAGATTTGTTTTCTCTCTTGTTTATTACGTGCAGATTTAATCAAGAAGAGATGTTTGAATAATTCAAACAACTTACTCCTATTTTATAGGAAATGGTTGTTAGATATTATTCTTCCAACTTAAAAGAGATACGTGATTTCTCGAAGAACAAAACGGAAGATGGAAGAAGTGGATTACATGGAGTAAGTGGAGATCAAGGTAGAAGTGGAGATCATGGAGCATGTATTTATATAGGAACATGAAAGACTCCTGATGTCTATAAATAGGAGACTCCATTCCAGGAGAAAGATCGCGAAGACAAGAGCTAAAGAGCGAGAAGAGTGATACTTCGAGTCTGATACAGTTTGCCTATATTATCTTTTTTGTTGGTCACATAGTACACAACATCTCTGTCTCTTTTCATAAAAGACTTAGAGTTTGCATACTCATGTCTTCTTTTCTTAAATAGGGTGTTTTTGAGTGATCAATTGAGTGTACATGTCCTTAGGTTCCTTAGATACATATTAGGACTTGTTGGTTTGTCAAAGAGTTTCTTCTTCAAAAGAACTCTTTGTGTTTTTACGAGATTCTCTTCAAAGGATCTTTTCGTGTCTTTGTACTACAAGATATATCAATAAGACATATTTTGCCCTGTAGGCTGTCATGGTTGCGAATGAATTGGTGAAGAAGAAAAGGGGAATTCGTATGAAGAAGGCTGAAGAATGTGTTAGGGTTCGGTTGAATGAGGAAATTGGGGGCGAAATTGGTCAAAATGGGAGGTTTGATGAGGTCAGCGTGTTGACTGAGTATGGAGGGCCCAGATGTGAGGAGATGGACGACGTAGATAATGGGCAGGTGGAGGGAGCAGTTGCTGCTGTATGAAGAGAAATTGTTGAAGATGGGAGCATGTTTTCTATTTTAAGTTATTACCTATTTTAGTAAAATGTCATGCAACTGAGAAACCCTAAGTATTTAAGGGCATGAACAGTATGAATGGGGATAAGCAGAAAATTAATCCCTATCTTCCCATCTCCAACTTCTTCTATCTTCTCATCTCCTTCTTACTGATCATTACAATTAAATATTACACAAAAATATTACACAAATCTTAACAATTGGTATCAGAGCCACCCATCCTTGGACATGGCTGAAGGAACACGCTTCACCACATTGCAGGAGAACATCAAAAAAATGGATGATTGGATGCATACAGAGGTCACCAAAATTGATTCCCAACACCAAAATCTGCAGGTATTAATGATCAGCTTAAAACTCAGAGTCTAGAAGCCACTGCTAGTCACAAAGCTTTAATGGAAGCTATAAATAATTTAAAAGTACAAGTCTCGGGTATTGCTAATCGAGTAGATACACATACAAGGGACAACCCAATACTTGAGGAAGGTGATGGAAGAAATTTGGGAAAAACCCCAGTGAGTGTTGTGTTTAATACTCCTTTTTACAACCCCATGAAACAAACTTCAGGAGCTCAATCACAACACACAAAATACACTCAACACACTCACAACACAGTGATGAATAGTGGGCCAAATCCTAGGATTGACTTTCCTAGATTTGATAGGACTCATGCTCGATCTTGGATGCTAAAATGCAATGGGTATTTTCAGCTTATGAATGACATGTCTGATATTCAGAAAATCACCCTAGCTTCTATTCATTTTGAGGGTAAGACAACACTGTGGTTTCAGCATGTTAATTGCAACAAACACAACATCACTTGGGCTCAATTTTTGGACTTAGTCTCTGCTAGATTTGAGGAGTTGAAGGAGGCTAGAGTAATTGGGGAGTTCAACAAATTGAAACAGACTGGGACACTTATGGAATACATTGAGAAATTTGAGGAGCTGCGGTCATATATGCTCCTCATTAACCAGAAGGATTTTTCTGAATCATACTTTGTGGCAAGTTTTATAAGTGGGTTAAGTGATGACATTCAGAATTTCATGACAATGTTTGAGCCCAAAACATTGTAGCATGCTATGGAACTAGCTAAGAAACAGGAGCTGACACTAGAAGCAATCACAAAAAAATCAAGAACCATTCCCAGAAACTCAAACCAGTACTCATCCAACACTTTCAAAAGGCCTGACACATCATCATTTTCCCAAACCACCAAACCACCATCTCCCAACCCCACTTTACCTCCTAGAAAACTTCTTACACAGGCAGAAATGGCAGCAAGGAGAGAAAAACAGTTTTGTTACAACTGTGATGAAAAATTCACACCTGGACATAGGTGTAAAAACAGGCAGTTATATGTTATGATGACTGAAGAAGAAGAGGATAATATCCTAGCTTCAACTCAAGTACAAGATGACTTTGATCCTCCGGATGAGCCTACTGAGGAAGTACACATATCACTAAATACTTTGGCTGGAAGCATAGACAACAATGTCTTCAGGATCAAGGTTCATTGTGGCAAAAATCCCTGGCATATCTTGATAGACACAGGGGCAACCCATAGTTTTCTAGATGAGTCAACTGCTGCCAAACTGGATTGTATCATTGAGGCTGCAAATCCTATGATAATTAGAGTGACAGATGGTACTAAAAGAACAAGCACAGCTAGAGTTGGTAATTTTTCTTGGGAAATGGATGGAACCCCATTTACACATACTATGAGGCTAATGAAGCTTGGAGGGTGCCACATGATACTTGGTGGTGACTGGTTAAAATCCAATAGTCCAATTGGGCTAGATTACAAGTCAATGACACTTAGCATTACAAGTAATGGCTCATTGAAAACCCTCAAAGCTATGACTGATCTGGGTCAGTGTGTGATAGTGACTGCAGATTCCTTATGTAAAATGCTTCTTCATGACAATGCTGAACTAGAAGGACAGTTTTTTACTATATCTTGGGCCACTGAAATTTCACAAGAAGATGACAGATTATCCACTTTATTGGATGAGTTCCAAGACATTTTTCAGGAACCTACAGAACTACCCCCAAGGAGACATGTTGAGCATCAAATCAGTTTGAAGGAGGGCAGCAGGCCAAATCAACAGAGACCCTATAGATACTCCCACACATACAAAGATGAAATTAAGAGAATAATCACAGAACTGTTGCAACAGGGGCTGATTCAACACAGCCAGAGCCCCTTTGCATCTCCAGTGATCCTAGTGAGGAAGAATGATTCTTCTTGGAGAATGTGTGTGGATTACAGGTATCTAAACACTCTCACTATTAAACATGAATATCCCATTCCTATTATAGATGAACTCTTAAATGAATTGCAGGGAGCCACATATTTCTCTAAAATCGATTTGAGGTCTGACTATTTTCAGATAAGGATGAGAGAGTCAGATAGATACCTTACTGCTTTTCAAACCCACCATGGGCACTTTGAATTCCTAGTAATGCCTTTTGGGTTCTGTAATGCCCCTGCCACGTTTCAATCTCTTATGAATCAAGTCTTTTCTGCCTACTTGAGAAAGTTCATGCTTGTGTTTTTTGATGACATCTTGATATATAGTAGAAGTTGGGAGGAACATGAGGGCCATTTGAGGACTGTTTTACAGATTTTAAGGGAGAATCAGCTTTTTGCAAAGAGGTCAAAATGCCAATTTGGGCAAATTGAGGTGGAGTATTTGGGGCATATTATCAGTGCCAAGGGGGTATCTACAGATCCTAAGAAGATTGAAGATATGGTATCTTGGCCAGTACCTAAAACCATTAAAGGATTGAGAGGATTCCTAGGCCTAACTGGCTACTATAGGAAATTCATCAAACACTATGGTTTAATCAGTAAGCCTCTCACAAATTTACTAAAAAAAGATGCATTTGTGTGGACCAAAGAGGCTGAAGTAGCATTTCACACATTGAAGCAAGCAATGGTTTAAGCTCCAGTACTAGCTTTACCAGATTTCCATCAGTCTTTTATTATTGAGACTGATGCCAGTGGAAAAGGGGTGGGAGCAGTTCTCATGCAACAAGGGAGACCTATTGCCTATCTAAGCAAATCCTTATGCCCAAGGAATCAAGCCCTCTCAATTTATGAGAGAGAATTCTTGGCAGTGATGGTAGCAGTGCAGAAATGGAGACACTATCTACAAAATAAGCATTTCATCATCAGAACTGATCAACAAAGCCTCAAATACTTGTTGGATCAGAAGATTACCACCACACTTCAGTAGAAATGGATATCCAAATTACTAGGTTTGGATTATGAGATACAGTACAGGAAGGGGACTGAAAACAAAGCTGATGATGCTCTATCTAGGAGGGAACATATTGAGGAAGGGTGCTATGCTATCAGTACAACCCATCCTACTTGGGTGGATAAGGTCATCACTAGCTACAGATTGGATGATCATTTCTCTCAGATCATTACTGCTAAGACTGTGGATAAGGACATGTATCCAGAATATTCATTGATGCAGGGGATATTAAGGCACAAGAACAGGGTTTGTGTGGGCAAATCTACTGACCTCAGGCAGCAGATTATACAAACCTTACATGATTCAGCTTTGGGTGGCCATTCGGGCATAAATGGCACCTACCAGAGGATTAAACACCTCTTCTATTGGCCCAAGATGAAAACTGAGATCATTGCTTATGTCTCTAATTGTGATACATGCAAGTTGACTAAGTCAGAGAAGGTTCCATACCCAGGTTTGCTTCAGCCTCTCCCCATACCCGATCAAGCTTGGACTCATATTGCTATGGATTTTATTGAAGGTCTTCCAAAATCTGAAGGGAAAAGTGTCATACTTACTGTGGTGGACAGGTTTACTAAATATGATCACTTTGTATCTCTCTCACACCCCTACACAGCTGAATCTATTGCTAAGCTTTTCTTAGATCACATATACAAATTACATGGACAGCCAGTCAGTATTGTTACTGACAGAGACCCTATATTTACAAGTTCTTTCTGGGAGGAACTATTTAAGCTCATGGGAACACAATTGGCTAAAAGTTCAGCTTACCGTCCTCAATCTGATGGTCAAACCGAGAGAGTGAACCAGTGTGTGGAGAATTACCTAAGAGCTATGGTGCATGATCATCCTAGGAAATGGAACACATGGCTATCCCTGGCTGAGTATTGGTATAACACCAATTACCATACTAGCCTGAAAATGACCCCTTTCCAGGCTCTATATGGCTATGCTCCTACTCAGCTATCCCTCAGTCCTTACTTGGACTCCCCTCACCCGGTGGTTGCAGATGTCATCACTGAAAGACTACGCACAACTCAACTGTTAAAGGAGAATCTGTTCAGAGCTCAAGAGCGCATGAAATTCTTTACTGACAAACAAAGGTCAGAAAGAACTTTCGAGGTGGGTGATAAGGTTTTCTTAAAGTTGCAACCATATAAACAAAACACAGTGGCTCTCCGAAGGAATTTGAAACTATCTGCCAGGTATTTTGGCCCCTATACCATACTGAGAAAAATTGGGAATGTTGCATATGAATTGGATCTACCCTCAGGTTCACCATACATCCCATATTTCATGTTTCTCTCCTCAAAAGCAAAATCAGTCCCAAACACACACCTATTCAGCAATTGCCGACTACAGACTTAGATGGAAACATAAAGATTGCACCTTTCATGGTGCTATGACAGAGAGAGGTGGACAAACGTGGAAAAATCATACCTCAGGTCTTAATTCAGTGGGAATACTCCGGTCCCGAACAAGCCACCTGGGAAGATCCGCATGCCATTGCTGCCAAGTTTCCGAATTTTGACCCTTGGGGACAAGGGTCTGGTTGTCGGGGGGGTAATGTCATGGTTGCGAATGAATTGGTGAAGAAGAAAAGTGGAATTCGTATGAAGAAGGCTGAAGAATGTGTTAGGATTCGGTTGAATGAGGAAATTGGGGGCGAAATTGGTCAAAAGAGGAGGTTTGATGAGGTCAGCGTGTTGACTGAGTATGGAGGGCCCAGATGTGAGGAGATGGACGGCGTAGATAATGGGCAGGTGGAGGGAGCAATTGCTGCTGTATGAAGAGAAATTGTTGAAGATGGGAGCACGTTTTCTATTTTAAGTTATTACCTATTTTAGTAAAATGTCATGCAACTGAGAAACCCTAAGTATTTAAGGGCATGAACAGTATGAATGGGGATAAGCAGAAAATTAATCCCTATCTTCCCATCTCCAACTTCTTCTATCTTCTCATCTCCTTCTTACTGATCATTACAATTAAATATTACACAAAAATATTACACAAATCTTAACATAGGCATTCCACGAGTATCATTATATACTCGTGGATAATTTTCTTGTTGTTTATTTTAATATTTCCGTTGTGTTATCTATAGTGTTGTCAACATTACGTCTCTGGCATTTTTACAGTTTGTATTTTTTTTGTGCAGGAGCATTCGGCTACACCTATACTTGGACTTCTGGAGATATTTTTATTACAATATCATTTATAGACAACCGACGGTGCAGGGACGCTAATGGAGTAATGGGAAAAGACTTTTTCAAACTCGTAAAATTCAACGACATATATATATATATATATATATATATATATATATATATCAATTTGGTTCACTCAAAATGATGCAATCTCTTGTTTCAAAGAGAGAGAATATCCTTATTTTTTTTACCCTGTTAGCTAAACTCTTTACAGGAAATGGGGAGAGAAGCTGCAATTCTGACCATGTTTGGAGTTTTATATCTAAGAGTAGTCTACTTTGGTGAATCTCTGAATAGGTCTACTATAGACGAGTCCTCTCTTCTGTCTCTAAAATCACACATAAATTCGGACATATTAGCGAAGAACTGGTCGCAAGAAACCTCATTCTGTAGTTGGATCGGCGTCACTTGTAGCCGGAGGGCCCCACGAGTAAGGGGTTTGAATCTTTCCGATATGGGATTACAAGGAAGCATTGGTAGGGAAATTGGAAACCTCTCATTCTTGGCATACTTGGATATTAGCAACAACAGTATGAGTGGCCCAATCCCTAGCGAAATCGGGAACTTGAGACGCCTTCGTGTGCTCGACATGGCGTTCAATCAGCTTGGCAATGGCATTCCCCTCAGCCTTGGATTGTTGAGGAACCTGGAGGATTTACGAATTTCAAACAATCACCTGAGTGGAGATATTCCGACAAGTTTGTCTGCTTGTGTACACATTACCACACTTGATATGTCGTATAACAACCTCACTGGAAGCATTCCAACGGCCTTTGGGAACTTGTCGCAGCTTCAGCGACTCTTGTTGAGGAGTAACCAACTAACAGGTTCGTTTAATGGTCTTCTCAGTTTTTAGTGTGTTTCTTGGAAATAACTATGTGCGATAAGAAAATGTTTGGACGATGATAATAATAATAATAATAATAATATTATTATTATTATTATTATTTTATCATTTCGGTCAATTATATCTTGCTTTGATTTGAGTTTCTGTGGTCCATTATATATGTATACCACAACAAGACAATGGCAATTTTTCTTATTCAGAATAGGCAAGTAGGCAACGGTAATTTGCTGAAACAAAAAATTACGAAATGATATAATTAAGTTAATTAAGGAAAAAAAGAAGTAACTAATTATGCCAACTCATATTACGGTTGTACGAAGATGCGTGTCAATTAAATTATTAAAGGATGCTTTCAGATCCTAGTTATCTTTAAGATTCGGGTGGGGCAGTTTTTATCTATATATATAATATAAAATGAAAAATACTCACTTGATAATAAAATAAATTTTCTACTCAAAATGAAAACAAAATTACTCAATTACCCTTAATATTTGAAATGGGGGGAATTTGCTGAAACTTTTCACTCGTATCCTGGTTTGGTGGAAGAGAAGGTTTGACTTAAGATTTGAAATGAGGGGAAATTTGCTGACACATTTCACTGATATTCTGGCTTGCTGGAAGTGATGGGTTTGACTTTATGGTAGAAATTGATGGAGACGGGTTGTTGGATGGTGGTTGAACCAACAGAGATAGGCAACGTGATTGCACGGAGAGACGAGAGAGGCGGCGCCGATTCGCGATGGTGGAGGCGCGTCGCTCAGTAGAATGGCGTTGGCTGCGAGATCTGGTTGAAATGGAGAATCTCTCCGCGAGAGCAAGCAGGTGACTGTGGTTGTTGCATATCGGCGACGGACTGAAGGCAGTGCTTGGTGGTGGTTGAAGGGAAGATTAAGATGGAGGCTGTGATGATGATCATGGAACGAAGGAGGAGCACGGTGGAGCTGGTGGTGCGGCTGAGCAGTGGTCGCCGAAGGAACTGTAGCGGCTGCCATGAGCGAAGAAAGGGGGAGAGTAGTTAGGGTTATATATTTCAAATTTTTTTATAAAAATTAAAATAAATTAAATTATTCAAAAGTGTGGAAAAAGAAAGAAGGTTCTTTAAGACTTATTATAAATATTTTAATAAATAATAATAATATTTAAAAACTATTATTTTCAGATTTAGAAATAATATGTTTGAGTTTTAAAAAATAAATACATTTGTAAGACAAATTTTCAGATTATTAAAAATATTTATGAATTTTTCAAAGATTTATAATAATAATAATAATAATAATAATAATAATAATAATAATAATTATTATTATTATTATTATTATTATAATATAACATTTTAGAAATAGATTTTTTAAGATTAAGATTTTAGATATAATTTTTGATTTATAAAAAATTAGTTACAACTGTAAAACAATATTTGAGATTTTTAAAAATAAAATTATGATTTTGTAAGATTTATTTTAATTATTATTATTATTCATATTAAGTAATAATATCTTACAAAACTAATTTTTAAAATTTTAAATAAAAGGATTTATAAAAAATATTGTTGTTATTAACATATAATAATTTTAAAAATAAGACAAAAATAATTAATATTGTTGTTATTAACAACTAATAATTTTAAAAATATTTTTGTATGATTTTAGAAATAATTTTCATTTTCTAAGAAAAATTATATTTAATTGATATTATAATAAATCATGAGGGTAGTGATAGATCACAAGGATAACCATAGATCACGAGAGTAGATGCTAAACAATAATGATGGAAATGTTAGATAACAAAGGTAGATGCTTAGATTACGAGGATAGTCATAGATCACGATGGTAGATGCATAATAACGATGAAAATTTTAAATAATGAGTATAGATAATTAGATCACGAGGGTAGACGATTAATAATGATGGAAATGTTAGATAACGAGGGTAGATGCTTAGATCATGATACTCAAGATATATCACGATGGTGTTAGAGCATCGTGATTTATTTTTTCTCATCAACTTAGATCACGGTGCTCAGTGTAGATCATAATGCTCAAATACCACCGTGATCTAATTTGAGTATCATGATCTATTTTTCTCCAACAACTTAGACCACGATGCTCAACTTAGATCATGATGCTAAACACCTCGTGATCTAAGTTGAACATTGTGATCTAAGCCTGAACATCGTGATCTGTTCCTGGTATACATTTTTGGGTTTTTTGCGATTTTTTTGGTTTTTTAAGCTCCACATCCAAAAATATATATCTAGATTAAAAAATTTAAAACTACATTATACTACACTTGAAAAAATTATTTATCTGACCTCTTTTGAGCAACAATAAAGAGATTCATCACATTTCTTAATTTTAGAAATAGTTGGAAGATTCGAAATAGATGAAAGAGATGAATTTTTCAACTTACATATGAGAGAGGATAAGATGATAAATGTGGTGGATAAAATCATTAAAGGGGTAGATAAGGACATTTATAACCTTTTGTTTTCATTTTGGATAAAAATCATATTTTCTTATAAAGTAGATATTTTTCACTTTTTATTATGCATATTGGATAGAAAGACCTATTTCTAACTTTTCTTATTCAGAATAGGAAAGTAAAGTAGGCAACCGTAATTTGCTGAATCAAAGAAGGAAAGTACGAAATGGTATAATTAAGTCAATTAAGGAAAAAAAAAGAACTAATTATGCCAACTCATATCAGGGTTGTACGAAGATGCGTGTTAATTAAATTATTAAAGGATGCTTTCAGATCTTAGCTATCTTTAAGATTTGATATATATGTATATATCTATTTCCCAAAAAATTTCAATAATATTTGTAAATTCAATAACATTTTATATAAGATTTAAGATATTTTTTTATGGAGTTTGTAATACATACACTTTTAATTATATTATATTAAAATTAATTAAAAACACAATTCGTATGATAAAAAGGCATTTTTAATGTTTTTTATTTTTTTTATTTTTTATAATTCTGTAACATACATAAACATCACATTTTTAATGTAATGTTTTATGCTTGAATTTTCTTATGTTAGTTATTTTTAAAAAATATATATTATTTAAATTACATGGTCTAGAAAGTGTTTTAAATGTCAATTTATACACACAAAATTTGTAAATCTCTCAAAATTTGGCATTTATTTCAGGAGAAATACCTTCAACAATCTTCAATATATCTTCTGTTGAGACAATTCTTTTGGGAGAGAACCAGCTCTCTGGCAGCATTCCAAAAGATATGTGCACACATTCTTCAAAGCTTCAAGGGTTAGGACTTTTCTCTAATCAACTTCATGGAGAGATCCCTTCCACCATAATGCATTGTCGTTCTCTCATACAGCTTATTCTGCTAGGCAACAATTTTACAGGCAAAATCCCATCTCAATTTTGGAACTTATCTGCAATTCAAAGAATTGGTTTCGCAGGCAACAGATTTACAGGCTCCATCCCACCCTCAATCGGAAACCTGTCGACTTTAATAGCGTTTGACATTACAGACAACAGTTTCCACGGCACAGTCCCTGGAGAAATCAGACAACTGTCTCGTTTAATGCAGTTGAATCTTCAACGGAACAGGCTGAATGGTGAATTCCCACCATCTATATTCAATCTCTCCAGGTTGCAAGAACTTTCGGTCGGTGGAAACAACCTGTCGGGCCGTCTTCCGGACTCTATAGACAAAGAGATTCCAGACATGACCTGGTTTACTCTTAGTGGTAATCGGTTCCATGGAAAGATTCCTGATTCTATCTCGAACCTGTCTCGACTCACTACGCTTGAGTTTGTTGGAAACTTGTTCTCTGGAAATATTCCACGGAATCTTGGGAACTTACAACAGCTTGAATATCTAAGCTTGGCTGGGAATCAGCTGACGAATAATGTTTCCAGGCCCGAAGAAGATTTCCTGTCTTCCTTGGGAAATTGCAAGAATCTCAAGTTTCTGCAGTTGTCGGGTAATCCTATAACTGGAGTCCTCCCAAGATCCTTTGGCTCGAGCAATTTGTCCGCCTCTCTTGAAATAATCCTGGCCCATTCTTGCAGATTCGTGAGCCCGATTCCGGATGAGATTGGGAACTTAAGCAGCTTGTTGTGGTTGAATCTTGCGTCTAATGACTTGAGTGGAGAGATTCCCATGGCTCTGGGGAGTATGAGCAGTTTGCAGAGATTGACAGTTTCTTACAATGAGTTGCAGGGAAATGTCTCGGGTTTTGTATGCAATCTGAGGAATCTGTATTCTTTAAATTTAGCTAGAAATGGTTTCTTTGGAGAGATGCCAAGGTGTTTAGGGAATCTCAGTCTGTTGAGAGATGTGGATTTGAGCAAGAATGCCTTGAATTCAAGCATACCATCAGCCTTTTGGTTTAGTGATCGTCTTGAAAGGGTTGACCTGTCTAACAATTTCCTTGGTGGTTCTTTGTCTCGAGAAATCTGGAATGTGAAGAGCCTGATAGAGCTGGATTTGTCTGGAAATCTATTCTCTGGAGATATTCCAAACACCATTTCTCAACTTCAGAAGCTGATCAATCTATCGTTGTCGAATAACAACTTCAGTGGCCCCATATTTGAATCGTTTGATGAATTGAAAGATTTGCAACACTTGGACTTGTCACACAACAATCTCTCTGGTCCTATTCCTAAGTCTTTGGAGGCACTTGCATATCTTAACTACTTCAATGTTTCATATAATCAGCTTAGCGGCGAAATTCCAGATAAAGGGCCTTTCGCCAACTTCACACCTGAGTTTTTCACTGGAAATCGAGGTTTATGTGGAGCATCGAGATTCAAAGTGGAAGCATGCAAACAAAGAAGCAAGCCCAAACTTATAAAATATATACTTCCAACAGTAGCTTTGGTACTTGTTGTTGCCTTCATTCTACTCTTCTTGGTTGTTAGATATCGTCGTAGAAAATCATCATCATTATCACCTTCGTCTCAACTCGCCTTGCCTCCTTCGCGCGCGCAAATTTCATATCAAGAAATCCTTGGCTCCACCAACAACCTAGATGAAGAACACTTGATTGGGAGAGGTAGCTTTGGGTCGGTATACAAGGCAAATTTTTCGAATGAATTTGTCGCGGCTGTTAAGGTATTCAATTTGGAGGTACATGATGCATTGAAGAGCTTTGACATAGAGTGTCAAATATTGCGCGAAATACGCCATAGAAATGTTGTCAAGGTCATCACTTCTTGCTCCAACCTCGATTTCAAAGCTTTGATAATGGAGTATATGCCTAATGGGAACCTTGAAAAATGGCTTTACAATGGAAGTTATTTCTTAAACATTTTACAGAGATTTGCAATAATGATAGATGTGGCATCTGCCTTGGAATATTTACATGAAGGTTATACATTCCCTATTGCCCATTGCGACTTGAAGCCTAACAACATTCTTCTAGACGAAGACATGGTTGCACATGTGGCTGACTTTGGCATTGCTAAGCTCTTGACACAAGAACAGAGAATGCAACAAACCCGAACTTTGGGAACCATTGGCTACATGGCACCAGGTAAGAATCGATCTCTTTTAGACCAGTATGCTATTTAAATTAGACTCCATTAACTAATGCTATATATCTGTCTTTGTTTGTTCGTAGAGTATGGATCGGAAGGACTGATATCGACCATGGTGGATGTTTACAGTTACGGGATTTTAGTGATGGAAATGTTGTTGAGAAAGAAGCCGACAGACGAGATGTTTTCAGGCGAGTTAAGCATGAGGAAATGGGTGTCTGAATCATTGCTCAATGCAGCCATGGAGATTTTTGACAATGAGGTATTGAAGATGGATGATGAAAGTAGTAAAGCCAGGCATGTAATTAGTTGCTTGACATCAACTATCGAACTGGCTTTGGAATGCACTGTAGATTCGCCTCAGGACAGGCCGACTATGAAGGATGTTCGAACCCGGGTCATCAAAATCAAGATCAACTTATCAAATCTTAACTAGTTACATACTAGAACCTGTAGTTATAGCTGCAGAGTATTAGTTATAAAAATAAAGCATCTTCCTTTGAATATTATTTTTGATCAAGTTTATTTTAATGTTTAAATAAATTTACATGGCAATACAGATAAGTGAGGGGCCAACAGGATCTTCTATTATTCTAGATCGTGTTTCATCTGGTGTTCCAAAATAACCACTACAGGTCAAATGTAAAAAATGACATCATCAATTTGACACACGCAACGCACAATTGCTGAAACAAAAAACGGAAAGTATGAAACGGTATAATTAAGTTAATTAAGAAAACAGAAGTAATTAATTGTGCCAATTTTTTATACACACTTATTCTGAATAGGCAAGTATTCCTGAAACTATAAAAGAAAGTATGAAACAGCTAGCATAATTAATTAACTTAATTATGCCAACTCATATTGCGGTTATGCGTGTTAATTAAATTATTATAGGATGATTTAAGAAACAATCTTCAAGATTTGATATAAAAGCAAATATATTCGTAATATATTTCTACTATTACCGCAATAATATTTCTACTATTACAAAAATTCAATAATATATGTATTACAAATATATATATTTCACAACCAATATAAAAGCACACTATTCCAGCTTTCAGTATCACGAGCATATGCAAATTTAAGGATGAATATAAGATATGCAACATGAGTCTATGTGTGGACAATTATGTGTGTTTTGAAGGCCATAAGACATGTTTCATCTATATTCTACATATTATGAGATGCAGCTAACCAAATTCTCATGTGAATTAGGAACAATATAGTTGCAGTATCTTTCCCCATTTTTCTCTAGTGTTAGAGAGAGAACTGACAAGTTTTTTTGGAGATTCTATAAACGACGTTGTCATATAGACAAGAATGCCTTATCATTTGTATGAAATTTCAAAGTTTGACTTTTATTTTGTTTGCATTTTTTTGGCTCGAATTGACATGTAAATCATTTTCCACCATTGTTGGTTTGTAGTGAAAAGGGCTTTGATTGAATTCACACAGTTTTTGACTTTGCAGCAGATTACAATATATGAAGAGAAACAAAAAAATTGATAATTAGAAAGTGAATCAAATCCAATCTATAGAAATGGAGAGAAAAAAAATGTCCATTAAGCTTGCAAAAATCTGCAGGTACGTATGCACTTGAATTCATCCGCAGCATCCTCGTCCACCAGGGACCCAAACGCAGCACCCACCGCTGCCGCCTCCATCATCTTCACGATTATGAAAGTGTGCTCCATTTAAGGCATTCTTCCTCAAGCTTTTAGCTGTCAAAAAAATAGAGGAAGAAAGAGTTATATATATATATATATATATGTTTGGATGATAGATATATAGATTGTTATGACTAACTTGTTTGATCATGTACTGAAGCTGCCATCTGAGAAGAGAAAAGTATTACTACAATTAGGAGAAGAGCTAACAAGCTTTTGGAAGAAGCTGCCATTTAGTTACACCTGTAATATTGGTTGTGCTATATTTGTATGGACGTAATATATTAGGTGATACATTTGACTATTTGAGTGATGGAGCTTTATTTTCACATAAAGTCAATGGAGTCAACGCAACTAATTTTCTTCATGATACTATTCTTCTGCGCGTCATTTCCATAGCTATAAGACTTCCAAAATCAGGACCCTTTTTTACTTTTTGTGAGTTTGAAAAAAATATGGAGATAAAGCTTTTGGTGGTTCAACTACGTGTTATCATCTTTTAGTTTAAATGGTATCTCATCTTTATACATGTTCGAATAGTAAAACCAAATATATAAGTTGCTTGACATCATCTATCAAACTGGCTTTGGAGTGCACTGTAGATTTGTCTTAGGGCATGTCAAGTATGAAGGATGTTCGAACTCGGGTTATCAAAATCAAGACCAATATCAATTGTTTTCCCAGAGAACAAAGAAAGGTAACCCAAAAATATTGGTAATCAACGTCCAAAATTTTGTAACTCGATGTGTTTATCTGATATTTTAAAATTATGCTATTTATATAAAAATTATGATATTTTAATAATGTCATTTATATAATAAAATAGAAATATGAATTTACTAAAATTTAAAAGTTTATGTTGAAATTAAAAAAAATCTATATTTTTCTTTATAATTAATGGTTAAATTGGAATTTTTTTCTTTATTAAAAACTAAGTAGTTTTGATGTGGTACACAAATGAGATAAAAATTTTGGGTTCAAAATTATAAATCATGCTAAAGGTGAATTAGTATTCTTTTTCCTAATATCCCATACTAAATGCTCAATGAATTATCCATTTGTATTTATTTATCTTTCAATTAACAGCTCACTAAAATTAAATAACGATATCAGTAGGAATTTTTAAATACAGTAAATACATACTTGGAAAAGAAATTTCTTATCAAGATAAATACTTGGACTTTTGGACATATGTCGATTTTGGTTAATTAGGGACGAGATATATATCTTGATATGATTGAGTTTGTGTGGTTTTATACCACAACAAGATCATGCTAACTTTTATATTCACTTATTCATAATAGTTTCGCAACGATACAATTGCTGAAACTAAAAAGGAAAATATAAAACAGTATAATTAAATTAATTAAGGTAAAAAGAAGTAATTAATTAGGCCAAATTTTATATTCACTTAATAGACAAGTATGCAACGGTATGATTGGGTTAATTAGTTATGACAATTTTTTATATTTACTTATTCAAAATAAGAAAGCACGCAACAACGGTATAATCGCTGAAACTAAAAAGGAAAGTACGAAACGATATAATTAAATCAATTAAGGAAAAAGGAAAAAAGAAGTAATTAATTAATTAGGCAAACTCATATTGCGGTTATACAAAGACGCGTGTTAATTAAATTATTAAAGGATGATTTCAGATTCTACCTTTAAGATTTGATGTCAAATTCCAAAAAAAAATTCAATAATATAAGTAAATTACAAATATATATGTACTATATATTACAGAAGCAATGTTTGATCGTCACGTAACCATGTTGAAGGAGCCTTAGCCTCCTGCTCCAAAACAGACTGTTCCGAAAATGAATTCCCCTGAAATAAGAGATGATGGAATAAGAGAGATGCAACATGAGTTCATTTTCATTCAGACATTTTATCAAACACTTGGCCACCCATTCTCTATATAGATGAAAAAACTTGAGAGATAAAACATACCGATGATTCACTGTAGTCGTTTTTGTAGTTTGAAAAATTGAAATTGATCTTGTCGATCCTTGCTGCAACATATTTCATAGTAGGCCTCTTGTTTGGCGAATCTGCCGTGCATTCTAGAGCTAGTTCAATTGTTGATGTCAAGCAACTTTCGCATCTGGCTCTACTGCTTTCATCGTCCTTGTTGAGTAGCTTATCATCAACAATATTCATAACTGAATTTGGGAAAGATTCAGAAACCCATCTTTTCATGCTTAGCTCTCCTGAAAACATCTCATCTGTTGGCCTTTTTCTTGAAAGCATTTCCATCAACAATATCCCGTAGCTATAAACATCCACCATCGTTGAAATCAACCCGCTCGACCCATACTCTGCAAGATTTGATGTTAGCTAATTGATTCAATGTAATTCAAATAACATGTTAGATTGAGTTGTGTAAAAGGTTCTTACCAGGTGCCATGTAGCCAATAGTACCGAAAGTTCTGGTTTGTTGCATCCTCTGTTCTTCCGTTAAGAGTTTTGCAATCCCAAAATCACCAACGTGTGCAACCATGTCTTCATCTAGAAGGATGTTGCTGGGCTTTAAGTCACAATGTGCAATTGGGAATACAGAGCCTTCATGTAAGTACTGTAATGCAGATGCCACGTCGATCATTATTCTCAGTCTTTGAAAAATGTTTAGAGAACCATCTGTAGAGTAGAGCCACCTTTCAAGGTTGCCATTGGGCATATATGCCATCACCAATGCCTTAAAGTTGTGATTGGTGCACGAAGTAATAACCTTGACGAGGTTTCTATGGCGCATGCTATGCATCATTTGGCATTCAATGTCAAAGCTCTTGGGTGCACCCTCAACGTCTTGATTGAAAACCTTAATGGCAACAACCATGGCATTAGAAAAATAACCCTTGTATACTGAGCCATAGCCACCTCTTCCAATCAGGTTTTCTTCATCAAGGTTGCTTGTGGCATAAAGAACGTCTTGATATGGTATCTTCTGATGTATTGGTCCAGCAGGAAACACAGGAAGAGATGATGAAGATGACTTTACATGGCGATTTCTCAGAATCAAGATGATGAAAAGGGCTACAAGAAACACTGCAGCTATAGGTGGCAGTATGTATTTTAAAAGTTTGGTTTTGCTTGAAGATTTGGGATTATTGTTTTTGCAGGCCTCCAATTCAAATCGAGATGCTCCGCATAAGCCTCTATTACCTATGAAAAACTGAGGGGTGAAGTTGGCAAAAGGCCCTCCATCTGGAATTTGGCCACTAAGCTCATTGAATGAGACATTGAAATAAGTAAGAAATGCAAGTGCCTCCAATCTCTTGGGAATCAGACCAGATAAATTGTTCTGGGACAAATCCAAGTATTGCAAAGCTCTCAAATCCGCAAGAGATCCATTTATCGGGCCACTTAGATTGTTGTTTGACAATGACAGATGTACTAGACTCTGAAGCTTTGAAACATCAGTTGGGATTTCTCCAGATATGTGATTTCCAGATAGATCCAACTCTCTCAGGCTCTGCATATTGCCAATTTCTGGAGACAATGAACCATCAAGTATATTGTTAGAGAAGTTGGCCTTTTCAATCCCCTCATGAGACCAAAAGGCTGATGGAATGCTGGAATTGAATGCATTGTAAGCCAAGTTAATCTCTCTCAGCGTTGACAGGTTCCTTAAACACTCTGGAATCTGTCCGAAGAAACCATTCTCCCTTAAATCCACGTAATACAGATTTCTCAGCTGGCATAAGACATTGAAAACCTGGCCCTCCCACTTATTTCCATAGAGATCCAACATCTGCAAGTTTGTTAGATATCCCAATGCTGCTGGAATTTCACCAGTGAAGTCATTATACCCAAGGTCTAACCCCTGCAGGTTGGTAAAGTTCCCGATTTCATCGGGTAGTGGACTCATGATCCTACAAGACTGGGCGGTGAATCTTTGAAGAGACGAAGATAGATTCAATGAGCCCAACGCTCTTGGGAGGACCCCAGTTATGGGATTAAACTCTATATTTATGGCTTCTAGAAACTGGCAATTTGCCAAGGAAGAGAGGAAGTCTTGCTCAGGATCAGACAGATTATTTGTGAGCTGATTGTATCCCAAGCTTAGCCTTTGGAGTTGGGTTAAGTTGCCAAGATTTATTGGCATAATTCCAGAGAATGAGTTATTAGAAAGGTCAAGTATTTGGAGCCTGGAAAGATTCGAAATAGAATCAGGAATATTTCCATGGAAATTATTCCTGTCAAGAAAGAGATATTCAATGAGTGGAAGGCCCTTGCCTAGAGAGACTGGAAGAACACCGGTTAGATTGTTTGCTTCGAGAGAAAGTACTTGTAAACTCGAAAGATTAAACAGAGATTCTGGAACTTCACCACTTAGTCTGTTATTATCAACAGCAAACCAATTTAACCTGGACAGTCTTCCCTCTCCGATTTCAGGAGGAATTGGTCCATAAAAACCATTGTCAACAGCGTCGAACACCTCCAAATTCGACAGGTTTGCGATGGAGGAAGGAATAGTGCCCGTAAAGTTATTGCGGCCCAAGCCAACACTCTGGATTGCTGATAAGTTCCAGAATTCAGTTGGGATGTTTCCAGTGAATTGGTTGATCCCCAGAGAGAGGGTTTTGAGAGAATGACAATGGATTAAAGAGGAAAGGATGTCTCCTCCAAATTGATTGGCGTGAAGCTCTAAGTGTTCGAGATTTGTTGCAAACTGATTGCAAATTTGATAAGGAAAGGTGCCTTGCATTTGGTTGAATCCAAGTTGAATAGTTCGCAGAGAAGATATATTGAAGATAGTGGAGGGTAATTCACCTGACAGAAATGTGAAGTAATGGAGGTATTTAGCCTTGTCGGTTTCTTGATTTTTGTAATTCTTAAACACAAAATATTGAAAAGAAAGTATTGTTTGAGAATCAAATTACGCCCAGCTTATGTTCTTTTCTTGCTCTCTTTTGGTTGATAAGTATTAGTATTGGACCATTAATCAAATATCAGGACATGGTTGATTACAATTCAAGCCTCAGTTAGTTGCAAGTAACTTAAATATATATTTTTTTCTTTACCATAATAAACTTTAAGAGTAAACTTTAAGGAAGACAGAAGAAGCTGGAAAAATACGATAATTATGGTTGAAAATACGTACCTGTGAGTTGATTACTACTCAAAGAGAGTTGCTGAAGCTGAGACAAGTACCCGATTTCGACGGGTATTGGACCAGTCATACTGTTATTGCTCATGTCCAAGAATCTCAGAAATGAGAGGTTTCCGATTTCCCTGGAAATGCTTCCTTCTAAACCCATACTCGAAAGATTCAGCCCTGTTACTGATCTTGGATTCCTTGTGCTACAAACGACCCCAATCCAGGCACAATAAGTGGTTTCTTGTGTCCAGTTTCTGGACAGGATTGTGGAATTTATGTTTGTTCTCAAGGCTATAAGAGATGATTCATCTATATTCGTCGTATTTTGAGATGCAACCAACCAAATTCTCAAGTAAATTATCACTCCCATGAACAATAGAGTTGCAGTATCTTTCCCCATTTTTCTCTACTGTTACGGAGAGAATGGACAAGATTATTATTATTATTATTATTTTTTGATCACTTGAAGGGGTGATTCTATATACGACGTTGTGATACAGACAAAGGAATGCCGTATCATTTGTTGGAAAGTTTGACTTTTATTTTGTTTGGCATTTTGGATTGAATTGACATGTGGAGAATTTTCCACCATTTTAAAATAATTTTCCACCATTTGAAAATTTTTAGTTTGTAGTGAAAGGACTTTATTGAATTCACACAATTTTTGACTTTCGTATATTACAGATAAAAAAAAAAAAGAGTGATAATACAAAGTCAATCAAATCCTATCTACAGAAAATGGAAAGAAGAATGAAGTACAAATTAAAAAGGATTCTCTTCATCTTTCCTAACAGCAGATTTGCACTAATTTATAATCACGAATTCGTTGGTACGCAGGAGTCAATCTAATCCTATCGTACAGGGATTTTTTATTCATATTGTAATTTGCCCACTTAAATGATGAATTCAATTTATGAGTTGTAAAAATCTGTCTCACAGTGCTATCTGTGAAGTTGCTTCACGTGAGTTTTTGTATAAATGATTTTAATTTTATATATGTCACAATTTTGCTTTGTGTTAATTAATACATATTTGGTATTGCAAAATGGAGTAACCGGTATGTGGTGACGTGACAGCATGCCACATCAGCAATTAAGGACATAATTTACTGGCATAGATGGTGACCGATCTGAAAATTTGAATTATTTTTTTGTCAACATTATTTAAGTTTAAACGGCTAATTATTTCAAAGTCGTCGAAGACTTTGAAATTCATTCAAGTTCATTGCCCATCCATTTTACACTTTTCCGTACCCCAATTTTGCATATTATTTGAATTGAGAACAATATTTGATTTACGAAAATATTCCTTTTCATTTTGGGTGCGTTTTTCACAAACATACTAATTCACTTTCTTTATTTATAGTGCATTCAATAATACTTTGTTCCTAATATACCTCTACTTATACTTACCGTATGTATTTCAATTAACACCATTAAATATGGAGAGATAAAAAACGCTATTAAATAAAAGTATAGTAGAAATGTCCATGTATAGGATTTAGGTGTGATAACTGATAAAGTTTGATGTGAAAGTTGAATTAATGTGAAAGCTTAAGTAGGAATAGTCACATATATACAAAAGATGTGTAATATGTCGTGGATCTCAGGTAATTAATTTGAAAACTTTCCTAATACCCATTGACCCAACCAATGGTCAAACATTTGATGGGCAAGTTTCCCTCAGATCTGAAATCAAATTATTATATCAAACAGCCAATCAGAAATCTTTAAAACCAATTTCAATATTTTTTTTCCAGAGTCACATCTAAGTATTTGAATAAATTTTTTTTATTGAGATACACATGATCTTGTGGATCTCAGTATCAAAGTATAGATTTTTAATAAATCTGACTTTTGTACAACGGGTTATCCTGAGTAATGAGTTGACCTGCATCTTTTGTAATTAGATATATGAGACCATCTTACAAGAGTCATATTCTTCTTTTATTTACATTATAAAAATTAGGCATTTTATTTCGTGAGAGCATTTTAGTTCACAATATATGTGACCACGGTGTTTTTATGCCTTAAAAGTTTAGTAAAGATATGATAAATTGATACCAGCAATTTGTTAAAAAAAGTTGATTGTAACGAAAATGAGAAAGCTGTGTGAAGGTAATTAGTGGCTAAATGTAAAAAATTACTGAACAGAAGACCAAAGATATCATAAATGCATGATTGCAAAGTGATAGACTTACAATATTCACTAGTAATTGATTCTTATAATCTTGAAAGTTAAAAGTAAAAATGCTCCAAGAAACAAATGAGTCTCTTTTTAGATCGATAAAGCAATCGAGTATAGTAAGGTATGAATATCTAGGGCCCAGCGTTGCCGGGGCAGCATAGTCGACCTCGTTTACCCGGGAACCAAACGCAGCACCCGACTGCTTCTTCACCGGGATCAGACAAGTCTTTATTATTTTTGGTATTCTTCTCTGAGCTTTCATCTGTCGAAAAAATGGAGGAAGAAGAGTTAATAGAAGTTGGATAAATTATATATATACATTGTTATGGCTTACTTGTTTGAGCATGTGAAGCTGCCATCTCAGAAGAGAAAAGAAGTAGTAATACAATTAGGAGAAGACCAAACAAGCTTTTCGAAGAAGCTGTCATTTGATGACAACTGAAATGCTAAATCCTGGTGGTATAACATTACAGCATATATGCATGAAAACTTATATACTCATATTGTCTCACAACTATATCTGGTGAGATGAAGTATCCCAATCCAAACTCATTTTCACATGTCAATTTTTATTTTATAAAATATGAAATTTGTGTTGACCAATCTCCTCAAATTAGATTTGTAAAATGGTCAATGTGAAAATTAAACAAAAATGGTTTTTTTTTTTTTCTTTTCCCAAAAACATATATGATCAGACGGTGTTATAAATTATTTTCTTGCATTTCAATGAGTTAACCTAAGGTTGTGTTTGAATGGGGGATTTGAATATAAGATTTGAAATTAATAAGGCCTTTTTTTAATTTACTTTTTGAGCACCACTTGACCTTTGTGAGTTTGAAGAAAAAATTTCCAGCGGCTCAACTGCGAGGAAATTGTAGAATCGATCCCAATAAATATGTAGGCCATTTCAATATAGTTGATCAAACACTTGTATATTAACTTATCTCAAAGCAAAAAAAAAAAAAAAAATACAGATTTAATTAATCCCATCATGTGTAATACATTCGTAAATTTTGCTGTGGTTTTGGTCCCAAATGTGTAAAGTTGGTTGTTGGGGAAATAATTGGTCCCATGGAGTCTAGTTGGAGGGAAATTAGTACTTCTTTTGATCACATTTTTTCGAGAAAAATTGGTACTTAGCTTGCAACACTGTGTTTAGAGGGAATTAAACACTAAATTAAAAACCAGAATATCCTCTTGTAGAAACAGACATCACCACGTTATGTTGAAACCACATCGATATTATTTTAGTTAATATCAATCTTTGCATCTTGTAAGAGTATCTTATAAAAACTCAATACTAATTTGTTACAAAATACAGATTAAAGTTGTAACTAATAAAAATGAGAAGGTAATTAGTGGCAAAATGTATAATTTATTCAATAGTAGATCAAAGATACCTTACATGCATGATTGCAAACTGATAGATTTACCATATTCACAACTTCACTCATGCAATCTGAAAACAAAAAATTATTACATATCTCCGTTGCAGAAAATAAAGTGTGATCATATCAGGGGGGCAGTTGGCAGCATCCTCGTTTACCTGGCCACCAAACGCAGCACCCGATTCCATCCGTCTTAATTTCCCGGCCTCCTCTTCGGGCCTGCTTCTCCAACCTTTCACCTGTCAGTCAAAACATGGAGCAACAAGAGTTATATATGAGTTTTATTTATTGAGATTGTTATGAGAATATGTATGTATAGCATGCATACTTGTTTCATCATGTGAAGCTGCAATATTCTGAGACGACAAAACTAAAAGAATTATTACGAGAAGACCTAACAAGCTTTTGGAAGAATTAGCTGCCATCTTGATTTGATGAGAAGTGAAATATTGGTTGTGGGGTGTATATGGTTATAATAAAATAGATGATACATTTGATTTGACTATTTGAGTGATGGAGCTTTAATGAAATCAACGCAACTAATTTTCTTCCTAATAACACTATTCTTCTGCGCGTCTTTTTCATAGCTCGTGTTTGAAAACAATTGTGACTTTGAAAATAAGGTCCCTTTTTATTTAAATTTATTTTTTCACCACTGCAATTGTGAGTTTGAAAAAATATAAAAAAATTCCAACCTCATAAAATTGTGGAAATTAGACATGCAAAAATGCTTTTTTTTTAATTATCGGAAAAATCACAATCTTTACTCGAATTGTCATTTTAACCAAACATTTCATTATTGATCAAAATAACATAACCTCATATATGTAGTATGTTTTATGAGGAAGTGGAGGGGAAATGATAGAGCCAAAAAAAGACTGGAAAACTTGGATAACAAATTGTATATTGATAGATAGTGAATAAGAATTATATAGTGACATGATGATATGTGTCAATCAATAAGAATTTGACACGTGTTGTCACGTCATTTTTAGGTCATTGGAAAACCCCAATTCGGAGAAATTGGACTAAAATCAGACAGATTCCTAAATTGTGGGGCTAAATTGCAAAATCGTGATAATTATAGAACAAAAATTGGAAGAGACCATAGTTATGAGACGAAAAATGATTTTATCCGTTATAATTTACCACTTTGTAACTAAAATGATAACAAAATAAAAGAAAAGTAAAGAAATGTGAAGGTGCTAAGTGTATAATTTAGTGAATAATAGATAAAAGATAGCATACATGCATAAGAAAATGATAAAATGCTTACCGTGGGTAACTCTTAAAATGACCACCGAAGAAGTGTAATGATTTTATTTCCTTATTATATAAAAAGTGAAATTAATAGGTATTTTGAATTTTTAAAACATCAGTCGTGGACATATCTTAACGTGTCCACGATGGGTAGGATAACATAATTGTACATGCATATATTAATTCACTCATGTAATCTCAAACCAAAAAATATTACATTTTTCTGTTCCAGAAAACAAATATAGAAACATATGAGTGTGTTTTTAGGTGGATGAAGGGAATGAAATTAATGATGAATGTCTACGGAGAGTCGGGCCTGGGGCGATGGGCCCAAATACAGCACCCACCCACATCGGGCTCAATTACCGGGCCTCCATTTCCGCCGTCCTTCTCCTCTGTCAAAAGATGGAGCAACAAGAGTTGTGCAATGATAAATGAGTTCAATTAGACGAGAATATGGAAAAATTACAAATATAAGACATTATGTTTTGGTCATTCACCAATTAAAATATTATTTTTTCAGTCCCTATAATTGAGATAATCTTTTTAGTTTTAGTTAATTAATTTGGAATTCCAAAAATTTGGACCTAAATCACATGTGCAATGCATGTATCTTTTTAAATTAGGAGTTTTTGAAAATTTGAGTTGATTCAAGCTCAATTCAAACTTGAATGGAATGAATTCCGATAAAATTTGACAGGACAAAACTAGAACAATTAGGAGAAGAGTGACACTCCTGTGCACAAGGTGCACAAATCCAGATTTGTGCACAACAATACTGTTATATTATATGAAGTAATACTGTTATATTATATGAGTAATACTGTTAAAACTATATATAATATAACAGTATTACTTCATATAATATAATAGTATTGTTGTGCACAGATTTGGATCCGTGCACCTTGTGCACAAAAGTTTTTACCTTAGGAGAAGAAGAACTAACAAGCTTTTGGAAGAAGCTGCCATGTTGGTTCGATGAGAAGTGAAATATTGGTGGAATATTTATATGGATAAAATAAAATAAACCCTCTCTTGATCCGCGCACCACAAAATAATTATTGTTTGACATAACTTACCTTAAAAAATATAATTCAACAAAAAATCAAATAAATTTTTTTCCGAAACTAATATAGATAAATCTAAAATTTATTTAATAGATTTAAAATTGAAAAAATAAAATCTGTTGTTATTCAAATAAATGATGAACAAAAAATCATCAAATACAATCTGAAAATCGTTTAAATAATCTAAATGTATCAAAAAAAAAAAATTATTTTAGTAAGGAAAGAAATAAAACACACAAAACATACTTGCAAAATGTATGGTATGGCGGCACAACAAGAAAAGTTGAAAATAACGACGAAAAGTTGGAATCAGGCTGCCAAGTCAGATTTTTTGGCAATTTTTCGATAGCCACATCAGTAATTTTGAAAATTGTAACAAAAATGGATATAAATTGGAAAAAAAAAAAAACATAAAGGACCAAAATTGAAAAATAGATACTTGGTTATAAGAAAATGGAAAGTGTCTAACATACGGGACCAAAATTTAAATTATCCCTTGATATTAATATTTGCATCTTGTAAGAGTGTCTAACCTTTGATTTCAGTATTTTAGTTATCAAAATGTAATACTAACTTGTTACAAAATAGAATTTAAAGTTGTAACTAATTAAAATGAGAAAACAAATTTAAATTAACAGAAAAGAAAAGATGAAGGTAATTGGTGGCAAAATGTATAATCTGGTAAATAATAGATGAAAGATAGCATACATGCATATATTCACTACTTAACTGATCATGTAATTTCAAAACTAATTATTACATCTTCCGTTCAAATAAATAGAAAGATATGAGTATGATTTTAGGTGGATGAATGGATTGTAATTAGTGATGACACGTGTCATGGGCAGCATCCTAATTGACCCGGGACCCACACGCAGCATCCTTCATTGGGTTCCTTCTCAGGCCTTTCATCTGTCAAAAGATGGAGCAACAAACAAGAGTTATATATGCAATGATATATAAATGAGTTTATAATTGATATATGTTTAATTTGATGAGATTGTTATGAGTACATATAAATATAAAATTATTTAAATGTGGCTTACTTGTTTGAGCATATGAAGCTTCAATCTGAGATGAGAAAACTATAACAATTAGGAAAAGACCTAACAAGCTTTTGAGAGAAGCTGCCATCTTTGTTAGGTTTCATGAGAAATGAAATATTGGTGGTGTATTTATATGGATTACATAAAATAGATGGTACTTTAATGAAATCAACGCAACTTATTAATTTTCTTCCTAATACTATTCTTGTGCGTGTCTTTTTCGTAGATCGTGTATCATGTATGAAAACAAGACTTTGAAAATAAGCAACTTTTGTGAGTTTGAAAATATATATATATATATATATATATATATCCAACCTCATAAAAATGTGGAAATTAGACCAAAATGTTTTTTTTTTTACTGATACAACTAACAAAAGAAAATCCTATATGCAACTAATTACCATAAGCAAACTAAAATTGATCATGGTAATTATTTTGAACTTGGATCACCCAAACTCATTAAAAATAAAAAAGCATATAAGCAAACTAAATTATAAGAGTAGAGGAAAAATAATACATTTCCAATCTCGGATCCAAAGGGTTCTAAATTACATTCTTATATCATTAATTAATGGTTACAAATAGTTTTCTTGCATTTCAAGCATTAATTCTGTAACATCCCAAATTTCTTAAATTTGTAAACGTTTCCATTAATAAAATATTTATAAATAAATTTTTAACATAATTTTTTTTTATAAAAAATATACTTGCAGCGGAAATAAATAATTCAAATTTTAATCAAAAGTTTAGGCAGATTTGATTTAGTAGGAATCTTGATGGTATTTTGGAAAAAAAAAAGTTTAATAATCCAATAACGTTTTCATCAGAAAACACAACATAAATAAATTTTGACATGCTAAAGCAAAATAAAGAGAGAAACATTTAATATTTTTACGAACTAAATAATTTAAAGAAAGCAATAATTATGACATTGAAGAAAGCAACAATTATGACACTAGCCACCGCGCATCCACTCCACTCCATGTCCATGCCATTACTCTGAAATGTTAGATTATATATATGGAGTGAGCAAAACACGAGCTCAGTGGGGACACACTTGCTAAGATTAAAAACATGTAAACGCAAGACAAACATCAACAACATGCATACAAACATTTTCCTCGTTTTGGAATTGCCAATCAATTAGCACGGATATTTAATTATACCTTTAATAATAAAAATTCTTAAAGAAAATAATATATATATATATATATTTTTTTTTTCGGGTGCTACAAATTAACTTTAGGTTAATTTCATAGGATGTCAATACTAAATTGATCCTAAATTAATTGACCAAATCTAGCATTTGTTTAATTATTATTAATTATTGACCGAGACTATGCATGCACGATATTAGTCCACATGAATTAACTAGTAATAGCTAGCATTATGCTTTGTGAAAATGGTAAAATCAAAATATTTCAATTAATTGAGATAGTTGCAATAAACCAATTTTATTCTATTTATCACAATAAACCATGGTATTTTAAGCTTAAAGTTTGGTATCTAAAATAATAAAAACTAGTAGTTTGTACAAATTGTCAAAAAATACAAATTAAAGTAGCAATTACAATGATAACCAAATAAAAGAAAAGAAATGTGAATTAAGGTAATTAGTGGCTAAATATATAATTCACTGATCAACAATAGATCAAAGATAGCATCCATGGAATCATGCATGATTACAAACTCATAGATTTATCACATTCACTACTTCACTCATAAAATCTCAAACCTAAAATTATTACATCTTTCTGTTCCAGAAAATAAACATAGAAACATATGAGTGTGTTCTTAGGTGGATGAAGATTGAAGGGAGTGTAATTAGTGAGGAATGTCTGCAGAGTGTCGGGCCGGGGGCGACGAGGGGCAGCAAAATTTACCCGGGCACCAAACGCAGCACCCACCCGCATCGGGCTCAATTACCGGGCCTCCATTTCCGCCATCCTTCTTCCCTGTCAAAACATGCAATGATAAATGAGTTCAACTAGATGAGAATTAATATGTTATAAATATAAATGTGACTGACTTGTTTGATCACGTGAAGCTGCCATCTGAGAGGAGAAAACTAAAAGAATTATTACGAGAAGACCTAACAAGCTTTTGGAAGAATTAGCTGTCATCTTGGTCTCATCCATTACTAAACACACCTCATTTAAAATATATTGGAAATAAATATATATTAAGAGGCATAAATATTCTTATCATTTGTTATATATTTAATTATTTGTTGTATAATTTGAAAGGTAAAATGGTAATATTATAGGATGTGTTAAGAAATTTGATAATATTAAATATTTTAAAGTTGATGTATTTAGTAATTAAGGTGTGTTTAGTAATGAATGGAGTGCAATCATATTTATATGGTTTAAATAAAATAGAAGATACATTTGAGTGATGGAGCTTTATTTTCACAGAAAGTCAATGAAGTCAACGCAACTAATTTTCTTCCTACTACAATATTTCTTCTGCGCGTCATTTTCATCGCCGTCCAGCATCACTATTTAGACTTTGAAATAAGGTCCCTTTTTATTTTATTTTTTCACCACTCAAACTTTTGTGAGTTCGAAAAAAAAAAAAAAATCTTTTTAAAGAAAAGAAAAGAAAGCTTTTAAAGGCTCAAATATTACAGGTTAAGTGATATCCCATTTTTATTAATGTGCAGATTGTGATGATCAAAGTTTGAATTTGAATTGTACAAAATTTCTAGTTTTTTTTATCTCCCTTCCTTCTACTTCCTCTGACTTATTAAAAAAAAAGGGCTCAACTGTATGTCTATAAGGAAATTATAGAATTGTTCCCATGTTATTTTAAAATGATCATAACACTTGCATTTTTATCTTAAAGGAAAAATATATTTGCAGACTAGGTCCCAACGTAACACATTCCGTTAATTTTTGTGGTATTTTCAGTCCATAATGTGTAAAGTTGATTTTTGAGGAAAAATTTGGTACATGGAGTTTTGTTTTAGGGAAAGATATTTCTCTTCATGTTTATTGAGGGAATAATTTGGTGAATATATATGTTTTAGCTCTGAGCCACACACTTGTTAAACCCTCACAGTCTTCATCATCCCCACACCACAAAATAATTGTCGTTTAAAATAACTTATCTAAAAACACCATAATTTAACCACAAATCTAACAAAATATGTCCGAAACTAATTTAGATAAATCTAAAAATTAATATTATTGAATAAATTTAAAATATATACAAAATAAAATCTGTAGTTATTCAGATAAATGATGAAAAAAATCATCAAATACAATCTCAAAATCGTTTAAATAAATCTAGAAGTGTGAAATAAAAAAATAAAATTATTTAACACCTATTTAGTTAAATATAAAACTATCAAAATAATTTATTAGATAAAACACCAATTAGTTTGGAGAGAAATAAGAAAGGGCAAAAGTGCAATTGAGGCATGATAAGACAATATGATAAAGTTTATTAAAATCAAGGCTACTAATTTTCTTCCTAGTACTATCTTTCTGCGCCTCCCAATTCACAGATACACAGAATCAGTGAGATATATAAATGCTCATCAAATATTATTACGTCACGCATGATTCATTCACTTTCACTATTTACTTTTCAAACCAAATTTGCTCCCTTTCATCCTCATTAAAGCACCAAAACATATTTTCTCACAAATATATTTGGTGAGATGAAACCCAAAATCCAAATTCATCTTTACAAGTAAATTTTAATTTTGTGGGCTATGAGATTTGTGTTGACTCATCTCATGAAATTAAATTTCTTGAAGAGATTAATTAGTACTTCTTTTCATGTTGGTTTTTTTTTTTTTTTTTTTTGTTTGGAAATTGTACTTGCAACATCGGAGGAAAAATACTCAAAATCAGAGTATCCTCTTGTAGAAACAGATATCACCACTTCAAGTCCAAACCATCGATATTATTTTATCTTATAAGAGTATCTAACGTTTAATTTATTTTAGTTATCAAAATTAATACTAATTGGTTATAAGATTTAAAGATATATAAGTTACCAGGGTATTTTATGCCTTAAAGTTTGGTATTTAAAATAATAAAAATTACAAAATACAAAACAAAAGTTGTAACTAATTAAAATGATAAAGAAAAGAAAAGTGAAGGTAAATGTATAATACATGCACATATTCAGTGCTTCAATGATTATGCAATCCGAAAACAAAAATGATTACATGATCTTCCATAAATATCTGGAAGGAATATGAATATCTATGGGCAGCATCCTCGTTTACCCGGGACCCAAACGCAGCACCCGGCGGCATCCGGCCTAATTTTCTGGCCTCCTTTTCTCGCCTGCTTCTCCGACCTTTCAGCTGTCAAAAAATGGAGCAACAACAGTTTTATATGCAATGATAAACCAGTTTAGTTGATATATCAGGTTTAAACACTACAAGAAATCACACATTTTGTGACAAATATTTTTGCGACGATAAAAAAATCGTCACAATTTGTTACTTAAAGGCGACAAATGTTATTTTCGTCATTAAAATACTAGAAATTGTGACAAAATTTTTTTTTGTCACCATTGATAATTTTATTCGTCACTAATTTGTAAATTTCATGACGACATAAATTATTTCGTCACAATAATAATAGGTGACGATGTTAATAATAATTGGTGACGAAATTCGATGTCATAAAAATATATATTTTCACGACGATGCTATTTTTCGTCAGTAATTTTTCTAAATAATTATTTACAAAATTATTTCGTCACAATAATAATTGGTTACGATTTTAATTATAATTGGTGACAATATTCGATGTCGTAAAAAATAAATTTTTATGACGGTGCTATTTTTTGTCATTAATTATTTGAATTAATTAGTGACAAAATTCTTTTGTCACGATAATAATTGATGACGATTTTAATAATAATTGGTGACGAAATTCGATGTCATAAAAATATATTTTTTCACGACGATGCTATTTTTCGTCATTAATTTTTCTAAAAAATTATTTACAAAATTATTTCGTCACAATAATAATTGGTTACGATTTTAATTATAATTGGTGACGATATTCGATGTCATAAAAAATAAATTTTTGTGACAGTGCTATTTTTTGTCATTAATTATTTGAATTAATTAGTGACAAAATTCTTTTGTCACGATAATAATTGATGACGATTTTAATAATAATTGGTGACAATATTTGACGTCATAAAAAATATATTTTTATGACGATCCTATTTTTTGTCATTAATTATTTGAACTTATTACTAACAAAATTGTATCGTGAGTGCATTAACATTTTGGGTTTTGAACATTCATATGTTGGCCATTGAAATCGAGTTACTATATCAAAATTGGAAATCAATGACTTATATTAATAAGTAATGGTACTTTATAAAAAATAACAAAAATTATATGATAATAGAAAATTGAAAAATATCAAAAATTGAAATAAAAGAAATGCATGCAGGATATTATTACATGAAACACCAGTGGTCTAGTGGTTAGAGTACCACCTTGGGCACCCGGGTTCAATTTCCAGACAACGCACAATATTGGCATTGGTGATGTGTGCGCTGACATCAGTGCTGTGATGACGTGTCATGATGACATGTCACGACAATGCTCAAAATGTAGGAAAGACAAATTTTAGTGACAATAAATTAAATTTGTCATGTAAAGTTACATTTTTAGTGACGAAATTTGATGTCAAATATGACGTTTTATTTGTCACTATAGATGAGATGATATAGTGCGAAACACCATAATTAGTGACGAAATTTGATGTTAAATGCGACGTTTTATTTGTCACTATAGATGAGATGATATAGTGACGATGACCTTTAGCGTCATCAAAAGATGACTTTAGATGACGAATTCAAATAACATCACAATTTACCTAATATGACGCACTTACAGCGACGTTCTTTGCGACGAAAATATTTCGTCACCAAACACCTTTTGTGACGAAAAATGGTGTTTTTATGACGAATTTTGTCGTCGTGAATTCTCAAATTTCTTGTAGTGAAATATTACATGATATAGTTATGACTTATGAGTATATAAATTATAATTATAAATGTGGCTTACGTGTTTGAGCATGTGAAGCTGCCATCTGAGATGAGAAAATTACTAAAACTATTAGGAAAAGACCTAACAAACTTTTGAGAGAAGCTGTCATCTTTGTTAGGTTTCACGACAAGTGAAATATTGGTGGTGTGTGTATATATATATATTCAATTTCACAGAAATTTATTAATGAAATCAACGCATGCAGCTAATTTTCTTCCTTACACAATTCTTCTGCGTGTCCCAATTCACTTGAGAGATATATACTGAATATATGACACAATAATAATGCTCATCATTAAATATTATCGCGCCGTGCGTGATATTACCGACCAATTGTTGAAATAATATATTACTTTTGAATCTGAAGAATAAAGTAGCCACCCATAGTCTCTAAAAATCAACCTTAGCATCTTTTACAATTAAGGCTTTGAAATAAGGTTCCTTTTTTATTTTTTATTTTTCACTACTTAAACTTTTGTGAGTTTGCAATAAATATATATTCCAGAAAAAAGCTTTTAGCGGCTCAACAAGGAAATTGCAGATTTGGTCCAACAGTGCATAAACACATTAACACTTGCATTTTCATCTTAAAGGAAAAATTATTTGCAGATTTTGTTAAATTTTGTTGCATTTTTAGTCTAGAACATTGTTAACTTGCATTAACACTAAATAATTATTGTTTTAAATCATCTAAATAAACATAATTTAACCAAAAATCTAACAAAAATATTTCCAAAACTAATTTAGATAAATCTAAAAATTATTTAATAGATTTAAAATTTAACAAAAAAAATCCGTAGATATTCAAATAAATGAAAAGAAATCATCAAATACATGAATCTGAAAATCGTATAAATAAATCTACAAGTACGTACCAAATAAAAAAAATTAATGATTTAAAACTTATTTAGTTAAATATTAAACTACATATCAAAATAATAAAAGAAATAAAACACATAAAACATGCATGCTTGCAAATGTTTGGTATGTCCGCAACCAATTCGCTAATTAAAACACCAATTTCTTGGAGACTAATAAAATATTGTGGAACTTGAAAATGAGAAAGGGTAAAAGTACATTTACTCAAATCCTAAATATTATATTAGATTAGACTAGATGGAGAGTGAAAATATATAATAAAAAACAACACTCATCATGATATCATGGCATTAAGATGCTCCATATATACTCGCCGCAGATATTATTGAATTTAGAATACTTAATCTACGACAATAGTCAATAGATTTCTTGTTTTTATTTTTTTCTTTTAGTTTTTTATTCGATTACCTCCTAAAGATCTAAATTTTTTTCACGTGACAACCTAAGTCAATTTTCTATCACTTTTTCGATCAAATCAATTTCAATCTTCCGATTGACATCAACTATTGAACTAGCTCTGGAATGCACAACAGATGTGCCAGAAGAGAGGCCTCTATGAATGGTCTTAGCAAAGGATTAAAAACCATATTTTGCTTTCTAAAAACCCTAGCTAATATAAACTTGTCGAGCCATGGTTAGCCAAGGTTGTTAGAATGGATGTGTATGTATGTCTTTGTTATTGCATCTATCAGGAAATGTATTCACATTAAACTTAATTGATTATTGTCAAAAGAAAATAATAAGGAAAACAAAAAAAAAACTTTGCTTGCTGAAAGTTGTTCAAGAATTATATATCTATTTCACACAACTAATTAACGTTTTTTAGTGCAACGATTTGAACGTAAGAATGTCATTGGATTCGAAGAGATGGATAATAAAGAAAAACTAGTTTTTGTTCAAATTCATTTTTATCTTAGCGATATTTTCTACTTACACGTTTATATTTGGTATAGATTTATTTGCGAATATTTAATTAAAATGGGTGAGAATGAGTTGCTTCCAAATTCTCCAGTACATCATAAATTGGGCAGCCCAAGTGTTTGATAAGATGCCTGAACGAGAATATTGTAGTTTTGTTCTCTTGCATTACATATTATGATTGCAAACTGATGGATTTAGCTTATTCACTATGAAACTAGAAGTACTACATTCATTCCAGAAAATAATTATAGAAAAACATGATTCTTGTTTGAGGGAGTGATGATTAATATCAGGAGGGGCAGCATCCTAATTTAGGGAACCAAACGCAGCACCCGAACCCGGGCGTCCCTCCTGCTCTCATCAGTCTTCTGCCATTCTTCTCCGCTGTCAAAACAAGAGTTTTGCAATGAAAAAAATGAGTTTAATTGTTATGAGAATAATTAATTAATATAAATCATGTTTCTTACTTGTTTGATCATGTACTGAAGCTGCCATCTGAGAAGAGAAAAGTAGTAACACAATTAGGAGAAGAGCTAACAAGCTTTTGGAAGAAGCTGCCATTTAATTATGAGACCTCAAATATTGGTTGTGCTATATTTATATGGATTAGGTGATACATTTGAGTGATGGAGCTTTAATCATAAATCAACGCAACCAATTTTCTTCCAACTACAATATATTCTTCTGCGCGTGGGACCATCACCAAGACTTTGAAATATTGTAAAATATTAATATATTGATAATATTGATCTTTGCATCTTATAATAGTATCTAACCTTTGAGTTCAATATTTTTGTTATCAAAATTAATACTGATTTGTTACAAAATTTAAGGATATAAAGTTAGCACAGGTCATTTTAGTTATGCATGCTTTAAAGTTTGGTATTTAAAATAATAAAAGTTAATAGTTTGTACCACTTAATTTGTTACAAAATACAGATTAAAGTTGTAAGCGAAATGATAAGCAAATAAAAGAAAAGAAATGCGAAGGTAATTAGTGGTTAAATGTATAATTGACTCAATAATAGATGAAATATAGCATACATGCATATATTCATTACTTCACTCATGTAATCTCAAGACTAAAATTATTACATCTTCCATTCCAAAAAATAAATATAGAAACAAATATATGACTCTGTTCTTAGGTCGATAAAGGGAGTATAATTAGTTATGAATATCTTCCGGGCAGCATCCTAATTTACCCGGGACCCAAACGCAGCACCCGGCACTATCGGGCTTAATTACCCGCCCTCCTCTTCTGCCCTGCTTCCCCGACCTTTCACCTGTCAAAAAATGGGCAACAACAGTTATGCAATGATATATGAGTTTAGTACTTGATATGCATGTTTAAATATTAGATGAGATTGTTATGAGTATATATAAATATAAAATTATAAATGTAACTCACGTGTTTGAGCATGTGAAGCTGCCATCTGAGATGAGAAAACTACTAAAACAATTAGAAAAAGAGCTAACAAGCTTTTGGAAGAAGCTGCCATATATATCTCTGTTAGCTAGGTTTGATGAGAAGTGAAATATTGGTGGTGTATTTATATATTTGGATATAATAGATGTTTTATATATACATAAATGGAGCTGTATTTAGTTTCGCAGAAATTTAATGAAATCAACGTATGCAACTAATTTTCTTCCTAATACAATTCTTCTGCGCGTCCCAATTCTCAGATGTATACTGATTATATGACACAATAATAATGCTCATTATTAAATATTATTAATTGCATCATGCGAGAAAAATCAAACATTTCATTAGCCTCATTTTCAAGCTCGTGCACCACTCACAATTAAGGCTTTGAAACAAGGTTCCTTTTTATTTTTATTTATTCACAGCTGAATTAAACTTTTGTGAGTTAACAAAAAAAAAAAAAATCGAGAAAAAGCTTTTAGCTGCTCAGTGCAATGAAATTGCATAACTGGTCCAACATTACGCTGTCATTTTGAAATGGTCATAACACTTGTATTTTTATCTTTAAGGAAATAATATTTGCAGAATAGGTTCCAACATAACATATTCCGTTAAAAAATTGGTACATGGAGTTTTGCTAGAGGGAAATTGATATTTCTCTTCGCGACCGTTTATTGAGGGAAATTGGTAATTACCAGTTACAAAACTGTTTTAGATGGAAACTTGGTGAAGATAAATTCGTTAGCTCTGAGTCACTCACTCAATAAATAAACCCTCTCTTCATCATCTGCACACCACATATTAATTATTATTGTTTAAAATAACAAATTGCATAAATAAACATAATTAACTAAAAATCTAACAAAAGTATTTCCAAAACTAATTTAGATAAATTTAAAATTTACAAAATAAAATCTGTAGTTATTCAAATAAATGAAAAAAAAATCATCAAATAGAATCCGAAAATCGTTTAAATAAATCTAGAAGTACCAAAAAAAAAATTAAAACTTATTTAGTTAAATATAAGCTCAAACGGTATCCCATCTTTATAAATGTGTAGATTGTGTTAACCAGACTTCGCACCTAGGTCACGCAAGTTTCTAGTCTTATCGTCCCCCTCTCTTCCACTTCCACAAGCTTATAAAAAAAAAGGTTAAATCTAAAACTATATATCAAAATAATATATTAAATTCAAAATAAGAAAAGAAATAAAACACAAAATATACTTGTGAATTAATTTAGGGGTGAGCATCGTTGTTCGGTGATCAAACCTAAATTTTTAAAATCAAAATTGATGTCCTTGAAAACCGAAAAAGAAAAAACTGAACTGAAATAAAAATTCGATTTCGATTATAACTTCGATTTTTACCAGTTTTTTTAATAACTATATACATATTAAGCAAGAAAACATACTTAATCAGTAATTCTGCAGACATCAGATCAGATATCAATAGATTCAAAATTGCCTACATATCATCTATATTTGCAATGTGGTGGGTGAAATACTTTGATTTAGTATATTTGAATAAATGAAATAATATATACATATATTTATATATTTAAAAATTATAAAAAAAAAAAACTTCGGCCTGGTTTTCGGTATTTCGGTTTTTCAGACATGAAAACCGAATCGAAAATCAAAATTTTCAAAAATCAAAATTCAAACCAAAATTTTATTCGTTTTTTCGATTTTAATTTACAGATTTTTGCTCACCCATACAAATTATATATGGTATGTCTGCAACCAATTAGCCAAAACACCAATTTATATTCGGAGATAAATAAAATTTTCTGGAATTTGAAAAAATAGATTAGACTAAATGTAGAGTGAAAATATATAATAAAATTGTCTCTTAACAGCAAAACAACATTTATCATTATGATATTACTTTTTCTACAATTTTCGACCCTAGCAATGAAATTAATTTGTCACTAAACATTATTTATGACGAAATGTATAAGGTTAGCAATGAAATAATTAGCCGTTAAATTCCAATTTTCTTGTAGTGATAATTTGGTATAGATTTATTAGCAAATTTTTAATTAAAATGGATCAAAATGACTTGCCAGGATATTCTCTTATAGATTTATTAGTATATTTTTTTAGTTAATATATAATCTTTGCATTTTATAAGAGTATCTGACCTTTGATTTCAGTATTTTAGTTATCAAAAATAATATTAATTTGTCACAAAAATTTAATGATAAATGTGACAAGAGTATTTATGACTTTTAAAACAATAAAATTAAAATTAATAGTTTGGTACCACTTTATTACAAAATACAAATTAAAGTTGTGAAAAAAAACAAATGATCAGAATTCAGAAGGAAATTAATGGCTAAATGTAGAATACCAACAATACTAGATTTAAGATGCCAATATCTTGTGCATGAATGATTGCAAACCGACGGATTTACCGTATTCACTATAAAATTAAAACTACTACTTCCTCCATTCCTAACGACATATACATTACTCAATGTATCAGTTTCGAATCTCCCACTACTGATTGCAATTAAAAAATAATAATTATTATAAAAAAACTTGATTCTTCTTTAAGATTATTAATTGTGATGATCAATATCCGAGACGACGCCAGGATGGCAGCATCCTGCTAATTTACCAGGGAACCAAACGCAACACCCCCCGGGCTTCCCTCCTCTGCCATTAATATTCTCCCAGATTTTAGCTGCCAAAAATGAGTTTAATTAGATGAGATATTGTTACGAGAATAACTAATATGTATATATAAATATAAATCATGTGTCTTACTTGTTTGATCATGTGAAGCTACCATCTGAGAGGAGAAAGCTAGAACAATTAGGAGAAGAGCTAACAAGGCGCTTTTGGAAGAAGCTGCCATTTTATGACAACTAATTAAAGTATTGGTTGTGCTATATTTATATGGATTAAATAAGTTAGATGATACATTTGAGTGATGGAGCTTTCATAATGAAATGAACGCAACTAATTTTCTTCCTACTAAAATTCTTCTGCGCGTCATTTTAATAGCTCGTGTGGGACTCACAAAGACTTTGAAACAAGGTATTGATAGTTTGCAGGATAATACTGTAAAATATTGATATATTTGATACTCTATCAGATAATATCGACATAGATATCTTTATATTATCATATGATATATATTGATAGTTCATATCTTATTTTCATGTTTGATTACTATTACTTAAATGTATAATATGTTGAAAGTATATAAAAAGAATGAAAATAAAAGTTTTAACTTGTATTCAATTAGGTATTTTATCAAATATCATGACTAATGAATACACGATAGACGAGACGACCATGCAGTTAATAAAAGAACAATTTAAAATTTTACACACTAAATTTTAATTATAATTTTTCAATTGACACATCAACGTTATTTGAGAGACACATCACCTATTAGAAAAGAATGAAATAACGATTGATAGAGTATTGAGCACATTAAATTTTTGAATCTTAATTTCATACTTTATAATCTTTCAACCAGCTCTTTACTTGACAAGATTTATCTCTTAATTTGATAATTTACAATATTTCATGCCATTTGATTGATAAAATTTATCTTTCATAACTCGTATTGATAATTGACCTATCTTTCTGGGCATGGATCGATAAAATCTCTCTTTTTTTTTTTTAAAGAATGTAATCAAACTATTGAGTATTTGAGTTTGGTTTGTTTATTTATTGAATTCGAGTCTAATTTATTGAATACTTTCATTGCCCAACGAATTTAAATAAATGTAAATGATAAATATATTATATATCAACTCGTTAAAAAAACTAATCACATATTCTAAACTAATATAACATATATAATTAATTGTAAGATATCTATAATTACATATTTATATATTTATCGTAACTAAACATATAATAACCATGTGTTGAAATGTCAGACATTAATATTATATTTTATGAACGAGTCATGAGCCTTCTAATATGCTTGCTCACGAACTAACGAGTCAAATAACGTCGAGTTTGAGTTTGTTTATTTATTTATAATGGGTTAGGATTTTTTTATCGAATAGAACTTCAAATAATTCAAGAATGGCTTGCTTCATTTGCATCATTAAATTTTTTCACCAATAGAACTTTTGTGTTTGAATAAAAAAAAATGGAGAATTTGTCAGCAGCTCAACTGCGCGGAAATTTCAAAGTTCGTCCCTACAGAAATCCAAACACGTGCATTTTTATCCCAAAAAAAAAAAAAATTAAATTGTAGATTTAGTCCATCTATTTGATAAAATGTCTGAACGAGAACAAACCATGTTTCAAAATTTCTTACAACTTTTAACATGCCAGTTCTCTTGTTTTCGTTCATAATTAACAGGAGATGATGGTCGTAGGTCGAGTGGTAAAGTGCTCACTTCTTCAATAATGAAATTTCAATTTGCCTCGATTTATTAAAACTAGTATATATATCTTTCCGACAATGAGACAAATCAGATGTGGAATAAATAAAGACCATTATTATTCAAATGATATTAATGTTTGGAAAGTTGCAGCAGTAATTTTAAAAATGGCCTATTTTTTATCATATTCTTTTATGCTTTGATCAAATCAGAACATATCAAATTGATCCTTGAAATTTTTATTTGGGCCCCAAACTCAAAATATCGAGTTTTTGTGGTCTGAATCTTATATAAACAAAAGCCCATATCAACAAATTTAGTGCAACTTTTATTCTCCTGTGACTTCTGTTCAAAAAAAAAAAAAAATTACAGACAAAATTAATCTGATCGCAATCGTTAATTAGTTTACTGGTATAGATGGTGACGGAACTGAAAAATTGAATTAATTTTTCTTCAATATTATTTGAGTTTAAACGGCTAATTATTTCAAAGTCGTGGAAGACTTTGAAATATATGAAACTAGCATAATGCCCATGTATTACACGGGGTTTAAATAAATTAAATTTATTAAAGTTAAATAAATTTAAATATTATTTATATTGAAAAAAATATTTATGATTCTAAGTTAATATTAAATATAATTTAATTTTGATTAATACATTATTTAACCATTGAAATAAAACATTTCTAATTATATGTAAGAATAAATAATATTTATACATATTGAAATCTTTTTTAAAATTTTATTTGTGGATTTTAAAATTTAAAATTTGAATATTTTAATTTAGAGTAGCATCAAATTTCTTTCCAATCAAATGATAAAAAAAATTAAAATTAAAATTTCTCAAATACATTTTATAGTTTATTTTAAAACACATATCCACAGAATCTATCGGTAATAAGTATCAATAATCATTTATAATTAGCACACCTTTATTTTATTTTTTCTTTAAAAAAAATATTTTTCTCTAAATTTTTTAAATTAAACATATTTAAAATATATAATTGACTTCTATATTTAAAGTTTAACATGTGTTATTTTAAAATTTTAATTAAAATTTCATAAAATATTTACTAATATATATTATCAACATAATTAAATTGATATCATTAAATAACCATATTGATTAGCTTTAAAACTCTATTTATTATAGATGTAATTTGTAAAATTAAAATAAATTAAATTGAAAAATTGTATTATTGACATGTGGCACATGTGGTCTTACTTTTATATATATAAAGATTGATAAGGAAAACAGATCCATTGTCCATCAATATGTCGATATCGGGCAATTAATTTGAAAACTTTCATACAACCCCAGCTATTGACTCACCCAACACTTCATTGTTTCATATTGGCCAAGTTTCGCACACAGACAATACCATCTTAATTCGTCTTTCAACAGTGACATATTATAACAAACAGACAATCTGAAATCTGAAATCTGAAATCCAATTTTAATTTTTTTTCCCAAGTTATAACCAAGCTTTCGAATTTAAAATCTTACTCCAATTAAGATATATATGGGCTTGTGGATGTTAGGATCAAATCTAACTATAGTTAGAGCATCTCCGACAACAATGCACTGGATTCTTAAAAATTTTAAATTTTCTCATCTCATTCGTACTTTAAATCTTCACGGTAATGATTTCAACTGCCAACCTTATTGTAGTTAAATAAAAAATCAAATTAAATTATTATTATTATGTTTAGTGCAAAAAAAATAATGCACATTGTTGGAAATGAATGATGATTTTTGTGTCATTTTAATAAATATAATATAGTATTATCTCTGACTTCGTCTATGGCGGGCAACATCCTAAATCTAATCCACCCGGGATCCAAACGCGGCACCCGGAGCGCGTTGGGGGAGGATTGCCCGACCTCCTTTCAAAAATTGGAGCAACTAGAGTTATGCAATGATATTTAAATGAGTTCATAAGTTAGATGAGATTGTTATGAGAATATATACATATAAATGTATGTGCCTTACTTTGAGCATATGAAGCTGCAATCTGAGAGCAAAAAAACTAAAACAATTAGGAGAAGAACTAACAAGCTTTTGGAAGAAGCTGCCATTTTATGAGACCTGTAATATTGGTTGTGCTATATTTGTATGGATGTAATATATTAGGTGATAAATTTGACTATTTGAGTGATGGAACTTTATGTTCACATAAAGTCAATGAAGTCAACGCAACTAATTTTCTTCATGATACTATTCTTCTGCGCGTCATTTCCATAGCTATAAGACTTCCAAAATAAGGTCCCTTTTTAAGTTTTTGTGAGTATGAAAAAAAATATGGAGAAAAAGCTCTAATCTTTTACAAAAACTTATGTGAGACGGTCTCACGAATAGTTTTTGTGAGACGAAGCTCCATCATCCACAAATAACATGTGAATTGTAGAGTTTGGGTGGTGGGTAATTGAGTTGTGGATTGACCCGTTTCACGCAATACATTAAAATTCAGTGAGACGGTCTCACAAAAGACTTACTCCTAATCTTTTAATTTAAATGGTATCTCATCTTTATACATGTTCAGATAGTAAAACCAAACATATAAGTTGCTTGACATCATCTATCAAATTGGCTTTGGAGTGCACTGTAGATTCGCCTTAGGACATGCCAAGTATGAAGGATGTTCGAACTCGGGTCATCAAAATCAAGACCAATATCAATTGTTTTCCCAGAGAACAAAGAAAGGTAACCCAAAAAAAATTGGTAATCAATGTCCAAAATTTTGTAACTCGATGTGTTTATCTGATATTTTAAAATTATGCTATGTATATAAAAATTTTGATATTTTAATAATGTCATTTATATAATAAAATAGAAATATGAATTTACTAAAATTTAAAAGTTTATGTTGAAATTAAAAAATTTCAAATATTTTTCTTTATAATTAACAGTTAAATTGGAATTTTATTTATTTATTAAAAACTAAGTAGTTTTGATGTGGTATACAAATGAGATAAGGATTTTGGTACAGATGATCTGGACGGTTGAAAATTATAATTCATGCTAAAGGTGCATTAGTATTATTTTTCCTAATATCCCATACTAAATGTTCAATGAATTAGCCATTTGTATTTATTTATCTTTCATTTAACAACTCACTAAAATTAAATAACGATATCAGTAGGAATTTTTAAATACAGTACATACATACTTGGAAAAGAAATTTCTTATCAAGATAAATACTTGGACTTCTGGACATATGTCGATTTGGTTAATTAGGAACGAGATATATATCTTGATATGATTTGATCATGATATGATTTGAGTTTGTGTGGTTTTAAACCACAACAAGATCATGCTAACTTTTATATTCACTTATTCAAAATAGTTTCGCAACGGTACAATTGCTGAAACTAAAAAGGAAAATATGAAACGGTATGATTAGGTTAATTAAGGAAAAGAGAAAGTATGAACGGTATAATTAGGTTAATTACTTATGACAATTTTTTATATTCACTTATTCAGAATAGGAAAGACGCGTGTTAATTAAATTATTAAAGGATGATTTCAGATTATACCTTTAAGATTTGATGTCAAATTCCAAAAAAAAATTCAATAATGTAAGTAAATTACAAATATATTTGTACTATATATTACAGAAGCAATGTTTGATCGTCACGTAACCATGTTGAAGGACTGTTCCGAATATGAATTCCCCTGAAATAAGAGATATGCAACAAGAGTTCATTCTCATTCAGACATTTTATCAAACACTTGGCCACCCATTCTCTATATAGATGAAAAAACTTGAGAGAGAAAACATACCGATGATTCACTGTAGTCGTTTCTTGTCGTTTGAGAAATTGAAATTGATCTTGTTGATTCTTGATGCAACATATTTCATAGTAGGCCTCTTGTCTGGCGAATCTGCCGTGCATTCTAGAGCTAGTTCAATTGTTGATGTCAAGCAACTTTCGCATCTGGCTCTATTGCTTTCATCGTCCTTGTTGAGTAGCTTATCATCAACAATATTCATCACTGAATTTGGGAATGATTCAGAAACCCATCTTTTCATGCTTAGCTCTCCTGAAAACATCTCATCTGTTGGCCTTCTTCTTGAAAGCATTTCCATCAACAATATCCCGTAGCTATAAACATCCACCATCGTTGAAATCAGTCCGCTCGACCCATACTCTGCAAGGTTTGATGTTAGCTAATTGATTCAATGTACTTCCAATAACATGTTAGATTGAGTTGTGTAAAAGGTTCTTACCAGGTGCCATGTAGCCAATAGTACCCAAAGTTCTGGTTTGTTGCATCCTCTGTTCTTCCGTCAAGAGTTTTGCAATCCCAAAATCACCAACGTGTGCAACCATGTCTTCATCTAGAAGGATGTTGCTGGGCTTTAAGTCACAATGTGCAATGGGGAATACAGAGCCTTCATGTAAGTACTGTAATGCAGATGCCACGTCGATCATTATTCTCAGTCTTTGAAAAATGTTTAGAGAACCATATGTAGAGTAGAGCCACCTTTCAAGGTTGTTATTAGGCATATATGCCATCACCAATGCCTTAAAGTTGTGATTGGTGCATGAAGTAATAACCTTGACGAGGTTTCTATGGCGCATGCTATGCATCATTTGGCATTCAATGTCAAAGCTCTTGGGTGCACCCTCAACGTCTTGATTGAAAACCTTAATGGCAACAACCATGGCATTAGAAAAATAACCCTTGTATACTGAGCCATAGCCACCTCTTCCAATCAGGTTTTCTTCATCAAGGTTGCTTGTGGCATAAAGAACGTCTTGATATGGTATCTTCTGATGCATTGGTCCAGCAGGAAACACAGGAAGAGATGATGAAGATGACTTTACACGGCGATTTCTCAGAATCAAGATGATGAAAAGGGCTACAAGAAACACTGCAGCTATAGGTGGCAGTATGTATTTTAAAAGTTTGGTTTTGCTTGAAGATTTGGGATTATTGTTTTTGCAGGCCTCCAATTCAAATCGAGATGCTCCGCATAAGCCTCTATTACCTATGAAAAACTGAGGGGTGAAGTTGGCAAAAGGCCCTCCCTCTGGAATTTGGCCACTAAGCTCATTGAATGAGACATTGAAATAAGTAAGAAATGCAAGTGCCTCCAATCTCTTGGGAATCAGACCAGATAAATTGTTCTGGGACAAATCCAAGTATTGCAAAGCTCTCAAATCCGCAAGAGATCCATTTATCGGGCCACTTAGATTGTTGTTTGACAATGACAGATGTACTAGATTCTGAAGCTTTGAAACATCAGTTGGGATTTCTCCAGATATGTGATTTCCAGATAGATCCAACTCTCTCAGACTCTGCATATTGCCAATTTCCGGAGACAATGAACCATCAAGCATATTGTTAGAGAAGTTGGCCTTTTCAATCCCCTCATGAGACCAAAAGGCTGATGGAATGCTGGAATTGAATGCATTGTAAGCCAAGTTGATCTCTGTCAGCATTGACAGGTTCCTTAAACACTCTGGAATCTGTCCGAAGAAACCATTCTCCCTTAAATCCACATGATACAGATTTCTCAGCTGGCATAAGACATTGAAAACCTGGCCCTCCCACTTATTTCCATAGAGATCCAACTTCCGCAAGTTTGTTAGATATCCCAATGCTGCAGGAATTTCACCAGTGAAGTCATTATACCCAAGGTCTAACTCCTGCAGGTTGGTAAAGTTCCCGATTTCATCGGGTAGTGGACTCATGATCCTACAAGACTGGGCGGTGAATCTTTGAAGAGACGAAGATAGATTCGATGAGCCCAATGCTCTTGGGAGGACCCCGGTTATGGGATTAAACTCTATATTTATAGCTTCTAGAAACTGGCAATTTGCCAAGGAAGAGAGGAAGTCTTGCTCAGGATCAGACAGATTATTTGTGAGCTGATTGTATCCCAAGCTTAGCCTTTGGAGTTGGGTTAAGTTGCTAAGATTTATTGGCATAATTCCAGAGAATGAGTTATTAGAAAGGTCAAGTATTCGGAGCCTGGAAAGATTCGAAATAGAATCAGGAATATTGCCATGGAAATTATTCCTGTCAAGAAAGAGATATTCAATGAGTGGAAGGCCCCTGCCTAGAGAGACTGGAAGAACACCAGTTAGATTGTTTACTTCGAGAGAAAGAACTCGTAAACTCGAAAGATTAAACAGAGATTCTGGAACTTCACCACTTAGTCTGTTATTATCAACAGTAAACCAATTTAACCTGGACAGTCTTCCCTGTCCGATTTCAGGAGGAATTGGTCCATAGAAACCATTTTCCACAGCATCGAACACCTCCAAATTCGACAGGTTTGCGATGGAGGAAGGAATAGTGCCCGTAAAGTTATTGCGGCTCAAGCCAACACTCTGGATTGCTGATAAGTTCCAGAATTCAGTTGGGATGTTTCCAGTGAATTGGTTGATCCCCAGAGAGAGGGTTTTGAGAGAATGACAATGGATTAAAGAGGAAAGGATGTCTCCTCTAAATTGATTGGAGTGAAGCTCTAAGTGTTCGAGATTTGTTGCAAACTGATTGCAAATTTGATAAGGAAAGGTGCCTTGCATTTTGTTGAATCCAAGTTGAATAGTTCGCAGAGAAGATATATTGAAGATAGTGGAGGGTAATTCACCTGACAGAAATGTGAAGTAATGGAGGTATTTAGCCTTGTCGGTTTCTTGATTTTTGTATTTCTTAAACACAAAATATTGAAAAGAAAGTATTGTTTGAGAATCAAATTACGCCCAGCTTATGTTCTTTTCTTGCTCTCTTTTGGTTGATAAGCTATTAAATTTGTTTTTAGTCTTTTTTTTTCACCAACTATACTGCAATGACAGTCTTGTTAACTAGCATTGTCTGAAACTAGTCCTACTTAAAAAATCTGGTGGAGTTTGCCCTGTCCCCATAAATTTTTGGATTTGAAGCCACTTATGTGACGTGTCATAATTTTGATGAGTTGGAAAACTATTTGGTTTTTTTTGTCCTTTCAAAAAACATGAAGACACATAAGCAAAAGAAGAAGAAAACTACCAAGCTAATAATATATATAAAACACAAAGTTTAAAATCTATCAAAGCTATATTAGTATTGGACCATTAATCAAATATCAGGACATGGTTGATTACAATTCAAGCCTCAGTTAGTTGCAAGTAACTTAAATATATATTTTTTTCTTTACCATAATAAACTTTAAGAGTAAACTTTAAGGAAGACAGAAGAAGCTGGAAAAATACGATAATTATGGTTGAAAATACGTACCTGTGAGTTGATTACTACTCAAAGAGAGTTGCTGAAGCTGAGACAAGTACCCGATTTCGACGGGTATTGGACCAGTCATACTGTTATTGCTCATGTCCAAGAATCTCAGAAATGAGAGGTTTCCGATTTCCCTGGAAATGCTTCCTTCTAAACCCATACTCGAAAGATTCAGCCCTGTTACTGATCTTGGATTCCTTGTGCTACAAACGACCCCAATCCAGGCACAATAAGTGGTTTCTTGTGTCCAGTTTCTGGACAGGATTGTGGAATTTATGTTTGTTCTCAAGGCTATAAGAGATGATTCATCTATATTCGTCGTATTTTGAGATGCAACCAACCAAATTCTCGAGTAAATTATCACTCCCATGAACAATAGAGTTGCAGTATCTTTCCTCATTTTTCTCTACTGTTACAGAGAGAATGGACAAGATTTTTGTTTTTTTGATCACTTGAAGGGGTGATTCTATATACGACGTTGTGATACAGACAAAGGAATGCCTTATCATTTGTTGGAAAGTTTCACTTTTATTTTGTTTGGCATTTTGAATTGAATTGGCATGTGAAGAATTTTCCGAAATTCTAGAAACACCATAATTTAACCACAAATCTAACAAAATATGTCCGAAACTAATTTAGATAAATCTAAAAATTAATACTATTATTGAATAGATTTAAAATATACAAAATAAAATCTGTAGTTATTTATTCAGATAAATGATGAAAAAAAAATCATCAAATACAATCTCAAAATCGTTTAAATAAATCTAGAAGTATCAAATAAAATAAAAAATTATTTAACACCTATTTAGTTAAATATAAATGTGACGTACTTGTTTGATCACGTGAAGCTGCCGTCTGAGAGGAGAAAACTAAAAGAATTATTACGAGAAGACCTAACAAGCTTTTGGAAGAATTAGGGGTATTTATAGGGTGACGCACTAGCATCACATCCATTACTAAACACACCTCATTTAAAATATATTGGAAATAAATATATATTAAGAGGTATAAATATTCTTATCATTTGTTATATATTTAATTATTTGTTGTATAATTTGAAAGGTAAAATGGTAATATTATAGGATGTGTTAAGAAATTTGATAATATTAAATATTTTGAAGTTGATGTATTTAGTAATTAAGGTGTGTTTAGTAATGAATGGAGTGCGATCATATTTATATGGTTTAAATAAGAGTTCGCGGCCCCAAATACCCAATTTCATAAAACATATTAACAATTCTACCCACATATATAAACAATTGCCCCCATATATCCACTAATAAAACATATTATCCCCAAATACCCAATTTTGGTTTTACTAATTATTTTTTCTTTTTTTTTCTTTTACTATTCACTTTGATATCAAATAAATATATTTGATATATCATATACCGTATTATACTTATACTCGTATGAAAGCATATATTCTTTAAACCCCAAAAAATAAGGGTTTAACGAAAATTAGGTTTAATTTTTAATTTTCGTTAAACCCTCATTTTTTGGGGTTTAACGAAAATATCCAAAATGATACCACGAAAATTATACTTATTGTTCGTTAAACCCTTATTTTTAGGGTTTAACGAAAATATCCAAAATATATATATTTTCGTTAAACCCTAAAAAAATAAGGGTTTAATGAGCCTTCTAAAATTACACTTTTTTGTTAAACCCCCACTTTTAGGGGTTTAACGAAAATTATAAATTATACCATAATTTTTGTTAAACCCATATATTTTAGGATTTAACGAAAATATTGTCCCTAGGTTTAATTTTCGTTAAACCCTAAAAAATAAGGGTTTAACGAAAATTAAACCTCTACTTTTTACACAATCTTCAATTCGTACCCTAATTTTCGTTAATCACTCCAAATTTATTTTAGTCTTTGAATTTTGACAATACCAATTGATTAAAAATACCAATTGATTAAAAAATATCAATTGATTAACAATACCAATTGATTAAAAAAAATGAATAATTATGCACGATATTTTTAATTATTTAACAAACAATACCTATTAATTAAAAAAGAATGAATAATTAATTTTAAAAAATGAATAATTATGCAAGATATTTTTTATTATTTAACGAACACCTCTTGATTAAAAAAGAATGAATAATTAATTAAAAAAGAATGAATTATGCACGAATATTTTTAATTATTTAACGAACAATACCCTAAACCCTATAGTTAAACCCTATAATTATAGGGTTTAACAAACAATAGGGTATTGTTCGTTAAACCCTTAAAATTGAGGCTTAACGAACAATACCCTATTGTTCGTTAAACCCTATAATTCAATCCTAATTTAACTAAATTCAATCCTAATTCACAAACAATCCTAATTTAAATCATCGAATTGTTTCCATGTTATTTTAAAATGATCATAACACTTGCATTTTTATCTTAAAGGAAATTATAGAATTGTTCCCATGTTATTTGCAGACTAGGTCCCAACGTAACACATTCCGTTAATTTTTGTGGTATTTTTAGTCAATAATGTGTAACGTTGATTTTTGAGGAAAAATTTGGTACATGGAGTTTTGTTTTAGGGAAAGATATTTCTCTTCACGTTTATTGAGGGAATAATTTGGTGAATATATATGTTTTAGCTCTGAGCCATACACTTGTTAAACCCTCACAGTCTTCATCATCCCCACACTGATAAGTGTCGTTTTTCACGTATTTTTGCGTATGTTTATGTATTCATGTGAATATGTTTAGATACGTTTTTATAGTGATTTCTGATATTATATTATATAAGTTGTATTTGACGTGTTTGTGTTTAGTTTCATGATTTTGATGAGAAAAGTGCAAGTTTCAAGTGTAATTGATGATCAAGGAAGGAATCACAGAAAAACGAGAAAGAATAGAAGTGAAATACGAGATCGCGTAGAAGAGTAGGTGGCGTACGATCTGGTCGTGCCATGTAGCACGACCGTGCGCCATTATACAGTGACGGGGGACGACCGTACTGTGGGGCACTGTCAACTCTGTGCATCAGCCAGTGACCTCTTGGTAGGGCACGGTTGACCGTGTTGTAGGGCACGACCGTGCCCGGGTGAACAGGAACTCGTAGAAAGTCAGTTTTCTTGGATAATCTTCACCTGTTACTTCACTTGGAAGACTCCCAAAGCCATATAAATACTCAATATGAAGAGAGAGCAATAGGATATATAGAGAAAAATTCAGAGAGAGATTCATAGAGAAGAACACGATAGTCTGAGAAGCATCGCGAGGATTTGAAGAAGAATTCAAGAAGATCGAGGAATCGCGAGATCGTCTAATAGAGTTTTTTTTTATCTTTTCTTCTTTTGTTAGATATTAGTAGATATGATATTTCCAATTTTGTTTATGAGTTTGTTTATCATCATATCTAGCTAATTTTCTAGGGTTTCTAGGGCTTGTTAGTAATTTAATTCGAATCTTGATGGATCTTTAATTTCAATTCAAAGTTCATGATTGTTTATCCTATTTGTGTGTTTATGAATTGGTTGCTTGTTTGATTGTCCGGCTGGTAATTGAACATGTTTTAGTAATTAGATCAAAATTCGGGAGATGAGATTTAATTATGGAAGAATAAACACATGATACATAAAAAGACTTAGATCGGGAGATTAAAGAATTTATGTGATGAGAAATCAATCTTAGGTGCTTTTGGAAGTTGTTATGTTTCAATCAGATTGAGTAGGGATATCTCTGGTGGCATAATAATCAACCGGTTAACTGATTCGGGAGAGCTGTTAATTCGACATATGTGATTGCTTATATAGGATGATTGATTAATGAACTTGAATTGGTTAAAGTGATATTTGATGAGAATTAGATGAAAGCATATCCTAGAACCTGTCTTAGATATCTGTTATTCTTGAGTGAATTTATCTGTGTAATTACTTTTCTATTGAATTAATCTGCAATCAAGGTGATTTGATTTTCCTAGATAAAACTGAAAATTGAATTTGAGTAGTTAGTTATTGCCTAGATAGTCAGTCTCTGTGGGATCGACCTTACTCACCACTTCTACACCCTACACCGTACACTTGCGGGAGTAGCTAAAAGAAATTAGTGAACACACACCACAAAATAATTATTGTTTAAAATAACTTATCTAAAAGCACCATAATTTAACCACAAATCTAACAAAATATATCCGAAACTAATTTAGATGAATCGAAAAATTAATATTATTGAATAGATTTAAAATATACAAAATAAAATCTGTAGTTGTTCAAATAAATGATGAAAAAAAATCATCAAATACAGTCTCAAAATCGTTTAAATAAATCTAGAAGTATGAAATAAAAAAATAAAATTATTTAACACCTATTTAGTTAAATATAAAACTATCAAAATTGTCACGCCCCATTTTCGTACTTAAAATATCAGAGTTTTCTTGTGGGCGTGCAGGAAGAAAGGGAAAAAGAGACGTACGTTTAAAGGTTTCAGATATACCAAAGAATAAAGGATTTAAAACATCTGAAACAGAAACCTCGGAGAATCGTTAAATATACAAATTTACATGTTTAAAAACATAACAGCGGAAAATACATCAGCATCCATAACATAGAAGAAGTACAGTATAACTTTACAAACGATCAACATAGTTTTAAAAGACAAAACCGAAAAGACAAAAAGGGAAAAAAGACACAGCTGATAAGACACCCCTCTCTCTACGCTTCTCCACTTTCATTATTTCCTGTAACGTGAATACACGTGGGGTGAGTGCGTGGAATACACTCGTGGGAGTAATTTCCGCCAATCCAAATACCATTAGGTGCGGGTGTAACTCGTCTTACCCTATATAACGGTCTAATATACCGTTGGTGCATTTTATGGACCACCAATCATTCTATGTGTTTTTTACGAACCATTAGTCCCTCCGAAATATGAATGTGGATCTTAGTCTTTTCACAGTATAATAGTATGAACACAGTGTTCACTGTATATAAGCACAACACATAGGATTCAACAATTCATATATCAATTACGGAAAATAATAAACATATAGAGATTAGAAGTTACTCCCACCTTGTTCGGTGGTTAACCACGTGTAAAGCAGAATAACAAGTTTTAGAGTGTTTGTTTCGATTAAGAGCCTACACATATAAAGAGGTTTCTTAGATCCATATTACTTTAATTACGTATACATTAATTATATAAACTCTCGAAGAAGAAGAAATGATAGGGAAAAAGAGACTAAATGAAACGAAATGAAAGTTTTAAAGATCAAGGATGAAGAAACGAGTGTGGAAGGTTAAACATGTGATCATAAGGTGAAAATGGAAAGATTAGAGTTTGAACGGAAGAAAAATGGGCTTAAATGGAGGAAAAACGAGCTCAAACGGAGTGTTTAAAGGTGTAGGGGCGTTTTCGTAATTATCAAAAAAGGGTTGACTTTGATCGAGACCCCTGACTCCCGACCGACGACTTTCTGTCGTCGGCGATACGACGCACACACACACACAACACGGACTTGCCGTGCAAAACACACGCACAGACGACACCCAATGCGTACACAGCGCATTCGTCGTCTGCCCGGAGCGTGCACAACGCGTCTCGACACTACCCGACGTGCACACAGCATGCCTCGGCCTCCCCTGGCATGCGCACAACGCACATACTTGGCATCTAACGCCCCCGGCGTGCGCGTGCCTAGCAACCCGGCGCAACCTGCGCACCCTACACACACACATAAAAACTCACGCATAGCCCATGACCGGCGACGTCCAGTCGCCGACGACACCCCCAAACTCCGGTGCCACCTCTCCTCGGAGCACCCCGACATGGCGTCGCCCCTCATGGCGGCACCACCTCATGCACAACATACACACATCTAAACACACGCACACACAGACCCGTTGCCGGCGACCCCTTACATATACACACACACACCGGCGTACCTCGCGCTGGCCGTACACCCATCCCCCAAGCACGGCAGTGCTGTACAGCGCCGCCCACAACACACACACATAGCAGCACACATGCTGCATAACCACATGGCCACGGCGCTGCCGCTCATGGCGGCACCACCCAACACACACCCGACCACATAGCAACTACGACAACAAGTAAGGTCCGACTAGAGAGAGAGAAACGGAGATGAAGAGAGGAGCCGGGGAGGGAGAGAGAGGAAGAGAGGAGAGAAAGAAAAGAGGGTTTTCCAACGTTTGATCAGTCGTTTCCCGGTGAAGGAAATGTCGGAATGTAAAACCGAGCCTGAATTTGGAACGGACTCGTCAAAAGTTATAAGAGTTGTAAAAATCGGTCAAAGTTGAGAAAAAAGATTCCAGTGCCGGCGCCGCGACGGTCGCCGACCGAAAAAAAATCAACAGAGAGAAAAGAGAAAAAAAATATCTTACTTTTTTGACTTTTTGTTCGAATTATTACTTTTTATGATTCGTTTCGTATTATATATACACTTTTTCAAAATATCTTACTTTTTACAAAATATCTTACTTTTTATAAAATTTCTTATCTTTTTACTTTTTGATCGAAAATATCTCTTTTTCGATTCTTCGTGTTTTGAGCTACGGGTCTCCGATTGACCTCATTTTCATTTCTATCTTTTCGATTTTCGATTACGAACCATTTGATAAAATATAACCTATGCTTCTTGATTTAATTATACAATAGATTATTTAATCATGTATTATATTGTTTTTCTGAAACGCATGTAATTAAATCAAATAATTAGGGGTTTAAATATTTAATTCGTCAATTATGCATCATTTTGTCCTGGGCGTTACATCCCTTACCCCTTAAAAGAATTTTGTCCTTGAAATTTAGATGTGTACCTAAAGACGGCAAAATTGACTATTTTGCTAAAATCTCGTCCTCGTATCTTCATGTTTCTCATTTCTTTCCATGGTAACTCCATTGGACTTCCACTAGAATCATATTTCGATTCCTTTACTTCCTTGATTGATCACGTGGCTTGTATCAAATACGTATTTCCATAGCATGGATACGTAGAAGATGTTGTGTATACCGGCAAAATCCGACAGCAAGGCTAAACGATATGCGACTTATCTAATCTGTTCCAAAATCTCGAAAGGTCTCACGTACCTTGGTCTTAACTTTCCTTTTTTTCCAAAACGATAGACTCGTTTAGAAAAACTTTATCTCCCACATCGAACTTCAGCTCTCTGATTCTCTTATCTGCATATGACTTTTGTCGGTCTTGAGCCTCTAAGATAGTATTTGCAACAGGCCCAGCCCAGTCCAGCCATATAATATTAGGCCCAATACTATCAGAACAAGAACACGGGCCCTAAATCCATGGCTACTCATATTGATTTGACTTCCCCTTTGAATAAGAGTTCCATTTATCGCCAAAGTGAAACCTTCTGTCTTTTCATAATTCATACGAGTCTTCATCTTTGTTAGAAAAAATTATCTTTCTCTTGAGCTTCAATTCTGCTCGTGAGTTTTCAGCTGTCTTGACACGTAGGCTACTACTTTCCCTTATTATATCTGAACACACTCCAAGCCTTATTTGGATGCATCACTATAAATTATGAACTCTTCCATTATATCTGGAACAGTTAGAATCGGTACCTCCATCAATTTTTTCTTCACCACTTGGAAGCTACGTTCGTACTGTTCAGTCTACTGAAACTTCACATCCTTCCTTATCAAAAGGGTCATGAGAGTGGCAATCTTTGAAAACACACTTGCATCTCTCAGCTGATCAAATAGATCTTCAATTCGAGGCAGAAGATATTTGTTCTTGATGGCTCACTTATTCAGCTCCCGATAGTTGATGTATATCTGAAAGCTTCCTTCCGTCTTCTTCATAAAGAGTACTGGAGCTCCCCAAAGTGATACTCTTAGACGAATGAATCCTTTGTCTAAAAGTTCTTGTAGTTGAAGAATCCTTTGGTGTCATCCGATACGGTGTTTTTGATACTGGTGCCGATCTTGGTATGAGATCAATCTCAAATGCAATCTGTCGATTTGGTGGAGGATCGGGTGGATCTTTCGGAAAAACATCTATATACTTTCTCATGACAGACATCTTCTCAACGAGACTCATTTCTTATTTGAAATTCATCATGTTCACTACCCAAGCCTTACAATCTCCTTTGATGAGCATCTTGGTTACCTTCATAATCGATATGACTCTCGGGTTGACTTCAACTCGCGTTCTATAAAACATGAACACCTTGTCTTCAGGTATCAAAAAGATATGATCCTTCTTGCATGGCACTTAATCGTTGCGTGATTTGCCTTAAACCAATCCATTTCCAAAATCACATCGAAGTCCTTAATCTCTAACGCATACAAATCGGCTAAAAGAATTCTACTCCCAAACGCGATTCTTAGACCTAGACAAAGGTGTTTCGTTCGTATCGTCCTTCCCGATGGGATACTAATTTCTAAGTTTTCAGTGACCATCCTACCGTTCTCACACTTAATAAGTCACATAACTCGACAGAGACAAAGAATGGGTTGCCTCTATATCTAATAAAACGAGAGAAGAGGTATCGCATACTATTAACATACATTTCGTGGTCTTCGATCCCTCGACAGCCTCTGAGCAAGTGAGGGTGAACGCTCGAGCCTGGCCTACTCCTAGCTTTAGCCTTTGTGTTGCAGCTACTGAATTTTTAATCTTCTAGCAGTCGCGCGCTATATGTCCAGATTCTCCATACTTATAGGAATTTTGGGTTCTATGAAGGCAAGGTTCCACATGCGACTTTCCACACTTGGAATATGAGTTCCTCAGCTTAGGGGTAGGGAGGAATGGAGCATTATTGGTCCTTGTGCACTTGTTCTGATAGAAGTTCAAACTCGGACCAATCCATTTCTTTTTTCCTGATCTCACTATGATCTTCTCGAGCGATGCAACATCCAAGCGTAGACAAGAAACAACTTCCTGAGCTCTCTCTACAACTTCAGCATATGTCATGGTTTCCTAACTAGTCAAAATGGAGTTGATCTCCGGATGAAGGCCTCTTCCGAAACATTGGGCCTTCTTAGAATCGGTGTCCACCAAATAAGACACATACCTACTCAGTCGATTGAATTTCCTCTCATACTCTTCAACGGAGGTGGTTCCTTGACGAATATGTATGAAATCTGCTTTCTTTTGGTCACGGTACGACTGAGGTAGAAAATTTTGTCTAACCACCTCTTTGAAGACTCCCCAAGACATAACACTCTTATGTTCCGATGATATAGTCCTTTCGTATGACTCCTACCAGTAGTTGGCTTCTTCGATGAGTTGTAACACGACACAGGAAATCTTCTGCTCTTCTGTGCATGCCAGATGTCCAAAAAGTCGATCCAACCACCTTAGCCACTCTTCAGCTTCGATCGATTCTACCTTTCCGTTGAAGGTCGGTGGATTGAAACGTCGGAACTACTCAATTATTAAGTTCGTCTTGTTCCTCGATGATGGAGGCGGCGCATCTTGGGTGATCTCCAAATGTCGAGCCAAGTCCCTCTGTACGGACACCAAGTTTCCCCTCATGCTATCCACATCGTGTTCTGGCGGGTTTTCCGTTGGCGACTTACCCCTTCGTGGTTGACATCAAGACATAATTCTAAAGACAACATACGAAAACTAACTCTTATCATCTACCCACATAACCCGATAATATATATAACAACAGATAAACAAATAATGAGTACATGGTACAGATCCACATTCATTTTATTAAATTTCGTGATGTAAGAGAGAAGTGCATAGGGAGGGGTGTTTATCCGTCATGTAGGATAACATGTACCCAACATGCATATACCAACCATATAAGCACATCATAAGTAAAACATCATGAAACATATCACAGACATCCACACATGGTCCCCATAGACCTCAAGTATTAAACCAACTTTACGTATTACACCCACGAACTAGAAAAACACACCCATTAGCTCACCCTTTTGTAAAAAAAGGGGTCCATGGTAGTCTCAACTATCAGTCACACGACATCTACTCTTACGAACGGCCATTTATGCACACGAGCTCACACTGCTGCAGTCAACGACCCTTGTGGTGGCGGCCAAGAGCAATATGTCGATTGTAGTGACGTCAAAAGGATTTTAAAAGATCTTTTCTCGATAAAACACGTTTGAAAAGAAAAACGAGATTGAGCAGAGCCCTATAAAGGGTAGGAATTTGCTCTGATACCATATTGTCACGCCCTGTTTTCGTACTTAAAATATCAGAGTTTTCTTGTGGACGTGTAGGAAGAAAGGGGAAAAGAGACGTACGTTTGAAAGGTTTCAGATATACCAAAAGAATAAATGATTTAAAACATCTGAAATAGAAACCTCGGAAAATCGTTAAATATACAAATTTACATGTTTAAAAACATAACAGCGGAAAATACATCTGGATCCATACCATAGAAGAAGTACAATATAGCTTTACAAACGATCAACATAGTTTTAAAAAACAAAATCGGAAAGATAAAAAGGAAAAAAGGACACAGCTGATAAGGCGCCCCTCTCTATGCTTCTCCACTTTCATTATTTCCTGTAACCATAGTCTAAAATATCGCGATATTTCGGTGATTTATCACCGAAATATTGCCAAAATTGCACTGCCGATACATAAATGCATTGACATTTTTTTTCGTCAAAAAATCGGTGAAAAATCGACTATTTTTCGAAAAAAAATCAGTGATTTTTCGGCAAAAAAATATTTTCGATCAAAATATCGTGATATATCGTGATATTTTGGATTACTGTTCATGCGCGTACTATTCACGTGCCTGCTTTCTTTTTTTTTTCTTTTCTTTTTTTCCTGCTGATTTCTTTTCCTTTTTTCTTTATATTTTTTCCTTTTTTTTTTTTTTTCCCTTTTCATTATGAATTCAATTTAAGTGAATTTTTTTTTATTATGAATCTTTTTATGGTGTATTTGGAGGATATCTATTAAAATCGAGTTATTTATCTCTCTTTTTATATATCTATATTTTTGTATATGAGTGATTAGTAGAGCAAACAATTACTTTAAACAAATTTAGTTAAATTGTTTAAAATAAATTAGTACACTAGCATTTAGGTTCTCTCATAATTTAATTAAGTTTAGTTAATTTTTTGAAATTTAATAAAAGGTTTATGATGTATATAATATTAATGTATTTCTATATTTATTTTAAATATATCATTTTATTTGAAATTTAAGTTCAATATATGTATTAATGTTACTTATAATATTATATAAAGTACTAGATATTTTTTTCAATTTTTTTTACAAATTTTTAAAAAAATTTACGTAAAAAACCGATATATCCATCGATATCGATATATCTGTAAAATCAAGGTACCGATATATTCGTCGATACCAATATTTTAGTCCTTGCCTGTAACGTGAATACACGTGGGGGGTGAGTGCGTGGAATACACTCGTGGGAGTAATTTCCGTATTTGAAAGTTCATTTAACAGTTAATATGTTCAAACGTATACAAGCAGTTTAAACAAATCAAACATATATAAATTCGGCAATTAAGCACAACACATAAAAAACATAGCACATAAATACCATTAGGTGCGGGTATAACCCGTCTTACCCTATATAACGGTCTTATATACCGTTGGTGCATTTTATGGACCATTAATCCAAAAACCCATTAGGTGCGGGTGTAACCCGTGTTATCCTATATAACGGTCTTATATACCGTTGGTGCATTTTATGGACCACCAATCCAAATACCATTAGGTGCGGGTGTAATCCGTTATACCCTATATAACGATCTAATATACCATTGGTGCATTTTATAGACCACCAATCCAAATACTATTAGGTGTGGATGTAACCCGTCTTATCCTATATAACGGTCTAATATACCGTTGGTGCATTTTATGGACCACCAATTCTTTCATGTGTTTTTTACAGACCATTAGTCCCTCCGAGATATGAATGTGGATCTTAGTCCTTTCCCAGTATAATAGTATGAACAAAGTATTCACAACATATAATCACCGCACATAGGATTCAACAATTCATATATCAATTACAGAAAATAATAAACATATAGAGAATAGAAGTTACCCCCATCTTGTTCGGTGGTTAACCACGTGTAAAACAGAATAACAAGTTTTAGAGTGTTTGTTCCGATTGAAAGCCTACACATGTGAAGAGGTTTTTTAGATCCATATTACCTTAATTATGTAAACATTAATTATATAAACTCTCTCGAAGAAGAAACTATAGGGAAAACGAGACGAAACGAAACAAAACGAAAGCTTTAAAGATCAAGGATGAAGAAACGAGTGTGTAAGGTTAAACATGTGATCATAAGATTAAAAGGAAAAGATTAGAGTTTGAACGGAAGAAAAACGGACTTAAATGGAGGAAAAACAAGCTCAAACAGAGCATTTAAAGGTGTAGGGGAGTTTTCGTAATTATCAAAAAAGGGTTGACTTTGACCGAGACCCCCAATTCCCGGCCGACGACTTCCCGTCGTCGGCGATACGACGCACACACACACGACACGAACCCGGCGCACGCGGCCGAGGCACAACCTCATCCCGACTCGCGCGTGTGCCTAGTAACCCGGCGCAACCTGCGCGCCTTACACACACAGAAACTCACGCACAGCCTACGGCCGGCGACACCCCCTACTCCGGCGCCACCTCCCCCGGAGCACCCCGACACGGCGCCGTCCCTCACGGCAGTGCCACCTCACACACAACACATACACATCTAAACACACACACACCCACCTAAACACATGCACACACAGACCCATTGTCGACGACCTCCCGTTGCCGGCGACCCCTCACACATACACACACATGTCGGCGCACCTTGCACCGGCTGCACACTCATCCCCGAGCACGGTGGCGCTGCACAGCACCGCCCACAACATACACAACAACACACACGCTGCACAACCACACGGCCACAGCGCCGCCACCCAACACACGCCCGACCACATAGCAGCTACGACAGTAGGTAAGGTCCAATGAGAGAGAGAGAAACGGGGAGGAAAAGAGCAGCCGGGGAGAGAGAGAGGAAGAGAGGAGAGAGAAAGAAAAGAGGGTTTTCCGACATTTGATCGGCCGTTTCCTTGCGAAGAAAATGTCGAAATGTAAAATCGAGCTCGGATTTGGAACGGGCTCGTCGAAAGCTATAAGAGGTGTGAAAATTAGCCGAAGTCGAGAAAAAAGATTCCGGCGCCGGTGCGGCGGCCGCCGGCCGGAAAAAAATCAACAGAGAGAGAAGAAAAAAAAATATCTTACGTTTTTTTGACTGTTCGTTCGAATTATTACTTTTTACGATTCATTTCGTATTATATATACATTTTTTCAAAATATCTTACTTTTTACAAAATATCTTACTTTTTATAAAATATTTTATTTTCTTACTTTTTCATCGAAAATATCTCTTTTTCGATTCTTCGTATTCTTCGTGTTTTGAGCTACGGGTCTCCGATTGACTTCATTTTCATTTCTATCTTTTCGATTTTCGATTACGAACTCTTTGATAAAATATAACCTATACTTCTTGATTTAATTATACAATCGATTATTTAATCATGTATTATATTGTTTTTCTGAAACGCACATAATTAAATCAAATAATTAAGGGTTTAAATATTTAATTCGTTAATTATGCATCGTTTTGTCCTAAACGTTACAAAAATAATTTATTAGACAAAACACCAATTAGTTTGGAGAGAAATAAGAAAGGGCAAAAGTGCAATTGAGGCATGATAAGACAATATGATAAAGTTTATTAAAATCAAGGCTACTAATTTTCTTCCTAATACTATCTTTCTGCGCCTCCCAATTCACAGATACACAGAATCAGTGAGATATATAAATGCTCATCAAATATTATTACGTCACGCATGATTCATGCACCAAATTTGCTCCCTTTCATCCTCATTAAAGCACCAAAACATATTTTCTCACAAATATTTTTGGTGAGATGAAACCCAAAATCCAAATTCAATTTTAATTTTGTGGGCTATGAAATTGTTGAATCATCTCATGAAATTAGATTTTTCGAAAAGATTAATTAGTACTTCTTTTCATTGACCATTTTAGAGGAAAAATACTCAAAATTAGAATATCCTCTTGTAAAAACAGATATCACCACTTTAAGTCCAAACCATCGATATTATTTTATCTTATAAGGGTATCTAATGTTTAATTTATTTTAGTTATCAAAATTAATACTAATTGGTTATAAGATTTAAAGATATATAAGTTACCAGGGTATTTTATGCCTTAAAGTTTGGTATTTAAAATAATAAAAATTAATACTTAACTGTACCAATTACAAAATACAAAACAACTCAAGTACTGGTTGTGCAATATTTATATGGATTAAATAAATTAGATGATACATTTGAGTGACGGAGCTTTTATAATGAAATCAACGCAACTAATTTTCTTCCTACTAAAATTCTTCTGCGCGTCATTTTAATAGCTCGTGTGGGACTCACAAAGACTTTGAAACGAGGTATTGATAGTTTGCAGGATAATACTGTAAAAATATTGATATATTTGATACTCTATCAGATAATATCGACATAGATATTTTTATATTATCATATAATATATATTGATAGTTCATATCTTATTTTCATGTTTGATTACTATTACTTAAATGTATAATATGTTGAAAGTATATAAAAAGAATGAAAATAAAAGTTTTGTATTCAATTAAATATTTTATCAAATATCATGACTAACGAATACAAGATAGACGAGACGATCATGCAGTTAATAAACTAATAATTTAAAATTTTACACACTAAATTTTAATTATAATTTTTCAATTGACACATCAACATTATTTGAGAGACACATCACCTATTAGAAGAGAATGAAATTACGGTTGATAGAGTATTGAGCACATTAAATTTTTGAATCTTAATTTGACATTTTACAATCTTTCAACCAGCTCTTTGATTGACAAGATTTATCTCTTAATTTGATAATTTACAATATTTCATGCCATTTGATTGATAAAATTTATCTTTCATAACTCGTATTGATAATTGACCTATCTTTCTAGGCCTGAATCAATAAAATCTCTTATTATTATTTTTTTAAGAATGTAATCGAACTATTAAGTATTTGAGTTTGGTTTGTTTATTTATTGAACTCGAGTCTAATTTATTGAATACTTTCATTGCCCAACGAATTTAAATAAATGTAAATAATAAATATATTATATATCAACTCGTTAAAAAAACTAATCACATATTCTAAAAAAATATAACATATATAATTTAATTGTAAAATATCTATAATTACATATTTATATATTTATCGTAACTAAACATATAAAAATTATGTATCGAAATGTCAAATATTAATACTATATTTTATGAATGAGTCATGAGCCTTCTAATATGCTTGCTCACGAACTAACGAGTCAAATAACATCAAGTTTGAGTTTGTTTGTTTGTTTTAACAAATCATAATAAATAATGGATTAGGATTTTTTTATCGAATAGAACTTCAAATAATTTAAGAATGGCTTGGTTCATTTGTATCATTAATTTTTTTCACCAATAGAACTTTTGTGTTTGAAAAAAAAAATGGAGAATTTTTCAGCAGCTCAATGAAATTTCAAAGTTCGTCCCTACAGAAATCCAAACACATGCATTTTTATCCCAAAGAAAAAATAAATTGTAGATTTAGCCCATCTATTTGATAAAATGTATGAACGAGAACAAACCATGTTTCAAAATTTGACTTAATTTTACTAATTCAACAAATCAGCATAATCCTACAACTAAGTCGTAAGCAAATTAAAGTAAATTATAAGGGAAAAATAAAACATTACCAAACTCGGATCCGAAGGGTTCTAAATTACATTCTTATATCATTAATAGGATATTAGTACTAGAGTTGGTCTTGTGTGTATTTGGTGTACATGCAATCCGGGTCGACTCAGTTTTTGACCCGAATCCGCGTGTTTTTGAATTTTGTTTTTTTTTTGCTTCAGGTTGTGACCTTTATGTTGTAAATGTGTGACTTTTATGTTATAAATATGTGACCTTTATATACAACTATCATGACTTTTATGTACTGTAACTAAGAAAAAAAATGAAGATTTTCAATATAATTTGAACTGTACACCTTTATGTGATATCAATGCGATCTTTATGTTATATTATATCACCTTTATGTATAAATATTCTGACCTTTATATAATATATAAAGATGCATAAACGTCAGAATATTTGTACATAAAGGTGACATAATATAATATAAATGTCACATTGATATCACATAAAGGTACATAGTACAAATTGTGTTGAAAATCTTCATTTTTTTCCTAAGTTACAGTGCATAAAGGTAGGGATAGTTGTACATAAAGGTCACACATTTATAACGTAAATGTCACACATTTATAACATAAAAGTCAAGACAAAAATTTGAAAAATAAAAAATAAAAAAAAATGAAAAACTCGTGGATCCGGGTTGGATCGACCCGGATTGCATGGATCTTAGATCCATACACCTGGTGCACAGGAGTTTTTGTGTTAGTACTAAATTGTTTATTATCCTAAATTAATTGACCAAATCAAGCATTTGATCAATTCTTACTATTGACCGATTATGGACGACGTTGTTCCACATGAGTTAAGTAATATCATTAAGTTTTGTGAAAATATTAAAATAGCCACCCGTGATGGATTTCAAAGTCTCCATAAAACAACCATATCAAAAGCTTCATTTTCATAGCTCGTACGGGGCTATCAAATACTTAGAAATAAGGTCTTTTTATATTTTTTTAACCTCACCAACTTTTGTGTGTTTGAAAAAAAAAATAAAATAAAATTGGAGGAGATGTTTTTAGCAGGGGAAATTTCAGAATCAGTCCCTACAAGTTCAAACACTTGCATTTGTATCCGAAAGAACAAATAAATTGCAGATTTAGTCCCAATATAAGACATTCCATTAAATTTAGCTGCACTTTTGATCCCAAATATGTAAAGTTGAATAATTGGTACATAAAGCCTAGTTGGAGGGAAATTAGGCAACAAGAGATGAGAGTGCAGGAAGAGATTTCCGAGGCTAAGGAGCCTCTTTTACCTCCTGCTAAACCATTGTCACCGGCCTGTCGTTTAGTAATTGATATTGGCTGTTTTTCAGGTAAACCACCAGTGCTGCTCCTTCTAGTCACAGGAACTGACACGCTACTCATAGTTGGTTTAGTCAATGGTGATCTTATCTCATTTGTACTAGAGTCTGTACTAGCGCCATATTTAGCTTCGGTTTTTCTTTTAGAAGTACCACCCATACCAGTGCTTTTAAGTGGAGCCGTGGAATTAGAGACTTTCTTTGCACTTTCAAAGCTAGTTTCTTCCCTCAACTCTGTCACTGAATCATCAGCATCGGACTGTTTTGGTTCAGCATGGGATCCTCAACTGATTGGGCCAATGGAACATCCATTGGGAAATGTACCCAATCTTCAAAGGACTGAAACAATATTTGATAACGATCACCAAATAAAAACAGACTTCCAAGAAAAAATATTTCAAATTTCAGCAGTCTTTATGCTGGACCGCTTTAGTTTCCAACATGAACTAATTTTAAAAGTAAATGAGTGCACTATGCCTCGTATTATCTTGTTAACTTCTAGCATCATAATGTCGAAAAGCGATTTTCTTGAATTCAATAAATCATAAATTTCTATAACTAAAGAAACAAAATAGAAAGAATAAAACAAATCATGAGCATACAAAGCATGTGGATTGTAAAACTGCAGTACCTATGTTTATGTTGAAAAATTGTCTGCTGCAGGGTCATAGTTATTGTGCCAGTCTAATTTTCAAGCTCTCGAACTTTTGTTTTCCCATCAGCAACTCACTTCAAGAAAATTAAATGAGAACAATAAAAAGTGTGAATAACATGGAAAGTACTACACGTTAATAAAGAACCTTTCAAGAATTACTAGAATACAGAGTACACTAACTTCAATCAATCAATTACAAAAAAAACTTTTACATGCATAAATTGCAAATACACCTCTTGAGTTCTTGAATTACAACACTCTTGCTCCTAGCCAACTAAATTAAATCCAAATAAGCCAAGAAATGCAGCAAAATTGAAACACTGAAGTTTCTGTAGAAACCAACATAATTCAGCCCAAGAACTAAAAACAGATCAACAAATGAGAAGAACAACAAAGCCATTTTAGGATTTGAATTCTTGAGTCTAAATCCACATTAATTTCTCTTGTATAAATAAAATTTTCACTTGAAAGAAAAAACTACATTGAAATTACTACTTTTTTCACTTTTCTCTTGAGAGAATTTGGTACTTGCAATGCCCTTTTTAGTAGGAAATACACTCCGAAATCAGAATATCTTCTTGTAGAAATGAACATCACCACTTTTCTCATCTTCCATTGTTAATGTTTTCAATTTAGATGTACAGGGTGCACTCAACATAGAGTATCATCACATTATGTACAACATATGATATAGATATCTTGGTGGGGATGTTTATAGTTCCGGAATCTTGTTGATGGAAATATTTTTATCCCAAAGCAAAATATTATTTTCAGATTTAATCGCAATGTAATACATTCCGTAAATTTTGTAGCAGTTTTGGTCCGAAATATGCGAAGTTGGTTACTGGGGAAATAATTGGTACGTGGGAGTCTAGTTGGAAGGCAATCAGCACTTTTCGCTATTTTTTGAGAAATATTGGTACTTGCAACACCCTTTTTAGAGGGGAAAATACTCAAAAGTTAGAAGAGAGAATATTATTATGTAAGATCCAATTTTGGTGATTTTTTTATTTTTATTTTTCAAATTTTTTATTTTTTTCCAATTTCAATCTGTTTTGATCGGAAATTTTTTCGTAGTGATGTGGCTATTGGAATTGTTTACATTAATATCCAATTAATTAACAAAAAATTAAGCTTTTGTGACACTTTTTACTACCCATCAAATATAAATAAAAACATATTAATGAGCATTAAAAAAAAAAAAATTGTAAATTAGAAAAAATGAAAAACAAAAAAAATTTGATCCTTCATCCTCCATTCTCCACTGCTCCGGCGCCGGCACACCGCCGTTGCCGGAGAGTCTCCTCAAAAATGGCCGCAAATTCCTCCCCCGAAGTTCTCCTTATCTCCAACGCACAACCCTATATTACTAGTGGAAAACTTTGTTAATCAATCCTAAGATGGTTAGATGGATAACTCGAGAAGAAGGATTTGAGAAATTCTCAGTAATTTGAACAATTTATGAACCTGCAGTTGCTATTTCTATTTATTTGATGGAAGAAAATCAAGATTGCTATGGCGATTTTAGGATTAGGGATTGGGGTCTTGTAATTGAGAATTTCTTTTTAAGGATTAGGGTTCTACTACTCGATTTAGGGTTGAGGGAAAATGAGTTTTTGTTTTATAATTTTATTAAATGACTAAGAATTTTTTCCGGCAACGGTGGTGTGGTGGCGTAGGCTAGTCGGAGTAAAATAATGAGTCAGGGAATGAGTTGTTTGCAAATTTTATTCTACATTATACATTGAGCAGCCCAACCATTTGATAAAATGCCTGAACGAGAATGAACTCCTTGTTTCGTATTTTCTTTTTCTACTTCTTTCGTTTTCATCCTTAATTAACAACAGGAGATGATGGGCATAGCTGAAGTGATAACCAATGATGAAATTTCAATTTGCATCTCAAACAAAAATGACAACCAATAACGGACAAAATTAATCTAATCACCATCACTTAATGTGAAACAACGAATTGTTGGAATGTTAGAAGAGATGAAATTAAGTCAGTCAAGTGTACATCATCATTAAATTAATTGCCTGAAAGACTACCAAGTATCAACTGTCCCTTTCTTATCTATGTATCTTCCTACTACCAGTAATGCAATGCAGATTGTTGATGATGAAAGTTGGTTGACATCAACTATTGGACTAGCTCTGGAATGTCCCAAAGTTTGTGATTCATGTATAAATTAAGCAAAATAATATGTATTAACTCAATATGAAACAAAATTACAATCCAATCCAAATGATAATTATAACTCAGTTACACCTTAACATTAAAGATTATTTGTTTTCAAAATAGTTTCAAAATAAATATAATATAGTATTATCTCTGACTTCGTCTATGGCCGGCAGCATCCTAATGTACCCGGGATCCAAATGCAGCACCCGCTGTACCCGTTGCCCGTTGGAGGGACGAGTGCCCTACCTCCTGTCAAAAAGTGGAGCAACTAGAGTTATGCAATGATATTTAAATGAGTTCATAAGTTAGATGAGATTGTTATGAGAATATATACATATAAATGTATGTGCCTTACTTTGAGCATATGAAGCTGCAATCTGAGAGCAAAAAACTAAAACAATTAGGAGAAGAGCTAACAAGCTTTCGGAAGAAGCTGCCATATATCTCTGTTAGGTCTGATGAGAAGTGAAATAATGGTGGTGTATTTATATATATGGATATAATAGATGTTATATATATGGATATAATAGATGTTATATATATGGAGCTGTATTTTCAAAGAAGTTTAATGAAGTCAACGCAACTAATTTTCATCCTAATACTATTCTTCTGCGCCTCATTTTTCAAATTTCATAGCTCGTGGGGGGCTCAGAAAGACTTTGAAATAAGTTATCGATGGTTTGTAAAGATACTGAAATCGTTGTACAGATATCTTCACAATATCATGTAATATATATAACAACTATATTGATAAATTCGCACAATATTTTCATAATTGATTACTATTGCTTAAATGTATTTAATTGTAATTGGTGTATGGAAATATATAAAAATAATAATAATAAATTTTGCATTCAATTAAGTATTTTATGAAATGTCATAGGTACAAACACATGATAGACAACCATGTAGTTAATAAAATAACATTTTCAAGTTTCACACCCTAAATTTTAATTTGAACTTTTCAATTGACACATTAGCATATAGAAAAATGTTAACATCATTAAATTTTGAAATTTTAATTTAATAGTTTATAATTTTTCAAGCCATGATTCATGAAATGTAACCGACCTCTTGAATTTGTAAAATCCCTTTTTATTTAGTTTTTTCATCATTTGAACTTTTGTGTGTTTGAAAAAAAGAAATATGGAGAGAAATATTCAGCAGCTCAAGTTCCCACACAAGCTCACATGTGTATTTTTATCCCAAAGAAAACTAATTGCAGATTTAGTCCAAGGTGTCACATTCCATTAAATTTTGGTCCCAAATTATGTAAAATTGATTTTGGAAGGGAATAACTGCTACATGTAGTTAGTACTTTTTTTTCACATTTTTCTAGCGGAAATTGGTGCTTGCAAGTTGTAATTGCAACGTTGTTAAGGTTTTCAATTTACGACAAGAAATCTTCAAAATTATTACTTGTAGCGTCAACGAATATGCAGCAGATTCGGCAATCTAGTCCAAGCGCTTAAAAATAACTCAGGGAAAGACTTGGTACATTACAGTACACATGGAACAGCCCAACTGTTTGATAAAATGTCTGAACGAGAATGAATTATATTTGGAAATTTGCAGCAGTAGTTTATAAACGTGATGGCCCATTTTTCATCATGTTCTTTTCTGTTTTGATCACAACAGAACATATCAAATTGGTCCTTGAAGTTTTGGGCCACAAACTCAAATTTTTATTTGTGGTCGGAATCTTATATAAACAAAAGCCCATAGCAACGAATTTACTGCAACTTTTACACTTCTTCAGTCCGAAAAAAAAACAGTAGACAACGAATAATGGACAAAATTAATCTAATCACCATCGCTGAATGTGAAACAAAGACTACCAACTGCCCTGAAAGCGATATATTCGTCCAAGTCAATGCATATTTCTTTTCTATTTCACTCTTCCTATCAGTTCGAGCCAAAATGCCAAACAAAAAAGGACAAAAAAGCACGAAAATTAATATATAGATGATTACTATCCAGAATGAACAAAATCTTGTTCATTTCAATCTCTAAAACTACAGAAAATGAGAAAAGAGACTGTAATTCTGTTGCTAGAATTTTACTTGAGAATTTGGTTAGTTGCATCTCAAAATACGTCGAATATAGATGAATCATCTCTTATAGCCTTGAGAACAAACATAAATTCCACCATCCTGTCCAGAAACTGGACACAAGAAACCTCTTACTGTGGTTGGATTGGGGTCGTTTGTAGCACGACGAATCCAAGATCAGTGACAGGGTTGAATCTTTCGAGTATGGGTTTAGAAGGAAGCATTTCCAGGGAAATCGGAAACCTCTCATTTCTGAGAATCTTGGATATGAGCAATAACAGTATGACTGGCCCAATACCTGTCGAAATCGGAAAGTTGGAAAGACTGGAGGGTTTATACCTTTCAAGCAATCAGTTAACTGGTGATATTCCGACAAGTCTGTCTCAATGTGGTGAGCTCAAAACATTTGATATGTCCAATAACAATCTCACTGGAAACATTCCATCGGAGTTTGGAAACTTGTCTCAGCTTCAACAACTCTCTTTAAGTAGTAATCTACTCACAGGTACGTATTTTCAACCATAATTATGGTCTTTCCCAGCTACTTCGTCTTCCTTAGAATTTACTCTTGAAGTTTATTATGGTGGATTATATATAGACATTTTTTTTTTGAAAGTTACTTGCAACTAATTGAGGCTTGAATTGCCATCAACCATATCCTGATATTTGATTAATGGTCCAATACTAATAGCTTTGATAGATTTTAAATTTTACATTTTATATGTATTATTAGCGCGCTTTGACAGTTTTCTTCTTCTTTTGCCAATGTGTCTTCCTGTTTTTTGAAAGTAAAAAAAATCAAAATAATTTTCCAACTCATCAAAATTATGACACATCACATAGGTGGCTTAAAATCCAACGAATTCTGGGGGGAGTGCGAGCTAGTCACGCACCAAAATTACACTTGACATTTCTAATTTCCATTAAAACTGTTTGAAATTGGACAATTTTAAAGTTATAATACGACTAAAATTGATATTTTATCTTGACATTATTAGTTTCCGAACAAAGTCTAGTTAACATAACTAAAATTAAATTTACACCATAGTTTAAAAGACCCTTAATCATATTTTTCAAATAAAATCTAAAATTTACAAGTTTTATAATAGCTTATCAACCAAATAATATTTTCTTTTCGATATTCCGTGTTTAAATATCAGATAAATTAAGAAACAGAGAAGGCTAAATACCTCCATTACTTGACATTTCAGGTGAATTACCCTCCACAATCTTCAATATATCTTCTCTACGAACTATTCAACTTGGATTCAACCAAATGCAAGGCACCTTTCCTAATCAAATTTGCAGCCAGCTTGCAACAAATCTCGAAACTTAGAGCTTCACTTCAATCAATTTGGAGGAGATATCCTTTCCTCTCTAATCCATTGTCATTCTCTAAAAACCCTCTCTCTGGGGGTCAACCAGTTCACTGGAAACATCCCAACTGAATTCTGGAACTTATCAGCAATCCAGAGTGTTGGCTTGGGCCGCAATAACTTTACGGGCACTATCCCTTCCTCCATCGCAAACCTGTCGAATTTGGAGATGTTCGACGCTGTTGACAATGGTTTTTATGGACCAATTCCTCCTGAAATCGGACAGGGAAGACTGCCCAGGTTAAATTGGTTTGCTGTTGATAATAACAGACTAAGTGGTGAAGTTCCAGGATCTCTGTTTAATCTTTCGAGTTTACAAGTTCTTTCTCTCGAAGCAAACAATCTAACTGGTGTTCTTCCAGTCTCTCTAGGCAGGGGCCTTCCACTCATTGAATATCTCTTTCTTGACAGGAATAATTTCCATGGAAATATTCCTGATTCTATTACGAATCTTTCCAGGCTCCAAATACTTGACCTTTCTTATAACTCATTCTCTGGAATTATGCCAATAAATCTTGGCAACTTAACCCAACTCCAAAGGCTAAGCTTGGGATACAATCAGCTCACAAATAATCAGTCTGATCCTGAGCAAGACTTCCTCTCTTCCTTGGCAAATTGCCAGTTTCTAGAAGCTATAAATATAGAGTTTAATCCCATAACCGGGGTCCTCCCAAGAGCGTTGGGCTCATCGAATCTATCTTCGTCTCTTCAAAGATTCACCGCCCAGTCTTGTAGGATCATGAGTCCACTACCCGACGAAATCGGGAACTTTACCAACCTGCAGGGGTTAGACCTTGGGTATAATGACTTCACTGGTGAAATTCCAGAGGCATTGGGATATCTAACAAACTTGCAGAAGTTGGATCTCTATGGAAATAAGTGGGAGGGCCAGGTTTTCAATGTCTTATGCCAGCTGAGAAATCTGTATTACGTGGATTTAAGGGAGAATGGTTTCTTCGGACAGATTCCAGAGTGTTTAAGGAACCTGTCAATGCTGACAGAGATCAACTTGGCTTACAATGCATTCAATTCCAGCATTCCATCAGCCTTTTGGTCTCACGAGGGGATTGCAAAGGCCAACTTCTCTAACAATATGCTTGATGGTTCATTGTCTCCGGAAATTGGCAATATGCAGAGTCTGAGAGAGTTGGATCTATCTGGAAATCACATATCTGGAGAAATCCCAACTGATGTTTCAAAGCTTCAGAATCTAGTACATCTGTCATTGTCAAACAACAATCTAAGTGGCCCGATAAATGGATCTCTTGCGGATTTGAGAGCTTTGCAATACTTGGATTTGTCCCAGAACAATTTATCTGGTCTGATTCCCAAGAGATTGGAGGCACTTGCATTTCTTACTTATTTCAATGTCTCATTCAATGAGCTTAGTGGCCAAATTCCAGAGGGAGGGCCTTTTGCCAACTTCACCCCTGAGTTTTTCATAGGTAATAATGGTCTGTGTGGAGAGCCTCGATTTGAAGTGGCGGCCTGCAAAAGCAATAAGCCTAGTTCTTCAAGCAAAACCAAACTTTTAAAATACATACTACCAGCTATAGCTTCAGTGTTTCTTGTAGCCCTTTTCCTCATCTTGATTCTGAGAAATCGCCGTGTAAAGTCATCTTCATCATCTTTTTCTGGGTTTCTTGCTGGACTAATGCATCAGAAGATACCATATCAAGACGTTCTTTATGCCACAAGCAACCTTGATGAAGAAAACTTGATTGGAAGAGGTGGCTATGGCTCAGTATACAAGGGTTATTTTTCTAATGCCATGGTTGTTGCCATTAAGGTTTTCAATCTAGACATTGAGGGTGCACCCCAAAGCTTTGACATTGAATGCCAAATGATGCGTAGCATACGCCATAGAAACCTCGTCAAGGTTATTACTTCATGCACCAATCTTGACTTTAAGGCCTTGGTGATGACATATATGCCCAATGGCAACCTTGAAAGATGGCTTTACTCTACAAATGGTTCTCTAAACATTTTTCAAAGATTGAGAATAATGGTCGACGTGGCATCTGCATTGGAGTACTTACATGAAGGATCTGTATTCCCCATTGCACATTGTGACTTAAAGCCCAGCAACATCCTTCTAGATGAAGACATGGTTGCACATGTTGGTGATTTTGGGATTGCAAAACTCTTGACGGAAGAACAGAGGATGCAGCAAACCAGAACTTTGGGTACTATTGGCTACATGGCACCTGGTAAGACAAGTCAATCAAACATGTTATTTTAATTACATTGAATCAATTAGCTAACATCAAATCTTGCAGAGTATGGGTCGAGCGGGTTGATTTCAACGATGGTGGATGTTTATAGCTACGGGATATTGTTGATGGAAATGCTTTCAAGAAGAAGGCCAACAGATGAGATGTTTTCAGTTGAGCTAAGCATGAAAAGATGGGTTTCTGAATCTTTCCCAAAATCAGTGATGAATATTGTGGATGATGAGCTACTTGACAAGGACGATCAAAGTAGTAGAGCCAGATGCGAAAGTTGCTTGATATCAACAATTGAACTAGCGCTAGAATGCACGACAGATTCGCCGGGCGAGAGGCCTAAGATGAAAGATGTTGTAGCAAGGATCAACAAGATCAACTTCAATTTGTCAAACTACAAGAATAACTGCAGTGGATCATCAGTATGTTTCTCTCTCAACTTTGCCCAAGTTTTTCCATCCATACACTAGTTAATGCACATATTTCTTCGACAAAATAGAATAGGCTGCCAAGTGTTTGATAAAATGTCAGAATGAGAATCGGCGGCCAAGTGTTTGATAAAATGTCTGAATGAGAATGGACTCATATTTCCAATAAAAATCTAAGGACTTTTAACTTGTAATATCTTCAATTCAGTATTCATCCTTAAATTTGCATATACACCCAATGCTGAAAGTGGGGATAATGCTTGTTCATATTTCAGGGGAACTCAAATTCGGAATAGTGTGTGCTTTGGAGAGCAATGATACCAAAGCTAAGCAATCCATGAGTCGGGAATGAAGCGAGAGGCTCTATCAATATGGTTGAGAGACGATCAAACATAGGTTCTTGTTAGCAAAATAATCAAGATTTTCTGCATCTTTATACATCTCATGTATTAATTAATAATTTGTTAATTAATAGAGTCAGAGTATACGGACATCTTTAGTAGCTTGTACCAGTGTAAAATCTGCACTCTATCTTCAGCAGTTTGCATTAAATTTGACATTAAAAATTGATGAGTAGTATTTTAAATCTCAGTACCCTTAAATTTATATCCCATATGGATGCTATTTCATATTTTGAGAGATAAATTACCACCGTGCTGATTTAAAAATTTTAAACTATGTCGAAAATTGCCACAAATAAGTTTTATATTACAACACACAGAGAAATTATAATCCGTGAATTAAAATTTCCACTCGTATTAATTTACATTTTATATTACCATCTATTTGGAAATCATCATATGTATTTATCACTTAACATTAATTTAGGGAAATAAATAATTAGTACCTCTTTCAATTCTTTTTTTTTTTTTTTTTGAGAAATTGGTACTTGCAAGTTGCAACACCCTTTATAGAGGAAAAAAACACTCAAAATCAGAATATCATCCTTAGAAACAGGCATCACCACTTTAAGTTCAAACCATCGATATTATTCTAGCTAGTTAATATTGATCTTTGCATTAAGAGTATCTAACCTTTGATTTCAGGATTTAAGTTATCAAAATTTCATACTTGTTACAAATTAAAAGATATATAAGTTTTTATTAAATTAAGTTTGGTATTAAAATAATAAAATTTAATAGTTTGTGCCAATTTGTTACAAAATAAAAATTAAAGTTGTAGATGATAAGCAAATTAATTATAAAAGAAAAGAAAAGTGAAGGTAAATGTATAATAAATAGATGAAAGATAGCATACATGCATCCATGATCTTCCATATATTGGAGAAAAATAAATATAGAAACAAATATATGAGTGCGTTCTTAGGTGGATGAAGGGAGGTAGTTATGATTAATATCTATGGAGCATCCTAGTTTACCAGGGAGCCAACGCAATTGGTACTCCAGCTTCAACCCACTCCAACCTTTCACCTGACCAACAACTGTTATGCATTAATCATAATTAAATCATCATCTTTAAATATTACATATGATCAGTACATATATAACTATAAAATTATAAATGTGGCTTACTTGTTTGAGCATGTGAAGCTCCCATCTGATGAGACAAAAATAGTAACGCAATTACGACAAGTCCTAACAAGCTTTTGGAATAAGATGCCATCTCTGTTAGGTTTTATGACAAGTGAAGTTTTGGTGGTGTATTTATATATATGGATAGTCATAAATGATGTTATATATATAGAAAGAGATGGAGATGTATTTAATATTGAGTTCCACAATTTAAGAATATGTCTGATTTCAATCCAATTTTATCGATTTGAAGCTTTTTGGTAACTTTGAAGTGATGTGGCGATACGTGTCAAAATTTTATATTGTCGAGACTAAATTAAAAATTATGATATTTATACGACCAAAATCGAAAGACATTATAGTTATTATGACGAACAATGATTTTAGCCCGAAATCAACCAATTAGCCAAAACACCAATTACTTTGGAGACGGATAAAATATTCTGTAATTTGAAAATGAGAAAGGGCAAAAGTGACATTGTACATTATACATTGAACAGCACAACCATTTGATAAAATGCCTGAACGAGAATGAACTCTGTGTTTCGTATTGGTAGAGTGCTTACTTGTTCAATGATGAAATTTCAATTTGCCTCTCAAGAAAAATGACAACCAATAATGGACAAAATTAATCTAATCACCATCACTGAATGTGAAACAAACACTACAAACGGTCCTGAAACCAACATAGTCGTCCAAGTCAATGCATTTTCCTTCTCTATTAAACTCTTCCTAGTCAAGTTTTCACATTACCAAGTTACTACTTTTTCTTTTATTTTAACCTTTGATGCAAATATATAAATTTGATGATGTTAGCATATTAACTTATCCCAATTAACTTTGTACATAAATACTCAATCCGTTGTACATATATAGGCATATGTTTCTGTCATTTTCTATCTTCTATGAGATTTCTGGATAAACTTTCTGCTACCACATCGTCACTGTCATCATCAATGAGATAGAAATGAAATGAAATACTTAGATTGTGCCTATCAATTCAAGCCAAAATTACAAAGTTATTAAAAATTAAATAGCATATTGGTCTAAAAAAGATTCTTACCTGGTGCCACGCATGTATCCAAAGTTCAGGTTTGTTGCATCCTTTGTGCTTGTGTCGAGAGTTTAGTAATTTCAATTTTGTTTATGTATGTAAAACAATTTTTTTTTTCAATTAAATATTTGTTTTACAATTTTGATCCTCTATATTTTAAATTTTTTCAGTTTCAATCCAACTTTGATTTGAATTTCAAAATCATTTTCTATGTTTTAATTTTTTTCAATTCCAGTCCAACTTTTATTGGTATTTTAAAATCGCTGACATGGCTGTCAGAATTTAGCTGTCACGCTAAAAATTTCGAAAGTCACATCAGTGATTTTGAAAATTCCCACAATCTAAATTAGACTAAAATTGAAAGAAAATAAAACATGGATGACCAAAATTAAAAAAAAAAAAATTATTTGTTAAAAAGTGAAAAAAATCTTTTATTACATGATCAAAATTGAAATTAACCCTTTATTATATCGTGCAACATCACTAAATTGTGAAATTATAAGAATGTGCTTGAGGCGTAACAATGAAATTGTTCACAGAACACTACAAAAAAGGTTCAAGTTCACCCAAAATATATCCATCAAATCCTTGGACCTATTTATCAAGCACCTTATTTGTCACAAAAGATGAAATAATCGCTTCAAAACCTTATTCCACGAACTTGCCAACATAAAAATCATTCATAAATCAACTAGTTAACGTATTTTAGTGCAACCATTTTAACGTAAGAATCTCGTTGGATTCAAAGAGATGGATGAGAAAGAAAAATTGGCGAGCATGCAGAACAATTGTTTCAAGAAATTTAGATTGTTACATCGACTTTTTGTTCAATTCCATCTTTTATCTTAGCAATATTTTCCACTTACACACACACACACATATATATATATATATATATATATATATTTGGTATAGATGTATTTCCGAATTTTCAATTAAACTGATATCACCTTTACCCAAAAAAAAATTATAATAATAATAACGAAATGGAAGAAAACCAAAAAAATAAAATATTCCAAAATTTTCTAAAAAAAAAAATCTTGAAACCCCCAATTTCCTGTTAGTAATCTGAGGATTAATTATCTAACAGCTATAATATATAGAATCTTGGTAATGATAATGGTAGTCTATCATTATTAAAAAAAAAAATTCCATAATGAGAATGACAATCATTCATTATCAAACTAACGGTACTTAAAAAAACTTGTCATAATGGACAATCATTCATAATAAACTAAACGTACTTTTTTTTTTTTTTTTGGTGAAGAAATGTGCTTAAAAAATCTTACCATACTTAAATTGACGGTTTCCAAATATTTATTTATTTATTTTATTTTACTTATTTATTTATTTTTTTTTTTTATCACAACTTAAATCTTTTATATCTATAAATTACCAGTGTTAAAAAATCTTTTGATGACTCAGAATTCCAAGAGAGAGAACAATTGTTTCAAGAAATCAAGATTGTTACCGCGAGTTTTTGTTCAAACCCATCTTTACCTTAGCAATATTTTCGACTTACGCATATATTTGGTATAGATAGATATTTATTTATTCTCGAATCTTTAATTAAAATGGGTCAGAATGACTTGCGAGGAAATGCTCTTGTAGATCATACATTTGGCAGCCCAATTGTTTGATGAAATGCCTGAACGAGAATGTAATTTTGTTTCATTCCAGAAAATGATTACAGAAAAAACATTGTTAGGATTTCACAGGATTTTAAAAGACTTTTTTTTTGTAAAAAAATCCGCTGGTATTCAATCAGGATTTTATATCACTTAAAAACAATCCACTGGTATTTAATCTGAATTTTCAAGATTTTTTAAAGAGTCCATTCAAATCCATTGGTATTCATGCAAGACTTTTTACTATTTAAAAATAATCCATTGATATTCAAAATATAAGGATTTTACAGGATTATTGTGTTAGATGGATTTTGAAGGACTTTTTAGTGGTATCTATAAATACCAACAATCTCATCCAAACCCATCAGATTTTAGAGGATTCTTGAAGTGACTGTTGAAGTGTTTGCTTCTCTTGTTCTCGTCGGCCACTCCTTCTATCTCCCCGACGTTGCGCCTCGCGATTTTCAAAGAGCACTGATTTTTTTCTCTTAATCTAATAAACCTTTGATTGTCAGATCTAGAAGCTATGTCCAATTTCTTGAGAGTTTGATACCCCTAGTATTATTGATGGATGAAGATCTAGGGTTTATACTTAGTTAATCGCTTAGTCTATGAATTTGGACCGATCTGATTGATTTTTATTATTTTTTGAATAGCTAGATTGGTGGCATATATGGATTTGTCTGGACAGATTGTTCAAACTTTTAGCCCTCATTTCAATCTATTTATTCTGGCATTTATCTTTTGGTGATCGATGATGTTAAATTGTGAATATTTGACTTCCAGCAATTAGGGGTGCACGTTTTTTTTTTGGGAGCACTTGAGATCTGCATGGTTATGATGGCTGATGTGAACAGTTCTCTTTCAATAATAGTATTTTATGGTTTGGATTTAGTGGTGGATGTGTGTATTAGTGTAAAAATGTCACATGGATTTGATTTGTGGCTATGGTGTACTGTGTAGTGAAAGAAATAGAAATAAATTGAAGTAATCGAATTTTATTACACAAAATTATATGAATAGGTTAAGCATCGTATTTTAGATCGCAAGCCTGAATCTGTTCTTCATGTTTTATCATGTGAATAACTCTTATATTTTCTCTTCTGGCTATCCTCTTTTACCTAAGAATATTCTTTATAGCATACAAATACATTTTACAGCCTACAGTTACCTTGTATATTAACCATAAATCATATAGATAATAAATATATAAACTTCCAGCATGTGCAGCTCTACATAACTTTCTTCGCAAAAAATGTCGTTCTGATGAATTTCCAATTGAACCGGTGGACGAACCTTCATCTTCAACATTACCGGTTAATAAAGACCATAACTTTGAGCCTATTATTCAAACCCAAGAGCAAGAGCGACAAGATGCTAATGCTTGGAGGACTAGTATAGCTATGGATATGTGGATGAATGCTATTTAGGAGGATATGATATTATGGAGAATTATTTTTTTTATTTTTTTTTGTCTTTGACTCTTTTTAAATTCGAATGTATGAAAAAAAATTTGAACTCTTATCGTATGTCATAAATCCATGAAATTCTGCAAAGTCCACAAAGTCCTACAGAATCCATTAAAATCCTGATTAAAAAGTCTTTACAGAATCTTGCAAAATCTTAAAAGTCATAAAAATCCTGCAAAGTCTTTTAAATCCGCATGACTTTTTTCAGCTTAAAAAGTCCTTTAAAATCCTAATCCAATAATATTTTAAACTCTTATTTTATTTTACATTTCTCACAAAACATAATATTTGATGTTTTTATCCAAAACAAATTAATATTTCAATTGATTTGTTTGGAGTGATTTTAGGAGATTTGATTTTTCTCATGTACGTTGTTTTCTTGTAGTATGTATAAAGATTTGACTAAATCTTAGGAGTTAGTTATTTTGAGTACCCTACAAGTCTTGATCATGGAGAATGAGATTTGATTAAGTCTCATGAGTTATTTAACAAATCCCTAAATTTAGGGATATTGGTTATTTGTGTTTAATCATCCTTGCAGACTTGTCCGTGGGATATTGGATAAGTGGAAGAGTGAAACTTGAAGTGGAGATCATGGAGATATGCAACATGAACGTGAGAATCCAAAGGTCTATAAATAGGAGATGGAAGACTGCGTTTGATAAGCAAGAAAAACAAGAAAGTAAGCGTGCAAGAAAGAAAAAACAGTCTAGTAATAAAGATGTCTTGTTTTTTGTTGAGACATTCAGCACAACATTCTTATTTGTCTTTTGGTTAAGTCATAGAGTTTGCATACTCTTGACTATTTTACATTTAGATAGGTTTGTTTGTCGTCTCAACTGAGTTTTCACGTCCATAGAGTTTTGTTGTTAGTTATTTAGGACGTGTGTTGTTTCAAAGAGATTCTTTCAAGATCTCTTTGTGCTTTTTGTAATTACTCTTTGAAGTAATATATTATTTCCTTGCTGGCGTTCCACGAGTATTTTTATACTCGTGGATATATTCGTTGTTTTTTCTTCTTTCTTCAAAGTTCAATTCCGTTGTGTGTTTTGGTTGATGTTGTGACATTTGACATAACATTAATCATCCTATTCAGATTTGCAGGTTTGTCTGGCCCACCAGAACCATCAAACATGATTCTTTTTTTTTAGGCGGCCCTATAGAGTATAATATTAGGGTGTTTTTGCTTGACCTTAATATAATGGATTATATAGCCTATCAACCCGGTTAAGATGTTTGGTTGGAAAATTCTGGGCCCTGAAAATTGCATAGCCCGTTCTTCATATCAGCCCAATGATGGATATTATATCCTATGTTGGGAGGGTGATCCACTATCAAAACAAAAGAATCTCCTATTATTAATATGTTAATTGATTAAATTGCCCCTCAACTCTTAGGGGGTGTATTGGTTTAGGATTTCACAGGATTTTAAAAGACTTTTTTTTTGTAAAAAAATCTGCTGGTATTCAATCAGGATTTTATGTCACTTAAAAACAATCCACTGGTATTCAATCAGAATTTTCAAGATTTTTTAAAGAGTCCATTCAAATCCATTGGTATTCATGCAAGACTTTTTACTATTTAAAAATAATCCATTGGTATTCAAAAATATAAGGATTTTATAGGATTGTTGTGTTAGATGGATTTTGAAGGACTTTTTAATGGTATCTATAAATACCAACAATCCCATCCAAACCCATCAGATTTCAGAGGAATTTTGAAGTGACTGTTGAAGTGCTCCCCACTCTCCACATCAAAACCCCCTTTAACGGCTCCCTCTTCTTCACCACTCTCATCTCCAACCTCACCTCCATCCCCTCCACTTGATTTTCCTCCAAATTAGCCTTTCCCCCATTTTTCGTCCTCTCCGTCAATTAGATTTCCACGAAGTCCTGCGGCGTGGGCAAGGCGACCATCACCTGCGACTGCAGCTTCAACGCGATTTGATCCTCGTCATCGCCGGCGTTCCAATCGAGGTCAATCCTAAACCCTAATTGCTCTTGATTGCTGTTGATGGCGGCGTCCTGAGACGTGGGGGATGACCCTGAGAACGGGGAGGCGGCAGATGACGACCGTGATGACGTCGGTGTGACGTCATCGAGGGTGTCGGCGTCTGGACCGTAACTCAACGTTAGGTGGAAGACTTCCGTAGGGCGCTTCCATCCCAGCCCCCACGACATTGATCGCGAATTCAGAACAGAGTGTCCTCAAATCAATTCCGATATTTTCTTGAATTTCTTGGATTAGTAAAACCACGATCCAGCGAAAATCGATTCAAGAATGCGGATTGAATGATTCTGCATTCAATGAATTCAAGAACGAAAACTTACGGTGTGATTATATCAAGATCTGTGCTTATAAAAGAGAGTGATAATAAAACATACATCGAACTTGTAAGTGAATTACGAAAGTGTCTGGTTGTGATCAGATTAAGGATTTCTTGAAAGTAGATGGAATGGTTTAAATATACAAACATATCGATCAAATAGAAAGTAACCCTTTTATCATATATGATAGAATATAAATATTATTATGCATAAAAATCCGATGCTTGTTTAAAAATATATCTAACAAAGTTTAAAATCCAAATGTAAAAATATAATAAATAAATGTATAAGATGGCTTTGATAAAACATAATTACTTAAAGAAAAGGAAGAAAAATATACAATTTGTTAGAGGAGACTCCAAAATCCATGTTGAATTAATGGATTTATGAACACATTTTGGATTAATGGAACTATATTGTTTTTGTCTTATTTTGGTGTACTTGATTGAAATATTTTAGCATATGTTACTTTCATTATTCTATTATTATTTTCAGTTATATTTTATTTTTGTCTTTGACTCTTTTTAAATTCGAATGTATGAAAAAAATCTTGAACTCTTATCGTATGTCATAAATCCATGAAGTTCTGCAAAGTCCTACAGAATCCATTAAAATCCTGATTAAAAAGTCTTTACAGAATCTTGCAAAATCTTAAAAGTCATAAAAATCCTGCAAAGTCTTTTAAATCTGCATGACTTTTTTCAGCTTAAAAAGTCCTTTAAAATCCTAATCTAATACACAATATCCATCTCATATCCCAATTTCCTAATTTCTAAAATCATTTTTATTTTCTGGATGCGCAAGAGGATGCGTATGAAATGAAACTCTGCTTCAGTTCATAGCTATGGCATCTCTCGATGAAGATTTAACTCTGTTAAAGGTCATCGATCTAAATATGTAACTTCTTTGCTTGTTTCTGTTTTTGTTTTTTTTTTTCACTTTTCATTTAAAATTTCATTTTTGCTTAGGGGTTTTGGGTTTACTTCTTCAAATTAGATTTGAAATATGTGATTCCATCTATCTACTACGAGATCTCATAGAAACTCCTCTTCTCTTTGTATTACTTATTGAATTGATTTTTTTATTTGTTTTTTATTCCGGCTGATTACTAGATATTATTAGATGCAGTGATAATCGAATTAGAGCCTGTGGTGTTTGATTCTACCTATCTAAGGTAAGTTTTCATATGATTTACTTATCCATCTCGAAGATGGTATGAATAATTTTGTTCATCTTCCTTCAAATTATGATATTGAAGTTTAATGAGATTATTAGAATGTTACTTTATACATTTAATAACATTCATAAAATATTTTGAATGTTTAAATTTGTTGATGTGTAACCCTTGTCTATCTAAATAGTTATGAACTAATATTTTTTACAAGACTTATCTATGATATTTGGTTCATATCAATGTATAGTTTTTTGAAAAAATTGTGCAGTAGACATTATTTAAAAATGTATAAATTGTGTAATATTGGAATGATGTCTTTTATGATGTTGATTAATTTGTTGCAGTATCAATGGTCGGTATAGGAAGGAGAAATGCAGAATTTTTTTTAGTCTTATGTTAACAAGGTATCGAAATAGGATTCGAAACATTCATAGGCATCGTGACCATAGGATAAGGTATCGGATGGCTGATAGAATACCAAAATAAGTAGAACACATGACAAATCTTGTCAGTATTAGTGATAGTGAATGTTTCAACATACTTAGAATGAACCGTGATACATTTTCTCGATTATGCTATCTTCTAAGACATAGAGGAGGTTTAGTTGACACAAGATATGTGTCAGTCCCTGAAAAAATTGCATTATTCCTAAGTGTCTTAGCCCATCACACAAAGATTCGCGTACTTAAATTTGATTTCAAAAGAAGTGGACAAACGGTTAGCAAACACTTTCATGTTGTGCTTAATGTTGTTCTGAAGCTCCATCAATCACTCTTAGCCACAACAGTCCCTGTGGACGATGAGTGCATGCATCACAGATGTAAATGGTTCAAGATATTTATTTTTAAGCAAAAAAATCATATTTGAAGTTATTTTGGCATTACATTCTAGGTGTTCGTGGATTATAAATTCTAATCATAAATCTATTCCATGTTTTAGAGTTGTTTGGGTGCACTAGATAGAACTTATGTTGATGTTACTGTTTCTGAAGCTGATAAGGCGCGATATTGAACAAGAAAAGGTGGTGTATCAGTAAATATTCTTGTTGTGTGTGATCGAAGAATGCAATTTGTATACATGTTAACTGGTTTGGAGGGTTCAGCCGTTGACTCAAGAGTATTGCGAGATGCTATTAGCCAACCCAATGGATTAAAAGTGCCACAAGGTAATTCCCTCGATAATAGTATTAGTTATTGCATTCTACATTATTGATTTAAAAAAATCAGATATGACACAATCAAAAATTGAACTCATTTGTGTATTACTGACATTTGAGCAACTAAACCATATATATCTACCTTTTATTTTGTTGGTGTCAGGTCATTACTACTTATGTGATAATGGTTACACAAATGGAGAAGGGTTTCTAACTCCATATAAAGCAGTGAGATACCATTTAGATGACTGGGGTGATGGATCATATCTCCCACAGACATACCAAGAATTCTTCAACATGAATCATGTAAAAGCTCGCAATATAATAGAGCGAACTTTTGGGTTACTAAAAACACGATGGGCCTTCCTAAGAAGTCCTACATTCTACTCCATTAAAACTCAAAATAGAATGATATTGGCTTGTGCGCTCATTCACAACTTTATACGAAATGAGATGCCAATTAACCCATTGGAGCAAAAGTTGCCTAATATACTAGTGAATTATGATCATGAAGAAGTTGTTGATTTCATAGACACCATCAAATTATCACAAGCATGGTCAAACTGGCGAGATAATCTAGCCCGGCCAATGTTTGATGAATGGAGAGGACGTGTTTAGCAATTTGTACTTAGTTGACAAATTGATTTTGTAATTTTATTGTAATACCATTTGTTACCTGAATGCCCACTATTGAATTGTTGAGTATTTGAGTACAAGTACACTTTCATCTTTTTTGGTATTTATTTTTTTATAATATTTTAACTGTTTTCATAGTGATTGGTGAGGTTGCTAGTAACAATGATTCTTTAATTTATTTTTATCTAATGTGGTTTGTCAATTTTCCATGCAGTAATATTATGTTTCTTTGTAGAGAGCCTTAGAGTTCAATGGAACAATCTTCATCCAAGTTCGTTCGTCCAACATGTACTAGGAACAGGAAAGAAAATGTTGCGAAATTTCGGCGATAATTTCGCTAAAATGGATGAACCGAAATAATAATACGCAACAATTTTTTTCATCAAAATATCGTCGATATTATTTCGGCAATATTTCGGTAAAATATCGTTCAAATGTCGATTTCGGTGAGTCCCTTCATAAAACCGCGGTATATTGCCGATATATCGATCTTATGCATATGTCGACGATATTCTGTTTTATTTTTTATTATTATTATTTTTTTCTAATTTTTTCTTTTTTTTATGAATTTATTGAGTGGATCATTAAATAATGGTTTTACATGAATCATGTGCTTGTTGCATAGATTGTTTCCACTTTCCACATCATTTATTAAAATTGAGATGAGATTTCTTATCCAAAAATTAGTCATTTCATGGATTTTTTGTCTACCTTTTTTTGTCTATAAATATATGATATATTTTTATACATTCCATAACAATTTCAACTAGCAAAATCACACTCCACAAATATTCTCCTTCTACATGTATTGTTCTACATCAAGAGGATTCAAGATTTTTAGAGAATAAAAAGGTTAGTTATTCAAATACTTTACTAAAATATTTAATTTTTTCAAGGGATGTTGTGATCTATATTTAATTTTTTGAAAACAAATGAACATAGCAAACGACTCATTATAAGACTAAATTATAGTTAGTTATTTATTTAATATTTTTTACTATTTTTTATATCTTGTGTACATGTAATGCAATATTTAGTACTTATATGCTTGTGCAATTTTTTTTTTATTATTATTAACATAAGTTAATTATAATGGTAAGGTACGAACTAAGTGGAGAGAAATCACTATCACTAACATAAGTCAATTTTGTTTTTTACTATCATTTTGTGCATTCTAAGTTTTTTTTATTTGCATTGAAGGGAAAACTCACATTTAATTATTATAAACAAAAGTGGTAGGTACGAATTAAATAAAAGAGCACTTCACTTAAATTAGGGATTGTTATGACTTATGACAAATCACATAACATATTAGTAGTTTTAGCATATCTCTTTAATGAACTTGTCCATCTATTAGCTTTAGCCCATCTTACTCTCATTTATCATAAATCATTAATCAAAGTGTGCTAATTGAATCTGAAACAAGCACATGATTCTTATGTGATCCCTAGCCAATATTAAATAAATAAACTATGATTTCTATTAGGTTTACTGTTTTGGAATTTTAGATTATAAATATGGAATTTCAGTAAAAATTGAATCCACATGTCACACCTATTAGATGTTAATATAGTTATATTCAAATAATTAATTTTCATCCACAATAAATATTTTCTATATTGATGCATCAAATACAGTTATTTTTGTATGCATTTTATGTAGTATATTCTAATAATTCTATCTTTGAGTCATCATCGAATTATGCAGTTTACGTTTATATAATAGTTTATCTCTATATTTGTTGTAAACATATCATTTTATTTGGAATTTAAGTTCAATATATGTATTAATGTTAGTTATAATATTCTGTAAACTACTAGATATATTTTTCAATTTTTTTACAAAGTTTCCATATTTTAAAAAAAAATGTTCGATATTTCCATCGAAATCGATATATCCATCGATATTTCCGTAAAATCAAGGTACCGATATTTCTACCGATACCAATATTTTCGTCCTTGACTAGGAATGATAAGGGTAGAAGAAGTTGGAGTACTCGTGAAGAAGAGGTTCTACTTGCTGCAATGAAAGAAATCATTGCCGGAGGCTGGAAATTCAAGAATTGATTCAAAATTGGCTACTTGCAGGTGTTGGAAGCAATTATGGTAAAACACTTTCCTTCAACTGACATCAAGGGTATGCCACATATAAATTCCAGGCTTCATGTGTGGAAAAAGAATTGGAGCAGTTTATTTTCAATGTTGGGAAAGATTGGAATAGGTTATATTGACAAGACCAAAATGATTGAGGCAAACGATGATGCATGGGAGACTTATGTTAAGGTATGCAACACTTTTGTTCATATGTATTTTGATATGTGCATATTTATCATTTGATTTTCAGCATCATATATTATGCAAATTGTCATTCATTTGCATATCTCACCTTCATTCTTTAGATTGATCTAAATGCAAGATTGATGCGGTACAAAACTTGGCCGTTTCAACCTGATTGGTGTGAGATTTTCGGTAAAGATAGAGCCAATGGTGTAAGAGCAGAGAACTTTAGTGATGCTGCAAACCAAGAAGTTGGTGATGAAAATCAAGATGATGATGATACTGAGCAAGTTGATAGGATATTTGTTGAGTTAGATGACGAGACTAAAGCAATGTCTGTGCGTCAACCAAAATCAAGTGCCACCGGAAAGAAAAATATTTGGGAAAAATTTAAATCTGTTGAACAAGCTAATCCCATGTACGAGATAGTGAACAAGTTTTGTGAGACTGCCTCGTCAAGATTAGGAGAAATAGCCCAGAGGATTGGTTATGAGTTTGACTTGTCAAACACGAGGAAGAAAGTATATGCATTCGTGGAGAAGATCGAAGGTTTAACACTACAACAAAAACTTCGGGCGACAAAATTAATTGTACAGTCATCTGAAGACTTGGATATCTTCTTCAGTTTGCCTGATGCCGCAAAAGAGTAGTGGACAATGATGAAATTGTGTGGGGATATATGAAGATCTTCCAAGTAGTATGACATTGTTATATTTTTTTGGATTCCTGGATTATGTTAGCTAGATTGGTTTTTAATTGGTTTTAGCTGTCTTTTGTTACGTGATTATTGACAATATGAAAGCATCTATAAATAATAATTTGAACTTTATGGTGTTATACAAGATTTGTGTCTGGATTGCATTTTTTTCATTTTTTTTTTATGTCGAAATCATGAATTTCAACCAAAGGTCAGGAAATATGATTTTAATGTTGCTTGTGAAAACAACTTGAATTTCAGGGATAGGATATGGAGTTAAGAATTGATATGAGGGGTATTTTGTCAATACACGCGATAACCAAAGGATAGGAAATCCAAAGCAAACAAGTTATTGTTATTAACACTATAATAACATCAATGATATAATACTAACCAAACATCTTAATACATAACCATGATTATCTATCATTTGCAATCTATCATTCGGATGTAATCTAGCCTATTATATCAAGTCAAGCAAACACACCCTTAGTTGTGATGATTAATATCTAGCACAGGGGATGGGCAGCATCCTTGTTTACCCGGGACCCACACGCAGCACGACCCCCCTCCCCCGCTATTGACTTTCATTAAGCGGCCTCCATATCTGGCGTCCTTCTCCGAGCTTTTATAAGCTGTCAACAAATGGAGCATGAAGAGTTATGCAATGATATTAATGAGTTTAATTGATATATGTTGAGATGAGATTGTTACGAGTATATATAAATGTGGTTTACTTGTTTGATCATGTGAAGCTGTAATCTGAGAGGAGAAAACTAGAACAATCAGGAGAAGACCTAGTAAGCTTTTGCAAGAAGCTGCCATTTTATGACAACTGGAAATATTGGTTGTGCTATATTTATATGGATTAAATAGATGATACATTTGAGTGATATATATTAAAGCATGTCAAGCATTTAACTTTAGGTTAATTTAATATGATTTCATTACTAAATTGTTTATTATCCAAAGGTAATTGACCAAAGTCAAACATTTGATCAACTCTTACTATTGACCGATCATGGACGACATTGTTCCACATGAGTTAGTATAAATAAGGTCCTTTTTTTTTTTTTTTTTTTATTGACCTCTCCAACTTTTGTGAGTTAGAAAAAAAAAATTGGAGAAGTTTCCAGCGGAGGAAATTTCAGAATCAGTCCCTACAAGTCCAATCACTCGTATTTTTATCCCAAAGAAAAAATAAATTGCAGATTTAGTCCCAACATAACACGTTCCATTAAACTGTGCATCACTAGATAGGGATGAATTCGAAGATGATACACAGTTTAATGGAACGTGTTATGTTGGGACTAAATCTGCAATTTATTTTTTCTTTGGGATAAAAATACGAGTGATTGGACTTGTAGGGACTGATTCTGAAATTTCCTCTGCTGGAAACTTCTCCAATTTTTTTTTTTTCTAATTCACAAAAGTTGGAGAGGTCAAAAATAAAATAAAATAACAAAAGGACCTTATTTATTCTAACTCATGTGGAACAAATGTCGTCCATGATCGGTCAATAGTAGGAGTTGATCAAATGTTTGATTTGGTCAATTAACTTTGGATAATAAACAATTTAGTAATGAAATCATATTAAATTAACCTAAAGTTAAATGCCTGACATGCTTGAATATATATCACTCAAATGTATCATCTAATTAATTTAATCCATATAAATATAGCACAACCAATACTTGAGTTGTCATAAAATGGCAGCTTCTTCCAAAAGCTTGCTAGCTCTTCTCCTAATTGCTTTAGTTTTCTCCTCTCAGATGGTAGCTTCACATGATCAAACAAGTAAGACACATGATTTATATTTATATATACATATTAGTTATTCTCGTAACAATATCTCATCTAATTAAACTCATTTTTGGCAGCTAAAATCTGGGACCATCCCCTGTCGGGGTGTTGCGTTTGGCTCCCTGGTAAATTAGTAAGATGCTGCCATCCTGGCATCCACTCGGATATTGATCATCACAATTAATAATATTATATTCCATACATCGATCTTAAAGAAGAATAGTGTTTTTTTTATAATAATAATTATTTTTTAATTACAATCAGGAGTGGGAGATTCGAAACTGATACCTTGAGTAATGTATCTGTTGTTAGGAATGAAGGAAGTAGTAGTTTTAATTTTATAGTGAATACGGTAAATCCGTCGGTTTGCAATCATTCATGCACAAGATATTGGCATCTTAAATCTAGTATTGTTGGTATTCTACATTTAGCCATTAATTGCCTTCTGAATTCTGATCATTTGTTTTCTTTAATTTGTTTTTTTCACAACTTTAATTTGTATTTTGTAATAAAGTGGTACCAAACTATTAATTTTAATTTTATTATTTTAAAAGTCATATATACTCTTGTCACATTTATCTTTAAATTTGGTGACCAATTAATATTATTTTTGATAACTAAAATACTGAAATCAAAGGTTAGATACTCTTATAAAATGCAAAGATTATATATTAACTAAAATAATATCAATGTTTTGGACTTAAAATAGTGATGTTTGTTTCTTTAATAATATGAGACGGTCTCAAATAAGACTTACTCAACAGTTGGACTTGCCAATTTATGATCTACAAGAGAAATATGAATTTCCCTCTAAGCAAAACTCCATGTACCAAATTTTTCCTCAAAAAATCAACTTTACATGTTATGGACTAAAGATGCAACATAATTTAACGGAATATGTTATGTTGGAACCTATTCTGCAAATATTATTTCCTTAAAGATAAAAATACAAGTGCTATGACCATTTCAAAATGACAGCGTAATGTTGGACCAGTTCTGCAATTGAATAAATAAACAAAAAAAAGAACCTTGTTCCAAAGCCTTAATTGTGAGTGGTGCACGAGCTATGAAAATGAGGCTAATTAAATGTTTGATTTTTCTCGCATGACGCAATTAATAATATTTAATAATGAGCATTATTATTGTGTCATATAATCAGTATACATCTGAGAATTGGGACGCGTAGAAGAATTGTATTAGGAAGAAAATTAGTTGCATACGTTGATTTCATTAAATTTCTGCGAAATTAAATACAGCTCCATTTATGTATATATAAAACATCTATCATATCCAAATATATAAATACACCACCAATATTTCACTTCTCATCAAACCTAGCTAACAGAGATATATATGGCAGCTTCTTCCAAAAGCTTGTTAGCTCTTTTCCTAATTGTTTTAGTAGTTCTCTCATCTCAGATGGCAGCTTCACATGCTCAAACACGTAAGCCACATTTATAATTTTATATTTATGTATACTCATTTATATCACTCTCTCATCTAATATTTAAACATGCATATCAAGTACTAAACTCATATAGCATTGCATAACTGTTGTTGCTCCATTTTTTGACAGGTGAAAGGTCGGGGAAGCAGGGCAGAAGAGGAGGGCGGGTAATTAAGCCCGATAGTGCCGGGTGCTGCGTTTGGGTCCCGGGTAAATTAGGATGCTGCCCGGAAGATATTCATAACTAATTATACTCCCTTTATCGACCTAAGAACAGAGTCATATATTTGTTTCTATATTTATCTTTTGGAAGGGAAGATGTAATAATTTTAGTCTTGAGATTTTAACCACTAATTACCTTCGCATTTCTTTTCTTTTATTTGCTTATCATTTCGCTTACAACTTTAATTTGTATTTTGTAACAAATTAAGTGGTACAAGCTATTAACTTTTATTATTTTAAATACCAAACTTTAAGGCATGCATAATTAAAATGACCTGTGCAAACTTTATATCCTTAAATTTTGTAACAAATCAGTATTAATTCTGATGACTAAAATATTGAACTCAAAGGTTATATACTCTTATAAGATGGAAAGATCAATATTAACTAAAATTATCGGGATAAAATCAATTTTGGTCCCGTAACTATCGTCTTTTTCGCAAATAGTCCCATAACTATATGTTTTTTTGATTTAGTCCCGTAACTCAAATAATTGCCCGATTTTGGTCTCAATGTCACCAGAAATTTCAAAATCAACCGGAAAATTGTCACGGGAGTTGCACGTGACATCCAATTTGGGGTTTCCGACAATAACTAATGACGTGGTGTGTCATGTAATTAGAATTAGTTTTAATACTTCAATCAATAGAATAATTACAGGTCATGCCACATCACTAGTCATTATCGGAAACCTCCAAATAGGATGTCATGTGCAATTCACGTGACAATTTTCTGGCAAATTTTGAAATTTCCGGTCGATTTTGAAATTTCTGGCGACATTAGAACCAAAATCGAGCAATTATTTGAATTACGGGACTAAATTGAAAAAGCAAATAGTTATGGGATTATTTGTGAAAAATACAATAGTTATGGGACCAAATGTGATTTTATCCCAAAATTATCGATGGTTTGGACTTAATGTGGTGATGCTTGATTTTAGAAGAGGATATTCTGATTTTGAATGTTTTCCCCTTTATAAAACGTGTGTGAAAAGAAGTACTAATTTCCAATCAACTTGACTCCCTGTGCCAATTATTTGATAACATACCTAATTAATTGAATACGATATTTATTGTTATTATTATTTTTATATAATTTCAATATATTATCCACTTTAATTAAACTTAAATACATTTAATTAAAAAATACTAATCAATCACTAAAATAAGATGCGAACTATCAATATATTACATAATATTGTGAAGATACATATCTATATCGATATTAATCGAGGACTTTTACAATATTATCCTACAAACTATCGTAACCTTATTTCAAAGTCTTGGTGATAGTCCCACACTAGCTATCAAAATGACGCGCAGAAGAATATATTGTAGTAGGAAGAAAATTGGTTGCGTTGATTTATGATTAAAGCTCCATCACTCAAATGTATCACCTAATCCATATAAATGTAGCACAACCAATATTTGAGGTCTCATAATTAAATGGCAGCTTCTTCCAAAAGCTTGTTAGCTCTTCTCCTAATCGTGTTACTACTTTTCTCTTCTCAGATGGCAGCTTCAGTACATGATCAAACAAGTAAGAATCATGATTTATATTAATTAATTATTCTCATAACAATGTCATGATCGAATTAAACTCATTTTTATCATTGCAAAACTCATCTTCCCCCATGTTTTGACAGCTGAGAAGAATGGCAGAAGACTGAAATCAGGAGGGCCGCCCGGGTGCTGCGTTTGGTTCCCCAGTAAATTAGGATGCTGCCCCCCTGATATTGTGTCCGATATTAATCATCACAATTAATATTATACTCCATACATCGACCTCAAACAAGAATCATGTTTTTCTATAATTATTTTCTGTAATGAAGGAGTTTCAAAGTGAATAAGGTAAATCCATCAGTTTGCAACCATGCATGCGCGCACAGGATATTAGCTAGGGTTTTTAGAAAGCAAAATATGGTTTTTAATCCTTTGCTAAGACATCATTCATAGAGGCACATCTGTTGTGCATTCCAGAGCTAGTTCAATAGTTGATGTCAATCGGAAGATTGAAATTGATTTGATCGAAAAAGTGATAGAAAATTGAGTTAATATATACTCATAACAATCTCATCTCAACATATATCAAACTCATTTACTATCATCGCATAACTCTTGTTGCTCCATTTTTTGCAGCGGAGAAGGACGCCAGATATCACAGCGGGTGCTGCGTGTAATAACTTTGAAGTTCTATTGTTGTAAATTGAAAACTTTAATAATGGAAGATGAGATGAGAAGAGAAGTGGTGATATTCGTTTCTAAAAGAGGACTTTCTAAATTCCGAGTGTTTTTCCCTCTAAAAACGGTATTGCAATTGCAAGTACCAATTTCCCTCGAGAAAAATGTGAAAATACCAATTATTCCCTTCCAAAATCAACATGCAACAAAATTTAATGGAATGTGACGCATTGGATTAAATCTGCAATTTATTTTTTCTTTGGGATAAAAATGCACGCATTGGACTCGTGTAGGGACTGAGACTGAAATTTCCCAGCAGTTGAGATGATGACAAAATTCTCCATTTTTTTTTGTCAAACACACAAAAGTTCAAATGGTCAGAAAAACTAAATAAAAAAGGGGCTCTATAGTTTTTGGCCCTGAAAGATAAGCCGTGTACATTTCATAATCATGACTTCAAAAATTGTAAACTATCAAATTAAAATTTTAAATTTGATGTCATTAATATTTCTCTATCAATCGTGCTGATGTGTTAATTGAAAAATTAAAATTAAAATTTAAGATGTAAAATTTTAAAATGTTATTTTATTAGTTACATGGTTGTCTATCATGTGTTTGTTATCTATGATATTTGATAAATGACTTAATTGAATACAAAAATTATTATTTATTATATATATATATATATATTTTTTTTTTCATATATCATCCTCTTTAATACAATTAAATACATTTAAACAATAATATTAATAATCAAACAAGAACATAGCAATTATAGTATATTACATAATGTTGTGAAGATATCGATATCTTTATAATATTATCCTTCAAACTATCAATATCTATATCTTATTTCAAAGTCTTTGTGAGCGGCGTAGGAGTTATGAAATTTGAAAATGAGGCGCAGAAGAATAGTATTAGGAAGAAAATTAGTTGCGTTGACTTCATTAAACTTCTTTGAAAATACAGCTCCATACATCTATTATATCCATATATATTATTGGAAAGTGGGATCTGGTTTAAAATAAAAGTAAGTGAACAGTGGCAGATGATACCGAAGGTGTTGCCACAACACTTGACACAACACTCACTTTAGAAAGAGTTTGCAGCGGAAATTAAAAGATACTCAAAGATATAACTTTTCAAGATATATATAAATATATATCTTGAGGTGCCTTAGGCAAAATATTATTCACAAGAAAAAGTGAATACAAGTGAATTCCAAAAATAGGAAAAACCTACACAAAACTAGAACTCACTAAAGATCGAAAAAGATCAAAAGAAAAACTCTTTGAGTATACTATATCACTCAGCTCACTCAACTCACTCTTGGAAGGATTCTTGGATACTTAGAATATTGCAAGATCGTTAGGATTCCAAGGATGAGTTACAAGACAAAGTAACCCTCCTATTTATAAACTCCTTCCAAGATAACAAACTAAACTACTTTCCTAAATTGTAGCCTCATAAAAAAAACGTGGATCCTTGCTCAGCAAAGTCTTATAAAATGCACGAGCACTTTTCTCCAGGTTGTTACTTTATTGTTCCAGCTAGGTTGACATGGTCCACTCACGCAATCCTTGAGCTTTTATCTCTAGTTAGTTACTAGGTTGTTGCTTGTTCTTTTGACTCAGTCCATACTCTTCCTTTACTTAGTCTATGACCTGCAAAATAGTATAAACGAGATACAAATGCAAAACACGTGGAGAATTGTGAAGGAAGGCAAAACAATCAAGAATGTTGCAACGGATGTTGGGCAACATTCCAACCAACATTTGGTTTCTGGACAGCAATATAATTAACAAAATTGTTAATTAAAAATGTTGACTTTTTAGTCAACAAAAGCCCATCTAACAATCTCCCCCTTTTTGTCTTTCTTCACAAAACCTATGAAAATCAGCATTTGTAAGTCAAAATAAACATACTCAAGCGCAAATGGGTAAAAATGGACTAAGATAAACATACTCCCCCTGAAAAATCAAAACAACTAACTCCCCCTGTAAAATTGCAAATCTGAAATCAATGTCAAAAAGATTATAAAATAAGTCAAACAAATATTCAAACCAAGTTTGAGATCACCAACTAAAGTTTGAACTTAAAGATAATCCAGTTTGAAATCAGCAAAAGGTTCAGTAGCAACAGCAAATTAGTCTTCTTCAACATCAAGCCTTGATTCAGATGTGCTTGCAGCATTTTTCCTCAAATCTGTCAATCCTGCAGCAGCCTCTTCGTCTTCATTATCCTCCTCCTCATCATCACCTTGATTTTCATCATCTTCTTCCCCTTTTTGTGAAGAAAGAAGATTCTGAAAGACATCTCTTAAGTCGGTCATCTCCTTGATTTGAGCATTGAGCCTCTGGACCTGTGATCTCAAAAAGGAAGGAGTAAAAATAGAATCGAGAGTGTTGCCCGAGATGTTGCCAACAAGATGGGTAACATCTGGCATAGAAGCAGCAGAATCCCAAGGAAGATCCACCACTCTATCACCAAGTAGCAGATTCTTGTTCACAGTGAAGAGTTCAGGGACAGGACTAGTATGATCTGACCTAGTAGGAGTGAAACCTTGATGCCTCAGAACAAAATATATCAGAGAAGGGTAAGGCAAACAACCCTTGTGAATTTTCTCAGCTTCTTTTTCAATTTGACCAAAAACTAACTGCCCAAAATTAATTTTGCACTTAAAATCGAGCTTGAATATCAACACAACCTGATCCAAAGTTACAACATTCTCATTCCTAGTAGGCAACCAGTTATGAATGGCCAATTTATGCAAGACAGCATAAAGTGAAGACAAAGAAGATGCAACTAATTTCTGAGGGTGAGTAGGCCATTCCTTAATTTTTCCTTGAGTAATGAAGCGGGCTAACTCATGCTTATCAACAAAACAACCATCTTCAATCTCATCAGGCATGTTCAACACAGAGTTAATAAGGAAAGGACTAAAATCATATACCTTAGACCTCAGAAATATTTTGCCAAACTTCTTAGACATAGGATCAAACACCTTCTTAGACAAATTGGTATAAAATTCTTTCACCACAACAGCAGAGAATGAATTCACAGAAATCACAGTACCTAGGAAGTTTTTATCCTCCAAAAACTGATAAATACCATAAGCTTTCAAATTATTCACATCAATCCCTTTCTCATTTCTACAGTACCTATTCAGAACATGTGTCCACATTGTTTTGTTATCCTTTGTAAAGAATTTGGAAGAGAAGGGTGTGTTAGGATGTATACTATAAGCCTAGCTTTTGTATAAACATCTTTTATGGAATGAGAATCACCTTGGTCATATGTTTGCATTTTATATTTGTTATATATGTTTATGCAATGTCCAATTAATTTATATTATAGATAACTTGGTGTGTGGTGCCACACAGAAGATCATGTTATCAGTTTCTCACACAGAAGATCATGTTATCAGTTTCTTATAAATTATAAATAGTAGCTCACAACCAAGATGGATTTGGATAAATCATCGGAATGGTTGTAGTGTAGTTTGGTATTAGTCTGTCTTGACTATAAAACTACACTAGTACACTTTGTGTGTATTGAGCAGGACCATTTGAGGTTGTTCATTTTATACTGACTATATAATAGAACAAGACCTCTGTTATTATGGATGTGCGTTCTCTTAATCCCTATATAATAACAGCCACGTATACACAATATTTGTTTCTCTAATTTGCCAATGAGTGAGATTTATTTATTAAATCAATAAACTCGGTGAATTGGGAAACAATATTGTCTATATGGTGTACTGTTGATTATAGAAGGAATCTGTGTCCTAATTATTTAGGATGATGATATCCCCTTGAGGAGCTCATAAGGATTATCATGTAAACCCTGCAGGTGGATTTAATCCGTCATGATAATAAAATTGAGTGGTACTACTCTTGGAATTAGATGTTAATTAATTAAGTTGTCAGTAACTTATTTAATTAACGGACATTCGATAACTTATTTAATTAACGGACATTCGATATCTTAAACACAGGGAGATAAACGTGCACATAATAAGAAGGAGCCCATATTAAATATGGGATTGGGACGGTAGTTCAATAATAATTCTCTAGTGGACTGAATTATTATTGATGGGCTTAAGTTATGTGTTCGGGCCGAACACAGGATACTTAAGCCCATCAGGAGGCCCAACTCAATTCCTCCTCTAGGTCCCTGGTGTAGCCTATATATAACTCTTTTCCATCAGTGCCTCAATAACACAGATCACAGAAAACACGTGATAGTGAGAGAGAGCAGAACTGAGTTTTCTCGAAGGATCGTTGGCCACGCAACGTTCGAGAAAGGCTGTAGGAATACATTAGAAGATCAAAGAGGTCTACAAGGGTATGATTTCTTTCCGCTGCGTATTTTTTTATGGATCCCGATTCTGATAGCATAGAGCCGGCGATCCGTCAGTTCCAACAGGGTGTTACCCCATAATCAGTGCCCTCGGATAAATGATCTTCATCAATATCAGGCTTAATATCTTCTTCCATGTGGACATCCTCATGATCTGATATATCATCCTCAGGAATTTGTGAAGCTTCTGGAAATACAGGTTCTGGTTCATCATGGTCAGAATCTGCATGCACTGGCTCAATCGAATAGGTGAACAAATCATCAAACATCTAATCAATTTGAGCCTGAAAATCAATATTAGGAGTAGACTTATGTCCTACTTCTTCCTCAGTCTCAACAGACTCCTTCTTTTTTTTTTTTCATTTCAACGTGGTTTTCCTCTCAACAACAAATTGAGCGAAAGTTTCATCATCAAAACTAGAAGACTTATGAGTGTCAGATTTTACCTTTTTACCTTTGGGTGACTCAGCTTCAAGAGAAGCTTTTTCTGATTCAGATGTAGCCTCGACGTCCTCTGTTACCTTAAAATCCTCATCACTTGAATCATTGAAATCAGTATGCTCCTTCTCAACAACATCGCCCAAAATAGTAGAGGTGGAACGAGGTTTTTTAGACAAAACCTTCTTCCGGTACAAACGGGTGGATGAACGATGTGGTAAAGTAGTTTCTTGTTGTTTAGCTAGAGCGGAGATGTCAAACACTTTGTTGAGCTCAATAGGATTTCCGGCCTTGCCAGGATACATTATCCCAAGGGGCTCTGGTTGCACATTTGTAAAGAGAGAGAGAGAGAGAGCGAAGACGGCACTGGAGATGGGTTGGAGTCGGATGTTGCTGGAAATGTGGGAACACTTGAGACAGCTTTCTTATTTGAATCCATGGCTTAGAGGAGAAATTGGGGGTTAGAGTTTTTCAGAAATTTGGGGATTTTAGAGCTTGGAACAGTAATCGAGAAAGGAAGAATGGTGAGTAGCACGCTGTGAACACAAATTAGATATATATATAACGCCCCTTTTTTTAAACAAAAAGATTTATTTGGATTCAAAACATATCAAAAAGATAAGGTTAAATCCGAAACAAATCAACTCCTCCTAAATAAAATGCAACAAGATAGAAACAAACACAGATATCATGCAGACTCAAAACAAATATAACACGTTACAGATATGATGAAATCTATAATATTCAGCCAATTTATACTATATTAAGCTCTTATAATGAAAAATAGCACACGTACAATTCCTCAAATAAAACTTATAAGAGATAGGTATAGACACAACTGAACACAACATGGTTGCAAGCCCTGTGTGTTCCAGTTTTCCCATCATCAATTAAATAACATAGATAGATACAACACACCTGAATACAACATGGTTGTGAGCCCTGTCTACCCCAGTTTCGTTATCTTTAATCATGAGAAAGTCTTTTAGGATGAGTACAGTCACAACTGAATACAATGTGGTAACGAACCCCATGTACCCCAACTTTCTCATTTTATCTCTTTAAGCAAATATAGACGAGTCAGACACAACTAAGTGTATCGTGGTAGTGAACCCCATACACCTCAGCTTTCCCGTCTTTATGGACAAGTAGGTCACAACTAAATACAACGTGGTAGCGAACCCCGTGTACCCCAGCTTCCTTGTCCTTAAAAAATAAAAAGAGGAATAAAAGTGGTTTTTGAATGATTAAGAGTTGTCTAATTAACTTATAGTATAATATAGTTGAAGAAGATAACAACACAATAGCACGTGTAAAAGCAAGAGAGGAAAGAACAGAAAGATGCAAAAGGAACAAATGCAGACGCAGATGTTGCCCACAATGTGGCAACATCTCCAAAAACACTTCTACATGATGCACAGACCGAGGGATTTTTTAAGACTGAAAAATCTCTCATTATTTAGAGTTTTTGTAAAGATGTCAGCAAGCTGATTATTTGTTTCAACATACTCTAAATGAATGAGTTCTTTTTCAACCATATCCCTAAGAAAGTGGTGCCGAATATCAATATGTTTTGTTCTAAAATGTTGTGCTTCAAACTTGATCAGCCTTTCAAGATTCCGATAGTTCACATGGCCTAATTTCTTAAGCCACAAAAAAGTGTCATCCATTTTTGAATGCAGACAAGTCATTTGTTCTTCAACTAAATAACAATTGTCTTTTAATCTAATTCCTGTCATGACACAAACACCATCATTAGCAAACACTTCACATGAACTTTTATTGAATCTTACCTGTAAATTATCATCACAAAGTTGGCTTATGCTAATCAGATTAGCCGTAAGACCATTCACATGTAGAACATTATTTAAGGAATGAAACCTAGGTACATTAAGCCTTCATTTCCCAACAATCTTTCCCTGAGAACCTCCTCCATATAAGTGACCATTCCATCATTCAAAGAAACATAATCTTTCAGGAAGTTTTTTGTTCCCGTCATGTGACGTGAACATCCACTATCAAAGTACCATGAACCTGAAACGTTAGTTTTTAAAGCAGTATATACAACAAAACAGGTTTCATCAGATTTAGGCACCCAAGATTCTTTGCAGACAGCCTTAGTTCTTTTTAGTTTTAAGATGTTGTCCGAAGTGTTTGACAACACTTTGGGCAACATCCGTTGTTTTAACAGATTTCTTTTATACTTAAAACAGTAAGGCTTAATGTGACCAGGTTTAGAACAAAAATCACAGATAAACACTTCTTTTAAAGATTCTTTAGAGCATTCTTTATCTTTTGAAGCACTAGAATCCAAAGGTTTATCACAAGCCGGCACAAATTTGTTTGCAAAGCTTTGGTAACCTAAACCAAAAGTATCAGTCTGATTCAAGTTAAGAACTTCATTCAATTTAGCGGTTTTTTTGTTTAACTTTGAAAACGTGGCTTCGACCGACTCTATCTTAAACATGAGATTAGAAATTTCAACATCTTTCTTAGTAAGCATTACCTCAAGTTTGGTAAGAGTGTCTTTAAGTTCATTGTTCTCCTTGGAAAATTTCTCTACACTCTTCTTCTCATTTTTCCATTCTTTCAGCAAGGCCGCGTAGAGTTCTTGCATTTCTCCAAGTAAATCATCACTCTTCAAGTCTTCCACGTCTTGATCACCTGCATCAACACCAACGGACCCATGAAAACAGTTTACATTTGAGTAGTCAAAGAACACAAACCTTTCAGTTTCTGCAGCAGCAGATATTGGAGGATATGTGCCAACATCTCATCCAACATCTTCACTATCCGACAAAGATTGCTCATGTATAGTGACCATCATTGTTGTTGAACTCTTTTCAACCTCTTCATCATCTGATTCATCATAACCCAAAAAGTCTTACCATGTTTCCTTAGAGTATTTGCACATTTATTAGCATAATGACCCCAACCGGAACATGCATGACATTGAATTTTTTCAAGATGTTTGGGATCAAACTTTGAGACATCAGAATTTCTTCTAGTGTTACCTTCCTTTTGAGATTGAAAAGTTTTCTTTTGATTTTGGAAACTGTTTTTGGTATACTGTTCATTAGGCTTGAAAAACTTTTTTTCTTTATTATGTTTTCTTACCATGGCATTGTACTTGCGGGTAATTAAAGCTATACTAGCTCCTTCTCCAATCTCTTCCAAATTCTTATCCTCTTCCTCGAGATCACCATCGGAGGATTGAGCTTGAAGAGCCACACCCTTGCCCTTAAACTTATCCTTTTGGGACAACATATTTACCTCATAATTTTTTAAAATATTCATAAGAGTATTGAGATCCATGGAAACAAGATGATGAGTTTCTTCTATAGCAGAGACTTTGAGATTATACCTTTCGGGTAATGTACGGATGATTTTGTACACCAAATGCTTGTTGTTTATGGGCTCACCAAACATTTGACATTCATTAGCAATGTCTATTACCTTCTCGAAGTAAGACGTGATGTCCTCATTGTCTTCCATCCGGAGCCTTTCGAATTGACTGGAAAGTATCCTCAATCTTGTTTTCTTGACACTTGCATCACCTTCACAATGTCTTTGCAAAATATCCCAAGCTTGTTTAGAAGTAGCACAGTTTTGAATCAGTTTGAACATATGCATATCAACCCATGAAAAAATGGCATTGAGAGCTTTTTCATTGCAACTAGCGTTATTGAGTTCACTTTGAGTCCACTCCGATTCCGGTTTGTCCGCGACATCACCATCCTCATCTCGTGAATGTTTTGGAACAGTATAACCATTAATTACCAATTTCCATGCACGATAATTAATTGATTTGATGTGTGCACGCAAGCGGATTTTCCAAAAAGCATAGTTTGAACCATCAAGAACGGGAAGTCTCTCAAGATTAGGATTTGCAGGATCTATAATCAAGCTGACCAGACCCAACCACTCAATGTATCGAGTGTTGGCTCTGATACCACTTGTTGGAAAGTGGGATCTGGTTTAAAATAAAAGTAAGTGAACAGTGGCAGATGATACCGAATGTGTTGCCACAACACTTGACACAACACTCACTTTAGAAAGAGTTTGCAGCGGAAATTAAAAGATACTCAAAGATATAACTTTTCAAGATATATATAAATATATATCTTGAGGTGCCTTAGGCAAAATATTATTCACAAGAAAAAGTGAATACAAGTGAATTCCAAAAATAGGAAAAACCTACACAAAACTAGAACTCACTAAAGATCGAAAAAGATCAAAAGAAAAACTCTTTGAGTATACTATATCACTCAGCTCACTCAACTCACTCTTGGAAGGATTCTTGGATACTTAGAATATTGCAAGATCGTTAGGATTCCAAGGATGAGTTACAAGACAAAGTAACCCTCCTATTTATAAACTCCTTCCAAGATAACAAACTAAACTACTTTCCTAAATTGTAGCCTCATAAAAAAAACGTGGATCCTTGCTCAGCAAAGTCTTATAAAATGCACGAGCACTTTTCTCCAGGTTGTTACTTTATTGTTCCAGCTAGGTTGACATGGTCCACTCACGCAATCCTTGAGCTTTTATCTCTAGTTAGTTACTAGGTTGTTGCTTGTTCTTTTGACTCAGTCCATACTCTTCCTTTACTTAGTCCATGACCTGCAAACAGTATAAACGAGATATAAATGCAAAACATGTAGAGAATTGTGAAGGAAGGCAAAACAATCAAAAATGTTGCAACGGATGTTGGGCAACATTCCAACCAACATTTGGTTTCTGGACAACAATATAATTAACAAAATTATTAATTAAAAATGTTGACTTTTTAGTCAACTAAAGTCCATCTAACATATATAAATACACCACCAATATTTCAATTCTCATCAGACCTAACAGAGATATATGGCAGCTTCTTCCAAAAGCTTGTTAGCTCTTTTCCTAATTGTTTTAGTTTCTTTGCTCTCAGATTGCAGCTTCATATGCTCAATGTAAGAATTACATAGATAAGAAAGGGACAGTTGATACTTGGTAGTCTTTCAGGCAATTAATTTAATGATGATGTACACTTGTAACATTCCAACAATTCTTTGTTTCACATTCAGCGATGCTGATTATTGGTTGTATTTTTTTGTTTGAGAGGCAAATTGAAATTTCATCATTTGTGCAAGTATTCTTTCACAAAATAATAAATATATAACACGCTTTCATTTCTTCATAAATTAAAAAAGAAACTAAATATGCACACTGAATGACAATTACTTATACATTATATAATATCAATTTACAAAGGACTTAAAAATTCTAATTTCTATAAACAAGTATTAATATTGTATGAATAAGCTGTATGTAAAATGCTAGCAGCTTCTCAAGTAAAACGTTAACAACAGATTGCAGCCTCTATTGGACTTAATTGGACCTATCTCTTTATTAATTGTTTTAGGTACTTATCTTTCTTTATGGGCTTTTTCCTTTTGTTTTGTGGTTTAGCCCATCTCTTTGTTTTTCAGCCCATGACTTTCTAAACCTTCTTAATGAAAGGCAACACAAATTACTTCTTCACCTCTTAACACTAGGGGTGGCAATGGGCGGGTTCGGGGATGGTATTGGCAATACCATCCCCATACCAAATTATCATATCAAATATCATCCCCGTGACCATCACCGCTTTGGGAATCTGGTACGGGGATGGGGATTCACCGCTCGGGGACAAATTCCCCACGGGGGATTCGGGTTCCCCAAATTTAATTTTCTACAAATTAATTTTTTTGTTTTAAAATAATTTTCAATAAAATAAATATCAAAACAATTAAAACAACTCATAAACAATATCAATCCATCATAACATCAAATATCTTGAAATCATAAATCTAGTCTTTAAAATAAAAGTACGAAATACATAATCAAAATGACAAAACAAACTAACAAGTTTGATTGTTTTGAGTTGATTCAAAGTTTCAATTTCAATTTGCAATCTTAGATATTAAATTATTAATTAATTGGAAATAAGTCATGAGGAGTGGGGACTTAAAGTACTAATGGAAAATTTTGGATGTTTTGGTATATATATATATATATATATATATATATATATATATATATATATAATATTAAATGGGGAACAGGGAATCACCGTTTCATATAAATTGGGCCGATTTCGAGGTCGGGGATTGGGTGGGGAGCATAAATACCATCCCCATACCATCCCTGTAATTTTTAAACGGGGATTCACCGTCCCCGCCCCATTCCCCAATTTGACTGGGGAATCCCCACCCCATTAATATTGGTACTCAACGGGGATGGTTCCCCGCGGGGAAATTGCCACCCCTACTTAACACCCTCTTTTCTCATTTTCTCTAGTTTTAGAGATTGAATTAGAGAACAAGATATTGTTCAATTTTGGATGCTAATCTATGTATTAATTTTCATGCTTTTTGTCTTTTTTTGTTTGGAATTTTGGCTCGAATTGATAGGCACAATTTAAGTATTCATTTCATTTCTATCTCATTGATGATGATGATAACGACGACGACGTGGTAGCTAAAACTTTATCTTGATATCTCATAGAAAAGAGAAAATGACAGAAACAGATTCTATCTTCATTCAACGGCCGGATTGATTATTTATATACAAAGTTAATTGGGATAAGTTAAGATGCTAAGATCATCAAATTATATATTTGCATTAAAGGTTAAAATAAAATACAAAGTAGTAGTTTGGTAATGAAAAAACTTGACTAGGAAGAGTTAAATATTTAAGAAAGATGCATTGACTTGGACGAATATGTTGGTTTCAGGACATTTGGTAGTCTTTGTTTCATATTCAACGATGGTGATTAGATTAATTTTGTCTATTATTGGTTGTCTTTATTTATTTATTTTTTTTTTTTTTTTTTTGAGAGGTAAATTGAAATTTCATCATTGAAGAAGTGAGCACTCTACCACTTTAGCTCTGCCCATCACCTCCTGTTATGTTAATTAAGGACGAAAACAATGGAAGTAACAAGTTAAAAAGTTGCAAGAAATTACTAAACACGAGTTCATTCTCATTCAGGCATTTTATCAAATGGTTGGGCTGCTCAATGTATAATGTAGGATAATATTTGCAAACAACTCATTTTAATTCAAGATCAGCTGATAAATCTATACATGAAGATAGAGATGAATTCGAAGATGATATACAGTTTAATGGAATGTGTTATGTTGGGACTAAATCTGCAATTTATTTTTTCTTTGGGATAAAAATACGAGTGATTCTGAAATTTCCTCTGCTGGAAACTTCTCCAAATTTTTTTTTTCTAATTCACAAAAGTTGGAGAGGTCAAAAATAAAATAAAATAACAAAAGGACCTTATTTATTCTAACTCATGTGGAACAAATGTCGTCCATGATCGGTCAATAGTAGGAGTTGATCAAATGTTTGATTTGGTCAATTAACTTTGGATAATAAACAATTTAGTAATGAAATCATATTAAATTAACCTAAAGTTAAATGCCTGACATGCTTGAATATATATATATCACTCAAATGTATCATCTAATTAATTTAATCCATATAAATATAGCACAATTAACCAATAGTTGAGTTGTCATAAAATGGCAGCTTCTTCCAAAAGCGCCTTGTTAGCTCTTCTCCTAATTGTGGTGATACTTTCCTCTTCTCAGATGGCAGCTTCAGTACATGATCAAACAAGTAAGCCATAATAATCTATATATCTATCATCTCAACATATATACATATATAACTCTTTCTTCCTCTACTTTTTTGACAGCTAAAAGCTTGAGGAAGAATGCCTTAACTGGAACACACCTCCCTGGACGCGGCAAAGGGTGCTGCCTTTGGTTCGCGCGTAAACGAGGTCGACTATGCTGCTCCGGCCCCGCCAACGCTGTGCCCTAGATATTCATACCTTAATATATTTTTACTTTTAACTTTCAAGATTATAAGAATCAATTACTCGTGAATATTGTAAGCCTATCACTTTGCAATCATGCATTTATCATATCTTTGCTCTTCTGTTCACTAATTTTTACATTTACCCACTAATTACCTTCACACAGCTTTCTCATTTTTGTTACAATCAACTTTTTTTTTCTATTTTTTAACAAATTGCTGGTATCAATTTATCATATCTTTACTAAACTTTTCAGGCATAAAAACACCGTGGTCACATATATTGTGAACTAAACTACTGAAATTAATCAAAGGTTAGACAAAGACGAAAAAAATTGCACTCACGAAATAAAATGTCTAATTTTTATAATGTAAATAAAAGAAGAATATGACTCTTGTAAGATGGTGTCATAGATCTAATTATATAAGATGCAAAAGTCAACTCATTGCTTAGAATAACCCGTTAGTACAAAAGTCAGATTTATTATAAATCTATACTTTGATACTTAGACCCACAAGATCATGTGTATCTCAATAAGATTTTTTTATTCAAATACTTAGTTGTGGCTCTGGATAAAAACATTGAAATTGGTTTTAAAAATTTCTGATTGGCTGTTTGATATAATATTTTGATTTCAGATCTGAGGGAAACTTGCCCATGAAATGTTTGACTATTGGCTGGGTCAATGGGTATTAGGAAAGTTTTCAAATTAATTGCCTGAGATCCACGACATATATACAACTTTCGTATATATGTGACTATTCCTACTTAAGCTTTCACATTAATTCAACTTTCACATCAAACTTTATCAGTTATCACACCTAAATTATATACATGGACATTTCTGCTATACTTTTATTTAATAGCGTTTTTTATCTCTCCATATTTAAAGATGTTAATTGAAATACGTACGGTAAGTATATGTAGGGGTATATTAGGAACAAAGTATTATTGAATGCACTATAAATAAAGAAAGTGAATTAGTATGTTTGTGAAAAACGCACCCAAAATAAAAAGGAATATTTTCGTAAATCAAATGTTGTTCTCAATTCAAAAAATATGCAAAATTGGGGTACGGAAAAGTGTAAAATGGATGGGCAATGAACTTGAATGAATTTCAAAGTCTTCAACGACTTTAAAATAATTAGCCGTTTAAACTTAAATGATGTTGACAAAAAAAATAAGGGTAAACCCCAGAACTACCACACTTTTTATAATATGGAACAAAAATACCACTTCATATAACAAAGTGACAAATATACCACAAATTTTGTCAAAAGGAATTTTGAACCCTTTGAACCCACTTTTCCAATCATTTAATTTTACTACTTCCAAGCACATTTTCTAATTCCAATTAATATGCTTTCTAATTTAATTAATAATTCTACTCCAAATATTGAATTGATCCAAAACCGAAAATGAAACTTTAAAGATTGATTTTCTTCAGGAATGAGTATATAGGCTGGAATACTTTCCTCGTGTCAATACTGTCTAAAAAACAGTGGTCTGGAATGAGTAACAATGTCACGTACAAATTCCTTCGGAAATTGAAAATCTAAAATGGGGCATAATTCGGGAATAAAACAGTGCGTTTTTACCCTAGAGAGTCTTGAACAAGAATTTGGGACGTTATGTCTCAATGCCGAAGTCGCTGGACGACTTCAACGAGTTGATCAGGAGTCCGTTTTTGGTCTAATACGAGCATGCCAAAACGCTCAAGGACAACTATTCCAAGTGTTGCATAAGTCTCTCATCCAGGCTGCATCTCCCACGGTGCAAAAAGGAGAGATTAGAGATCAGGACTCTAACCCGAAGGTCATGGATTCAAATACCATGCCTACGAGTGTTACAGGTGATGCATTCATTGAGGATGTACAATCTGCAACGAATGTTGAAGCTCTGGTGTCATAACCCGAGTCTTCAAGTCAACCCAGCACCTCTGGGGTAAAAGAGGGAGAGTTGAACCTTAGGCCGCAGACAGACAAGACTAAGGTTCAAACTGACGAGTTTAAAGTTTCTCCTATGCAGGTTTACCAACGTCAATGGGAGAAGTTGATTACGAGAGAAGGTATCAACCCAGACAAAACCATGGTTGATATTTCAGGAATGTACCCAAGAGTTTAGATGAAACCAGGAAGTTATCCCAACGAGGTATAAGAATGGTATAATTTTGGGGCATTAGCTTCAATCTATACCGTATCACCCGGATTCCCAAAAATTTCAAAACTACTGAAATGGATTGGGGAAGCCGTTTACGAGACTTGGGCAAATAATCAACATTTGTCCAGAGACGATATTCTGGAGCTCTATTTTATCAGTGCAGCCCCAGAACCAGCGAAGAAAGACTTCCATGAAGCTTTTCATTTCATCAAGCTAAGGAGACCGGATGGAAATGCCTTAAAATATATAAAGACAGCTTCACCGAAAGAAATTCCTTTACTGGTTGGAGCAATATCTGAAGACGAAGCTTCTACAAGGCGAGCATGAGGACTTTGGGTTTGTCTAACATAAATGGACAAAGTCAAATATCCATTTAAGTTTTTCCAAAATTCAGCAAATGGATCATTCTTACTGAATTCCATGACGAAAAGAAGAAACCTCTGGGAAAACAAGGTTCCGGTAAGCAAAGAAACCTACCGGAAGTTCTGTAACATGACGCATGTGGGAAGATGGATTGATAGGATCTGTCAAGCATACCCGGATCAAAAGGAGCCCGAGTTTGGGAAAGGATTCCGACCCAAACCCGATCGACAGGAATCTGGTTCTAACAAGGATAAGGGCCCAACACAAAAGAAACGCTATCCCCGGGGACCACAACAACCAAACTTTTAGAGATTCCCCTGACAAAATAAAATGGGATAGGTCACGAAAAAGTGACTCTCCAACCAACAATGCATGGAGGGCTGAGTCAAAAGTAAATGATTCCCCGACAGACCTAACATCGGCTGAGTCACGGGGTATTAAGAGAAACAGCACCAACCAAGTTGAAAGGGACTCCCCAACTACTGTCACATGGGAGCACTAATGGAGTATGTCAGCTGGTGTTCAAACAAGATTTGGAATCCGCATTTCAAATTCGAATTCATGCCTATATATAGCAGGAGTTGAAGGAAGCTGAGGACATCGATCATTCCCCTTAGTTTTCTTACAATAAAATCTTTGTAAAATTTTAAGTGTTCTTAGTTTATGTGTTTACGAGTGCAGACCTCATCTCATATGAGAGGTTAAACAAGTATTTTCCTCCCAAAAGGAGATTACATATGTATTAAATATTTCGATCAAATTCTTAATAAAATAAAGGTTTTTACTTTCAACATGTGTTCTTAGTACCGTTAGTTCGTCCCCTAGAAGGAATACTTTGTACACCTGGTGTAGAAAATGAACCAAGGTTGTGTTGTACAGTTGCTGAAGGAGCTGGATAACTTGCAGATCATCTTCCCCAAGGGTTGAAGTTGGACAGTGAGGAGCTGTTCGTAAAAAGGTCTAGGGGCAGTAATTTTCCAACTGGTGGCTTTGCAAACCATCTCACCCGGTGCTGTTGCGGTCAAAGAAAGGTATGAATTTTAGGGGATGAATTTATTTTACGGAAGTATGTTGGGCCTGATTTTGATCTGTTTACGTTTTATCCAGATATAATTACAATTTGGAGTGGAATTAGGAATTAAGTAGGAAAGCATTAAATGCTTCAAGACAAATCTTTGGAATTAAATAAGAATGTCATTAATGCTAATGATTGAATTGTGGTAGAAAAGGGAGTTTTATAAGAAAAGTGGTACTTTTGTCAAAATTTTATATGATGTGGTATTTGATGTGTCTCTATTTGTATATATTTTATCATCATAATTATCTTTGGTTATAGTCCATTTGTGCTTTAATTGATTTAATTATTATTATTATTTGTAGGAATGAACTTTGATGGACTTTGAGAAAAATTGGACTTAAAATGATCAAATTATGCTTAAAAAGTGAAGATGGACTTAATGGGCTTGAAGGAGGATTATTTCAAATGGGTTTAATGGCTTGGAAGAGAAGAAATGGGCAAAGAAGAGAATTCTCTCTCACATTTTTGTATGGACTTTTATGTCCTTAGTATTTAGTTTTTTAGTTTCATTAGGTTTAGAAGATATTCTCTCACTATTCTATAATTCTCTACACTCAAATTCTAGGTTTTCTCTCTCTAGTTTTTCTCTTGAAGATTTACATGGAGATGATCAATCAAAGAATGAGTGGCTAATTTTCTCTCCGATTCAAGAGTCGTTTAATTCGATTGCTATCATTGTGAGGTTTTGTGCTTGATTTTATTTCTTGTTTTATTCAAGTATCTGTTGATCCATGATTTAATTCCATATAGTGATATATAGTTTGGGTTGATCTGACAATTCGATTTGAATTATATATTACTAATGTTATCCATGAGTTCTCTTTTATATGTTGCTGGGATGTATGATTGTTGAATGATTGGTACTTAGTAGCAATAGGTTGATTATGCTTTTGTTGGGATTGTGTAATTGCCTAATGAATCAACGGGACTAATGGAACCATATGCTTAGTAATTGCAGCTATCTCGATTATTGGGTTCTAGGTTTCAGTTTAGGTTTAACTGTTTTCACCGAAACTTAATGCGGTTGTTAATTAATTTGGAAAACGCGCCAATTAGTTAATAGCTAGTTTTGATTGAATGCTGGGTTCGATCAATTAAATTAGGAAAACATGGACTTCTCTACGGCTTCGTGTTTAGTCTAAAGTTAAATGCTTGAATGTGCAAGATGTTGTTTGTAGCCTATGATCGGTGATGCAATTGAATATCGACATTCTTGAATCGGAGCTTCGTGAGGTTAATCTATCTCCTATTTCTTCTCTTCATTCGTTGTTTATTTCATTCGTATTTTATTTGATGTTTTCTTAGTTTGGTTAGTTTAGTTTCATTTAGTTTAGTAGATATCAAACCCCCCTGTTCGTTATATGCTCAAAAGAATTAAGCATTGTTACCTGAGGATCGACCCTACTTGCCGTTATACTCATTCATTTGCTCATATCGGAGTAGATTTTTATTTTTGTTGGTCTGACAAACCGACCAGTATTATTGTTCTAAATTATAATATTTGTGGTAGGACAAGCTATTAACCCAAAAAAATAATTCAAATTTTCAGATCGGTCACCATCTATGCCAGTAAATTATGCCTTAGCCGCACCCTTTGCCAAATGGTGGAAAATTCTTCACATGTCAATTCAATCCAAAATGCCAAACAAAATAAAAGTCAAACTTTCCAACAAATGATGAGGCATTCCTTTGTTTGTATCACAACGTCGTATATAGAATCACCCCTTCAAGTGATCAAAAAAAAAAAAAAAATCATGTAGAGAAAATGGGGAAAGATACTGCAACTCTATTGTTCATGGGAGTGATAATTTACTTGAGAATTTGGTTGGTTGCATCTCAAAATACGTCGAATATAGATGAATCATCTCTTATAGCCTTGAGAACAAACATAAATTCCACCATCCTGTCCAGAAACTGGACACAAGAAATCACTTATTGTGCCTGGATTGGGGTCGTTTGTAGCACAAGGAATCCAAGATCAGTACAGGGCTTAATCTTTCGAGTATGGGTTTAGAAGGAAGCATTTCCAGGGAAATCGGAAACCTCTCATTTCTGAGATTCTTGGACATGAGCAATAACAGTATGACTGATCCAATACCTGTCGAAATCGGGAAGTTGGGAAGACTCAAGGGTTTATACCTTTCAACCAATCAGTTAAGTGGTGATATTCCGACAAGTCTGTCTCAATGTGGTGAGCTCAGGACTTTTGATATGTCCAGTAATAATCTCACTGGAAATATTCCTGCAGAGTTTGGAAACTTGTCTCAGCTTCAGCAACTCTCTTTGAGTAGTAATCTACTCACAGGTACGTATTTTCAACCATAATTATCGTATTTTTCCAGCTTCTTCTGTCTTCTTAAAGTTTATTATGGTAAAGAAAAAATATATATTTAAGTTACCTGCAACTAACTGAGGCTTGAATTGTAATAAACCATGTCCTGAAATTTGATTAATGGTCCAATACTAATATAGCTTTGATAGATTTTAAACCTTATGTTTTATATATATTATTAGCTTGGTAGTTTTCTTCTTCTTTTGCTTATGTGTCTTCATGTTTTTTGAAAGGACAAAAAAACCAAATAGTTTTCCAACTCATCAAAATTATGACACGTCACATGGGTTCAAATCCAAAAATTTATGGGGACAGGGCAAACTCCATCAGATTTTTTAAGTAGGACTAGTTTCAGACAATGCTAGTTAACAAGACTGTCATTGCAGTATAGTTGGTGAAAAAAAAGACTAAAAATATATTTAATAGCTTATCAACCAAAAGAGAGCAAGAAAAGAACATAAGCTGGGCGTAATTTGATCAGCATTCCAGTTTGTTGGCTTGGGCCGCAATTACTTTACGGGCACTATTCCTTCCTCCATTGCAAACCTGTCGAATTTGGAGGAGTTCGACGCTGTTGACAATGGTTTTTATGGACTAATTCCTCCTGAAATTGGACAGGGAAGACTGTCCAGGTAAAATTGGTTTGCTGTTGATAATAATTAATAACAGACTAAGTGGTGAAGTTCCAGAATCTCTGTTTAATCTTTCAAGTTTACGAGTTCTTTCTCTCGAAGCAAACAATCTAACTGGTGTTCTTCCAGTCTCTCTAGGCTGGGGCCTTCCACTCATTGAATATCTCTTTCTTGACAGGAATAATTTCCATGGAAATATTCCTGATTCTATCTCGAATCTTTCCAGGCTCCAAAAACTTGGCCTTTCTTATAACTCATTCTCTGGAATTATGCCAACAAATCTTGGCAACTTAACCCAACTCCAAAGGCTAAGCTTGGGATACAATCAGCTCACAAATAATCTGTCTGATCCTGAGCAAGACTTCCTCTCTTCCTTGGCAAATTGCCAGTTTCTAGAAGCTATAAATATAGAGTTTAATCCCATAACCGGGGTCCTCCCAAGAGCGTTGGGCTCGTCAAATCTATCTTCGTCTCTTCAAAGATTCACCGCCCAGTCTTGTAGGATCATGAGTCCACTACCCGATGAAATCAGGAACTTTACCAACCTGCAGGGGTTAGACCTTGGGTATAATGACTTCACTGGTGAAATTCCAGCAGCATTGGGATATCTAACAAACTTGCAGAAGTTGGATCTCTATGGAAATAAGTGGGAGGGCCAGGTTTTCAATGTCTTGTGCCAGGTGAGAAATCTGTATTACGTGGATTTAAGGAAGAATGGTTTCTTCGGACAGATTCCAGAGTGTTTAAGGAACCTGTCAAAGCTGAGAGAGATCAACTTGGCTTACAATGCATTCCATTCCAGCATTCCATCAACCTTTTGGTCTCATGAGGGGATTGAAAAGGCCAACTTCTCTAACAATATGCTTGATGGTTCACTGTCTCCAGAAATTGGCAATATGCAGAGCCTGAGAGAGTTGGATCTATCTGGAAATCACATATCTGGAGAAATCCCAACTGATGTTTCAAAGCTTCAGAGTCTAGTACATCTGTCATTGTCAAACAACAATCTAAGTGGCCCGATAAATGGATCTCTTGCGGATTTGAGAGCTTTGCAATACTTGGATTTGTCCCAGAACAATTTATCTGGTCTGATTCCCAAGAGATTGGAGGCACTTGCATTTCTTACTTATTTCAATGTCTCATTCAATGAGCTTAGTGGCCAAATTCCAGATGGAGGGCCTTTTGCCAACTTCACCCCTCAGTTTTTCATAGGTAATAGAGGCTTATGCAGAGCATCTCGATTTGAATTGGAGGCCTGCAAAAACAAT